>JAEBUR010000002.1:0-2400000 GCA_023014455.1 Amanita exitialis
GAAATGGATGCGCCAGAGGCACCTACATCAGACATTAAGCCGCCTCCAAGGGCCCATTTGCCTTGCGAGCACTGATGACCAGGACGACAATAAGAAATTTTTTAAGATTAAAATACAAGATAACAGTAACAGTAACGACTACGTTGGTAGATGGTGGTGCAGTTGCCTCTGGGGGGCACATCAGTTGATCTGACGTGTCCCTGCCTTCATTAGTATTAGTGCGTGTGTTTGACACAAATCAATTGTTTGTGGTGAATACTTGTGTGTGTGTCTCTCTCTCTCGGCATTGCCTTGTGGCCACCACCAACTTTTTTACTTTCATGCCCCCAACTTGCCCGACGTCGCTCTCCCTCTCGCTCTCCCTCCTTCACATCCTTCCTTTCCCCCTTCCCTCTCCGCACGTCCACTTCCCGCCTACTCCCGTGCTCACAAAAACGGGCACAACCCACTCCTCAAGCGCGTACGACCGCAAGCCCATCGTCGTCCTCCCCAACGAGTGCGAGTTGCCGGAACGAGACGAGAGGAGAGTGTACGGTGTCGGAACACCCAGGCATGAGAGGCAGGGCTATTTTGACCGCCCCGGATCTTTTTCCGGGGCCAAGCCACAACAGCCGCACCGACGTGGAAAACGTCTAGACGGGCCCTACTCGGAACCAAACTCGGAACTAGACTCGGCGGAATCAGACTCGGCGGAATCAGGCTCGGCGGAATCAGAACCGAATCCAAATCCAAATCCAGGTCCAGGTCCAGGTCCAGGTTCAGGTTCGGGTTCGGGTTCGGGTTCAGATCCTCAGCTGGCGGAACCAGTGGCACCAGTAGAAGGAGGAGTAGTAGTAGTAGACCCGATACCGCCTCGGGACACTCAGGTGCAGAACCGGAGGCGGAAGCGAGATCGGGGACGGGCGGCGGTGGTGGTTTCGTTTGATTGCTGCTCTCCTCGTGCCTACTACTCCCGTTCCCGTTCCCGGTCCAGCGAGAGCGAGAGCAAGGAGAGGAGGGTCAGGGAGAGGGAGATGGAGAGGGTCAGGGAGAGGGACAGCGGCGGCGTACCATGGAGCGCGCCGCTCAAAGGCGACGCTTGGTTGGAGGAGGGGTGTTTGGGTGGATTCTAGAACTAGACACGATGTTCCAATGTGTTTGGGTGTGCATTAGGAGCTCGTCGTATATGTATATATGTTGGTTAATAACGTCCACGTTTGGCAATGACCTAAGAGTGTGTGGAGGTCGTTATATACCCATTACTTGCCATGGCTGACGCCTGGGTACTTGACTGCGGATTGCCAGAGAAAGAAAAAAATTGGCGTTCGCGCACAAGGTTACGAAACGAAAAAGTTGGACCCCAAAGTGGTTTCGAATCTTCAATTGAAGACTCGTGACCATATGCGCCCCTGTGGGCATCACGTGAAAGATTGGGGCTTCCCATTTTGGCGCAGATTACTCCTATGCGCTCCTGGGGTCAGTGCGGCGAACAGATGAGCCTGAGGAGGATGAAGGGATGGGCCAGGCAGAGGCGGTTGGAGACCAACTTTGTGTTATTGCGTCATGTCTGATGAGGTTACCTCAATGTCGACAATCCGTTTACACCTGGTTCGCCCGAGCATTTGGCGTACCGGACAGCGTACACTTTGGCTACGGAGTAGACAAGTTGCTGAGTGCGAAAGAGCAAACTCGAGAATTTCTGTGCAACGCGACGTGTGTAACACACGGCATGCATTTTGATGTGGTCGGATTAAGACTCCGATTTAGGAGTCCGCTCGGGGACGCGCCATGTGTTACGCACGGATAATTATCCGGCTTCGACTTTGCTTCGAACAAACATCTGGAATGGATCAAGTCGCAAGTTATCCTTTGGCGCTTTTGAATCTAATGGACGAGTGCTATGGATCCACTGGACAGCCGCCTCTAGGAATTGCCACACGCTTCGGCGTAGAATCGTCGACGTGCAACATACCTGCACATAGATTACTGAAAGCTCTGCTCACCCACTCGCCATCCCCCAAAACTATCGCTAAAGAGTTATTACGTGAACTTGGAAAGTGTGGAAATCCACTTGTAGAAACGTTGGGTGTGCGCTGCTTCATTGATTTGGTTTTCGATCTGAGCTCATCTTGCTGGATGTCTTTTAAGCCGAGGAAGTGTATAGCGAGGTTTCCACTTTGGCCGTAGATGATTGGGCAGTTATAGTTCTTCAGGGACTCCAGGAGTTTGCTGGCGACCTCTCGACCGTTACGAAGCTGGGGAGTCACTACTTAACTCATCTGGTAATCGCATGTATGCGGGTCTTTTGCCGCAAGGTAGCCCTGCGTTGACATTATACTTTTTCAAGTTCGAAATCCCGGTGGAAAAAAGACACCTCAAGATACTATTCACCCGACTCCGAATCGCAGGCGCATCGAGGAGATCGAGGAATTGTTAGAAAAAGCCAAGAGGAGTCAATCGGCTCTAAAGGATTTGGCAAGTTCGAGCAGTCGACTCATCGAATATTAGGCTAAGGTCCATTGAAGGTCATGCTCCGCGATGGCGACTACTGTCTGCTCACGGGATTGTGCTTCTTCCCCCCCACTTTTGTGCCAGCCCGCTGCGCTCATATCATCCCGTTTTCTATACACTCAAAGGTAGCTCTATAGTATCCTTTGGATGTCGCATTTCCTCATTCATATATTTCTCTGGGCACAAACATTTTCAGCGATTGAAACGTTTACAGGCTTCGCGTTAGACGCTGAAACCATACAGAACCACATAAACCATCCACTCAACGCGCTGAATCTCGAGAATAATGCTCACGAATTAATGTATAAGCACCTGGCCTGGGGAATCGAAGCAATATCTTCTGGTGGTCAAGTAAGTTTTTTTTTCGTCTTGGTTGCGACCTTGGATTCACATTTCACATAGCGGAAATACTATTACCGAATTGTTCGACCGGATCGGTTGTCAGCCACTACACGGCTGAACGACGGTGATGAAATACATTTTGGGGCGGGCATTGGTGGTCATCGAATTGCACTCCCCGACCCGAGGATCTGCAACATCCTCCTGGCAGTCTGTCGAGTGTCTTACGCCTGCGGAGCCTCTGAAATTTTTGATCAATTCCTTGACGATGAAGACGATGAAGGATTCCAAGTCCCTATCTATTTCGGTGGTCCGTTTGTATCTGATAATGTCTTGATGCGCAAGCTTGAGACGTTATTAGTCACGTAAGAGGAACGCCATGCTTTAGAGTCCCTCATACTCGCATCTGTCACCTTGGTTGACTTTTCTGCCATTGAGGTAAGTAGGTTCCACTATTTCCTCTTAGTTTTATCTATACTTTTTATACCCATAGCATCGTAGTTTAATCTTGTCTAATTTCCTCCCCCGCGCCGAGACACCAGTCCCGGAAATGCGGCGCACACGATGTCCTCCCCATTGAATGACGGAATTGTGCCAGACTTTGATGCCGTTGTGGTGGACTACGACCTGGCGGATGATCACGACGCAGACACACTTGTAGCAGCTTGTCTCTAGACGACTTGGGTCTTGGATTCGTCTCTGCTGCGGTGCGGATGGACAAGGCGGAGAGGGACAAGTCGGATGTGGCCATGCGGTGCCATTCATTGCAATCGCTGCGTTGCCGTAGTATATCGTGGATGTCAGGTCCGGGAATTCTACGAAGAACTGTTGTTTTTCAGCGGTCATTATGTAATTCAGACATGATGCATGAAGCTTGAAGCGCTAAATATTACATCACCATTGCTGTTGCCACATGTCTTCAAATCCTGACATTGAGCCAGAAGACTCGCCCATGGACATTGACGAGGATTCAGACATCCCCACGAACCCCATTCATCAAACGTCACCAATCGAACGTGGCCGAATTCCGGAGCAGTTTGTTAAAGCTGCCTGTGAAGTCATTGGGCATAATATTCGCCATGATGATAACGACAACCGTATCCGTCGATCCCTGGATGTTGTTTGGATGTCCGTAAATGAGGCTTTGAAACACGACCCGGGACTTTGTGAACGTCTTGCAAGCCGGGATGAATATCGAGCTAATATTAAGAGCATGCCAGGGGGAGAGGAAGAATTCATTAACTACTTGAGAGGACTGGCTCAGGAAGAGAATTCTTGGACGCAACTACTTGAACACTGTAGTCACATTCAATCTCATTTTACCCTAGCGTTCTAATCATGTCCTATGTCTAGCCGTCTTTTTAAAGCCAATCCTGAAATCGTTGGTAGATAACGAACAGGAAATAGTTGGTACGCAATTACTAAAACCATTATATACGCCACTTATTGTCTCTCCGATCAGCTACTGAGCGGGCGTGGGAGACCAAGTTCCGAGGCAAAGCCGCAAGAGTGCTCCTTGCCACCATCTCTGATTACCTGGACAAGAATAGAACCATCTATGCGAGAGTTGCTACTATCATAAATTCATCGGGAACGGGAAAGTCTCGGATGGTGGATGAATTGTCAAGAAAAAAAATAACAGTGCCCATGTGTTTGCGTGATCGTGACAGCAGAGGTACACATCCCTTCTTTGTCTTAGTGTGGTTGTAATCTAATCTGAATAGGATTCCCTCCTCCCGATGTTGACTTACGCGATTGACTTTTGGAACCCAAAAAATAGACCAAGATAGTGTTTCGTCGCAGCTATATGCTTTTGTGTATTCGCTCTTATCCGTCACCCTTGCTCGGCTGAAATCTATCGAAAATAAATATCGTAATTATTTAATCACTACTTTCTCAATTTCGCACCAATGACTTTGTAGCCGATATTCCAAAGCATGGCGAAGAACGACAATGAATTTTGGCAAACGCTTTTCGTGACCTCATGACAGAGGATCAATCATTCAACTCTCCTGGTACAAAACGATCGGAATTCTATGGCGAAGTAATTCAGGAGGCGCGTAAGGTGCGTCTATCTGCCAACCTTTACAATGAGATTTGTGGGACTCACGGATCTTTCAAGTTTCTGGAAAAGTGTGAGGAGAAACAGAAGAAACCGTTGGAGGGCAGACTTCCAGGCCCTCCCCGATTTGTCAACAGTAGTGGAAAGGAGGTTACGGAAGCAGGGGAAGAACTCTGCAAGTTTGTAGACCCATCTCGCGTGCCGAGTCAGGGCCCACGGCAGCCACTGATTATCATCTCTTTTGACGAATCCCACAAGTTCGTGGATGAGCAGCAAGGCGCATCGTGGACTTTATTTACCGAGCTTCGCCGTGTTCTTCGAGGGTTACTTCATCTTCCAATATTTACGCTATTCCTTTCGACAGCAGGGAGGTTTCAAGAATTCTCTCGTGAGAGACGCTCAGACCCTTCATCCCGGATATTGAACTCTCATGGCAATGTCTTACATCCAATTTCGGAGATTAGTTTCGATGACATTGTGTTGCCTTCGGCAGAAGGTCTCTCATTAGATCGAGTCGTCCAAATGGATTGGATCTCCCATCTTGGTCGTCCATTGTATGTCCACTTCCGATATTGCTCTTGCAAGCAGCTTACTTCCTTGAGTAGATTCGGGACCCGTTATGATGCCTTGTCGATGCACACCAGAGATAATGACATTGTGACCTTTGCCATGCAGAAGTTGCTCAATGGCCCCGACTCGCTTGGAGAGGCCGACAAAGAGGGCATTCTAGCCTGTCTATCAGTACGCTTCGGCCTCGAGTTCAATGCGAACGCCCGCGATGTCGCTCGTACACAAGTTGAGCGGCACATGCGGCTGTGTATCGCGGCAACTAGCGGATTTCAACACTTTGTTACCATTTCTGCGTCAGAACCCCTTCTGGCCGAGGCTGCTGGAACACTTTTGCAGAACACTCTGAAGGATCCGGTGGTTTATCTGGCAAAACACTCGTACTTGAACTGCATTGATCATGGGCGACGCGGTAAACTAATCGCGGCACTGATTATAATGCAGGCACGTGACAAGGCGGTAAGAGCAGCTAAAAGAAGGTGGATAACTGTTAGTGAATTCAGGGAGGCCCTACTTCCAACTGTTGCGCATGACCAGCTACAAGAAATACTGCCAACTGTTTGGCGCGCGGAAGAGAACAAAAAGTTTTGCGAAATATTCAAGGACTATGGCATGTGGTTCAACCATATCATCAAGGTTGAAGACGGAAAAATGATCTCGGCTGACCATCTCTGGAAATTTATCACGAGAGGGGCGATGGTAATGTGTAAGGATGACCATTATGGCATCGACATCGTCTTGCCTGTTTGCGACAGGAAACATAACCTTTCCCCTGATTCCGTGACAGCCATTCTGGTCCAAGTCAGGAATGGCAAAAAATTCGAGGATAAAATCAACTCGCCTCTGTTTGCTGCCATGAACCCATTCGTAGTAGGGCTCTTCAATGAACATTTACCACGTCCTATCATTCGACTCGTCTTTGCCCTTGCCTCTCCGACACATGCTATCATCTTTTGCGATCCACCCACGGTCAAACATTCTGACGATCTGTTTACTGCATTCGATGTCTGGTGTGCAGGTCTGTCACAAAATACCTTCAGGTACATTGGGGAGGATTTGAAGTCATACGAAATTCTTCTGGATCATTCACTGAAGCCTCTCGACGTGTTTGATTTGGATGAGATCACTGCCATGTCTCCACTGGACAATAAGACAAGAATCATGAGAGGAAATCAAAGGCGGAGGATGGCAGCGGTGGTTGTGGAGGCAGAAGAGGAAGAGGAAGAGGAAGAAAATATGTAAGAGATGGAAGATGTCGATGTGACGAGAAAGGGCTGAAAAGACGTACATTTGTTGTCAACGAGTTTCCAAGTTGGCCCATGCTGGAAATGTCCGACAATAAATTCCATATGTTGTTGATGTCCATCTCACGTTATCCGCTCTTAACCCCCAACCATGACAAGAAGAAAAAAGAAAGGAGAATCAATCCGGGAGCGGCTTTACATCCCACCCATCTCTGCAGAACCCTTCCATGTGTTTTAAAAACCTCATTTGGCGTGCGTTGAATTCACAGGTAGCGTATTCAACCGGCTTCTATTCCCTCTTATAAATTAATACGGATAATGGTGGGATTGTGTTATGATAATACCCAAATCAAATCTATAATAATTTTGCAAGTACGAAATATTGTAAATATTAAACGATGCCAGGCGAATAGAACTTTAACTACATAGCAATACACATTAAAAATTTTGAAAACACGCGGTGACCAAAAAAAAAAAAAAAAAAGCGCATGGAGTGGTGGGTGTCCAGCAGATCACACAGTCTGGTATTGATACATGAAGATCCCTACAAAGTCCTATGTGAGCTCTCGCGTGACAAGCAAAGTGCACACTGAACAAGGTAATGATTCGAACTCACCCCAGGTTGCGTTCTGGTTCGACCACACGTCAACATGACAAGACGGGTCCTCCTGCGTACACGATACCTCGAACGAGATGTGGGCACCCGCAGCGCATGCCCATGGTTCTGATTCGAATTCGGCCCCACGGGCTCCTCGTAAGATGGTCACCGCGTCCGTGTCCTTGCGGCAACGGGGCCTATTTCTCCATGAGATGCGCTCCAGATCGGTGCGTCCAGTGTCCAGCTGACACACACGGAGCGATATGTTGGGCGAAGATCCGTCTCCAAGGGAGACCGGGTGTGGAAGCGTCGTACTCGTTCCGGGAAGGCGTAGCGCGAGGGAGCATCGGTTCATACTACCAAAATCCATAACTCTGAATTGGAGCAGGGTGCGGACCTGCCAAAAGCCAAACGGTAGGCGCACTTGCGTTCAGAGCGGGTTCTCTGAAAGTGTCTCGCGAAAATAAGGCTTACCGTGCTGCTCACTTGCAGGTGGCACTCTAGAGGCGCGAACGTGCCGAAATCGCTGAGCCGCTGATGTGTGCCTTGAGGGGAGACTTTGTCTGGATCGGTCTCATACGCTTGGACCGCGTTTCTCGGCAGGTTGATCGTGCGGTTGTAGTGGCTTGGTTTCAGCGTTCCAGTCTTGTACAGCTCGTGGAGTCCGACATGCGAGTTCTGGAATTTGAGGTCGCCGAGCCCAATTTGAGAGAATATGAGACGGCTGATGTACGCGTATGCGAGAATGTCGAGCGCCATGAGTATTGTCAGGATGGCCACGACGACTAGGGTTGGGCCCGATTTGTTGTTGTGGCTTAAAGACGATCGGTTTTGAGGAGTGCCAGCTTGGTTAACGTCAGCAGGTAGTTCGACATGAACGAATGTTGCATGCGACGGACATGCTTCCTGGCCATTGGAGTCTTTCGACCTGTCTAGTAGGCCTATAGTTTCTTCTTCAGAGTCTTGCATGATGGACATGGTTCTTCTGCGACGGGGACAAGAGATGACACAGCATCCACCGCGCGACTGCGATGTGCATGGCCATCGTCAGCTAAACCAATAATGGTTAACCGAAGCATCCGCCGGCAACTTCCGCCGGTCCGCGTTTGCGTCTGCCGTGGAACAGCGTTGTACAGTTATGTACTATTGTCTGTCTACTGCTAGCTCGGTGAAGACGGCGGAGCCAGAGCGAAAATATGCAGAGACCATTCTCCCCACGGCGATGAAATGACTGTGCTACCTCTAAGATCAAATCCATACCTCTTATAGAACGGGACCTTCATACACCGTAGTCAGTGTACACGATAGAAACTTGCGTAAAACCTTACATTGGCATCCGTAGTCGTACTGAGAGCCATAGTTGCACCGTCAGCAGCGGCCTGATACGATTACAACCCTCAAAATTAAGATACCGTCAACTTAGAAAAAAAAAAAGACGCATTACCTTTACCCGCACCATGTCAATCAGCGTGGTGGCAATATGTTTACGTTGGTAATCTCTGCGAACCATGGCCATGTGCAACCACCACGAGTCAATTTCACCCTGAACCCTAATGTCACCAAGTTCGCTCGCTTCAAGTAGAGTTACACCGTACGGTTGGTCCTAACAAGTCGTTCACGAATGTTGAAAATCTGGCCATGTACTGTCATCCTTTTTCTTCAGCACGCACTCGCCCATCGAACCACACGGTTGAAAAAAAAAAGAGACGTACGTTTGCCTTGTAAAACTCTCGACCTAATTCCGGCAATTTGGACATGAAGTCGGTGAAACCCAGTGGCCTTGAAAGACAGTTACCCCACAATGTATCCAATCCAGTCATGTATTTTAACCATCACATACGTGCTGAACAACTCTTGGCCGGGGGGCGTCCACATCGTGAATCCGACGATTTCCTCCCTCTCGTTAGTTGCGATATAGAATTCGCCGCCGGCGGATATTCCAGCTTTCAACACCGACCTCGTCATGCCTGGTATCAAGGCAGGATCTCCGCCTGAGAGGCTCAATACGGCAACACCTTTTATGTACCATGCGGCATATTAACGAGTGATGTTGGATAAGAAATCAACATTGGACTCTACATGCCATCTTTCATCAAGTCTGCAAAAAGCGCGACTGAAGTTTCTACTTGCTCGTCTAAGTTGCGCGAGTGAAAAAAAGAAAAAAAAGAAGAGAAAAAAAAGAGAGCGTTGACGTACTAGTTGGGTTGGGAACGCGCTTGTATGTAAGAGACATTAACGTTGGGCTTTATAGCAACACGTGTCAACTGGAACGTTGACATGGCTTCCACTGACTGGATTCAATACCAGCACATTGCAAATCCTCCATAGACGCTTGCCCTCCTATCAGCCGCCTCACTCTCACCCTCATCGACACCGAAAAGAGCCCCAGAGCCGTGCTCGAATGAAGTCCATCGAATCATACAGCGAGTCTTTCTATACTATCCACCCGCGCTCTTTCGTGTTCCTTCATTGCTTCATGTGCGATGCCGATCTCACGCTGGTGCCGGCAAAGGAATTTGACGGTCGAGAGGCAAGACGTGGTCCATACCGTATGTCGTGATTGGGATGGCAGAACGGTAGACAAAGTTTGGAATTGATGATTTGTAGACTGCGGTAAACAACTAAAATACAAAACATGTAAAATAGTGGACATCGTGGTGACCGCCTACTTCCGTGCAAATGTGATCTGCGTAAACCGTTGTCAGCGCAAGCGTGAAAGTAGCGGAACACAACCAGACCTTGATCTTGTTCTCCCCATCCAGCTTGTAATTATGCAAGGCATCCTTCGCCACCGTCGCACTTCCTTCATCAAAGTACTCCACGAATGCAATATCTCTTTTGGTGGGGATAAGTCGCACTTCGTGCAAGTTGGGATATCTGCAAGCAACATTTGTCAGATTTGTAGACCTATCGACCTACAAAGCAGATACACACTGAGAGAACAAGGCTGTAAGCTGTTCTTTTGTGACGTTCTCCGGAAGATTTTGCAGGAACAAAATCTTGTTCGGTGGCAGGTACTCGTCTGGCATCTGCACGTTGGGACGTCTGGGGGCAGGCAGAGCTGCAGCGCCATCCACTATACAGGCAATAGTAAGAATCGTTGTATTTTTGTTCGATAATTAAACTCACTCGCTGCTGCCAACCGCTTCACCTTGAATTTCTGTTTCAGCGGATTAGAATACCGAGTGTTTCCTATCAAAATATCGTCAGCTTCTTGGTGTTCGCGACGGTAAACTCAACACAGACGTTTATGCTCCTCTCGCGCTGCCTTGTGCTTTTCAAACTGCCCTGGGTCCACCTTTTTCACGATAGCATCCGAACGTGACCTTGCGAACGATATTTGCTACGTGCGATAGATGCTGAGCATGCATATGTATGACAAAAACACATCTTACCATAGGTTTGGCGTATAGTGGGAACCTTTGCACATCCTTCAAGGCTTTCTGCGCACTTTCTTTGGACGAGAAGGAGACAAACGCCTGCCCTCGCATTCTCAAATTGCTATGGGCCACGACATCAACCACTTCTCCATACGACTTGAACAGACCTCGCAGCGTTGCTTTTAACACTACATATGCGCGTTTGGAACATTTAGCAGGAGACCAGAAGAACGCCACATACCGTTGATCTTAATCTTTTCGTTCAAATTTTGGATGTACAGTGTTTCGCCTGCATATTCTGGCTCGGAGGACTCTTCGGCCGTGATCTGGGGTGTCTCCGAGCTTGGTGGGGGTGAGATGACGGGGATGCTGATGGGTACGCCTGGAACTGGAGCAGCAGGAACGTCTGCCATGGCGTTCCAGCGAATACTCTTGTTTGCATCTGTTTGCGGAATTGATATCGATTACGTACAACGTGCAAGATTACCGAACGGTCACGCATCACGCATCACGCATCACGTCCGCTTCAAAACATGGCACTGCAGACGCCAGTTTTTGTTATGAGTAAGGACAATTCAGAACGCAGCACGACTCGTGTATGTACTGACTGTTGGCCAGATGCCGCCCCCGAGCGCCAATCAGGGCGAAAAGCCCAGATCTCCAATATCACGGCGGCCAAGGTGTGCTTGCGCCTATAGCTCGACATCCAAATCGCCCATACTCACTGATAACAATGAGAGACCGTCGCAGATGTTATCCGGACGTGTTTGGGACCGAAAGCAATGCTAAAGATGATTCTGGACCCTATGGGAGGCATTCTGTACGTTCATCTAATCCAGAATCTGCACCATCTGCTGAGAAAATAAGGCTCACGAACGACGGGAACGCTATCCTGCGCGAAATTGACGTCGCTCACCCAGCTGCCAAAAACATGATCGAGCTAAGCAGGACACAGGACGAGGAATGCGGAGACGGAACAACGAGCGTGATCATCCTCGGTGCGTCCTAGCCTTTATTCGTTTTACTTTCTGATGTGGGGGGGATAATCACAGCTGGAGAAATCCTCGCACAATCCTTGTCCCAGCTCCAAATTGACATCCATCCCGTGGTTATCATCTCAGCGTACAACAAAGCGCTTAAAGAAGCCCTGGAGATCGTCAAGCGGATATCTGTCCCTATAGACACTTCAAACGATAAGCAAATGCTATCTGTGATCAAAACGTCCATCGGCACGAAATTCGTCGTTCGATGGTCAGACCTCATGTGCAAGCTGGCATTGCAAGCCATCAGGACGGTCTCACAGGAGGAAGGAGGTTTCAAGACGGTGGATATCAAGCGGTACGCCCGTGTGGAGAAAATTCCTGGTGGAGAGATCGAGGAAAGTCGCGTTTTGAGTGGTGTGATGCTCAACAAAGACATTACCCATCCCAACATGCGTCGGCGTATCAAGAACCCGAGGATCGTGTTGCTAGATTGTCCGCTAGAGTACAAGAAGGGAGAAAGTCAGACCAACATGGAATTCTCAAAAGACACGGATTGGGCGCGGGCGCAGGTTATTGAAGAAGAACAGATCAAGGAAATGGCGAACAAGATTCTGGAGTTCAATCCAGATCTCATTATCACAGAGAAGGGTATCTCAGGTGCGTATATAGGTATATGACTGGTTGTGAAGGTTGGACTCCATTCCTTAATAGACCTCGCTCAACACGTTTTCACAAAGCATAACGTTTCGGCCATTCGCCGCGTGCGCAAATCGGACAACAACCGGATTGCACTCGCCACTGGTGCAACCATCGTCAACCGGATCGAAGACCTCCGCGAATCCGACGTCGGAACACAGTGCGGAATGTTCCACATTGACAAGATTGGCGACGAGTATGCCCCGTTTTCTCGACTCTCCCTTCGTCGCAGCAACTTATCTAACGCTAGATACTTCACCTTCCTCGACGAATGTAACAATCCCAAAGCATGCACCATCATCCTCCGCGGACCTTCCAAAGACATCTTGAACGAGGTTGAGCGTAACCTCCAGGATGCGATGTCCGTCGCGCGCAACGTCGTTTTCAACCCCCTTCTTGCCCCTGGAGGCGGCGCGACTGAAATGGCCATCAGCGTCGGCCTTCAGGCCAAATCAAGGAACGTTCTGGGAGTGGAAACCGGTCCTTTCCTCGCTGTCGCGGACGCGATGGAGGTCATTCCTAGAACACTGGCCCAGAATAGCGGTGGCAACGCGATCCGGGTACTAACTGAGTTAAGGGTGCGAATATATCCCTTTTTCTTTTTTTCTTTTTTTTTTTTTTTTTTTGGTAATCGGTCTGTGTTAATGCTGTCTATAATCACAGGCAAAACATGCAGGTGGCGAACACTCGTGGGGTATTAATGGAGAGACGGGTAAGATCGTGGACATGAAAGAGTACGGGCTGTACGAATCCGCTAGTGTGAAGGTACAGAAAACTTGTGTTTTTTTGGTCGCTCGCCTCTCTATCTTATCGATGTTATCCCACAGATTCAAACATTCAAGACTGCTATCGAGGTTCGTTTTGTCTGTTACGTTATCTCCCGTCCGTTTCGATATCTTTTGCGATGTGTAGGCCGCGCGCATGCTTCTGCGTGTGGACGATGTCGTGCAGGCTATCCGGAAAGAAAAGGAACAAGGCGGTGCTGGGGTTCCTCCCGAGGAGTTGGCAGAGTAGTTACGAACTGGAAAAACGAAAGGAAAAAAAAAAAAAAAAAGTTGACACGTGCAATCATTTTTTCTTTGCACAACCCTGTGTCTTGATATGTCCAAAAGGACACCCGCAGGGGTGACGATAGCTAGTGACTAATGAATATCATTGCAAAACTACAAACATTCACTATTCCATTTCTTTAAAAAATAAAATCTGCTAAGAGTAGAATTCCATCGCGAATCGGATAACATGTGCCTATCTCAGTTTTAACACATATGCCAAGTTGTTGAGACACAGATATAGAGAGACTTTACGCGTTATGGTCTTGCGAGTTTACTAGTGGCCGACCGTGTTACGGTGCTGCGATCCTATACATGTACAGCACACAAGTCAGACAGAGAAACACACAACCAAGCCCCAAGGAAAAACCACATACCAATATTCATGTTCTGGGATACTTTGTTGCCCTTGTGGATCTTTGAATCGACAGTGTTATTGAACGAGTCGTGGTTGTTCGTCGTCTCATGGGTCGACGTCTTGTTGTAATTCCCACCAATGTCGTTCATCTCCCCACCGTTAATGTTGAAGTTCTTGGATCCCTCGAAGAAAGGCATGAAGAGAGAGCGAGCGCAGAGTGCGAGTGTAAAAAAGTCAAGAGTACGGTGCTTTTCTCGTGCGGGAGAGGGGATGCCAGTGAGCGCGAGTTATCCAACACTTATATAGCAAAAATCCATCTTGGATATCGGATTGTACAGGAACGGAAGAGGGCGTTCATCGATTGGAATGTGGCCTTAGTGCACGCTGTACGCATCTAGCTCTGAACATTAATCATATGAACAAAGATGGAGCTTGATGTTCGAAGCTTGAGCTTTTCTGTTATCTAACCTTTCCTGCATGATATCAGAGGGGCAGCGCCTCAAAGGATGGTTGTATTTGGTAGTTTACCGGGAGGCTAGTTTCTGGGTTAGACGGCTAAGGACCAGAGCGACGCGAAATCAAGAGAAGAGAGACAATTATTGTCCTTTCCCCTCGCGATGCATTTCACCCACGACGTTCTTATGAAGTCGTTTGGCGTCCTTCATCGACCGGAGGCAAAATGCCATTTTGCCAAACACGGGGTGAGCTTAAGCGTGCAGTACCCCCTGAACTTGAAGCATGAAGCATGAGCATGAGTTCAACTCGAATGGGAATATCAATTTCAAGCTCTGCAGCGCGTGGCCATTCCCAATAGATTTCCTGACGGAACAACAAGAAATTTAGTCAAATGTGTATCTCCTCTCAGCTTACGATGCGCGACGCGTGGTTTCTCTGATGTTCTTCGCCTGAAGCAAAAATAACCTTGCGAAAACCCGCAATTTAGAGCTACGAATGAGGTGGTAATCGGACGATTTAAGGATGGGTATGAGAGCGCAAGTTGGGGGTAGGAGGACGGGGAGGGTGAAAACGAGGAGGAAGAGCCGGACGGGGTAGTCTCTGGAGGGGTTCGTCGACTTGTGGATACCTTTGCCTAGATGTAGACTTTTGTATGGTAATCCACACCTTTAGATCGCATGCCATGTTCGGTCGTATCTTCATTTCCACCGATAGGTCATAAGATCCGTTGGATCTGAAAGGTCGATTTCGATTCACGCAGTCAGTATTTGAACAATTCAATGCTCATTGTCAATAAAGTTAAGGTAACATACTTGTAACATTTGTCGTGCTTTAACACTAGTGCTGCGAACATCTTGTATCATCCAATTAAACATTCAACGTATACGCACACGCTTTATCGCCAGAAAAGCTGGGCCTTCCGCCCCTGTACCAGTAAGCAGTTCACTATATCATACCCTGTCCCCACTGCTGAGGATCCGCCAAGTTACCGGCGATTGATCGTCGTACTGAACACTTTTTTCTACGTTTACATGAACTTGCTGCAGTTCGACTTGCGTTGACTGCTCATCTTTCTGCTGCTTTTCGATGAGACGGATGAGATGGCTTTTAGGTTCGAGAAGGGGGGGTTGCTCACTTGGCGCTCGTGCCGTCTACTGTTAACATGCGAACTCGCTGAACTGGCGTGCGCGCGACGCAATTGGTGACGCGCATTTAATCTGACCGGCATCGCGTGAAAACGACGATTCTCGATAGGCGTGTAGGAAAAACGCACGATGCCATGAAGGAATTAGCATAGACTATAGATTCATTAGCATATGCGATTACAAAAGCGCTGATGACCATGACCTACGTTTTCCGATGACAAAGTGAAGTCCTAGGAAGATCAAGTTTTTCCGAACCGCAAGCCACTGTATAATAGTCAATGCGTCGATCATAATAAGACCAAGAATACTCACGCAAACCATGGCCACAATTGTTGCGAAACTAGTCAGCCGTTCAATGATGTCGATTCAAACAACCGGCGTAGCATACCAAGTTAATGATCCAATTTCGAAAGTGTAGAGAATTAAGGAATCGATAACGTTGTCAAGGCTTATCACATATCCTTGTCAATAAAGAGTCTGGACTAAGAGTAGCTTCTTACAAACCTCAGCGATTTGGAACGACTCATCCATAGCAAGATGAATAAACAAAGCGTAATGATTATGTCTATGGTCGATGAAAGGGCAAGACCAAGAGAGAAGAGCCACTGTAAAAAAGATGCCCATTAGCATTGCGAAGAGTACACTAGGACCTCGCTGACTTTAAACTTGATCCTAAATGCTTCGAAGGTTCCGAGGTGGATCCTAGGTTTCGTATGTATAATGAGTCAAAAGTCGAAATTATTAAATTCCTTACATCTCTGCGCTGGTTGCTATATTTGCATATTAGGAATACGTTGAATGACATAAGCACGAGACATACCACATGCGGAACCTGCGTGAGAATTGAGAAAAACTCAGAGTTCATTCCGACGATTGTTCGGAAGGACCTACAGAGACGGCAGATTGCAAGTACCAACTGTCACTGTCTTCAGGATACGTTTCTTTCGAACATTACACTGTTTGGCTTACGATGGGTGCGGAGATCCAAAACTTGCGTTTGCTGACTGTGACAATGCCTTAGGCTTCAACATGACGTACACGAACAATATGTATAACGTACGCAGGTGGATACGTTGCACGTAGTGACTGCGAAAGCATCAGTGCCAGGCATATTTGATCAATCTGATGCAACTTACAAGTGAACGAGAAGGGTAAGGATCGCGGTAAAGATGATTGACAACTACCCGGGATCGCTCATTTTCGCATTCTATTATAATAGAATTGACGTACCGAGATACTCCTTTAGAAGTTGTGACGTGAGTGACATGAAATATGTCAGGGTAACATCGTACTTACAGAGGAATTGTTTTGATCTTAGTCACATCGCCAAAGTCGCGGATCATATACGTCCACAATCCATCCCAAATCACTGCAGTGTGCACAACGTCCAGAGCCCTATACACAGCGTTAATATGTCCGACCGTAAATCGGATCCAGCCTACCATACTACAGTGACCTGCGGTAGGGTAAGTGATGATCAGATCAAGCCGATCGCGGACGTACTAGCCCGCGCGTAGACGGATCGTCCTTGGGATACAACTTGAGATAAATGATGGTTTGAAGGGTCATAGCACCAGATAGGCTGTTGTGGATATCAGTACTTGACGAAAATCTGTATCTGCAGACACGTACAATGAAGCGAAAAAGGCACCCAGGAGCAGTGCTCCGTAGTTCTTTGGGATACTCGTCACATCCATTTCAGCGATAAAGAAGTCCACTTGAGTGCCTTTGAGAGTCAGGTGGAAAGGGGCGAGCGGCGGGTGCGGATATGTGAGCTTCGACTTTAAGAACGATTTGGTGGTACGGGCCTGTCGGGCGCATATATGTCAATTATCATAGATTTCTCCTCAAACCACGGGAGGAAGCGACACTCACATAGAGAGGTGTTCGGAAGCAAACGAATTCTCTTGCCTTAAGAATAGAGCTGAGTTGGGCGCCGCACTGCCCCTAATATTAGTAATGGATAATTGAACGATCTATAGGAGCATCCGCATGAGGTGGAATTTAAATTCCTAAGAAAAAGAGAATCATACATGCGCTTTTCTGAAAGCTATACGTGCAAGCCGACTGAGAAGCCTCCCAGGCTCGTCGGTCTCACGCAACACATCACAAGAATTCAAAGATCGGAAAGCCTGGAGATGCGTGATATCTGTCCAAGTTGACAGATGGTGTTTCCTTCACAACACACGGCGGAGGTCTACGACCGTTCTATTTCCCAAGCTGTTACGTGGAGGTAGTGGTTGCGCGCGCCCATAGATCGAGCGCTGCCCGACCTACTATCGGATGGCAGTGTTAATAGCGGAGACAAACTTCATGTATGTCAGTGACTTTGACAGCATGGCGGAATGAGAAGCGTGTGAACTAAAGCTTAAAAATAGAATCTGATACAGGTGATCGATCCTTTGATCGCACATGGTGGGATTCATTTGGTGGGACGGTTTCGATGCCAGCATTAATATTCTAGCCAGGAAATGCATCCCATAGTCATCTGGCCAAACGAGACTGTAGCCTTCAAAAAGCGGCTGCCTGATAAGAATCTAGAACAAGTCAGCTTCCGAAACGCGGCTGCTATCTCGGCGTCTTGAAAATGCGGAGAACATAAATTTCCGGGATGCCGCCACGCCACATGACTCCAACGATCCTAGGAACGTCTTGTGACCACTTGTCAGTATTGTGCTTCGTGATGACAGGTAATAGTAGATATTCCTGACGAGGGTTCAAGATAATTATGATTACCCAGGAAGATTTCGACGGATTACAGAGTCTGCACCGCCGACGTACACAATACATGAGCGACTCGACCTAGTAAACATCTCGAACTGAACGCTTTCAAATAGATTGCACGCTTAGAATTCACTGTCGCACCATCCGTCAAAAAGCGCTTCTTCTAAACGCACACACACACATTTTAGCAGTCGAAGCAACAATTATCTAGCATTACAACATTTTACGACTGTTGCGAACTTACATAGAACATGGTGCAGAATATTATACACGTACAATAGATTCACATACATTGGGTCGTCAGATCATCATGACAGGGGAATTGAGAAATGGGAAACCCACGGTATCGTACAACCGAGAAACTAGTGCACCCACGAAATACATCAATCATCGCTGTCCCCACTGCTTCCACGGCTTTTCGACTTCCACATAGGTATGGGTAGATCATCATATTTGATACGCTTTTCCACGTTTATCTGGACATGTTGTTCTTCCATTTCTATTGGTTGCTCAATTTTTTGCTCCTGTTATAATAGGTTAGCTTCTATCTTGAACACGGCAGACCACGCACAATGTTCGGTGCTAAACGAGCACTTCTTTTGCTCCCACTTGTGTTCAATGATTGGGCATGCGTCATGCGCAATTGGTAACGCATATTTAACCTGCACACGTTGTCTATACACGGGAATACCTGTAGGCGAATAGAACTCACGATGCCATGGAGGAATTAGCGTAGACTAGATATCGTTTAGCGTGGTACTACCGCTACGAGTATCGGCGGCTTACGTTTTCCGATAACGAAGTGAAGTCCCATAAAGATCAAGTTGTTCTTAACCTCGAGCCACTGGATGCTGATTAGCACCAGGGTGTCAATGACAGTGCTCCCAATACATACACATATCATGGATATGATTGTCGCAAGACTTTGGCGAAAAATTCAGTGATGTTGGTGGACAGAGAACTTGTGCAGCATACCCAGTCAATGACCCAATCTCAAAGGCATAAAGAATAAGTGAATCAATGACAGCATCAAGGCTTGCAATGGAATTCAGTCTATATCAATGCTGCACAAGCAATATACAATCAAACCTTAATGACTTGGAGCGACTCTTCCATAGATAGATGAGCAAACAAATTGTGATGAGCACGTCCACGGTTGATGAAAGGGTAAGGCCGAGAGAGAAGAGCCACTTCAGGTGAGAATACCCATTTAGAATTACGAAGTGAAGGCTGTACTGACGCGTCAACGTACCCGAAATCTATGCTTGAATGCGGTGTATGATCCAAGACGGATCCTGATTGAACGGGTCTTAGAAGCAGGATCTTGGAGAGTTGGTAAATCACTCACATCTCTGCACTTGTGGCTACGCCGCATAGTGCGAATCAGGTGGGGGTGAGCCGATAATAGCATTGGACGCACCAGAACCAGAACCTGCGGATAGTTGAACGATTTAGAGTGCAAGCAGCGATTCAAGATCATAATACATACAGACACGGGCAATTGCAAGCAGCGTCTGTCAATTGTTTCAAGATGCGGTGAGCTATAAATCGTGTTTGACTCACAATAGGTGCGCAGATCCAAAGTTTGCGTTTGCTGACTGCCATCAAGAGTATATGATTTAATAGGACATTTTGTGTTGGCATGAAACAGAAACGACGTACGGTGGTAGATACGTTGTATGTAATGGCTACGGAGGCATCAGAAACGTGGCAAGTGTTTCATCATTTGTGACTCACAGGTGAACGATGAGAGTGAGAATTGCCGTAAGAATGATTGACCACTGCCTCAGGTTGTTTCGTGACTATCATATTATATGACCAAACTTGACATACCGGAATTTGGCTGTTGGGGTGATATGAAGACGGGCAGGAAATCTGTCGCAGTAACATACTTACGGAGGAATCGAATCGATCTTATTCACATCGCCAAAATCGTTGATGAAATAAACCCATAATCCATTCCATATCATTGCAGTGTGCACAAGGTCGAGGAGCCTACGAGGAACCTTGAAGACCTGTTATTTCGAATAAGGGCTGGCCTACCATATGATCGCAACCTGAAGTAAGGTTATCGATAGCCACGAAAGAGTGTTTGTAACCTTACAAACGCTTTCTGTGAAGGATGATCGTTCGGATACAACTTGAGATAGACGATCGATTGGAGGGTCATTGTGCCAGAGAGACTGTCAGCATTGTGAATTGGCCTGAACTTTTATATGTGGGCGCAACGTACAAGGAGCCGAAGAAGGCACCAAGAAGGAGCGCTCCATAGGTCTTGGGTATGTTCACCGTAGCAGACATTTCCGTGAGGAGGGGTGCGCCGGAATGTTTCTCGTTCCAATCGGTATGTTGTTAAAGGAGACAATAGGTGGCTGTGAGTGTCACAATTACACAATCTCGCTTTAAGAGGAGAATCTGGCGATATGGACTTATCAAGATCGTGTGTATTTCATTTACTGTTTATACGCACCGCCCGTCGTAAATGGGCACGAACTCCAGGATTTGGGCAAACCTCCGTCAAGAGCGGAGTGATTCGCCCCCTAAATGAGTATGGTGGATTGATGATCTGCGTGGTTGGATAATTTCGACGGACGAAGAGATATCGCTTCTCCCGTGCGGCGTTAAGCAAGAGGCGGCTCCAATCCGCTTATCGCTTCCCGCATGCCGTACGTACCCCACACGAAATCCAGAGCAAACAGACTAATCACTGATGACAGTGCAGCCAGACATTTTCAATGCGATACCAGCGCCCTGGATTGTTAGCGGTGTTTTGAGCGCGTTTTGGGACTGCCTTCCTTCCCTAGCAATTATCGGAAGCTAATGCTCGAGGCGCGTATCAGGTGACCATGCCAATCAGATCGGAGACGGTGCCTCAAGGCTTGACCCTGCATGAGCGAATAAAGCATGGGCATGACCGAGATGAAAGCACAGGAACTGGAGCCTTGTCATATATTCTATTTGGACCATCTTCCAAGTTGCATACGACATATAAGTATATGCATAGGTGGCTGAGAACAATAGACACGCTTTTGTTGGGCGAGGATGAACGGCGAAGACAATACGATTTCGGCCCATCATTCCGCAGTAAGGCGATTTAGCTTCGCTTCCCCTGTTTCAGCCATTGACTTCCACATGGGGTCATATGCGGTCGATAAGTGAGCAACATAACTGCAGAAGATGGATTCTGTCTATGAACGATGACAGCAAAATGAAAAGGGACTGGGCCTGAGCACTTCGTGGTGGTGCATTACGGCAGCAATTTGCATCGTGCGGTTAACGCAACGTATTTCGCTGCCTTTGGGTCACACTGGGATCGCCTGGTGACGAGTAAAAGCAAAAATAGAAGACATTGCCAGCGTTCGTGGTCGGCACGAAACGGAGGCTGTGTCACATACTAGCCATAGTTAGGATGGTTTTCCAGACTGGATGTATTGATTCTACAGTATGGTATAATCGGACACTGTGTAGCGCGCCACGATTTTACGCCCATAACACCCCTATTGGATCGCGATTAGTTATGAAGAAAAACATCACTTGCCCGACATCGTATCGTTTTTTCTACGTAGGTCCGCCCGCAATGTCCCGCGTCTGCATGTCATACACTTTGAAGTAAGAAGGCCGACGCGATGTCCCTATCTCGTCAGACTGTGCGTTGGTGCCTCATATGTCTATGACTTCGTTGGATTCACACTATTGATGACCACATGTACGGGCCGTTTACCTATTTTGTTGTGTCGCAGAGCGCGGCTGCGGGCTGATGGATATGATACTTCTGCTTCAAATGAAGAAAGGTAACCAGTCCTGCCTGACAACAAGTGGGTCGTCCCAATTGAAACGCGGCGTCAAAATCTATCAGTTATCCCTAGTCGTTCTAGGTTTGATAGATGGGTGATGACATGGCAATCGATGTGTTGCACGGAAACATCCTTTTGTGTCCATTCTGCTTGACAGTTATGATCGATATTCGAGGATGGGACTGCTTTCAAACATATCAAGTAGATAATCCTAATTCCCTCTTGTAACTCCCCCAAAGTGACGCAAACACTGGAAAACGTGGTTCAAATACTGTATGCAAGCATCGCGGTTAGCGTGACCATCAATTGAACGCGTTTGGTAACGTCACGCACGCGATGCCTGCTGTCCCAGACAATCCGCGCCCTCCGAAACGCCAGCGACTTACCGCCGTGTCGAACGCGGATAAAGACGCGCCCAATGCTGAACATTTATCTCCCATACCATGCTCTACTCTGCTCCTTGCATTACCTTCTCTTCTCATCCACCCGCCAACACATCCTCATCATCAGCTTTCGTTGCATTTGTCATCTGAAGCGCTTAAAAAATGCTTGGGTCTCCCGGATATTGAAGGAGACCTGGAGTGTCGCGTATGGACCGCGCTAGCTGAAGTGGGATTGATACAGGGTATACAGGAGTCTGGAACGGCAGACAAGGCGGAGAAAGCCATTGCGAAAGCAGTAAGGGCGCTTTAGATCTTCTTTCCTTGCCTTTATTGACGCATGTACTCAGCTTTTGATAGCGCAGAAGGTATGTTGCGCTGTTCATAACAGGCAACTCTGAACAGGCACCTTCAGCATCCGTCACTGCGTCTTTACAAGCCACATCTTTCTCTGCTGTCTGCAAGGGTCGCATATTACCACCAGAACAATGCAAAGCACGCGGCGCAAATCGTTCGCCGGCTCTTAAACACTCTCGTTCCTTCTGATCCTCCTCAAGTACTATACGCTGCACATCTCACCTTGATATCCTACAGTGAAATGGAAAGCTCTACGAAAGTGCTGGACTCGATACAAACACTTCAAGCACTGGCGACGGATAATGGCCATGGCAACGTCGCGCTTCTGGCTCAAGTAATTCGTTTGCGCGTTCTACTGAGGGAAGGGCAGTGGCCGATTGTTGGTCCGTCACTGAAGGAGGCAGAGGAAGTCTTTCGCACGGATTTTTCGGCCTCGGACGCGTCTTCAACTCCAACGGCAGAAGAGCCAGCGGCGGAGACAGCCTTACGGCTCCACTTGTTGATCATGAGCGTGGTGTACTATACCTATGCTGGAGACACGGAGAATGCTTCGTCAAGATTGACTCAATTACACGAACTCCTAGATAACAACGCCCTAAATAAGTTGGGGGACTCTGGAATAGTCGAAGTATGCGCATATACCATGACTATCGAAGTCGTGTGATGATAACGCGAATTTTTTCTAGTTCCCCTTGCAAGGCGAAAAGTCCCTTTATGTCCAGATGACTCATCCCCGTGCACTGTACTTGCTGGCATTCCTCGTTAGCAGCGTATCAAAACGCAACCCAATTGGACGAAAACCGAAGCGGAAGGTGTTTGCGACGGAAGGCCTGGCGATTGCCGAGCGCGAGCTCAGAAAGGAAATCGCTTGTCAGTGTTTTTCCTCTTGCCAATCGACCTGATCCAACGCCTTTTGTAGTGCCACAATGGGCATCGCTCCAGGAAGCAAGGGATGCCTACTCCAGGATACACAAATTAAAGGCAGATATGCTTAGTGAATTGGTGGCTGTGGGTGCCTGTATCAACTGGATTCTTATTACGATTAACGTGTTTGTCTAGAATGCAATCAGCAGAAGCGAATTTGATGATGCTGAAAGAGTATGTATGGATATTACATGGCATGATGGCGAGATCTGACGACAGCTGCGCAGTTTTTGAATGCGCTAGTTGCGCATGCACGAAGTACTACGCTATTTCCCATGTTTGCGGCACGGATAACGCTGCATCATGCACATCTTGCGCATTCCTTGGGTCAAATTGAGCGCGCACTTGACTGTTATCGGGTTTCAGCCTACTTAAGTCGACCTGGGAGGGAAGATGACGTCTACGACTGCATAAGAACGCCAAGAAAACGGCCAGGTACAGCATCTCCAATTAAGGAACCAGGACGGTCACCAAGGAGACGGAGTAACACATCCCCAATCAAAACGAGTCCGCAGACAATACGACAACTGAGCAGGGGAACAGAAGGCGAAGATGGTTCTTACCCCGAGGACACATGGGTTCATGTTTCGGCCCGTGTAGGCGAAGTATGGCTCCGTATAGGACTGATGCGGCGGCGTGCAATGAATAAGGAAGATAGTGCGAGACGAACGGAAGAAGAATTAGACGGACTTGTTGCGGAAGGGGAAGCAATAGCAAAGGAGTGCGAAGGACTAGGTGGAACCCTGAGAGCCATTGGAGAGGTGATGAAGGCATGCCTCTCAAACGAAGTACTGAAATCCAAGTACGTTATTTCTTCATTATTGTTCCGGCGACGACTGACGTGCGTTGAACAGAGGTCACCTACGAGTTGCTCTTGACCTAGCTTCGGCATCGCAAGACAATCACCTCCGAGCGCTTGTCATTGCGCTCATCTCATCGCATTATTTCCACACTGCTCGGGATCATGCAGAAAACATGTTGCTTACTTGCGAGCACTTGGCGGCTGGCATGGGTGCACACTCGCGCCCTTCCGATGTCAATAGCGCTACAGGGAAGCCACCGCTGTCGACATCTGACAAGGTCAACACAAGTCGGAAGGATCCACACATGGATGTCGACGTCGTGCCGAAACCAAGAAGCAAGCGGAAAGCAAGTGAAGAAGAGAATTACGCGCCATCTCCGCGACCTTTGAAGGATAAGGTGCATAACGACGACGAGAAGCCTTCTCCGCGGACGTGTGACGCTATAGGGAATGCTCAGTTGAGATTATGGATTGGGGAACGCTCCTTGGGCAAGTATATATTTGTGTGCTGTTATTGTTGTTGGTACTCATGATATCTTCTCAGAGCTGAGTCGGTGGGCAGGCAAAGAGCAGAATGCGAAGATGCAAGAGGTGAATAACCGGAAACTACAGGAAGCGGTTCATGATATCGAAAAGCGAGCAGCCGTGTGCTGAGCGCTGATAAGCTGTTTTTTTAAATTTTTCACAAAATCGGATTCATGTATACTAAGGTAGCGTAATTGTTATAGATGTATTCTGTTGTAATGAAGTAGAGGTCAAAGCAGTTTTTTCGCCTTGGTAAACAAAGTCGACGATACAGCTTCCCGCTCATCCGCGAACTTGCGGGATTCGTCAAAAGCGATGGTAATCAGTGGTTGTCGTGGGCCCTGACTCGGCGCGCGAGTTGAATCTACAAACTTGCAGAGTGCTTTGCTTACTGTTGATGAATCGGGGGGGGAGGGGCTTGGAAGTTTTCCACTCCGCCATTTCATCTGTTTCTGCTCACACTTTTCCAGAAACTTGGGAGATGCATGAGTCCCACAAATCTCATTGTAAAACTTGGCAGATGAACTCGTACACTCACCTGACAGGGCCGAGAGTAGTGCTCTTGGAGCATAAGAATGCAGATTTGGTGGCCAGAACATCCTTTGCCACATAATATTCAGAGATGTGTTCGGGATTCAGTTTGTGCAGCTGTTCTTGAAGTTTGATGAAATTGACTTGTTGAAACGAACAAAGAACGAATAACGAATGTCTTTCGTATCGTGGGAATATATCTCGGATCTATCTGATCTCAATTGTTATCAATATCTTATCAGTATTATCTAATAATCATGTAGTTTCTCCATCAATCTACATTTTCTTCTCTGCTATCAACCAGTTGAAGCCACAGCTCCTCTACTGCTACCAAGTTTCATGTCATGCTACTTTGACATGACTTGGATTAGGGTTGCAGTACAGAAAATCTTGCCCAATAATCCATGCCTTCCCCATAGCTCACCATGAATTTCAACCAGCCAGGATGGTGGGTTCCACAAGAGATTTGAATTCTGGAGTGGGTGGTTGCTAATAGGGGTCAAGCACAGATATCATCAGGAGTAGGCACAGACTCACCAATATCTTTAGTCTCTAGGAGGATGCTGACAGTCTTCCCTGGAGGCTTCTCTGAGAATACTTTGTAGAGCAAATAAGATGCTACTTTCAGCTCCTCTTTTAGAGAATACAGTGCTGATTCTTTGAGGTTCTTGCCATTGGGCAGTTTGACCTTGTAGAGGGTGAGTTGATCAGCATTGACACCCTTAAATGCATTCAGCTTCTCCTACAGTAGGCAACAAAACTGTAGCAATGTTTGGCAATTTCAGAGTGACTGGTGTCCAGTGTGACATGTAAAATAGAGAGAAATCAGACAAAATATGTATAGGATAGCCCTACTTTCTCAGCTTTAATTTGGTACCCCATCTTACTTGTTTGGTTATGTAGATGTTGAGATATAAATAGATCTTTGAGGAGATACCATTGCTACAGTTTTGTTGCTGACAGGGAGGGAACACAAAATTGCTATATGGGTATCATGTGACATTGTTGAGGAAGTTAAACATGTACCAACTGATAACAATTCTTGGAACTGAGCCATGAAGGCACTCTCTGCTGCTCACCTCCT
Source organism: Amanita exitialis (assembly GCA_023014455.1). Taxonomy (NCBI): domain Eukaryota; kingdom Fungi; phylum Basidiomycota; class Agaricomycetes; order Agaricales; family Amanitaceae; genus Amanita; species Amanita exitialis. Next base: position 26,489 of record JAEBUR010000002.1, read on the forward strand.
TAATGCTGGCCATTCTGCTCATGAGGCCTCATCTATCACTGGTGTACACCACACTACCATCTCCAGACTTTGTAGACAACACATCCCCTACCTGCACAAGTCATCTGGAGGTTGTCCTACCAAGCTTTCTGACAGAAATGTCAATCATGCTATGCTCAACAAACACAACACTCAAGCTTGCTGCAAGTGAGTGAAGAGAAGCAAAGAGAATAAGGGAATGGATTTGAAAACTAGGTAGGTCACTCAGCAGGCTGTGGCTCAACTGGTTGATAGCAGAGAAGCAAATGTAGATTGACAGGGAAACTACATGGTTTATATACATCTATCTACAGTGTCTGTGTCAGCACTATTATATGATGCTGACTGATCATTTGTGTTATGAGCTTGCACTCAGTGACACAAACCACAAGCCTCACAGAGAAGATGAGAGAGAGGAGACAAAGCCATGCATTGACTATGCTAAGTGGTACCCTACATGAGTGTAAGAGAAACCATCTTAAGTCTTGAGAGACTCAAGACATTGTACTAGCTTATATACCTATACTAAGGAGTCCCCTGCCACTGCCCAAGTCCCACTGGCACCTGCCTCATGCTTCCCATGCTGCACACCAATACCCTGTGCCCAAGTGTTGCCATGGTGCCGTGCTGTGCTCACCATGTGGTTTCACACTGCCTTGTGTGCCTGGTTCTCATGGATCCTCCTGGCCTTGTCTGGACTCTACCTAGGCCCATTGCTGTATAGTGCCCTGTGCCCAGGCTGCTATATGCCATTGCACATTATGAATGTCCATGCACCATATCCTTGTAACAGTCCCACACCTGTCTGATGCATGATGGCGATGATGGCTGATCTATTGATAGGTGCCAGGTACTGATCCTGAGTGCTGATGGTGATAGGGGTGTGTCCCTCCTTCCTAATATGTATGTCCTGGCTTATACAGCCTTTGTCCTGTCTTCCAGTGAGCATCCTGGTGCGCTAGCCCACATGAAGTGTTCCCCTAGTGTCCTATGACAGTCCCAGACTGTATGGTAGCAATTGGAGTGGTCCTGGACCATGGAGAAATAAAATAAAAACATATGCTAGGATCATGTTCCTAACATTACCCTTTCCTCAAGGCTTCTGTCGAAGTAGCATGACGACGGGCACAGCGGAATAGTAGAGCTAAGTAAGTAAACACTTACTTGTGTAGCTGTAGGTCACTCAGGAGCTGTGGCTCAACTGGTTGATAGCAGAGAAGAGAATGTAGATTGACGGAGAAACTACAGAGTATTTATACGTCTATCTACTGTGTCTGTGTCAGTGCTATTATGATACGCTGACTGAGCATTTGTATAGCATGACTGAGCAAATCTATTGAGCATAGCAATGCGCAGTCATTGCTGTGTGGAAAGCTGTGTGAAGCACAGCTTTGCACAGTCACCATGTGAATACATGAGGCGGCTTTATTGTTCAGAGTTCTGTCCCATCGAACTCTATAATATCTGTCTAGATATAAATACAATGAACATTATATAATCATAGATTATTAGATAATACTGATAAGATATGATAACGATTGAGATCGGATAGATCCGAGATGTTTTCCCATGATACGAAAGACATTCGTCAACTGTTCAGTTTCAACACTCTCCCCTCATTGAGGATCTCAATGCCAATTTCATTTCTTAACTCTTTAAACTTTTGCCAAGTCAAATTTTTTGTTAAGATATCAGCTAATTGTTCATTTGTGGGAACATATGATATGTTAATATCTTTGTTCTCAACACGTTCTCTAACATAATGATAACGAATATCAATATGTTTTGTTCTATGTTCTTGAGCTGGATTCTTTGCTAAGAATATTGATCCTCTGTTGTCAACATGAAGATCAACAGCTCCAATGTCATATCCTAATTCTTTGAATAGGGATTTTATCCACATAATTTGGCGTGAGCAGTCTGAAAGACTCATGTACTCAGCTTCTGTGGATGACAATGCAACAGTTTTCTGTTTTCTGGAAATCCAACTTATTGGAGATCCTGCCAATAGAACTAGATTACCCGTTACAGATTTTCTTGTGACTGGATCACCAGCCCAATCCGCATCAGAGTAAGCATGCATTCCATCTTTGTTAAAGCCATCATACACCAATTTTCCATTTATGGAAGAATTGACATATTTTATAATATATAAGGCTTTTGCTATGTGTTCTCTAGATGGATTAACCATGAATTGTGACATCATGATCACTGCTTGGGTAATATCATATCTCGTGCCAAGAGTAAGATATAGTAGAGATCCAATAATTGATTGATAATAACTCCTTTCTTGAGGAGTTGCAGTACCTTCGTTCTCCACAGGTGTATATCCTGCTGGTAAAGGAGTACGAACAGGTTTTGAATCTTCTTGACCAAAACGCTTAACTACTTTTTTTGCATAGTTGATTTGATCAAGAATAATTAATTTCTTTTTTCTATCTCAGACAATTGTCATTCCAAGATATTCTTTAATGGGTCCTAGATCTCTACATTCCCATTTTTTCATAAATTTGTGTTTTAGTTCCATGAGTAACCTTTTATTGTTTCCCATGAATAACACATCATCAACATATAATATAGCTACTATAGTTGATTTCTGTTTATAGCAAACATAGACTCCAGTGTCTGTAAGACACCGTCCAAAGCCTAATTCTTGTAGACTTTGATTTGCTTTCTTATTCCAAGCTAATGAAGCTTGTTTAAGTCCATATAAGGCTTTTTTAAGTTTATAGACTTTGTGCTCTTGTCCTTTGATAATAAAATCCTTCTGGCTGTTCCATATATATGTTTTCTTCTAAGTCTCCATAAAGGAACGCTGTCTTTAACATCTAGCGCTTCGAATTTCCCAATCTTCTAGCAGCTGCTGTAGCCATAAGGAGTCTCACAGTCTCAAATTCGTGCGACTGGTGAGAATGTATCATCATAATCTACTCCAGGTATTTGTGAAAATCCTTTAGCGACTAGTTGAGCACGTTTTCGGCCATCGCTTTTGACCGCATAAACCCATCTACACTTTACAGGTTTACGGTCTTTTGGACATGGTACTAATTCCCATACATCACGGTCTTCTAAGGCCTGTACTTCTTCTTTCATCGCATTTTGCCATAATTCCCATTCTTTGGGATTAGAAGCTTTTAATTTATAAGCATCTTTATATGTCCATTGATCTACACTTTTAGAGTAGTTTGGACTTATGGCTTTGCATAGAAGGTAGTTAACAAATCTGTTACCTCCTTCTTTGAGTAGTTTTTCTAAGAAGTATACGAGATCATCACTAGGTGATTTAGACTGTAAATCTCTATTGACTTCTTCTTCACTTGATTCATTAAATGGATCTGTTTCATTATCAGAGGATGATTGTCTATTCAAATCTGGAATAGATTCTCCACCAGAAACTGGTCTTGTTTCTTTAGTAGATGATCGTTCAGATTCTGAGGCAGATGGTGTTTTATATTGTTCTGACTCTGTTTCTGATTCTGATATTTCTTCCATTTCTTTATCCATTTCAATTTGTTGTAATGGATTTTGTAAAGCTTTTTGTGAAGAAGTTGGACTAAGGGTAGGTTTAGCTTTCCCTTTGCCTTTACCAAAGACTCTTTTGCTCCACTCTCTAGTACTTTGTATGTCTTTTTCTATTTCGAGAGGAGCTTTCTGACCATATGCATTGTCAGGCATGAGTCTGGGTTTTTTGAGGCGTGAAGTCCTTCTGAGATATGTGTCATATTTTTCATCTCGTTTGTCCTTTCCTTTTTCAGGACATTTATCTCCAAGTCGTCTCATGGAGATGTTTGGTCGTTCAGGAGGTGTTATTGAACGATTAAAATTAGGTTCTATATCCTGATTTCTGTCAGGATTTATATAAGAATCCTCTAGGCCTTGATTATCCTTATCATGAAACGATCCGCTATAATCGTTGTCTGTAGTATCATGATTTTCTGGATATCTTTTCTTTTTGTGGGGAGTATCATCATCACTATCACTATCGTAGGTGTGATGACCATGATCCATGTGGGAATTGGAATCAGATACGTGTCCATTATTTTTCTCCCTTGTTTCTATACCTGGTGGACTATTAAATAGTCTATTTTCTAAGCCTTCTGTTTTCGCTCTAGGAAATTTGGTTTCATCAAATAATGATTGAACTCCAACGAATATAGAGTTATCATTTTTCATGAATTGATAAGCTTTAGAGCCATCTTCATATCCTATGAATGTCATGGCCTCTGCTTTTGGAGTAAGCTTATTTTGTCTAATTTCTTTAGGTACAAAAACCCAAGCTAGACAACCAAATGTTTTAAAGTAATGAACATCAGGTTTTTTATTATACAAATTTTCATATGGCGTCATCCATTTTGTTCTTCTTAATGGTGTGCGATTATAGGTGTGAATAGCATTTTTCATAGCAAACTCCCACCAAGATTTTGGGCATTGGGCATGGAGTCGCATACTTTCTGCTTTTTCTAAGATTGTATTATTCAATCTTTCAGCACGTCCATTTTGTTGGTGGATGTATGGTGCACTATGTTCACGTAATATGCCTTTTTGTTTTAAGAATTGATCAAATTCACCAGACTTAAATTCTCCCCCTCGATCTGATCTGAAACGTTTAACTTTTCTTCCTGTTTGGTTTTCAAACAGTGTAATAAAGTTTTTGAAATTTTCAAACATTTCTGATTTAGTTCGTAGGAATGCCATAAAGGCATATGAAGAATAGTCATCAATAATCATTAAACACCATTTTTTACAGTGATAAGATTCTTGTGGGAATTCTAGCAAGTCAGCATGTAACAACTCTAATGGTTGTTTTGCACGTGTTTGTGATATAGGATAAGATTTATTATGCATCTTTCCTTGTGCACATCCGGAACAAATAGGATTATTAGATGGTATTTTGATTTTATCATCAAAACCTTCTGTATGTTGGCTCATATTTTTTATTACATTTTTATTTGCATGTGCCATCCTATTATGCCATGTAGTGAAATCTACGAGATTCACCAATTTGTTTAATTTTTGTTTTATTGTTACTTTAGCCCAGTGTATCAGTTCAAAGCGATTCTTGGGTTTAGCAACTATAACATCATTTCCTTTGAACAAAAACACTGTATGTTCACTGTTTGATGTCTCAACGTAACCACCAATTTTTAATTGTCCAGATGAAATAAGTTTGTGAGAAGCCTTTGGCATGTAACAAACTTCCAATTTAGCAATATGTTTAAGTCCCTTTAAGTTTTCAAACTCAAGGACTATAGTCCCTTGTCCAAGTATCATTGCAGCTGATTTTGAATCGGCTGTTTTGATTTCTTCTGGTTCAGGATATGGATTATACTCTACAAAGTCAGATTTGTTGTTTGTAATGTGCACAGATGCACCTGAGTCTATTATCCAATAATCCTCACGTATTTTTTCACTTTTAAGAGTCGATGCAGATTTATTTAAACTAATAGCTATTATGCTATTTTTACATCTGCTATCTATGGATTTACCAATATCATGATAAGCCTTCTTCTGATGGTTACATTCCATCATCTGCGAAGAAGTCATTATCATAATATTCTTCTTGGTATCCTCCGATGTTATCATTGTCACTGATTTATAATCAGTATTTGGATATTTTTTAGTGAAATTTACATACGATCTGTTGTCCCAGTAACCTGTTTCTACATGTTCCTCATGTATTTCTTCTTGTAGCTCTATTTGAGCTTTCTCGTCATCAATACAAGCTTCTGGAATATCCATTGGATTATTCTTCCAGGTAACAAAGTCTTCTTTGATAAGATCTTTTCCTTTTCCTTTAAGATCTTTGATCCTGTTCATTATTTTTAATGTTTCAGGATTGACTTTGTTTGTGCTGATCCTATCAGTAAGTGAAGAATTTTGGGGAACATCCACATCCATCTTATGGCTTTCTGTTATAGCCATATTAGCGAATTTCTTAAGATCCGCTCTTTCTTTCCTTGAAAGATCCCCAGGAGCATTCGCAGCTTTAGCCAAAAGATTTAATTTCTTTAGCTTATTAGCGCGATTTTTCTTATTACGCTCCCAATTTGATCCTGTTTTGTTGCCAGGGGGTACATGGGCCGGTCTATTACTAGGACCTGCCTGTGCATTAGGCTGGGTATATTTCCCTTTAGGCAAATTCACTTTGGGTTTGAACCCAGAGTTAAAAGGTTTTTTGCCTTTATAATTTTTGCTCCCCCTTGCTACAAAATTTGCAGACTGCTCTTCCTTGTCGCCTTTGCGACGTTGGTACTCATTTTCGATCTCTGGTAGGAGATCTTTAAGTTTTGTTGTTCCTACTACCATTTTTAGGAGTATGTAGGTTTTGAATGAGTCCCAGGAAGCTGGCATCTTGTCAATGACTTCCATTAATTGGAAATCATCGTCAAAGGTTTTGCCATTTGCAGCCATTTCAGCCCAGAGTTCCATTAACTCTTGAACTGATTCTGCAGGATTTTTGTTTTTGGGGAATTCCCAAGTTTTTGTCTTTTTATAGACGTTAAATATTGCTACAGCTCCAGCTTTGGAAAATGCCTCAGTGAGGCCATCCCAAGTTTCTTTTGATGTGTTTTGGATATGATGACCCAAAGACTTAGGTAGATTTAGGGTTATTATTCCCCTTGCCTTTCCATCATTTTCTAGAAACTCTTGATGTAATTTCCAAATTTGGTTGAGTGCTTGGACTCAACCAGCTGTGACAGTTGTGCTAACCATCTCAGCTTGGTAGCTGGGTAGCCAAGGGTTATGTGTAATAGTACCCTCAACATACTGCCATACACTTTTGGACTGGAGTGTAGCTTTAACCAATCTGGACCATGTGGCCCAGTTGCTTCTACCTTGTAAGGTAGGAATGGTGACATCACCACTTTTGTTCGCTCCTACTGTAAGATTACAGTTAAAGCCTCTGGCCAATTTATCAATATCGGCCCAGCCATAACTATAACCTTCTACAGGCTCGATGTGAAAGCTTGATTTGCTTTCCCTGTGAATTTTGAAGCCAATCTCCTTTCGGAGTTTATGGCTTAATTGTGACAAATCCTTAACTGTAGGATATGTTGGCCACACATATTTGGATAGTGCTCTATCTTTGATTGCTACCAAATAGCAGAGTCCGGGTTTTTTCCAGACTGGATGCTCTCGTGTGTGTTTAAAATTTCTTTTATTTGTTTTCACAGGAATGATTTCACCATGCTCAATTGGGGTACCAACTTGAGCTTGTAGGTATGTATCATTTTCATCGTCTGATAATTCCCAATGGGAATTTTCAGAGCCATATAAGAGATCTTGGAAATCAGTATTTCCAAGCTCTTTTAACTCGTCATGTTTAGGTATGCGAGTTCTAGGCTCTTTGGAGCGAGTGGTGAAGTTAATTTTATCGGCTTCTTTTTTATCTAGCCGATTTTGTTTCTGATGCAGCTTTTTAGCTCTTTTCTTTTCTTGAGCCAGCTTTATTTTGTCAGAATCTAGCCAAGACTCCGCATTTATTGCGCGTGTCTTTGCTCCTTTTAACTCTAATTTGAGATGTCCTATCTCACGTGTCATCTCTCTTTGGTTTTCGAAATAAGTATTATTCTCATTTCGTCTAGCCTGCTGAGATTGGCCTAGATGATCTAATGCTGCATCTAGATCATCACGTAATCGATCATTATTTATCGATTAGCGTGTTGGAGTTTTGTATAACTCCCTTCACTGTTTGTGAAATCTCAGCTATATTTTGTTGATGGCTAGCAACCATGATTTTGGCATCTTCTACCAATTCATTCGCTTGATAGAGTTCATGTAATTTTTTATTTTGGAGAAGGGAATCGCTCCTTCTCTGTTTAATTACACGTATTTTATTGGGTAATGCACCCAATTTCATAAATGCAGTGGCTATTTTTCGCCACTCATTTATTTCCCCTCATGACCATTTGTCACCTTCCTCCTGTGTCTTTTGTCCTTTCTGGTCTCCCCCAGAGGATTGTACCGGAAGCGGGTCAATCTCCCACTTCGATGCTTCAGCAACAACCCTCGCTCCAAATGTTTTAAGCCACTGTTCGTGGCGTCTGTCTTGTTCTTTGACAGATAAGGAATATGCCTGATTAGGGTCATTCCTTTTTTGGAGGTGAAGGGGACCACGCACATTCTTCACGCCGTTTTTAGCAATGGTGGCGTAATTTGGCCCTGAGGAAGGGCCAGGAACAGGAATTGGCGTCCTGTTTTCCTCGTTGCCTAATCGAGGGAAGGGGGTTGATGGCCTATAAGTGCCATTATTAAGGTCGGCAATGAGTTGCTGCGCACCTTCCATAGGCAATTTGGGATAATCATCCCTGACTTTGTTCCAATCATTGATTGGAACAGCATTGGGCTTTCTATATTTAGCCCTGACAGCTTCATCGTGGCGGACTGTGTGTCCGCGTTCCCTGGCCATTTTCCTTTTATATTCTTGAGTGTGCTGATGAATGCACTCCTCAAGTATGGCCTTTTGTTTGGCCTCCTCCACTTTTGCCCAGTGCTGAGCAATCGTTTCCTGATCTTGTCGATGAAGATCGTCAGCAAGCTTGGAATCGATCGAGGCCGATGGCCCAGAACTGGTAACTCGTGCCTTGCCGGCACGCTTTTTGTATGAAACAGGGATAAACATCCCTGCACCATCAAGGGGAGGAGTGATCCTCTCCTGTTTTACCTGAACAGGGGGGGATCGCGGGTACGATGAGTCAGAGACTGTGCGTAAGGAGGGTAGCGAGGATGGAGTCCTCACTTTAGTAACCGGCGATGCCGGTTTTGATCCCGCTTTATTTGAGCGGGGAGAGCGCATAATGTCGGCGGATTCGCCCATTTCGCGCTTTTTAATTAATTTAGAATTTTGAATTTGACCCAATTTAAATTGGGCAATTACCTGTTTGCCTTTGTATTTGGCCGCGAGGCCAAACAAGGCACGTTTATCGGATTCTTCATCCGATTTGAGCTCATCCTGAGCTCGTTTCTCCTCCTGAGCTAGCTCAGGAAGAAGATCGAAATAGGTAATTGTGCGACCCTTGGAGGGGCCGGCTTGGTTGTTTCCGGACGAACCGGAAGAGGAGGCTGTTTTTCCGGCAGCGGAGCCAGAAGCAGATTTTCTGGAAGAAGATCCGGAAGAGGAGGCGGAGGCGGAGGAAGCGGTAGAGTTGTTGTAAGACATGTTTTATCAAAATATTAATTTATTTATTTGAAAATTCAAAAAATAAATTCGAGGAGAGGTTGGTTTGGTTTGGTTTGAAGATCTTTGAAAAATACGTTAGCTCATTGTTTTAAGGAACGATAGATGCTAGCGCTGATCATCGATACTTCCGGTTATGGACGCAACAGATGGATCCTGGGACAGGGACTCATGGATCGCTTTTGGTTTCTCGGTTTCATCGCCAGAAAGGGATCCAGCCTTTCAGGAGTGCTTTGGGGCTCCAGCAAATTCCCCAACAGCGGTAAATATCCCATCATTATGTAACTATTTTTTAAATCGTACTATTGCTGCTAAGGAGCAGTCCTATTACTAAGCAGGAAGCTAAGCTCGTGCCTGCCACTGATATGCGTAGACAGGGAACAATGTCCCTGTAGCACTATCTTTATACAGAATATTACATAATTATTTAATTAATGAGAATGTGGGACAAAAACCCGAAATTGGTATATGCGCTTAATTATTCACGGCCAAAAGGGGGGCGCGAAGCCTTTTGATCGGGGGACGGGACAGAACCCGATCCGATCTTTATCCATCATAAGATGGCCCTTAATCCGGAGGATGTTGATAAACCAGTATCCACAAACTGGTCCAGATCCGATCGAGACAATCGATGGATCTTAGATTATGGTTTTATTATATACCCGGGTAACGCAGAAACCGGGGGCTGGACAAGTTTGCCATACTAAGTATTATTTTCACACCTCTCCAGGTGGTGCCCAGATCTCTGTCAAGATCGGACATGCTCATATTTCGGGTGAGCTCCCCGGGTTACATTAGTGGACATAAACGGTGTATACAGTCATCTACAGCCACTAGGGCGCTACTAACAAACCCGATTACCTTATTTGGTCATTACCAAATAGCGATCGACAAATCCCCTCGACGGCGACAGCTACATCGTCGAGCCACTTATCTCCTGTGGTATCGAGGCGATCGCCCATCAGGTCTGCGAGCAGACGGGGCCCATAACCTGTCGAAGTAGCACGATGACAGGCGCAGCGGAATAGTAGAGCTAAGTAAGTAAACACTTACTTGTGTAGCTGTAGGTCACTCAGGAGCTGTGGCTCAACTGGTTGATAGCAGAGAAGAGAATGTAGATTGATGGAGAAACTACAGAGTATTTATACGTCTATCTACTGTGTCTGTGTCAGTGCTATTATGATACGCTGACTGAGCATTTGTATAGCATGACTGAGCAAATCTATTGAGCATAGCAATGCACAGTCATTGCTGTGTGGAAAGCTGTGTGAAGCACAGCTTTGCACAGTCACCATGTGAATACATGAGGCGGCTTTATTGTTCAGAGTTCTGTCCCATCGAACTCTATAATATCTGTCTAGATATAAATACAATGAACATTATATAATCATAGATTATTAGATAATACTGATAAGATATGATAACGATTGAGATCGGATAGATCCGAGATGTTTTCCCACGATACAAAAGACATTCATCAACGTTCGTTTCAACAGCTTCTCATCCCGAGAAGCCAGTGGGTGACTAAGCCTGTCACCTGTGTCAATTGGTTGTTCTTTTGAAGACCTCCAATCCAGTCTTGTGCTGATCTCGACTTTCCTAAAAGAAAGCATATTTCCATATGTCATTTCTTGGTCATCTGCCAAGTCTGCGGTTGATGAGTTTTGATACTCCAGCCCTCTACTGGATGTCCTATAACTTTTGACAAATTCCTGACACCTTCTGGCACCGATCTAATCACTTGGCATCCTGCTGATTACAATCCTTGGGCCTCCTTGAGTGGTCCATCCTAAGTGCCTATGCTTAAGGCTCCCTTGCTATAGTTCTTTGACTGTGCTTTTGTTTATCCAGCACCTTACTGGATTGATGATCCATGCTTTTGATAACCCAGTGCCTTACTGGGCATCAACTTGAAAGAAAAGAAATTTTTTAAAGATTTCTCTTCTTGTCCCTGGTAATCCCATTATTCCTGAGGGGTGTTATCTCATTCCTCATCCCTTTGGACTTCTCTCTATCCTCAGGATGAGCCTCGGATACTCGTTCATCCTCGGGTCACGTTACTTGCTTTTCTCCCCTACTTCCTTCTCCTCAAGATTTCACGTCCTGGGAAATCCCAGGTAGGTTTGCGAGTAGCCAAAAGGAACTGGAGGATAGGAGCAAAGCTACCCAACAGAAAAAAAAATTCCCCAAAATTGTCTTTGTCGACTAGTGTGGCTGTTTGTAAGGTTGCCATCCTTATTCCACTAGATTTTGCCTAGTTTCTGCACTTTCTTTGTTCCTAAAGTGGTTTGCATTCCACTTTTTCCAGAAATTCACTACATCCCTCCCAGCAGGAGTGTCACTGCTTATGATTCCACTGTTTCCTGGATTTGACTTCTGTGCTTTTGTTGACCCAGCGCATTACTGGATTATCCTAATGGCCTCCTTTTGGACCTTGGCTGTCCTGAATTGATTGCCAACTTGATAAGGCAGCTGGTTCCTGCTGATCCATCAGACCCTGATCAAGACTTTGATCTGATGCTCCATTCACACTTTGATCAGCGGTTGTGATCTGCTATAGCTCCTTTTCCTGATAAGGCAGTGAGCATCTGCCATCCCTTGTTGATCCTATCAACATGTGTTTCCTGAGCATTGGACAATCTATCTCCATCCTTCCCCTCAGGCTTTCCCTCAATATATATTGCCCACAATTTTGAATGGTCTGTTCCCGTCCTTCTCCTAGGCTTTTTCCCTAAGCTATTTTTATGAGTTGCCCTTCTCAACTTCCACAAGTGAACTCAACCTAAACATAGGGAGCTCCACTTTGTTTCCCATGAGATCATTGTGACTGGCAATCCCGTGATAGTGCTGATTTGTCATCCAATAGGCAATTGGAGCAAATGGTAGTTGTTCAGTGTCCAATGTACTTGTTGACCAATATGGGCATTACCCTTCCATAATTGGTGTCCCTTTAACCAGTCCAAAGTGCAGAGTGTAGGTGGTGGTGGTGTGAAAACAGAAAGTTTTGTCAGTGCTGTGAGCTATCCAAGTAAGGCATACTTGATGCTGTGAGTGGTGACAGTGTGTTGGTTGCTTTTGATATCCCAGCACGTTACTGGGTGCAAGTTATATTTAATGTCATACTCCAATGACAACCGTCCTGAGGAATCCTTATGGTCTTTATGGCACCCATATTCCATGTTGTGCACATCCCATCTTTCATCCTTTGTTGATGAGATATTGTTGCTATCACCGAGATGGTTGGTCTGTCCACTGGGTCATGATCCATTTCCATTGGTGATGTAGTCAGAGTTTTATTTAATGTCATGCTCCAATGACAATCCTGACAACCCTTTCCTCAGGTTGTTTGTAGTGGTCCTCTATGCCCTAGGTGTCTGCATCCTTGCAGTCTATTTGGCACTGCCATTCCAAGCTGTCTTTGTGGCATGAGCAATTCCCAGTCCCTTAGTTACACTTCGATCATGTGCAACCCTGTCAATGATTGATCAAGGGTCATCAGCCCTGTTCCCTGATGTATGCCTCATTTGATCCCATAGTTGGCTTCTACCTGTGCGATTGACTATCCTGTCATGATGTTTTTTGTGGCCTCCATCTTTCCATAACAAGTGTGACAGTTTCAACTACCCATTTGTTCAAGCAGTCAGCCTCCGCTGTCACTCCTCCATCTTCAATCAATTTCATTCTATCTCCAATGACAATTGATCTGTTTGTTCAGCCTTCCATGGGTCCAATAACACCTCCTGAGGGATAGGAAGGATGTCACCTCTTCATCGGTATCCACAATTCCATATGTAGACACAGTCTGATGTGGTCAATAATGCACCTGCACTCAGATCTTCAATTTTAGTCCACCAAGTGCCAACTGAAAGCTAATCTGCCTGGGACTTCACCCTATCTGATTGATGAGATCAGGAACAGGAGTTTTGACCCCTTGATACAGATGCAATCAGCCAGTTTCTTTGCTCATTCCTTGAGCTTTTCTGAAGTACCCCAGTGTAGGTTGCTTGCCAGTGCCTGCCCACACTTTCAATGACACACACACTACTCTCATCCAGTCACTTTTGGTAGACAAGTAGGCAAGACACCCATAGTCAATCTATCCACAGATTGAGTCTATCTGTTGTTGTAGTTGATGGCACCTAGATCCTCGAGGCTGTTCATGGCCATGTGTTGTAACATGCATGAAGTCAGATGATATGTTGGAAGGTTATAGATCGCTCCATTGCCGTGAGCTGCAGCAAGCAAGGCATGCTTGGCACTGTGGTGAACGACAAAGGGTGTGGTTATAAAGACTTAAGATTATGTTACAAGCTTGCACCCAGTGACACAAACCACAAGCCTTGCAGAGAAGATGAGAGAGAGGAGATGAAGCCATGCATTGACTATGCTAAGTGGTACCCTACATGAGTGTAAGAGAAACCATCTTAAGTCTTGAGAGACTCAAGACATCATACTAGCTTATATACCTACAGTGACCTGCAAAACTGTTGCAATGTATGACAATCTTGGAAAGATTGGTAAATATGAGAACAAATAAAATAGCTAAAACTAACAAAAATTAATCTGTGGTAGAGTAACATCTGAGCTTAAAATACAGCCCCTACTGATGTCATTTGGTTAAGTGGTTCATGAGATATAAAATGTTTTCTAAGCCAATACCATTGCAACAGTTTTGCAGGTGCCATGATGCAATTCCAAAACCAGTGTCTAGGAGTCATGTGACTTGGTTGCATGTCACGTGACAATGTTGAACATGTTGAACATATGCCAAATATGCCACAACAACACTTGGAACCCACCATGCACCCCATCTCTGCTGCTCAAAAGGCTGATATCATCTCTCTCCTCACTGCTGGCCACTCTGCACATGAAGTGTCTTCCATCATGGGAGTACACACCAGCACTATATCCAGACTTCAAAGGAAGCACTGTCCCTACCTCCCCATGTCAGCTGGAGGCCACCCAACCAAGATTTCTGGCAGAAATGTCCAGCATGCCATTTGCCTCCTCACCTCTGGGAAGGTGGGGACAGCTGTGGAGGCCACCAGAGCACTACAGGATGTCACCAATGAGTCTATTTCACCTGATACTATGATGAGACACCTGAAAAAGGCTGGGATGAAGGCAGTAGTGAAGAAGAAGAAGCCATTTCTTAGTGCAAGGCATAAGAGGGAGAGGCTGGACTTTGCAGAGGTACACAGGGATTGGACAGTGGACTGGAAGAGAGTTGTTTGGTCAGATGAGACTAAAATCAATCATCTGGGGTCAGATGGGAGGAAATGGGCATGGAAGAAGGGTGGGGAAGGCCTCAGTGACAGGCTTGTGCAGGGTACCATGAAGTTTGGTGGAGGATCAGTGATGGTCTGGGGCTGTATGATGTGGGAGGGGCCTGGACTGGCTTGCAAAATTGATGGAAGGATGGATGGTGACCTCTACCTCACCATTTTGGATGATGAACTTCAAGGCAGCCTGGATTATTATGGCAAAGGTGTGGCTGACATCATCTTCCAGCAGGACAATGACCCCAAGCACACATGCAAAAAGGCCAAGGCATGGTTTCAAGACCATCAAATGGAGTGCATGGTGTGGCCAGCACAGTCACCAGATCTCAACCCCATAGAACAGCTATGGACACATGTCAAAAGGAGGCTTGGTGACTATGAAAGACCACCATCTGGTGTCTTGGAGCTGTGGGACAGGATTCAGGATGTGTGGGACAGGATAGAGCCAAAGGTGTGTCAGGATTTGATTGAGAGCATGCCTAGGAGGGTTTAGGCTGTGATTAAGGCAAAGGGGGGCTATACAAAGTATTAGAATATATCAGAATCTGTTTGCATTATGGCACCTGCAAAACTGTTGCAATGGTATTGGCTTAGAAAACATTTTATATCTCATGAACCACTTAACCAAATAACATCAGTAAGGGCTTTATTTTAAGCTCGGATGCTACTCTACCACATACTAATTTCTAGTAATTTTAGCTGTTTTATCTGTTCTGATATTTACCAATCTTTCCAAGATTGCCAAACATTGCAACAGTTTTGCAGGTCACTGTATACTAAGGAGTCCCCTGCCACTGCCCAAGTCCCACCAGCACCTGCCTCATGCTTCCCATGCTGCACACCAATACCCTGTGCCCAAGTGTTGCTGTGGTGCTGTGCTGCACTCACCATGTGGTTTCACACTGCCTTGTGTGCCTGGTTCTCATGGATCCTCCTGGCCTTGTCTGGGCCTTGCCTGGACTCTACCTAGACCCATTGCTGTATAGTGCCCTGTGCCCAGGCTGCTATATGCCATTGTGCATTATGAATGTCCATGCTATCAGGACCACCCTCGGCAGTGACTGACTCAGGGCCCCAAAGGTAAGACTGTAGAGGAGAGGACTAGAGTTGACTGAGGGGAAACCCCAAGAGAACTTGAATGGAGTCTCTGGGTGTTCGTTGCACAGTATATATACCTAAGTACATGGTCTGTGCGTTAAACCCCATAACCCTAAAGGCTGTGGAGTTACCTAGGGTAACCCTATCTTATAAATATCATAGAACGTTCGAGAAGGTTTACATAATGCAGATCAGTGATCTGAGTGAGTCAAAGGAAAAGCATAAGCAAGGCCGTGCATCCGTAATCTTATCTTATCTTATCTTATCTTTGTGCTGATTAGATAATCGTTATCTTATCTTTGATGTTTGGCTGCGACTTTAGATAAAAACAAAGAAAATGTCTTAGAAATGAAACGAAAGAAAAGTGAAAGGAGCAGTCCATGACACATGTGGCATATCCTTGTAACAGTCCCACACCTGTCTGATGCGTGATGGCAATGATGGCTGATCTATTGATAGGTGCCAGGTACTGATCCTGAGTGCTGATGGCGATAGGGGTGTGTCCCTCCTTCCTAATATGTATGTCCTGGCTTATACAGCCTTCGTCCTGTCTTCCAGTGAGTGCCCTGGTGCACTAGCCCATGTGAAGTGTTCCCCTAGTGTCCTATGACAGTCCCAGACCATGGAGAAATAAAATAAAAACATATGCTAGGATCGTGTTCCTAACAATTTGTATAGCATGACTGAGCAAATGTATTGAGCATAGCAATGCACAGTCATTGCTGTATGGAAAGCTGTGTGAAGACATGAGGTGGCTTTATTGTTCAGAGTTCTGTCCCATTGAACTCTATAATATCTGTCTAGATATAATTACAATGAACTTATATAATCAGAGATTATTAGATAATACTGATAAGATATGATAACAATTGAGATCAGATAGATAGAGAGCCCCCAAATTTGCTGATGTTACATGTTTTCTTCCTCTTCCTCTTCTGCCTCCACAACCAGTGCTGCCATCCTCCACCTTTGATTTCCTCTCATGATTCTTGTCTTGTTGTCCAGTGGAGGCAGGTCAGTGATCTCCTCCAAATTGAATACATTGAGAGGCTTCAGTAAATGATCCAGGAGAATTTTGTATGATTTCAAATCCTCCCCAATGTGCCTGAAGGTATGTTGTGACAGACCTGCACACCAGACATCAAATGCAGTAAACAGATCATCATGATGTTTGACCCTGGGTGGATTGCAAAAGATGATAGCAGGTGTTGGAGAGGCAAGGGCAAAGACAACTCGAATGATAGGACGTGGCAAATGTTCATTGAAGAGCCCTACTATGAATGGGTTCATGGCAGCAAACAGAGGCGAGTTGATTTTATCCTTGAATTTTTTGTCATTCCTGACTTGGACCAGAATGGCTGTCACGGAATCAGGGGAAAGGTTATGTTTCCTGTCACACACAGGCAAGACGATGTCGATGCCATAATGGTTATCCTTACACATTACCATCGCCCCTCTCATGATAAATTTCCAGAGATGGTCGGCTGATATCATTCTTCCGTCTTCAACCTTGATGATATGGTTGAACCACATGCCATAGTCCTTGAATATTTCGCAAAATTTTTTGTTCTCTTCTGCGCGCCGAACAGTCGGCATTATTTCTTGTAGCTGGTCATGCGCAACAGTTGGAAGTAGGGCCTCCATGAATTCACTAACGGTTATCCACCTTCTTTCAGCTGCTCTTGCCGCCTTGTCACGTGCCTGCATTACAATGAGCGCCGCAATTAGTTCGCCGCGTCGCCCACGATCAATGCAGTTCAAGTACGAGTGTTTTGCCAGATAAACCACCGGATCCTTCAGAGTGCTCTGCAGAAGTGTTTCAGCAGCCTCGGCCAGAAGGGGTTCTGACGCGGAAATGGTAACAAAGTGTTGAAGTCCGCTAGTTGCCGCGATACACAGCCGCATGTGCCGCTCAACTTGTGTACGAGCGACATCGCCAGCGTTCGCATTGAACTCGAGGCCGAAGCGTACTGACAGACAGGCTAGAATGCCCTCTTTGTCGGCCTCTCCAAGCGAGACGGGGCCATTTAGTAACTTCTGCATGGCGAAGGTCAGAATGTCCTGATCTCTGGTGTCCACCAACAAGGCATCATAACGGGTCCCGAATCTACTCGAGGAAGTAAGCTGCTCGCAAGAGCAATATTGGAAGTGGACATACAATGGACGACCAAGATGGGAGATCCAATCCATTTGGACGACTCGATCTAACGAGAGACCCTCTGCCGAAGGCAACACAATGTCATCGAAACTAATCTCCGAAATTGGATGTAAGACATTGACATGATAGTTCGAAATCTGGGCTGAAGGGTCTGAGCGTCTCTCAGGAGAGAATCTTTGAAACCTTGCTGCTGTGGAAAGGAATAACGAAAATATTGGAAGGTGAACTAACCCTCGAAGAACACGGCGCAGCTCGCTAAATAAAGTCCAAGATACGGCTTCCCGCTCATCCGCGAACTTGTGAGATTCGTCAAAAGAGATGATAATCAGTGGTTGCCGTGGGCCCTGACTCGGCGCGCGAGTTAAATCTACAAACTTGCAGAGTGCCTCCCCTGCTTCCTTAACCCCCTTGCCACTACTGTTGACAAATCGGGGGGGGCTTGGAAGTTTGCTACCCCGCCGCTTCACCTGTTTCTGCTCACACTTTTCCAGAAACTTGAAAGATCCGTGAGTCCCACAAATCTCATTGTAAAGGTTGGCAGATAGACTCACCTTACGCGCCTCCTGAATTACTTCGCCATAGAATTCTGATCGTTTTGTACCAGAACTGTTGAATGATTGATCCTCTGTCATGAGGTCACGAAAAGCGTTTGCCAAAATTCGTTGTCGTTCTTCGCCATGCTTTGGAATATCGGCTACAAAGTCATTGGTGCGAAATTGAGAACGTAGTGATTAAATAATTACGATATTTGTCATTTTCGATAGATTTCAGCCGAGCAAGGGTGACGGATAAGAGCGAATATACAAAAGCATGTAGCTGCGATGAAACACTATCTTGGTCTATTTGTTTGGGTTCCAAAAGCCAATCGCGTAAGTCAACATCGGGAGGAGGGAATCCTATTCAGATTAGATTACAACCACACTAAGACAAAGAAGGGGCATACCTCTGCTGTCACGATCACGAAAACACATGGGCACTGTTATTTTTTTCCCTGACAATTCATCCACCATCCGAGACTTTCCCGTTCCCGATGAATTTACGATAGTAGCCACTCTTGCATAGATGATTCTATTCTTGTCCAGGTAATCAGAGATGGTGGCAAGGAGCACTCTTGCGGCTTTGCCTTCGAACTTGGTCTCCCACGCCCGCTCAGTAGCTGAGCGGAGACGATAAGTGGACCATACAACGGTTTTAGTAATTGCATACCAACTATCTCCTGTTTGTTATCTGCCAACGATTTCACAGGACAGGCCTGGATTGGCTTTAAAAAGACGGCTAGATATAGGATATGATTAGAATGCTAGGGCAAAATGAGATTGAATATGACTACAGTGTTCAAGTAGTTGCGTCCAAGAATCAATGTTCTCTTCCTGAGCCAGTCCTCTCAAGTAGTTAATGAATTCTTCCTCTCCGCCTGGCATGCTCTTAATATTAGCTCGATATTCATCCCGGCTTGCAAGACGTTCACAAAGTCCTGGGTCGTGTTCCAAAGCCCCATTGACGGAAATCCAAACAACATTCAGGGATCGACGAATATGATCATCGTTATTATCATGGCGAATATTATACCCAATGACTTCACAGGCGTCATTAACAAACTGCTCTGGAATTCGGGCACGTTCGATCGGTGGCGTTTGATAAATGGGGCTCGTGGGGACGCTTGAATCTTCGAAATCCTCGTCAATGTCCATGGGCGAGTCTTGCTCAATGCCGGTATTTGAAGACATGAGGCAAATGCTGACGTAATAATGTTGCTTCAGACGTTGTGGGAAATTCACCTATGCTT
Source organism: Amanita exitialis (assembly GCA_023014455.1). NCBI lineage: Eukaryota > Fungi > Basidiomycota > Agaricomycetes > Agaricales > Amanitaceae > Amanita > Amanita exitialis. The sequence continues at coordinate 46,009 of JAEBUR010000002.1, forward strand.
GCAAATGCTCTCTACTTTTCGAAGGCCATATGCACATATCACGTCCAGACAAGATATTGATATTTGCACGAGCATATAAGAAAGTACCCAGGTATTTTCTGTGACTTCAACGTCGGTGTATTTCCCCTCCAAAGTAGCAGGATCTCAACGGACTGTCTTGGAATGCTTTTGAGCTTCAAACATTTATTAGTTTCCCACCTCTACAAAGAGTGGAAATATTAGTCTCCTACGCCGGATGAACAGACCTGTTTTGAATCTATTTGTCTCCAGGACAGCTACATAGGACGAGTTGACGATGAGCTTATACAAATTGTCGTACTTTCTCGCCCATAAATTCAATTGTAATACTATAGTAATGATTGACGAATAATGAGGTGCCAATCAATTGTGCTTTTGAACATGACTATTTCAAACAAGTGGGTTCTCTATGTTTTCTCTATGACTGTTAACGACAAGTAATCCGGGCCAATCGGATTTTCGGGCGCGGCGAACTTCCTCTTCTCTTAAAGGTGATCATTATGAAATTCCATTGCAGAACGTATAGAAATTTATTTATTTAGCAGTTTTAGCCGGTGTTACACCAGCAGCAACATCTGGGTGGTATTCTGGTTTGAACAATCCCAAGGTGCGTCGCTTTAATCTGGCGGGGCATAGCGCCTTCTAATCATCACTCAGATGCATGCACTTACACACCAGTAACTCCATTTTTGCTGGCTGCCGAGGCCAATAGTCAATTTAAAATAAATTTGGAGGTTATAACGGACTGGGCGGGATGGATCGCTGGTTCCTTTGACGATGTTTTTAGGCCATGCGTGGAGGGTCCAGTAAGCGACTTTGAGGCGAACTGGCCAAATTCTATGCAGCAAAAACACCATCCAAAGCTAGCTGTTGGCAAGGTGCAAGGTGCGGCACCTTGTCGGTTTCTACCATTGCGTAGACCAGCTCCGATTGTTCTTGGTGATGCCACTGGCTCCTATAATAGCAGCCAGCGTGACCGCTCCATTTTTTGACTCAGACGGCTTCGAGTCCACTAACAGGGATGTTAATATAGAGAGCGGACTTGTAGTCATATAATACAGGGACGCAGATCCAATACCAGTTTGTGAATGAATAGACACTTAGATACCGAGGATTGCCTCCGAGTCCGAGCATACAATGGCGTTGATTTCTCGTCGCTTGTTCCATTGGCGAGATAAAGACCTTCACTTTTGCGGAACAAGTGAGAGTGGTGCCAGTGGGCGGACAGGGAGATCAGAGAAAGTGATGAGATCAGACATATGGTGCCGCGTGCCGAACAAGAGGAGCGTGTGGAGGCAAATGCAATTCAAAGCAACGACCACGCAGAACTCAGCGCAAACGAAAGGACGATGCAGCGGATGTGGTCGACGTATCTCGACGAACGGGCGTACCGGGCGCGGACCCAGACGCCGGGGCTGTACCCAATCCCAGTATGTCCACGCGCCTGCTGCGGATGTTGTAGCCTAGCGACTTACCTGTCTCTCTGCCTCTCCTCCCGCAGATGGAGCTCTCGCCGTAAGTCTGCATTCCGCCTCTCCTGATTCCCTCTTACTTAATGTCTTGGCGCAGCCCGTCCTCACGCAGGGGTTCTTTCGCTTCCCAAGCTGCATCAACACGACACATGCTTTCCGAGTCCCACCTCGACCCCCCCGCCGTCCCCTTTGCCGTCTCGCCCACTCTCCGCTCAGTAGGCAGCTCCCCAGGCCTCACGAGCCGCGACACGAGCAGCATCTCCCTCTCCGTCAACTATCTGCCCAAAAAGTTCTCCTCCACCTTGCTCAACGCTGGCAATCCCCGGCGCAGAAGACAGTCGGGTCGAGGCTCCAACGGCTTCGACCCAAAGTTTCCAAAGCAAGGCGGAGGCGTGGATGCCTTCCGGAGCGGCGAAGCACGGCTACCGAACGGTGATGACGACGAGTACGACAGCTGGCTGACCGGAAAGAGACCCAAGAAGATGAAATGGAACAGGTTCAAATGGATTCTCTTCTTCACCAACATCCTTGTATGTCTCCCATCACGGATGCACATGACGTATCTCCTGATTATCTCGTCCACCAGTTTACAATATACACCGTCTCAGGCCTCATCGTGTTGCTTCTCACCTGGTTCAACGTCTTCACCCATGCAGGTATTGTCTTGGTCGGCAACAGAACAGAACTCGTACTCAGCACCTTTGCTGCCGTCTGCGGCCTGCTCACCTCCATGATCGGCTGGGCTGGCATCCTCCTCAACAACCGCTCCTTCCTCGCCGTCTACACCTTCCTCACATGGATCACATTCGCTCTACTCGTCACCCCGGGATACGTCTCGTACAAAAAACGGACGTTCAATCTCGAGGGAAAAGTCAACCTCCAGTGGTCGCGGGATATAGGAACCTCGGGTCGGCTCAGGATCCAAAACGAACTGCAGTGTTGCGGATACTATAGCCCCTACGTTGAAGCCACCGTCACCGCGACCTGTTATTCGCGCAGCGTTTTGCCCGGGTGCAAAGCCGCCTACATCGCGTTTGAGAAGATCGCTCTCGAAAAGTTTTACACTGCCGCGTTCGCTCTGGTACCCGTACAGATCATGGTCATGGTCGCAGGCCTGCTGTGCTCAAACCATGTCACGTACAGGTTCGGAAAGGGCATGATGCCCAAGGCGTACCGTCTCAGTTTGAACAGCATGGCAATGATCATGGATCAATACGCGAGGTACGTCACTCCCAGCGAGGACCACGGAATGATTCACACCCGCCGTTTTTAGCCAACTCGCGGAACAGTACGGGAAAGACGTGGCTACGGAAGTTATGGCTCGCTCGCGCGCCAACCTGTCACACCTCGACTCGATGCCGACGATGCCCTACCAGAGCTCAGCGACGAGCACGGCTACGCCCATATATCACGCCAAATACGACTCGATCGGTGCCAGGACACCAGAAACGATGTCGTAACCAACACCCACGCACAAGACGTGGCACTTTCCATTTGCACCCGCACGCACACATCTGGCAACCCTTTGGCGGGCACGTCCTGGGTAATATCAATGATATACCCGGTGTTGTCTGTTGTTGTATTCCTCTGTCTTTTCTCTCTCTTTAATCTTGGCACCGATAGCCCATTTGGACTGTACTTTTATCTCTCGCTTATTTTAAGTACTTACCCGCGTTCCTCGACCCTAGACGCCACGCCGTCACCGCTCTTTCTCTTCTGTTTTTTTTTTTTTTTTTTTTTTTTTTTGGAAAGGAATTCCACTGCACCCAAAAGAACGTGATTCGTGCCCTCTTGGAACCTTTAAGGCCAACGAAATGGACATTGTTGAGTAGTAGATTACACTAGAATATATTGTATGAACAAGAGTAGAAAATTCTGCGTGCTGACGCAGACTGTGTGGTAATGGATTGGGTAAAAAAGGCCAAAAAAAAAAAAAGTCTTGGCCCGAGTCCGACTCGGACGATTGGTAAGTGGCTGACACTGAAGTACTGATGGACGATTATAGAATCAGACTGAGACGCCGTGGACTGCTGTAATGAAACGGCACAAGATTTCTTGAACGCTGAACGACACGTTTCCTATCAACTTGAACATGTCCAATATAATAGCCTGTCTGTGATATATTTCTCGTGCAATAACAGCAATCGGCAACCGTATGTGGAAAGAAAACGGCGCTTCATGGTACGGTCGAGCTAGAAAGAATTCGAACAAGCGTTCATTTCCCCCGGCCAGCCTCTCGATGCCTTATCAACATGCTGGACCTACTGCTCGATGACTTGTAGGGGGGGAATTCTAGCGTGATGCGAGTATAAGGGCAGGGGGGGGGTTGGTTGGTTGGCATGGATGGTTAGAATACCTGCTCTGAGCTAGCTTGATCGGTTTCCTTTTCAGCCTAAAGTGCTTGATCGGGCTGAAACCAGGTATATTTAAGAAAACAAAACGTCTTTGTTACCCATGATGACAACCAAAAAAAAAAAAACCCAAGAACCCAAAGAGGAAGAACGAAAAGGTAAAAAAAAAAAAACAGTCGCAAGGACGTACTAAGCCCGAATGGTCCTTGCAAGAGGGGAGCCCAGCCGGAAACCGGGAATGGGGGGTGGGGGGAAATGTACACCTGATCGCGACGAGATGACGATTGAACCCTTCATCTAGCCACTGCAACCGCATCTCCGTAACTGGGCGGTTCAACGTACGCAGGAGGCGCAGACACCGAGCTCCGTGTGCTCTGTGGAAATATGATCCCAATATTCATGGCAAAGACTAGATCTTGGATGTGGTACGCTGGCGGGTCCGTCGAGCGGTCTTGTGAGGGAGACTCTCGTTGAGCTGTATTCCCGCCCTTCTTTTTCAGAAACCCAACTTCATCTCGGGATAAATTCAGCACTCACCCTCGAGATCATCGTACTCATCATCCATGCCATCGTTCTTGTAGTATGTATCTTCGTCTTCTGCTCCTCTGCGTGTCCTGCGACAAAACAGGATGATCATCGACGAGACGACCAACGCAACAACCCCGGCCGCTAATCCGCCCATAACTATGCCCACCCGTCGCTGGTGCCCGTTTTGCATATGCATCTGCATTGAGACTAGTGTGGGTGCCGTCATGATTGTTCTCGTTTCTAGTGCGCTGGATGGACTGGTGGAAGGGGAAGGCGTGGCAGGTTGCACTTTATCCGTATGTACGGCGGTCGGAGGCTGTTCAATGGCATTCGGAGAATCGGCCGTCTTCTTGACGCTAATGACCAACATCGATCAGAGTTACACGTTCACCCTCGACATAGAACGTACACCATAGGCTTAGCCACAAAGATGATTTCCACTATCATGGGTAGTGTTTTACTAAGGGAAAATGAGTGTAAAGACGCATGCGACCAGACAGACAGACAGTACTTACTTTACGGCCTTGGTCAAATGGTGGGTCGACAGCGTCGGCTCAGAATCTGGTGACGTTTCTTGCGCATGTACCACTCTTGACTCGAACCACAGAATCATGGCCGGGACGATCATCCAGAGGAAGTTGAACTTCATCGTGGGACACTGCGACGCTGAGACTGCCAGTGACAGCTGTTGATACCAAAGAAGCAGAATGGACGTCCGGAGGTGTTTGTCTTTTGCCTTGGGGTATGAGAGAAGGGGAGAGGACGATCGCAGATGCTGGCTGGGTATAAAAACATCATGGAGGCACGAGAGAAGAGGCGAAACGTAATCAAGCAAGTGGATGGCTCCAGGTACCTTTTTGCAATTGAATTTGTAATAGACTCAGAGAGACTCTAGCCGAGATATCGCTGTTTGTGGAGTTCCACTAAGCGATGGACCACTTTAGACACTGTTGATGTTCGACATTCTTCTATCGAGTCCGATTCAATCATGTGCTTTCGAATACTGTCAACCTCCCATAAATCAAAATATCACAAACTTAGATTATCTGACGAATAGCTCGCCGGGATGAGTAATGCCTGGGGTCGGGAACTAAAAATAGCGCTGGTCAATAAATCGAACTTGTTGAGATGAAGAGAAGTAACTATGAAGACAGGAACGCAAGATCGTGGAGAAAGCCCGTGACGTTACTGCCATGATCCGACAAGTAAAATTCAGCATACTACCGTAACTGCTGACACAAGGCATTGGAAAACAAGACACTATCAATTACACATCAGCTAACGTTCAACGTTCAAGAAAGCACATAACGTAACAGCTAAATAAGAAAGACTCGATCCGCTGCAAAGCAAGCACAACGACCAATTTAGCGTAGCTCCGCAAACCCGACAGACGGCGATTTGCTTGCATCAAATACGGTGTACATATTCTTCATGAAGCTGTGAACCAATTTCAGTGTCTCAATGGCCGTCGGGATTATCATGACGCACCTATCACCCAACAACCACACCTTCTTCCCATATGACAGGTCCTGTGCACCAAGTGCTCCGACGCACGTATTGCTTCCGGCTTCCAATCGGCCAAGATTGAAGCTGTATAACTTTTCATCAGCGACTGGACTCCCAACACGAACAAAATTGCATACTTGTTAGCACTGATCGGCCATTGTTTTCCACCCCACGAGAAGCTGACATGGGGCACACTGTCGCACGGGAAGCCATAAAAGCCAGGCAGCTGTTCCAACTTTTGACTTCCTTTAACATGAGCATAGATTTTCTCCACCTCATCAGTAGGACCAAACACCAGAGTCGTTCCGCTATCGATTATCGTCTGCACACCCTGCACTACGCCGTGTTCGCCGTTCACGCTGACTGCAGCGTTGCCGAGCTGCCAGAACGAAGGGGTAGAATAGCCCGGCAAGTTGACGACCGGGTGATGCTCGATAGCACCCGAGTAGAGGTGCGAGTTAACCCCACCAAGGTGGAGCTCCGATTTGTACGAGGAAAGGTGGAAAGCAAATACAGGAGAGCGAACCGCCTTTCGCGCAATTGCGTTCCAAAAGAAAGGAGTTTTATTGAGAGTGGATATGGAAGGGAAGGCCAAGCCGAGAAGGCTGAGAAGGCGAGTTAAGATGAATGATTCATGAACGGACAAACGCTACGCTCACCCATCTTCGGGCGTAGATTTGAACAACGACGACAATGTCGTTGCACCTCCCAAGTACTGATTTGTCACTTTGACTCCTGCAACACTGACCGTGTCGGTATACACGCTGCCGTCTACGCTCGATTTGTCGCCGTATTGGATGCTAAAGTGCCCAGATTCGACCCTGGATGTCCTCGATGCATTCGGGTCGTATTTGCGTTTGCGAGCACAGTTGGCGCTCGTGCACTTGGTTGTGGGGAGCCACAAATCGGCCGAACCGGTGTCAAAGTCGAGGTTGAAAGTCCTGGCAGGGCTTCCGATGGAAACGGGCCCAGTCCATTCGGTGTCTTGTTGTTGATCGACAAGCGGTTCCGCACCGTCTCTGGCCGCGGACTCGGAGGCCGACTCAACAAGCTATAGAGGGCCAATCAAGGAGCGAACTTTCGCGAAAATCGTCACGTACTTCTGGTGATTCACTTGCTGCGATGTTGCGCTGGAGGTTGAGCAAGTTTTGCTCATGCTTGTTTCGGGTGATCATTGCAGAGCGCAAGGCCTCCTCGCTGTTAAATACGCCATATTCCCCTGTCAAAGAGAATCGCTTGCTCAAAGAAATGGTTTCGAAGGACTCGGCATTTCTACGCAAGTGACGAGGGTGAGCAACAGTGGAAAGCGCGAGCGCTGCTGTAACAAAAAGCGTCAAACTGGATTTGTTCAACATGAGTGACGAGTCAAGAGTAAAGGACAGACTGTATCAAAGAGTGGCAAAGTGGGGGGTGAATGAGATATGAATGGACGGATGGGAGAGACCGGGACACCTACTTATAGTGGTACGAGATGGCAGCACTCACACGCACATTGCTACGTGGGGATTGGCGGTAATTGTTCAACGTAAATCGATCGCAGAACAGCGCCCAGGAAGCTTAGTTCGTGCCATGTCCGCCCAGCAGAAGAATTGCATTCCCCAGTCGGGAGAATGTGCTTGAAAACTTTCGTAATAGAAGCAGAATACCGTTGACAAACACTGAAAGTTGAACGCCTTTGTCTGTATTTGGACAGTCGCGTTACTTTAAAGTACTCATCATTCGGCCCTCACTCATGCCTCGACCATCAAAAAAGGGGTATATTTATACCGTGACACTCGTGGATTCCCAATGTCGGTTAGACCATCCGAAGATGACATGTGACATGTCGGTTGTCATCGCAAAGCTGTTGTGCTTCCGCAAGTATGTGTGCACACTTGCTAAATATAAGTTCATTTGACACTGGACCCTGCACATTGCATGAGGATGTCATTTCATGTTTTCGTTGTTGCTTGGCAATTGGCGGCGACTTATGTCCATCCCAGTGCATTTCCTTTGTCGGCACAGACGTATAATTGCGCTTTGATTGATGATTCATTGCGTCAACGAGTATCGATCCTGATCTATGCTGATGGCAACTGGTCCAAGCACAGACTTGAGACCTTGTCATTTTATCTGCAACCCGCCACTCAAAGTCCGGCCTCGTGTGGCCTTTAAACGACATCTTTCCCGGTGTTATCGTCCTGGGTTGGATCGCCGGTCGAATCAGTCATAGAACCGGGACCAGAATTGTCAGGCTTGAATATGTGGCACTTTGACTCGTACCATGCTCGAGCAGTACATACGTGTCGAAAAAAGCAACTATTGCTAAGGATAGGTACTGCACATCCAATGCACATCCAATATTTAATTAATCAGCCGGGGGAGGCGTATTTGGTGGAATTTGAATAGGCGTAGTTGGTGGTGGTGGTGGTGCTGGTGGTGGTGTTGGTCGACGCGGTGGCTCTGGTGTAGATCCTCTTCGAGTCCCGTGTACCGGTCTTAAATCTTCACCTGTTCCAGGATTATAGGACTACAAAAACATGAGACCAGTACTATGAAAAGTGAATGCATACTCGTAAAACTAGGCGCCGTTTCTGTTACCGAGAAGATTAGATCGTCTCTAGAGGCTTAAAATATGAAGAACGTACCCCGAAGGAGCGCCGAAGTTGTGCTTGTGACGACCGACGCGATCCATTGTCGTTATTGGCTCTTTTCTAACAATTCGAAGAATAAGTAAGGTAGCATTTCCTTCGGGGAAGGCGAAAACGTACCATCATCTGCATACCACCCTCCCGCTGCGTCACTGCAGAGACGCAGGTTGCGAACAGGAACAAAGCAACAATGGAAACAACACGCATTAGTCAAAGTGAGCGGACCTGCCGACGTGTACAGCTCTTGGGGTGGAAATAGGACCAGCCTATTGATATGAATAGTCGTGCTGCCTGGGTCTTTTATTTTATGTTGCGTTTTCATCCAGGACCGCAGATGATTCTAAATTTCTTAGTGGTGGAAGGATCAGAAAAGTCTGATCTATGGTTGCAGACAATCAGACTCATCAGTTAACACTCGGATGATCTAACAACCATCGTGATCATCATATTGACCTTCGCGTTCCGAAGGTTGACGCGTGGATAGTAATATGGCAGTAAAAGAAATATATCTCTGATGCTCAGTGATGGGGAGAGGCCAGCCACCGCAAGAAGGTTCGCAGACACTGCAGCGAAACACTAGAATGTGTGCACGGTTGATCGTGATGCGATTTGACGGTTTATCAATCGTGCCTAGCGGTTTATGAGTGCTTGACCAATTGGGGTTGGGCTGCCCGAAAACAGAAAGAACACATGTAGGAATCGCAGAGAGCCAGACCACTAACCGCAAAAAGTTTTGAACACACACATAAGAAGACCGTCCTTGAGATCTTGAGAGTCCAAATCTGATTTCAGAGCGTTTCTGGACCACCCTTGAATTTTTGAAAACGTTGTGGTGGTGATTTTGATACATTATGATATCGATCTATGACGACACATTAGTGGCGATTAAAGAACATACTCGTGATAAGGGCAGATCGTTACCATAGTGAAACGAAGATGGCGATTCAACGTCGGGTCGCATACTGAGATTTACGCGGCTCGTCAACTGAGCGCTCTCACGTGTTGATCCGAAGAACTTCAACAGAGTCGGAAGCTCTTAAAAAAAAAAAATTGATTGATCCCTACCAAGTCAGACCGTTTCGCAACCCAGGACTGTTTTTTCTGATGGCGACTGGGTACCATCAGAGGCGTGGTTGTCCGCTTACCTTCGGCTACTTGATTGTATTTAGTACATGGGACCAGTGGGCAACGATTCACATGGTCTCACAACGTTCAAAGCATTCTTAACATTTACAGTATACATCGACGTGCGTCTCTTGTATCAAGCAATCCATCCCCGACCTTTGTCTGCAGTGCAGGCAGCACTCTCTGCGACAACAATCAAGCTAGGTCCCTTATCACCTTATCTTCCTCAAATGTTCTCTGTACCTATCAGGATTGATCTATCAGCCACAAAATCAATGCACACGTCGCAAGACCTGACCTCGCCAAAGAACTGATCATCAAGGAGCACTCTGATACCAGTACCGGCCAGCGCCTTCGATACCCTCAGACAGGCATCATGGGCAGGTTCAGTGGCGGCAGCGTCTCGGAAGTCCCTCGTGTGGTTACCACCATTAACAACGGTAGGAATCCCTATCCAGTAAAATTGGCGCGGTGAACAGTTGTCAGCTGTTGTAAATAGACGATACACACCAAAGCCAGGATGTAGAGACGGTAGGGCTATCGTCGAGTGGTTAGTACGGTTCAGCGGAACTTTCTAGTTCATTACCATAAGTCACATTGCCCTGTACAACTGTCGCGTCAACGTTCAATGGGGTACCGCGGGTGGACTAACAAAATCTGTCGATGCATACTTGATTCCCCACTCATAATCGACATCGCCGTACTTATTCACGGTGATATTCGCAACTTCCGCTCCTGCATAAAATCGAAAAATCAGCAGTACTCGCATAGACGAATTCAGAGAACATGCCTAGAGCTTTATTCTGGCGAAGGTCACACATGATGACGTTCTTGGCATCCAATTTCATCTCACACCCTGTCGCAAGGCCTGCCGCTCTACGGCGACATCTCAGGCTTTTTCATTTTCCGTATACGAAAAAGCACCTCTCACTGGAAACAAGGAATAACGCGCTTCACTGTTTCCAACATCTTCGCTCTCGTTGGCGCCCGTACATAATAGCTGATAACCTGTGAGGCGCGAGAGGGAAGAGACGATGATCCGGGCTTACAACATCTTGGAATAGTCAGGAATGACTGTACACAAGGTGAGTTGTATGCCGCGACAAGGTAGCACCATGCGTACTGTTGGCCGCCCAGTCTCTCCCTTCAATGATACCGTGCACACGGTGCGTCGGAGGCAGCTGTTGGCGAAGGGCGGAGATGTTATTGTAGGCCAAAACGGCCGCATCCAGGCTATTCTTGCCCTCCCAAGGAGACAATGCAGCGTGAGCGCTGTTGTGGGATAAATGGACGCGCATCAACCAAGTTTGGAGAACATACGTGTGTCCAAAGTATTCAACCTCAATGCGTTGAAGTGCTAAGCTGCCCGAAAGGCTTACTGATCCTTTCGGTCCTGGCGCCGGGTGACACCTAGGGTATTCATGTTCACGGGGGCTGCAAGAGGAAAGAATAACCAAATGTACATCAAGCATACGTCCATATCTTCGTAGGCGCCCTTGTCCAGCAGTATCGCCTTACCAGCGCCGCCTTCCTCGGCTAAGGTACAATAAGCGGGTTTCACACGCAATATTTTCTTCAGAGTAGGACCATACCTGGTGTCCCAAGAAGCGAAATCTTGCCCGGTATGTTAAATTCGACAAGGGCAGCCTTGAGAGCCAACGCAACGGCTACGCCTGACTCGCACAGATTGGATACTGATCGGTCACCGGAGTACACGACAGCGACGCACCGGCAATAGCAATCAGGTTGTGGCCACAGGCGTGTCCGATACCCTCCAGAGCGTCCATCTAATTGGATCAGTCGCAGCCAGCCATGTAAAATTCGAAAACTACCTCGGAATTGAGACCGATAGTCCTTCCGCCAGTTCCATGGGAGAAGGTTGCACGCCAGGCGGTCTCCAGGTGGAATTTCCTCTCAACTCTAAACCCATGTTTTTCCATAAAACCTGTAAGAACATCATGCGCATAACTGCCAAAATACACGTTCTTTACACATATCATCATGATCGATGCATAGAAGACTCACTATTCTTCAAACCTGAGCTCTGGGTGGGCTATCTAGCTATAAGCGAACGTCCAATCACTGCGACGCAGAGTGGGTGTCATACCATGTATGTCAAGGCTCAGTCCTCGCAGCTCCTGGCTGCACTGTTCAATGTGGCTGTCCATGAATTCAAGGATGTCAGGCCTGAACAGCTCAGAGCTGCCGGGCTTTGCGGGGCTGGGTTTGGACGTGTCTTCGGGACGCCAGATGGGCGACGACATGACGCGATATGATAATCGAGTGTGACAAGTTGAACATCATCGCGTCACGTCGGACTTGCCTCGTGCATGGAGCGTTGATACAGTAGTAGTGCCACTACACCTGGGGTACGTCGCAGTAGCTTAGCAAGCATGACCTATTCTGCCCATCAAAATGCGGGGCAAGCCGTTCGCGCAGATTTAGGAAGAGTCAAATCGTTTCTGATGACCAGCTGAATAAAATTAGAATGACAACGAACATGGACAAACTTTGTCCAATGTCACTCCAAACATACCAGCGCTTTCACAGGCTCTGCCCCAATTCTTCGTCAATGGAGTCCCCGATGTCGCGTGGCAATATCCATGATTGGAGAGAAGGGTAATGGGTGGGGCAGTGCGTGCCTTGCGTAGCAGAAGAGGGGCCTTGAGGCCTTGAGGATTGGCATGTCTACTAAGCAGTGAAGAGACCTCCTGTCGAGTAACGAAGAGCATATCGTATTTGACCACAGCGCACTGTCCTGCACACATCCAGCCTGCCACCTATTAGTAGTATGCATCGCTGACACAATTTGCAATATTTTGTTCTATCAACATTTGGTGAGTGATCTTCGTTGTGTTTTTGATGTTCACCACGATCGTTCAGGGAGGCCACGTTCTTGTGTTGCACAGCATTTCGTCTCAATGGGCGTCGTGGCGTCGCCATATGCCCCGTCAACCACAAGAGCATTGCGCTGCTCCTATACTTACAGAAGACCACGATTCCAATTACCCATTGATTTGCTTGATTTTAATCAACTTACGGGACGCTTCCCTTCGTGGTTATTACAGCTGCAGAGCGTGGAACCGTGTCTCTCGATGTGGGCAGCAGGAACACCGAATCCCCATACTTTGCCACTCTGGTCTCATTCTCATTGCTTCCTATGATTCAGCTTTATGGCTCGAAACGTCGAAATTACAAACTAGAACCATCCAAAGTAAATCGGACCAGGTGGGTGAAATCTCGATAGGAACCATGCTCGGAGGTTCGCCGCAATAGTGGATACGGGCGCCGTCAGCACCTGGGCGACGATGACTACGGGTACAGAGACGAATACAAACCGGACATGTCGACGACGTGTTTGAAATATCAAAACTCGACGCTCAATAATTATAATGATGACAGTTCTGTGAGCGGAGACTGATAAACGGATAAAGTGACATCGCTGGGCGAAAACCTTATAACACCGGAGGGGTGCGGGAGTTAGTACGCGCATGAACGACTTTACCCATTCCCACTTTCGACCGGCCTCACGTTTATCCAGGAGATCAAAAGCAGCCTCACTCATCCTGTTTTTGCGCTCTACCTCGCCGAGGACAAACCCAAACTATACCTAGGAGGGATCGACCTTCTCCTGAGTACGGCGTCGGCGACCAGGAATATTGGATGCTCAACAAGACCCATGTGTATTTCAATTTGGCAGAGAAGGCAGTGATTCCGAAGTCCACTGGCCGACGTGGAAAAGATTTATCTGGATTCGAGCAAAAAATAATAAATGGAAAATCTCGGTACCTCATCCCGTGCAGCAAGATGTACTTGGGTGGACGGTGCGTACGTTCTCTCATTGAATTTTGACGTAGTTGATATGGCTGTAGCCTTTTGAGGAATGTTTACGCCGAGTTTCTTGACTTTCCGACATGATGTAATCAACAGGCGCCGCATCAGGCGGTGTGTGATTCGTTGAGGCTGATCTGGCCAAGGTGTTCGGGTGGGGCGGGGTGCGCGGTCAGGAGCGATGGTAGGGCGCATGGAGGTGGTGCTGGACGGTTGAGATACAGATACCCTGGTGTAAACTAGGTCGGCTATACTGTCTTCTCCACTCTCGCAGGTCATGACGGTATCCTCAACTGAAGGACATGGTGCTTTTTTCGGTGTTGCATCCGGATCAATTTATGCATCCACCCACGACATCTGGTTACATTTCTTCCAGTTCGGGCGTCATGGCATTTCGAATGGCCTATAAAGACACGAATGCGGTGATAGGCTATCATGCCGCCATCTGATGTTGCACTGATCACCAACGCCGATAAAAGTGTGGCTGTGCTACAACTTATAAAGTGAATCATTCTGGTTCTTACTCCCCGACATCTAGCATAGGCTGGTCCTAGCTATCACACTCTATCCATGCATCTTGCACAAATCACCATTCTACTCTTTTTCCTGTACACCGCTGCAGGCGCAATTCCAACTCCTGGGAACCCGGTAACATCTACCCCTGAACCTTGGTGATGTTCTTTAAATCTTTTTCCAGGGAGTGTATCATCGCCGCAGTTTAATAGCGCGCAATAACCGTCCTAATCAACCGGGCACGGGCAGATCTCCAAGCCCTGCAAGGCCGATCCGGGAGGGCGGGCAGCCGAGTCTGGGGTCGCTAATGGTGGCAGCGGAGAGTAGGCGCAGGGAGGTGGAAAGGGTACGGGCGGAAAGAGAGCGGGAGGAAAGAGAGCAGGAGGAAAGAGAGCGGGCGAGAGAGCAGGAGGAGAAAGGGCGAGAGATGCACAAACGGGAGCGCGGTTAGCTGCATATGCCCAACGGTTAGGAGAGCTAGCAGCGAAACTGCGCCTCTGAGACTCGTCACGACTGCAATAACACTCTTTCGCATATCTGTGAACGAACTGACGGGCTAGACGGCGTAGTAGCGGGGAAAGACGCGAAAGGGATGGTTGTTTGGCTCGGCGTGGCAAGTCGCGTCTGGGATCTAACCGGCATCTTAAGCGTTTAACAGATATATAACCGATGCCTCACTTAAACGAAGATGCGACTTCGACATATCAGCGCTTTCACAAGCTCTGCCTCTCCACTGATCCGAGTCTTCGTCAATAGAGTCCCCGATGGTGCATTTACAGACATTGGATGTCGCGTGTCAATATCCAGTGCCAACTGGAGGTGACACAATTTGCAATCTTTTCTTTTATCAACATTTGGCGAGTGGGTTGTGTTTTTGATGTTCATCACGATCGTTAATCAGTACGGGACGCGTCTCTTCGTGATTGTTCCTTTTCGGCTCGCTGTATTCGCGCCTTTACCCTATTCCCAACCAGGTTGCCAGCATGCGCCAAACAAGAGACCCTCGGACTGAGAAGCTGCCAGAATGTGGAGCGCTGATCACAGAGGATTCGGAGTACAGGCCTGGCTCATGGACGTTGGGTGTGACGGTACATACGTTCTCTGATTGAATTTTGATGATGTGCCTGTGGCTTTTTGAGGAACGTGTGCGAGTTTCATTTGAGTCCCCGACGGATTGTGTTTGCGAAGCTCAAGCCGAGGGCTTGGACCGTGGCAATGGCAATACTGATTGGGCGGAGTCATCATTCATAAATTAGAGGACGAGCCGTAAAATATCATTTCGTGTCTTATACTACCCAGCTTGACAAGCCCGGCCGAGATGTTGCCTCAATTACTGTGTACCCATTTTTTTTTTAAATAAAGCGGCACATCAGCTTCATGGATGGGGGACAAACTGCACACCTGTCGCCGCCCAACAATCACACATTCTTGGTTCCCGGTCCCAATCCTGGCCCGCAAGCGCCCCAATAACTGTCCCCAGAGTCTCTTGAGGGCAGTAGGCAAGGATAAAAATGGCCTGACGAAGAAACTTGTTACCGCAAGTGTTGATTCTGCCTTCATTTATCTCGTGACAATAAGATAATTGACATTTGATGAGCATACAATCGACATCACAATGGTATCTCCAACCCAATGCGAACCTGCTCTCTCCATAAGCGGCGCCGGAGGAGCAGATGAGGCTGACTCACCCATCCAACCATGTTGTAGGTGTCCAACTTGCTCCTGTTCTCCATCGATGCCAAGACCTTCGCAATCTCCTGCGTCTCTGAGCCATGAAAGCCTGTGTCAATCGCCGATAGTTGACCAGACATGATCTTGAAGAGGTCAATGGCTACATCCACGACCGACTCCTCCCCACTGGCAGACTGCAGTCGCTGGAACACAGCATGCACTCCTTCCGCTGTGTTGCGCCCAATCTTATGAATGGCTTCTGTCTTCTCTGCGCTGAGCTTGCCCAAATCCCGAAACTCAATATACAACTCAAACCTCTGCTCCGCTATTTTTTCCTGGACTGCTTGTCGGTCATGGCTGCGCGATACAGCCTGCTAATATATTTATATATCCCCTGTGGCATAGACAGGTCTGCATATGGAAAGCCAGCGTCGACAGCTTGAGCACGGACAACAGCACACATTGATGCTTCTCGTTTTGCCAAGCCTTCCCAGCGCCTCACACGTCTCATAGAACAGGGAAAAGGCAGACACTGCCCAGAGCATAAATCACTTCTAGATCGTTGATAATGGCCCTGCACTCACAGAACAGATGCCCTTCCATATTACTTGCCATGCCGTCCTTTCGGTACCAGATCTTGTTGTGGTACAGCCTACTACTGAACTGCAGAAGTATTATGGGCATCCTCACTGTGGTATAGCGGCATGCAGATAATCTAGTCAGACGACGAGGACAGACAGGCAAGCATCCCGATTCGGGAAACAGAACTCGTTGTCGTCTGTTGATTAGACGTTGCTTTGCCACATACACCATAACAATGCAGATGACGTCACGCGTATCCGTTATGTCGCCCTGCGCATCAAGATGGACTTTAGACACCGCCAGCTCATCTGCCGGATCAGGGCACCGGCGAGCACCCAACCACACCCATATCCAAGTAGGCCTTCTGAATGCTTTCGTTTCGTGGTCCTCGCCATCCACGCACTGTAAGGCCGGGAGGGATCAGTAGTGGATGGAGCTCAAGTACAGGAGCAATGACTGGCATGATTGAGTTTTTTGCACTTGTAAACTACACAGAGCACACGTCGTAAAAATACACTATATCAGGCTATGTCCCAGTACCATTCACAAGTTCGGCAAACCCGACCGAGTTATTGCCCATATCAAACACCGTATACACATTCTTCATAAAACTAGCACACACCGACATTAGTAACAACCCCACGGACCGGGGGTGATAACGACGTACCTATCGCCCAACAACCACACATTCTTGCCCAGTCCCAAATCCTGGCCTACAAGCGCCCCAACACACATGTCGCTTCCAGACTCAATCTGGCCTAGGTTAAAACTGTGCGGAATCACCCATTAATTCCCAGTTCCCCTGTTAATATACATACACACACGGGAAAGAGGGAACGCACTTTGTCGCGTTAATCGCCCAATCCGTTCCATTCGCTCCCCACACAAAGCTCACCTCTGGCACCGCATCGCACGGGAAAGCGTATAACCCGCCATCCTCATCCACGACCTGGCTGTCAGGGACAGCCTCATACACGGACTTGACGGCGCGGGGCGGGCCGACCATGATCGTCGTGCCAGAATCGATGATGGTGTCGAAGGAGGAGACGACAGAGGTGGATGAGTTGACGTTGATGGATGCGTTGGGGATTTTCCAGAATGCAGGGAAGGATTTGTTGGCGGACGAGGACAAGGATAAAGAGGAAGAGGAAGAGAAAGAGGAGTTGGAGACGTTTACGACCGAGTGATATTCGATCGGTCCGGTGTACAAGCTTTTGTTGGTGCCGCCGAGGTGGAGCTCCGAGTTGTTGGAGGAAAGATAGAAGGCAAAGGAAGGAGGGGAGACGGAGCCCTGAGACACGGCTGTTTGGAAAAAGGGTGGTTGTTGGTTATGCGCGATGGCAGCAAAGGCCATCCCGAGGATGCTTAGTAGGTCGCAGTCGAATTGGTTTTGAACAAGAGACGCAGAAGGGAAGCAGTACTCACCCGTCAGTTGGGTTATCGGAAAACGAGGACGATATGTTCGTTGCACTGGCAAAGAACTGGCCGGTGGCATTGACGCCCGCGACATCGACTGTATCTCTGTAGATGTCGCCCTGGACTGATGACCCGTCTGCATACTGGATGGAAAAGTTTCCAGGCTGCGCTTTTGACGAATTGGACTTGTTTGCGTTGTACTTGTGTTTGGACTGACAGGTGTCGGCGTCGCATTGAGAGGAAGGCACCCAGAGGTCTGACGAGCCTGTGTCAAAGTCGATAATGAAGGGTTGCTGGGGTGTCCCGATGCCGATGTTGCCAACCCATTCTGTGTCGTTGTTTTCATCTGTGAGAGGCTCTGAGCCTGAATTCCGAGCGAAGAATGCGCCATGGACGGCTTCTCTGGCGAGGTTAAGTCCGAGGTTGATCATGTTCTGCCTGTGTTTTTTTGCGGCAGACGCAATGTCTTTGACCACCCTGGCATGGTCAAATACGCCATCCTCGTGTGTCAGACCCGCTCTTTTGCGGATGGGGATTGTCGTGAATGCCTGTGCAAATAATACGAGCGAAGCGGTTGCGACGAGCGTTAAGAGCATAATGGGAGCATGAAACAAATGAGTTGAGACATGAGCCTATATGAAAGAGCATACCGACAAATGTATTGTGGAGCGGGCATCCGCAGCTTCGACGAGTCCTTCATCAGCTGTCCTCAGGTACTACCTGAAGCGCGCGGTCAGGGGGGAGTTAGGGCCGTCAACTCCCACGTTTACTTACCTGTAAAATTGTGTGGGACTTGACGTGACGGAGACAAGGAGGAGCAGATGGGGTACATACCGCCGCACCTGCTCGCAAACCTGGAGCGATACGCGTACAAAGGCGTCGACAAGTCGCTCCTCTCCCGATACGTCCTCTCGCACTACTGGAACTGGCTCATCACCCTCTGGCCACGCTCAGTCGCCCCAAACACCATCACCCTGACAGGCCTCCTTATCGTCTTTCTCAATTTTCTCTCTTTGCTTTATTACGACCCCGAATACCTCACACAAAAACATGGGGCACCTTCGCCCCCTCCAAACTGGCTCTACTTTACCTGGGCGGTTGGCCTGTTCGCCTATCAGAGCTTAGACGCAATAGACGGGTACGACGTTTCGTGTATCGGATGTGGCCACTGAAGCGACCGAGATGAAGAAAGCAGGCGAGGCGCACCGGCATGGCTGGGCCTCTGGGTGAAATGTTCGATCATGGCTGCGACGCGCTCAACACCACCCTCGAGGTCATCATGACCTCGTACGCACTCAACCTCGGCAGGTCGTGGTGGACCGTCGCCTCACTCATCGCGACCCACGCCAACTTTTACCTCACGACCTGGGAAGAATACCACACCGGCCAGCTCTACCTCGGCGTCTTTTCTGGCCCCGTCGAAGGCATCGTCATCGTCATCGTCATCTACACCGTCACCGGCATATGTGGCCCCGCTCTCTGGGACCGCCCGCTCCGCTCCCTCCTCCCCTTTCTCACTCCGCTCCTCGCCAAAATCCATGTCCCCGTTCTAGCCAAACGTCTGCACGATCTCCCGCTCAACGTCCTCTTCATGTTACTCGGAGCGATAGGCCTCGGCTTCAACATCCTTACATCGTACCACAACGTCCGCAAGTGGCCTGCACACAAATCATCCTCATCCCTCCACCCACTCATCCTCCTCCTTCCCTTCCTCCTCCCGCCCTTCACCCACCTCCTCTGGCTCTCCCAGTCCCAAAACCTCCTCCACTCCCCCCTCTTCCTTCCCTTCATCTGCGCATGGGGCCTCCAATTCGCGCACCAGGTTGGCAGGATGATCCTCAGCCACGTCACCAAGATGCCCTACCCAATATGGGACCATCTCTGGTTCGTCAGTCTCGTCGGAGCAGTGGACGCGTGTCTACCAAGGTTGCTTAGAATGTACGTTTCCATCTTGTCGTGCATACAGCCATCATTTGAGCACGCGTGCCACCACCAGACGTCCCCTGATACAGTACAACGCGCCACGCACGGCCGTTCTGGTTACCGTTGCCCTCCTCGCCTCGGCGGGGGTGTATGCACGGTTCTGCTATAGGGTGATTAGGGACGTGACAGAGTACCTCGGCATTGCCTGTTTCACGGTACGGAAGAAGGACGAGAAGGGGGTATGGCGCTGTGCTGCGGATGTGGCCAATGGCGATGGCCCGGTGCCGATGAACGGATGGAATGGGAAGAGGAAGATGTAGACCCGCGCCAAAACCTCAACACCTAGATTGATTGCTTGCTTTGAACGACTCTTAGAAACAGTATGATATATACGCATATGGCATTCTTTAGACATTTTATACCTTTTTGCGTTCTTACTACTATAGCACCACTTTACCTAACTTACTATGCCCAGTTGCAATTGATTCCTTTAGAGTATTGGTGTGGATGACAAGACATTTTTTCAAAGGAAAAGGAAAAGAAGATAAGAAAGGGATGACTATGATACAGCAGCCCCTATTTCCTTTTCCTATATTTAGAATACATAGATGTTGACACCCAGACCAGGTAACCCAGGGTAGCCCCTATTTCTTTATTTAGAACTTGTATATATGAACAGTAGCTACTCTAATATGTAAGTGAACTCTCCTACCATCTAGGTAGTCTTTGTCATTGCTTGCAGCTATGAGCACTCCCATTGCAGCTTACAGCACATGGTGTGCAGCTCATGTTATGAATCAGCCCCTAAGTTCAATGCTTTGATGCATTTGATGCCTTATCCAATGTCTCAGAGACACTATGTATTTACAATGCAAGGCATAGGGCATATACTCACCAATGGAGGTTCAGTCAGCTACATGCTACAAGGGAGCCTTACTGTTACAGTTATGCACACTTTCATTTTTCTTATGTCAGCACCTGCCTCTTTTGGTGCTTATGCAATCTCTTCTATTTTCATATGCTTATGCAATGTCACACAATGTCTATTGTGACTCTATTCTTACCTATGCCATATGCCTACCTTCGTTCTGTCATACTGACGTCGCTATGACCTCACTCATGACGCGTTATGACGTCTACTATCATTACATCATACCTATGACGTTCTTTACCTTTTACAGACAGTAGGTTTATGTATAAATAGCAGAGTTTGTCGTAGGTCGAACCTTAAGTTTGACTTAGCTTGTATAAACCTTATAACTCGCTGCAAAGCTTGTTAGTAAGCACAAGTTAGTCTCTGGCAACCTTAATCGGTTGTGGTGAGATTTCAAGTCGTAGTTCACGCGCCCTCGCCTATAACTCTCTTCTCAAACCTGAGTCTCACCTTATAGGCTCAGCGCTGTTTACCCACTCGTGTTTGCCAGGCTTACCTCATTGCCATCATCTCGGACGATCCTCGTGGCATTACGTCATCGGGTAGATTGACAGACGACTTGATCATCATAACAATTTAAGTCGAACTTACCTAAACAGCTCGAGTATTAGCTCGTTAGCGCACAGACTGTCGAACTTCCCGAGAGCTGGCCGGTAGGTTACCGGTGCCTGATCAAGATTTCCGGAATCTTCACAAGAGGAGCTCCCCCACCGAACAAAGCAACCAGAGGACTTCGAAACACATACACACTTCACGGAGAAGTAATCTACAAAGATAGCCGAGATCAGATCTGGAAATACAGACACTCTGATACCCCTGTCGAGCCATACCATTTTTGGATACCACAGTACAACAACCGCCCACCCAATGGAGCAGTTAGATTCCAAGGATTATACTACCTCGCAGGAGTAGAAGTTATCTTTGACACCAGTAAATCTCGCTGGACTTACTATCAAAACGACGAAGTACGTTGTGTAGAAGACGAAGCTTTTCAAGGACCATACTACGTTCCTGGAGGGATCAATAACGTCCCTGAGCACCTTAGATCACCTGAAGTAACTGGAGAATCTTCTAGCGGAAAGGGCAAATTCCGCATACCTAGTGACTCAGATTCCGATTCTTCCCGAGAGGAGAATACGATTGAATCTAGTGACCTATTTGAGACTGCCCCATTCAAAGCGTTTCAAGAGCTAGGAACAGCATGACCTAGCCCCTTACAGTTCACTTCTACATTAGGAAACACACCAAGACCGCTTTTATCTTTAGATCTCACACAGACTAGTGGACCATCTTCAGACAAACAGCTAGAAGAAGAACCAACTTCTGAATCACCTATACCTCCATTAAGAACCCCTACTCCACTGCCTCCCAGAACACCTACTCCACCACCACCACCACCAGACAACGACCCTGATATCGAAATGGCTGACGCAAATGCTGATCAACGCATCAAGGGTCCCATGCCCACTAAATTCGAAGGGAACCGCAAACTAGCCGAGCTATTTATGAATGACTGCGAGATGTTCTTTGAGATCAATACTGGTTATAATACCGATAAGAAGAAGATCATCTTCGCACTCATGCACATTGGCGGAAACGCAGGCCAATGGAAGCTAGCTAAATTAAGTGACCTAAACGACGCAGCAGCATGGGGAACTTGGGCCGCATTTAAAGAGTCATTTGAGAGTAACTGGAAACAGGTGGACAGCCCTGGAAGGGCCATAACGGAGCTATACAAAATAGTGCGACAATGAAAGAAGATGCCGATCCTACTATATATGGACAAGTTCAAGGAACTAATCAAAAAGTCCAAGATCAAGGAAGAAGCCGCCATCATTCCTCTATTTTCGGAGGGACTCCCCCCTGAAAGCGTCCACCAGATCCTTATGCAGAACCCAGCCGATCTACAGGGTTGGTATGATGCTGCACAAAGATATGCAAATGCCAAAAGCAGACTAGGCATTTTAGCAGGACTATCACACGCTGGAGGAGGAGGAAGACCATCACCGAGATACAGAGATCCCAATGCAATGGATATTGATGCGGTTGTTGAAACGAACGTTGACGAATGTCTTTTGTATTGTGGGAAAACATCTCGGATCTATCCGATCTCAATGGATATCATATCTTATCAGTATTATCTAATAATCTATGATTATATAATGTTCATTGTATTTATATCTAGACAGATATTATAGAGTTCAATGGGACAGAACTCTGAACAATAAAGCCACCTCATGTATTCACATGGCAACTGTGCAAAGCTGTGCTTCACACAGCTTTCCACACAGCAATGACTGCGCATTGCTATGCTCAATACATTTGCTCAGTCATGCTATACAAATGCTCAGTCAGCGTATCATAATAATGCTGACACAGACACAGTAGATAGACGTATATAAACCTAGTAGTTTCTCCGTCAATCTACATTCTCTTCTCTGCTATCAACCAGTTGAGCCACAGCTCCTGAGTGACCTACAGCTACCACAAGTAAGTGTTTACTTACTTAGCTCTACTATTCCGCTGCGCCCGTCATCGTGCTACTTCAACAGGTTATGGGCCCCGTCTGCTCGCAGACCTGATGGGCGATCGCCTCGATACCGCAGGAGACAAGCGGCTCGACGATGTAGCTGTCGCCGTCGAGGGGATTTCGTCGATCGCTATTTGGTAATGACCAAATAAGGTAATCAGGTTTGTTAGTAGTGCCCTAGTGGCTGTAGTAACTGTATACACTCGTTTTGTCCACTAACGTAACCCGGGGAGCTCACCCGAAATATGAGCATGTCCGATCTTGACAGAGATCTGGGCACCACCTGGAGAGGTGTGAAAATAATACTTAGTATGGCAAACTTGTCCAGCCCCCGGTTTCTGCGTTACCCAGGTATATAATAAAACCATAATCTAAGATCCATCGATCGTCTCGATCGGATCTGGACCAGTTTGTGGATACTGGTTTATCAACATCCTCTGGATTAAGGGCCATCTTATGATGGATAAAGATTGGATCGGGTTCTGTCCCATCCCCCGATCAAAAGGCTTCACGCCCCCCTTTTGGCCGTGAATAATTAAGCACATATACCAATTTCGGGTTTTTGTCCCGCATTCTCATTAATTAAATAATTATGTAATATTCCGTATAAAGATAGTGCTACAGGGACATTGTTCCCTGTCTACGCATATCAGTGGCAGGCACGAGCTTAGCTTCCTGCTTAGTAATAGGACTGCTCCTTAGCAGCAATAGTACGTTTTAAAAATAGTTACATAATGATGGGATATTTACTGCTGTTGGGGAATTTGCTGGAGCCCCAAAGCACTCCTGAAAGGCTGGATCCCTTTCTGGCGATGAAACCAAGAAACCAAAAGCGATCCACGAGTCCCTGTCCCGGGATCCATCTGTTGCGTCCATAACCGGAAGTATCGATGATCAGCGCTAGCATCTATCGTTCCTTAAAATGATGAGCTAACATATTTTTCAAAGATCTTCAAACCAATCCAAACCAACCTTTCCTCGAATTTATTTTTTGAATTTTCAAATAAATAAATAAAATATTTTGATAAAAATGTCTTACAACAACTCTGCCGCTGCCTCTGCCTCCGTCTCCTCTTCCTCCGGATCTTCTTCCGGAAAATCCTATTCTGGCTCTGCTGCCGGAAAAGCAGCTTCCTCTTCCGGTTCATCCGGAAACAACCAAGCCGGCCCTCCAAGGGTCGCAGAATTACCTATTTCGACCTTCTCCCTGAAGAAGAACAAGCTCAAAATGAGCTCGAATCGGATCAAGAATCCGATAAACGTGCCTTGTTTGGCCTCGCAGCCAAATACAAAGGCAAACAGGTAATTGCCCAATTTAAATTGGGACAAATTAAAAATTCTAAATTAATTAAAAAGCGCGAAATGGGCGAATCCGCCAACATTATGCGCTCTCCCCGCTCAAATAAAGCGGGATCAAAACCGGCATCACCGGTTACTAAAGTGAGGACCCCATCCTCGCTACCCTCCTTAAGCACAGTCTCTGACTCATCGCACCCACGATCCCCCCCTGTTCAGGTAAAACAGGAGAGGATCACTCCTCCCCTTGATGGTGCAGGGATGTTTATCCCTGTCTCATACAAAAAGCATGCTGGCAAGGCACAAATTACTGGTTCTGGGCCATTGGCCTCGATCGACTCTAAACTTGCTGACGATCTTCGTCGGCAAGATCAAGAGACGATCGCCCAGCACCGGGCTAAAGTGGAGGAGGCCAAACAGAAGGCCATACTTGAGGCGCGCATTCATCGGCGCACTCAAGAATATAAAAGGAAAATGGCCAGGGAACGCAGACACATGGTCCGCCACAATGAAGCTGTCCGGGCTAAATATAGAAAGCCCAATGCTGTTCCAATCAACGATTGGAACAAAGTCAGGGATGATTATCCCAAATTGCCTATGGAAGGTGCGCGGCAATTAATTGCCGACCTTAATAATGGCACTTACCAGCCATCAACACCCTTCCCTCGATTAGGCAACAAGGAAAACAGGACGCCGATTCCTGTTCCTGGCCCCTCCTCAGGGCCAAATTACGCCGCCGTTGCTAAAAATGGTGTGAAGAATGTGCGTGGTCCCCTTCACCTCCAAAAAAGGAATGACCCTAATCAGGCATATTCCTTATCTGTCAAAGAACAAGACAGACGCCACGAGCAGTGGCTTAAAATGTTTGGAGCGAGGGTTGTTGCCGAAGCGTCGAAGTGGGAGATTGACCCGCTTCCGGTACAATCCTCTGGGGGAGACCAGAAAGGACAAAAGACGCAGGAGGAAGGTGACAAATGGTCACGAGGGGAAATAAATGAGTGGCGAAAAATAGCCACTGCATTTATGAAATTGGGTGCATTACCCAATAAAATACGTGTAATTAAACAGAGAAGGAGCGATTCCCTTCTCCAAAATAAAAAATTACATGAACTCTATCAAGCGAATGAATTGGTAGAAGATGCCAAAATCATGGTTGCTAGCCATCAACAAAACATAGCTGAGATTTCACAAACAGTGAAAGGAGTTATACAAAACTCCAATACCTTAATCGATAATAATGATCGATTACGTGATGATCTAGATGCAGCATTAGATCATCTAGGTCAATCTCAGCAGGCTAGACGAAATGAGAATAACACTTATTTCGAAAACCAAAGAGAAATGGCACGTGAGATAGGACATCTCAAATTAGAGTTAAAAGGAGCAAAGACACGCGCAATAAATGCGGAGTCTTGGCTAGATTCTGACAAAATAAAGCTGGCTCAAGAAAAGAAAAGAGCAAAAAAGCTACGTCAGAAACAAAATCGGCTAGATAAAAAAGAAGCCGATAAGATTAACTTCACCGCTCGCTCCAAAGAGCCTAGAACTCGCATACCTAAACATGACGAGTTAAAAGAGCTTGGAAATACTGATTTCCAAGATCTCTTATATGGCTCTGAAAATTCCCATTGGGAATTATCAGACGATGAAAATGATACATACCTACAAGCTCAAGTTGGTACCCCAATTGAGCATGGTGAAATCATTCCTGTGAAAACAAATAAAAGAAATTTTAAACACACACGAGAGCATCCAGTCTGGAAAAAACCTGGACTCTGCTATTTGGTAGCAATCAAAGATAGAGCGCTATCAAAATATGTGTGGAAGACATATCCTACAGTAAAGGATTTATCACAATTGAGCCATAAACTCTGAAAGGAGACTGGCTTCAAAATTCACAGGGAAAGCAAAGCAAGCTTTCACATCGAGCCTGTAGAAGGCTATAGTTATGGCTGGGCTGATATAGATAAATTAGCCAAAGGCCTTAACTGTAATCTTCCAGTAGGGGCGAACAAAAGTGGTGACATCACCATTCCTACCTTACAAGGTAGAAGCAACTGGGCCACATGGTCCAGATTGGTTAAAGCTACACTCCAGTCAAAAAGTGTATGGCAGTACATTGAGGGTACTATTACACATAACCCTTGGCTACCTAGCTACCAAGATGAAATGGGTAGCACAACTGTCACAGCTGGTCGAGTCCAGGCACTCAACCAAATTTGGAAATTACACCAAGAATTTCTAGAAAATGATGGAAAAGCAAGGGGAATAATAACCCTAAATCTGCCTAAGTCTTTGGGACATCATATCAAAGACACATCAAAAGAAACTTGGGATGGCCTAACTGAGGCATTTTCCAAAGCTGGAGCTGTAGCAATATTTAACGTCTATAAAAAGACGAAAACCTGGGAATTCCCCAAAAACAAAAATCCTGCAGAATCAGTCCAAGAGTTAATGGAACTCTGGGCTGAAATGGCTGCAAATGGCAAAACCTTTGATGATGATTTCCAATTAATGGAAGTCATTGACAGGATGCCAGCTTCCTGGGACTCATTCAAAACCTACATACTTCTAAAAATGGTAGTAGGAACAACAAAACTTAAAGATCTCCTACCAGAGATCGAAAATGAGTACCAACGTCGCAAAGGCGACAAGGAAGAGCAGTCTGCAAATTTTGTAGCAAGGGGGAGCAAGTCCTATAAAGGCAAAAAACCTTTTAACTCTGGGTTCAAACCCAAAGTAAATTTGCCTAAAGGGAAATATACCCAGCCTAATGCACAGGCAGGTCCTAGTAATAGACCAGCCTATGTACCCCCTGGCAACAGAACAGGATCAAATTGGGAGCGCAATAAGAAAAATTGCGCAAATAAGCTAAAGAAATTAAATCTTTTGGCTAAAGCAGCGAATGCTCCTGGGGACCTCTCAAGAAAAGAAAAAGCGGATCTTAAGAAATTCGCTAATATGGCTATAACAGAAAGCCATAAGATGGATGTGGATGTTCCTCAAAATTCTTCTTCACTTGCTGATAGAATCAGCATAAACAAAGTCGATCCTGAGACATTAAAAATTATGAACAGGATCAAAGATCTTAAAGGAAAAGGAAAAGATCTTATCAAAGAAGACTTTGTGACCTGGAAAAATAATCCAATGGATATTCCAGAAGCTCGTATTGATGACGAGAAAGCTCAAATAGAGCTACAAGAAGAAATACATGAGGAACATGTAGAAACAGGTTACTGGGACAACAGATCGTATGTAAATTTCACTAAAAAATATCCAAAAACTGATTATAAATCAGTGATGATGATAACATTGGAGGATACCAAGAAGAATATTATGATAATGACTTCTTCGCAGATGATGGAATGTAACCATCAGAAGAAGGCTTATCATGATATTGGTAAGTCTGTAGATAGCAGATGTAAAAATAGCATAATAGCTATTAGTTTAAATAAATCTGCATCGACTCTTAAAAGTGAAAAAATACGTGAGGATTATTGGATAATAGACTCAGGTGCATCTGTGCACATTACAAATAACAAGTCTGACTTTGTAGAGTATAATCCATATCCTGAACCAGAAGAAATCAAAACAGCCGATTCAAAATCAGCTGCAATGATACTTGGACAAGGGACTATAGTCCTTGAGTTTGAAAACTTAAAAGGACTTAAACATATCGCTAAATTGGAAGTTTGTTACATGCCAAAGGCTTCTCACAAACTTATTTCATCTGGGCAATTAAAAATTGGTGGTTACGTTGAGACATCAAACAGTGAACATACAGTGTTTTTGTTCAAAGGAAATGATGTTATAGTTGCTAAACCCAAAAATTGTTTTGAACCGATACACTGGGCTAAAGTAACAATAAAACAAAAATTAAACAAATTGGTGAATCTTGTAGATTTCACTACATGGCATAATAGGATGGCACATGCAAATAAAAATGTAATAAAAAATATGAGCCAACATACTGAAGGTTTTGATGATAAAATCAAAATACCATCTGATAATCCTATTTGTTCTGGATGTGCACAAGGAAAGATGCATAATAAATCTTATCCTATATCACAAACACGTGCAAAACAACCATTAGAGTTGTTACATGCTGACTTGCTAGAATTCCCACAAGAATCTTATCACCGTAAAAAATGGTGTTTAATGATTATTGATGACTATTCTTCATATGCCTTTATGGCATTCCTACGAACTAAATCAGAAACGTTTGAAAACTTCAAAAACTTTATTACACTGTTTGAAAACCAAACAGGAAGAAAAGTTAAACGTTTCAGATCAGATCGAGGGGGAGAATTTAAGTCTGGTGAATTTGATCAATTCTTAAAACAAAAAGGCATATTACGTGAACAAAGTGCACCATACATCCACCAACAAAATGGACGTGCAGAAAGATTAAATAATACAATCTTAGAAAAAGCAGAAAGTATGCGACTCCATGCCCAATGTCCAAAATCATGGTGGGAGTTTGCTATGAAAAATGCTATTCACACCTATAACCGCACACCATTAAGAAGAACAAAATGGATGACGCCATATGAAAATTTGTACAATAAAAAACCTGATGTTCATTACTTTAAAACATTTGGTTGTCTAGCTTGGGTTTTTGTACCTAAAGAAATTAGACAAAATAAGCTTACTCCAAAAGCAGAGGCCATGACATTCATAGGATATGAAGATGGCTCTAAAGCTTATCAATTCATGAAAAATGATAACTCTATATTCATTGGAGTTCAATCATTATTTGATGAAACCAAATTTCCTAGAGCAAAAACAGAAGGCTTAGAAAATAGACTATTTAATAGTCCACCAGGTATAGAAACAAGGGAGAAAAATAATGGACACGTATCTGATTCCAATTCCCACATGGATCATGGTCATCACACCTACAATAGTGATAGTGATGATGATACTCCCCACAAAAAGAAAAGATATCCAGAAAATCATGATACTACAGACAATGATTATAGCGGATCATTTCATGATAAGGATAATCAAGGCCTAGAGGATTCTTATATAAATCCTGACAGAAATCAGGATATAGAACCTAATGTTAATCGTTCAATAACACCTCCTGAACGACCAAACATCTCCATGAGACGACTTGGAGATAAACGTCCTGAAAAAGGAAAGGACAAACGAGATGAAAAATATGACACATATCTCAGAAGGACTTCACGCCTCAAAAAACCTAGACTCATGCCTGACAATGCATATGGTCAGAAAGCTCCTCTTGAAATAGAAAAAGATATACAAAGTACTAGAGAATGGAGCAAAAGAGTCTTTGGTAAAGGCAAAGGAAAAGCAAAACCTACCCTTAGTCCAACTTCTTCACGAAAAGCTTTACAAAATCCATTACAACAAATTGAAATGGATAAAGAAATGGAAGAAATATCAGAATCAGAAACAGAGTCAGAACAATATAAAACACCATCTGCCTCAGAATCTGAACGATCATCCATTAAAAAAACAAGACCAGTTTCTGGTGGAGAATCTATTCCAGATTTGAATAGACAATCATCCTCTGATAATGAAACTGATCCATTTAATAATCAAGTGAAGAAGAAGTTAATAGAGATTTACAGTCTAAATCACCTAGTGATGATCTCATATACTTCTTAGAAAAACTACTCAAAGAAGGAGGTAACAGATTTGTTAACTACCTTCTATGCAAAGCCATAAGTCCAAACTACTCTAAAAGTGTAGATCAATGGACATATAAAGATGCTTATAAATTAAAAGCTTCTAATCCCAAAGAATGGGAATTATGGCAAAATGCAATGAGAGAAGAAGTACAGGCCTTAGAAGACCGTGATGTATGGGAATTAGTACCATGTCCAAAAGACCATAAACCTGTAAAGTGTAGATGGGTTTATGCGGTCAAAAGCGATGGCCGAAAATGTGCTCGACTAGTCGCTAAAGGATTTTCACAAATACCTGGAGTAGATTATGATGATACATTCTCACCAGTCGCACAATTTGAGACTGTGAGACTCCTTATGGCCACAGCAGCGCTAGAAGATTGGGAAATCGAAGCGCTAGATGTAAAGACAGCGTTCCTTTATGGAGACTTAGAAGAAAACATATATATGGAACAGCCAGAAGGATTTATTATCAAAGGACAAGAGCACAAAGTCTATAAACTTAAAAAAGCCTTATATGGACTTAAACAAGCTTCATTAGCTTGGAATAAGAAAGCAAATCAAAGTCTACAAGAATTAGGCTTTGGACGGTGTCTAACAGACACTGGAGTCTATGTTTGCTATAAACAGAAATCAACTATAGTAGCTATATTATATGTTGATGATGTGTTATTCATGGGAAACAATAAAAAGTTACTCATGGAACTAAAACACAAATTTATGAAAAAATGGGAATGTAGAGATGTAGGACCCATTAAAGAATATCTTGGAATGACAATTGTCTGAGATAGGAAAAAGAAATTGATTATTCTTGATCAAATCAACTATGCAAAGAAAGTAGTTAAACGTTTTGGTCAAGAAGATTCAAAACCTGTTCGTACTCCTCTACCAGCAGGATATACACCTGTGGAGAACGAAGGAACTGCAACTCCTCAAGAAAGGAGTTATTACCAATCAATTATTGGTTCTCTACTATATCTTACTCTTGGCACGAGATATGATATTACCCAAGCAGTAATTATGATGTCACAATTCATGGTTAATCCATCTAGAGAACACATAGCAAAAGCCTTATATATTATAAAATATGTCAATTCTTCCATAAATGGAAAATTGGTGTATGATGGCTTTAATAAAGATGGAATGCATGCTTACTCTGATGCAGATTGGGCTGGTGATCCAGTCACAAGAAAATCTGTAACGGGTAATCTAGTTCTATTGGCAGGATCTCCAATAAGTTGGATTTCCAGAAAACAGAAAACTGTTGCATTGTCATCCACAGAAGCTGAGTACATGAGTCTTTCAGACTGCTCACGCCAAATCATGTGGATAAAATCCCTATTCAAAGAACTGGGATATGACATTGGAGCTGTTGATCTTCATGTTGACAACAGAGGATCAATATTCTTAGCAAAGAATCCAGCTCAAGAACATAGAACAAAACATATCGATATTCGTTATCATTATGTTAGAGAACGTGTTGAGAACAAAGATATTAACATATCATATGTTCCCACAAATGAACAACTAGCTGATATCTTAACAAAAAATTTAACTTGGCAAAAGTTCAAAGAGTTAAGAAATGAAATTGGCATTGAGATCCTCAATGAGGGGGAGTGTTGAAATGAATGTTGATGAATGTCTTTCGTATTGTGGGAAAACATCTCGGATCTATCCGATCTCAATCGATATCATATCTTATCAGTATTATCTAATAATCTATGATTATATAATGTTCATTGTATTTATATCTAGACAGATATTATAGAGTTCGATGGGACAGAACTCTGAACAATAAAGCCGCCTCATGTATTCACATGGCAACTGTGCAAAGCTGTGCTTCACACAGCTTTCCACACAGCAATGACTGCGCATTGCTATGCTCAATACATTTGCTCAGTCATGCTATACAAATGCTCAGTCAGCATATCATAATAACGCTGACACAGACACAGTAGATAGACGTATATAAACCTAGTAGTTTCTCCATCAATCTACATTCTCTTCTCTGCTAGCAACCAGTTGAGCCACAGCTCCTGAGTGACCTACAGCTACCACAAGTAAGTCTTCACTTACTTAGCTCTACTATTCCGCTGTGCCCATCGTCATGCTACTTTGACAGCGGTTATCATCAACATGTTATCTAAAGACGAGAGAGAGCGACATGTCAAAGAAGGACTGTGTTTCATATGTCACAAAGGGGGTCATCAATCACTGAGATGCCCCATGAGGAAACCCAACAGTGGAAACAAGAAGAAGCGTTTTGGGAAGGGAGTAAAGGAGTCACGACCCCACCATCACATCAGAGCGACTTCCACATCTATGGAAGGTGACGAGGTTGAGGGATATGATGAAGAAGAGTCAGAAAACGCTAGTGAGAATACAAGTATGACGGCCATCAGGGCTTTGATGGCGCACTTGTCTTCAGAAGATCGTCTCAGTCTGCTTGCTGAACAGGATTTTTAAACAGGGATTGCACATCAGTGGATGCTGATCCTCAAACATTGGATTCTATCTATATTTGCGGTGTAACAGTAAAATCTTTAACCAATAAAAAGATTTCCATCCCCATTTCCATCGAATCCGATAAACCCGCTGAAACTGCTCTAGTCGACTGTGGAGCAGAAGGCCTGTTCATAGACACATCCATCGCCTCAAACTGGAAGCAAATACCCTTGATCCGACCCATCAAAGTCAAGAATGTTGATGGATCAGAGAACGAAGCAGGAGAGATCTTAGAAAGGTGTCTGATCACCTTTAACATAAATGGCAAAACTATGACGCACTGGTTCTGGGTGACATCATTAGGTGATCAGAACTTTATTTTGGGGCTGCCTTGGCTCGAGGAGCATAACCCAATAATAGACTGGCGAGAAAAGACTCTGGAATTCCGTAATTCCGAAAAAGATGATATCTGTGCACGAATACGGAATCTTTGGATCCAGGCGGATCTAGAAGATGTGACAGAATATGACGACGCTCTAGCCAAACAATACACGATGTCACACAGTGGGATTGTCACCCAGGCAGAGGTCAGCTCGCTGTATGTGGATGAGGACTCGATACCGGAAGTAGCGATTCGGAAAATCACCGCATCACAACAGATGGAGCATCGCTATAGAGGTCAGGTAGAACCTGGATCTACTGAAGGACTAGAGGTACCTTCCGAGTATATGGAGTGGAACTCAGTATTCGAAAAAGAAGCCTCGGAGCATTTCCCTGAGTCAAGACCCTGGGATCACGCCATCGAATTACGAGACGAGTTCGTCCCTCGTAAATCAAAGATCTATAACCTATCACCATTAGAACAAAACTCGCTAGACGAATGGATCAAGGAACAACTAACAAAAGGATATATCCGACAATCAAAATCACCTCAAGCATCGCCCTTCTTCTTTGTTCCAAAGAAGGATAGTAATGCCCTGAGACCCTGTCAGGACTACCGCTATCTTAACGAATGGACTAAGCCGAATTCGTACCCCTTACCCTTAATCTCCGACCTAATGATCAAACTTAAAGGAGCATGCTACTTTACGAAGCTAGATCTCAGATGGGGATATAACAATGTAAGGATCAAAGAAGGCGATGAATGGAAGGCTGCTTTTGTCACCAATAGAGGATTATTCGAACCAACAGTCATGTTCTTCGGACTCCGGAATTCACCTGCGACGTTTCAAGCCATGATGGACGACTATTTTAGGGACATGATCGATGAAGGATGGATCGTCATTTATATGGATGACATCCTGATATGTGCACAAACAAAACAAGAACTCGAGTCACGAACTAAACGCATTCTGGAACGCTTACGACATCACGATCTATATTTAAAATTAGAGAAATGCAAATTCGCCAAGGAAGAAGTGGAATTCCTCGGCATGATCGTTTCCCACAATACGATCAAAATGGACCCTATCAAACTAGCCGGAATTAGGGACTGGCCTGTACCAACTACAGTTAAACAAGTACGCTCGTTTTTAGGATTCGGAAATTATTACCGCCGATTTATTGTGCATTTTGCACATCTTGCAAAACCCCTTCATGACCTGACAAAGAAGAACAAAATTTGGGACTGGTCACTGGAATGCCAAGTCTCTTTTGATCTTCTAAAAGAACAATTCATGACCGCCCCTGTATTAGCCATGCCTGATGCGACCAAACCCTTTATTCTAGAAAGTGACGCATCCAAATGGGCTGTAGGAGCAACTATACTCCAAGCAGACAGCAATGGCCAGCTGCATCCCTGCAGATATCTCTCCCACGCCTTGACCCCTACCGAACGTAATTGGCAAATATATGACAGGGAACTCTATGCTATAATTCGCGCACTCGAAGAATGGAGATACCTGCTCTTAGGAGCACCTCACACCATCACCGTTCGATGTGATCATAAAAACTTAACCTATTATCACACACCTCAGTGCTTGACCGCACGCCAAGCCCGCTGGTGGAATAATCTATCCAGATATAATTTACAACTAGTGCACACCCCTGGAGCTAAACTGACTCAAGCTGACACTCTTTCCTGCTGCCCTGACCACGCCAAAGGAGAAGAAGACAACGAAACAGTCACTATGCTCCCACACTCTATATTTATCCAATCGCTATCATTAGACCTTCGTGAAAGGATTATTAATAGCAGCGCCACTGATGCATTTGTTGAAAAAGTCAGACACTGCCTCGACAAAAATACCCCGCTTCCATTTAGAAGCACCATCTCCGACTGGAAGCTGGACAATGGACTATTATTATACAAAGGAACACCCTATGTTCCTGATGATCTAGATCTACGCCATGATATCATCAAAGAATACCATGAATCACCAAGTGCAGGACACCCTGGATTCTTCAAAATGCTCGCTTTGCTCAAAACTCGTTATTGGTGGCCAGGAATGACTGTCTTACTAAAGAAATACATAGATGGCTGTGGAACCTGCCAACAGATGAAACCAAACACTCATCCCACTGCCGCACCCCTAACACCGATCATTTCGCATGCCCAATGACCATTTCAACAGATAACAATGGATTTCATCACCAATCTACCGATCTCTGATGGTTATGATTCTATTCTTGTCGTGGTCGACCAAGGCCTTACAAAGGGGGTAATTCTATCGCCTTGTCACAAAACAATCACCGCTGAACAAACAGCGACGCTCTATATCAAAGAAGTATTCAAACACTTTGGACTTCCTGATATCATGATCTCAGATCGAGGACCACAGTTCGCAGCAAAAGTCTTCAAAGAGATAACCACCGCGCTAAATATAAAACATCGAATGAGCACCGCCTTTCATCCGCAAACTGATGGACAATCAGAACGTCTAAATCAGGAACTAGAGATCTATCTCTGGATATTCTGTGCTTATGATGTAGCCAACTGGAGCAGAGTCTTACCCATCGCTGAGTTTGCACACAATCAATGCACTCATCAAGAGCTGAAACAATCGCCTTTTCATCTCATGTATGGAACAGACCCTGTGGCACTACCAGAAGTAGTTAGCAGAACGGATGCACCTGCAGCAGATGCACATTTAAAGCAACTCCACAAAGCAAGAGAAGAAGCGCTTGCAGCACACGAGTTAGCACGTCTAAAAATGATGAAACGCACCATCCGTCACTCTAAACCCTTTAAGGAAGGAGACAAAGTATGGTTAGAGTCAAAGAACCTTCGTATACCATATGAAACACGTAAACTGGCACCTAAAAGGGAAGGACCATTCCAAATCGAGAAAGTCCTAGGACCAGTAACATACAAACTAAAGTTGCCAGCCCAATAGCGCATTCATCCAGTATTCCATGCAGCCCTCCTTACACCATACAAGGAAACGGATATACATGGACCAAATGACACGAGACCTCCCCCTGATCTGATAGAAGGCCAGGAAGAGTATGAAGTCAAAGCAATAATAGTGCATCGCAAAAAAGGCAACTCATACCAATACCTCGTCAAATGGAAGGGATATGATACGTCATACAACACCTGGGAACCCGAACGCAACTTGACTAATGCGGAAGAAGTCCTAGACAGATATAAAAACAGGAGAAAACTCAACTGAAGACTGGCAATCTTCACATCACTATCTAACCACAGTCTATGTCTTCCAAGTCTACCTCCCCTGTTCCCCCTCATGTCTACTCCGCATACTTTTCAGTCGATAAGTCAGGATGACCCACTGACCCTCGCCTCATTGAGCGCACCCCTGAACGCCCCGCACTTGTATACCCTTGAGATGATACACCCTCAGACTTCGACCCTAACGACATCATGCCTGAGCCACATCACGCATCGACCAATGACCCTCAGGGTCCCCTTACGTCACAAACCGTCGAAACTACCACCTCCCAAAACTGCTCCACCCCCTCCCAAGGAGAAGTATCAACAGGACCTTCGGGATTATACCCTCGTCATGTGGTACCTGAGAGTAATCAGGGACACCTTTCATCGGACGCTCCGATGGATACCGAAACAGTCACCAGAAACTGTATTACAGATAGCCCCAAAGCTACCCCCAGTGGCGGAGCGCATATGCTATATTCAGAGAAGGCTGGAGAACCACAAACGATTCCAGCTCACGGAACTACTGGATATTCAGGAGCGTTTAACTCTGGTGCTACCTATCCACAAATACTTAATCGGGTTAGGAGAACCATCGCTTTCACCCAGATCAAACTGGATCAAGCAATCCCTGTTCGTCTTGCACAAGTCTGGAGAATACTTTCCAGTCAACCACACTCCCTCGCCATCAGACAGATTGCGATAGAAAATGCCAACTTCGACTGCACTAACCTCATCGAGACGTTTATCAACGTCACTAATCTAGCCTGGGAACTAACCAACTCTATTCAACTAAACCTGGACCAGCTTGCCCTGGATCTTCTTCGCTGACTCCTGATTGCCGACGTCGAACGATACATCATTGACGCCATCAAACTAGTACGCGATGGACAGCTACGCATCTATGTACAGCAGAATGACGTCAGGAATCTGATCAAGATCAACTCCTGGTTTAACCCCATTTACATTGTCCCAAACCGCTTTGAAATCCTCGATGCAGCAGACGAAATTCACGATAAAATCGAAGGGATACTCGCCCATGTCGAAAAGGCAATCAAATCCATCAACGAGACACACATTTACGTCAATGACATGTTCCCCCCTCGACCTTCTAAATTGCCCCGCATTGTCCTCAATGGAGACGAAGTCCAAGTAGTTATTCGCACCCTCACCGAATTAGACTCGGCCACACCCCTGATGACAACAATGCCCCTTGTCACAAGACAGCCTGAAGGATCAGCTTCAGCAGCCAAACAGACAACCCCGAAAGGAAAGTCTATACCGATTTTGGCACTGATGAACCCTCAACCATCAGTGCAACCCTCAATGACGATACCCTCGAATCCCCCTGTCGCATTCTCGACAGTCAACCCAGAGACCCCACCTAGACAGAAAGGAAAGGGCAAGGCAACAACACCTGCCACTCCTCAAGTGCCCCGGAAACAACCTCGATGCCCTCATTGTCTCATCTGTAACTCCCGAGGACACATCACGTCACAACACGACCCTAACCATCACCTCGCGTTACCAAAATCAGTTCCTAGATGCACCGAGAATGCAGGGTCCACCCCTGGCGCATCACCACGCCCATCAAACCGATCTCAATGTCCTCCTTCGACGCGCCCTCGTCCCCTTTGTCGCACCTGCCAAGGATTCCAGCAGGGAACCCGCCCTGGGACCATTACCTTCGATAACGAGGAAGAACATCGTGCCTGGTTAGCAGGACGACATTGCCCTGACGATGAAGATGACGAATTCCACCTCGGAAAACCCGACTGGTGGACCGAAACCGAGCACAACAATGTTGAGTGAGTGCTCATTGTACTTTTGTTTATTAGTGTATAGTATTACTTGTGGACAAGTAATCTAGCGAAGAGCTAGTGTTACAGTTATGTGCACTTTCATTTTTCTTATGTCAGCACCTGCCTCTTTTGGTGCTTATGCAATCTCTTCTATTTTCATATGCTTATGCAATGTCACACAATGTCTATTGTGACTCTATTCTTACCTATGCCATATGCCTACCTTCGTTCTGTCATACTGACGTCGCTATGACCTCACTCATGACGCGTTATGACGTCTACTATCATTACATCATACCTATGACGTTCTTTACCTTTTACAGACAGTAGGTTTACGTATAAATAGCAGAGTTTGTCGTAGGTCGAACCTTAAGTTTGACTTAGCTTGTATAAACCTTATAACTCGCTGCAAAGCTTGTTAGTAAGCACAAGTTAGTCTCTGGCAACCTTAATCAGTTGTGGTGAGATTTCAAGTCGTAGTTCACGTGCCCTCACCTATAACTCTCTTCTCAAACCTGAGTCTCGCCTTATAGGCTCAGCGCTGTTTACCCACTCGTGTTCGCCAGGCTTACCTCATTGCCATCATCTCGGATGATCCTCGTGGCATTACGTCATCGGGTAGATTGACAGATGACTTGATCATCATAACACTTACTATGGGCAACAGTAACAGTGACGAGATGAGACCACAGAGGGTGCAACAGTCGCAGAGGCTATATCACATGTCATCATCAGTCTAGGATGCAGTACCAGAGATGGGACCAACATACAGGTCATGATGGATACATTGGACAACTTGTAAAGGCTTATCCTTATCAAGAGATCTTATCTTATCCTATCACTTATCACATCTGGATGGGATTCCTTATCGGAGTTATCAAGGATCTTATCATAGATAAGATAAGGAGGACATGAGACCAAGCATGAGGATGCAGTATGGCAGAGGCACAGTAGGCACAGTTGGACATGAGGGAAGAGTGAGGAGGCTGGGTAGAAGTATATAAGGAGGACTGTAGGTATAGGTACTCTAAGACTTGAGATAGTTTGTCTTGCTCAGGCAACTACCTAGTTTTCAATCCAATTCACTCTCTTTTCTCTTCTCTTCTCTTCACTCACTTGCAGTAAGCTTGAGTGTTGTGTTGTTTGAGCATAGCTCTTAACAGCTCAACACTCAGTCACATCTATCAGACTTCTTGCTATCATCTCATTATGATTCCCATGTACCATGTCACTGAGTGGATTGGATGATGTCATTGTCATCATAACTTCTCTTTTTTTTTCAACAGTGCAGCATAGAAAAATACCATTAACATACCTGGCAGTAAGCTGTGTTAACTCCAGTGTTGACCATTTTCCACTCTGTGCCCCTGTTTGGATATTCAAAGGCAATTTCAATCACAAGCCACTGTACAATGTCTGTGCTCAAAGTGAATACATATTGTCATACATATGTAGGTCAGTATGAAAGTGCAGATTAAAACCATATATTAATGTCACAATCAAGAATACAGAGATAGGCATGGCAGTACTGGATTGGAGGTGAAAGTTAGAACCATATATATGCATGTAGAAAAACATACCATCATATCTCCTTGATCTTCTCATAAAGAAATGTAATTATCTTCTTCTTTTGAAGAGGCAGAGCATCAGAAGTGATTTGAGCCTTGAGTTTCTCTACATAATCCTGGCTTTTGAACTGTTCCAAAGTAACTTCTACAGATTGTGTGAAAGGTTGTCCTGTCCAGAAAGATTTCTTGGCAATGATAATCATTGCTCAGAAAATTTAAAATTCAATAGTGTTAACTAAGACAAGAACACATACCTGCCAGAACCTGACAATCTGTAAACTTGATGATGTGATGTCAGCTGCTCAACTCGGCAAGGACATAAACACTTACATGCCTGATGAATGTATTATTGATTTCAACTCCCCAAAGGGCCAAAATGTCATGCTGATGATCTGTTAGTACATTTTGTGTAGCAACAAAGTGAAATTGTGCACACCAGCTGGTAAACAAATTAGTGCAATGTGGTCTATGCAATCTAGTGCTGACTTACCTGAGGTAATGAAGGGCAGGATCTGATGAGGGAAAAAATAGAGAAGGACATACAATCTGCACATGTATGTATATGAGAAGCACACACCAATATTATTCTCACTCACATGCTGTTTTGCATGTCATCAGGGATCCCATTGAAAGAAGAACACAATAGTCTCACTCACCAACTGTTGGTTATGGCATCAGATCCCATGAGAGAAGAATACTACAGTCTCACTCACTGCCTGTTGGTCATGGAATCAGATCCCATAAAAGAAGAATACTGCAGTCTCACTCACAAACTGTTGGTCATGGCATTAGATCCCATAAAAGAAGAAGACAGCAATCTCACTCACCAACTGTTGGTCATGGCATTAGATCCCATAAAAGAAGAAGACAGCAATCTCACTCACCAACTGTTGGTCATGGCATCAGATCCCATGAAAGAATAATACTACAGTCTGACTCACTCTCTGTTGGTGATGGCATCAGATCCCATGAAAGAAGAAGACTGCAGTCTCACTCACCAACTGTTGGTCACAGCATCAGATCCCATGAAAGAAGAAGACTGCAGTCTCACTCACTCTCTGTTGGTCATGGCATCAGATCCCATGAAAGAAGAATACTGCAGTCTCACTCACAAACTGTTGGTCATGGCATAAGATCCCATGAAAGAAGAAGACTGCAGCCTCACTCACCATCTGTTGGTCATGGCATCAGTTCCCATAGAAGAATACTGCAGTCTCACTCACTTTCTGTTGGTCATGGTATAAGATCTCATCAAAGAAGAATACTGCAGTCTCACTCACTTTCTGTTGGTGATGGCATCAGATCCCATGAAAGAATAATACTACAGTCTTACTCACTCTCTGTTGGTGATGGCATCACATCCCATGAAAGAAGAATAGCAGGCTCACTCACTTCCTGTTGGTCACAGCATCAGATCCCATGAAAGAAGAAGACTGCAGTCTCACTCACCATCTGTTGGTCTTGGCATCAGATCCCATGAAAGAAGAAGACTGCAGTCTCACTCACCATCTGTTGGTCTTGGCATCAGTTCCCATGAAAGAGGAATACTGCAGTCACTCACTTCCTGTTGGTCATGGCATCAGTTCCCATGAAAGAAGAATACTGCAGTCTTGCTCACAAACTGTTGGTTATGGCATCAGTTCCCATGAAAGAAGAAGACTGCAGTCTCACTCACAAACTGTTGGTCATGGCATGAGATCCCATGAAAGAAGAAGACTGCAGTCTCACTCACTCTCTGTTGATCATGGCATCAGATCCCATGAAAGAAGAATACTGCAGCCTCACTCACCATCTGTTGGTCATGGCATCAGATCCCATAAAAGAAGAATGCTGCAGTCTCACTCACATCCTGTTGGTCATACCATCAGATCCCATGAAAGAAGACTGCAGCCTCACTCACCATCTATTGGTCATGGCATCAGATCCCATAAAAGAGGAATGCTGCAGTATTACTCACAAACTGTTATTGGTACACTGTCACAACCCACTGCATGAGGAAAAATAACATAATTTACATACTGTCAATGGTCACTGTGTCAGACACCATCAATCACCAAATGAATCACCCACATTCTAACAAATTTGTACATCAAATCATTGTATAGTGCATGGTGATCAAGCATACATGTTTGTTTACCTGTGTAGACCTTGTCATTATCTTGTACCAAATGTAATATATTCACATACCCAAAAATGGGGAAATTCTTGATACACATGTATGAACACAGTAGTCCAGCTGATCTCATTTGAATTGATGACATTTCTGCAATATATGTGAGAAGTATGGCAGTATCTTCCTAGTTGACCATACCTTAGTGCTGATTTAATGCAGATATCCATGTTATTCATCTGTGTTGAGGTGAACAGCTGCCTAAGGCTTGCAATTTCAATGGCATCAGCTGTTTTTTCAGTTAATTCAGGGCAATTATTGCATTGCTTATGCATATCTAAGAGGATATGTATTGCATTCTTCATACTAGGCACAGATGTCAACTCACCTTCCAATTTCAGATATGCCTTTGGAGCATGCTCAGCCTTCATCACTTTAGCCAGATACACTTTCTGAAAAGTCTGTTCAGCATTAATTCTAGCTTGTTCCAACTTGACCTGTCCATCTCCTACACCAACCAACTTGGTATATTCTTGATTCACTAGGCCATCAAATTTTGTGAATATTGCTACCAAAGGGACTATATGATGATCACCCAGTCAGCATGATTGTAGTTAACACTTTACAGAAAAGAAAATTGGGCAGTTCATGGAAACAAGGTAGTAGATACATTGGGACAAGATTCACCTTTTCCAGTCCCTTTTTGAAAGAAAGCAAGTTCTCGAGGAGGAAGAGGCCGACAACCATCCATAGGAATGCAGTACCTATACAAACCATATCAATTATTACAAGAATTGAGTAGGGAAAGAATACCAGATGGCGTGCAATCGATCCCTCAGTTCATCAGCATTGGCTCGTTGCTCAATGAACTCCCAAACTTGATCCATCTCCTCCCTCGCTCCGGACTCAAAGCCCCGTGAATCATGAAAGATGAAATTGCTACCATGGTACATTATTTGGTGTTCAATATCATGTATACCACGCTATATATGCATCAGTGGATGGTCAAACACATTACACATGACGTAGTATGAGCCAATGCACCTCAATGGATGGCTTCAAGTGTGTTAAGGATGGTAATGATTTCGTGCGGAAAAGGCGCTTGAAGCGTGAAACGATGCTAGATTTGGGCTTCGGTGCACGAAGATTGACACCGTTCTTGTCGAATATGATGGGTTCCGTCCCCTGCGCGACACCACAGACCTTCTCAAGGATCGTCGTCTTGCCTGCATTAGCCTGGCCGATGATAAGGATACGGAAATGGGGGCATTTGTAGCGCTCCTTGAGGATAGCGACGAGCTCTGGGTCTGTATCTGGACATGCGGCTCAGAGGCAAGACGTAATCGATGACCACGTTGTTCTCACCCGGCGGAACGGAGACACCTTGAACGTTCGTCTCTGACATGACTGATCAAAAAGGTTGCTTTCGGATACTGCGAGGGAACAGCTGCGATGACTTCCAACGACGAGGTGGTGGACAAGGCACAGGTAGTCAGGCGCCCGAATCCCCTGTGCGTCGGAGATCCGCGGCGGACGTCTGACTCGGACAAACTCGTCAGAATACAAGTTTTCCCAAGAAAAACAGCCTGGACTGCTACTACAGTGACGCCTTCAAGTTCCAAGCCTCAAGCTCAAGTTTCATTTAGTGAGCGTTGAACTGCAACGATGACTGGATCCAAAGTGTCCCTTTACATATGCGCGCACAATCTGACACCCTACGCTTCCAACCGTCGGCAGCCTGATGCGATCACCACGCCAGCATGTTTTCCCACCCGTTGCTCATCACAATCTACAAATCGATATTCATCACCTTCAGTACATATAACCGTGACCACGACTGATCAAAGCTTCCCTGGATTGACCGAAATCGCAAACTCCATATCGAGTGGGTTGTTTGGTTCTTATCACCGTGATGTCAGAATTGGGTTCACCGTTGCGGTCACGAATGAGAAGCGGAAGGTGTAGAACCTTTTGGAATTACATTGATGTGATACACCTAACTATGGCTCCTAGACGTTTTATACGTTTCTATAGTAGAGTCGTATGACTTGAATGGTTTGTACCTGATAACTTATACTATGCCTGATTCCAATGGATTTCTTTGAGAACGTTATTTCAAATAAAGGTTGAGAATGCAGATCAGGTCATTTCCAGCCCGCTCTGGAGATGCGACACGGTGACGATTCGTGAGGCTTCCACCATCCTCAGGGCACCCCGAGCAGCGGTGCTCGGATCCTCCCGCGCAGAAAAATCGCCCGCCTCGCACTTTCCTTCTCTCCGCCCCATCTCGGCTCTATACCGCCTCCGTCTCGACATTCGAATCTGGCCGTCCTCGCCGCGTACGTAGATGTAGGGATCCTCGATCCATACGCGCGCGTCGACGCGGAACGTGCACGTCTCTTTGTGCTCAAATAAGCTCAAAGGGA
Source organism: Amanita exitialis (assembly GCA_023014455.1). Classification (NCBI taxonomy): domain Eukaryota; kingdom Fungi; phylum Basidiomycota; class Agaricomycetes; order Agaricales; family Amanitaceae; genus Amanita; species Amanita exitialis. The sequence continues at coordinate 89,953 of JAEBUR010000002.1, forward strand.
CGGGAATCCACGCGCGCAGGACGAAGCCACGTCTGTCCTTGTCCTGGTCCGACGCCGCGCCGCGCGTCGTCTCCGGTTCTGTCTCGCTTGTGTCCTTGTCCTCCTCCGAACCGGAACTCGACCCCGAAGTCAAACTCGAAAGGGAAAAAGCGCCCCAAGGCTTGAGCCTTTCCCAACTCGGAGCGAGATGGATCCCTTTGGCAGGCGTGATCACTTCAGGTTTGTCCTGCTTCTTTCCTTCATCAGGAGCTTGTTGTTGCGGCGGTTTGAGGATACAACCGCGATAAGAAGTGGTATAGGGATAATGTGCTCCAGGGTCGTTTGGGTCGTCCTGCAGCATGCTGCTGTCGGTCTCCGATACCGATGGACGCGGTTTAGGCAGTAACCGCGTGAACCGCGTGGGGAGCGCAAGGGCAACGAGACGCACCGCGATTCTCGGTACCGAGGGCATAGCGAGCGCGTAGTATTCATACAGGGGCGTGCGTGCGGGGTCGAGGTGAAGCGCTATATCGACCGGGAAGCAGTATTGCGCCCTGTCAGTGAGTCAGTTAGTGAATCAGTCGTGATCGGGTAAAAAGGGGTAAAAAAAAAAAAAAAGGGGGGTAATGGGAGGAAGAGGGCAACGCACTCGTTGTGTCCATCCCAAAACTCGTAGTGAAAGTTGCATTCGGATTCGAGGGTGAGGACGTATTCGGAGGCAGGGAGGAGCGCGCAGCCGAGAGCGTCCATCTCGATTTGGGGAGAGGCGCGGTCGTCAAGGAGGTCGTTGAGAACGACGCTGAGGGAGGGGAACATGGTAGTGGAATGACGAGGGGTCCGGAACGGGTTCAGTTTCAGTTCGTGTGCAGGTGGGGACGGGGATGTGGGGGAGGGTGAATGGTTTGCATTTGAATGTGGTACGGTCGGAATCTCGTCCAGTGTCGCTTCGGCAAGCAGTTGGTGCAGAGACTCTGGGCTGGAAGCAGTACCCGGAACGTCAAGCCGTGGATAGGACAGCATGGGCCGAGACCTGTCCTCGGAGGATCGAGTGACCGGTGTTTCGAACGGCATTGAAGTTGAACCTGACGAAGCAAACGTAACAGGAGCCCAGTTGAATGAATGGTGTGCGCGATCATGCATGCTAACCTGACCGTGAGGGCTGGTGGCATACCTCCGACGACTCGGGACGATTTGCTTCATCATCACCGACGTTGATAGACCCGTGGTTCGTGTCGTGCTTTTGTCTTCGTAGGTCTGAATACGTCCTTTGAATCGGCCTCGACAACAAAGGGTAGGGATCCGCTCTAGGGACGTTGTCTATGGCACGTTTCATGATGGACTCGAAAGACAAGCTTTGTCGAGCTTATATATGTGTCCTTTGAGGCAAGGGCCGCAGAGCGAGACGACCTTGTTCCTTGTGGCCATCTCAAAGAGTCTCTTAAGTCGTGGGGCGACCGGCACAGGTCCGAGCCGGTGTATTGTTGTGCTGTGTTTGGCAAAGCGGCGTTTGATCAATAGACGACAATGAGGTCTCATCATGCTTGCGAAAGCCTGTCCTCGCTATCTGGGCAGGTTACTTGCATGGCGCTACACCGCAGACGCGAGGACCCCCAGAATGGTAGTTCAGGCCCGGAGTAGGCCATACTATAACCCTTCTTTCTCGCCGCGGCCTAATACACTGGCTGCCAAGATCTGGTACCGGAAGGACGGCGTGCCAAGATCGAAATGGAAGGGCGTGCTGTTCTGTGAGTGATGGGACGCTATCGACAATCCTGAACGCGACTCATCCTCTGGGCAGTGTCTGTCTTTGTCCTGTTTTATGGGGTGGTCGGCGTCGTGGAAGAGCTTGACGAACAGAAAAGCAAGCTGGGCGCTCTTGTTCGCATCCAAGTCGTCGACTTTGGCTTTTCATCCGCGGATCTGTCCACGCCGCAGGGGACGTTCAAATATGTTGGTAGCCTGTATTGCGCGGTTGTGGATGAGAAGGAACCCAGGACAGTAGCCAAGCAGGTGTTTGAGCAGTACATCAAGTATCTGGATTCCGGAAAGCTCGATGCAGAGAAGATCGAAGCTTTTCACAAGGCCGGGCGCGACACGGCGGAAGGAGTGCATGGCTTGCTGCAGCGCGTCCAGTCTGGGGACGAGCCGCTCGATGATGTAGCTTATGACCTTGTCAAATTCCTGTCCAAACAACTATCAGCGATAGACCAGACTCTTCACGGCTCAGAGACGTCGGAGATTTTGAACATCATGGCGTCGATAGAGCGCAAGAGCAAGTCGGACAGCTACAACGTGGTTGGATAGGTGCGTTGGCCGCCCGGCTCGTTCGACACCGCTTACGGCGAGAGCAGGTCCGCATTGGGTTGGAGATAGATACCATTCGTTGTCATGTCGATCGTATACTCATCAGATGTCGATTATTATCAATGCATTTTTCAATATGGCGTCGCTATATCCCGCCGAAAATAAACAACGCTGGGTAACAGGATTGTCTTGAATGCCACCTTGATACTTTCGACGTCATCGTGCCCTCAAGGCCTTTGCTACCTTCCGCGTCGCTCTCCTCTTCATCGTCACCACTTTCGCTGCTCCTCATGCCCTGATTTTTTCCCCATCTACCAGGCTGATAAATGCACTCTTTCGTCAGCTCATTGTTAAACGAGTCGAGAATGTCATGAACCGCCTTGTGAATGTGAGATCTTATCGGCCATGACGCCATGAGCGAGTCGGCGCCTTCCTTGGGGAATGCATGTCGATGATGTGACTTATTATCAAAACAATTCAAAGCTATCTCCGACCGAAATGCTTCGTGCCGATCAGTCTATGACGAGGCACTCAGGAACCGGGCGTCCCCACGGCCGGATCCACGCTTTCATAGCTCATAACGTCGCTAGAGCGGGCGGCAGAATTTGACAATAGAGACCGAACCCTAACCCTAACCATAAGATTTCGAGCCAAACACGGGCCAAACAGGCCTATACCCCACACCGCCATCTCTGTCCTTCTGCCTGCCCGCCATGACTGATCTGCCAGGTATGTTTCCGCCGTCCAAGCTCGGGGAATACACCGTCATCAAGGATATTGCGGAGGGGACTTTCGGCAAGGTCAAAAGTACGTGTGCTGCACACTGCTGCCACAAGCACCGCTCACCCGCCGCTCAGTGGCAATGCACACCATCACCGGCCACAAGGTTGCCATGAAATACATCTCCAAAGCGGAAATCCAGCGCGAAAAGACAAAGACTCGCGTCAAGAGAGAATTCGAGTACATGCGCACCCTCCGGCACCCTCACATCATCAAACTGTCCGCCCTTTCTCCGCTTTGGATGATTTACCTCCGTTCTGACCTCGCATTCTTTTTTCCCACAGCTATGAAGTCATCTCCACGCCCACCGATATCATCTTTGTCCTCGAGTACGCCGGCGGCGAGCTCTTCAACTACATCGTGCACAACGGCCGGCTTCCCGAGCCGCGCGCACGCCGCTTCTTCCAGCAGATCATCTCCGGCATCGAATACTCGCACCGGCTCAAGATCGTCCACCGGGACCTCAAGCCGGAAAACGTCCTGCTCGACGACGGCCTGAACGTCAAGATTGCAGACTTTGGCCTGTCGAATGAGATCAGCGACGGCGACTTCCTCACCACGAGCTGCGGCAGTCCGAACTATGCCGCGCCGGAGGTCATCCGGGGCGGCGTGTACGCTGGCCCAGAAATCGACGTATGGAGCTCGGGCGTCATCCTATACGTGATGCTCTGCGGTAGATTGCCATTTGAAGACGACGACGTTCAGGTGCTGTTCAGCAAGATAAGCCGTGAGTGCCCTATGCTTCGTCCGATGCCCGTTCTAAAAAAAAGATGTGCCCTCTTTTTCTTTGTCTTGGCAGAAGGCAGCTTCCACCTTCCAAGCAACCTGTCTCCGGATGCCCGTCATCTTATCACTGCCATGCTAGCCGTTGACCCCGTAAAACGCATCACCATTCCTGAAATCACCCAGCATCTTTTTTATACCACTGATCTACCGCGCTATCTTACTCCTTTACCTAATCCGGGACCTCTCCTTGGCACCCTGAGTTCGCTTGTCACTCCACCAAAAGATCTTGATTATGAGATCATTGAAGGCCTCGGCCGTATAGAGGAGGATGTCGTGGAGGAGTTGGCCAACCGAATGGTCGGCATCGAAAAGGACGATATTTGGGAGTGTCTTCGTAGAGACGACGGCGTGCAGGGCAACGCCGTAAAGGTGGCTTATATGCTCCTGCGCGACAAGGGGCGGTTGGGAAAAGATTGTGAGTTGCGTCATATCGCGATTTGGCATGATCTGATGAGTCCGGCAGTGGCTCAGTTTGCGGAGCAAGAACGGGATGCCCAGTTGGCCGCTATGGATGTGAGAATGATGATTCACCTGTGCGATTTACAGTTTGTTGATGTATCCGTTAGCCTCGGAACGCGCTCTCGCCTGCTGCCTTGTCGGCAGGAGGTTCTCATAACCTAGAAGAAAATCCATTTGATGCCGAATTCAACGGTGAATATGGCGACGAAGAAGATGAAGAAGACGAATTTGACTTTAACGCGATTCCGCCAGATGGCAACCCGGAAAGCAATCACTTTGCTGTTCTCAATTCCTCTCTACCAGAACAGCTGCCAGAGCCCCATCATCTGGCGTCATATATGACAGCCAGGCGATCGGGTGGGGCGCGGGAGAAGAAGTATCGGACAAAATGGCATTTCGGCATTCGTAGTCGAAGCCCGCCGATGGAAGTCATGCTGGAGATTTACAGGACGCTCAAGACGCTTGGCATGGAGTGGAAGGAGAAGCGCAATCTCGGTAGACTTGGTGGCATTCCTCCAAAACGACGTGGGGCGATTGAGCGGGCGAGGGAGCTGGATGGAAATGGGTATGTTGATCTCAAGGCCGCAGCAGGTGTCTACTTTGTCGAAACTCGGGCAAGGGTGCAAGATGTCGTGGTAGGCCTTCTTCCTTGCTAGCGTCATAGTTTATCTAACAGGTTGTTTGCAGGTTATGATGAACCTCCAGCTGTACATGGTAGACTCGATCAACTACCTTGTGGATTTTCACCACAAAAAGACGTACAAGGCTTCGATGGAGCCTGGTGCGGGCAAATTTGACATGGCCGTATGGGATCCCGCCTTGTCAGACGCTTGCAGCGAATCGGGTCGTTCGCTGAACAAGGACGGAGCAGGGTTGAGGGAAGACGAAGTCGTGTCTCCCTTTGTGTTCATGGATGTCGCGTGCAGGCTCATCCTTGAGCTGGCCGGCGGTGGCGGAGAGTAGCCAGCTGCTGCTCCTGTTCATCTTGTTTGAACGGATGCAGCATTGTTCTATGCGGGAATTTATGGCAGGGGGGAGCGGCCTGGTGCATGTCGATCTGCGTGCATGTATTATTATAGATGGGGTTAGGATTTGACGGAAAGGAGTGGGACGTTTAGAGCATGGGCCATAAGCCTTGCTGATACATAAAGGCGCGAGTAGGCGCGGCGTCCCTCCCACCATGCAAGCCACTTCAACATGTTATTTGCACCGCTGCGGAATATAGCCTCTGTACTGTTACTTGTAATGATACGACATTCGTAGCTGATCTTATGCTTTGCTGTCTAATATTGCATTTTCATGACTTGACGAACGTGTGGTGGCTGCCTGTATCTTGACGGAACACGCGGAGAGCCTTTTGGAGCAACCAAGATTGGACAAAAGCAGCAGATATCGATCGCGTGAAAAAACAGATATACATCCGACCTGTACATAGCATACATGATAAGTAAAAACGTGCGATTTCAAGAGAGGCGTATGTTTCATAACAATTGGGCACAAATAGACAGACTTACGGCACCATCAACCCCGAATTTGATCTGCTTTCAGCTCCTTCCAGCTTCCCAGATCAAAAATGCCAGGTAAGAGCTCCCAAAGTTTCTCTCGACCGAGCTTGTGCTGTCTCTCCATCTGTTCCTTACACTTTTTGCACGTGTTGATGGATGCCCAGTCTGTATATGGTTCCAGAGGATGAGGACTTTTGCGCAAATGCTCGAGTCCTTTCCATGTTTGGCGATCTAGCTGGTATCCTTGGTTGCAAACACTGGTACACCCCGGCGAGCGGTCAAACGTGAATAAAAAGGAATGCGTGATGGTCTTTTGCGCATCCCAGAGTCGTTCCTTGCCCGCGAGACAGAGTGCTTTGTCGCGCCAGGCCATAGAAGAATCCTTGAGAAGCTCGTCGGTGGCTATATGCGTCGAGATATAGTATGCCCATGGCAAAATTTCGGGAACAACGGTCTCGCGAGCGAGGGGTATCGCTCGAACGATGGCACCGGGTGGATATAGATACTTGGATGAGAGAAGGGCGTCGCAACCTTGGATGGTTGAAGGAAATTTGCTTTGGAGGACCGCGATGCATTTCTGCCGGACGTGTTTCATGATGTACTTTGTGCTCAGCTTCAGTATGCCGGAGATAAAGGTGATAAGGGTGTTGAGGTCTGCATCCGCCGCGAGGAGGTCAAAATGACTGTAATCGTCAGAGTTCACGTTGATATTGACGTTGGACGTCCAAACTGCCGACTTACAAAGGATGATAAACGACTTTCATCAAATCCACAAAATCGCTCAACTCATCGTTCAACTTCATGAGAGGACAGTCTTCACATATTTCTTGGGTGCTTGGCTGAGGAAAAGAAAACATGTTTTCAAAGACTTCTGAATGTCTTGACAGAATGGATTGGTGCACCCGGAAGTATTTATCCTGAACAACGATGATTACGGATCCGTCGTCGAACCAAAATTCGTCATCTTTGTTAATCTGCTCTTCTTCAACAACTGGGGCAGTATCAGAGTCCGACATGGGGCAAACGTGGTAAGCCGAGGTTGATAAGGTTTTGGTTAAGACATGACGGCAAACGCCGAATGAACCTTCGGAAGGAGCACCTCACAAGGGCGGCAACTGCCACCCATATATATTTGAATTGTGCTTCAAACTGCCTGTGTGGCAAGTCCTCCTTTCCCTCTTTCTCACGGGGTTGGTGTTAAAGTTGTGAAAGCATACAGCACACTCCAGCATATTGAGAGGCATCTTCAAGCATCACAGACAGCAAAGTTGTCAATGGTTTCCCTGCCAGCATTGACATCCCTTTCTCCCCATCCCCCCCTCCACTTCCTTACTTCATAGTGCACTTTCCTTTGAAGAAGGAGCCATGGCATCTAGAGACACCCCAACCCCCACAAGTCTCCTGCACTCCTCAAGTGCTCTTGGCCTCCCCAAAGGCCCAACCTCACCAAACATTTCCTGCCCCCTGATCAAGGGCCAATACTGCCTTGCTGGTACCACATGTAGCACACAGTAAGGGTATCAGCAAAGTGATCTGATCTGGCTTTTGAGTGGCCTGGCCCAAACAGCCTACAAACCTGGGTAGTTTATATTGAAAATGGATGAAGATGAATGTCTTTTGTATTGTGGGAAAACATCTCAGATCTATCCAATCTCAATGTTTATCATATCTTATCAGTATTATCTAATACTCTATGATTATATAAGTTCATTGTATTTATATCTAGACATATATTATTAGTGTTGTCAATGACTTGGCTAATAGCCACTAGCCAGTTTAGCTGAGCTGATTTTTAAGGAGAAGGTGAAGGGGAAGGGGAGGGGGAGGGGAAAGGGGAATACTATGGGAGATGAAGAGTATTTAAAGAGCATCTGCAAGTTTTGTCTGTGAGTTTCACATTTCCAGACCCTGTCCTGATGTTTAAAATTTAATACATGTTTGTTTTTAGTACAGCTCAAGAGGCTGATCCAGACCATGAAATTGCAGCTTTTGGCAGTCAACTGCTTTTGATGGCTATTAACATTTTTTAGATGCTTTCCACATATTGTTAACCTGGCCTGCAAAGCAGCCCTCAAGGCCATCACTGACCCAAAATATGCAGAAACAGAATATGAGCCAAGTGGATTTAGGAAGGACTGTATTTCCATGATCTGCTCTTTCATCAATACTGTAATACATATCTCTTTATCAATGATTATGTATATCTTATTGATAATTTTATAATACAGGTTCACAACAGCAATGCCAAAAAAGAATGGTTTTCTGAGTATGTCAAGAAACACTATGGGAAGGACTACCAGCTCCTTCATGATGTGCCAACAAGATGGTCTTCAACCCTTTTAATGATCAAATGGATATTGCAGCTCAAACAGGTATGATCTGAAAGAAAGTTTGGGACATGATTGCTTATGGATCCATAGACTGTTATTGATATGATCAATGATAGTGAATTTGGCTTAAGACTTATGAATTAACTGAGGAGGATTGGCAAACATTGCAAGATTATAATGAGATTCTCCAGGTAAGATTTTATGTCTAGAAGAATATGTGCTAATACAAATTATGCTAATACAAATTAAGGTGCCTTATGGATTCCAGCACATACTTGGAACTGAAAAGACCCCTACTCTGCCTTACATAATTCCTGCTTTTTCAGCTTTCAGTGAGAGATGGAAAGAGTTTTCGGATGAGAATGTACACTGGGCCAGTATCATTCAACCAGGCCTAGACAAATTGGCAGAGTATGAAGAGGAGCTGCACAAGACCCCAGCATATGTACTAGCAATGGGTATGTTGACAATCATAGTTTGCTGAAAGCAGTAAGTTGGTCTTTAAATTACAGTGACCTGCAAAACTGTTGCAATGTTTGACAATCTTGAAAAGATTGGTAAATATCAGGACAAATAAAATAGCTAAAATTAATCAAAATTAATCTGTGGTAGAGTAATACCTGAGCTTAAAATAAAGCCCCTACTGATGTCATTTGGTTAAGTGGTTCATGAGATATAAAATGTTTTCTGAGTCAATACCATTGCAACAGTTTTGCAGGTGCCATGATGCAATTCCAAAACCAGTGTCTAGGAGTCATGTGACTTGGTTGCATGTCACGTGACAATGTTGAACATGTTGAACATATGCCAAATATGCCACAACAACACTTGGAACCCACCATGCACCCCATCTCTGCTGCTCAAAAGGCTGATATCATCTCTCTCCTCACTGCTGGCCACTCTGCACATGAAGTGTCTTCCATCATGGGAGTACACACCAGCACTATATCCAGACTTTGAAGGAAGCACTGTCCCTACCTCCCCATGTCAGCTGGAGGCTGCCCAACCAATCCAGCATGCCATTTGCCTCCTCACCTCTGGGAAGGTGGGCACAGCTGTGGAGGCCACCAAAGCACTACAGGATGTCACCAATGAGTCTATTTCACCTGAAACTATGAGGAGACACCTGAAAAAGGCTGGGATGAAGGCAGTAGTGAAGAAGAAGAAGCCATTTCTTAGTGCAAGGCATAAGAGGGAGAGGCTGGACTTTGCAGAGGTGCACAGGGATTGGACAGTGGAAGACTGGAAGAGGGTTGTTTGGTCAGATGAGACTAAAATCAATTGTCTGAGGTCAGATGGGAAGAAATGGGCATGGAAGAAGGGTGGGGAGGTCTCAGTGACAGGCTTGTGCAGGGGACCATGAAGTTTGGTGGAGGATCAGTGATGGTCTGGGGCTGTATGATGTGGGAGGGGCCTGGACTGGCTTGGAAACTTGATGGAAGGATGGATGGGGACCTCTACCTCATCATTTGGATGATGAACTTCAAGGCAGCCTGGATTATTATGGCAAAGGTGTGGCTGACATCATCTTCCAGCAGGACAATGACCCCAAGCACATGTGCAAAAAGGCCAAGGAATGGTTTCAAGACCATCAAATGGAGTGCATGGTGTGACCAGCACAGTCACCAGATCTCAACCCCATAGAACAGCTATGGACACATGTCAAAAGGAGGCTTGGTGACTATGAAAGACCACCATCTTGTTAGGAGCTATGCTCAGACCAACACAACACTCAAGCTCACTGCAAGTGAGCGAAGAGAAGAAATGAGAAAAGAGAGTGAATGGAATTGAAAACTAGGTAGTTGCCTGAGCAAGACAAACTACCTTGAGTCTTAGAGTAACTCTACCTACAGTAGTCCTTATATACCCCTACCTAGCCTCCTTGCCCTTCCCTCATGTCCAACTGTGCCTACTGTGCCTCTGCCATACTGCATCCTCATGCTAAGCCTCATGCCCTCCTTATCTTATCTATGATAAGATCCTTGATAACACCGATAAGGAATCCCATCCAGATGTGATAGGTGATAAGATAAGATAAGATCACTTGATAAGATCTTACTCTTCTGATAAGCTTCACGAGTTGTCCAATGTATCCATCATGACCTGTACATTGGTCTCATCTCTGGTACTGCATCCTAGACTGGTGATGACGTGTGATATAGTCGCTGCAACTGTTGCACCCTCTATGGCCTTGTCTTGTCACTGTTACTGTTGCCTGTAGTAAGGCTTCCATGTAGTGTGTAACTGACTGAGCCTCTGTTGGTGAGTATATGCCCTACACCTTGCATTGTACATAGATAGTGTCTCTTAGATACAGTGACCCTCAAAACCGTTGCAATGGTTGGCAATCCTGAAGGGATTGGCAACCAGTGCAACGGTTAAAATAGGGACAAATAAACAAAAATAAGGGTATGATAGCCCTACTTCTGAGCTTTAATTTGATTTAATATTAAACATATTTGGTCATGTTTTGGTTGAGATATAAATTCCTGAAGTAGGTGATACCATTGCAACAGTTTTGTGGCTGACAGGTGAAAGCTCAAAACCGGTATCTGGATGTCATGTGACTAGGCTTAAAGTCATGTGACCTTGTTAAACAAGTTCAACTTACACCAAATAAGCCCAAACAACTCTGACAACTGACCATGAAATCCCTCTCTACTGCCCAGCAATCCCACATCATCTCTCTCCTCAGTGCTGGACATTCTGCCCACCAGGTCTCTTCCATCACTGGTGTCCATCATTCTACCATATCTAGGCTTCACAGGATGCACTGCCCTTACCTTCCCAAGTCATCTGGAGGTCATCCATGCAAGCTTTCTGACAGAAATGTCAACCATGCCATCTGACTCATCAGCTCTGGCAAGGCTGACACAGCTGTGGAGGTTGCCAGAGCCCTTCAAGACATCATAAACCAGCCTCTCTCTGCTGAGACAACCAGGAGACACTTAAAGAATGCTGGGATGAAGGCTGTGGTGAAGAAGAAAAAGCCCCTACTAACTGCAAGACACAAGAAGGAGAGGATGGACTTTGCTTTGGCACATAAGGATTGGACTGTAGAGGATTGGAAGAGGGTGGTATGGTCAGATGAGACAAAAATCAATAGGCTAGGGTCAGATGGGAGGAAATGGGCTTGGAAGAAGGCAGGGGAGGGGCTCAGTGATAGGCTGGTGAGTGGGACAGTCAAGTTTGGGGGAGGATCAGTTATGGTTTGGGGGTGTATGATGTGGGAGGGGCCTGGGTATGCATGCAAAATTGATGGGAGGATGGATGGGGACCTTTATGTGTCCATTTTAGAGGAAGACCTTCAAGCAAGCCTGGAGTATTATGGCAAGAGTGCAGAAGACATCATTTTCCAGCAGGACAATGACCCCAAGCACACCTGCAAGAAGGCCAAGACTTGGTTTAAAGACCATGAAATTGAACCTCTACCATGGCCTGCACAGTCCCCAGACCTCAATCCAATTGAACAATTGTGGACACATGTTAAGAGGAGGCTGGCAGAGCATGAGAGATCCCCATCAGGCATGCTTGAGTTGTGGGAGAGGGTGGAGGTTGAGTGGAATAAGATTGAGGCAAAGGTGTGCCAGGACTTGATTGAGAGTATGCCTAGGAGGGTACAGGCAGTGATACAAGCAAGGGGGGGCTACACAAAGTACTAGAATATACCAATATCTTATCAAAATATGCCAGCCACAAAACCGTTGTAATGGTATCACCTACTTCAGGAATTTATATCTCAACCAAAACATAACCAAATATGTTTAATGTTAAATCAAATTAAAGCTTAGAAGCAGGGCTATCATACCCTTATTTTTATTTATTTGTTTCTATTTTACCCATTGCACTGGTTGCCAATACCTTTAGGATTGCCAACCATTGCAACGGTTTTGTGGGTCACTGTAAGTGAGATGTTGGATAAGGCATTGAATGCGTCAAAGCATCAAACTTAGGGGTTGATTCATAACATTACCCCCCCTTCAAGGTTCGTGTCCTCATGAACTCTGAGTCGTGTGTGGATACCCTTTTTGCAGTTTTGCACATCCTGTTCTTGACCTTTGTTCCTGTATCTGTCTCCCAGTCCTTCCTGAAAAATAAAAAACTATACTACAAAAGAAAGAAAAATTCCTCTGGTTTTCTTCATGGTTCCATATTATCCATGTCTTCCATGATTTCCATATGGCAATCCTCATAGGCCATAATTGTCTCCATATCTGATCCCTTGTCATCCTCTTCTTCCTCAATTTCTTTTACCCTCTCTTCTATTATTTGTTTCCCTTGCTTGTTTTTCTCACTCCCTCCTCATCTGTTCATGTACCAGGAGCAGTACTTCACGTCCTTTGCCCTTTTGCTGAGGTGATGGTTTTGCCCTTCCATCATTTTGTTCTCCTTTCTGCTGTCCTCTCTTTGGTCTCATTTGACCCTTCTGTTGTTTCTCTGGATTTTTTAATTTCCAGGAAAACTCTCCTAGTCTGTTGACTTCCTGATAGATTGGTCAACAATCTCCTTTCCACCTTTTCCAGTTTCATTCCAGTTTTTCGAGGTAGTCACACTCGAATTTCCCATCTTCCCAACCAAACAGTGTTTTGGACACCTGTGGTTGTGTATAGTTGGTATATCTCTGGAATGCCATTGCCCTTCTTTGGATCACCCATGGTGCTGCAGGGTTTTCCTTGTGAAACTTTTTAACCATTTGAGCTGCATTGGCCACATTGGCTGCTGTTTCCCAAGACGATTCCTCCCTAGGGTAGTTTTTCCATTTGATAAGATATTCCAGAGTTCCACTTCCTCTCCCACTGACTCGACTGTCCAGAATTTCCTCCACTTCATACTCATCATCCACTGACTCTTCCACCATCTCTGCTTCCTTTCGTTCTGCTGCTTTCTGCTTTTGTTGGGGGAATACTGGTTCTTTATATGGTTTTAACAAGGTTTCATTGAAAACATTGTATATTTTCCATGATGCTGGAATCCTTAATTGGTATGCCGATGCCCCCACTTTTTCCACTACAACCAGTGGTCCCACAAACTTCCCATCCAACTTCTTAGTCACCTGTAGTGTTGGCAAATGCTCTGTGCTAAGATACACTTTATCTCCTGGTTTGTATTGTCTTGATGCCTGATGATGTTCATCATACTGTCTTTTCATTGCATCTGCTGCTTTCTCCAAGGATTTGGTTGCTTGTTCATGTATCTCCTTCACTTCCTTTGCCAACTCCTGTGCTGCCATGACCTTTGGTTGATAGGTCAGGTTGAGTCCTTTGTTTGGGTGTCTTCCATAGTTCATGAAAAATGGTGTGAACCCTGTTGCTGAGTGGACTCTGTCATTGTGGCAGAACTGTGCTACTGCCAGCCAGTCACTCCAGTTATCTTGATGGTTATTAACAAACATGGACAGGAATTCTTTGACTTCCTGATTAACTCTTTCTGTTTGTCCATTGGTTTGTGGGTGGTATGCAGTTGATGGATTCCCCTTGATAATGTTCTCTAAACACATTGTCTCTAAACAAGACTGCAATTCCCTGTGATGTCACTGTTGTTACTGTGGGTAGGAAGTACAACTTCTTAGTGAATCAGTCCACTATAACCAACACAGCATCATTTCCCTTTGACTCTGGCAAAGGTCCCATCATATCCACTGAGATGATTTCCCATGGTTCTTTTGGAATTTCATTTGGGATTAGGGGAGCTGCGCGCTTCTGCCTGTTAGGTTTCACCGGCTGGCATGTATTGCATCCTTGGATGTAATGTTCCAGGTCCTTGCACATATTGGGCCACCAGTAGTTTCATGTGATGAGCTCCAATGTCTTTGCTACTCCTGAATGTCCCCACAAATGGTGTATTTCCATTATTGACTCTTGGTGTCTTACAACCATTGGAATATACACCCATCCCTTCCATGTGGCCAATCCATCTTCCAGCTTGAAGTCTGGGTCCTTGTTTCTTAATCCCTTCAGCACCTGGGATTCCCACTGTCTCCATGACACTCTGCTGATAGCCTTGATGATGTTTTCCAGTGCATCATCATCATCATAGACCTGTACAAATAAGTCCTCCTTCAATAATATCACTCCTTCATTATCCATTCCTCCTGGATGATGATCTGCTCTTCGGGAAAGGATGTCTGCTTTTGAGTTTGACTTCCCCGATCTATGCTTGATGACAAAGTTGTACTCCTGTAAGTCTGTCACCCATCGTGCCTGTCGTCTGTTCAGATTTTGTGGTTTTCGGAAATATGTGAGGTTCTGATGATCTGTTAGAACCTCTACTATCTGTTTCGCCCCTTTGAGATAGTGAGACCATTCGTAAAATGCATGCATAACTGCCAACATCTCCTTGTCATAGATCTCATAGTTCCTTTCTGCCTCATTGAGCGACTTTGAGATGAAGGCTACTGGTCTCCAGAGCCCATCTTTTCCTTCTTGAGATAGTATTCCTCCCAATGCAAAATCTGAAGCATCCACTTCTATCCAAAATTTTCCCTCCTCATCTGGAATCTTGAGGACTACCTCCTCTGCCACAAGGCTTTTCAGTCCCTGAAATGCTTCTTGTTGGAATTCTGTCCACATCCATTCCACCTTGCCTGTCAGCTTTGTTAATGGCTTGGCTGTTTTCGCAAAATTTTGGATGAATCATCGATAGAAGTTTATAAACCCCAAAAACTGTTGAAGTTCCTTTTTTGTCTTTGGAGTTGGCCAATTTTTTATGGCTTCGACTTTTCCCTGTTCCATCCTTATTGAGTCCTGGCTAATGACTAGGCCCAAAAACTCAATTTCTGCTTTGTCAAACCAACACTTCTCTGGTTTCAAGGAGAGTTTGTGTTCTGCTAACTTTGCCAATATCTGGTTGACATGAGTCTCATGCTCCCTTTGAGTCTTCGAAAAGACCAAAATGTCATCCATATAGATTACAACCCATCCTTGTGCAATTTCTTCCCTGAATATATCATTCATCATTGTTTGGAAGGTTGTTGGTGAGTTTGTTAATCCAAAAAACATCACAAGTGGTTCAAATAGGCCTCTGTTGGTCCTAAATGCTGCCTTCCACTCATCTCCCTCCTTTATCCTGACATTGTTGTATCCCCAATGAATGTCCATCTTTGAAAAGATTTTTGCCTTTGACAATTGGTCTACCAGTTCTCCGATCAATGGAAGTGGATAACAATTTTTAATTGTCATCTCATTGAGCTTCCTATAGTCCTGGACCGGTCTCAAGGATCCATCCTTTTTCTTCACAAAGAAGAATGGTGATGCCATCAGAGATTTACTTGGTGTAATTCGTCCCAAGTCCAAATTCTCCTTTAGGAATGCATCTAATTGTTCCTGTTCATTCCTACTTAGTGGGTAAATTTTACAATCAAGGGGTTTTGATCCTGGTATTAACTCAATTGCATAGTCCCGTGGACACCTTGGTGGTAACTCATCAAAGGTCTTCTTTTTGAACACCTTTCTATGCTTTAGGCAGTGAGCTGGTACTGTTTCCTCTAGTGTCCACTCCACTTTCTTTCCCTCAGCTGCAATCTCAGTAGCTTTTGATGCAAAAGCTCTTAAACATAGTTCTGGTTCACCTATGTGAACTGCCAACAACTTCTCTCCATCTTCTAGATGTTCCATTGGATCAACCTCTTCTTCAGGTTCTTTTACTTCCAATGATTTCCAACATGTTCCTGGGCATCTTGAGAATTGCATTTCTCCTTTTCTCCAATCAATGACTGGGTTGTGGTATTTCAACCAGTCAAATCCTAGGAACATGTCCATCTTCCCCAACTGGGTGACTCCAAAGTCCATCACTTCTTCGTGATCATTGATTTTGACTTTTAGTTGTACCATGTATTCCAGATTTCCGGTCGCATTTCGCGTTCCATCTGCGTTGTACACTGCTATTGGTCTGGGCAAGCACCGTTTATTGAGTTTGTATTTTTCCACAAACTCTTCGCTTATGCATGATCCCATGCATCCTGAGTCTAGCAATGCCTTTACATTCATCTGTTCCATTGTGTCCATGGTTGTAGCCACACAATCAATGTCCATCTGATTTTTCCCAGTTGTTTTCACAAATTGCCTTTGCTTAAGCAGAGTCAAGAACCACTCTGCATCAGCCTCTGTTGCCTTATTGAGGTCTTTCACTAATTCAGGACAGATCTCATTTCTCTGCGATTCATGCACCCATTGTTTGAGATCCCTTATGGCGATCTCCTGTTTTTGTTCCCAAACTTGTCACACCACCCATTTAGTCAACCAAGTTTGTAATTTTCCTCGTGTTGCGCTAACAGGTACATTCCGTATGCATTGACACTGTTCTTTTACTTCATACAACACTTCTGGTAGACCTATAGTAGAGTCTATGTAATCCTCCCTTCCTGTCATGTCTTTCTGACAGGACGGCCTTTCTGTTCTTTCTTGCACCACTGGTTTTTCCCTGGGTGCTTCCCTCATAAAGCCTAGTGCTTTCCCGAGTATCTCCTTCTGCTTCGGAGATAACTTCTTTACCCTTTCGATCCTTTCCTGATGCTCCTTGTCTGACCAGCATCTCTTGGAATGTCCTCCTGAATTTGGAATGGAATACCCGTTTCTCGGTATCCGTTTCCACCCTTCCTCCTCTTTCTTTTTCCATGCATGCACCAATCCAGCCCTCTGCTCTGGTGTTAACCTTCCAATGTACTGTTTCATACTTTCATTAGGTCTCCTCCTTGGTGGTTTTATCTGGCTTTGGCAATTGTTCATTCCATTGCCATTAAGTGCATGCATTAGTCGATTTCTTTATTTGGCTGACAAGACCAATCCATTATGGCAAAGGGTAATGATATCCCAACCCATCAACAACAGTTGTATATTCGATGGCGTGTTGAATAATGCTTCCCAAATGACCATTTCTGGCTCAAACTTTTTGAGCACCTCCACCAGCATCTTATACTCGGATTCTTGCTGGTGCATTGTTTCTTCCAGCTGTCTTTGCTGAAGAATCTTCTCTCGAGCCTGTTGGCATTCCTCTGCCACATGCTTCACCCATCTCAGCACATGCATATTGTGCTGGACTGGTACTGTCTTTTTCCTGACTAAAGCTGCTTCGTGCTGTTCCTTGCACTTCAGTTTCCTTTGCTTCTTGAGCCATTGTCTGTATGCTCTAACATGAGCATCTCATTGTCTGTGGTCCTTGACCACTCCAGTGACTTCTTTTGGAGTCTCATCTGTGCATTCCTGCACCCAGTCTGCCTCAAAGGCCTTCCCAATTTTGATCAGGGATTGGTTTGCATAGGGTAGGATGTAATTAAATCTACAATTCATTGTTGATTTGATTACTGGTGGTATAGTGGGTAGTGTGGTGTATGAGGTGTGTATATTAACGCGCAAGTCATGCAGTGTTTATATACAGTGACCTGCAAAACTGTTGCAATGTTTGGCAATCTTGGAAAGATTGTTAAATATCAGAACAGATAAAACAGCTAAAATTACTAGAAATTAGTATGTGGTAGAGTAGCATCCGAGCTTAAAAATAAAGCCCTTACTGATGTTATTTGGTTAAGTGGTTCATGAGATATAAAATGTTTTCTAAGCCAATACCATTGCAACAGTTTTGCAGGTGCCATAATGCAAACAGATTCTGATATATTCTAATACTTTGTATAGCCCCCCTTTGCCTTAATCACAGCCTAAACCCTCCTAGGCATGCTCTCAATCAAATCCTGACACACCTTTGGCTCTATCCTGTCCCACACATCCTGAATCCTGTCCCACAGCTCCAAGACACCAGATGGTGGTCTTTCATAGTCACCAAGCCTCCTTTTGACATGTGTCCATAGCTGTTCTATGGGGTTGAGATCTGGTGACTGTGATGGCCACACCATGCACTCCATTTGATGGTCTTGAAACCATGCCTTGGCCTTTTTGCATGTGTGCTTGGGGTCATTGTCCTGCTGGAAGATGATGTCAGCCACACCTTTGCCATAATAATCCAGGCTGCCTTGAAGTTCGTCATCCAAAATGGTGAGGTAGAGGTCACCATCCATCCTTCCATCAATTTTGCAAGCCAGTCCAGGCCCCTCCCACATCATACAGCCCCAGACCCACCAAACTTCATGGTACCCTGCACAAGCCTGTCACTGAGGCCTTCCCCACCCTTCTTCCATGTGTCATGAACGCTCATTTTCACTTTTCCTTCGTTTCGATTCTAAGACATTTATATTCATTTTCTTTGTTTTGATCTAAGGTCGCAGCCAAACAATCTAGATAAGATAACGATTATCTAATCAGCACAAAGATAAGATAACGATTAGATTAGATTAGATAACGGAGATGCGGCCTTGCTTATGCTTTTCCTTTGACTCATACGGATCAACGATCCGCCTTATGTAAACCTTCTAGTATGTTCTATGGTATTTATAGATAGGGTTACCCTAGGTAACTCCACAGCCTTTAGGGTTATGGGGTTTAACGCACAGACCATGTACTTAGGTATATATACTGTGCAACGAACACCCAGAGACTCCATTCGAGTTCTCTTGGGGTTTCCCCTCAGTCAACTCCTCTCACTCCTCCTCTCTTAGTCTTGCTAGTGGGGCCCTAAGTCGTCACGATGAGGGTAGTCCTAATAGTAGAACTCGAATTCTCACATCGCTTACTGCCCCACTCGTCGAGCACCACGCTCACCCACACCCGGACTCCAGGGTTAAGGAGACATCTTGTGTTTGCGAATCATAGTCGTCCGTCGACTTTAAAACGCCTTGGATTCTTGTAGACATTCCATAAAAAGTCTACTCATTCGTTCCTGGTTATCGCAAACCAAAGATCCTGCCCCGGATTATAGGGACCGCTGTGCACAGCATACCAGTGCCGAGATTATCACACGTTACGTGATACGCGATCAGGGATACGCTTTGTCAGCCCCTTGGTTACGTTAAATTACCCTGACCTAGGCCCCCTGAAGGGCTATACATCTATATACGTATATACCAAACTTTCCGTAATCCTTGAGAGTAGCCGCCGCTTGGTCACGCGCTCTTGAGAAAGATCCGTTCCTCTTAAAGGAATAGTGATACAGGGACAACCGTTCGGCCCCCTGTTAGCATACATCCGATTCGTTTTAAAAATAGAAAGGTACATAGGAGTTGCAAGAACGGTTGCGGATCTTGAACTCATATATACATAGGTGACAGGTCACAAACCTTCCTCACCTCGTACCTTTCCCAAAACGGATCAAGAAGATATCAGAGATCTTCTACGAAGAGGCGGCTCATCAGAAACTGAGATCGAAGCGACGATCCATTGGATTCTCACAGGACAGCACTTCACAGAGGAAGACGCTGAGAATCTATTCGAGGATTTACCTCCATTAGAAAACAACAGTGACTCGGATCAAAACAATAGAAATAGGGATAGCACGGGTAGTTCAGATTCAATACGAGAACAACCACATCATTTCGAACCAACCCCATTCCCTGTTATCACACGAGATCCAGCCACCCTCAATATCAACAACTTAATTAGCTCCGACGCTACTTACATCGGAACAGTCGCCCCACCTTGGTCTCCGCCAAGAGAATACACACGACTGCCTCGGTCACACACTACTACAGATTCAGACGACGATTCGGATACCGAATCATCCCGCACAGGTTTCAGATCCCTCCCACCCCCGTATCCACCAATGTCGGACTTTGGTCCAGAACCCGAGGTCGAAATGAACTCGGCTCAGCTGTTGGCCCAGCTGAACGCTCAAGCGGCCACAATAAATACGTTGCAAACACAATTGCAACACCTCCAAACGCAGATGATCGACGCCGTGGCAGCAGCCGCAGCCCCTGCACCACTGCCAGTACCCGCACCGGTAGCACTGGTTGCCCCGGTTGTTAATATACCGGAGGGAACTATTTTTAACATCACACAACCCGCTGGACACGCATCGTCCAAAATAGATGCAGCTAAGCCGCCGGTCTTTACCGGTAAAATGACGGAAGTCGATGGGTTTGTCAACTCGTGTCGGCTGTATATGCGGCTCAAAATGGAGCACGCACAAGAAGAAGACAAAGTGTACTTTGTCTTATCATATATGTCAGAAGGGTTCGCCTTAGATTGGAGAGACAATCTATTGGAACAATACAAAAATGACGAGGAAGTTCCCACAACAGTGGAGAACTTATTTCAGAAAATAAAAGAGGAATTCGGAGACACAGACGAACAGTCTTCGAAAATAGCAGAGTTGCGCACAATTCAACAAGGCGCCAGTACATGTGAAGAACATGTACAAAAATTCAAAAAGATAGCTCGAGGCACAGGATACGAAGGACGAGCCTTACTCGAGGAGTTTAAACGGAGTCTCAACACAGGACTCCGAAAAAGAATTTTTGAATCAGATGAAGTGCCACAAACGGCAAACGGGTGGTATGTCAAAGCCATCCGACTGGACCGCCAATGGCGCCAAGCACGCGCCGAGGAAAAATATTATTCCTCGAGGAACAGTAACTCCGCTAATAGGAGTGAAGGTGGCTCTAAAGGGCCTGCTTTGTCAGCAAAGACGACACCGGCTGGGCAGCCAAAACCCAGATGGACATTTCCACGCCCATCAGGATCAGCGCCCCAGCCGCAACAGGCAGCTGGACCCTCCTCGGGTAGTAATGTTCGACCTCCGCGTGGGCCGAACGATATGGACGTCGATAGGAACAATCGGCCACCGCCACGATGTTACAAGTGCGGAAGACTCGGTCATATCCGAGCAAATTGCAGATCCGGCCTGGACGTCAGGTCAATGACCTTCGAAGAAATGAAGGAATACTTCTCGAAAGGCGAGGAGTTAAAAGACGACGAGAGCCAGTGAGTCCCACTCTGGACTCTCGTAATAGATACAATGTATTGGTAGTTGAAAAGCTAACGGACATAGCGGTTGAATCGGAGGTCTCAAGGACTTCCGAAACGACCCCGCAAGAGGCGGTCTCTGGTACGAAAGTACAGGAGCGCGGCAGGGCGGTTACACCTGTGCTTAATTCCTCTGTAGCTCAACGAAAAATACGAAAAGGGACAAAAGATTTCTTCATTCGCACAATAGGTCCAAAAGAAGAAATCCTGATGCAAGTCAGTCTGGAAACCATGGACACACACGATAAACATGAACAAACAGCGCTTCTAGATTCAGGAGCTACGGGTTTGTTTATGAATAAATCCTTTGCTAAGCGTATGAATTATAAATTAATTCCCTTAGCCAACCCCATTCCAGTTCGAAATGTCGATGGAACTCTAAACGAAGGAGGCATGATAACGCACGAAGTAGATTTAATACTTCACTATCAGGGTCACATGGAGAGAGCTACATTCGAAATATGTGAACTAGGAAAAACTGATGTAATCATTGGATCTACATGGTTACGACGACATAATCCGGAAGTAAATTGGGAGACTGGAGAAATTAAACTTACTCGGTGTCCACGTTCATGTGGACATAAACAAAGAGAGTGGACCGCAGAGCGGGAACAGAATGCTAGGTTAGCAGAGCACTGGGAGGCTTTACAATACCTATGGGAGAAAGAACGCGAGTTGGACTTTGCGTATTGGTTAGAGGAGAAGCGAATGGAAGATGCGGGCGCATCTTTCATAGAGGAAGCCAAACATCCGAAACAGTACAAGTACGGAAATAAATACCCGTTCTTGCCCCTGTTTCCACCACGATCGCCAAAGGCAGGGTCCTTCTCAAAACAGATAAACGAACTTAGAAAACAATCACCAGAAGAAATGGTACCTGAAAAGTATCATCAATACCTAAAAGTATTTGAAAAGAAAGCATCGGAACGAATGCCGGTTCGAAAGCCATGGGATCATGCGATTGATACCAAACCAGGCTACGAACCCAGAAAAGGAAAGGTGTATCCTTTATCCCCAGATGAACTTCAGGAAGTACGAGACTTCCTTGACGATCAAATAAAAAAGGGATATATCAGACCTTCTAAATCACCGCAGACGTCACCGGTGTTTTTTGTAAAGAAAAAAGATGGAAAAAAGAGAATGGTACAGGATTACCGATACCTAAATGAGTGGACAATTAAAAATAATTATCCACTACCACTCATATCAGAGCTCGTAGATCGAGCAGGTAAAGCCGGGCACTTTACCAAATTGGACTTACGTTGGGGCTACAACAACGTACGAATTAAAGAAGGCGACGAATGGAAAGCCGCCTTTACAACACCGGAAGGAGCATACGAACCGGTGGTCATGTTCTTTGGGCTGACTAACTCACCAGCCACATTTCAACATATGATGAACGATATCTTTAGAGATATGATCAATACAGGCAAAGTTATCATCTACATAGATGACATTTTGATCTTTACTAAAGATAAAACGGAACATGATGAAATCGTACTTGAAGTACTCCGGAGGTTGCAGGAAAACGACCTCTATGTAAAACCAGAAAAATGTGTATGGGATGTAGACGAAGTTGAATTCTTAGGTGTCATCATTGGACCTAATGGAATTCAAATGGACCCTAAAAAAGTAGAGGCAATCTTAAACTGGCCAGTACCAGCATGTGTTAAAGATGTGCAACGCTTTTTGGGTCTTGCCAACTATTATCGAAGGTTTGTCAAAGACTTTGCGAAAATAGCACAACCATTACATGCACTGGTGAAAAAGGATAAAAAATGGGAATGGACAGAAAAAGAGCAAAGAGCTCTAGAAACTTTAAAAAAAACATTCACGGAACAGCCGCTACTAGTAGCTCCGGACTCTAATCGAAAATTCAGAATAGAGTCTGATGCCTCGGATTACGCAACGGGAGGAGTATTATCAATGCTCTGTGACGATGAGAAATGGCGGCCAGCAGCCTTCTTATCTAAAACGTTAAATGAAACCGAGAGGAATTATGATGTCCACGATAAAGAAATGTTGGGCATTATGAGGTGTCTTGAGACATGGAGACACTATTTGGAAGGAGGGAAGGAGGAATTTGAGGTTTGGACGGATCATAAAAACCTCGAATACTTTATGAGTGCAAAAAAGTTAAACAGAAGACAAGCCAGATGGGCTTTATATCTTAGTCGTTTTAACTTCAAGATCATTCATAAAGCTGGTAGTACAATGGGCAAAGCAGATTCTCTGTCCAGGAGGCCAGACCTTAAAGAGGGGGTGGAGTCAGATAACAAGGATGTAACCTTGTTGAAACCGGAACTTTTTCTCGTAAAAGCTTTACAGCAAGGACACTTGCTCATTGACGGTGCAGAGAAGGGACTCTTAAAAAAGATTAGAGAGTCAGAAGCACGTGATGAAGAAGTAATCAAGGCAGTAGAAGCAATGAAAAAGGCCGGAGTAAAAACAATAAATGCGGGAGAATGGCAAATGGAGCAAGGCTTGGTCCTTTGGAGAGGGAAAGTATATGTCCCTAAAGATGAAAAACTACGAATGGAGATAGTTAGACTCCATCACGATACACCCATTGCAGGACATGGAGGACAGTGGAAGATGGTTGAACTCGTCACAAGGAATTATTGGTGGCCAGGAGTCACAAAATTTGTTAAAAAATATGTTACCGGATGTGACAAATGCCAAAGAAGTAAAAATTTCCCAGAACCACCAGCAGGGAAATTAATGCCGAATTCTGCACCAAGTCGTCCATGGACGCATATATCAGCAGATTTCATTACCAAGCTTCCCGAATCGCACGGACATAACGCGATACTGGTAGTATGTGACAGAATGTCCAAAATGTCACATTTCATACCCACATCCGAAGAAACGTCAGCACAAGGGTTAGCGACTCTATTTAGAGATCATGTCTGGAAAATACATGGTCTCCCAGAGTCAATAATCTCTGATAGAGGTCCTCAATTCGCCGCACAGATGATGAAAGAATTGAACCAAATGTTAGGCATTTCTACAGATTTGTCTACAGCTTTCCATCCACAGACGGATGGACAAACAGAAAGAATGAATCAGGACTTAGAACAGTACCTGAGGATATTCGTAGATCACAGACAAGAAACGTGGTCTGAATGGTTAGCAATAGCTGAATTTAGTTATAACAGTAAAATTCAGTCATCTACCAAGGAAACGCCGTTTTTCGTAAACTACGGAAAACACCCCAGAATGGGAATGGAACCTAGAAGAGAAGGATCTCATCCAGCAGCCACGGAATTTGCTCAAAAAATGAAGGAAATTCACGAAGAAACACAGGCTGCCTTGCGAAAATCGCAGGGTGACATGAAATTATACGCAGATAGGAAAAGAGGAGAGTCCCCTCTTTATAAAGTGGGAGACAAAGTTTGGTTATCAACCAAAGATCTGCAATTGGTCAACAGACCTACACGAAAATTAGCAGAACGATGGATTGGACCCTATCCAATCAAACGAATTATCTCTCCTAATGCGGTAGAATTGGATCTCCCCTTCTCTCAGCAGATCCACCCGGTCATTAATGTATCACGTATTCGTCCTTACGTGAGACCCTTAAAAGGACAGAAACTGGCACCGCCACCTCCAGTAGAAATAGAGGGACAAAAGGAGTACGAAGTCGAAGAAGTAATCGACGTTCGTCTAAAAAGAAATAAACTGCAGTACCTTGTAAAATGGAAAGGGTACACTGCAGAACATAATTCATGGGAACCGGTTGAAAATGTTAAAAACGCAAAAAAGAAAATAAAGGACTTTTATAATAGACACCCAGGAGCAATTCGCGTCATAGGTCAAGACGCCTTTAAAGGATTGAAGTTCAAAAAATACGAGAACTTCACAGAATATAATGGACCGATAGTATCCAGGATTGACATAAACGCAGTAGCAGAAACTGCGCAATGGGAAGAAAATTGGAGAAAATGGAAGGGCCAAGGTTTGCTCACGCAGTTAAATGAACCATCAGACAAAGATGGTCCCTGCGATTGCAACGGTTGTGAAAACTAAATAAAAGAATGGGCCCTGGAGTAGGGCCTTAAACTGCTTCAATCAGTTACAAAAGGTCGTACTCGGCCTTCCCAGTCAAACATGGGTAAAAATCGCAACAACCGCGTGCGTAACTGTAAAAAATCACAAAAAACCATTCTTACATTGGGAGCTCAATCCAACGTTTCACACCAATGCACTGGCATGTCTAGATGCCACTTTGAACACGAACAACCCAAACCCACCCCTCCACGAACCCTCCGCCCCAAGATCACCATGTCTCGCGCCGTTGAAGTCCAACTGGACAAAGTTAACGCGGGACAAGACCCCTGGACGCTGTCGGAAAAGGCATTCAATGCCTGGCAGCATTATATGTATCTAAAGCGAAATGGCCTCGACGGACATGTATCCTTTGAAACCTCAGGATAAGGGTTTCGTCATGGAAGACGAACCTTAAAGAGGGGGTACTGTCATGAACGCTCATTTTCACTTTTCCTTCGTTTCGATTCTAAGACATTTATATTCATTTTCTTTGTTTTGATCTAAGGTCGCAGCCAAACAATCTAGATAAGATAACGATTATCTAATCAGCACAAAGATAAGATAACGATTAGATTAGATTAGATAACGGAGATGCGGCCTTGCTTATGCTTTTCCTTTGACTCATACGGATCAACGATCCGCCTTATGTAAACCTTCTAGTATGTTCTATGGTATTTATAGATAGGGTTACCCTAGGTAACTCCACAGCCTTTAGGGTTATGGGGTTTAACGCACAGACCATGTACTTAGGTATATATACTGTGCAACGAACACCCAGAGACTCCATTCGAGTTCTCTTGGGGTTTCCCCTCAGTCAACTCCTCTCACTCCTCCTCTCTTAGTCTTGCTAGTGGGGCCCTAAGTCGTCACGACGAGGGTAGTCCTAATACATGCCCATTTCCTCCCATCTGACCCCAGATGATTGATTTTAGTCTCATCTGACCAAACAACCCTCTTCCAGTCCTCCACTGTCCAATCCCTGTGTACCTCTGCAAAGTCCAGCCTCTCCCTCTTATGCCTTGCACTAAGAAATGGCTTCTTCTTCTTCACTACTGCCTTCATCCCAGCCGTTTTCAGGTGTCTCCTCATAGTATCAGGTGAAATAGACTCATTGGTGACATCCTGTAGTGCTCTGGTGGCCTCCACAGCTGTCCCCACCTTCCCAGAGGTGAGGAGGCAAATGGCATGCTGGACATTTCTGCCAGAAATCTTGGTTGGGTGGCCTCCAGCTGACATGGGGAGGTAGGGACAGTGCTTCCTTTGAAGTCTGGTTATAGTGCTGGTGTGTACTCCCATGATGGAAGACACTTCATGTGCAGAGTGGCCAGCAGTGAGGAGAGAGATGATATCAGCCTTTTGAGCAGCAGAGATGGGGTGCATGGTGGGTTCCAAGTGTTGTTGTGGCATATTTGGCATATGTTCAACATGTTCAACATTGTCACGTGACATGCAACCAAGTCACATGACTCCTAGACACTGGTT
Organism: Amanita exitialis; assembly: GCA_023014455.1. Lineage (NCBI taxonomy): Eukaryota > Fungi > Basidiomycota > Agaricomycetes > Agaricales > Amanitaceae > Amanita > Amanita exitialis. Next base: position 116,476 of record JAEBUR010000002.1, read on the forward strand.
TTGGAATTGCATCATGGCACCTGCAAAACTGTTGCAATGGTATTGGCTTAGAAAACATTTTATATCTCATGAACCACTTAACCAAATGACATCAGTAGGGGCTGTATTTTAAGCTCAGATGTTACTCTACCACAGATTAATTTTTATTAGTTTTAGCTATTTTATTTGTTCTCATATTTACCAATCTTTCCAAGATTGTCATACATTGCAACAGTTTTGCAGGTCACTGTAACTGAATCCTATTCTTCAACTACTTCTGTCTCTCAGCACTACAGACAGTAGTCTCTTCTTTCGGCAACCACAGGATGATGCTCTCAAGTAGAGAGGATGTTGCCTCATCAAGAATCCTCCAATCACTTGGGTCAATAATGCACCCTGATGTGAATCTTCGATTTTATTCTACCAAGTGCCAACTGAAAGCTAATCTGCCTGGGACTTCACCCTATCTGATCAATGAGATCAGGAACAGGACTTTTGACCCCTTGATACAGATGCAATCAATTGGTTTCTTCACTTGTTCCTTGAGTTCTTCCGAGATTTCTGGTACAGCTATCTGGCCAGTGCCTGCCTGCACTTTCAACCATGATCAGACTGTTCTCATCCAGAAACCTTGTGTTGCCAGCAAGGATGGATTACCCCATAGTCAGTCTACTCGTGGACTGAGTCTATCTGCTGTCAAAGTTGGTTGCAAACTCAAGTGCAACACCTTGAAGAGTATGAGAAAAGATAAGAGCTAGATACTTTCAATGTAGGATGTTTAGAAGACACCTGCACAAAGATTGTATTGTGAGAACTTGAAGGTTGCCTAGTCCAGTAGGGAACCTGTGAGAAAAAGGAGAACAGCCACGTGTGGTGGTGACTGGCAAGATTTGAAAATATAATTGACGTTGACAAGCAAGTCATGCAAGTGTCACGACCGCATCACGCGCAGTTACCGACCACGGTACCGACTATTGGATACGACACTCGCTCAAGCCCTCAAGACCCATTCCCGAGAAACCGCTACCGACATCCGGCACAGCATTACACGATCACCCAACTAGAACGTTGACAACCCGAGTAGCCCTCCATCTCTCCTCGACAAAGGCTATCCCACCTCCACTCCGTCGCGCCCACACGTAACCACACGACTTATATCACGACCGATAGATCTGACACTCGATACACGGCGTTACTACCCCGTTACCGACATGACCGACATCATGGTACCTCGATACCACACCGCTCTCTGCCCCGTTTCCAGTATTACCTCCATACATATCAGACCCCTAGATAAGTATATAAGTAGCTACAAAGCACTGTACTTCTCCAGTCTGATAATCGACTAGTTCTGTCCTACTCTGCCCTTCGTGGATTCCGACCTAACTCTCTCGATCCGCTATCTCTTCTGCGAGCTTGCCATTCCGTACATCGACGACACACTTCGTGTACCGTTGCACTTCGTTACTGCGGAGTTGCGTGTCTCCCGTCGCACAGCCACGCCCTCGGCACCGATGCTACCGGTTGGCACCCGCACACCCCCCGAAATTGGGCATAGTGCACTTGGCAGGCGCAACCCATCAGTTGAAGCCAAGGCCTCCTGTACCCCAACTCCGGACCCCTTCGACGCCCTCGCTACCTCAGTTTTCCTGTCGCTGGTCTGCAGGCCAGGCACTCCTACCCACGACCTATTCCCGCCCCCTCTTAGCAGATCAGACTCTGACAGCAAGTCATAGTCAAAGAGATTGTTGTGGTAGGCAATGTTTGGTAAAGCTGAGCAAGCATTGCCAAGTGCCTCGTGAAATGTTGAGGGTGAGTGTAGAAAGACTCGAGATTATGTTAGGAGCTACGCTGATGAGCATTGGTTGGAGCCAATGCTGCTGTTACGATTTGATCTTATCTAAGGATCTTATCTTATCTCTTATCTCATCAAGACGCGATCTCTTATCGGGTTATCGGAAATCTTATCACAAGATGACATAAGCTGGTCACGTGACATGACAGGTGTTGGGCATGAGGATAGACATGAGGGATACAGGAGGAGTAGGTGAGGCTGGGGGTATATAGGTAGTGTAGGAGCGTGTTGAGCCCCAGGCTCTTGATTGTCATTGTTGTAGACAGTGCAACAGAGTTTCTTCTTCTCTTTTTGCTTTTCTTTTCTGGTTGTGTCTTTGGTCTATTGACCTTCTTGACATAATCAAGAGCCTAGCAAAACCAACCGCACAACGAGAAAAGCATTATACATCGTTGTCAAATACAGAGCAATGAGTACCATTGAAATCGTCAGAGCAGGAGTTGTCCGAATTACGGATAAGGGCATCGGGGCAAAATGTTACAAATCAACCCCTAAGTTCGATGCTTTGACGCATTTGATGCCTTATCCAACATCTCACTTATCCAAGAGAGCACTATCTATTTACAAACGCAAGGCGTAGGGCATATACTCACCAACGGAGGTTCAGTCAGTTACGTGCTACATGGAAGCCTTACTACAGGCAACAGTAACAGTGACAAGACAAGGCCATAAAGGGTGCAACAGTTGCAGAGGCTATATCACGCGTCATCATCAGTCTAGGATGTAGTACCAGAGATGGGACCAACGTATAGGTCATGATGGATACATTGGACAACTCGCAAAGCTTATCGCAAGGATAAGATCTTATCAAGTGATCTTATCTTATCTTATCACTTATCACATCAGGATGGGATTCCTTATCGGTGTTATCAAGGATCTTATCATAGATAAGATAAGGAGGACATGAGGCTTAGCATGAGGATGCAGTATGGCAGAAGCACAGTAGGCACAGTCGGACATGAGGGGAAGGCAAGGAGGCTAGGTAGGGGTATATAAGGACTACTGTAGGTAGAGGTTACTCTAAGACTCGAGATAGTTTGTCTTGCTCAGGCAACTACCTAGTTTTCAATTCCATTCATTCTCTTTTTCTCAATCTTCTCTTCGCTCACTTGTAGTGAGCTTGAGTGTTGTGTTGTTTGAGTGTAGCTCCTAACATAATCTCAAGTCTTTCCACACTCACCCTCATCGTTTCACGAGGCGCTTGGCAATGCTTGCTCAGCCTTACCAACATTGCCTACAACAACAAATCCCTTTTTTCGACTACGACTTGCACGACTTGCTTGTCGACGTCAAAAACACATTTCAAATCTTGCCAGTCACCATCACACGTGGCTGTTCTCCTTTTTCTCACAGGTTCCCTACTGGACTAGGCAACCTTCAAGTTCTCACGATACAATCTTTGTGCAGGTGTCTTCTAAACATCCTACATTGAAAGTATCTAGCTTTCTCTCTTCTCATTTCCTCAACACGTTGCACTCGAGTTTGCAACCGACTTTGACAGCAGATAGACTCAGTCCACGAGTAGACTGACTATGGGGTAATTCATCCCCTCTGGCGACACAAGGTTTCTGGACGAGAACAGTCTGATTGTGGTTGAAAGTGCGGGCAGGCACTGGCCAGATAGCTGTACCAGAAATCTCGGAAGAACTCAAGGAACGAGTGAAGAAACTGACTGATTGCGTCTGTATCAAGGGGTCGAAAGTCCCGTTCCTGATCTCATCGATCAGATAGGGTGAAGTCCCGGGCAGATTAGCTTTCAGTTGGCACTTGGTGGAATTAAATCGAAGATTCACGTCGGGGTGCGTTATTGACCTGAGTGATTGTAGATTTCTTGACAAGGCAACATCCTCTCTACTTGAGAGCGTCATCCCTTGGTTGCCGAAAGAAGAAACTACTGTCTGTAGTGCCGAAAGACAGAAGTAGTTGAAGAATAGGATTCAGTTATATAAACGTTGCACGACTTGCGCGTTAATATATACACCTCACACACCACACTACCCGCCATACCACCAATAATCGAATCAGCAATGAATTGCTGGTTCAATTATATCCTACCATACGCAAACCGACTCCTGATTGAAATCGGGAAGGCCTTTGAGGCAGAATGGGTGCAGGAGTGCACAGACGAGATTGCGAACAGAAGTCACCAGAGTGGTTGAGGACCACAGACAGCGAGATGCTCACGTCAGAGCATATAAATGGTGGCTCAAGGAGCAAAGGAAGCTGAAGCACAAGGAACAGCGCAAAGCAGCTTTAGTCAGGAAAAAGACAGTACCAGTCCAGCACAATATGCACGTGCTGAGATGGGTGAAGCATGTGGCGGAGGAACGCCAACAGGCTCGAGAGAGGATTCTTCAGCAAAAACAACTGGAAGAAATAATGTGCAGACAAGAGTCTGAATATGAGACACTGGTAGAAGTGCTCAAACAGTTTGAGCCAGAAACAGTCATTCGGGAAGCGTTATTCAACACGCCATCGAATGTGCAACTGTTATTAATGGGTTGGGACATAATTACCCTTCACCACAATGGACTAGTCTTATCAGCAAAGGAGAGAAATCGACTCATGCATGCGCTCAATGGCAATGGAATGAATGATTGCCAAAGCCAGATAAAACCACCAAGGAGGAGACCTAATGAAAGTATGAAACAGTACATCGGAAGGTTAACACCGGAGCAGAGGACTGGATTAGCCTGTGCATGGAGAGAGAAAGAGAAAGAAGAGGGAAAAGGAATACCGAGAAACGGGTATTCCATTCCAAATTCAGGAGGACAACCCAAGACCAAGAGACGCTGGTCAGAGAAGGAGCGTCAGGAAAGGGTCAAAAGGATAAAAAGGTTGTCTCCAAAGCAGAAGGAAATACTCGGGAAAGCATTAGGCTTTACGAGGGAAGCACCCAAAGGGAAACCTGTGGTGCAAGAAAGAACAGAAAGGCCGTCCTGTCAGAAGGACATGACAGGAAGAGAGAATTATGTAGACTCTACAATAGGCCTACCAGAAGTGTTGTACGAAGTAAAAGAACAGTGTCAATACATACGGAATGTACCTGTTAGTGCAACACGAAGGAAATTACAAACTTGGTCAACTAAATGGATGGTGCGACGAGTTTGGGATCAGAAGCAGGGATCGCAATAAGGGATCTCAAAACCTGGGTACACGAATCGCAGAGGAATGAGATCTGTCCTGAACTAGTGGAAGATCTCAATAAGGCAACAGAGGCAGATGCAGAGTGGTTCTTAACTTTGCTTAAGAAAAGGCGATTTGTGAAAACAACTGGGAAGAACCAGATGGACATTAATTGTGTTGTTACAACCATGGACACATTAGAACAGATAAATGCGAAGGCACTGTTAGACTCGGGCTGCACAGGATCATGCATAAGTGAAGAGTTTGTGGAAAAATACAAACTCAATAAACGGTGATTACCCAGACCAATAGCAGTATACAACGCAGATGGAACGCGAAATGCGAATGGAAATCTGGAATACATGGTACAACTAAAAGTCAAAATTGAGGACCATGAGGAAGTAATGGAGTTTGGAGTCACCCAGTTGGGGAAGACGGACATGTTCCTAGGATTTGACTGGTTGAAATACCACAACCCAGTCATTGATTGGAGAAAAGGAGAAATACGATTCTCCAATTGTCCAGGAACGTGTTGGAAATCATTGGAAGTAAAGGAGCCAGAGGAAGAAGTCGATCCAATGGAACATCTAGAAGATGGAGAAAAATTGCTAGCAGTTCACATAGGTGAACCAGAATTACATCTAAGAGCTTTTGCATCAAAAGCTACGGAAATTGCGGCTGAAGGAAAGAAAGTGGAACGGACACTAGAAGAAACAGTACCAGCTCACTACCTAAAGCACAGGAAGGTATTCGAGAAGAAAACTTTTGATGAATTACCACCAAGGCATCCATGGGACCATGCAATCGAGTTAATACCAGGGTCGAAACCCCTCGATTGTAAAATCTATCCATTAAGCAGGAATGAACAGGAACAACTAGATGCATTCCTAAAAGAGAATTTAGACTCAGGACGAATCATACCGAGTAAATCTCCAATGGCATCACCATTCTTCTTTGTGAAGAAAAAGGATGGATCCCTAAGACCGGTACAGGACTATAGAAAGCTCAATGAGATGACGATTAAAAATCGTTATCCACTTCCATTAATTGGAGAACTGGTAGACCGATTGTCAAAGGCAAAAATCTTCTCGAAGATGGACATTTGTTGGGGATACAACAATGTCAGAATAAAGGAAGGAGACGAGTGGAAAGCAGCTTTTAGGACCAACAGAGGCCTATTTGAACCACTTGTGATGTTTTTTGGATTAACAAACTCACCGGCAACCTTCCAAACAATGATGAATGATATATTCAGGGAAGAAATTGCACAAGGATGGGTCGTAATCTATATGGATGACATTTTGGTCTTTTCAAAAACGCAAAAGGAACATGAGGCCCATGTCAACCAGATATTGGCAAAGTTAGCGGAACACAAACTCTCCTTAAAGCCAGAGAAGTGTTGGTTCGACAAAGCAGAAATTGAGTTCTTGGGACTAGTTATTAGCCAAGACTCAATAAGGATGGAACAGGGAAAGGTAGAAGCCATAAAGAATTGGCCAACTCCAAAGACAAAGAAAGAGCTACAACAGTTTTTGGGGTTTATAAATTTCTATCGACGATTCATCCAGAATTTTGCGAAGACAGCCAAGCCTGTTAACAAAGCTGACAGGCAAAGTGGAGTGGATGTGGACAGAATTTCAACAAGAAGCATTTCAGGGACTGAAAAGCCTTGTGGCGGAGGAGGTAGTCCTCAAAATTCCAGATGAAGAAGGATGTTTTCACATAGAGGTGGATGCGTCAGATTTTGCACTAGGAGGAATATTGTCTCAGGAAGGAAAAGATGGGCTCTGGAGACCAGTAGCCTTCATCTCAAAGTCACTCAATGAAGCAGAAAGGAACTATGAGATCTATGACAAAGAGATGCTGGCAGTTATGCATGCATTTTATGAATGGTCTCACTATCTCAAAGGGGCAAAACAGATAGTAGAGGTTTTAACAGATCATCAGAACCTCACATATTTCTGGAAACCACAAAATCTGAACAGACGACAGGCGCGATGGGTGACAGACTTGCAGGAATACAACTTTGTCATCAAGCATAGATTGGGAAAGTCAAACTCAAAAGTGGACATCCTTTCCCGAAGAGCGGATCATCACCCAGGAGGAATGGATAATGAAGGAGTAATATTGTTGAAGGAAGACCTATTTGTAAGGGTCTACGATGACGATGATGCATTGGAAAACATCATCAAGGCAGTTAGCAGGGTGTCGCGGAGACAGTGGGAATCCCAGGTACTAAAGGGACTGAGAAACAAAGACCCAGACTTCAAGCTGGAGGATAGATTGGTCACATGGAAGGGACAGGGTGTATATTCCAATGGTCGTAAAACACCGAGAGTCAATAATAGAAATACACCATTCGTGGGGACACTCAGGAGTAGCAAAAACATTGGAACTCATCACACGAAACTACTGGTGGCCCAATATGCACAAAGACCTGGAACGTTACATCCAAGGATGTAATACATGCCAATGGGTGAAACCCGAACAGGCAGAAACGTGCGGCTCCTCTAATACCCAATGAAGTCCCAAAAGAACCATGGGAGGTTATCTCAGTGGACATGATGGGACCTTTACCAGAGTCAAAGGGAAATGATGCAGTCCTAGTCATAGTGGACCGGTTTACAAAAAAGTCATACTTCCTACCAACTACAACAACTGTGACGTCACAAGGAATCGCTATCCTATTCAGAGACAATGTGTTCAGGGAACATGGATTACCAAGAAAAGTAATCAGTGACCGAGGACCACAGTTTGTGTCAAAGTTCATGACGGACCTATATGGAATGTTGGGTATCAAAGGGAACCCATCAACAGCATATCACCCACAAACCGATGGACAAACAGAGAGAGTCAATCAGGAAGTAAAAGAATTCCTGTCTATGTTTGTTAACAATCGCCAAGATAACTGGAGTGATTGGTTGGCAGTGGCGCAGTTCTGTCACAATGACAGGATTCATTCAGCAACGGGTTTTACACCATTCTTTATGAACTATGGGAGACACCCAAATAAGGGACTCAACCCAACCTATCAACCAAAGGTCATGGCAGCACAAGAGTTGGCAAAAGAAGTGAAGGAGATACATGAACAAGCAACCAAATCCTTGGAGAAAGCAGCAGATGCTATGAAAAGACAATACGATGAACATCGTCAGGCATCAAAGCAATACAAACCAGGAGATAAAGTGTATCTCAGTACAGAGCATTTGCCCACACTATGGGTGACCAAGAAATTGGATGGGAAGTTTGTAGGACCGTTGGTTGTAGTGGAGAAAGTGGGAGCATCAGCATACCAGCTAAGGGTTCCAGCGTCATGGAAAATATACAATGTTTTCAATGAAACATTGCTAAAACCATACAAAGAACCGGTATTCCCAAGACAGAGGCAGAAGGCAGCAGAGCAAAAGGAAGCACAGATGGTAGAAGAGTCAGTGGATGATGAGTATGAGGTGGAAGAAATTCTGGACAGCCGAGTCAGTGGTCGAGGAAGTGGAACATTGGAGTATCTGGTTAAATGGAAGAACTATCCTAGAGAGGAATCATCTTGGGAAACAGCAGCCAATGTGGCCAATGCAGCACAGATGGTCAAAAAGTTTCACAAGGAAAACCCTGCATGTTACGATCCTACGGACTCAGTTTCTTTTTCTCTTCTTTTTCCATATTTTTACTTATTTGTCTGGGGCCTCTACGGGGAGATACTACTTAAGGCAGGACGTTACCACCCCTATGTTAGGACGCCCAAGGGTTAGTCAGCGAGCGGCTGCAAGAGCCTTGGGGTTAGGGTTGACCGACAGTATGGCCAGGGGCTAGATCGGTCTAGACAGGGGACCAGGGTAACACGAGGCATGGAGTGGTCTGGGTCTGTTGCTGCACACCGCAGCCTTAGGGCTTAGGGTTTGCTGCGCACAGACCAGGGATTGGGTATATAAGTAGTAGCTCTTGTAGTAGTGAGTCCCTAAGACTCTGGATAGTTTCCCTACCCGGGACTCAATCTTAGTGGTTGTTTGGTTTCGCCTCCTTTCTTTTCTCCTCGTTGACGAGGCTTGAGGTTGTGTTTGGGTAGCTCCTAACATAATCCAGAGTCTTTACAACCTTGCCCTTCGTTCGTTCGCCACAGCGCCGAGTACGTCTTACTCGTTGCAGCTCACGGCGGCGAAGCGAGTTTTATTTTTCGACATCGACATTCGTCTGACTCTGTGCACGTAACAACACGTGGCCACAGACAGCCTCGAGGAGCTAGGCGACTATGAATTCGACAACAGATAGACTCAGTAATCGTTATTACTGACTACGGGGTAATTCATCCCCTCTGGCTACAAAACAGGAATCGGACGAGAACAGTCTGAGCGTCATTGAAAGTGCAGGCAGGCACTGGCGAGCTAGCTGTACCGATACTTGCGGAAAAACCCACGGAACGGGTGAAACAACCGGTTCATTACGAGTGTATCAAGGGGCCGAAAGTCCCGTTTCAGATCACATCGATCTGTAGGGTGAACTCCCAGGCACTTTAGTTTTGAATTGGCAGTTGGTGGAATTTAAATCGAACATTCGAGTTGGGGTGCGTTATTGACCCAATCGAACAAACCTCGTGCGACGGAAAGCACGAGCAGACGAGCGAATAGGCAACAAACCTGTGCAACTGCGCAGGGAACTAGGCGACTGCCGAACGAACGGACCGATTGCCGTTGGAGATAGAACGGAACCGGTTGAAGACAAATCTATACACCATCACACGACGATCGCCATGCAGTGCGAATTCAGCTACATCTTACCACACGCCCACGCGACACTGGAGGAGATCGGATCGATCTTCAATGTGGAGTGGGCATCCGACATCACAACAATCACACGCACGCCGACGATCACCAGGCGATGGATATGTACGAAAGTTTGATAACCATGTCAGACTTTGGAGGTGCCACTGCCGGCGCGAAGAACGGCAGCAACATCGAGATGTCCAATGGCTCCTAGACGACATGGAGCGCCAACAAATCCAGGAACAAGAGGTGGCATGGGCCTGAACTCTTAGAATTACGACACATGCGTCGAGCGGCAACTCGGGCGCAACGGGCGCTGAACCGAGCGGAAAAGGATTGGAAGGTCCTGGAAAACCTTCTAGAGGTTGTCTACAAAGGCAACACAAATGATCGGATGTACCAGGTGCTGGCGGCATCCAAATACAATCAATGGCTCATGTGGTGTTACAAAACCAAGGACGCCATTCGACGATATGAAAACTACCGAGAGGACAAGCGGTTGGACAGCCATATTATGGCTGTTACAGAATTATATGCCAACGAAGGCATGATCATAGAACCAGCAGACTGGAACGCGCTGATGCATGCGCAAAATGGCAATGGGAGCCATGAAGAACAAACCCAAGTCGAGAAAGCTTTTACCTGGGTCCAAGTTCCACACCCGACAGTGGCTGGATACTGTTATCTCCGATTGATCAAACCGGAGCTATGGTCTAAATATACTTGGCCCGCATATCCAACAGTCCAAGACCTCTGGGACTTTGATGAACAGCTGCGCAATAATAACGCACGAGTTAATCTCCGATCGCCCAAAGACGGCACACATGTATGGCACGTTGAAAACCAAGGACATGTCCGCGGATGGAAACAGATCCGCCTAATGATGCGCAAAGGCTACGGACATCATCGAGTCAGTGCTAGGATTTTCCGAGCTACAGCAGATATGGTCGCACACATCACACAGGCACTCTTGGGATACCAAACTTTCCAAGAAGAGACATACCAGTCCATGGGAGACACGGAAGGAACTCCAACTCAACGAGCACATCGGGAGGACCAGATCTATCGACAAGGACAACGTCGGGTAGAAGCCTCTACAGCAATCGCGCAGTCCATCTCCGATGTAATCAATGAGTACCGTCGAGCCAACCCAATAGTTCAGGCTCCGACAACCAAATTGGAACTCCCAGATCACTATGAAGGAGATCTGCAAATGGTTGATGCCTGGGTACGGCAGATGGAGACTTATTTCACATTATCACGGGAAATGACTTTGGATCGAAAAATCTCAATTTGTCTCTACCGAATTCGGAAAGGAAAAGACAATCGCGCAGGGGACTGGGCTGGTGTGAAACTCCGGGCTGTACAAGATGCTCAGCACGAGTATGAGGAAAAACAAGTTGAAGAGGCATGGTCTAGGGACATCTCCTGGAAAGATTTAAATGAGGGGCGACTAGACGACGACATGAACTGGCTCAGAGAGCCCTTGACTAAAAAGTTCCCCTTTAAAACGTGGCAGGACTTTAAGGACCAGATGCATGAATTCTTCATGTCAACAGAGACCAAGCAAAAGGCGATTGATTCCCTTATTGCACTAAAGCAAGGGAACTCGCCAATCGAAGACTACTGTATCAGGTTCAATGCTCTCTCACCACTAGTCGAATGGAACGACGCGGCCTTGACAGCTCAATTCCTGGCGCACATTAACCCAGCACTCGGATGAGATCTAATCCGTCATGGAAACTTGGAGGAAGATGCATCTTTGACAAAGATCCAGGAGCGCGCAATACAACTGGCACGCGCATATCGTCAGGCACAAGAAGCCTACGGATCGGAACGCCGAACGGACAGCTATAAAGAGAAAGTGCCAAAAGATACTAAGCCCACACAGTATCAGTTCAGTGCCCCACCAGCGGCTCCAACCTCGACTCGAGACCCGAACGCAATGGACGTTGATAAGTCCAGGAAACCATATGGCAGTTGTTACAACTGCGGAAAACCAGGACACTTCTCACGACAGTGTCCAGAACCACGAAGGCCTTCGGGAAAAGGCAAGAGCAGACAGATCCGAGAGATGCGAGTAGAAGACATCACGGAGGATCAATGGAAGGAGTATGGCAAAGAGAAGGGTTTTGGCGGAAGCCAGTAGACGAGCGCTCAGCTCTACTGGCCTGTAACAGTGCTAAGGACAATGAACTTGTATCTAATGATTCTGGAATCAAAGTACCTGAGTTATTATATGAATGCTCGAACCAAGTTCACCGTCTAAGGAATGTTACTATGAGTGCAACAAAACCGAAACTCAGAACCTGGACCCCGGAGTGGGTAGTGCGGAGGATATGGCAGCAGGATGAAAAAACTGCTTTGGAATGCTTGTGCTTTTGGGTGCATAATGCACGAGAAGGAGAGATCACATCGGACCTCCTGAGAGAGTTAAATGCAATGACCGAACAAGAAGCGCTGTGGAACCTAGTGCACTTGCGACAAACAATGGTCAAAACATTTGGACGAAATGAGATGGAGGTGAAAGGAGTAATCACATCAATGGACACCAGAACTACCATGATGGTGACAGCCCTAGTTGATAGTGGATGCACACAGTCCTGTGTGAATGATGAATTTGTGGAAAAACACAGGCTCAACAAACGAAAGTTGATACGGCCGGTGCCAGTATATAATGCGGATGGATCACGGAACTCAATGGGAAACCTCGAATACATGACACAGTTCAAACTACGAATTGGGGATCATGAAGAAGTCATCGAGTGTGGAGTGGCACGCTTGGGGAAAACCAACTTGTTCTTGGGACATGACTGGTTACAACATCATAACCCGTCAATCGATTGGAAGAAAAAAGAATTAAAATTCAATCGATGCCCAGGAACATGTTGGACGCAGTCGGATGTCGCAGGAACCCGAGGATGAGGTGGATAGTATGGGACCCCTGGAGGAGGGTGATAGATTGCTGGCGGTTCACATTGGTGAACCAGAGTTCAAATTACGATCAGTGGCAACTGACATCGCTGCAAAAGAAAGCGAGACGGCCAAGAAAAGGACATTAGAAGAAATCGTGCCAGCACATTACCTGGGACACAAGAAGGTCTTCACTAAAGAAACCTTTGATGAACTACCACCTAGACGTCCCTGGGATCATGCAATTGAATTAATCCCAGGATCGAACCCAGTAGATTGCAAAATCTACCCAGCTGAACCGGAACGAACAGGAGCAGTTGGATGAATTCCTGAAGGAAAACTTGGACACGGGACGCATCCAACCCAGCAAGTCGCCAATGGCCTCACCATTCTTTTTTGTTAAAAAGAAGGATGGGAAATTAAGACCAGTTCAGGATTACCGACGGCTGAACGAAATGACAATAAAGAACCGGTATCCATTACCCCTTATTGGGGAATTGGTGGATCAATTGTCACAAGCCAAAGTATTTTCCAAGATGGACATCCAGCTGGGGGTATAACAACGTCCGGATCAAGGAAGGGGATGAGTGGAAAGCGGCGTTCAGGACAAACCGGGGACTGTTCGAACCATTGGTCATGTTCTTTGGACTTACCAATTCACCGGCAACATTCCAAACCATGATGAACGACATATTCAGAGTGGAAATCGCTGAGGGATGGGTTGTCATCTACATGGATGACATTCTGGTATTTTCAAAAACCATGGAAGAGCACAAGGGTCATGTTAACCGAATCCTTGCTAAATTGGAAATGCACAAGCTATCGCTGAAACCAGAAAAATGTTGGTTTGATAAAAAAGAAATCGACTTCTTGGGCCTGGTGATTAGTCATGACTCCATCAGCATGGAGCCCGGAAAGATTAAAGCGATAACGGAATGGCCAGAACCCCAGAATAAGCATGAACTACAGCAGTTCTTAGGGTTTATCAATTTCTACCGGCGTTTCGTGGAAGGATTTGCCAAAATCGCCAAACCTCTAACTAAGCTAACAGGAAAGGAGGAATGGAATTGGACACAAATGCAATCCGAGGCGTTTCAGGGACTGAAAGACCTTGTGGGGAGGGAGGTTGTCCTCAAAATCCCAGACGACGAAGGCCAGTTTCGAATTGAAGTCGACGCTTCGGATTTTGCAATCGGTGGGATCCTATCACAACAGGGAAAAGACTGAAGTATGGAAACCGGTGGCATTCATTTCCAGATCACTCAATGACGCCGAGAGGAACTATGAGATATATGACAAAGAAATGCTAGCAGTCATGCATGCATTTTACGAATGGTCACATTATCTCAAAGGCGCCAAACAGACAGTAGAGGTACTGACAGATCACCAGAACCTGACATACTTCCGAAAGGCGCAAAACCTGAATAGGCGACAAGCACGATGGGTTACAGATCTACAGGATTACAATTTCGTAATTAAGCACCGATCAGGAAAATCCAACTCCAAAGCCGATATTCTCTCCAGAAGAGCAGGACATGAACGAGGCACCAATGACAATGAAGGTGTTATCCTACTCAAGGACGAATTATTTGTTCGGGTCTACGATGATGACAGGGCCATCGAAGATATCATTGTTAGGACTAACCCCAACAAACCCCTAGGCTTCCGAGACGAGAGAGATGAGGAAACGAGAAGTAGAGTAGATTGCTGGAGGGCAAACTACCTAGAGTCTTAGGGACTCGCTACTACAAGAGACACCCTTTATATACTGCTAGCTAGGTCCGTGCGCAGCAACCCTAAGCCCTAGGGGCTGTGGTGCGCAGCAACGGCCTAGACTCTAATGATGTACCCACACCTAGCCCCCTCCTAGACCGGCCCAGACTGGTCCGCTCTGTTGGTAACCCTAACCCCAAGAGTCCCATAGCCGCTTGCTGACTAACCCTTGGGCGTCCTAACATAGGGGTGGTGTCGTCCTTCCTTAAGTGGTATCTCCCCGTAGAGGCCCCCGATAAATAAGTAAAAATAGGGAAAATGATAAGAAAAGTCTAATGCTCGTAACATATCCCTCTCCTCAAGACTTCGCGTCCCGAGAAGTTGATGCTACAGGAAATACCTGCGTAGCGCCAGTGTTTAAAGCTTTCTTGGGGGAATCAAGCACGGGTGTAACTGTCCCGCCGTGCTCAAGATCTCTTGAGAACGCCCCCAACGGATCCGACTCTTCATAGATCAGTTTTCGGTTCCCCTTCCACCTCTGCCAGTTCCTTTCCAACTTTTCCAGGTAATCGCGTTCAAAGCAACCATCCTCCCATCCAAACAACCGTTTGGGCACCTTGTCCTGCGTCAAGTTTTCGTACGGTCGATAAATCATTCCTCGCGCTTTACGCGGCACCCCGGGATTGCGTTTGTGAAACTTTTTTATTTCCTCCTGTGCGTTCGTCAAGTTCTCCACGGGTTCCCAGGTGGATTCTTCGACAGGGTAGTTTTTCCACTTAACGAGGTATTGCAATCGGCCACTGCTACGACCACTAACTCGGCTGTCTAACACTTCTTCCACTTCGTATTCTTCATCCATAGCCTCCTCCGTCAGTTGAGCCTCCTTTCATTGGGCAGCTTTTTCGCGCTGACGAGGGAAGGTGGGCACATGGTACGGTTTGAGCAGAATTTCGTTGAATACATTGTAGACCTTCCATGACACTGGAACTTTGAGTTTGTAGGCCGATTCGCCCACTTTCTCTACAACTTCCAGGGGTCCTACAAATTTTCCATCAAGTTTCTTGGTTGCTCGGATCGTGGGTAGGTGTTCGGTGCTGAGATAGACTTTGTCACCAGGTTTATACTGCCTGGCTGTCTGTCGATTACCATCCCATCGCTTCTTCATGGCCGCCGTGGTTTTTTCTAGTGCTGTTCGTGCTTTTTCATGGACGTCCTCTACTTGCCTGGCTAATTCTTCAATGGCCAGCACCTTGGGTTTGTACGTCGGGTTTAAACCCTTATTTGGATGGCGACCATAGTTCATGAAGAATGGGGAGTACCCTGTTGACGAATGGACCCAGTCATTGTGGCAGAACTGAGCCACTGCAAGCCAATCACTCCAATTATCCTGTCGATGGTTTACAAACATGGTAAGGAATTCCTTGACTTCCTGGTTAACTCGCTCTGTTTGACCATCTGTTTGTGGATGATAGGCTGTGGATCGGTTCGGTTGGATTCCCAACATTCCGTATAGGTCATCCATGAACTTGGATGCGAACTGTGGTCCTCAATCACTAATGACTTTCTTTGGCAGCCCGTGTTCCCGGAAAATATTATCTCGAAAGAGAATGGCTACCCCTTGTGAGGTAATTGCCAATGTTGTTGGTAAAAAGTATGATTTTTTGGAAAATCGGTCCACTACCACCATGATCATATCGTTCCCTTTGGATTCTGGTAGCGGTCCCATTAGGTCAACTGATATCACCTCCCATGGTTCTGTAGGGATTTCATTAGGAATCAGGGGGGCCGCCCTGGGTTGGCGATCCAGCTTCACTCTTTGACACATCTCGCATCCCTGTATGTAGGTTTCGATATCTCGTTTCATGTTGGGCCACCAGTAGTTCCTTGTTAGTAATTCCAACATTTTTGTGACGCCCGGGTGTCCCCATGAGTGATGAATTTCGATGACGTCCTCTCTGATTTTCTGAACCGTAGGCACATATACCCGTTCCTTCCATGTGACTAGCCCATTTTCCCTTCGATACTCCTGGGTTCCCTTCCGCTAACCCTTTCTTCACCTGAGTGTCGTAATATCGTGGCGTTAAGGTTGTGATTTCCTTCACGATGTCTTCTAAGGCTCGGTCATCGTTGTATATCCGTACAAATAGCTCTTCCTTTAATAGGATTACTCCTTCGTTATCGTTGGTTCCACGTTCATGCCCTGCACGTAGTGATAAGATGTCGGCCTTGGAGTTGGATTTGCCCGATCTGTGTTTAATTATAAAGTTGTAGTCCTGAAGGTCCGTGACCCAGCGCGCCTGTCTCCGGTTCAAATTCTGCGCTTTCCTGGAAATACGTAAGGTTCTGGTGGTCCGTTAATACTTCCACTGTTTGTTTTGCACCCTTCAGGTAATGCGACCATTCATAGAAGGCGTGCATAACGGCTAGCATTTCCTTATCGTATATCTCGTAATTCTGTTCGGCGTCGTTTAGCGATCTTGAAATAAATGCTACCGGCTTCCATGATTCGTCCTTGCATTGTTGGGATAAGATACCGCCAATTGCGAAATCCGATGCATCTACCTCAATTCGGAATTGACCCTCGTCATCTGGGATTTTTAGTACAATCTCCCTTCCCACAAGCTCTTTCAGTCCCTGAAAAGCCGCTGACTGCATCGACGTCCAGTGCCATTCCACTTTGCCTGTTAATAAGGTTAAGGGTTTGGCCATTTTCGCGAATCCTTCCACAAATCTCCGGTAGAAGTTAATGAATCCCAGGAACTGCTGGAGTTCTCGCTTATTGAGTGGTTCCGGCCATTCAGTGATGGCTTTGATTTTTCCTGGTTCCATACTGATTGAGTCGTGGCTTATGACTAATCCCAAAAATTCGATCTGGTCCCTATCAAACCAACACTTCTCTGGCTTTAGCGACAGTTTGTGTTCTTCCAGTTTTGCCAAGATCCGGTTTACCTGTTGCTGATGGGTTGCTTTATCCTTTGAGAAGACTAGAATATCATCCATGTAGATGACTACCCATCCTTCCGCTATTTCGACTCGGAAGATGTCATTCATCATAGTTTGGAATGTAGCCGGGGAGTTCGTTAATCCAAAGAACATAACTAGTGGTTCAAATAGTCCGCGATTTGTTCGGAACGCCGCCTTCCACTCATCTCCTTCCTTGATCCAGACATTGTTGTACCCCCAGTGGATATCCATCTTCGAGAATACTTTTGCCTGCGACAGTTGGTCTACCAGTTCCCCAATTAGTGGTAATGGGTATCGGTTCTTTATTGTCATTTCATTAAGCCGACGATAGTCCTGCACGGGTCGTAGTTTTCCGTCCTTCTTTTTTACAAAGAAGAAAGGCGATGCCATAGGTGATTTACTAGCTTGAATTCGCCCCGTTTCCAGGTTTTCTTTTAGGAATTCGTCAAGTTGTTCCTGTTCCAACCTGCTTAGCGGGTAAATTTTGCAATCGACTGGCGTTGATCCGGGTATCAGCTCGATTGCATGATCCCATCGTCAGTCTTGGCGGCAACTCGTCAAAGGTTTCCCTCGTGAACACCTTTTTGTGCCCTAAATAATGTTTTGGGATGATTTCCTCGATTGTCCGTTTCTGCGTTGTTTCATGTTCTTTTGCCGCAATGTCGGTAGCTACCGACTGGGTTCTTAATTCCGGTTCTCCAATTTGTACTGCCAGTAATTTGTCCCCTTCTTCTAGTGGTTCCATTGGGTCCACTTCTTCCTCCGGTTCTTTTACTTTCGAGGCCGTCCAACAGGTCCCTGGACAACGGTTAAAATTCAGTTCCTTCCTTTTCCAGTCAACCGATGGGTTATGGTGCTGTAACCAGTCGTGACCCAGGAAGAGATCCATTTTTCCTAGCTGCGCCACCCCACATTCAATTATCTCTTCATGTTTGCCGATGCGCATTTTAAACTGAACCATGTATTCCAAGCTGCCCATTGAGTTCCGAGTGCCGTCCGCGTTATATACTGGTACTGGTCTGATTAGCTTTCGTTTGTTGAATCGGTGTTTCTCTACGAAAGTCTAGGCTAGCACATGACTGCATGCAGCCACTGTCCAATAATGCGGTTACATTAACCGTCGCTCCCGTGTCCATGGCTGTGATAGTTCCTTTTATGTCCATTTCCTGTTTTCCAAAGGTCTTTACTACTTTTTGTCGCAAATGGGTTAGGTTCCACATCGCTTCCTGTTCTCCCATGCTGTTCAGGTCTTGCACTAGTTCCTTAGTCACTTCCCCTTCTCGGTTGGTGTGTACCCATAGCCTGCAGGCATTCCAGTGCTGTGTTGGTGTCTTGTTGCCATATCCTTCTTAGAACCCAGGGTTCAGTCCACGTTTGGAGGCGTTTTCCTGTTACGCTCATTGTAACTGTTCCTCACACGGTGTATTTGAGTTGAACACTCATATAGAATTTCGGGGAGTTCCACGCCCGAGTCTGTATATACATGTGTTTTGTCCGAGGTACTACTACAAGCCAGTAGAGCAGAGCACTCGTCTACTGGCTTTCTCCAAAACCCTGTTCCTTCCCGAATTCTTTCCATTGCTCCTCCTGTGAGCTCCCCTAGTTTTAACTCCCACATTCGCCCCTTTCCTTTCCACTTGGGTGGCTTCTTTGGTTCCGGGCTAGTCCCGTGCGAAGTGTCCTGGTTTGGCGCAGTTATAGCAGTTGCCTTTTGTTTGTTTGGATTTGTCAACGTCCATCGCGTCTGGGTCTCTTTTTGATGATGAAGCGGCTGGTGGTGCTGCGAACTGGTACTGAGTTGGCTTGTTATCCCTAGGTAATTTTTCTCGGTACTCATTGGTCCGTCGGTCGGTGCCGTATACCTCTTGTGCCTGACGGTATGCCCTTGCTAGTTGGACAGCTCGTTCCTGAATACTGGCCAGTGATGCGTCCTCTTTTAGATTCCCATGCCTGATTAAGTCTCTTCCTAGCGCTGGGTTAATGTGCGCCAGGAACTGTGCAGTTAGCGCAGGCATCGTTCCATTCCACGAGCGGGGAGAGCGCATTGAACCGTATGCAGTAGTCCTCGATTGGGCTAGTTCCCTGCTTCAGCGCTATCAATGAGTCAATTGCTTTCTGCTTCGTTTTGGTTGACATAAAGAACTCGTGCATTTGTTCTTTAAAGTCTGGCCAGTTATTGAATGGGAACTTCTTGGTTAGTGGCTCGCGTAGCCAATCTAATCCCTCTCCCAGCCAGTCCTGTTATTAAGTTCCTGCCATGAGATATTCTTGCTCCAGGCTTCCTCCACTTGCTTAGTTTCATACTCCTGTTGTGCATCCTGTACTGCCCTGAGTTTTACTCCCGCCCAATCTCCAGCCCGGTTGTCCTTGCCCTTCCTTATTCGGTATAGACAGATCGAAATCTTCCTATCCAACGCCGTTTCTCGTGCCAATTGGAAATAAGTTTCCATTTGTCATACCCAGGCGTCTACCGTTCGTGGGTCCCCCTCGTAGTGGTCTGGCAGCTCCAATTTGGTTGTTGGGGATGGTGTCGTAGGGTTAGCGCGTCGGTACTCATTGATCACATCGGCGATTGTTTGAGCAGTTGCTGTAGCCGCTTCCACCCGTCTTTGTCCCTGTCGATAGATTGCATCGTTGCGTGCTGCTACCTGAACTGGGGTCCCCGTTGTCTCCATGAGGGGCTCAATGGTGTCTTCTGTGAAGGTTTGATACCCTGAGTAAGGCTTGTGTGATGTGGGTAATCATATCTACCGTAGCGCGAAATGTGCTTGCTCCGACCCGGCAATAACTGAATCCTTGATGCATCAGGGTCCTCATTTGGCTCCATCCCCTGACAGCTCCAACCATTTTTTCTACGTGCCAAATGCTTGGGTTTCCGTAGGAGGCTCGGACTTTGGCACAAACTTCCCGAATCTCGGAGGCTGTCATCAAAGTTCCAGATTTCCTGGATTTGTGGGAATGCGGGCCATTTATACAGCCGACCAGTATTGCCAGTTTGAAGAGGATTAGGTAACAGTATCCTTCCAAATCAGGATGAAGCTGGTACTCTGGTAAGCTTTGTGTAGGGTATGGATAGGGGAGTTCGAACGCTGTTTTGAACCGTTCAGTTGCCAGTTATTGATTTCCATTTGTTGATGGTCATAGAAACCTTTATTTCGATCTCCCGCTGTTGGTTCGGGTTCTAGCCAGTCCTCCATATGCTGTACTGCTCCGCCGTGCCATGTCCAGTCTCCTCCGGCTGTTCTCATTTTGGCTTTACTTTGGGCCAGATCCACCAATGTTGCTCATGCATACGAGAGTTTGTGTGCCTTTTCTGCACGTCGATCCCTCTGGTATTCCTTAAGATCGTTGACAATGTTGTCCACAATTTTCATTTCCGTTTTAGGAGGTGGTGTGGGGGCGCGGAGTTCCTTTCCAAATCTTTTTATTATCTCCCGATGGGGTTCGCGATGGCGGTATCCCATGGGAAGTTTCTAATGGCCTTACGGATGGGGGAGGGGTTTCCTTTCTTTTTCCTTTGTCTTTTTGTTGGTTGTCTCCGCCGAACCAGTGCTCGTGGGTTGAAGGTCATGAGCCCTTCGATCCGTTCAAGATCCTTCCACATATAGGAGTCATCCTCCCTAGGTCTGATCATTTCCTTTTCTAATATATGGAAGCGATCCTGTTTGATGTTATCTTGGATCCCAAACGTAACCGTGGTGTCCCGAAGTTCTGGTTCCCATGAGAGTATGTCCTGCTGAGAGTGGGCCACATCGGCCAATCATATTCTCCAGTAGAGCTCCTTCTTGAATAAGTACATGTAGCAATACCCATTCTTTCGGTACTGGGGTCTCTCCAGCGATGAGTCTCAGGTTTCCTCCCGGTAAGCGTGGTTTTTGTTTTTCAGGGTTCCATTCCTTAAGCCAATCTAGTTCGCCTAGCTGTTTCAGGAACATGTCCATATGGAGCAATTTTTCGATTCCCAATCCTCGGACGGTTTGAAATTCTGGAGGTGTCAGGGGGGTTTGGTAATCGGAACTTTATTTTGGCCCGTAAGTAGGGGTCGTAACGGGCCCCAGCGAGTCGTTCCTCGTTCTCTTTGAAACGTTGCACCCTGGTATAAGCCCCTGGTTTTATGTTTCCAGTTTTGGGCAGTGCATGAGAGCGTTCCAATCTTCTGGTTCAATGACCATGCCCTCGCTTGCGTATAGTTCCGTGACAACCGTGAGATGGTCCTGGATCATCTCATCCCCTTTGTATTTGCGATATTTCTTTATCGCCTCCTCGGCATTGTGTGTCCATGTTAGCCACTGATTGTATTTGGACGCGATTAATGCCAAGTAAACCGGGTGGCTCCGGTTGCCGTGGTACTCCGTTTTTAGGAGGTTCTCCAGAACCTTCCAGTCCTTCTCCGCCCGATCTAGGGCTCTTTGGGCTTGAACAGCCGCTCGACGCATGCGTCGCATCTCTAACAGGTCTGCCCAAGCAGCCTCCTGTTCTTCGCGTTGTTCGCGGTCTAATTGGTCCAGCATTCTCTGGACGTCATCATGTGCCTGCTTTTCCTGCTGGCGGCAGTGCCTTCTCCACAACCTAACATGGTTGTTGTACTTTCGGATATAAGTATCGCCAATGAAGGTCGGCATGCGTGTGATGATCGGGATGTCGGAAGCCCAGTCCGCTGAGAAGATCGAGCCAATCTCCTTAAGTGTTGCTTGGGCGTGTGGGAGTATGTAATTGAATTCGGTGTTCATGATTGTAGTGGTGATCGGGGTGTGTGATTGTGTGGGTGTTTCTTCAACCGGTTCCGTTCTATCTCCAACAGGCAATCGGTCCGTTCCTTCGGCAGTCGCCTAGTTACTGTGCAGTTTGCACAGGTTATCGCCTGTTCTCTCGTCTCTCTGTGCTTTCCTTCGCACAGGGTTGGTCCAATCGGGTCAATAACGCACCCCGACTTGGATCTTGGATTTAATTCCATCAAGTGCCAATGCAAGACTAAAGTGCCTGGGATTTCACCCTACAGATCGATGAGATCTGAAACAGGGACTTTCGGCCCCTTGCTACGCTCGTGATGCACCGGTTGTTTCGCTCGTTCCTGAGCTTTTCCGCAAAGATCGGTACAGCTAGTTCACCAGTGCCTGCCCGCACTTTCAACGACACTCAACTGTTCTCGTCCGACTCTGTTTGGTTGACAGTGGGAATGGATTATCCCGTAGTCACTAGTGCGACCTAGTGAGGCTATCTGTTGTTGTTGTCGATGTCACCTAGTTCCTCGAGGCTGTCAGCAGGTGGCGCTGAGACAGACGATTTCTTTCGCGGACCGCTTTGTCACTGTGAGCCACAACGAGCAAGATGTGCTCGGCGCTGTAGCAGACGACGAAGGGTAGGGGTAGAAAGACTCTAGGTTATGTTAGGACTAACCCCAACAAACCCCTAGGCTTCCGAGACGAGAGAGATGAGGAAACGAGAAGTAGAGTAGATTGCTGGAGGGCAAACTACCTAGAGTCTTAGGGACTCACTACTACAAGAGACACCCTTTATATACTGCTAGCTAGGTCCGTGCGCAGCAACCCTAAGCCCTAGGGGCTGTGGTGCGCAGCAACTGGCCTAGACTCTAATGACGTACCCACACCTAGCCCCCTCCTAGACCTGGCCCAGACTGGTCCGCTCTGTCGGTAACCCTAACCCCAAGAGTCCCATAGCCGCTTGCTGACTAACCCTTGGGCAGTCCTAACATAGGGGTGGTGTCGTCCTTCCTTAAGTGGTATCTCCCCGTAGAGGCCCCCAATAAATAAGTAAAAATAGGGAAAATGATAAGAAAAGTCTAATGCTCGTAACAATCATTAAGGATATCTCCAAGGCAGCAACACGACACCGGGATACGCAGGTTCAAAAAGGATTGGCAGAAGGGAATCCGGAGTTTCAACGCAAAGACGGTCTCATCACATGGAAAGGACGCGTGTATGTACCAGCAATCACGGAACTCAGAGAAAGTGTCATCCAAATCCACCACTCCTGGGGACATCCGGGAGTAGCTAAGACATTGGAACTAATCACACGAGACTTCTGGTGGCCGAACATGAAAAAAGACATTGAACTGTACATCCCAGGATGTGAGACATGTCAACGTGCTAAGCCGGACAGACAAGCAAGAGCGGCACCACTGGTTCCAAACGAAGTACCAGATGCACCATGGGAGGTTGTCTCGATTGACTTGATGGGACCGCTACCGGAGTCTAAGGGCAACTGACATGATCATGGTCATAGTGGATCGATTCACCAAGAAATCCTACTTCTTGCCTGACAACATCATCAATCGCGTCACAAGGAGTCGCAGTCTTGTTCAGGGATAACATCTTTCGAGAGCACGGATTACCCAAGAAAGTCATCAGCGACCGAGGACCTCAGTTCGCATCTAAGTTCATGGATGACCTTTATGGGATACTCGGAATCCAACCCAACCGATCAACGGCAGTACCACCCTCAGACGGACGGACAGACGGAGCGAGTCAATCAGGAGGTCAAGGAGTTCCTGACTATGTTTGTCAATCACAGACAAGACAACTGGAGCGACTGGCTGGCAGTAGCACAATTCTGCCACAATGATCGAACTCACTCAGGCGACAGGGTTCTCACCCTTCTTCATGAACTACGGACGTCATCCTAATAAAGGACTCAACCCCACGCACCAGCCAAAGGTGGTGGCTGTTGAAGAACTGGCGAAACAAGTGGAGGACGTCCACGAAAAGGCGAAGGCAGCACTAGAGAAGGCTGCATCCACAATGAAGAAACGGTGGGACTTAAACAAACAGCCAGCACGAGAATACCAACCCGGTGACAAGGTGTACCTGAGCACAGAACACCTACCTACAATCCGCGCCACCAAAAAGTTAGACGGGAAGTTTGTTGGCCCTTTGGAAGTCCTAGAGAAAGTCGGCGAGTCGGCATATAAGCTGAAAATCCCAACGTCCTGGAAAGTCTACAACGTCTTTAACGAAGTACTTCTGAAACCTTATAAGGAACCTGTTTTCCCACGTCAAAAAGAAAAAGCTGCGAACCGCAAGGAGGCGCAGATGACGGAGGAGTCACAGGATGATGAGTACGAGGTAGAGGAAGTCATGGACAGTCGTGTCAGCGGACGAGGCAGCGGTCGTCTTGAATATCTGGTGAAATGGAAAAACTATCCCGTGGAGGAATCGACTTGGGAGCCGGTGGAAAACTTGTCCAATGCACAGGGCGAGATAAAGAAGTTTCACAAGCGCAACCCTGGAGCACCTCGAAAGGCTAGGGGCATGATCTATCGCCCTTATGAGAATTTCACACAGACGATGGCGCCAAAACTGCCTGTTTGGTTGGGAAGATGGACACTTTGAACGGGACTACCTGGAGCGATTGGAACGAAATTGGTCGCGGTGGAAAGGAAACCGCAAGGAGGCTAACGCCGAGGATGATGATACGGATGGGGCGTTCTCAAGAGATCTTGAGCGCAGTGGGCCAGTTGTACCCACGCTTGATTCCCTGAAGAAAGTTTTGAACACAGGCATCAAGGAAGTCTTTCCCATAGCGTCGACTTCTCGGGACGCGAAGTCTTAATGGGAGGGATATGTTACGATCCTACGGACTCAGTTTCTTTTTCTCTTCTTTTTCCATATTTTTACTTATTTGTCTGGGGCCTCTACGGGGAGATACTACTTAAGGCAGGATGTTACCACCCCTATGTTAGGACGCCCAAGGGTTAGTCAGCGAGCGGCTGCAAGAGCCTTGAGGTTAGGGTTGACCGACAGTATGGCCAGGGGCTAGATCGGTCTAGACAGGGGACCGGGGTAACACGAGGCATGGAGCGGTCTGGGTCTGTTGCTGCGCACCGCAGCCTTAGGGCTTAGGGTTTGCTGCGCACAGACCAGGGATTGGGTATATAAGTAGTAGCTCTTGTAGTAGCGAGTCCCTAAGACTCTGGATAGTTTCCCTACCCGGGACTCAATCTTAGTGGTTGTTTGGTTTCGCCTCCTTTCTTTTCTCCTCGTTGACGAGGCTTGAGGTTGTGTTTGGGTAGCTCCTAACACTGCAGCACCACAGGCAATCCCAAGAAGGGCAATGGCATTCCAGAGATATACCAACTATACACAACCACAGGTGTCCAAAACATTGTTTGGTTGGGAAGATGGAAAATTCGAGCATGACTACCTCGAAAAATTGGAACGAAACTGGAGGAGATGGAAAGGAGATCGTCGACCAATCTACCAGGAGGTTGACAGAACAGGAGAGTTCTCCCGGAAGTTAAAAAATCCAGAAAAACAACAAAGGGGTCAAACGAGACCCAAGAAAGGACAACAGGGAGGCCAGCAGAAGGATGGAAAGGCAAAACCATCACCTCAGCAAAAGGGTAAAGGACGTGAAGTACCGCTCCCAATACATGAACAGGAAAGGAGAGAGCGAGAAAAACAAGCAAGGGAAACAAATACTGCTGAATCTCAACGAAATGAGATGGCAGATGACCCTATGGAACCCTTAGTGGAAGGACGAGACAATGCAATGGAGGAGATTCTGGAAGAGAGAGTAAAAGAAATCGAGGAAGAAGAAGAGGAAGAGGGATCAGATACGGAGACAATTATGGCTTATGAAGATTGCCATATGGAAATCATGGAAGACATGGACAATATGCAACCATGAAGGAACAAGAGGACTTTTCTTTTCTGTTTTCTTTGTAGTATAGCTTTTCATTTTCAGGTGCTCTGGAAGGTCAAGGAGATGGGTACATGGGACAAGGTCAAAAAACAGGATGTGCAAAAAACTGCAAGAATACAACCAGGATAACTCAGAGTTCACGAGGACGCGAACCTTGAAGGGGGGGTAATGTTACAAATCAACCCCTAAGTTCGATGCTTTGACGCATTCGACGCCTTATCCAACATCTCACTTATCCAAGAGAGCACTATCTATTTACAAACGCAAGGCGTAGGGCATATACTCACCAACGGAGGTTCAGTCAGTTACGTGCTACATGGAAGCCTTACTACAGGCAACAGTAACAGTGACAAGACAAGGCCATAAAGGGTGCAACAGTTGCAGAGGCTATATCACGCATTCATCATCAGTCTAGGATGTAGTACCAGAGATGGGACCAACGTATAGGTCATGATGGATACATTGGACAACTCGCAAAGCTTATCGCAAGGATAAGATCTTATCAAGTGATCTTATCTTATCTTATCACTTATCACATCAGGATGGGATTCCTTATCGGTGTTATCAAGGATCTTATCATAGATAAGATAAGGAGGACATGAGGCTTAGCATGAGGATGCAGTATGGCAGAAGCACAGTAGGCACAGTCGGACATGAGGGGAAGGCAAGGAGGCTAGGTAGGGGTATATAAGGACTACTGTAGAGGTTACTCTAAGACTCGAGATAGTTTGTCTTGCTCAGGCAACTACCTAGTTTTCAATTCCATTCATTCTCTTTTTCTCAATCTTCTCTTCGCTCGCTTGTAGTGAGCTTGAGTGTTGTGTTGTTTGAGCATAGCTCCTAACACAAAAGACCAGACCGACGCAGGTATGAACTTTAGTTCGCAGAGCGGGACCATGCTGGCGACCACAGTGCACTCACTGAGAGCACCTGACCTCCCCGGAATAGTGGGTCGGGGGTACTGGCAGGTGGTGCACTGGAAGAGCTTGGGAAAACAAGCGAAACAAACTTCTGAGGAGCGCCAGGGTATCAAGGCCACGATAAGACCCGTATGGGTGAATCACCAGGCCCCCACCCCTCAGGAGTCAAGGAAGACCGACAGCGGGAGATACCCATCTAAGGCGACCCCTGGGAAGGCTCCTTGCGCGAGGGTGCCGAGAGACCTCGGCAAGCAGGAGTTTTTACTACAGGGATTTATCGAGACAGAGCGAGAATGTGTGTTGTATGCAAGGTGGTGCGAACAAGAGTATCAGTCGACGACAGCTGGGCAACACAAATTCCGGCACAGCATAACATGCATGTGCTATGGTGGATGTTGCACACAGCCAGGGAGCGAAGGCAAAAGCAAAGTGAGGAGACACGTCGTCTTCTCGCTGAGGCTGACCGCGTGGCACGAAAAGAGCAAGACAATGCTTGGGCGGAGCTCTTGAAGCAACGAGAGACAGAACGCGTAGCACGCGGAAAGAAAGAGATGCAAAAGACCGTGGAAGTCAAACACGTCACACCCGTTCCAACCCCTGTTAGACAGGACAGGGTTAGGAATGTGACAGAGGAGAAGTTCAGCAGGGACGAGTTAACTGGACAATTACCGATCAAGAAGTCTTGGTCAAAACAGCGGAAAGCTGCAGTAGAGTTATATGAATACGCATATGGACGATATGACAGAGTTAATCAATAAACTCGAATCTATGAAAGGAGTGCGAATCGAATATGAACCTAAGTGCATGTATAACAGGGTATTCATTCAACAATGCAACAAAGAGATAAGAACACAGAGATCCAAGTGGGGACAGGCTGCGTTCATAAACCTTGAGAAGATCGGTGGCACGGGATTTGGCGATGGCCAAGATCTTGTACTGGAAATAGGAATTGACTATTCCTGTTTTGGGAAGTTATGTAAAGAGGGCGTTTGATTGCACGCCGAGAGATCTGGAGTTGGTGGCTCATCACTGGTGTTTGTCGCATGAGGCATGGAACAAACTTCAACACGCATTGAATGGCAACATAATGAAGCCGCAGCAGTATCGGAAAGACCGAAACTCTCCATATAGCCTGAATCAAACCAACGGAGAAGGCGTTACCTACAACGCCCAAAGACTATGTGGGACGAGGAGCATTGCATGGTTGCCAAGGTCTCAGTATGAGATCCTTCATCAAAGCGTGTGGAGAAGAGACGCTGAAACAACACGAGCATAGAGTTAAGAAATGGACCAAAGCTGTGGACTCACAATTACCTGGGAAACCAGGAGTATACAAACGCACGGCAGCAGATCCATGGAGGGAAAAGGGGTACTGCTACATGTACCTTTTCCAACCACGATTCTACAATCGTTTTCAGTGGCCAGCCTATCCAATGGTGGAGCAGATTGCAGGATGGGAGCGAGATCTCAGGAAGAACTGATGCAAAGTTCATCCTGGAAGACGGGGACGGGGAAAAAGTGTATCATATACACCCCCACAATGAGAAACCTGTAAGGATGCAGGATTTGGAAGAATACGATGTTGTCTATGAATGGGAACATATCGATGAAATCAAAGATTGGACCCAATGGAGAAACATCAAGTTTGGAGCACAGAAAGATGAGGAGGTGGTGTACCCACGCAATCTCTTAACCACGACGCAGCGGGTAACAAGGCGGATGACCATGCAACGATATGGTAGACCTCGTGGAGATTGGTTCACCGAACAAATCGCAGACCAGCTCAGAGACACGTCGAAGGCATATATCGACATGAACATCTGGGCACGACAAGTGAGACATGTGAACCAATCAATATTACCACCACCCGGATTTTCGAACTACAATCCGGATACACCGGGGTTATGCTACTTGTGGTTATTTAAACCCCAATACTGGAACGCATTCACGTGGCCCAGGAACCCGTCGTAGAAGGAAATCGCAGAGTACGAACCGGAGATGCGAAACCCGGAGATTAGAGTAAGGGTGTCCCTAAACTGGGGACACATAAAATATCATGTGGAACAAGATGAGGAGGGACGTATGGCTGAGGATGTACTAGAGGAAATGTCCAACGGAGCAGGACAACATGTACCAGTGGGATACACAATAACGGATGCATTGATCTCAGCATTTTTATTGTGTATCACAACATGGTTGACACTGTTCGCACCAACGGACATAAACCAGAGATGGCACGCAGCTTCGGAGGAGGAAAGGAGGACCGCAGCAACCAATTTGGCACATTCGGTAAACCCAATCATTGAGGCCATATGAGGTCCACGAGAGGAGAGAGCACCGGCAGTGAAAATAGATATGCCAGACTACTATGAAGGACAACCAGAACAAATCACGAACTGGTTGAGAAACATGGCAATATATTTTCGATTGATGAAAATCAAGGACTCCACAAAGATGACGGTGATGGCACTACGACGTATAAGAGGAGGGTCAGCCAATCGAGTGAGTAATTGGGCTGGAGTGAAAATCCAACAAATATTGGATTATGCGACGGAAAAAGATCAACTGAAGGGCAGATGGAACGTATGCAGTGGGGACAACGAGGGAGCAAGAGAGAGATGGAATTCCTCTCTTATTGACAGGAGCAGGAGATGGAGCAATGATGCAACAACCGCTCATCCACCAATCCCCGTTCAGAGATTGGGCAGACTTTGAAGAACAGGCAAAACAGTTCTTCCTGACGACGGAGACACGAGACGATGCGATCAGAAAAATACAACAGCTGTCGCAAGGAAAACGTAATGTCGAAGATTACATCATTGACTTTAGAGGATTAGCTCAACTAACGGGCTACAATGAGATAGCGCTTATCACAAAATTCAGGAGGGGACTGAATCCGAATTTAGGATTGAAAGTCGCAGAATCGGGTCAACCAGGAGACGGTTCGACTACAGGAGATTTAGAGAAATGGTACACAAAGGCAATGGAGTTGAACAAGGCATGGAGAGATGCCAGGAAGTTTTATGGAGATGTAAGGGTTGGAAATCCAGGGCAAGGGCAGAACCAACAACACGCATCGAATACAGGGACACAGAATACCCAGAACAAGGTAGCACAAAATTCTGGACCCCAAGGGAATGGAGCGACTCGAGGACCTCCACCCCAAGCAGCATTGGGATCGGGCGCGCGTGACCCCAATGCCATGGACGTAGATAGAAGGAAAGGACCAATTACCTGCTATAATTGTGGCAAAACAGGTCACATAGGCAGAGATTGTAAGGAAGCGAGAACGATAACCTGTTACAATTGTGGAAAGACAGGTCATACAAGCAAGGAATGCAAGGAGCCAAGGAATTGGAAGGGGAAGACGCGAATCAGAGAAATAGGGTGGAAGGAGTATCTGGAAGACATCATGGAAGAAGATAAGGAAGCCATAAGAGAGGCCATGGGTTTTTAAGAAGCTCGAAGGAAAACAGTTCCAATCCAACGAGCAAGGACTTTATTTCTACTAATTCACCATGTACTTATGATACAAAAAATAATTCACGGGTTGAATTAAATCATATTGAGTATGAAATAAAGTCCAAGGAACAACAACAACAATTCAGAAATCTACCGATAAGTGTGGTAGAACCTCGCTTGAAGGCCTGGCAGACTCCGTGGATGGTGAGACAGATATGGGAGCGACCACTTGGACAAGCTCTAGAATCTCTACGGAGGTGGACTCACGAGTCACGACTGGAGGAGGTAATGGAAGAACTAGTAAAGGATTTAAATGGAGCGTCAGAGGGAGAAGCAATGTGGTACCTGAATCACTTGAAACGACAACCGAAATATGTCATAGGAATGGGAAAAAGACAAATGAATTTACCATTGGTGGTGACTGACATAATGACGGGACAACGCATATCGGTGACAGCGTTGTTGGATTCGGGATGCATGGGGTCGTGTGTAAACAGGGAATTCGTGCAGCAAAATAACTTGAACACCAGAAAACTCGCCCACCCTGTCCCTGTATACAATGCAGACGGATCCGAAAATATGGACGGTAAACTGTCAGAAATGGTCCAATTAAGAATCCAAGTGGGAATGCACAAGGAGATCTGGGAATTTGGAGTGTCGTTGCTCGGTAAAACAGACATATTCCTGGGACACGATTGGCTCAGATATCACAACCCAGATGTAGATTGGCGAAAAAACATACTGAGTTTCAGTCGGTGTCCTGGCACGTGCCAACAAGACATGAAGGTAGATGAGCCCGAGGAAGAGAGTGAAGGGGAGGACGACGAGGAAAACAGGATGCATTGGGAGGAAGGAGACCGATTATTAGCGGTAATGAAGGAAGATGTAGACATGGAATGGATGCGAGCCTATGAGTCGACGGCAACAAAAATAGCATTGGAGAATAAGAACAAGCGGACCCTAAGCGAAATAGTACCTGAACACTATTTAAAACATCAGAAGGTGTTTGAAAAACAGACCTTTGATGAATTACCACTGAGACGACCATGGGATCATGCCATTGAACTCATCCCGGGATCAAAACCATTAGATTGTAAAATCTATCCACTGAGCAAAGGAGAACAGGAGAAACTGGAAGAATTCCTCCAAGAGAATCTGGATACAGGGAGGATTCGATCTAGTAAATCTCTGATGGCATCACCATTCTTCTTCGTAAAGAAGAAAGATGGATTGTTGAGACCCGTACAGGACTACAGAAAGCTAAATGAGATGACAATAAAGAATCGATACCCGCTACCACTAATATCAGAACTAGTGGACAAGTTATCTCATGCAAAAGTATTCTCGAAGATGGACATCCGATGGGGGTATAACAACATACGGATCAAAGAGGGAGATGAATGGAAAGCAGCATTCCGAACAAACAGAGGACTATTCGAACCTTTAGTCATGTTTTTTGGATTAACAAACTCACCAGCCACTTTCCAAACGATGATGAACGATTTATTCAGAGAAGAAATTGCAGAAGGATGGGTAGTCATCTATATGGATGATATTCTAGTATTCTCAACAGATCAAAGGAGTCACACGGAACATGTGAACAGAATATTAGCGAAACTCGAACAACATAAGTTATTGCTAAAACCAGAGAAATGTTGGTTTGATAAGAAAACCATCGAATTCTTGGGAATCATAATTTCACATGATTCGATCAGTATGGACACAGCAAAAGTTAAAGCCATAACCGAATGGCCAGTCCCACAATCCAAAAAACATGTACAACAGTTTTTGGGATTTGTGAACTTCTACAGAAGATTTGTAAGAGGATTCGCATCCGTGTCCAAGCCGTTAACCAGATTAACGGGAAAAGAAGAATGGAAGTGGACGGAAGAACAACAAGGAGCTTTTGAGGAGCTCAAAAGAAGAGTGGCAGAAGAAGTAGTGCTGGCGATACCAGCAGATAAAGGACAATTCAGAGTAGAAGTGGATGCATCGGACTTCGCAATAGGGGGAATCTTGTCACAACAACAACAAGATGACACTTGGAGACCAGTCGCATTCATTTCAAAATCTTTGAACCCAGCGGAACGAAATTATGAGATTTATGACAAGGAAATGCTTGCAATTATGCATGCATTTTACGAATGGTCTCATTATTTAAAAGGAACAGAGATAGCAGTGGAGGTCTTAACGGACCACCAAAACTTGACATACTTTCGAAAACCCCAAAATATCAACCGACGACAAGCCCGTTGGATATTGGACCTTCAGGAATACAATTTTACCATAAAACACCAACCTGGTAAATCAAATTCTAAAGCCAATATTCTGTCATGGAGGACAGACCATAAGGGGGAGGAGATTGACAATGAAGGAACAATACTGCTAAAGGAAGACTTATTCATTAGAGTATATGATGACGATGATGCTCTAGTGGATATACAGAAGAAAATTGCGAAGACCAATAACAGACAATGGGAATCGCAAGTAAAGGAAGGATTAAAGAGTGGAAACAAAGAATGGAAACAAGAGAAGGGATTGGTGTACTGGAAAGAACGAATCTACGTACCAGTCGACCGAAGGTTGAGGGAAGACATCATAGGAATCCATCATGAATGGGGACACTACGGAGTGGATAAAACCATGGAGGTAATAACAAGAAACTACTGGTGGCCAAGAATGCAACGAGATGTCAAATTATACGTAACAGGTTGCAGAACGTGCCAAACAGTTAAGCCGGACCTGAACAAAATGGGCAAATCCCTTACGGCCGTTAAGTGTACCAGCACAACCATGGCAAGATATTTCAGGTGGACTTAATGGGACCGTTTCCGGAATCCATGGGATACGATACAGTGATGGTAGTGGTGGACAGATTCTCGAAGAAAGCCTTCTTTCTTCCCACGAACACTACAGTCACCTCCCTGGGGGTAGCAAGGTTATTTCGCGACAATGTATTTCGAGAACATGGGATACCACATCGAGTAATAAGTGATCGAGGATCACAATTCGTGTCGCAATTCATGAAAGAACTATATCGACTACTGGACATAGAAGGAAATCCATCTACAGCCTATCATCCACAAACAGACAGGTCAAACAGAACGAGTAAATCAGGAAGTCCGAGAGTTTTTATCAATGTATACCAATGACAAACAGGACAACTGGAGCGAACACTTAGCTCTGGCTCAATTTTGTCATAATGATCGAGAAAACTCTTCAATGGGACACACACCGTTCTTTTTAAACTATGGAAGACATCCAAGGAAGTGGTTTCGATCTGACGAAGACAACGACAATTCCAAGTGTGGAGACGTTTGTAGAAGGAGTCAAAAAGGCATGGAACTCTGCAGCAGACAATCTGGAGAAAATGGCAGAACGAATGACGAAACAGTATGATAAAGGCAAATGACCATCAAGAGAATATGAGATTGGTGATAAAGTATATGTAAATTCGGAACATTTACCACACATACGAGCATCCAAGAAACTGGATAACAAGTTTTATGGACCATACGAAATTATTGAGAAAATCGGGTCAGCCGCATACCGTTTGAAATTACCCACAACATGGAAAGTATACAATGTCTTTAACGAAGTATTACTGAAACCATATGTGGAACCGGTATTCCCAGAACAAAAAAGAAAAAATGCAGAGTTAGAGGAACGAAGAAAAGAAGAGGAGGGAAAGATCCAGGGAGA
The DNA here is from genome assembly GCA_023014455.1 of Amanita exitialis. Lineage (NCBI taxonomy): Eukaryota > Fungi > Basidiomycota > Agaricomycetes > Agaricales > Amanitaceae > Amanita > Amanita exitialis. Next base: position 150,528 of record JAEBUR010000002.1, read on the forward strand.
AGAATATGAGGTTGAAGAAATTTTGGACAGTAGAACGAAGGGAAGGGGTATTCAATACCTGGTCAAGTGGAAAGGATACCCAGTTGAAGAATCATCCTGGGAATCCACGACAAACGTCACAAATGCTAGTGAACTAGTAAAAGAATTTCACAAGCAAAAGCCGAATGCACCCGCTCCCCGAAACATACCACATAATGCCTTTCAGAAATACGAGAATCTCACATGCCCACCAGTACCAAATTGTCTATTTGGCTGGGAGGATGGGCGGTTCGAACAAGATTATTTGGACAAGCTCCAAAGGAATTGGCAACGATGGAAGGGAGATCGCAAACTGATATATGAAGAACCGGACACGAACGGGACTTTCGTACGACAAGTCAACTAGGTTCTCGAGGACATGAACCTTTAAGAGGGGGGTAATGTTACGATTTGATCTTATCTAAGGATCTTATCTTATCTCTTATCTCATCAAGACGCGATCTCTTATCGGGTTATCGGAAATCTTATCACAAGATGACATAAGCTGGTCACGTGACATGACAGGTGTTGGGCATGAGGATAGACATGAGGGATACAGGAGGAGTAGGTGAGGCTGGGGGTATATAGGTAGTGTAGGAGCGTGTTGAGCCCCAGGCTCTTGATTGTCATTGTCATAGACAGTGCAACAGAGTTTCTTCTTCTCTTTTTGCTTTTCTTTTCTGGTTGTGTCTTTGGTCTATCGACCTTCTTGACAGCTGCATCAGTGACTTTGGGACATGATTAGTAAGCAGGTCTTGAGATAGTCAGTTGATAGTATTAGTAAGCAAGTCTGGCACTCCTACTCGTATTTTCACCATAATGCCATAGTCATTCCTTTGCTTTGCCTTCATTGCTTGTCACCCTTCTTTTCTGCCCATCTCTGTCACTCACAGTCACCATCACCATCACAGCACCCAATGACGATGACATTGCATCCAGTCTAGGTGTCGGGAATCTTCCAGGACCTGCCCCAGCCTCTACCCCAGTTGGCCTGTGCTCTTGCAGTGCTGGGGAGAGTATATCAATGCTCAGACCAACACAACACTCAAGCTCACTGCAAGTGAGCAAAGAGAAGAAATGAGAAAAGAGAGTGAATGAATTGAAAACTAGGTAGTTGCCTGAGCAAGACAAACTATCTCGAGTCTTAGAGTAACTCTACCTACAGTAGTCCTTATATACCCCTACCTAGCCTCTTTGCCCTTCCCTCATGTCCAACTGTGCCTACTGTGCCTCTGCCATACTGCATCCTCATGCTAAGCCTCATGCCCTCCTTATCTTATCTATGATAAGATCCTTGATAACACCGATAAGGAATCCCATCCAGATGTGATAGGTGATAAGATAAGATAAGATCACTTGATAAGATCTTACTCTTCTGATAAGCTTCACGAGTTGTCCAATGTATCCATCATGACCTGTATGTTGGTCTCATCTCTGGTACTGCATCCTAGACTGGTGATGACATGTGATATAGTCAGCTGCAACTGTTGCACCCTCTATGGCCTTGTCTTGTCACTGTTACTGTTGCCTGTAGTAAGGCTTCCATGTAGTGTGTAACTGACTGAGCCTCTGTTGGTGAGTATATGCCCTACACCTTGCATTGTAGATAGATAGTGTCTCTTAGATAAGTGAGATGTTGGATAAGGCATTGAATGCATCAAAGCATCAAACTTAGGGGTTGATTCATAACAGGTCGCCAGAATGCCAAGTCTCATTTGACCTTCTGAAAGAACAATTCATGACTGCCCCTGTATTAGCCATGCCTGATGCAACTAAACCCTTTATTCTAGAAAGTGACACATCCAAATGGGCTGTAGGAGCAACTATACTCCAAGCAGACAGCAATGGCCAGCTGCATCCATGTGGATATCTCTCCCATGCCTTAACCCCTACTGAACACAATTGGCAAATATATGACAGGGAGCTTTATGCTATAATTCGTGCACTCAAAGAATGGAGCTACCTGCTCTTAGGAGCACCTCACACCATCACCATTCAATGTGATCATAAAAACTTAACCTATTATCATGCACCTCAGTGCTTGACTGCACACCAAGCCTTCTGGTGGAATAATTTATCCAGATATAATCTACAACTAGTGCATTACCCCTGGAGCTAAACTGACTCAAGCCAACACTCTTTCCTGCCACCCTGACCATGCTGAAGGAGAAGAAGATGACAAAACAGTCACTATGCTCCCACACTCTATTAATAGCAGTGCCACTGACACATTTGTTGAAAAAGTCAGACACTGCCTTGACAAAAATACCCTGCTTCCATTTAGAAGCACTATCTCCAACTGGAAGCTAGACAATGGACTATTATTATACAAAGGAACACCCTATGTTCCTGATGATCTAGATCTATGCCGTGATATCATCAAAGAATACCATGAATTGCCAAGTGCAGGACACCCTGGATTCTTCAAAATGCTTGCTTTGCTCAAGACTTCGTTATTGGTGGCCAGGAATGACCATCTTACTAAAGAAATATATAGATGGCTGTGGAACCTGTCAACAGATGAAACCAAACACTCATCCCACTGCCACACCCCCAACACCAATTATTTTGCATGCCCAGCAACCATTTCAACAGATAACAATGGATTTCATCACCAATCTACCAATCTCTGATGGTTATGATTCTATTCTTGTCATGGTTGACCAAGGACTTACAAAAGGGGTAATTCTATCGCCTTGTCACAAAACAATCACCACCAAACAAACAGTGACACTCTACATCAAAGAAGTATTCAAATGCTTTGGACTTCCTGATATCATGATCTCAGATCAAGGACCACAGTTCGCAGCAAAAGTCTTCAAGGAGATAACCACTGCACTAAATATAAAACATCAAATGAGCACTGCTTTTCATCTGCAAACTGATGGACAATCAGAACATCTAAATCAGGAACTAGAGACCTATCTCCAGATATTCTGTGCTTATGATGTAGCCAACTGGAGCAGAGTCTTACCCATTGCCAAGTTTGCACACAATCAATGCACTCATCAAGAGCTGAAACAATTACCCTTTCACCTCATGTATGGAACAGACCCTGTGGCACTACCAGAAGTAGTCAGCAGAACCAATGCACCTGCAGCAGATGCACATTTAAAGCAACTCCACAAAGCAAGAGAAGAAGTGCTTGCAGCACACAAATTAGCACAGTCTAAAAATGATGAAATGCACTATTCACCACTCTGAACCCTTCAAGGAAGGAGACAAAGTATGGTTAGAGTTGAAGAACCTTCACATACCATATGAAACATGTAAACTGGCACTTAAAAGAGAAGGACCATTTCAGATAGAGAAAGTCCTAGGACCAGTAACATACAGACTAAAATTACCCACCCAATGGCACATTCACCCAGTGTTCCATGCAGCACTCCTTACACCATATAAGGAAACCAACATACATGGACCAAATAACACAAGACCTCCCCCTGATCTGATAGAAGGCCAGGAAGAGTATGAAGTTGAAGCAATAATAGCACATCACAAAAAAGGCAACTCATACCAATACCTCATCAAATGGAAGGGATATGATACATCATACAACACCTGGGAAACCCAAACACAACTTGACTAATGTGGAAGAAGTCCTAGACAGATATAAAAACAGGAGAAAACTCAACTAAAGACTAACAATCTTCGCATTGCTACTTCAGAGAAGGCTGGAGAACCAAGAACGATTCCAACTCATGGAACTCTTGGATATTCAGGAGCGTTTAATGCTGGTGCTACCTATCCACAAATACTTAATCGGGTTAGGAGAACCATTGCTTTCGCCTGGATTGAACTGGATCAAACAATCTCTGTTCATCTCACAAGTCTGGAGAGTACTTTCCAGTCAACCACACTCCCTTGCCATCAGACAGATTGTGATAGAGCATGCCAATTTTGACTGCACCAACCTTATTGAGACGTTCATCAATGTTACCAATCTAGCATGGGAACTGACCAACTCTATTCAGTTGAACCTAGATCAGCTCACCCTTGATCTCCTTCACCAACTCCTGATCACTGACATTGAACAATATATCATTGATGCCATCAAACTAGTACACAATGGACAGCTGTGCATCTATGTGCAGAAGAATGACATCAGGAATCTAATTAAGATCAACTCCTGGTTCAACCCTATTTATGTTGTCCCCAACTGCTATGAGATCCTTGATGCAGCAGACAAAATTCATGATAAAATCGAAGGAATACTCGCCCACATCAAGAAGGCAATCAAATCCGTCAATGAAACACATATTTACATCAATGACATGTTCCCCCCTCGACCTTCCAGCACACCTCACATTGTTCTCAATGGAGAAGAAGTACAAGTCATTATTTGCACCCTCACTGAATTAGACTTGGCCACACCCCTGATGACAACAACGCCCCTTGTCACAAGGCAACCTGAAGGATTGATCTCAGCAGCTAAACAGATGGCCCCAAAAGGAAAGTCTATACCAATTTCAGCACTGATGAACCCTCAGCCATCAGCACAACCCTCAACAATGATACCTTCAAATCCACCTGTCACATTCTCAACAGTCAACCCTGTGACACCACCTAAACAGAAAGGTAAAGGAAGGACTACCACACCTGCCACACCCCAGGCACCTTGAAAACAGCCTTGATGCCCTCATTGCCTTATCTGTAATTCCCAAGGACACATCACATCACAACATGACCCTAACCATCATCTCACACTACTGAAATCAGTTCCTAGATGCATTGAGAATTCAGGGTCCACCCCTGGCACATCACCATGCCCATCAAACTGCTCCCAATGCCCCCCTTCAATGTGTCCTTGCCCCCTTTGTCGCACTCACCAAGGATTCCAACAGGGAACCCACCCTGGAACCATCACCTTTGATAATGAAGAAGAGCATCGTGCCTGGTTAGGAGGACAACACTGCCCTGATGATGAAGATGATGAATTCCACCTCGGAAAACCCAACTGGTGGACTGAAACTGAGCACAACAATGTTGAGTGAGTGCTCACTATACTTTTGTTTTATTAGTGTAGGATATTACTTGTGGACAAGTAATCTAGCAAAGAGCTAGTGTTACAATTATGTGTACTTTGTTATTTTTCTTATGTCAGCACCTGCCTCTTTTGGTGCTTATGCAATCTCTTCTATTTTCATATGCTTATGCAATGTCACGCAACACTTGCTGTGATTCTATTCTTACCTATGCCATATGCCTACCTTCACTCCATCATACTGACATTGCTCTGACCTCATTCATGATGCATTATGACATCTATACATACTACATCATACCTATGATGTTCCTTACCTTTTACAGACAGTAGGTTTACATATAAATAGCAGAGTTTGTCATAGGTCAAATCTTAAGTTCAACTTAGCTTGTATAAACCTTATAACTCACTGCAAAGCTTGTTAGTAAGCACAAGTTAATCTCTGGCAACCTTAACAGGTTGTGGTGAGATCTCAAGTCATAATTCATGCACTCTCACCTATAACCCTCTTCTCAAACCTGAGTCTCACCTTATAGGCTCAGTGCTGTTCACCCACTCATGTTTGCCAAGCTCACTTCATTGCTATCATCTCAGATGATCCTTGTGGCATTATGTCATTGGGTAGATTGACAGATGACTTGATCATCATAACACATGCTGCTGTGTCATTTAGGTTGCTTAATTTAGCTAGCTTCCATTGGCCTGCATTTCTGCCAATGTGCATGAGTGTGAAGATGATCTTCTTCTTATCAGTGTTATAACCAGTATTGATTTCAAAGAACATCTTGCAATTGTTCATAAATAGCTTGGCTAGTTTGCAGTTCCCTTCAAATTTAGTGGACATGGGACCCTTGATGCATTGATTGGCATTTGCATCAGCCATTTTGATATCAGGGTCATTATCTGGTGGTGGTGGTGGTGGTGGTGGAGTAGGTGTTCTAGGAGGTGGTGGAGTAGGTGTTCTTAATGGAGGTATAGGCAATTCAGAAGTTGGTTCTGGTTCTGGTTCTTTGTGTGAAGATGGTCCACTAATTTGTGCAAGATCTAAAGATAGGAACAGTCTAGGTGTGTTTCCTAATGTGGAAGTGAAATGTAAGGGGCTAGGTCATGCTGTTCCTAGCTCTTGAAATGCTTTGAATGGGGCAGGCTCAAATAGGTCACTAGATTCAATTGTATTCTCCTCTTGGGAAGAATTGGAATCTGAGTCACTGGGTGCACAGAATTTGCCCTTTCTGCTGGAAGATTCTCCAGTTACTTCAGGGGATCTAAGGTGCTCAGGGACATTGTTGATCCCTCCAGGAACATAGTAAGGTCCTTGAAAAGCTTTGTCTTCTACACAATGAACTTTGTCATTTTGATAGGTATGGCCAGCAAGATCTGCTAAGATCAGAGATAACATCTACTCCTGTTAGGTAGTATAATCCCTGGAATTTAATGGCTCCATTGGGTGGGCAGTTATTGTACTGTGGGATCCAGAAATGATGTGGCTCAACAGGGGTATCAGAAGATCTGTATTTCCAGATCTGATCTTGGCTACCTTTGTAGATTACTTCTCCTTGAAGTGTATATGTGTTTCAAAGTCCTCTGGCTGCTTGTTCAGTGGGGGAGCTCCTCTTGTGAAGATTCTGGAAATCTTGATCAGGCACCAGTAACCTACTGGCTGGCTCTTGGGAAGTTCAACAGTCTATGCACTAATGAGCTAATACTTGAGCTGTTTAGGTAAGTTTGACTTAAATTGTTATGATGATCAAGTTGTCTGTCAATCTACCTGATGATGTAATGCCACAAGGATCATCCAAGACAATGGCAATGAAGTAAGCCTGGTGAACATGAGTGGGTAAACAGTGCTGAGCCTATAAGGTGAGACTCAGGTTTGAGAAGAGGGTTATAGGCAAGAGCACATGAACTACAACTTGAGATCTCACCACAACCTGTTAAGGTTGCCAGAGATTAACTTGTGCTTACTAACAAGCTTTGCAGTGAGTTATAAGGTTTATACAAGCTAAGTTGAACTTAAGGTTTGACCTATGACAAACTCTGCTATTTATATGTAAACCTACTGTCTGTAAAAGGTAAGGAATGTCATAGGTATGATGTAGTATGTATAGATATCATAACACATTATGAGTGAGGTCATAGTGATGTCAGTATGATGGAATGAAGGTAGGCATATGGCATAGATGAGTATAGAGTCACAGCAAATGTGGTGTGACATTGCATAAGCATAATGAAAATAGAAGAGTTCCATAAGCACCAAAAGAGGCAGGTGCTTACATAAGAAAAATGAAAAGTATGCATAATTGTAACATAATTTGCCTAAAGGGAAATATACCCAACCTAATGCACAGGCAGGTTCTAGTAATGGACCAGCTCATGTTCCCCCTGGCAACAGAAAAGGACCAAATTGGGAGCATAACAAACTAAATTGCAATAATAGACAAAAGAAAATAAATCTTTTGATGAAAATAGATATCTTTACACAAATTTACACCTCACCATCATCAGTTGAGGTGTAGGATGCAAGTTGATGAGCCTTTTGTACAGTAATCACGAGATTATGCTACGCTGCTACGGGTGTAAAGAGTACAGATAAAACTAAGAGGAAATAGTGGAACCTACTTACCTCGACGGCGGAAAAGTCAACCGCGGTGACAGATGTGAGTATGAGGAGTATAGTACCAGCAAGCCACAATAACGAGTGAAACGAAGCATAAGCGGGTACGAATGAACAGGAAAGTATGCCCGCGTTGATACCAAGAGCTTGTTCGCCTCCGCGGCATGCTCAATTCAGCAAGGATGCTACCTTTTATTGAAGGTGGCTTTCTTATTCAATCGAAACGAATGAATCTATATTCGAGTATTAGTAATCCATTCCCATTCCCTTCTCCGACCCTCAAGACCCCGCAGAACATGCGCTTGTTTCTTCTGCCTATATTCGCTCTGTCGCTGATTCTATCGAGCATGGCCCATGTCGGTGAACAGATGGTACTGAAGAACGATATCCTCTCTCCCAGAATTCACTCAAAGCCGTCGCTGGCTGATTTGCTGACGGTGGAGACTTCTGTGTCGATCTTCTACTCTTACGCACGCGAACTCGAGCTTAGTAGCTCGTTTACTGATGAAAAAGCGAAGCTTACAATATTGGCTCCAACGAACCGGGCAGTTATGTCGTTGGCGAGGAAACCGTGAGTTACCATAATCCATTCCTAGATGTGATTTCACTTCTCGCAGGCACCAGAGTCCTGAAATGGCGGGCGAAGGCATCCACATATCTGATGAAGAATATGATAGGATATCGAAAGAGAACATTCAAAGATGGATTTCAGGTCACATTATTCCCGTAAGTCGCTTGTCTTCGTCACTGGGTCGTCTAATTCCTGTCCAGAATTCTCCTATTGATTTGAATTCGCCAGAAGCATATCCGACGCTCTTAGATGGGAAACTTGTCACCTTCAAACCCATTACTAAGAATGATGGTCAAGGATCGGCATGGAATCGGGTGACGCTGGATGGTGGAATCAAGATCCTCAACATGAGAGAAGTAGGTTTATTGGTTTTTCGGTTTATTGGTACTAATGCGATGATTATTCCAGGCATCTAATGGTGTGCTATTTGTCGTTGATGGATCTATTGTTCCTACGTAAATCACCTCGATCATCACATATTTGATTTTATGTGAGTATTATCCTTACTGTAAAATCGATTGCTGAAAACTTTAGAACAGGATTTTATACCTTGTATTCACAGTCATCTAATATAGTCTCACTGTATGCTTGCTTTCGTGAAAATGCGCTGAGGACTTGTACAAAGCAATGTATGTTGGCTGACGAAGGATTTGCCCACACTGTGGCCCTTTCACACTCCAAAACCGTCCCAGTTTCGAATATATTTTGGGAACCATGAAGTTACTTTCGAGTATTAATTATCCCAGATCAAACCTTTGGGACAGTATCATTATATCGTTATCGAAGTCGGGGATGCAAGTTTAGCTTGCCGTGCAGCAAGTAAACGTTATCAAGGCTTCAAGCCGCAGGTTCCCACACATTATGTTGCGATTTTTGAAAGAACCCACAGCTATCCACAAAGCCCGTGCATATGTAGCTATGATATATGTTTGTTAAATCAGTAGCGTAATCTAGACGCCCATCAATGGCACGTGATGCGGAGTCGAGCTTAATTAAAGCTGTGTCTATATGCGCCTTGCGCAGACGATACGATCGATACATGCATAGAACAAGCCTTCGCATTTCCTATCTGCGCAGAAACTGTGGGGCTACGTGACTCCCCCGAACGTTGTCAAGTCGTGGTCAAAGCGCATATAGCTACCCACCGCCGTTATATATCCCAAATGGATCGCCGAACCTCCTTCACCGCCAACCATGCCAGATATCGTCCCCTTTTGTCCGTCTCCAGCCGCTGGACATAGCTCTCATCTGACTAGATCCTCGCTCAGCAAACGAGATTATGTTCTGGAGCATGATGACGAAAGCATGCTCAAGGCAATGAGCCAAATCGCCCATGAGCAAGACGCCATTCGTAAGCACAATGAAGCTCTGCAAGCAATCGAGGACGCGGCACTCGCAAAGGCGCTTGCACTTTCAGAGGAGACTGCCCTCCAGGAGGCGAGGAGCAGGTCACGCCAATCGAATACGCATATAGCATCTTCTTCATCGACGACACTGGAAGACAAGCAATCCGAAAGCCACAATATCAGAAATTCTGTAAAGCGTTCATCCCTGATGCTTGCACCTGTAGGTATCTCTAATAGACAAGCCGAATCACACTCGAACCATGCAATCAAACCTCGAGCCAGTATGACACCGAGAGTTGATATCGGTTCGGAAAACGATCCATTTGAACGGCGGATTACGTCGTGTTCACAGGCCCGTAGCACGATTGCCTCTGATGAAGCGGACGTTTTGTCCGTACTTATCGCAAACCGGGCTAAAAGTTTCTCCGGTGGAAATTCTGCACCTTCTCAGCAGCCCGGCATACAGTCGGGCTCAGTCGCTCAGACATACGTAATTGATGGTCCACGTTCCGAATTCCTGGACCGAAATGGTCCTTCTGCGATGAATGATGATTTCGATTTCTCCCAAGAGCTATTTTCGACTGTAAGATTCTTCGCGCCTCCGCGGAAATGTTGTCACTGTGACGAGCATGTGGAAAGGGTACACAATTCGGTAGGGTCGTTTGATGTAAGTTCAGGAATATACTCACGTCTGAAATAAGGCGACTGTCATGGGTCTACACGCAATTTGTACTGCATGTCGGACAAAATACTGCCGCGGATGTTTTGCACCAGTAGGCTGTCCCCAGGACTGTGCCGGAGGAAAAGAATGCACTGTGAAAAATTGTTGCCCTGGCATACACGCCATTGCCACGTTTGACGTTCTTGGCAACTTCACCAATGCCTTTGCGCTCGCGCTACAGGCACACCATGAAGAAACCCGCACTTTTGGATATATCAAAATATTCATGCGCCAGAAAGATCCATATGTACGACAATTTGAGCACACGTTCGTGCAAACCCTGCGCACGTTGCCACGGCTTCTGCGGTCTTTAAGCGCAGAACTCCACCCACCTATCGCACGTATCGTTGCTACGTCATGCTTACTTCGCGTGATGCATGACTACCTTGAACACGAAGACATTTCCAACTGGATGCAGCATATCGAGACTTACTTGGCGATACTCGATACCCTAAAAGAGCTCCTGACTTGTGGTCTTGGTGCGATATTTTCGGAACCGTTTGCATACGATAAGAGGAATAGGGGGGTTCCCGCCGGCAAGAACCAAGTGACCGAGCGATGCCTTGTAGATGCTGTTAGGCATCTTGATGGACACTACAAACAAATTATGGCATTATCTGCTCGCATCACTTTTCCCGCGACCTTACTCAAGATGCACAAGCTCTCTGACGGGATCCTGTACCTACTATTACAGCAGATAGTCAACTGACTTCCAAACACCTGGAACTACACCCATAGGAGGAAAAACTTCTCCCGCGCATTGTCCTCGCGTGGCCGAATGCCGTCAGAAATTGATAGTTACCTATTCATCGCGCTTAGCAAGTTGACAACGTGCCAACACTTTGGTGCTTCATAATAACTCACTAAGTACAATCATAGCATGTACCCTACTTACTTGTATCATAAGGCTGTCAAACTCTAAAATTTTTCACTTTATGTCTCCATTCGATCCAATGCTATTAACAGATGAGAAAAAGAAATGCACCAATATACGAGCAAGGTTCTCAAAATACGGCCGCCGGTTACATGGCACGGATTTGGTAAAATGAGAACCCCTGGTCGCGGCCGACAACGGGTATAACGATGTTGATGAATGGTGGGGCCAAGATATGAGCATTGCCAACGGAATTCAAGTTTGGTATACAGACCGGCGAGTCTCCGGTGTTCCGTCAGGGTTCGCGCGTTCACAGGCTGCTGACTCAAGTCCCCCTGTTGAATACATTGACCTGAGGGAAGCATGCCAGGATCAGGGTTCCGCATGGATAGTTGATAGCTAACAAGAATAACATATATTGCCTAATGCAGCTAGTCGTTACTGGTCGCAAAGTAATGGGAGGTTTTAGGGAATTAATATTGATTCAGCAACCGTTTGAAGAAAGCTGCGTACGTGATGACAAAATTCGAAGAGCAGATCCGTCGTTTTTTGGAAATGTAGGTGGAGTTGAATCAGTTTCGCATCAACTTGTCATATTGAATGTTATGAATAATTACGGCTTCAGGACCGCCTGCAAGTCAAAGCAGAGTCTGCTGCGGATAGTGACCTTTGCATAGTCTGCCTCGTTCAAACCGATCGGGGGACGTAACTCGACGATTAAGGACAAAATGATGGGCCATTCGACCGGAAAAAGCGGTAAAACCCACGTCAGAATGAAAGGGGTTACTTTTCGATGCTTCTTGGCGCTCATCGGGCTTAACAACACCAATGTTCTGGTTGCCCTTCGATCGCTCGAATTTATTTCGAACGACAACACATTGGTGCCGGCATGGCGGAGCTCAAATTGCTGAACCCATTTGCACAGACTCCGACGAGCGGAGATGAACCTGTTTTGGGAGTTTGAGCGTTCGGCAATCGGAACATTGGCCGGCTTCGCACCAGTTCACTGTTTTGAAAGCAGAAATGCCGACGAGCGTACATTTTAATAATGAATGTTCATACGGTGATAAGGCGGTTATAACACCCTCCTAACTACGTCGAAAAAAAAAAAAGATACCCCACTGAACATTTTTCAAGGGCCATTAATGTTGTGTCGTCGCTTGGGTTACCGATGTTGGTGACGTACTACTCATAGCACCCATCTCTTGTCCCTGTTCCTCTTCGTCATCTAATACAAAGTCTTCCTTCCCTGCTGGTGCCACGTTTTGAGGATCTGTGTCAAACTTTCGTGCGACTTTCTGTTGCGGTACCGAAGATAATGGTGACGGCTGCAATTGTTGTGAAGAAGAATTGTTTGAATGGAAATCAGCTTGGACCTGGCTCTGGTGCGATACGGGATTGATGTCGTGCCGTCTAACAGATTCGTTCCTGGTTGGCTGAGGTCGAACGAATTCATTTCCTTCCCTGGACTGTGTAAAATGGCTGAGCGGATTGGGTCCATCTGCGCTACCGCCTGGCCTCCTGAACGGCAAACTATCATTGCCACTTCCGACACGGCTGTTCGCATACAGAATGGTTACGATATCTTTTAACCAATCAAGGGCTTCGAGCACGTGATATTTCATGCTTTCCATAGAGAATTGGGGGATTTGATCGTATCCTCGCAAATGTAAGACGTAACGATTGTAAAGGGTTCCAAATATCGTGTAACCCATTACAATTACGAGAGCGCTGAACAACCTCAGAATTGTATCAGTAAGATCGCACAAATAACTCACAGCATGGCCAAGGTGGTGAAGAATCCCCATGCAGCACTCTCACTTGTCGGACACGCATGCTGTCGGCCGACTCAGTCGACTTGATCTAGATAGAGATGATTCAGGACGCACGTGTGTTCTCCATTCAAAGTAGAAGGCACAGGCGGTGTTCTCGTCATTGGGCGGCAATTGCGCCACCAAACGAGGTGCTCCAGTACTATATACTGTCATGTCACAGATGAAATCGATGACCGTCGAAGCCCGTATCTTGTCGATGGGTTCGTCCGAGCTGGTTTTGCAATGCGATCCACCAGTCAGCATCAGTCGCGGACCAGATCCAGTCAAACTCAAAGTTTGGTTGATTTTTCTGTACCAAATGCCAGTCATTTGGCTTGTATTCATGTTGAGAACATCGACATACCCAATAGAGAAATCGCCGTGCCCCCGACGGATGAAACCTGCAGGGTCCTCTGCTTCATGAAAGCCGACGAGGTCTCTGTGGACCCCATCGCATACATTCAGGACGAGGAGCTGTCCCCCAGACGTTTTCAACTCGTAGTCTTTGCTACACTTTTGATTCAGTGACACCAAAGGATGTATGGTATTGTAAGGTGCCTAACCTGTTTCTCAAGGGATTGAGATTATAGTAATTTCCATTTCCGTGTATTGCGCAGGTTTTCTGTTCTGCAAAGCCCAGAGAACACAGCGACGCGAGCAGCAAAGAAAACAGGGCAAAGCGCCTCCCAGGCATGGAGACTTCATGCAGGTGCACAACGTGACACAGCATTGTCACGCTCACCCGCCAAATCCCGAGTTCGACTATGGCCTCCATGCTCCTGCGCTCGCTGGCGCGTTCAGCCAGCGCGCCAACAGCCGCGTCCGGGCTCGTGCGTCGGAACCTGTCTGCGTCAGTTCGCTGCCAGGCGGAGCCAACAGCGCAAGAGCCAGAGAAACATGCTTTTGATTACCACACCGTTGAGGATCTTCACGGGATGACGGCGGCTGAGATACTTCATGAACGGGGAACAGAACAAGAGAGAAAAATGAGGCATTTTACTGGTAAGTGCTCGCGCTACACAAGTAATACCTCTGCTGACTTTCGCCTACATCTAGTCAATTTCGGGTACGCGACACTTCTATCACCTGTATGTATGATGAACTCATAATATGGACAACAGTCCCCAACATCCTGCTGCACACGGCGTGCTTCGCATGATCCTTGAGCTGAATGGAGAGGAAATTCTGCGAGCCGACCCTGTGGGTTTGCCGTGTTCATCCAGCCTTGCTACGCCTGAAGAAATTGCAGCATATAGGCTTGCTACATCGTGGCACAGAAAAGCTCATCGAGTACAAGACTTATATCCAGGCTTTGCCTTACTTCGATCGCCTTGACTATGTTTCAATGAGTACGTTGTAAGCACATGAGATATATTTCTGACCCATGTCTTCTCAGTGACAAACGAGCTTTGCTACTCTATGGCTGTAGAAAAGCTTCTCAATATGGAAGTACCAGACCGCGCCAAATGGATCCGGACCATGTTTGGTGAAATTACTCGTATCCTTAATCGTATGCTCAATTCTACCGTTCAAATTTCTTGCCTCTCAATATCATCAGATCTTATGGCCATCTTGACACACGTTATGGATGTCGGTGGTCTGACACCTTTCTTGTGGGGTTTCGAAGAACGTGAGAAGCTCATGGAATTCTATGAACGTGTTTCTGGCGCACGCCTACATGCTGCATATGTCCGTCCCGGTGGTGTAGCATACGACCTTCCTCATGGGCTGTTGGACGATATCTTCAAGTGGGCAACACAGTTTGGGAGTCGGTTAGACGAAATTGAAGAAGTTGTTACCGGAAATCGTATTTGGAAAGAAAGAACTGTTGGAATCGGCGTTGTCACGGCTAAGCAGGCTCTCGACTACAGCTTTAGCGGTGTTATGCTTCGAGGAAGTGGCATTCCCTGGGATATAAGGAAGGTTCATCCCTACGACAAATACGATGAGGTACATCTTTTCTTTTCATGGATGTTCGCGTCCTCAGGTCTTGTCAGGTGGAGTTTGATATCCCCGTCGGCAAGAATGGTGACTGCTACGACCGTTACCTTTGTCGTGTACAGGAAATGCGGGAGTCCCTCCGAATCATTAGCCAAGTCATGACTTTCCGCTCTTATCCTCACAGACGCTCTGACCAAATTGATGCAGTGCCTGAACAAGATTACACCAGGTGCCATCAAAGTAGACGACCATAAACTGGTACCACCCCCAAGAGCATCGATGAAGGAAAGCATGGAATCCCTTATCCATCACTTTAAGGTTGGAAAAAAGAGGCTCTTCATAAATATATCATTCTTATCAGTTAATTAATCAGATTTTCAGTGAAGGCTATTCAGTTCCACCGGGAGAAACATATAGCGCTATCGAAGCACCCAAAGGCGAAATGGCAGTATATCTCGTATCGTACGTGTTCCAACTATACTGCAATCTGTAATGAGCGGGTGATGACGTGGCAAAGTGATGGTACAAACCGTCCTTACAGATGTAGTATCCGTGCACCGGGTTTTGCCCATTTAGCCGGTTCTGACTTCATGATGAGAAGTATGTTCCTTACTTTACATAGAACTGCGATGCTGACATTTTTCGCAGATGTCGGTTATCTTAACTGATCTTCAGATACAAAGCTAACTTGACCCTATAGCACATGTTAGCTGACGCTGTTGCTATCATTGGAACTATGGTGGGTCGTTCACTTATGGTAATGATAACGCTCTGACAATCATGACAGGATCTCGTATTTGGGTATGTGATCAAAACTCGTCCAGGCGGAGATGTTTGATAAGCATCTGTTCTCTATACAGCGAAGTCGATAGGTAGATTCCTTTGGGCTTCAAACGCAAGTCCATAAAAGTCGACTGGCGCTGATTCTGGGCTTGCACGTTGTTAATCAATATATAGAATACAGCGGCAACTAGTATACCTCGGTGTCAACAGAAAACAAAAGGCCGAAAACCTTATTGCGAAGGCATTTATTGCCCAGTCATTGCATATTTCATGACATCACGGTGGCAAACTAGTGCCGAAACGCTCGGACTTGTGGCAAAGGGACACGTCAATGATTGCAATTGATTAGACTGCATTAGCATCGCCTCAAGAGATGCAGAATCACTTTGCCCGCGTTACCTTTGCGCGTGCCGCACTCTTGTATATCCCTTTTAACCGCCGTGGATGACTATGCATAGCATCCACTGTCAGCCCTGGATTTCTTTGGTTAAGGCAGTATTCGGCGCGCAAAATCTGACTAGTACATGTTTAGTTTGCGGCGACGAGGAAATTTATTTTCTCGGCTTGTTGCATAGACAAGTTCAGCCGAAGTCAGCAGCAAAAAAATTGACTCGACGTGCACGATTAGTACCCTGATCTCTGATTGTGGTATGTTGACGTGTATTTATTTAGAGCGCTGTGGCCCACAGCGCACTTGTTCGATCGTTGTCATCCCACTGATGCGACCGGAGTACCTCCGGGCCGCAGATAAATCTTCGAAATCGTTCGCTGAGAAATGTTCCATCTACCAGTGACTGTTTGACGTTATGATAGTGTTAATTCCCTTGGTCCGCGGACGTGCCGACTATTGGGGGCGACCCAAAAGACGGTGGAGTTGGAGCAGTCGGCCGGAGAAAGAAAAAACCGAGCTCGCGACGCACGAACAAACTCCAAGTCATGTGTGTAGTAAACACTGACAGAAATCAAGAATTAGGCTCAAAAACTAAAAGGGTGTGCGGCTTGCTGGTTCGACCCAGCTTGGATATGCATCATTCACCAAGCTTTTCGGATCTCCCCTTTCTAGAACGTCCCGTGGTGTTAAAACCAGCTGACCAATTGCTATTTCGACCGCGAGAATAATGTTGCAGCTCTTTTCGTATTATTGGATTGCCCATAAGTTTGGTCTTGATCGCAGTCGTCATACCTCCCCCTCGCCACACCATTAGCCGCTGGTTGCAGTAAGACAAATTAAGGTACTGGGAGCCCCTGGTCTGATATCGAGCTCGCGTACCTCATCATCCAGGTCTCTCGACCGGTGTCGTGACCTGACAGGAATAGAACGTCCAGTTTCAGACGTCAACCACGCTAGACAACGCTCTAGCAAGCACTGTTGGACGCATCTCAGAACTGATTTTATCCAGGCCCGGCGATGCCGAAGAATCTTCTCTCCACGTGTCTGTAACCTGTTTCAATCGCAAGACACCGTCTTCAGGTGACGTGGAACGCGTGCTAACAGCGCAAAACTTCGTTTAGTCATGGCGGTCATTCTTCGCCTTTAACCGACTTTCGTTCTGTCGACATCGGATTCTTCCGCAGAAGTTTGATCACGAGTGGGAGGTTGATGCCAGAAAACATATGCAAGATGGCGTGGGGTCGGCTTTAGTGAGATGAAACTGGATTAGGTCATCGGCGGTATCATTTGCACAATTGAATGATCCTTTGTCGAAGACCCGGGTTTCGCGAGGGTTGAGGGATGTAGGAAAAGTGTAGCACCAGGGCGCCTGTCACGCTTGTCTCGGACAAGCCACATCCATCGGCATAGTTTCGGATTTAGACGAACCTGCAAATGGCCACCCCTATCGTGAAAGGTGTATGTCGGGCGATGGAACGCATCGCTCCGCTGCGATTGGCGGCGAATTGGGATAACGTGAGGTTGGCGAAACTGGGAAGCATAGCTGATATGAAAATCTCCACAGGTCGGCTTGCTCCTAGGTTAGGCTCAACGTATTGAAACTTTCATCAATGCCTGATATTCTGATGCAGAATCACCCATCATTAACCCAAATCGGAAGGATGTGATGTTGACCATTGAGTATGTCGCTGGTTTGCGACAAGATGCTGGCTCTTGTTGAAGCTCATATGTAACAAGCTTGACTCCTGAGGTAATGGAAGAGACGTTGTCATCCAATGCAGCCGTTGTCGTATCATATCACCCACCCATCTTCAAGGGTCTAAAAACGTTCACGCTTGCAAACAACCTTCAAAACTCGCTCTTGTCCTGTGCTGCTCACGGAATTTCCATCTATAGTCCGCATTCTGCGCTAGATTCAGTCTATGGTGGTATCAATGATTGGCTTGCGAAGGGTGTTTTGGAGAGAGTGGAGAATGGCTCGGTGAGGCCGCTTCTCGACACAAATATCGGCCCAGATGGCGCCGAGGGAAGGCTGGTGGAACTGGTCGATCCGATCACCATGGAGGTATTGGTCAAAAGAATGAAAGCCCATCTCAATATTGAACATAGTCGAGTGTTTCCCTATCATTTGACCAATCGTGCGTAACTAATGACAACTTTGCAGTCCTAATTGGGCGTTCTGAACGCTGCAAACCTTTCTCATTGATCCAGACTGTGGCCATATGCGCCGGCTCGGGAGCTTCTATGCTCAAAGGGCAGGCAGCTGATGTCTACTTGACGGGAGAGATGTCACATGTACGTTTCCTACATGTCCTTCATTCATAATGCATGATGCATCATGAACTTACGGCACTGACCTTCTCATCTAGCACGACATTCTAGCCGCAGTTTCGGAAGGAGTTCACGTCATGATATGTCAGTGCTCACCTCAACTTCACGTTGGTGTACAGCCTTGACTTGTGGCGGCTGATCAGGTGGACACACAAACACCGAACGTGGCTATCTTCCCATGCTTGCAACGAAGCTGCGGAGCGAGCTTGCGGAAGAGGCAGGAGTGGGGAACGTGTTGGTCAGCGTTAAAGACAAGCATCCGTTGCAGGTCGTGTGATGGCGCAAATAGGAAATCGATTTACGCTTTGAGCTCTGCGTATGCACAGATCTAGAACTCGGATGTTATGATCCTCCGAGTCTTTTCAACCCCATTTCCGCCCTATGGAGTAGGGCTGCGTGTCAACACCCCATTTCTGTCCCACAATCACAATCACATTAAGAAACGCGGACAGTATCCCTACATACGCACACTTGACTATTGCCCCACTGCCCTAGATAGACAATCAGGGGGCGCCCACGGCAGCTACGGAACCGATGGAGTCCTCCATATAGCCAGGGTTCGGCGAATATTTCATTTTCTATTTACTTGTTATTTATAACACTTAATACATGTTTCCAACAGTGTTACATGAACGGCATGATATCTCCATGCTAAACCGTCGGTTTGAGAATCACGCGGGAGTTAGCCCGCAGGTGGGCGTTAACAGGTTATTATCACAGGTACAAGTAAATAGTCTGGAGCAAGCTCCCCCTCTGTTTTTCTGTATCCAACAACTTATCGGTTAGGGTCAAAGCATGGTTGCCCGTACAACATAACTTGAAGAGTGTTGGCCATAATACAGTCAACTCTCCCGTACCCTAAAAAGCTCACCTTTTCCCGTTTTTTTCTCTCGTCAACTAGTATTTTGACGCCCATTAGTGCCTCGAGGGCGCATAAAGTCATAGATGTTCAATAGTAGAAGGGGCTAGAGAAGTCGGTTGCATAAGTGGTAGTACTCACGGAATCTTGGCCCGCTCGCTAGCAAGGCTAACAACACATTTCAGTTTCAGGTCTTTGTTATCTTCTATCTATTCTGCCCTCCACTAATGTCACATGGAACCGGAAGGGTTTAGCTTGTGTTCAACTCATTGAAGCACGATCAAGAGGAAGCAAATCTGTCACCAGAACAATCGAAAAGATTGAGAGGCCCAGTTTGCTGGCAGAGATAAGCTCAGCAATTCGCCAAGATGGAGTCGTGAATGTAAAAATGTTGTAAAATTGACCTAACACAAGTTGGTTGAAGTGCGCCGCAGTCTGGCGGTCATGATCGCATGAAGGTCTTTCCTAACATTGTTATTAACATCATTTTCAACACTTTAATAACAAAATGACATGAAATGTTAAGATCTGTTAACATTAACTTCGGTACCAGGTCTGTTAATAATATGTGTGAGAAAGTCGGTATTACTCACCGAACCCTAAGCCATATACTGACATTTAAGAATCGCTTGCGGTAAGGAAGCTTCACGTAAGCAACAGTAAATTTTTTCTCATCTTGTGAATTGCTGTATTAATGGAGAAATGTCGGAAAATGAACCCAAGCGCTGACGACATAATATCTATTCTCCTTTTCCACGACCAGGTACGTGTGGGCACAGCGTGTGATCTCCCTTGAGTTTCACAAGAACGGCAATCCAAGACTCCCCCCTTGCCTCGAAAGGGTTAGCCGGAGGCGGTTGGAGTATGTGGGCGAAAAATTTTCGCCGTTAAAGCGGCAGACATAATACTCTCAGCGGGGGTAGTTACAATGACGTTTGACGTTCCGCATGCGTTAGGCGACATGGTCGTTCACAACTGCCTTGGTTTTCCAAGTGGCGCTCAAAATCAATAGTGGGCGCACATGCGGTTTCTATTCTTGGTGTGATGCATTGACAGGGACGATATTGGTGGGTGGCTGTTTAATATTTAGCGATTAAAAAGGGCTTGCCAGCATACAATGGTAACTCAACCAAACAGACGGGGTGGTTCTGACTAAGATTGACGAGTGGCAACGATGTTTATGTGAATGGAAGGTGTAATGACAAGAGACATGCGCCGCACGGAAGCATCTGCGCCGAAAGTTACGGCGACCGGATGAAAACGTTGCAAAGGGTGCTTCTGCATCACGCCGCACAAACCGCTGCCGACCCGACACTCGTGGCATCCATATGATGTATGCTCGTGGCAATCTTGCTGTCGTACAAGATTTTGATGAATTGGAGACACGCGGCATACAAAGGAAGAATGCATTCCATCCTCCCTGTACGTAGAGATTGTGGAATAGGATGAACATGCAACCGCAACATCCGGTGAAACGCAGAACGCTCCAAATCATACCCTGCAACCACTGCTGCAAGGCTTCAGCGTGTTTGTGGACGTTCGCCGTGGTGGATCTCACGTGACTTTGCCAGCGACGCGTGCGCGTTGTTGAACTTGTCCTCGTTGTCTCGACGTCGTCAATCGTGAACGCTCTAAGCTTTTACTACAGATATTGCGTATGTATCGGCATCACATCGATGTGTCAACCAGTTTAACCAAGCTGTGAATCGACAACAGGCCACCGTCGCTTTTAATTTCCGTCTCGTCTCAACGAACATGCACCTTGGATCCAAGCATGAATCAGAAGCTTCTTTCTCATTTCAAATCAACGACGCCGTTAAGGGTGCATGAAGAATATCTGCTAGCGGATGATGACTTCTTGCGGGACGTTGACGACTACACTTTAACCACACCCGCGCCCCCGTCCAGAACCATTGTTCTCGACCATGACCAACCGCTTACGCTTGACCATCTGACGACCGCAACGGATGGCCATGCTGCTGCTGCTGCTTCGCTGCCAAATTCATTCGCACCTTCATCCCCGACTCGTGCGAGTGTCCACCATCATGAACCCGCTGTCAACAGGAGATTGAAAACGCCAAAGCGAACACTCGCATTTCCATCGAAGCCATCGACACCGAAAACGACGCGGGTAACGCGCTCCGCGTCCAAATGGCCGTCGCCTTTACGGGAAATACAGTTACCCCGTCCCGAGGCGTCGCCGGCTGTCGCGAAGTTGACAAGCCTCAGAGCAGAAATCGAAATGCTGGGAGAAAATGATGTGATTTCTTCAGACCCTGTGCAACAGCAACAAGATGGCCTCAATTCTGATAAACGTGCGGAATCCGGGAATCGCTCTCCATTAAACTCTAATATGCCAACCCCAACCAAACTTGAAAGCGTGCGTTTCCGTCATCCTTTGTAGGCTTCCCTAACGACATGGTGCTAATGTTCTATCACCACAGGCTCTCCCGATCATCGAAGAGGCGCTGACTGATAAGGATGAACCCTATTCTAGCTGCTTCTCTAGTGACTCAGTCCGTTCCGCCGGGTGAACCGTGTTCGCCAGGCCCATGTGATCATAGGGACGAGCCGGTCAGCTCTTATGCTGACGAGAATGTTGAAAATACGCCTAAATTGCAAGAATTTACGGGTAGTCAAAACCTTATCGGGTATGTTCCCCCTTGCCTAGATTCGTATTGAAAAACTCTGCTAATCACGATTACCTGTCCCTTTCCCATCGCAATTCCGTCAATGGTATATTGATGTCATGATAGTGGCGCCATGGACGAAGATGGAAATTTTGACAACAAGAACGAAGCTCTTAAAATAACAACAACTGTGACCGAGAATGAGAACCTCGTGGCACCGTTGACCATCTCACAGCTTTCGCCTCGCAAACGTGGGTCGACTTTGGGCTCGGCCGAACTAGACCCAGTGCCAGGCGCTTCCAGTGCTGCTGTGTTCATGTCTCCGATGCGGCCGCCACGGAAGAGACCGGTCTCAGCAGTTGAGAAAGACGCCCGTCATGAGCCAAATAAAAAAGGCAAAACGTTGCCTCGCATGACTCGTCATCAGACCACTGCCGCCAAGAACCAGGACTCTGGGAGTTTGAGTAGGTCCACCCGGCGGAGGATTGTGACTCCGAAAGCAGATGGAAAAGGCCAGGGCAGCGTGGTTAGACGTCGCGTTAACTCTGCCTCAAGGTTGACGTCGTCACGATTGTCGTCATCAGCTGTGCCGTCAGCCTCGTTGGCGTCTTCAAGCAGCCAGGGTCAGAGTCGGAGGACGAGCAGAGCGCGGACGGCCAGTCAGGTGGGAGCGGATGCTGGGTCAGCACGGAAGAGAGACGCTGTGAAACAATTTTCAAAACGCGTGGCCGAGGTGCGCTTTGACGCGGACGATGGGGCCGAGGATGAATCATATACAGCCATTGAGGACGGGACGCCCGTGGCCTTGTCGTCATCTTCCGATGTTGTCGAAGTGAACCCTGGAAGCAAGCCGAGGAAGAAAGCCACACCCGAGTGTTGCGTCGAAATGTCAAGCTGCAAAGCGCAGTGTTATTGCCCATGACGACGATACCGATCATTTAACTCAAGAGGTAAGTCACAGTGTCCGAAAAATTATCTATAAAAACTCCGCGAGTTATGCTCTTATGACGCTATGCATATGACTTGGTCTGGTCTACCATTGATGGGCAGATCGATCGAGATAAAACTACGTTTTGGTTCATTTTATTCCCTCCCTTGTCACTGCCTAATTCCTCGGTAATCTGTCTGATGGCAACCATTCCATCCAGGGCGCGACGAATTACGCAAGCAGCACAAAGTCTAATGATTTCAAATTCGAATTTCGGCTGGGAGAGCGTAAGCAGGTGCATCCGAATGAGGGGAATGTTGTGCCTGGCAGGCTGCGATCGCAGACTCGCTCGCTCAAGGCGTCCAGTTCGACGCTGACGTCCTTCGTCTTTGTCCAGCTCGCGCTCTATTGGGGCGATGACGCGTTCCCAGTTCAAGTACGTCCACCACAAGCCTGTGCCGGACTACAAGTCGCAGCATACGCTGCTCGAGTCGTCGCGGGCGCGGCGGAAAGACCACATGGCGGCGCCTGTGTTGCCATTGGCGTTTGAGCTGCACACGGACGCTCGGGCGAGAGAAAGAGAGAGATACGATGCGATGGTGAAGGAGAAGGAGGGTGAAATGGAACGGGAGAGGGAAGTGAAGAGGAGGGAGAGGGATGAGCAAGAGGAGCGGGAAGTGAGAGAGTTGCGACGACGTGCGGTGCCCAAGGCGCACGTGGTGCCTGACTGGTACAAGAATGCGCCGCGGCGGAAGGGGAGGGTTGGTCAGAGCCAAGGTGGTAATAGTTGAAGCAGGATGGCAAGGTATGAATTCGGTGATTGCGGTGTGAGAGAGAGGGCTGGTATAAGATTAGGTTAGTGAGAATTGTATGTTGGTGTATTGGTGGCGTCGGCAGGCCTTCTCTCATCTTTCGTTATGTTGTATATTACTTACGAAATGGTTATCCTTCGGGTGGAAAATTCCCGTCTTGACTAGTTCTAGCCCCGAGCTAAAGCTGTGGTAGACCATGCCAGTTTCGGTTCCTCGCAAGAGTGCACCTTGAATATGTGTGATGTAATAGGCATGATCAACGAGCTATGCCTAGTGCATGCCTGTGGCGTGATTGCCCGAAATTCTAGCAGCTTCGAATCGGCAGGGTTTTTTTTTTTCACTAGAAACCTAAAGGGAATCTGAATTAGACCGAATATTCATCGTTAGCGGGACATTACCGACGGGTTGGGCAGAAACGAGAGTTTGATGTTACATCTTTTCTTAGAATGGCGGGACACCAACCTGCTCAGCCGAGGAGCATTGCCCATTATTTTTAAAATAATTCTCTCTTCTCTGAGAAGTACTTCTGCTTGTCCAAAGCACTAGCGCTGAAACAAGGGAAACCGGGCGTGGTATATAGATAGAACCAGCTTCCGTCCAACCGGAAATATAGTGAGAGTACGGGCGGGACTTGACTCCTGTAAGCGGCGGCGGCCCCATTTGGTGCGTTGTGGTCGGAGCTGGTACCGACGGCGAACTCAATTAAAGGAGAAGGCGGAGGGAGGGGTATGGGCGATTAAACTCCACGACCGCAGTAGTGAAACGCGCCTGGGGGGGGGGAGGGGGGACCCTGGTGGTGCGGTGGGATTACCATAGGTGGGCACACAAGACAGTGCAGGAAGGTTTTTTTTTTTTGCACCATGTGGTTACATGATAGTTAGTATAGCTGTGATTAATAAAATTATTGAATAGAGATGCGATGATGCATTGATTGATTGTATGAAAAACAGCCATTATTGAACGCTTTTTTAGAAAGGGAAAAAAAAAAGAGTAGAGTAGTATGATATACGAAGAAATGTAAGGCGGTCCTGCAGGGTGGGTTTCTCAGCTGTGTCTTTTTTTTTTGGCTTTCGCTGTTGTATCGCTGTGCCGGCATGGTTGAAAGAATGCCATTACACAGCAGTGGATGATGGAGTGATGCACGATGCTATTGCGCAGCTCCGGAACTCCTATCGGCAAAATTTGGCCATGGCGTAGATGTGAAAAGAAGCTGAAGGGAGTGGTGGCATGACCGGTGTATTTCTTTCTTTTTCTGCAGCCATACTGTATAAACACGATGGAGATCGGGCCACCATGGAGCGATATAAATTATTACGGACATGCGATGGGAGAGTATGTAGGGTTATAATACATGGGACGTTTATGTTCTCATAAAGATAAATGCGATGTTGTTATGTGCGGGGCACCGCAAAAAGGAGTGGTGGGACGGGAGTGTGGGGAGATAGGACGATTGTGCCTTGGCGCTGTCCAAGACCGGATAAACGGCTGGGATGCGGCAGGCAACGTGGAAGCCTCAAGACCAAAATCTTTGGCACCGAACAATGCGCAAAAGATGGCCAAATGCGGCTAGTTGTGGGCCGAGCCGACATGAGTCGAGCCGAGTCGGACTGGCCAAAAGCGGCAATGAATGAAGGCAGGGTCGGATTGAGGGTTTCAGATTGGAGATCAGAGCGAGCCAGAGACGCCACTCCAGACTAGCAGGTCCTTCGGGATAATCTTCTATCGAAATGGGCGACCTGCTAATGCCAATTGCGGCCTGCCCGTTTCAAAGATAAAAAGGCTCTCGTTTTCGCGTTTGTTTCCTCATTCCCCACTGCTCTTGCACCTGCATCCTCATGCACGCGTCTTCCTCTTCTGCCCACTCCTGCCCCATCGCCACCGACATCTGCGCGTCACAGCCCCGCCAACAATCCATGTCGCTCATGACAATGACCATCCCCATTAACACCCACTCGAGTCCTTTCGACGAAACAGACCACTCCACCGCCAACTACTCTGCTCCCCAGTGCTGCCACTGCAGCATGCGCGGAACCCACACCCCAGACTGCCCGTTCAAGTGAACGGCGCACTCGCCATCGCATGACTTGTTTTCGCTGTTTTCCTTCTTGCAATCATGTGTATCAGGTACGTCCTGCCTCATCCCATTACCCGCCCGACTTGCTGATCGCTGGACAGTAACGCATCATCATCCGATTATACCTCTAAATATCCCAACGCGCGCTCTTGTTGCATCACTATTAATCCGTCTTCGCAACTGTATGACACACACATCTATCTAATGGAGAGGAGAGGAGAGGGCAAGATATTTATTTGGCGGAGAGAGAGGATGTGTGATGAAGTCATTGTGATCTTGTACATGTATCTCTTGCAAATCATCTTTTTTTTTTTCCTTGCACCTTCCTTATCCGTAAGTCTCGAAAAGCCTGGGCCCCCCCGCTCCGGATCCCGCGCTGAATGCATCAGAGCCGAGGATGGCCAAAATGTTGATTTCGTGTTGCGTGCGGAGAGAGAGAGAGCATCACGTTACTGACCCTTACCAAAGCCTTTGCCCCTGGCTTTTTTCAGCGGCTAACTTGCAGCCGATCCTCACACACACGTTCAGCGCCTGACTTTGCAATGTCCTTCCTCAGCCCCCCGCCCGTGTCAGACGAGCTCAAGCTCGACGTGCCTGCAGAGCATGTCCTCCTCTTGACCCTCAACCGCACAGACGCCCTCAATGCCATGACTCCCACCATCACACGCGATCTCACACGCGTGCTTGGCTGGTTTGAAGACGAGCCTCGGCTATGGTGAGTATATCGCTAAATGTGATGGAGCCTTCCAAAACTGATCATGACGCAATGCCCCCCTCTCGTCGTTATGTTATCTCTTTCAACCTAGGGTTGCCGTTATAACAGGAGCCGGGCGTCTCTTTTGTGCGGGTGCCGACCTGAAAGCGTGAGGCGTTCCGGACTCTTTTTTTTTTCTTCTTTGTGTTGGATGACTTCATGCATCAATTTTTTTTTACCTACACATACGCGTATATGCAGACGTCATCGCGGGCATCACGACTATGCGATCTCCATTTTTTTTTTTTTTTTTTTTTGCCTTTCTTTGTTTCGTTTACATCATCCCACTATTGTGTTCATTTCTGCGCTCGCGTTTCTCTCTTGATCCGTCCATAGGTTCACGGGATAAATAACGTCATTCTTTTCACGCTACAGGTGGAATGAAAGAGCGCAAAATGGAAACCAACAAAGCCAACAGGAACGCATAGAGGGTGAAATACACGGCTTCGGCTCGTTGTCCCGAAGGCACTCACGCAAGCCCATCGTGGCCGCTGTGATTGGCGGCGCGTTCGGTGGAGGGTTGGAGATCATAGTCAACTGTGATATCATCGTCGCCAGCTCCGACGCAAAATTTGCCTTTCCAGAGGTGAAAAGGGGTGTGGTTGCTATCCTCGGAGGTGAGTTCAACAACGTGTTTGATCACCAGACTCGGTGTTAATCCCTATCCCTTCCATTCACCCAGGTATCCCTCGCTTGGCTCGCATATGTGGGCACCAGGTGTGTTCTGCGTGAAATGGAACAGTCCTCCCGCTGACGACTTAAACTCATTAATGACGGCATTTCAAATTTCCCTGTTTTTGGTCATGGGATTTCTGCATGCTTCATCATTTTGTCATGGTATCCTGCAAACGCTAACCATTTTCGAATCGACCGGCCCAGTTGGCGTCTGAGCTTTTGTTGCTTGGGAAGACGATTGGAGCCGACGAGGCCCAGACCCGGTTCGGATTGTGAGTTTGCTTCCTTATTTGCTCCTTGCATCACGGAATTCATGTACCGACCGTACCAACCGCATTCAACGCGCGCCGGAGCACTTCCGCCACGTTATGCCCTCCATTCCTATCAATTACGATTTCTTTTTTTTTTTTTTAAGTTATCGGATATATTCGGTCGTTGCTGACGTTGTATCATCATCGCGGTTAACATGCAGTGTTAACGTCGTCGTACCCGCCGACCAAGTCCTATCAACTGCCATCGCCATTGCCAAAGAAATCACGGAAAACTCTCCAGATGCTGTGCAAGCCACAAAAGTGGCACTTTTACTAGCGCAAGAGCAAGGCATTGAAGAAACATTCTATTCTCATGTACGAGGACCGGAAGCCAAACGCGTGTACGAGGGCGAAAATATCAAGGTATGTCGACCACTCTCACCCTCTTCTTTGGGCATTTACTTTGTTGGATGCTTTCCGCCGACGATCCTCTGTGACACGTGTGATTGACTTTTCTGGGCCTTTTTTTGTTCCTGTTGTACCTTGCCCCTTCCTTATGGCGGTTTACTTACATGTCAAACTCTGTTTGTGCTTCTCGCTCGGCCATGATAGGAAGGATTACGTGCCTTTGTCGCGGTGTGTGGCGTGCGTTCTGATTCCGAGGATGCGTGGCTGACCTTATCGTTATGGAAGAAACGCAAGCCAACGTGGAAGAACCCTGCCAAGTTGTAGAAACGTGCGCGAGTGTACCGCAGTGGCAGACTCCGGGTTGCATCATTGTCTGGATGTGGCAAACGACGGCGTTACCCTAGTAAAGAAGGTGATTGTGATATTTGGGAAAGGAACGTATATATGTTTAGATAAGATAACGTACTGCTACTGTCCGTTGGGGCGTTTTGTGTTGGCGTTGCCATTGACATGCAATGCATTTGTCAGAGGGCTATATTATATTCAAAGCTAAGTAGACATGACATTGATGGTGATCAATGCCGTTCTAGAACCACTCGTGTTTTTTTTTTTTTACCTGTCGGTGCCGGTACAGTACTCGACCGTGACGGACGGTCTTTCCTATAAGCGACAGGAGCTCCCACTACACCGTTAATGCCCATATGTTCACACCCTTCCTGCAACACGTCAAACCTTGTTTCTGACCATCATTCCCTCGGACGTCGCAGAAGATAACGAGTGAATAACGGGCGTACAAGGAAAAAAACAAAACGCCGGTGCTGACGACAGAGGGCAGAGCGGGTGGTAAACGTGTTTTCGCTCGAACTGATTTGAGCTGAGCGGTCAGGCTGAGGCGTTGGAGCGTGAAAAGCCCTTTGGTAAGGTCGCCCTCAGCATTGTATTGAGCGTTGACTCATGAGGATCTGCGCCCATAGTGCAGTGCGTGTTTCTCCTCTTTTTTTTTTTGTCCTTTTCCTTTTCGCCCTTGCGGTGATGAACCTGAGTCTAGAGCGTAGGTTGATCTGACATTTGAATACCCAAACTGCATTATTGTAATACGTTGGTGTTTATTCAATATAGCGAAAAGAAAAAAGAAAAAAAAAAAAAGGGGGGGGAGGGGAGAAGAGAGAAGAAAAAATAAAATAAAAAATAAAATAAAAAGAGGGAAGGGGACGTCATTCTCAACGAGGATTGAGTGAAAACGACCATGACGGCAATCGACAACACGCGATGCTTCGTAATCGTTGGCTGCGCTATCGCAAGTAATGCTTACGACTTTACTGATACCGGATGAAGGGCAGATCAAGAGCTGACTTTTTTACTGTTTCCGAAGCCGACCCTACGGGTGCCTGATGTCGCCTGACTGACTGAGAGTGACTGGTACGTCCAGTTAAACCTAGTTAAACCCATAAGTAAGGTCTTGATGTAGGTTTGGGGATGGGGGGGGGGGGATGGGGGGGGGTTATCATGCATGAGGCTTGGGGCCACGCATGGGCTGCTTGTCCACGTTCGCTGCTGAGGATGATAATCAACGGTTCTGATATCAGTGATGCAACGTTGATACCGGCGTTTCTTCTTCTCGCGCGCGCGAGGCTGTACTGTACTTTGGGCTATTTGGTCAAGTTGACGCGTTGCCAAGTTGCCCTTGGTGATGTGCGCATGGACATATGTGGTGCTTGGCCAAGACGGGTTAAGGCGTCGTTGGCCGAAAAAAAAAAAACAGAGAAAAGGCGGTCAAACCCCGAAACCAATGGCGTTGCAGCAGGTCATATACCGTGAGATCGGCGGCCCTGCGTGGTCATTTTACACGACTGTCAAGTTGGAGTCTATTACCCCAGACTTGGGATGGGAACGGTGTTGTCCCATGAGGAGAGGGTGGTCCTCTCGGTGATGTGAAGTGTGACTCCGTGCAAAAGCTATTCTTGTTTGAATATACGTTTATAAGTTTACATCCGACAGCGCCCATTTGTCAGTTGAAATTCAAGTTTTTACGTGTGGGGTCGGTCGATGATTTGGTTGCCGTCCTCGTCTCTTCAAATTCAATGCTTCTACCTCCCAAATGGGACATAAACATAGCCTATGGGCTCGGCCCTAAAGCCACATGACTTGAGATGGTGGCTACTGCGAAATGACCCGGACTCTATAGAAGAGAAGGCGTGTGATCAGCTGTTAACTTGTCGTCTGACCTCCCTGCGAAGAGTAGATTGGTGAGGCCATTTCCGGACCGCGATGCACTCAAATGGCACATTCATACTGAGATAGATGGATTTACGGAAATTGCCATAAGCCAAAAGGTCAATGCGAGAAGTGGCTGATTAATGATTCCTAAAGGTCACTGGTCTAGGATCTTCCTCGCCTTATACAAGCATTCATTGATACAATGAGGCCATGTTATCATCAGCTGATGGCAGATAACGTCATCAATTGCCGTTGCCGAGAAGATTGAGGTTGTCAACTCGCTATGGATCGTTATTTTAGCATCAAATTTCCGGCGCGAACCAGAGATAGTACTACAACCAGATGAAGAAGTCCATAAGTAACTTTCCCGTTCCGAAACTCGCAAACGAATTGGAAAAGCATAGCCGAACTCTTTACAAAAAAACACATCGTGATCTTATCTCCGCCATGCCTTGCTCAGATGCGCGAGTGCAACCTTTCATCGTGCTCCAACGATATGCACAAATAGTCCCCACACAGATGGCTATCGATTGTATCGATCCTCGGAATCCCCCACGTTGACGTTGCTTTTGCTTCGGTAGCCTTGGTTTCTGATAGAACATGCAACAGTGTTTGGCAGATATTTCATCATCGGCGTTTGGACGTCGTTACCGAGCTTCAGTTGGGCCACCATCAGATAGATCGAAGCATGACAGGGAGAGCCATTTCCTGGGAACAAACTATGATGCCAACGAGGTGAGAGTGTGACACGTGAGGACGGAATGCATCTGTCGAAGCTGCACATGACATCTGAAACCTTCCGTAAGTGACAGTTGAGCTTTGAGATTAGGGGGACGAGGTCAATCATAACGTTCCAAGCCAGGCTCATCCGTGCGTTGGTCTGTCTGGCCAAGGGGTCCCGCAAACCGTCAATAAATGATGAATCTGCCAACTTTTCTTGGATACTGCGGAGATAAGATCACGGTGAGCGCAACGATGTGCTTCGTTTCTGTAATTACGTTTTACCAGGTCGATATTTGCCAAATCATCATCGGCTTGTCCGGACAAGGGTTGGAATCATCAGCTGGCTCACCACAGCCTTCCTCCCTGATGGTGGTCGTGTGCAGATGGTGGTGAGGGAGAAACCCTTTGCTGGCAGCCGACAGCCGTGGGAACCGCGCCGACATGAGCGACTAAAATTAGATGCCAGCGGTCTCAATTCTCGATGTCCGACACGCCCCAGACCTCTCCTCCACCCGGATCACCTGAACAAAGTCCCGCATTTTCCAGATGGCGCAGAAAACTGGCTTTGATCACTGGGCTGGGTGTGGAGGAGGAGGACCGTCTGCAGGACTTGCGCATCCATCAGGCTCGTCACTGCGAAAAAACGAAGGACTATCTCATGAATTACAGTCAGTCTCTCTCTCTCTCTCTCTCTCCTGATTCTCGCACACATCAAGGGTCAACGTGCTTTCTTCAGGTCCGGCTGTCGTGTTCATGCTGAAGCACCTCAAGTTATCGGGATGCGAAGTGCCGCCAAGTAATATCTTTTGTGCTCCGTGCGATATGACGCAGGCAGGGGGATACAGTCCGGAACATGGCGCCGTCGTTCTTTGTGCGGGTCATTTCTTCAGTCAGACACACATGGAACATACGCTCGTCCATGAGCTAATCCATCTATATGACCATTGCAAGTTCAAAGTAGACTGGAAAAACCTCCGGCACCACGCCTGCAGTGAAGTACATGTCGTGCCGAGCGCGCATAATCCGATCTGTGTCTGACGAATAATCTCTTCCCCCCCCCTTATCGGAACAGATTCGCGCCAATAACCTAAGCGGGGATTGTCGGTATACCCGGGAACTGAGGCGGGGATTCGTGGCCTTTTCAAAACAGCACCAGGTAAGACTGTCGTCATCCGCGATCCTTTGGGTTGACTATTTTTTATTTTTATTATTTTTATTCAGGCCTGTGTTCGCCGGCGTGCTGCAGAGTCTGTGGCGGCAAATCCGGCGTGTCCCGATGCTGCAACCGCGGAACGTGTCGTCAACGAGGTATGGGATAGTTGTTTCAACGACACACGGCCATTTGATGAGGTATGAACAATGTATACTCTTGTAATGTAACGAGTACTAAATCACGGCCAAAGATATATTAATCACTTCTCATACTACGGCGTATATGGTCCTAGATTAGATTAGACAATAGTAGGATTTTATGGTGCGCGCCGCGACACACGTCCTTCCCTTGCTAAACGCAGAAGGCATTGCAAACACTGTGGAGCATTGCAGGAAGGATCATCAGAAGGATCGAAGTGAATTCATTCAACGATCTGGCCATTTCGGTCAGCCGCTGATGCGGATTGCGCTGGCCGCCTGTTGACACGTGTTTGACCCTGTCAGTGTTACTATAAATTGCTTTTTCGCTCGTTGACACGCCTCCGCTCCTCAGCTTTCTTCCACTTCTTCCATCTACGTGGCTTTGAACAGCACGCCCTTTTCTTCGAAAATGTACATCAAGGCTGCGTGAGTGTCTCCCCACTTGGCCTGCCTCGCGGCTTTGTCATGCGCCTTTCAACAGCATCCTCGCTCTCGTCGCTCCTTTGGCCTGTGCAACAATTGTTCTTCAACAACCTGCCGATGTCCATTCCGACTCCAAAGTCACCTTCGTGTGGACTTCGACTGACCAAGGGACCGACGCGTGAGTCTAGCACGTTTGCCTCTGCCTCTGCCTCTTCATCAACTAACGGGTGCGCAGTTCGTCGTTCTCCATTGAGTTGGTAAACTCGATTTTCCACAATTCTTATGCCGTCGCAACCAATGTTCCAACCGCGCTTGGGACCGTTACCATCACCCTTCCCTCTGTCCCACAGAGGTGCGCGACTTTTTAAGAAGAAAAAGACGCGTTTGGCTGACAGTGGCAATTGTTTATAGAGATGGTTACTCTTTTGAAGCCATAAACATTAGCAACATTACCGACGTCTACTCTCAAACCGGCCAATTCAGTATTGGGGCCCCCCTCGCTCCCTCTTCTGCCTCTGGATCTGCAAGTGGTTCTGGAACGTCCGTCGTCGCGACGTGAGTCTCTTTGTTGTTACCGAAGCGATATTCTTAATAGCCCGTCATGCAGCACTTTCCCAACCATGGTGACTAGTAGTGCTTTTGGTACTACGGTGGGTTCTTCAGCTACTAGTGTCGCTGTTAGCGGTTCTAGCGCTGCTACTTCTTCTGGTTCAAAGGCCAGTTCTGCATCGGGCTCTTCCCCCTCTGGCTTCAACGGTGCTATGTCTCACTCCTCTTCTTACGTTGGTTTGGCATTGTCCGCGTTTGCCGGCGTTGCCCTTTTGGCTCTTTAAAAAGGCACGTTCCAGACTTTCAGATGATTCCAAAAATACGAGACATTTCTTATACCAGACAGTTTTTTTCTTGTAGAGGTATTTTCCAGAACTCTTTTTTTTGCCATGGACATGCACATCATTTTTTTCCCTTTCATACCGTAGCGGCGTACTCTTCTTGGTGTACTCGTTTCCATTTCCGCATGCCATCTTTGTCATTACTATCCACAGTTTTACACTAATACAGTCATTTATGCCATGTACCATGTACGGCTTGGCACAGTTCCCAGTGTTAAGTGACTGGTTTGTTTTTGATGAATTGCGAGGTCCACTCGGCATTGCAGCACTGCAGTTGCATGGTTGTAATTAGTAGTTATGACGTCAAGCCGATCGAAATGGTCCTCCCAATGCTGGCATACGGGAGGATATCGCATAGACTTTCTAGGCCCTCATTCAAATGGTGCAACCAGAGACCCCCTCGGATCTGGAATGGTTCGAAGCTTCAGTCATCCGATACGTCGGACGTTGCACGCTCAAGACAGCTGGTGAGGCAGATGGCATCGTCGGACGTTATTCATTCGATTATTAACGACCAATCGACGGTAAAAAAACCTGCGCACCTTGTGCAACGGTAACAAAAGAAGAAACTGACAAGGCTTGGCGAACGTGTGTCAACGTCCCGCTTCTCGCGGATTAAGCCGACGGCAAGCGACGTACGATCGTACATCCTATCCGCCCTTGGTCACCGGCCGTCCTTTAAATGGGATGTCGGTCGACCGACGTCGGAAACGTGGCACGAGCCTTATGGATTGAATGACACAAGTCCCCCACTCATATATATGTCTTGTATCGATGGCGTCATCATTCAAAATGTTTCATCATTCAAACCATTGCAATGGCCCACGGCAGGCAACGTCCCGGCAAGCCGATAGTAAAAAAAACGGGCCCCAAAGTATTTTGCTTTCTTTATCTTAAAGGTGGGTCAATACATAGTTCAATCAAGCACCTTAAAAGCACCAATCGTTCGTCATCTTTCTCACGTGTATGCTTTAAGACCCTTGGGTGTGAGCCTCGTGCTATTAAGGAAGTTTAAATTCCTCTAATTGCTGCTTTAAGAGCCGTATCTCTCGTCATTCTCAGAGCTTGTTCCTTGGGAGATCTAGTAACATCGATCCTCTCGCGGCGGAGTGAACGGTTCAGGTTATTTACATCTAGCGGTTCGGAGAACCCCTTACGTGAACAAAGTTGGTCTTGTGGCGGTCCGTTCAGGCATAGTTGCAGCGTATCACCGAACCATCCAGTTTGAACGATGATGGGTGGATAAGGGCAACCCTATTCATATCCATCGAACAGTATGTTGGATTAGTCTTGTGGATAATCAGCGCATTCCACCATCTGGTTCTTCCCTATGACTTCACTAAGCATGCCGCTGACGGGGATGGGTTTGGAGTGGGATGGCGCCACTAAATCTATGAATAAATTGAAACGAGGCAGTGCACTGGACGTCGGTTGGTCCCGTCTCAGGAGCAACCATGTTCCTCAAAACGTCTTCTGTTCAAGGGGCAAATCAAAATTACCAAATGAATAGAAGCTCTCAATACACTGATTCCAATCACCATGATCACCACGGACTGGTGCACGATGCACGTTCCCCAAGTTGTCTTGATTGTCGTATGTCAGCAGCATATGGTTAGTCGCCATCTTGTGGGTTGTCTTGAGGCGTGTCATTGAGTCTAATTGTGTAGCTTTGATGAGAATGCTTATAGCCGTGTTTGTGGGTTGAAACAAGAGCCAAGTCCAGACTTTTTACCACCAAAGCCGACGATGTCCAAGGGCATGACGTCATGAAGTATCGTGGCGCACGGAGAGTTCCTTTCACGTTCATGTGCGTAGATAGAGGAGAGCGACTAATGCGCACATTTACGCGGAGACGTTCTATAGATGTCCTGGCGGCCGATATATACGATATCAATATATCAGTCATGAACCGGTCATCGTGGCCTTGATAAAAATACGTTTCCTTCCAAGGCATTCAGCGCGAATAATTAGCATGCATTTGGAGAATCAAGTAGCAAACCATGAGCTTTATGTCTTGAGCCGAAGCTGATGACCCGAGTGAACGGGCGAACGCACGATGGGACCGCGTATCAATTCTCAGCATCACTGGGACAAGGAAGTCATTTTGATATCCTAGTTGGAGAACGTGTTTGTGTAGCTGTGCCTTGTTTGACAAGAGTGAAGTGGAACCCCATGCGAATGTGATATGTCAGTGGTGATAACGGCATTTGTTTTTCCCCATATTACGGCAAGTGACAGAACAGCTTTCCAAGCCCAAGTAGAGGTAAGGCATTTGCCTCAGCATGACCGTGAGCAAGCTACTGGATTGGGGACGAGTAGTCGGACAGTCCTCTAGTCAGCTTAAAGCTTAAGTGATGGACTGGAGTAAACTGCTGCACGTGCTCGCTTGTTTAACCCCAACAAGGTGACTTATGTTGTCTCGCCTTTATAACTCCCTGTTTTCGAGGCAATTGTCATCCGCAGCGGTCCAGAACATGGCTCCAGCGAAAGATTTTGTAGAGGTGGGCACTGCTTTTTATGATCTCCTGCACACTATCCAACGCTCATCCTGCAGTCGACCATCTCGAACAATAAGGTTGTCATATTTTCCAAAACTTGGTGCGGCTTTAGCAAGCGTGCCAAGAGTCTCTTCGCATCCGAGTATAAGGATGAGGATCCCACCATCGTAGAGTGACTAACACTACTCAATACCAAACCGAGAGTGCTATATGCTCATTACACCTTTTATCTAGGTTGGATATCGATGAAGACGGGGATGCAATGCAAGCATATCTTCTTGAGAAAACTGGACAACGCACAGTGCCAAACATTTTCATCAGTAAGTGGCTACGCGCGCGCACTAGTTTGGCGGCAGGGCTAATTGGTATTATAACAGACAAGAAGCACATCGGAGGTAATGCAATTGTGTGTTAATCTCCTGGCCTAATTAACATCGCTTTGAAGGTTATGATGCCACCCATGCGGCCCACAGTAGTGGCAAGCTCAAGAAGATGCTTGCGGAGTGAACTTGTTCACATTACCAAACGCATGTTGTATAGAAATATGGAGTTGATAGGGCACGAGTAATATACCATGCATGACCAAGAGCGGCATTGATTTCCTTTTTAAGAAGTTGCGACATTTGCACTCTGCCACGTGGGAGCCCACGCATCCACCTCTTTCAGAACACGATGGCTCGCGCCCATCGCGTCGCAGCCGTCCTCTGCTTCACATCCATACTCTACTTCCTGGCGTTGTTCCGCTGTTTCGCGGTTCCCTTCGTCGACGACAAGGCATTGCATGACATATTACCACTGGTTAGCTCTCTTTTTGCACGATTCACACCAACTCACGTCTCTGAACGCTCCTCTTCGCACCGTTTTGAAACGTCGGGTAAAACAGCTGCCGTGGTGGCTTCTTGTCTCTATTGGCTCGTATTCTCTCTGGTCACTAGGGTGGGGGTTGTTCACATTCAGAGACTGTCCGGAGGCTTATGCCGAGTTACTCGGGGTGAGTATCCCTCAATTCCTCTGTTTTTCCGTCGTCTGTCATTTCCGACGTCAACGCGATTTTCCCTGCCGTCGGATCACCCTGTGATTCTGTTCTTCCAAATTCGGTCAAATGATTTTCTCTGGCACGCGTTGACGACTCTTGTCCCCCTCAATCCGTTTTCATCAGAACATCGTGTTTCCCATGCGCTCTGGCGCAGATCATAACATCGCTAGGGAACGCCACAAACATTTTCCAATCAAATATATCCCTTTCCTTCACCGCATGTCTGCACATGGGTTCATAATGTCGTAATTTGGATCCGTCGACTAACCTATAACCTCATAGGAGATCTCCGAAGCAAAGAATGACTTGCGGGCACGGGGCGTGTCCGTCGATTAAGTGATCGATCACGGGTAGTACGACTGCGCCACCGATATCATTCCGAGCTTGTGAGATGGAGGTAGATGGTTTATCGTTCCTGTCTTCCTTACATGTCGTGAGTAATTGATAGCACGGATGTTTGGCCGAGATGGGATTTGGTGCCGATCGCGGGAGATGTCAGAAGATGTGAAAGTTCAATCGTTCCGGTCACTTGTGACGGCAGCTCATGGCGCGTATACATAACATCTCAGTAACCTGGACTGGCAATGATCGGTGTGGCATAGATAGGAGCGTATCATGACCTGAGTGCTGCTTTTGGTCACCTTTCTTTGATGGTGGGATCCTGATTGACAGCAACTGACTTCGATGGGTATAGCGAAGCGTGTGAGTGGGATTGTCAGGTTTGCGATATTACGCGCTCATGGCATTCGGATCCGAGACCCTCCTTTCGATACCTGTTACTATTGAACCTTGTGGTGACAGATAGCATACGCACGCATCAAGCACATGGTTCTGCGCTGTGCGCAAAGTCCATTACTCCGCACCGCGATATACTTCCCACCAGACCACATTGTACCATCCGCAGAGCGGTGGATGGATCGATAAGCCTGAGATCATAAAATACGCTTTCACAGCATCATTAACGTTTGCGATGGACAGGACATATCAATGGCATGTTATATTTCCCTGTTATGATGATCTAGATGGACCTGCGGAAAGATCATTTCTTCATGGCACCGAGCTCTTCGTGCGCGTGTCGTGCTTCTAGAAGTTGGTATATATGCTCACCGCCGTTCTACCCCTTCTCTGGGACCTCGTTCCGAGCGTTCTTCAGATCACATTTTACCGATCCACCGGTCGCTTCAGGTTATCCACAGATTTGAAGTGCCTAACAATCATTCAAACATATTCTTTCTCTGATGGATTAATCCAGCGGAATTCCGGACGTACGTACCGGTGTCTGGATTTGTACTTTGTGAACTGGTTCGGAGGACTTTTGGGGAGCAAAGTTTTCCTACCAAAACGGAGGGGTATTTTGTCTCATGATATCCCACCACCAAATTTGTCCATACCGATGTTGTCTTAATACAGGATTGCGGGGGTGCGCGAATGCCACGGCGGCGGGGCTGGGAAGCCCCATCCGCGAATGGATGCGGCATCCCGATTCGCATCAATTACGGAACGCATCTCGCGTTTCATAGTGAAGCGTGTGTACAGCAGTCGTGCTTGACCGTCAAACACGTAGATTGCGTGGCTATTAGATGTCCAACCACAGTGAAACGACCACACACCTTCGCCGTTCGAAATTCTGATAGAATATATTTCTACGGCGGCTGGTCCGAGTAAGATGTTTTTTGAACTTTACTGAAATGTAATGCACTAGAAATGGCCTACCTTTTTTTTTTTAAAATTTACGTTCGCTGGTGCGAGCGCATGTGATGATGTCCGTTGATTCGAAACAAGAATGCAATTCGTATTTTACTTTTTTCTCCACCTAGACGCTTCTATAAATGGGTACCTAATAAAAAAAAAGACCCCAACAAAGCCGCGGTCTGCAACAAAAAACTAGGGCTTAGGACGACCTCTCTCGCATTTTATTTGACTTGATGCCGCGGCAGAAGACGATGTAAAAGGAGATAAATTTGGTTTCTTCGGCTTCCAGTGTGACCCTCAGTGATTTCGACGGATATGACGGACATAAGTTGTTGAAATCTATGCGACAAGATCGGCAAGAAGGCCGCGAAGCTCGCGCTGGACGTGCACTGAACCTTGAGTTGTGGCTGCGGCAGGCTCGGCACTACGGCGCGGTCACGTGTTTTGCTGATGGTAGAGCGGCAAAAGTTCGGCAATGCTCTCATCAAATGTCCAGCCAGAGTCTCGCGACAGAGCAATTACTGGAGCTGCTTTTACAATTGAAAGTAAGTATCTTGTTTGATATCTTGAATTGGATCTTATGTTGATGGCAGAAAACTACACCAGCTGCAGCTAAACAAATTCTCAATGGCCAACCCTCCATTGCCTACGCGCTCATCACGCTCATGGTTTCTATGAATGCAATAAATATTGAGGTTTTCCACGTTCGTCAATTTGTTGTGTCATCCCTGGCTTGGCTAACGCTTGTGGACAGAAAGTTCTTGCAGAATATAGTATCAATGGAGGTGTTTCGCAGGTCCCTACGGCACAAGCGCCAGTTCCTGCTATACCGCCCCACCTCCAACCGCCCCACCTCCAACCGCATCCACCATATCGAAACGCGACACCCCCTGCCGTGCCACTAACGTCCTCATACCAAAATGGGACCGGCACGCCACAGCCTTACCCCTACGCTCAGCCATCACAAGCCATGAGTGCACCGAGTTACAGTGGATATGGGCAACCCGGATACCCGCCATACCCGCCATATGGGGCTCAACAACATGCAACCTCTGCCAGTGCAGCTCCTGTACTATCGGAAGCTCTTGCCAATATTCCAGAAGATCAAAAGGTACGTGTTTTGCCTCCCGTGGCGCTTTCGGTGTCTTATGCAACGTGTCAGGCTATTATTATGCGCGTCATATCGATGACCCCGGAACAAATAAATATGTTACCGCCCACCGAAAGGGCGACGTATATCCAACTGGTAAGTCGTTATATTTGTCGTATCATCACGTCATTTGACAAAGGGGGTTAGCGAGCTACTCTAGGGGTTCCTACGGGCTGACTTGGCTACTTGGCATTGTCGTAGATGTTGCTGTACTCTTAACGTTGTCGACTATCTCTTACCGGCATGTTGTAAGTGATTGGGCGATCTTGATGATCTGCCATGACCCAGGCGGTCTTGATTGCTGTTGATAGATCTGATTCGCGCTCATGAACAACCCCATGTGTTGCTGTAGACCGCCCTTGTGCCATTTGACACTCATATTGCTCACATCGAAGTTGGAAACTTCTGTGATCCCACAGCTCACGATTCCAAGCCGCTGCGCTTGACGACGGCGACGGACGGCGACTCACACAGCCTTACACAGCCAAATTTCCGAATTCAATGAGCTCGAAGGCTGGGTCATCATCAGTGATGCGCGCCAGCGAAAGCGGCAAGGCGCCTCAACGGCGCAAACCCGGGAGAGTGTGAGTCATAGTCGAGCGCTCTCGTCCAGGTACATTTCAAGTCTGATTTGTGTCTTTGCGCCCTGTTCAAAGGCCCACAGCATGTGCGGAATGCAGGAGATTGAAATTGCGTTGTAATCGCCAGGTTCACACGCTTTCTGCTTGACGGCCGCCATATATGCTGACGCATAACATATTCCCCTGCTGTATAGGTCCCTTGCGAGAAATGCGAATCGAGAGGATGCGCGGCCATTTGTCCTGATGGTGAGCACAGCGCTTCGTGTGTTAGGGTTGACCTTAATATGACCATATTCTTTTCCGAAAATTTTTAGGCGTTTTGACTCCCGGAAGGGGTAACAGATTGGTGTTGGCAAACACGGAGGAATTGCATGACCAGATTGATACCATGAGTTCTCGAATACGCCAGCTTGAGCGCGCATTACGTGACTTGCAAACTTCTGTGTCCGTGGAATCCCATCCCTTGCTTCAAAGTGACCTTTTATTACCTTCATCCTCGCAACCTACTCCTACACCACCGCCGCAAGTCCCAGTTGTATCGACTTCAAAATCTGACCAAAGTTTGCAAAAGCAGGAACTGACACAGCAGTCAAAATTAGATACCTCTACTAGACCAGCAGCGAATCCTTACCCAATGAACGTCGATGCAGCGGAAGATGTT
Organism: Amanita exitialis; assembly: GCA_023014455.1. Classification (NCBI taxonomy): domain Eukaryota; kingdom Fungi; phylum Basidiomycota; class Agaricomycetes; order Agaricales; family Amanitaceae; genus Amanita; species Amanita exitialis. Next base: position 191,531 of record JAEBUR010000002.1, read on the forward strand.
GTGGATGCTTGTGGTGTGTGTTATATGCGCTTTATTCATGACGCACCAGAATGTAACGCCTCTGTGGGGGGGGAATAGGCACGTTGATTTCAACGTCGAACAGTGGATTTCTATATCTAGGGAGTACTGCCCGCCCAGAGGTACGGTTTTTACGCCGCAGCATCGTTTGTCACTCTCTAATCTGATTTTATGCAGTTTTTGATGCGAGTAAGGCTCGGTTATGGACTCGTATCGTCTGTTTTCATGCATAACTTGCAGATACCATCTCAAATCCGACCCGTTCTTAACTTTTCTTCCACTTCACGCCTTTCTAAGCGCATCATCAACACAACGTTTTTTGATTCAGAACTGCAAGAGGTGGAGGATAGCCTTGGCTCGGAGATATACTCCTTCCTCCCTTCGCTACCCGAAGCCAATGCTTTATGCCAGGTCTATCTCGAGCACGCATCATATCTGTAAGCTCTTAGCTCCCGTTAACTCCCATGAAGATTGGCATCGATCCCACTTACAGCTTCATTGGTCTGACACCTCAAGAGATCTATGATATTTTACCTCCCGTCTATCAAGCGGGGTATGTTCTAGTTCATTTGGAGGTGACGAGTATTGACCTATCCTAAAAAAAGCTCATTTGAAGTGCTACCTTCCGCCGACCCTCTTTCTCTACTCTTCATCATTTTTGCTCTCGGGACCTTATTAGGCCCGCAACCTGATCTCATTTGCGCTCAGGAATACTTCTATCTTTCGCGCGCAGCCCTCTCCTTCTCTCCCACAAGACGCGGTGTCTCGCTAATGTACATCCAAGCTGTTGTACGTGTCTTGTTGAATGTCTTTAGCAGGTCTCATGAAATTGACAGGTTCATATGACGCAATATCTGGAATTAAGCAACCCGGGGCTATCACATTCATGTTCTGTGTGGCTTTATGCAGGGTATGCTGCCAGATTGGGACACGATGTAAGCTGCGCGATATATCACTCCGAATCCAATTGCCGAACATACGTGTTAGGTTGCTCTACGTATGTTTCATGCGAGACAAGTAAACAATTATGGGTCTAATTATGAAATGACCAGAGCTGCATAACGCCCGGTGGCAGATGCCACCGGAAACAAGTCTTTCACGTTGTCGTATGTTCTGGAAATTGTTCGTGCTAGACACATGGACGGTAGGGCTCGATTTCCATGTTTTCAAACAAGCATGATTTACTCTTTTGCAGAGCTTCTATTACGGGCGTCCTTTGATCATGTCACCTCCCTTCATCGATTCACCATTCTTCAAAGACATACCGACAGAGCATGCGACAATGAGTTGTGAGTTTCCTGCTGGTCAAGACATGAATGGTTTACACTCGTTGATTAGTTGAGCTATGGAACGGGAAATTTGCCAGCATTGTTCATAGCGTGATTACGATCGCTTTTGGACCCAGGCAAGTTCCTTATGCTTCTATAATCGAGCTCGATCGCCGGGTCCGAGATTTCCACGTTCCTTCGGTATTAAGATTTCAATGCGAGGAGGAAGCACCAGCGCCAGACACAGGCTACGAGTTGCGCATGCGACGGTATTTTGTATGCGCTCGCAAAGAAATAGGTAGGTGACATTCTCATCTTCATATGCTGTCCTAATAAATGTTTATAGTTCTACTAAGCCTCCATCGGCCTTATCTTGTCCAAGTTCTATCTACGAAACCCGTTGAATTAGAGCGGCATAGGTATCGTGCGTCTATCATGGCATGCTACCGTTCGGCGTGGCGTCTGGTCTATTGCACAATATATTCATTCCGACGTGAGCCACAAAGGATGTCGAGGATCAGCTTGGTCTGGTCACATTGCCTGTCAAGCATTGTGAGTACTTTTCCGGCTTTCCTCACTAGACAAGAGTTGTGACGCGCATTTTCACAGATCGTCTTCTCATTAATAGTAACCCACGATCCAAAAGGACCTATGGCTCCTGCAGCTCTCCGCGAATTGGAAGTCGCAGTGGACTTGTTTCACACGGCGGCCCCAACTTCCCGACCAGCGGCCAACCTCCTGGTAGATCATTTAACGTCAACGATTGGTGATTTTAGATTTGACGCGATTGCTCTTAGGAAACTGTGCACAAGCTTCTCCAGACAGCGAAGGAAGCAGCGGGACAACTGTCAATATCGAGAGTTGGGGAACAGGAGGTAGATCCCTACTCTCCACGGGAACTAGAGAGACTGGCAGGCAAGACGACTTATCTTCACGATGCAACGGGCCGGTCTCTTCACGATTCTCCCATACAAAGAAGCAACTCAAGCCCGTTTGACCAGTGGCAACGAATCGAGTTTGAAGAGGATCCATTCCAGCTACTGAACGATCTAATGGTCCAGCAGCATCAGTCTCAGACCGATATGCGACCTGCTCAGCATGGCATTGAATGTATGCACTCCATCCTGGAACGAGACTTGAAAGATCTTGAGCTCGGGAGGGCTTTCACGAACATGAAAGATATCAATGATATTCCATGTCTCAGGCCTCATCCACCACCACCACCACCCCTGACACCCTCAACACAACCTACCACACCAGGCACTTCCACCAGTGCCCAACGTGAACAAGTTGTGGGCAGCACAGCTGAAGGCAGCGTGTCGGACGCTTCGGCCTTTAATGATAGTGCACATTTGTCCAGTCTCATTGGGCTCGGGTTCAACATGCCGCAATACGGTCAGAGTGAACAGCAGCTGAGTTGCGGAGTGGGCGGGCTTTTTGGTAGTAATGCCCTGCTCGCATTAGACCCATCGTTACAAACGGTCGCGGAACACCTTGGTTTCCACGGTAATCTGTTCGGCTATAATCCGTATTTCACTCCATTGTCATACTGATAGTTATTTAATTACGCACAAGAATGTATCCCGTACAGCTATACAATGCTTAGATTTGGTCTTGCACAATACACAAGGGTGTTACTCGGACAGTTGGGCGGTATACTTATGCCTGTAGCGCAAATCAATAAAGTGGTGGGACGAGCACCTGCAGCTGCCGCTCGTTCCACGTCGCAGGGGCAGTGAACACTTAGAAGAGAGCTTACCGTCGCTTTTGTGCATTTCTGTGCTAAATGAGTTGTATAAGAGTGAGGAGCAATCGAACTTTGACGCTTTTTCACAAGTCATAGTCGTACTTCCTGGAGTACCTCTAAATCTGCAAATCCTCGTGCGGACAATCAATGAGCACATTGTATGTTGGAGAGACCGTTATGCAGCAAACCCATGCATTTCAAAGTGCAAGTATCCCAACATCCTGTTCTGCAACAGAAGAGACACTAAGCTTCCGAAGGCTTTGTAAGTGCACCTGAGCGTGATCAAGGTCGTTGAATCCGACGTAAATCCATCTCCTGGCACCATGTGACAATCTTCCAGCACATGGATTGGTTGCAGTATTTCCAGCCCAATGGCACGGTGTTTAATAGCGCGAGCCGCCGCAAGTTCTTCCAGGGAATGATGGAAAGGACGTGATTGCTCTCATATGCTCCAACAGCTTGCAAGCTCGAAAGCGAACAAGGCGTTAGAACGTGCCCGTCAGGACGTTGTTCGGGGAGGGGTGCCATATATTGCAAGCATCGATCCAAAGTGGACGACGCCACCAAGTTGATTGCTTTCAACCGGTTATTTGAAGTATCCGTGACCCGTTTGGAGCAACAACGGAGAACCTTGCCGAAGTGTGCTTTATGAGAGTATGGCAGGAACGAAGTGATGATTACCGAGTAGGATCAGAGGGGTCCCTTCGGCAACACTATTAGTCCAACGTACACAAAGTCCCCAAGGACCCGAGCCTTCATTGAAACGTTTGACTCGGCGGTCAGTAGAACTTGCGTCTAGGCCTTCTTTGTGTAGAGGAGCGTCTACAGATGCTGGATTGTCAAACGTGTGTGTGTGACTGTGAAACCACTGATGATGGTGGGCCACTTCTCCACAAAGGCTTGTTAATCGTCTTTTCTAAAATAGCATTCCAGGGCAAAGAGATTAGTTGGTTCCTCCCGTGCCGTAAAGCCTGTTGTCAGCGTGGCGCCGGTCCGAAGCGCGACAGATGGCGCTAAGCTTGACATGGCTATTTCGCAGCTGGTTGTGGTTGCGTTATGATTCAGTTATCAAGGGATCATATATCTCCGCCTGCATTTTTCGGAAGTGAACCTCCATATATGATTAGATTTTTACCTTTGCCTGGGTATTCCTTGACCCGCCATCGCGTCATCTTCGACAACTCAAACGGGAAATGAAATGATCTAAAATTGAGATAGCACAAAGAAAAACCTTCGAATACACGAGGACTACTATATAGACAGCGGCCTGGTGTCCTTTTGCGCTAAATGGAGTTATTTATCATGTCAGGTAACCCAGCCTCATCAAAAATCGAGAACATTCAAGACCCACCCATTGTAATTCGGTCACCCAACGATAATGCGATACCCTGCGTTTTACTCCGAATCCGAACATGACCTGTGATGGTACCTGCATCGGTCCGTTCAATGCTCAGGTTCGCTAGGGCATCTTCACCTGTAAAATCACGTTTAGTCAGAAGGAATGGGATATATGGAAGGATATAAATTCACCAAATAAGCTTCGCGCATATAGATTTGCGGACAAAAAGTCGCAGTCTCCTGAGAGCGCACCGTCAGGAGTAAGGCACGCCATGTTTGTTACTTTCATAACGTGCTTAAGGTACTCCCGTGGATCACTGGTCAAGCGATACATGCAGTAAGTTCAAGACCTTTGCATGGAAGGTTGAGACCCTTACGATATTGAATTGCTGACATTCACCCTGTTCTCCCACTCAAATTCAGTCCACATGCTCCGGAACTAAGAAATGGTGTCAGTGATCGTTTCCGCTAGAAGAACTCCACCCAATACCATACCTGTGCTTCAGTACAATAAGCTGGTTTGATATAGTCCATGATGTCAATGTGGATATCATTCAGAATCACACAAGACTCTGCCAAGTTCGGCCCTTCCCATAGAATACTTCCAAAAATTACGCCGGTCTCAGTTGATGAAACCTTGACTGTGGCTTTGATGCTCTGGAAGCCGTGTGGTGCTATAGTGTACACTGAGGGACGCTCAACTATCTTGAGGTCACCTAATGTGGCAAAGTCTAGGCACAGATTTTGCAGTGTGTCTGCCGTCTGGTTCACGAGAAGAACATCTGATCGCCGGATGCCAAGTCATTCAAAACCAGAACGCAAACATCCAGCAGTAGGCAAATGAAGGGCCAAAGTCCCATGTCAGTATCAGGAACCTTGCAAATATAGGGCTTACGAACCCAATAGAATATCAAACCCGTGCATTTTAACATATGCTTCTGCGTAGATAGGGTCCGAGAAACCTGTTATCAAGGCACGAATCGAGATGAGCTACGCTCGCGTAACCAGGCTGGTTCGAATTTCGTACCTGTCAGCTGCGAGATCCGGCTTAGGTTCGACATGAAGTCTTCTTGGATCTCTCCCGCGCCGGTCGCACGACCAACGTCGGCGTCATACTATGATAGCGGTCAGACGGCCTTGTATGACAAATTCTCATAACGATACCCACATCAATCATGTCGTCCGCTGCCTTCTTTGAGAATTGTCGAAAGATCAACAGATCATCCACTTGGACCACGACAGCCTTCGGCGATTCTGCTTCCTTCTTCTCTGCTGCCCGTTTCTGGGCCCCGCATAATGGGTTAGGTGCAACCGAATGTCATTCATGGAGGATGGAACGCACCTCCTGAGCACTAAGCATTTTCGAGAACGTTGCTCTGGTATCATGCAAGAATATCTCATGTACGGCAGGCGTTTGTTCAAGTTCGCTCAGCGTCTGAATGCAATTCATGATCCTTTCATTAGAATCCTCATCTATGGGGACTGTGACGAATTTGGATTGGCCAACACGGATAACGGATGTCATGATCAACATGACCTCAGCACGTAAAGCATTCGTTGCCTCGTCGTCTTGCGATTGCTCGGCGAACCGCAGAACAAGTTTAGTAAGCGCGTTCGCTAAAGTGGCACCAGTGAAAAAATCTCCACCCAACAACAGCGCTACGTTCAAGAAGAGAATGAATGAGACGACCAGGTTGAACCTCAAGAAAAAGGAATGCTTACTTCTTAGTGGTGGCTTAGCAGCTGCCTTCACGGCTTCCAACTTCGCATTAGCGCTGGAGAACGCCGTCTCTGTAGCATATGTGCCGTCTGCCAACACCCTGGGCCTGCCACCACCCTCAGTCTTAACTTTTTCCTTGTCATCAGTTCCTTCTTCCCCATTTTCCATCGAAGCCTCGTCAAGCAGCTTTTGCTCGGAAGCAAGGAGTGGTATCTCCCCCAGCACTTTTCGAATTTCTCTCATAGCATTTTGGATATCATCAGCCTCTTCAATGTATTCCCCGAGTATCCAGAGAACACCGCGAAAGACTTTTCCAGACTTGATTTCGGTGAGAGTTTGAGTAAGTTTTTCGGTGATGGTTGAACGAAGTTGAGGGAATTTCTCGACGACTTCACTAGACAGGGATAAGGAATATGAATATGGGTTACGAGGGACTGATAGAGAATTATGATCCACTGACCGGACAAACGAGACGACATCAAGGGCAGATGGGTTGTTTGTGTCTCCAAGGAAGTCCATAAGTGCATGGACAACAGTCGCGGCAACCTCAGGAAACTTGATGGCCAATACGTGAATGGATTGAATCAAAAGTTGGCGGTATTCGGGGGCCTGTACCAAATTGCCATTTACTGGTGTAGAGGGGGGGATAAACAATGCGCACCTTCTCAAAGTCCGCCTCTTGCGTCTTCTGCAACTGCTTCTTGAGGAATTGGACGACTTCTTCTACATTGCGTCCTGATGTCATGCTCAGCACGATGCTCGTCGCCTTTCGTCGTACTTCCATGTCGGCGCTGATATATGCGTGTCAGATTTTCGGCTTCGCAAAAGGATGAAAACATTGGCCTACCTCGACAAAACCTGTAGAACGTCCATGATGAGACCATCCAGTACTTGACCGTGTCTCGATCTCAGAGTTTCTATCCGATCCAGGACTATTAACTTGACATTATTATCGGACTCCTTGATTACCAAGTTGATGAGACATGCAGCAGCAGCTATTGGATATTAGCCGTAGCTTTACAGTACAGTTTCTTGCCGCGTACCCTTCACTGCTGCTGGATTTTGCGTCAAAGCAGTCAATGTCGTCGCGGCCTCGTATTTGACAGCATGCGACGAGGCATTCAGGAGCTCAAAGATGCACCGGATGTACCGCGACTGACCGTAGATTCATTAATGATATCGTATATGTACGTCCAACCGCCACTTACGCGATGGGTGGAATCATTCTTGCAATCTAGTCTAATGACTTCGATTATGCTCATCTGAAGCGCCTCATCCAGAGTCGGAATTGTGTCATATATGCTTAAAATATATTCGACGGCTTTCGTCATGGAGCAATGAGCCAAGAAAACAAAGGCATTGCGTTTACAAGTCGAGTCGTTTTCAGCGATGAGGAATGTATGCATGAGATCCGGCGCGTCGGGTATCATTTGCTCAAACTCGCGGTAGATACTGTATATGGCGAAAACAGCGTTTTTACGCACGTAGGAATGCCGGTGTTCCAGGCATGCGCGGCAAGTTGGGATAAGAGGTTCCAGGAGCTCAGAATCTTTTGAGATTTTCTGTAGAAAGCGAAGAGTGGCACCTCGTATATATTCATTTGGATGTTGCTGGGTTAAAAGGTGTACATCCGGACAGGAATAGGATATGTATGTTCACTCACGAGGTCGTTTCGAATGGCGTTGCTGAGTGGAAGCGTTAAACCTATGCCATAGGGTAATACGATCAGGTAGGTCCACGTACACGACAAGAATCATCTCCTGTTTAAGTTTCCCATTGTCGTCGTACTTTGGACAGACTTCCCAATAGAAATGCAGCAGCTTTTTGAGTTCCTTATTCCGCGAAGGCATCACGTATTGTATAATAGGCATCATCAAAGCAGACTACATAAATCCGCTTCAGTGTCAAGTCGAGATCAGAAATTGAGCGATATGCACCTGGGAGTTTCCATTGATCGTTGAAACGATGATTTTCCGCAACGTCTCGAGTTTAACCTCGTCGGAACCCTTCTCCAGGCCAGATCTGAGCTCTGATATGGAAGGATAATCTGCACTCGAGTCTGTGACGACAGTGTAGCATGATGGGTCTGAGGAGGACATTTCGCGCGACAAATTGAGCTCGTGGGAAAATCTAAACGCGACGTGTTCTTAGCTCGAGCTCAAAGACTCAGATACTACCGATATTACCGAATGGTGAGTTTGATTCTTGCATAAATCCTCCCTGATACTCACCGAATAACTTAGGTCAGAATATCGTGCGCGGATTTGCATTCAAATTACGAGCAAATATTTTTGTCGCGCTGCACACCGGCAATTACCGTCCCTATTTTCCTCGACGGCGAAAGCAACCACTTATGCCTCGCGCACCGGGCAAAACCCCAGCCAAACTTTTGCACCACGGGCAAAAAAAATCGTCCAAAAGTTCCAATGCCCTTGGATACGCCAAGCGTCAGTCTCGAAAGGCAAAAAATATTGCTTCCATCGATGATGTGTACGAATACGTCCCTGGCAAGAACAGACGATCCAACATCCGTCTAGAGCTGGCCAAAGATGAAGCAAAAGAGTTTGGTATAGGCTCTGGTGGCGGAATCAGCGATGGAGGTGATAAGGAGGTGTCCCATGCACGACTCATTGGGGAAGCCGAAGACGACGAAGCTGTCGCTAGCGATGATGATGAAGAAGTTGACAGTGACGCTGCGTTTGAAGAAAGTGACGAGGAAAGGTTTTCTGAATTCTTCTCTCACAAAGTATGTGCGTCGTGCAACGGCTTCATACTTAGTTACTGAGTCGATTCTACAGAAAGTCAACACCAAGGAGAAGCTTCACAAGAGGAAAAAAGGCGTGCATTTTGCGGATGTGGACCTTAATGAGGACAACGATAAACCAGGAGAGAATACAGGCGAAACAGACGACGAAGAAATGGAATGTGACGACGAAGAGTTTATCAGCTTGGTGGATGTGCTAGATGGAAAAACTGAAATAGACCATGGGGGCCCTGCTTCAGAGCTTTTCTCCTCAAAGAAAGAGTCATCAACACGCGAAAATTGTAGCGAAGATGAAGAGGTTGATAACGAAAGTGACAATACTGAAAAAGAGTCGTGGGCCGCAGAGGAAATATTAGACTTCACCCCTTCAGATGATGAAGTAACACCTGAAGCCCTCGATGAACTTGAGAACTTCATCACTTCACTTCAAACGTCCGACAAGAAACGTAAAGATCACTCAGACGCAAGCGCGTCCGCTTCCCTGGAGCCAAAACGCAAGAAGCGCCAAATTATCAAGGAACGCACCGAAGCCGGTGCGGAAAACGAATTTCGTGCCCAACCATCTAGTATGTTCCATGTTACCGTTAAAATTATCTACTAATGACAGTTTTGACTATAGGTTCAAAGCTCCGGCTGGAAGATCTGCTTGCTCCTCTTGCGTCCCAATCATCTGCTCTCCGGGACCTAAAGAAATCAACAAAAGCTCTTTCCTCGGAGTCTTCGAAATACGGCAAAACACTCTCAGCCCCCTTGCCTCAGCGCAGTCAAGAACGTCTGGATCGAGAAGCAGCCTACGAACAAACAAAACAAGAGGTCGACAAATGGAAGGGGACCATGAAGCGAATACGGGAAGCAGAGCACCTCAGCTTCCCTCTCCAACATGACTCCAGTATGTGTCGAACATCTAACCTCGAGCTAACTGCAAAGTTCAAGGTAAGGGTCTCTTTTCGTCAGGGTTGACTGCTTAATCAAACGCCATTGATTAATAGCCCAGCAATGAACTCGAATCCACCGTCGATGCGCTCTTGAAAGCCGCCAACATGCGTGACGAAGCCGAACTAGCCCAAACTGAGGACCAAATGCTCTTGGCGAACAAGCTCACGTTGGAAGAAGTGGCCGAACGGCGGGCTGACCTTATGAAAATGCGCGATCTGATCTTTAGAGCTGAGTTGAAAGCTCGGCGGATTAATAAGATTAAGAGCAGGGCATACAGAAGGCTGAAGAGGAAGGAGAAAGGCAGGATGACTGAGTTGTCCAGAGAAGCTGAAGGTGAGGAGGAAGGTGAGGAGGATAAAATGAAGAGGGAAAGAGAGAGAGCCATGGAGAGGGCGACTTTGCGGCACAAAAACACAGGCAAGTGGGCAAGACAGATGAAGTCGCGAGGAGACCAGGTTGGCGAGGACGAAAGAAGAAAGATGGAAGAGATGTTGGCTAGGGGCGAGAGGCTCAGACGGAAGATTCAGGGCATGGGGAGCGACGAAAGTGATGACGATGAGGAAAGCGATGGAGAAGGCAGCGACGGCGCCTTGGAGAAGATAAAACAATCTGCTTTCAACGAGTTACAACAAGTCAACGAGCAAGATGAACAACTCGAGAGCATCCTCAACGGAAGCAAAAGGAGCGTATTTAATATGAAATTCATGAAGGAAGCTATGGCACGGCAAAAAGCCAACACCGACAAAATGGCGGACGATTTCTTGAAAGAATTGGGAGGCACCAACGACGCAGAAGACGTGGAAGTGGAAAGTGGAGACCAAGATCACGATGGCGTTCAGGAAGACCCTTCCACCGGCGTTATTTCTCAACGTGTTGGAGGTCGAGTCATGCTGCGTCCAGGTGCAAAGACGACAATGCCACGGCCAATACGTTCATTGCCATCGGATACATCCAGCGTGACTCTCAGATCGACGGACGTCCTCAGCCCACCCCCCTCGTCTGCCAATTCCAAAACCAAACATCTATCGGTAACTGCTACTGGCTCCTCTCTTCCCCTAGCCTCACGATCAGAGTATACTGATGATTCCAATCCATGGCTCACACGACCAGAGGCTACTGAAGCAACATCGAAAACATCGCGTAAAAACGATGTTGTTGTGAGCAAAGACAGCAAGGCAGCCGAAAAGTCTAAAAACAAGCTACGTAAGCTTGCAAAGAAACGGGGGGAGGAAAAAGACCGGGCCAACGATGATGCGACCCTGGAGATTGAAAGCGAAAAGGTCTTGACAGTATCGGGGTCCAATCAAGTTTTGGGCACGAGTGCCTTATCCGTTCCCGTGACTTTGGGAGGTGGTGAAGGGGAAAACGTGGAACCGAATAAGACGGGAAAGATAGAGAAAACTGTGAATGTCGTTGGAGACAACGGTGATGATTCTGACGCCAATAGCGAGATCGAAGCTCAAGAGCGAGCATTGGATGCCAGGAATAGGGGTGCAAATGCATTCCAACAGCGAGATCTGGTTGCACTTGCCTTTGCCGGCGACAATGTCGTCCAGGTTAGTTTAGTGCATTTAGCCCTTCTAACACTCTGCTAACCTCAATTGGCAGCAATTCGAAGAATTGAAACGCCGAGAAATAGCCGCTGATGCTCCCCAAGAAGTTGATACGACGATTCCAGGCTGGGTAAGGCCGTTCTTCCCATTAAGCACATATTCTCTAAGCCGATTCTATGAAGGGCACGTGGGGCGGTATTGGCATCCGCAAAGCACCCCCACAACCATCCCGGATCAAGAAGATTCCAGGTATCGACCCAACAACGCGAGCCGACTATAACAAGAAGCATGTCATCATTTCGGAACGCCGTGATAAGAAGGCTGCAAAGTACATGGTCAAAGACCTGCCTTTCCCATATACAAGTAAGGCCCAGTTTGAGCGCAGCATTGAGAACCCGTTGGGTGCAGAATGGAATACGCGTGTTGGGTTCCAAAGAGCGACATTGCCGCGGGTCGTTGCCAAAGTACGTCGTGTTTCAGTCTTACATTCGCCGTCGTTCAATTGTTAATTCCCGGCCTATCAGCCCGGTGTCGTTATCATGCCTCTCAAAAAATTCTCATAACTATTCCTTTTGTCACACGTCAGAGATTGACATACCTCCTGTCTATACCTTATCTGTGCATTGTCCTCACGCAATTGTATTGGCTTCCATCACCGTTCCGAACCCCACGCTCGAGGTCATATGCTTCTATACCACGCAGACGGTCGTGAAGTATTTTATTAGTATATTGTTACATCTATCTATGTATTACCTCCGATTGCCAGTTCTACTATCACATACACGTTTGCCATGACGATCACTAGCCATATGATCAAGGCAGCCGCGCATGTGAGTTTGCTGTTACTGAAGTCTACCCACTCATCATCGGCGTTCTCTGGGTCCGGCTGTGTGGCGTCCATTAGCGTTGCTTCTGGCGGACACACGTTTGTGCCGGGTCTCGACCTTTGACTAGGTTTACGCACGGACATTATCCTCTTACTAGACGTGAGTAAAATCAACGGCAGCGTGATAAACGGCAGTGCCATGGACAGCACGACTTGTGATGCGACGAGAAGCGCGTTGATTCCCTGTCGCCCCACTACCACCGCAATGATCATTGATGGAATAATGGCGAAAAGCCGTGTCAAAAGGCGGCGAAGAATGGGCTATTCGGATTTCCGCAAGTCATACATCTCTTCCTATCACACATCAAGCAAAATCACTGACCGAAATTCGCCATTGAATAAATCCTTCGGCTATTGCTTGGCCAGCAATAGTAGCTATCAGAGATGAGCTCTGTCATGGTTCGTCGGTCGGTTGAATTCAGGTTGCGTACAGAGTACAACATACCTGTCCTGCGGCAAGAAGCCCAACCGCAAACAAAATTGCAGGCCCTGCACAGTATCCGTCTAACTAAAGGAAGATTACAAGGTGAATTTACGACAGACCTTTACCAATGAATCTACGCATCAGATCATACGCGTCAAAAAGGCTTGCTGGACCGCCAGTCTGACGAGCAGATTCGGAACCATAATAGAACACGGCACCGGCAAGGATAAGAATGCTAAAAAAAATTAAGGTTGGTCAACCAAGCGACTTGGCAGACGGCTGACGTGTGGGGCATTAATGTACGTACAGGGAATTAATGATAACTGCAAGTCCTGCAAGACTGATTACCATATTGACGGTGCCATGGTATATATGCGCCAGTACGAAGCCCAGCTGGTTGTTTTCGTGATCAGAATGCCGCCTTGCTGTCGTGGAATAGTCACTTGATTTAGGAGTGCGTACGGCGTTTTGAAACGATTCTTTGAGGTAATTGATTAAATTTACGATTGCCATCCTAATGCCACGGAGTCGTACTTGAGGGCCAATGGTTGAGGCGCATCCTTCAATCCGTTCCGCCTTCTCTTCTGCATGACGATAAGCGATTCTATCCTGTGTAGCTAAGCAAGAGCCTAGAAACAGACTGTGAGGCATAACAGTTGCCCCGATTACCCCAACGGCTATGCAGGGGAAGTGATTAGTCGGTACATGGGATACTAAGCAGAACACCAACACGTGTAGAGTACATTGGGTTGGAAAATATATCTTGAAGGGACATAACCCAGGAATGCGTCGGACCAATCAACATTCACTCTGGATATGATGACGACTGTGCTTATCAGAACAGCGAAAATCTAAGTCATGCATAAATACACGCGTACGGAGACTTTGTTCACGCACTTACCAGCCCAGTAATAAGGAGCTCAAATGTCCGTACAGGAGTGCCGCGTAGGGGATCGCGTATCGCAAGAAGAAAAACGACATCAACGACAGTAATCAGAACGCCATGCCATAGCTTCAGTTTGGGGAAAAGTAGCATCAATGCTATTGCAGAACCTAGCATTTCAGCAAGATCGGTGGCGATCACTGCTACTTCCGAAAGCAGGTACAGGGGATAGAGACATCCCCATCGAAATAATCGAGGGTATCTGGGTCTATCATAAAACAATAATCGACAATGCGATGCCAAATCTGTTGAGTCGTTAATCAGAAAAATCAGAAAAAAAAACCATAGTCGGATGTCCCAGGAAGACAAAGGGGAGCCAAGTCAATGGAAACGGCTATTTATAGATGTCGTTCCCATCGCTGCAGTGAAACTTGACACTCACCCAGACCTGTCACGCACCCTAGCCTGCTAGCAAGCACCTGTATGTATAATAAGCCGACTGTCAGTAACTACAGTATAAGGCATCACCTGCAGAAAAACTCCAAAAATTCCTGAGAGCAGAACGACAAAGAGAAGACGGTATCCAAATTGCGATCCTGCTTGCAGATCAACACCCCAGTTACCTCTGAAGAGGTGGTTGGGTAATGATATACCATGATCAGGCACGATACTTACGGGTCGAAATATGCAACTGAACAAATAAGACCTACACCTGTGTGGCTTCTTGCGTGGTTGAAGACTGTCCGACAAGCATTGACTATCAATGTACGAGCGCGACGGCCAAAAGGTATCACTGAGTCACTCTTCAATTCGTTATCGTTACTGGGGGGCATATCAGGAAGCGGATCCGCAGGACGGCGCAGAGAGCGGTATGAAAGTACGGTGGAATAAGAGAGGAGAGATCAAAAGTCGTGAAAAAATGCGGGCATGAATCCAGCAGGAAATGGGTTCGAACCAAGGCAGTGGGCAAGGTTATCCTGTGAAACGACGGTTGCGGTACGCATCCTGCCCAAGACATCTCACATTTTCGGCACTCCAGTCTCCAATCGGGTGAACATTTTTTCATATCATCCCGTTTCTTACCGACTCCTCCAAGAATCGCGTACGGCACCGTTATTATGACGGTGAAACTCATTACTTACCTTAAGCCGCAGTGAAGAGGCCGACGGAGGCGCTACTCAGGATCGGCAATTCGCGAAATGACTGAACATGTGACTTGCATGCCGACTCCAACGCAACCACTACTTCTACGAACTCGATTGGGTTTGCATCGGCAACATGGCTGTTCTGCCACGTAAATTCAACAGTTTTCTCCGAGTGATTCAGGACGCTGATCTTGATCAATAGAGACAAAAACCTGGGGATCAGTATACAGTGTACATCATCCTATGTAGGCACTGTCTCGCTTGTTAGGCGTCATAACGTACTCGTCACGGATGAATCAAAGCTCTGGATATTGCATGCCGAAATACCATGATCCGCCGTGAGTTGCTGTTAAAAGATGTAAGCGGCCATCCTGACAACAATGTCAAATGTTTGGAATTTGAAACGATTATTACCATTCGTTCGTGTAGTCCCAAACTGGCAAGTCTCATTTCGGCGATATTTGTTACGAAAGAGAAGGGCTGATAAGATCAGCATGCGTTGTGTCGTTATGCTCAGATACATTTTCGTTCTCCTGCTTGAGTCACGATTGATTTTTACTCCTTTATGACGTTTTTTATGGCGCTAATGATAGCCTAGAAGAGCTGCAGGATCGTGACAGCGCTTATTGCGAGTTTAAAGTAAAATGGTCTGCACGCGGACATCAGGTAATTAGCTTGCAAATGAATTTGTTCCGAGTGCATACGTACTATTTTCCGCGTTCCAGTCGAAAGGCAACTCCGACATTTTGAAATTCGTTTCGACAAAGCAGCGACGGGGATTGTTCACCTGCTCGGCCAGCAAAAATACGCTCGACCGACATGCTGTGAATAGCTGTTTCATTGCATATCTCTTTACAAGGACTTTGTTCGTTTCAGGTGTCTGCTTATGACGCCATGAACGCGTCACTACCCCATATATGTGCGTCTCGTCCCTGGAGTCAGGTTCCTTCTCCTCAAATGACAGTCGCTCTTTCAAATCGGTCATGCCCTCAAATGACCCAAGTCATAGCTTTTTCGCCCACAGCCCAAAGCTTGCAACCGTCTTGATGGACCTTTTTTCGCTCTCCGCTCCTCGTGGGGATATGCATACTGTTGAAACTTGACCCATGCCATATGGCTCAAGCTTGGCAAGGATGTACCCATGTCCCGTTGATACCAAGCTTTGATGATCGTCTAAACCTTCCAGTCGCGAAACGCCGCCAATCCCGTGTGCCAAGGCGAACGAGGAAGCGGATATACCCAGGTACAGCATTCATGTCGATTCTCGTTAACGGCGTTGCCAAATTTTCACCATTCAACTCCGGATAGATGCTCCAAATCATTTGACTATCTACTCCTTTCTCCGGTAGGAAAAAGGAGTACACAAAGTTCTGTCAAGCAGAGCCAAAATAAAACTCGATATCGGCCACATTGCTACCCTGAGCAGTCGGCATACTATTTGTTGGCCACCCATCAGTCCCGGAAACCATTCAAATTCCCCTCTTTCCTTTTCCTGCACCACCGCTCACATTAGCGCTACATGCGTGGTAGGCCAAGTTCATTTTGGGCGACCATTGTCCTCACCCTTTCTAGCGCAGCCGAGGAGGCGATCTGTAGCAAGGTAAGCGAGATGATGATCAATGAATAGGCCACGGGCCGACGGAATCCCCTCAAATTCCATGTCACAGAAGATTCAGTTTAGCTCTACCAATGTTTGAATTAAACGTTTCTTGCTCCTTGTGGTACGATTCTTTTAATAGGCGCGTCACCTGTTTTGAGCTCTCCAACATCCAAGGTTCCAAGTACTTATTGCAGACAAGCTCCGTTCTCGACTTGGTCTATTCAGAGCACAATCTGCGCCCTGCGGTAATGAAACAAGTGCTGCATCTCGTAATTTTTTCGTTTCTCCGAATGGTCCATGAAGGCGGAAGCGAACTGTGGCCATATATTCACGCGGCGGAGTCGAGTCCGTCGTTTCTGTCAACCGTTGACGGGGCCAGGGCTGGCGGGTTTCCCGCATGGCGTGTACAAATTACGAGACCGAGGGCGAATCCCACTGTCGGCACAATTGTGCCTGCGCTTGGGGATTCTTCACCCGTCACGTCGCCGCTCAGGGGTCAACATCTTCCATTGGTAAAGACGGGCGGAGATGGGAGGGTGCGGTAATGAACGTACGGCATTCGGGCCGGCATATTACGGTCTCGACACGATCCCATTTGAAGAGCTGGCTTTATTAGCTCGACAATTGGCGTATCAAGGCGGTTAGCCCTTATTACGGTAAAGCGGTGATTGGTGCCACGTTGACGAGAAAGATAGCACAAGCCGTTTGCGTCGGACGGTACTTTATTCGTGTCAGAGACATCATTCTAAATGATAACATAGTAGCAGCACATAAATGTAGAGTATAATGCAGAGTAATAAGCCATGCATGAGTAATATAGATGCACACCAAAACGTATAGTGTTCATGAATTGCTATAATGCAGAGTAATCCATGGATGGGTAATATAGATGCGCACCAATGTATAGCGTTCATGAATTGCTAATGATATGGCAGTGATGTCCTGTCCACGTGTAGCAATTGTTCCTCCAATCCTCCAACCTTTATTCTACGAAAAACAACTGTCTGTCCAGCAGACGAAAACCAAAATATCGTCAGTTACTCCTCCCGCTTGCTCATAACGACGGCACATTCCCAAGCGGGCATAGCGGGGTCCGCCAATGCCCATCGCCAATTACCCGAAAAATTCTTACCTCCCGAGATGTATCCATAGATGATTGATGTTCCCTGCAAACTTGCCCGCGGAACTCTAAGGATTCCAATCAGACCATCCCAAGGACGTACGCGGCCGTAATATGTGTAATGGTGCCATGCCTGGCCATGGGCATCGTCCGTCTGGAAAGAATTAAGCAATGAGCATGCATATCGGGCAAGATAGATACGCCACTTACAGCACCAGTTACGATGACATCCCTTACACCATCGCACTCCACAACATTCCTAACCCAATCCTGAGACTTTCGAACCGGCGGCAAAGTCGGATCGTCGTCGTATTCGTCTTCCATGACGTCCCAGTTGCTATCGTCATCGTCGCTGCCGTCATTTTCCTCTCCGTCGATTTCCATGTCCGGATTGCCAATTTGGAATGGAATACCCGTTCCTCGGGACAATCCGACGGTGGCGAATGCCTGCTCCACATTCCTCCGATACTCCTCTTGTTCCTTCCATTTTCGACGCTCGACCTGAGCAGCGGATGTGATGAGGACCTCGCGAGCTATGCAACCGGGACATGAATCTCGATAGTGTTCGTAGCCTAACCATTCGGCGTTATTCCTCTCAGGATTGTATGTGTGATACTCGGCGGTATGGCCGCTGATGGTGTGCACCCTAATTCGCTGGCCATTGGGACGGTCCGCGGACGACTGCCATCTTAGTGATCCTGGAGGGCCGGGGAACCATGCATTCTGAATACCGTCATCCTGAAATGGGCCAGTCTTTTGATGAGGAGTCGGTAGTCGACTCCGTTGATCTAGGCAGTGGTGTTCTGAGAGGCGCATGAAAATGGGACGCGACGTGATCGTAAGTGTCGTCTCTAAAAAGAATGGTGAAGGATAGTCTGGGACGTTGAGGAAATTCATCAATGCCAATTCTGATGGAATCTGTAGTGTCCGAGTGGATACAAGTCATCGGAAAATATGATAGACTTACAAGCATTTTGCCCTGCCAAAGACCGGACAGCGTGCCTGGCATGTAAACCCTTCCTGGTCTCCATCGAGGTTGTTTTCTCCAAGCGTCCCAGCAATACCGTAAACGCCACCAATCAGAGTCCCAGTCCCGGCTGGCATCGACATGTGCGATCCCGTCGCTCTCCTCACCAGGAACAACCGCCATACCCCGATCCCAGTCCCAAATTATGCGTTTGACGAGTCGGGCGCTTTTGTGGGCGTTCAATTCCCTCATGTCTTCTTGTGTAGGCATGACCTCCGGCAGCCCAGCGGCGATTGCGTCGGCTCGCGTACGAGGAAGGTGTGGAGGGATAGGGAACAACGCCATGTCACGACGAGATTGATATACTAGCCTTGCGGCCTCGGAAGCCAAAGGGTGCGTCAGGAGTGGACGGGAGCCATAGTAGAATTGAGACCAGACGAGCTCGTTGCGACGATATATTGGATAGAGACCATGGACAGTCTGTATTGAGAAAAAGTTGTCATCGTCGCCGTTCGCAGATGCCGTGGGAGGGAGGTTATAATGGAGGGGAGGAGCGTGGGCAGAAGCATACTGGGCGACGACGCATGAGCAAGCGCATATAAGAGCCAAACTAAGACTGACGCGAAAAGGAATCGAAGCAAAAGGCAATGCGCAACGCGCTACTTGCTCACGCTCCTCGATAGATTCGGCTTGCAATTTTTCTACGCGCATATAAGGACAATGCAGTGATTCAAAGAAGCGAGGACAGACCTGGGGTGGTGAACATCCAAATGAGCCAAAGGGCACATGCATTTGCGGTGCTATCGCGAGGCCATCCGTTGTTCGTCATTCTATCGAGGGGATGGTACATGTGCATGCGCATGTATGCGGCGAGGTAGAGATCGATGCCGGCCCACTCGAGCTGGGCCCTGTTTTTACCGTCGTTCTCCAACATCATGATATATGCGGCGAAAAGAACGGAGGCGGTGTCGTCAGCGTCAAAGTCACGGCGCTGGATGGCGGCAAGAAGCTTGTAGTAATGGGTAAGGTGGTCGGCGTAGTTTTCAGCCTCTGGGACGAATGCCCTGCGGCAGACGGAAGAATGGTCGAACTTGAGACGGTATATGCGCGCATAGAGGGAGGGATTGGCGGAAGGCGATAGACGGAAGTAGAGGGCCTTGGCGGCGGAACGGAGAGGAAGGAGGAGGTCAGGAAGAGCGGGTGGAGAGAGGGAAGCAATGTGGAAGGCGATGTTTGCGAGGATCTCGTTTGGGACGAGGAGAAGCGGGGAGGACATCGGAGTGAAGGCATCGCATGGTGAATTGGCTTTGATTTTATCGCTCGTGCAGGAGAGAACGGCTGTACGTCACTCGGTGATTGCCTGCGTGCGGAGATTATCGCGAGAATCCCGGTCTGTCTCTCGACTGCCGTTACGTACCCCCGTCTTGATCCCCGCCCCCCTCACACGCCTGCCCATCCTCTGCCGCGTATGGCAACTCCTGCCCGTCCGCCTGTACCTCCATATTCACCAATTCATTCATCGCCGCCACTGCTTTGGGCACCTACTGGCCATATTTTGCACGGCGATCCTTTCTCCAAGTATATACATTCACCACGCTGGCCCATTTGATCACTTGCGGAATCGGCCTTTCCGTCTGCTTCTCTACACCAGCCTGCTGCATGAACCCCTTGAACTCCGCGGCACTTTCCCCCTCATATACATACTTGTATCTGCTTCTTCCACAGCAGCCCTATATGCGACCGCTGTAACATAACATCGCGTTAACAACGAGGCTGTTCTGCGTTTCGGATTACCCACTGCCGATTCCCGCAGTCCAATGAATGCCGGCACGCACGAGGACTTTCTTCTTTGACTCTAGTCATTCCTACCGACCTGGATATAGCCACACCAACAACTAACTATGTTAGGTCTCCATTCCAGCCACTAAAACGGTAGAGTCATGCTTTGCTGTTGCTCGTCTTACTTGTGCGCTATTCAGTCCTCGGGTATATGGACATGATAACCAATCACGTCAAACTATCCCATGAGTGCTGTTGTCTGGAAACGCTTCCGTAACATTATATGGCACGACTGTGAGCATGCCCGTCGCGCCTAT
Organism: Amanita exitialis; assembly: GCA_023014455.1. Classification (NCBI taxonomy): domain Eukaryota; kingdom Fungi; phylum Basidiomycota; class Agaricomycetes; order Agaricales; family Amanitaceae; genus Amanita; species Amanita exitialis. The sequence goes on from JAEBUR010000002.1 coordinate 211,996, forward strand.
TTCAAAATCTTCTGCCGAGAGTCAGGGTGCCACTCATTTCGCACCCGGCCTTCTGCCAATTGCTCAGCTATTGCTCCCCTCGTTCACTCTTACCCAAGCTTTTCTAGAGACGATGCCAGTGATGCCATAAACCACGGTGTCTCGATGATTGCGTGAGTTTTTATCCATCGTGGACAATGTGATAAACCTAGTGGCTGCTTCCACGCGCATAGGAACGGGACTAAATGTTTAAAAGACTTCTAGCAGTGGTCACGATGGCCGCAAGGGGATATCTGAATGTGCTGATTTTCTTTACTAAGAGCAATACAGAACAAACGAGAACGCTAGTTCATTGGCAGACGTGGCCATGTAATCTATTTCCATCCGCTAATGCGAGGGTTCAATGGAATTGATTCTCGGAACGGTATTCCGTGACGTATTCAAGCAGGATCAAACATTAGGCACTTGTTGCTCCACGAGGAAACCCTTGCCGCTGGGAACCCCACACCCGTTTCTGTGAGAGATGCCTATTATGGGATGTTCCGTCAGCTATTGAAATTGAAGCGCTGCTGAATTGACGCGTTTTGCCCTTTCAAACGACATTGAACATGATTGACATGATGCATAGGAAGACGTACTAGATGTCTATGAATGTTGAAGCAGATCTTGCTCTGAGGATAGCACTGGTTATGCGAAAAGATCTGCTCCAATCCAGATATGGCAAGTCACTTTCGCATGACAATATCAAAATCTCATCCTCTCCAGACGCTACCAACGACAAGACTCAGGGCCAATTCCTGCTACAGTAGCACGTACTTTTGTCTCTGTGTGTCCGGGTCTTATTACATGAAAGATTGGTTCTGTGAGAATTTTCCATCTCACCTCACCGGGAATATGGAGCAAGTCAGTCCCAAAAAAAGGAATTCCTTTCGAACTCTGGTTGGCAGCATCAGTTACTTCAATAGGGCTTATTCAATGCTGATGCCTACGAGGGCATGGGAATCACCGCCGTTTCTGATTTGTGATCATCGTTATATACAGCCGTGTCCAGCTGACTGGCGTCCCACGCACTTCTCTTGAGGCCGTCGATCCCCGTCCCGAGCGATTTGTGACATCACACGCCGCTGAAAGCACGTTCACAACAAGACCTTGGCTTACCGTGTTTTTCGAGCTTGAAAATGGTGTCCAAATGACGCACGCGCAGAGAAACTATTAGACTGTTCATTAGCTCTGGCATAGTCGCGGGAGAAGCACGCTAGTCCCAACATCACAAGACCAAATGGATATATCTCGCTAATTTGGATAGAATTTGATAATTTGATGCTTGATTCATGATCGGGACTTGGCGAGGAGCAAAATTACGACAATTACTTATTCTTATAACAAGATTACAGCGCAGTGTCTTAACAAGGGAACTCCGTACAATGTACAGCTATTTCACTGTTTTATTTTCTTTTGGTTGATGTGATCACATTAGACTGCCGAACACGGAGTTGGTGTGATAGCAGATGAAGCGAACAAGGCAAGCATGCTTGATACAGAAACTCCAAACAGCTCATATATGGGTTTAGGCTCATGTGCTTGCGGCTGTGAACGCATCCGCGTCAATTTTGACATCATAAGCACTCTCTCGTCCTACGCCTCCTGCGTCAGCTGCCGATTGTCTTTGCGTGAACTTGGTAAGAACGCTTCTACCGTGCGCATACAGCTTACTTCATGCCTAAGGACCTGTTTTTGCATACGTTCAATGTTTTGGGAAAGAAGGGAGCTGCGCTGTCGCCCGTTTCCCAATTTGGGAGGCCGTTGCCTTGATATGGAACGTGACCAAATTATTTCGCAGAAGTCATGATCTATAAATTCGAATTCCCGCCTTTCGTTTCTTAGCTTTCAACCACATCCATCAGTAGACATTCTTCTAATGCCTTCCAGCGAAAGTGCTCAGTATCTCTCTCTTTATGAAAACAGCCCTCCTCGTCCTCGCCAACCGCCTGGCATATCAGCATCCATCTGGGCACCCCAGCCCCAACCGTCCGATTCCACCTGGCCTAAAACCTTGGATTCCTTCTCCCGTGTTGTAGACCGCGACCTTGAAGTTTTCCAACCCCAGGAATTCAAGAATCCAAGCAGCGTCCCACTCATCAGCCGAGAAGATATCTTTGGGCCGTCAGGTAATCTGAACACCGCCCGCCCGAAAGACGTGGGCGCCATTGGCGACGGAAGAAAGAAAAATAGCCCAGATTTCGATAATTCAGTAGGATTCTCCGCATTTTTTCACGCATATACGTTGTTAAGAGCCTATTTTCCAGCACGTCGAGCAGCTCCTTCGTACTCTAAATCTTAATTCTCCCTCTCCCTTTACCAAAAGGCCCACAATTACGTTGGGCTTAGATACTTCGCCTAGCTCTCCGGATTTCTCGCCAGCATCAGCGACATCATCGCTCTTAACGCCGACAGACCTTTCACCCCCACGGCCTTTTGACATCAAGCTTCAAAGCACTTATGATCTAGGGCAGTCTGTTCCGTATATGCCGCAGAATTCCTTGCTCTTCGAGCAAAGCCCTATCAATAGAGCGCAAGATCCTTCCCCGTTGTCTGCGCATACAGCTCCCTATCGCTCTCAATTCTCTCAGTCTTCTGCTTGTCTTCCCACTTCCAATAGCCTTCAGTTTTTCGAACCGTTCTCCGAGCCCCCTACGCCGGCACCTGTCGCATCGCAACCCACGTTCAATGCTCTGCCCAATTCCGTCGCTCAATCGTTGTACTCTTTGTCTCCTAGTCGCCGAGTTGAATCTCGGAGACCGAGCTTGATGGATTGGCGCCTAGCATCTCAGCTCCAGCAACACCAGCCATTGACTCAAGCCCAAGACTGGCTAATCTCGAGTGACAAGACCTCCGAGTTCAATCTCGGGGATTTCAACAACGACGATCGCTTGCGGTCGTCGTTGCACCTCTATCAACATTCTACAGCTCACAATTCTTCGTCGTCCCACGAAGTAAGTATCTCTGTTCATATATGCGCCCGTTTTTCTCACTTTCGGATGCTTAGCCCATCAACTTCCTTTCATTGCTTCATCCCTCCTCGTCTCCGCCCTATCACGTCTTCGTCGCTAGGATCATCAAATCTTCTGATCAACAGGCTTCTATTTTCTTGCAGCAAAAGCTAAAAGTTGCGGACGCGGAAGAAAGGGGCAAAATTGTTGACGCCATATGCGCTCGAGGCTTTGAGATGATGGCGCACAGGTAAAGAACTTTTGTATTCTTTATGATGTGATTTAATCGGTACAAGGTTCGGAAATTGGGCAGTTCAAAGATGCCTCGAAGCCGCCACTACTCCAGAAGAACGAAGAAAAATTGTCTCTTGCATGAGGTATGCCCGTACTCAACGAATCAGGTTTGTTATTCTAATATCTCCAAGGGGGCGCGTCGTGGAGCTGGCTACCAACTGCTATGGTTGTCATGTTCTGCAAAAGGCTCTTGACTGCGAAGAGGATATCAGGCTGCTTATCGTTTCGGAACTTTTGCTCGGAGACCCCGCTCAAACTCTGGTCAATAAGCATGCGTCGCATGTTTGGAGCAAGGCAAGTTACATGCGCGGTTGCAGAGTGCTTAAACTTAATGCTATCCCGTACTAGATAATGGAGCTGTCGTGGACTCCCCCCGCTCCGCCTATCTTTGCGTAGTATGTTGACACTTATTCCTATGTAAAATCCCTAACCGCCAGCTTAGCGTCAACAAATCGCTAAAGGGAAAATGGGCGTCTCTCGCATGCCATGAAACCGGCTCTCTTGTCGTCCAGGTAACGCGCTGTTGAACTTTGGAACACTCCCAAAATGACCTAATTGGATCCGCAGCACGCCTTCGAGAACCTTGAAGCGGAAGCTAAAGACGGGATCGTTGATGAGCTTCTCAATCAAGGTCCGGCAGTTTTTAGCGAGGTTGCCAAAAGCCAATGGGGTTCATACTGCATTCAGCATAGTCAGTAGCTCCCTTTTTCTTCGTGTCAGAAGTACGAGCTCATCGTTTCCCTAGTTCTTGAACACGGGTCTGAGAAACACCGCAAATTAACACTGGACCATCTCTTGGACGGTTTGCTCGAGTTCTCCACGAACGAACAGGGATCAAAATCGATTACTAAAGCTCTCAAAGAAGGCGGGAAAGAAACGTTGGATGGAATCATCAAGCGCATGTGTGAACCAGCGAAAGGGTACGTACACGAATTGCAGTTTAACGGGCCTGTGCTTATGGTTTAGAAGCGCTCGGCGGGCAATGATAGTGGACCTTGCCTTATCCGTTACTGGTAGTCAATTGATCGCCAGCGTTCTTCCAACAGTCAGTTTTATTCATATTCGCATCTGTTCTCCGCTAAGAAAATGCGTTAGGCGGATAAAGAACAAAGAGCACTATTGTACGAATGCATCCGAGGGCATATTGTTACTCTCAGAGGCTGCAAGACCGGATCAAAAGTTATTTGGTTATTGTATGTCGCTCCATCATATTGTTCGTACAGTTGATAAATATTTTCCCTAGTGATAGAATGGTAATATCTAACCATGGACTTGGTAAACTGTACTCACGAAGCTGCAGCGCGCTTACTATGGCTATTGAATTTCCTCGATTTTGCGCATCAAGATCCTCGCATAACATTATATCCTCAATATTTAGACATCAAGCAAAATTGTCTGCAACATTATATTCAAATCTGTTCAGGGTCTTTTATTTTATCTCTATCATAAACGCGAATCAAACCATATCAAAACCATAAGCAACTCCCAGATGCATAATTGGATCCCTCGCTCAATATCTGCCATTGCATAGTATGTTTATTCTCAGCTCTGATCCACGACACAAAAATTTCCGCCTATGCTACTTTATACAACGCATCCTTTGCATATAGCGTATCTTCCCCTCCGCTGCAAATCGCTTATCATTGCATATACGACGATCTCTGTATCTGGCAATATCGAAAGCACGTCCATTGAATTAGCCTTTATCTTTGTCGAGAACGCATGTAGAGTACCACACACTCCCTTTGTATGTCGCAGCATCACGCATGTACACACTAATCTTCGTAGATACATTGAAATCATTGTTGTCCAATGCATTGTGTCACATTACTTCACCACCGACCGACATACATACTTGTATAGTGATGGCCACTCAAGGTTCTGACAGAAAGCAGTATTACTGCATTCTAACTGGGCAGCTGTTTGATTCGTTTCAACGTGTCCTCCTCCCGAATCAAGCTGTCACAGTCGACAGACAGCGAGGTGTCATCATCGACATTCGGGATATTGATGTACCAAAGCAGGCAGATGGCGAATCGACGACCGAGATCATCGATCTGCGCCACTTGACTGTACTTCCCGGCTTTATAGATGCTCATGTTCACAGTACGTGCTTAAACAACAATCTGACTATTCAATTATCGATAAACACGAACAGTGTTTCTCCATCCCTACAGCGAAGCATCGTGGACCGATCAAGTTACAAAGGAGAGTTTACCAGAAAGGACGCTGCGGGCGGGTGTGCACGCATGGAAGACGTTACAGGCCGGGTTCACGACAGTCAGGTATGGCGCCTTTATCAACTTCTGCCGTGTGTTCTCGCCGCCCTGATTGGTCGAATGTCAGGGACCTGGGGACAGAAGGGGCGCTCGATGCCGATATAGCGCTGCGCAAGTGTCTCGCGAGCGACACGCCTGCGAAAGAGGCGATCATCCAGGGACCGAGGTATTATTGCGCGAATCGGGCTATCGTTTCGACGGGGAGTTATGGTATGTGTGTGTGTGTTTCCTTCTCGGCTGTTGCTTGGGGATCTTAATGTGGGATGGATTAAAGGACCTAGGAGCGAACTCTATCCCTCTAATGAAGGCGTTGAAGGAGTAATGGGGGCGGAGGTTGTGGACGGGAAGGATGCCTGTGTGCGTGCGGTGCGGCGACAGATAGGAGCCGGTGCGGATTGGATAAAGGTGAGCGTTGCGGGTCCTCTTTCATCGAGTGTCCTGTTCTGAATTTGGGGTTCTTTAGATTTACGCCGGTGCGTTGAGCAGTGGTGTGTGCAATCAAATTTTCTGATTGCATTGGATTTTTATCAAAAGACGGGTCCGCACGTTCGAGTATGTCTCCTGTTTCGGCAGAAATAGGCTACCAGGCATTACCCACGTTTTCGGAAGAAGAGCTTGCGGCGATGATCGACGCTGCGCATTCTCGTGGGGTCAAAGTGGCCGCGCATTCCTACAGGTCAGATGTTATTAGCAACTTGCTGAGGCTTGGCGTCGACTCCATCGAGCATGGGTTTGGCATGGACAACGCGGTGGTCTGTCAGTTCGCCGAAGCTCAAGGCCAAACGACATGGGTACCCACGTTGGCTGTGTACTACAGCATGTGTGAGGATCCGCGTGCGACTGAAGCGGTCAAGGCAAAGTGGGCTCAATGCCAGGTGAACTTTATCAAAGCTGCGGTGTTGCCAGAAGACAAAGGTGGAGCACGGATGGAGAACATAGCATGCGGTGGAGATACGGGGGCTTTTCCTCATGGAAACAATGCACTGGAGTTGATGCTCATGAGAGCGCTGATGGCGGAGTGGAATAGAGTTCTTGCATGGGCAACACTAGGCGGTTGGAAGTGCGTCCGTGGGATGGAGTGGGAGGGAGCTGAAGGAGAGAAACGCCTTGCGGCGGTCGAGAATTCCACCGAAGCGGTAGGTCTGGAGAGGGGTGTGCCGTTCGGCGCGATTCGCAAAGGCTGGGCTGCTGATATAATTGCTCTTGATGGAAAGGTTGACGGAGACTTTGACAGTTTTACAAAGGCCATTTCGGACGTTCAGTTTGTCATGAAAGGGGGGAGAGTGTTCCGGCGGGATGGCAGGCCGGTTCCGTTGTGAACGGGCCAATCAAATTGTGGGAACGCTTACAAAGCGGCGAGGCCAACCTTTTCTCTTTTCTCCCTTCACTTATCCTTGTCTGTTCTGGTGAAGATTGTGTTCTAGGATTGCTGTCATGTGTGAATGGCTCCATGAACCTAGTCAAGGCGTCAAGTTGTTTTCTTCATTTGATGCCTGTTACGTCCATGGAAGATGGAAATACGGTTCGTTTCTCTCCGCCGCACGTCGTCGTTTTGGCGACGAGTGGGATGCCGGAGAGTCGAGCTGGTGTTGTTCCTGTAGAGTTGAGTGCTGCATTTTCTCTGTGCAGTGCTCGTAGTTATGGAACGGACATTCACTTGTAATTACATGCAAGAAGATATTTTGTGCGGCCATCGCGAGTATGTTTGGTGCTGTTTATTCTGCAGGGCCAGTGCAAATAGCGCACGACTTTTCCCATCCTCAGCCTCCAACACTCACCAAGAAGACAGCAACATGGATGACGGTACGTTCTCAGCATCAGCCACGACAACGACGAGCTTCGGCCTGGTCCCCGGCAGTCCTGGATTTGTCGCCAACCCTTTCCAGCCATTCATTCTCGTCCCTTCTTCAGTTCTTCTTTTCTCTGTTGGCTAACGGCCGACATATTGCCGTTGAATGTGTATTTGAGCGCGCCGTACACTTTGCCAAAGCGAATGTTTTTTCTTCGTTGAACGACACCCAGAAAAATTGTACAGGGTAGCATCAGCGCTCTACCCACTCGACTTCTTGTCGTCTCAATGTCGTTCCTACTCTATGCCCCCTTCCTCGCAGAACGACTGCATTCCACTTGGCTCTGATCCCCCTCCGCTCTTGAGAATCGACCTGACGTTTCGCTTTACCTTCACCCCCACCAGCCTGGCAAACGCAAGATATAGCGCCCACGAGTGGCGGTATCAGCATTCCGACTCATGACGCTGCCCTCAACAATGGTGCTGCAATGGTCACGGATGACCAAAATTGGAACAATAATCATTCTGGCCGCTCACCGATCAGGGACCGCGGCGAGCGCCCCCAAAGGTCAAGCAGGAGCAGAAGTCCCATTGGCCGGGACTCGGAGAGAGGGTGAGTACTGTGTTATTCCGGTTTGCTGGGAACCGACAATTGCGTCCACAGTCAAAATCCCGGCAATAATCTTCATGTTTCTGGACTGAGTCACAAACTCGATACTCGTGACCTTGAGGCAGCGTTCGCAAAAGTCGGAAGGGTGAGATTTCATTGTTGCGGTGAAGTGGCCTGATCTTCATTGGAGTGACACAGGTCAAGAAAGCGAGTGTTATGTATGATCCACATACGCGCGAGTCTCGCGGCTTTGGGTTTGTGACTATGGAAACGAATGAAGAGGCTGATGCTGTTATTGCTGCGCTTAATGGTTCAGAATTGATGGGGAAAATAATGACAGTTGATAAGGCACGTTTTGAGTTGAACAAAAATCTATCGACTACTTGGTAACATTATGTTCAGGCTCGCCGTGGCCGCGCAAGAACCCCAACCCCAGGTCGCTACTACGGACCACCCAAGAGAAACGACTGTAAGTTTACTTACCTACTCCAACGCCGTACTCATTCCGTGCAGTAGACGAGAAGCCGTACGACCCGAGGCCCTATGATAGTCGCTACACCCGCGACTATGAAGAAAGGAGGCGCGGTGGGCGCTACGACGAGTATCGCGGGGGTGGCGGACGTGACAACGACCGTTACAGGGACCATAACAGAGGTGACCGCGAGCGCTACCGTGTCAACGATCGCGAGAGGAGATATGATGACCGCCGGTACTACTGATCGCGCTGGTCAATGTATTGTCAAAAGGTTTAATCCGCCGCGTTTGCTATATGCATGATCTGTCATTCTTCTTCTCTTTTCATAGTATGATATGATCCTCCTTGTATGTTTAACATGGTGTCACCTTGAGAATAGCTCTCAATGCCTTCTAATCCGGAAATGTTTCAGTCTCAGATTCAAGTATCGTTGTAACGCAGACACGACTCTAGCGACCTTCAAGCATATGTGCATTGAAAGCAAATATGTAGCCCTCCAAATATCGCTGCGCGGCAGCAGACGCGTACGGTATACGCGCCTACATGGGCTTTGCAGGCAACTGCGTGGGGAGAATCCCGTATCGCTTTTTTATTGTAACTCGATGCCGTGAAAATTTATCGTCCGGCGAAAAACGCGCTGTGTGGACAACGAAAGGGTCAAGTCTGGCTAACAGAAAATTTTCCAAGAAAATCGTACCTGGATGTGCGGACTTGGTGATCTTGCCCGAGTCGGTTACTTTCTGCCAAAAGGAAGAAGGGTCAGTAACAAGGTCGAAAGGGGCGAGAACAATCAGGGTACTTTGAGAGTGTAAATTCTGCTTCCTGACTCATCCAGAGAGTACATCAGATGCATGGTGGGGGCAAGCGTGGGGTGTGATGGAGAGATTTGTCAGCTTACAGAGCAGAGCACGTGACGTATAGGGTCGCCCGCTAATCATAGACTTGTCGTTTGCTTCGGGGGCGCATAACTTGTGCTAAAACGTTAAATGCACAGCAGCGACAGCCCGAAACCGGTTTGCTGTGTAACGATGCTTATGAATCCTAGTATTGCGACATTGGTTTGTCACGTGGGTGGGCGATTCAGCCGCCTTGCCTTGCGGCGCTTGCCTTTCCTATAAGTATTGGAGTGCGTCCCATCGATAACCCATCTCCAAGCTTGATTCAGTCCCCCCCCATCTCAGAAATGCCAGTCACAGCCATCAATTCCTACGACGAGTTCACAACATTGGTAAGCAAACACATTACGTTACCTGGCGCGATAACGTTGACCATGCTATAGGTCAACTCCGGGCAGCCCATCGTGATCGACTTCTGGGCGACGTGGTGTGGACCTTGCAGGGTTATTTCCCCCGTGTTCGAGAAGTTATCTAGTCTTTTCCCCGGTGTGGGGTTCTACAAGGTAGACGTCGATGTGCAGGACAAGATCTCCCAAGAAGTCGGCATCAAAGTGGTAAGTAACATATCAATAGTTGACTAGACGTTTTAAAACTTTGGAATTGTTAAGATGCCAACATTCATCCTCTTCAAAGATGGGAATAAGATCAAGGACCTTGTTGGTGCAGCACCTCAGAAACTTGAGGTGAGCGCTCCTTTTGTTGACATGATTTTCTCTTGACCAAGTCGTTTTCAGGAACTCCTGCATTACGCAACGGCCTTGGTTTAGGGAAACTCCTCACAACGAGTAGCACTAGATATTCTGTATGAGACTATGAAACATTGAATTGTATACTATATAAGTCGCCGCAGACGTTCCGAATTATGACACGAAAAGGTTCATCAAGCATCTATCAACGCAAGTCGCCGAATCGCGTAACATTAACCAGATTTATGTGGTTAAATGTAAAGCTAAAGATACGACGCATTCGTCCATGCGACTGTTTCTTTATCTTCGGAAGCGGCACATGGTTTATTCAATGCATACCCACCCAGCCTTTTCCGGCCTCTTCCTTTCTGTAATTCCGAATTTCCGGTTTTTATCCAGACTCCCACCCACCCTTCCGAACCTGTGCCTACCAATACATTCTAGTCCTTCCAATTGAGTTACGTTTGTTACGTATCAACGTCGCGGCCCCAACCCGCCCGTGCACGTAATTAGCCACCGTCCGTTCCTATAAGTACAGCGACGTTTCCATCAGCAACTCAACTTTTGTTTTCACCATCCTCACTGCTGTTTAACATGACCGTCCAACCCATCCAGTCCCTCGAAGAATTTGACGAAAAGGCAAGGAGCTTCAATACATTGGTCACTTGTTGTGACCGTTTCTTTTCTTAGATTCAGTCCATGAAGCCCGTCGTCATCGACTTTGGCGGAGAGCGGTACAAACCTTGCAGAGACATCTCACCCGTTTTCGAACAATTTTCGGAAAAGGTGCCCGACGTGGACTTTTGCAAGGTAGACGTCGATGCTCAAATGAGGATAGTTCAAGAGATGGGCATCATAGCGGTATGCACTAGCCCTGTCTTGGTAAATCGTTTGTCACTGACAAACGGACGCGCTCAGTGGCCAACATTTATCCTATTCCAGAGCGGGAACAAGGTGAAGGAGATCAAGGGCACTAATCGCCAAAATCTTCAGGTTAGTGAGCTGTGGTGCCATTTTATGACTGGCTGCTAATGGCTTCCCTTGCAGGCTCTCATTATCGAAGCACGGTCCCTGTCACTAATTTAAATATTACGCTGCTTCCTTTTTTTCTTTCGATTTTCGAATTTTTTTTTTTTTGCTTTTTCGGTTTTAATCCCTAGAATCTCCTGTCCGAGATGTTAGAGCAATACCATGTGGATTGGTCGTTACAACTCGAGTGCTGTGCACCCCACATTCTGGACTTGAGATAGGACTTGGCTCCACGAATCCATTTCATCCTTCTGATTGGCGGTTGTCATGCGTGATTAAAGCGCCCTGATCAAAGGATTTACATCAAACCTGTATGAGATCTAATCCTTTCTCGGATATAAGTTATGTACATGGCTGACTTGCCGTCCTCGTCGCAGAAGATGTTCATTATAGAAAGTACGTAGAATAATACCATCAACCTTGTTGACCGTACAGTATCTAAGGTGGCCAATTCGTTCACATGTCAATTCCTCATTCCCAACGCTTGGGAACTCCACCCAATTTTGCACAGCCTGTATCCACACTCGTCGGCTCGTCCGATACCTTCCATCCTAGCTGTCTCTTCCAGCTCCAGGATTGCTGGTTCGCATTCGTCTTCACTAGGCAACCCAAGCTGACTATCCCGTCCTAACACGACCACCGTCTCAACCATGCGATGCATCCCTTCATGCCTACCCGTCATACGAATGGGTGATCATATGATCAACCAGAACACCCCTCCCTCTTGTTGCGATGCCCGGGGTTTGAGGAGTAGCTCCTCGACGCATTACTTTACCCACGTAGCGTGCGAAGGATGGTGTACCACGTCTGCAGCCAAGACGAATATCGAAAAGGTTCCTTGAAGGGTGAGGGATGATAATCGGGGCGTTCCCAGTGAACCGAGATGGGCGCCCGATCACTTGATCGGGTGTGCGAATTTCTATTTGACGTGAGCTTTGCCAGTACGTCCGGATGGTAGTCCGTTGCCACGATATCCACACGGCCTGGATGAAACTGTGCGATCTGGATGTCAAAAGACCCGTACCGCTGCCGAGTTCTAGAACGACGAGGGCTTTTGCCTCCATCATCATCCCTGTTGATCGGTATGGTCGATTTTGGTTTTTTGGAAGGATTGGAAAACGAAGATGGGTCAAAGCACAATCGTTTCGGCTAGAACTATGGAGCTTCCCCTGCTCTGCAACCCCACATAAGTATGGTCCGAGGACAAGGGTGGTGCATCGTTGAGCTGGACTGTGATCTCAGTCGTCCCAATAGAAAAGGTCGGTGTAAGAAAGGAAAATGAGCGGAGAATTCCCCAAGAATAGTTAAAACTCCGATGGTAGACAAGACGCGTGACTTCTGAAAAGGCGTTGAACCCATCTCCAAGTCTGGAGCAAAGCATGAGAGCCAGTTAGCCATTTCAAGGTATGTATGCACGCAAAGTTGAAAGCGTATCCAGAGTCTGGGATAAATACGTGTTTTTCCATTGATCCTGATATCGACCACCACTGTCGGTTGTCTTCACGAGTGGTATAGTGCTTTGGAAGCGTTGCGAGACAGCCCGTCGGGTACGATTGCTATCGATAGCGAGCATTCTGCCGGAAAGTAAAGCGTCTTCAAGTTGCCGAGTGCAGTTCTCATTCCAAGCGTAGATATGCCGTTACTTGCCATACAACACGAGGATGGCCATAGGTGATGGTGCGAAGAGAAAACTTGAATTGCATTATTTGTTACATTGCAATATATTTCGGGAAAAAATACGGCCTGCAAATCGAGTCACTGAGTGACCTTCAGCGGATACTTAATTAAGCAGACGAGCTAAGGAATTGATTCAATCAACATCAAGGCCACCCCTTGTAGCTGGTTGCTTTTGTCACACTACGTTGTTTTTTTATCGCAATGATTGTCTCTAAGATATTGCATTTCGCAACTGAGCTGACAACCTTGCAAACGCCCGACCCTGCCATGCTGTCAACAGGCCCCTGTCTCAGTGGAAGGGAAAAAGAGTTCCTACCAGGTTCGTTTCTATGCTGGAGGGCCTTCGGGTTACTTCAAGAAATCTGATGATAGCTGTAATAACCGTATCTCGACCTATTTTTTCAAATCAGTTCATCAGTCGAAACGCCTATCGTGTCGCGGGAAGACGATTTAGATTGGTAAAAAAAAAAAAAAAAAAGAGTCAACCGTAGATGGTGTCGCAAGCATGACAACGTACGTCCTACCATGCACTGAATATTGTTGCCATGGGTAGACGACGCACGTACCACATACTGACACACGTGCATATTCTGGGAATCTATCTCAAATCGCACCCGTACGGGATCCGATCGAGGACATAATCAACTGAAACTCGTGTTACTGAAGTGAAGTCCGTTGCAGAAGATCGGACAGCGTGAATGCTACGTGGCCTGATGCTTTGATTGGGACTGGGAATGTAAAAGCGAAAAGGCTCGTTTATACGTTTGTGTTCATCGAAGTTCCGCAAACCCAACCCTCATTTTCCCCATGTCAAACACCACATACACGTCCTCCAAAAATCTGCCAAATCATTATCACCGACAGATAACTTGAGAACCCATGACAACGCACACGAGACCAACTGCCCAGTCACCACCCGATGTCTCCTGAATTCCCCCAACGCAGTTTGACGAAGCCGCATATTCGCGACCACGGTTGAATCTAACCTCCCTCTCTCAAACTTCTACAAGGTCAGAAAGAATGATCTACTGACCTTCGAATTTCCCAATCTTTTCCTTTTCCCCAACTAATGCTAGCTGTGAACGTCTTTTGACAGGGGAATACCCAGTTGGTCCCTGATTTCTTACCCCCTAGCGTTTGATAGATTTCTTTCACGGCCTTGGGATGACCATATATCGCGCTCGAACCGGTGTCGATATTTGTCCGATGAATGGGCGATTGGACTATGTGTGCTGTCCCTTGTTGACCAGCTTGTTTTACAGTAATGTAACAATTTTCAAGTACCCATTCGTTCTGACCCGCCACGACATTATGATACTCAATGGAATTGGTGTAGGCATTATCAATCCCCCCCAAATGGAGCTGGGGGTTGGGCAATGCAAGCTTAACGGAAATTTTGGGAGAGATCTTGCGTTGTTCGACGGCCTCGTGTAGAAAGTTTTTATGATGGATAAAAGTGGATTTGAGATAAGTAAAAGGGAGCAAACCGAGAACACTGCGACAAATTAAATAAACTGCAGCAAAAAGGTTAGGGAATGCTCACCCTTCCCAACTAAAATCACCCCCCAGCGTGACCTTCGTCGCAGCTCCGAAGTACTGGTTCTCCAATGTAAGCCCAAGGGTGACCGTGTCGGAATGTACAGTTCCCTCAATATGTGTACCATCAATATACTGTATGGTAAAAGTTTCTGGTTCCTGTTCTGGCTTCTGTTCTGGCTTCTGTTCCGGTTTCTGTTTCGGCTTCTGTTCCGGTTTCTGTTCCGGTTTCTGTTCCGGTTTCTGTTCTGGCTTCTTGTTCTTTATGACATATTTCGTTTTCCCAGCAAACTTAGGGTTCTTGCACTCGGACGAAAGGACCCAGAGGCCGATGGAACCAGTGTCAATCAACACATCAAAACTAGTGTTTTCAATGGAAGCCCTCGCGGTCCATCCACCGTTCACGTTTTTCAATGGTACAGAAACCATCGAAGGAGGTGCGGACGTATCACCGTGCTTGATACGCGGAAACAATGAGGAGGAGATGTGGAAATAAAATAGCTACAAACCCTTGTGCGCTTTGCGATCTTGGGGCGCCTGGCAGTGTCTCGAATAGATAAACCAGACAGTTGGCTGGTGTAAGGAAACACGCCGTCGGTTAAGTTGTCTCTTTCCCTGAAATGCATAGACTTTCCGACATTTCTGCGACGTGGATGGGACCCAGCAGCTGCAAGAAGTGCAAGATGCACCAGTACGGCGAAAAGCATGGCGTTGCATTGCAGAGTTTTCATGCGGTTAGATTTTGACGCCCAGCGTGGTCGATTGCATCAAGTCTACGGGTACGGCGGTATCAACCGTGGGAGTCCAGATAGCTGCCATAGCGGTGAAGGTGGTATGTCGGTTGAATCAAGTGTCTTGGATACCATGTAACCAATGAAGACTGTGGACACTGGTCATAGACTTTGGAAACTGATACTTCATGGAAGCCTTGCAAACGAGCCATCTGATATCGCCGGAAGGTAGAGCACGACTTGGTAAACACGATGACCCTGAGGCTGCCGAGCTGAGCTGTCTAAGGCCCACCAGTTCCTCGTTGAGGACAAGAGCTTGTACAAAGTCTACTACCCTAGGTGCGGAATACAACCGGGGACGAGTTGACAAAATGGAAAGTTGGACCCATAGCATGTAGTTCCCTCCCACCACGATCGCAATTTCTTTGACAAAGTTTCGTTATTGTTGTACACGAAGTAGAATAAGCAGATAATCCAGTTGATTCATTGCGTTTTCTGAAAAAGCTGTAAGTGCGTCGAGCTCAGGGACGCTGGTGGCCGAGGTGCCGGGGTGCAAATCCAACTCGCTTTCCTCCCACGTCATATGCAGCATACACACTCTCCAAAAATCTGTCAAAATTATCACCGTCAGATATCTTGGGACTATCACGACGACGTACGGTATACCAGCTGTCCATTCATCAGTCTCTGCTCCCTGAATTGCTCCTTCACAATATTCACGACGCCCATACTCAGGGGAAAGGTTGAAACTAGACTCTCTCAAACTTCTACAAACTTGAAATGAGTGAACGAACTACTCACATTATTGGCCAGGGTTTACCGCTACCCCACCTGAGCCTAACCTGAGGCTTCAGCCTACAGGGAAAGAACCATGTACCATCTATCTTCTGACCTCCAAGTGCTTCATAGATAACGTCAACGATCTTATGAGGACCAAATACACGGGCCGAACCGCTGTCTATGACCGACGATACAACAACATATTCCTTATTGTGTACAGAGATGTGACCATCTTCAATTGTAAATAGGTCGGTTTCTACGACCTTAAATTGGTGTAGGTGGCATCTATCCCCCCAAGGTGGAGCATGGGGCCATTAGGGTCGATAGCAAATATAGGAGATATCTTGTGATCTTCAATGGCATGGTGGAGAAAATTCGGATGTTGGACACCAGAGGAAGGACAAGTGCGGGCAAAGGACAGACCGAGAATACTGAGATAAATTGAATAAAATGCCTTGTGCAGGATAGGAAATACTCGCCCATCGAATGGAAAGATACCATTCTCATGTATCTCCTTACCGGTTGTCGTCTTCACAGTTATCGAGTCCACAACTCCGAAATACTGACCTTCCAACTTGAGATCTCCAAGGGCCACCACGTCAGGGTGTACAGTTCCCTTAACAGAACCACTTTCATAAGAGTCCTGAAATACTGGCTGTGCCGCTGGATTTCGGGCATACCCATCTCGCCTGAGTTTTGACGAAACGACCCAGATGGAGTCGGAACCAGTGTCGACCAATACCCTGAATTTAGAACCTCCAACGGAGATAATTGCTGTCAATTGATTTTTATGCATAACATGCAATTCCACGGAAAACTTTGGAGGAGATGGAGGATCACCGTGCTTGACACGTGAAAAAGTGAGGACGAGATGTGGAAATGAAAACCAACCTCTCTGCGCCTTCCGATCTTGGTAATGTCTCGAATAGATAAAGGAGACAGCTGGATGGTGTAAGGAAACACACTGTCAGTTAAATTATCTCTTTCTCTAAATTGCATGGACTTTCCAACATTCCTGCGGCGTGGACGGGACCCAGCAGTTGCAAGAAGTGCAAGATGCACTAGTACGACTAAAAGCGTCAGCATGTTGGCGTTGTAAGTGGGGCTCCATCTCATTGGATTTATATGCTCAGCGTGATTGATCACGTCACTATGGGTATGGCGTATTGAATGCGGAGGTGCGGCCCAGTATTCCCTGATTGCGGCAATGGGCACCATCTGTCGATAGTCGGTTGAATCAATGCTGTTGACAGTGTCTTGGATACCACACAACCAACGGAGACCAATAACCGCACCAATCAGTGTGTTGCGTATGCCCTATTGTACATATTTATCTGTCAAAACGCTGCAAGTCGGGAAAACTTTGACAACAGATCGGCGTCTGGGCAGACCAGGCTCATCGGATCCCCGTTCAAGGGACAAGGACTATTACGCCGGTGTGTGGTTGTCACGCGTCACGTGGAAACTAAATTATTATTATTTTGTTTCATTTATTTGCCGGTAGATTGCCGGACGAGGTCCACTTTCAACTGGCCAAACAGCCATTATGGGCGGGTTACGATAGGCATGGCACAGCAACTGGTCCCTTCACCCCATGTCCAAAACCGAAGCGCTCACGCAAGCCTTCCGGAGTTCGTGCAATGGATCTGACGGTGTTGATGCATCGGTTATTGTCATTGATGAAGTACACATGTTTGATATCGAGTGTTTCTCGTAACTCAACTGTGCATTTGAGAACGAACTTGCTTCTCTTGTCATCATGGCTTCAAACCGCGGCAAGGCACGGATCCGAGGGACAGCCACGGCTTGCCCATTGACTTGCTAGACCGCATGCCGATAGTCGGTACACAGCCTTACACGGAGGAGGACGTCAAACAGATTATCCAAATCCGTATCCTTTCAAGGAATTTTATCTCGGAAAACAGGTGCCAGATCGTTCTGACTCGAATGGCGCTCCAGACTACGCTCCAGGCAAGTCGGATCGTATGGATGTGGAGGTAGAGCACATACCTACTTTGTGGACGAAAAGTGGAGTGTAGGACGGCAAGGGGCATTGGTGTTTGAAGGACGAGGGGACGGGTTAGCGTAAGATACCTGTCAGTTCATGGAGTGAACTGGGCAAACTGTCAGTGATGCTGTAGGTTGAGCCAATATCCGGTCGATTCGATAACTGAACAATAACTATTTCTGCTAATCCAGTGTTCGAAAAGTTGTTGGCACCAAATATGTTGTCGGGCTTTCCGGCATCGGTCCCCCGAGCTTGTACGGAAAAGGTGCACCGAGTACGGCCGCCCCCGTCTCACCTGCATCAAGCGAACGTCGCCGATCACGATGGTATTGAACTCGGGGCACTCATAAAGATAAATTATGATAGCATCAAAGTATCCACACAATATGGCTCCGGTCACCATCCAGAGGCAAATGAAAGCATGCGCAATGCACCGATTTGTCGGAATAGTGCCCAACTTGATCGTTGACTTTCAGATCCAACATGAGATCCAACGACCGGTCAAGATGAACTTCAAACGGGGAAATCGGCCAGCAACATGGGCGAGAGTTACGTCTTGTAGCTGGGTACGTGCGTCCTGCATGCCATCATAATGAGATTGATCTAGGTGACGATTGCGCCATAGATTAGGTGTAGTGACCCCGGTTATCTCGAGTTGATCAAGGGTCCATTTCGAGCGGCCGACTGTAACACTCTAGCATTAATAGTCTTCTTTTCGTGCTATGCACTCTGCGCGCCCGTCGCATTTAATTCTGGCTACTTCGCTTAGCCCTCCGTTCACGACACAAAGTCGTCTTGGACCATTGAACGAAGGCTGCGGAACTGAGACTGCAAGCCTACTTAAGCCCTGGACGCTGGTCAATTCAGATCATCCGCTTCTTACTCTAGCTCGTCAGAGTTAGAGAAACCAATCCTTCGGAAATCTTCACGTCACGCATAGTCCTCGCTTGTTCGGTTGTCTGACCACAAAGTCACTATGTCTGTGAGTAGCCAATTCAATAGCGATTATTTCCTGACACTGTCTTCCCCGACAGGACAAGCGTTCATCCATCTTCTCGCTCAAGTTCCGCAAGTACAAGGTATGCCGCTCTCGCGGTCGCAATGCGCAAGCGACGGCTAATGACCCTTGCTGTGCACGTCTCGCTAACGGCCTTGCGTAGGGTGACATCCTCTCCCGTTCCACCTCAGCGAGCTCCATTGTCAGTGAGGCCAATACGTTGGTAAGTCATTCGACAACGCATGAACGCTAGGCTGAGCCTACCTGTATAGATTGGCACGGTCGACGAGAAGAAGGGCAAGGCGTCCAAGTATGCTGTGGTACGTTTGGTTCTTGCGTGTAAGTAATGTCGGGTGAAGGTTAATCAATTCTGTCTTGCACGTAGTGTGAAGAAGACTTGCTTGACTGGGAGGACCAAGCTTGGGGTGCTCCCAAGACTAACCTCACCTGGTCCGGTCTATTCCAGAAGGATTAGGTTGGCAAGTTGAAGAAGCCTATCTCTTCAAATCCGGGGGTAGAATTATTGCCATATGTTTTAAGACACTACACTTTCTATGATAAAATATAGACGATAAGCTCAAGTCGATTTAGAGAATGTTTGCCTGTTGAGGCTCAACAGTGAGAAATGTAGCCGCTCCCAGCCGCCATAGCAGCTGGACCGGCTTTTTATGGTTATAAGATGGTTCACCTAGTCCCAGTAACAAAAGACATTTAAGTTACTAGTCGTGGCTAGTCATTCGATTAAGTTGAAGCTCAAGGGTGCGTGCGAGCGCAACCGCAAGAACACGGCCAGCCAACTTATATTGATTAGAAATGGTATATTTTCTACTACGTACAGTAGAAGGAAAAGGGCTACGAGTCGGCTTCCGACAGTTTAAGTGGAATGTCTCTGTGCGAGCGTTGCTACATTTGCTGACCATCCCTTTGCGAGTATGGGCTACCTACCTAGGAGAGAGAGAGGAAACGAAACTTTATCCTATTCCGTTTGCATCCCTGAAAGTGGACGCAGACGGGTTTTTTTTTGAGAAGTTCCAGGATGCGTCGATAGTTGTCGCGCATCCCACATAAAGCATACATAGATGAAAAGAGAGGAGAGTATTTTACGCACCTACACATGATGATTCGGATCTCCATTCGGCTCCCGCTTCAACTCTGAGCCTCTGCAGGACTCCGTCTCTGCTAGGTGGCGAAAGAGGTCTTCGAGAGCCTGCGACTCTGCATCGTACGACGATGCCGCCAGTACCTTCCGGGCTTTGAAGCCTGCTGCCCCGATAAGTCCGCGCGCCAGGATTGGATCTCCGCGTACGTTGTCATCCACTCGTGGAACTCTTCCGAGTCCGCTTTCTTCGGGTGGTTGAAATGCGTGGAGTGAATCCGGGTCTCGAAGACTTCGAAGACTCTTTCCTTCCTACCGGTTGGTGTACTAAGTGAAATACGGCGCGCTCCAGCATATTGAGAGGCATCTTCGAGCATCTAAACTAAGCTAGAACCAGACCAACAACCCCGACAACAACCCTTCCCTTTCCGGCTCTGGGACCATGCCATTCAGCATCTCTGGCGAATCGGCGATTCAGCGGATGGTTTGTGTAAGCGAATCGTATTTAGTACCTCCTCATCCTCGGACTCATCCTCATCCTCGCTTCCCTCCTCACTGCTCTGCTTCACACCCATCTTGCGTTCCTCGTCTTTTCCCACCAAATCTTTCCATTTTGTCAGCTCGTCCCCAACTACGCTTCGCGCCTCAGCCAGTGCCGCCCTTAGACCGGCGTAATAGTCCTTGTACGAGGCCTTGTCCCCTTCAACGGGGAACTGGTGAGCCTTGTTCAGCTCGGCATTTTGCGACCAGGGAACGCTTAGATTGTAGCTGATTCTGAGCATCGTGTTTATGTTTGCCTCTGTTGCCGAGTGACGGACACCGTTCTCTGATTGCCAAGAAGAGCGTCTGTTCATATCGATGAGCTACTTTGCAGGTTTTTCAAGTATCTGAAACTGATCAACCGTCCATCCCTGCTTGGAGTCCATCGTGACATTCCTGCCGCCGTCGAGCCTTTCACTTTCAACGATGGTGATGACTATCGGACCCACGAATCTTGACTAAGAGGCACGCATATAGCCACTCCTTTCTCCCGTTAGGCCGTCCTCGACCATTCTTCTGCATACCACCAATGTACACTATCTACTTTGGCACCGCATTGAATGACGTGTTCACCAGCGGATACGGACTCTCACTGCTAAGTAGAGGAAAATGCAGGATAGACGGGCTTGTTTTGGAATTTGTGGACGTGAATATAGAAGTCGATATCAGGCCTGTCATCCGAAAAGTTCATTGATTGTGATATGATAACAGAGACAGAAAGTCCTACACCGAGTATTAACCCTACAGTAACGACAATCACGAGGACAACAATGTGAAATATCCACCAGAAACTTCCTCAAGATTGTTGTCAAGAATTCTTACAGTGTGGAAATTGTTACTGAACACGACATGATATAGTTTGAGAATATCTGGTTCACAAGGAACATTAGACAGATGGCACAAGAAACAAACATCACCTACGTGAATGGCATTTTTTAGGAGAGTTGACACGGAAATCAAGGATGATGTAGTCGGAAAGAGACATTGTTCCTCCGTAAGCACCCGTTGACAAAAATCGAATGGAATGCTGTTCCAGTTGATCCCCATCGCGCAGGAGTTCAATACCCCATTCTTTGGAGGGTATATAAAAATCTACACGGCCGCTTTTTGTTCCGTATTCAGGAAAGGTTACAAGAGAACCTTTGGAGTATCGGTGGCAGCAGCGGTAGAATTCATCCTGGTACTGCGCTTCAGGCGGACGCTGAATAAAACCAGGGCCGATTCTGCGTCCATTAGCCAGCAACTGCGGAGAAAACATGCGGATGACCGTCACCGCAAAATCAAGGAGTTTGGTCGTGTTGAATGGAGTGGATGGTGTGGTTCCCCATAGCTTCCATTCGACATACCAATGGTGTAGGTGTGATGGGAAACAGTACCCAGAACCGTTCGCTCCATCAACTTGATCCGCGTGAAGCCAACCTTCGCGGAAACACTGCGAAATTGCATCCCTCTCACCGGCGCGGGTAAAATCGTCCTTCGTCACGACACCTGCGCAAAGGACAGCCTCAAATACAGCAACGATATTTGGATCCTGTAGTTTCTGGGTAGGGGGCAAACCCCTTGCGAAAATGGAAGCGGAGCCGAGTCGTTTAAGTAACGTTTGTGGGCTGACATGTTGCAAAAACCTAGTCCAAGTATAAGATTGGTCGGGAAGATTTCTGATTTCACGATAAGACTTGATATACGATGTCAGATTATCACCACAGTCCGAAAGAAATGCGACGCACGTCGTCAGTGAGGATTATCCGTATGAAGTCGATGATCGCTCCAACATGTCCTTCTGTAAGATTAAAAAGGCTATCAAAGAAAGAAGTATCGAACACGTATTCGGGGGGCAGATACATTACAGAGACCAGATCATTGAACTCCGTTCGAGTGAAAAGGAGTCCAGCAGCCGGAAGATTGTCGTTATGCCGGGTAGCGCGTAATGTGACCCTCTGTTCATCTGGAATAATCATTGATGTACCTCGAATTTTGATTTGCGTGGTAGGACTACCATAGCTTGCGAAAATGATAACGCGACAAAGGGGATATTCATGTATAGATTTGAAAAAGTTGTTCCAGAGGTCCACATCGCCGTATGACGCTTGTGCTTCATCGAAAATAATCACCGATTTGTTCTCCTCAACCCACCCTCGACGTTCAAGCTCTATTTTCCAGTCACCGTTCACAATTGCGTCCTTGGTATACCACGCAGGCATGCTAATTACATCGGTCGTCGGCTCATGCATGGTAATATAATGGGCTAGTAGCCGGCAAAGCGAGGTCTTTCCGGTGCCAGGAGTACCGCGAACCTGGGCGATCAGATTCGAGCTGCCATCCAATACTGTGCAATTACCTGTATGAACTGATATAGGCACAACTTTTGATACAACGCTAAGACTGTATCGTTGCGAAAAACTCCTAAGAGACGGATGTAAATGCAGAAAAAACGTGACATCAACTTCGCTTACGGGGTAGATCTTTGTGGGTTGGCCCCAACTCTGATGATCAGTTGGTAATCCGGAACCTTGTAGAAACGTGTGATATATGCCCACTCACTAGCTGATCGTCCCACAATAATGTGTAGACGGTCCTTGGGAACACCTTGGAGAAAGTAACTTGAGATGATATCCGTAGGCTCTCTCATGTTGATGAAGGACTCGGATGGGAATCGCGGAAGACGATTGGAAAGGGTCTCTACGGGTTTGATCTCCATAGGATTGACGATCTACGCAGCGTGAGTGGAATGAGTACAATGGCAATTAAAACATACTCACTTTCCACAGGGCGATACCCGAAGCATCTAAATTGCGAAAAGCTGGTTTCTCTCCTTGAATAAGCTTCTTAAGCTCGAACACGTTCTGTCCAACGTTTGCAATAACTTCGAACGGATCCGCCTCGCCCTGAACGAGACACCAGAGCTGGCACAGTTCGGTTGTTTGCATTTGGTGTGGAAGAAATCCGGATGACATGTAGGAGTTATAATAAAGAAGTTGTAGGGGGGGGGGGAAGGAGAGGTGACAGAGCGGTTGGGCTGAAATCGAAATTCGATGTCGCTCAGAACATTCTGAACAGCGGCAATGACGTCATGCAAACCGCTGTTAGCAGGTATGTATACCTGCCGCATTTGGAATTTATTTATTTCAAGTTCTTCGAAGTACGTGTTATAATCCTTCCAAGAAAGCTCAGTATGTAGACGGTTTTAGATAACGGATTCATCAAATATTGCCGACGCATTTGCTTTCTTGCCTGTGGTATGGACAATTGGGTATAAACATCTTTATTTCCATCATTGGCTCAATTTTTATCTTGTTTCATGACCTGCACTGAAAGAAGCAAGTCCTTATCTTCACAGTTTAAGTGAGGGCCCATTGTAGACCCTGCCTTCAGCACACCATGTGCTGTAAGCTGCAATGGGGTGGAAATGCCATCCTGCACTCATAGCTGCAAGCAGTGACAAAGCTACCTAGAATTATATCAGAAACTTGTTCCTGAAAAGCAACATTTCTCTGCATTTTGTCATCCTTTTTCACTAACATGAAATTATTTATTCTGTTGCTATCTCAGCCCTATTTCAGCCATCATGACATCACCCCCTGCCTGTGGTGTAGTCATCAGGAAAACCCTCAGGGACTTAAAATGACTTTTGTGTTTTAAATAAATAAATAATCTACAGCAAAGTAAAAACCCTGGGTCCAGTTGAATCTTTGAGCCTTTATAAATCAGTGGATGAGGTCATAACAATGCCAGAGCCTTGGGTATAGGGTGAGTCTTTATTCTTATCTGATAATATTATCTTAATCTGATTAGATGGATCATAGATAAGATAAGATACCTATTTTAGACAGAGCTTTAACAGTAATCATATTTAAGACATAAAAAATCAGTTAAGTCATTGAGGGTTTTCCTGATGCTATAGACTGAAACTATCCAAAGCACCATAAAAAGTGTTGATCTAATTGATGAATGGTGCACATTGCTGCTATCAGTTGTTCTAGACTTGGAATACGTGGTAACACAAAAGAACACAAATGCGCCACATTTTCGTTGCACCTACCCGTGGGCTTGATGCAATCAACCCTCCGTTGACAACATCCAGTCGCGTGCAGTTCTACCACACCTCTCATGCTAACCCTTTTTGTCGTACTGCTGCCCCTTGTACTTCTTTCGGCTGGTCGATCCCATCCAGGTCGCAGGGATGTGAGGAAGTCCATGCAAATCAGCAAACGAAGCAATTTAACCGACGCGTTTCGTTGCACTGACACCCAAATTCCTGCCTCATCGTTTCCGGGAAACACCCCACCCCACCAGATCGCGAAGCGCTCGAGAAGTTGGCTTTCGCGCATGCGCGGCCGTCCTTCCTCCATGGTTTCTGTGCCAATCGAAGACATGGGCGTCGGAGGATGGACTACGATGATTTCCATTAGGAATAAATTTAGCCTTAGAAGCACTACATTCAAGGTACTGATTGACATCAGTGATACCGACCTCTGGGTCTTTTCATCGAAGTGCAAGGACCCCCGCTTTGTTGACAGAAAAAAGTATGTCCCAAAGAATATACGGAAACCAAAAACCTTCGAGATCGAATACATCGGTGATTCCCGTATTGATGGAACCGTACACTCTAGCATGGTGGCCTTCGGATCGGTTAAGCTTGGCAAGCAATACTTCGGAGCTGCGACAACGGTAACTGATGATCATCCATACGACGGGTAAGTATTTTCTACCCCCTTTGCTGCGAAGCGAATTTTATTCAATTTATCTCAGTATTGTCGGTCTGTCTTTTGATACCACATCCGAATTTGAGGGTCATACAAGTTTTCTCCGAAACGTTATTCAACGTTGCAAGATCTCTCCTATGTTTGCCATCTACCCTGCAGGGCGCAACTCCAAGCTCCATCTTGGAGGGATTGATCAAAACGCCTTCACTGGTCCTATCGATTATCATAATGTCATGGAAAACGCGCCAATTTGGGTGCTTGAGGAATGCTCACATCACTGTACAAGGAGCAACACCACATACATACCGCGCCTACTCTACAATCATCAGCAGTGTCTCAAAGTTCATAAATGGTCCTGCTGAGACCGTGGAAGAAATATACAAAGTGCTAGGGGGGGAGAGGATGTCGAACGTGTGGACATTCCCCTGTGACAAGGAGCCCAAGGTTAGCATCAGCTGGGGAATCCGAAGGAATGACTGGGAAATTCAAGGGTATGTAGTTCACTCTTCCTGACCTGAAGTTTGAGAAAGAGAGAGCTTAGATTCAACCTTGGCCACATGGGTCCGAACGCTCAAAAGTGTCTCGGGGACAATTCAGGAGGGAGTGCTTCATGACTGGGTCATTAACCCCATGTACGTTGTCGTGGGTTCTCGCGTTGTCTGACAGTGATAGTGACTTGTCAGATTTTTGCGGGGCGTGTATACTATATTTGACCTGGGAGGAATGCAAGTTGGGTTTGCAAAGCTCAAGAAATAGGGCAGGAAGTATCGTTGAACTGCTAAGGTCATTTTCAATTTTTCCCTCTTCTGCGTTCACCGTCCTGATCAATCTATTTCAGGAACCTAATTTTTTCGTCAAGTTCGTCATCTATTTGTTGTATCCTTTTGGACAATATCCCTCGCTTGGTAGAGTACGGACAAAATGTTCAGACCAAATTTCTTAAATGTTCTCATAGTCGTGCAGCTTATGTGCCGTTTTTGTTTAAAAAAAGAAACAAGATTTTGCCATGACGAAATCTCCCACCTTGGTGTTGTTAGTTCCACATCATGAATGGGCGCGGTTGATAGCCCAAATACACGGCGCGTGCCGAGAATGCCATACACCGAAAGCGTTTTGCCACGAGTGGAGAGCGGTAGACCTTTTCGGCTATCAACCCCACTTTCAATACGAGAGGCAACTACACCGAGTCTCAGCATACATGAAACAAGCCATTGGCCGCGGTTAGCCATTGTGCCAGGTTCGCGTATTGGCAGGCACTGGCTTTGCGACGCCGTCGAACGGGAGTCGTGGGACCATTCGCGATTACACCTGCGATAACTAGTATGCTCCAGTAAATTGAATGTCGTGATTATTCGCTGCGCCAGAAATCCGGAGAATTGGGTCACTACACGTGTATAACTGACTATTCCAGTAGTCTAATGACGGGAGTTCCTGCCCTGATGTTGTATGAGCCATCGGGCATGTTTTCGTTATGCTCGCTAATGAGTGATGTCTCCGAACACCCATTCGGGCGATGCAAAAATACCAGTGGGGACGAAACGTGAACCACCTGGCCCATTGCGTAAGTTGTCACATTATAGGTCCTTGTGGATCAAAGTCCATCGAGTCGGACGAAAATAGCGATACACATCATTCTCTGATCTGCACAAACAGTGCTAAAGTAGCGCAGTGGAGGTAGGGTGGCGTAATCCCTAGATTCGAACATGGCTAGGCACAGCGGATGCGAAATTGAAAATGGGTTTATTCTCCAAGGGACAATGCTTCACAAGGTCTTCACCTCGTGCTCCTGCAGAAGAGTCATCGACAAAGCGGCGCTAAAAAAAGGGATCAGCACTAACCTTATACTGTACAGAAAAGCAGCGCCATGGGGCCCAATGCATGAATGGTACGAGGATATAAATTCTCGACTTTTGTTCTAGTCGAGCCATCAGCCTCTTTAACTCGTCGAGTTGGAGAATACTCTTTCACGCTTCCTTGGCCTCATTTTACGTTGCACGAACCTAGTAATATGCGGTCGGTCAGTACTCCCTCTGCCCTAGCAATCGAGATATCACAACCAACCGTTCATCCCTAGGATAAACGTCCATCGACTCTGTCCAGGCTCTCTCTCAAGTTACGCAAACCCAAGGTAGCATACTACATCTGAAGACCTTCCTTGCTAAAACCTTCCCAGTCTAATCTCCGTTCTGGATCCAGCTCTGCGAGGTCCAGTGTCAGTGATGTTAGCACCTTGGTAAGCCTTACTCACGGGCACGAGCTCATGGATTGACCTTAGGAACGAACAGATCGACATGTCCGTATACGATGAGAAAGAATCGAATGCTAACGTTGTATATCACATATGTTCAATGCCATATGCCATAGCTGACATTTAATAGGGCGAAGGAGACATGCTTGATTTGGAAGACCAAGCATGGGGTGCTCCACAGTCTACCATACCTTGGCTAAGCCTATTCGGGCGCCGCAAGAATGAGTTAAATTAATAATATCAGGGACAAGCATTACTTAACATATTGTCTGCCTTGTGGAAACTTGTATAATAGCATTCGGGACTTGACATTGTGTGAAAGAAGCCAGAAAGTGAACGCATAGGAAATGGTAGACAAGATCCGAGTGCTTTCAGAGCCATCTTGCTATTGAAGTGTCGTTTGGCCTTGTTGCATAACCAACCCTTCGAGAATTTATGACTGATCTTGACATAGGACGCATGACTAACAGCCGAATGCAGAAATCTCGGCCCGAGTTTTTCTGGTATCAATAAAAGTTTGACGCTGATTTCCTCCATAATAATTTCTGACTTTGAATTACTATGTTCTATCTTCAATTAGTGAAAAGCGTGGTCTCTATGAGTACTAGAAGAATGATATTTTAGTCGTGCGACTTTGCAATGTACGCCCCCAGCGAACACGTGAGCATCATACTGTCCTGTTCAACGAACAACAAGCGCTTACCATTCGGTTGTTCATTACGATAAACACGACGTCACTACACAACATTTGCGGCAGGTATCGGAAAGGGCCTGTTAAGTGGACAAAGTTAGTTTCATGATGTGGATCCGGAGTGCCGGCCGTCATGCTCGCTTAGTGCGAAAGCGCCGTCCCCACGTCCAATCGCTTATCTGCAGCGCGTCCACGTCGCATTACTCCGGAGCGCAGTCTGACGCACATAGTATTTGCTATTGCTGCGCACACCATACCCAGAAGGTGAACAATGCACGCCACTAGCCAACTAGCCATGTGAAGCCTTTACAGCATCGTTAGCTTGCGGATGACACATAAAGGATTCCAATACCTTATCGCAGACCTAAACATAGATGACACATAATTACAGTATTTCGTCCGACGTCTGGTGATGCTCGATTAATCACCTCGTGCGTCGGCACAGCCAACGCGCAAATCATACACAGCTGTACCTAGTTGACAATTGTAGAAGAAAGGCAACACTCAGTTGATATTGCCGTATACAACCGATATCACGCACCTTCGATGACCAATAACCACTCTCGTATGCCTTAAAAGCAGCATCTTCGAGCCCTATCCCTCAGTTCAATCCATTCTCCTGCTTTAACTCATCGAGTTAGAGAACTAATCCTCCAACCGTCTTCTATAACATCTTCACAGAATCTCATCATGATGTCGGTGAGTCTCCTGCTTGCCAATCAAAACGAGGTTGATACGAACCTTGTGTTTCAAATAATTGCAGGAAATGCAGGAAACGCGCCAATCCAAGCGCTTCTCCGCTCAATCCTTCCTCGCCTTCAAGTTCCGCAAATCCTTCGTACGTATATCTGCCACGGAGCCCTTGTTGGATATTGATGACGTGTTTGCATAGATTGAGCCCAGGTCTAACAGGTCCAGTGTTAGCTCGGCCACTACTTTGGTGAGTCGCGGTTCCTTAATCCCCGACATGAACCAAGACCTGACTGTTTTGAAAAGATCGGTGAAGACGATAATAAGAAGAAAGGCAAGATTGTGCGTTGTATTTCACGAGCGCATCCGCTTCACGATGATTCCTAATGCTATATGCAGTGTGAAGAAGATTTGCTCGATTGGGAAGACCAAGCTTGGGGTGCGCCCAAGTCCAAGTTGTTCGGCCGCAAGGATTAGACAAGCCACAAGATGAACTAACCGCCGATGTTCTGGTACATGTTTTTGTCATTCAAGCAACGAAGGCGAATACTGACAATATGCATCAGCCTTTTGTCCGCTTTGGATCCGCTTACTGTATTCCAAGGATTAGTACATTTATTTTGATGGACACTTAGGTTATGGATATTTGGGCTGTTCGTAGTTTCATTCTCATGCATACAGTACTTCGCCTTTACCATATACATGCGCATAACAATCCTAGAAATTGACGTGATGAATTTGAGTTTGAAAGCAGCAACGGTCGGAACATACCATGGTGCAATTAGCCAAACCTTTGTTTCGCCAACTGCTGGAACATATCCATCGTCGCCTGATACAATGTTTGTCATCATGTTCACGATGTAAAGTGAGAAAATCCACACCCTCTCTTTTTCCCTCATAGCGTTCGCACGTTCTCGCATTTGCATGTCCTTTTCCTGAGCTTTGGATTCGTAACGTCTCCTGGCCGCATCTCGCCTAGCGATGCTGTGAGAAAGTCAGCGAGCAACCTATGCTCTGAAAAGAAGGCGACATACGCATCCTTGAAACCGTCACCACCACCCATCAAAGTTGACTCATTTGCCTCAAGCCCTTCGTCCCCCTTCTCCCTAAACCCTCGATCTTGCTCCCGCTTAGCGCGTTTTTTCTCCAGCATACCCTCCTTGCCGACTTCCTTGGGGCCTACCATGTCGTCTATTCGCTCTTTTGCCTCAAGCTTTTCTCTCTTCCGCTTGTATTTTCTCTCTTCTTCCTTGTATTCCGATTCTAGCTCACGCGCGTGAACAAGATCAGCTGGCGTGGGCAGCGTTGGCCCGACCACACGACGAGAAGATGCGCTCATGCTCATACTTGGCTCGTCATACGGCCTTGATGCATCACCACCACGTCGGTTATGGGTGGCCCAACTCACTTCTGCGCGCGCAGAGCGAAGTGCTGCGTCATCTGCGCGCGACGTTTTGTCAGCAAACGACCACTTGTATGCTGTGTTGGTTGTAGCGTGGATGCTGGAAGGCTCCAGGCCTTTGTAATACTTCTCTGTCGAACAATGAATAAGCATCCCCGTATTAGGTTTGACTCACCTGAAAGCTTTCCCCTGTTCCAAGCCTTGTACAGGATTAGCAGGCAAACATCTAAATGATCCTATATTTACCTTGACGAACTTGCGAAAATAGCTGTCTCCCAAGTATTAGCAAGCCATGTCCAACCACGAGAGAAGGTTTAAACCTTCTTGCCCTGTCCCCGGACAGCTGATCGAAATACTTCAACCGGCAAACAACACGGTTCGTAAGAATGCGGGGGATGATTCAGCCTGAGCAGAAGTTGTATGCAGACCTTTCTCTTCTCTTCACGCAACCATAGTCTGAATTCGTCACTTTTCAAAAAGTAATCCGATTCACTGATAGATTTCACATCATCAGGCAGATTGATATCTCGTCTGCTTGGAGAGCGTGAGCGGTCTCTTTCTGAACCGCTCTGAGAGCGTGAGGGCATGGTGATGAGTCAGACTCTGCAGTCGCACAACAAGCATCAATAACACCGGCGCTCCGGACCGCACTCGTCACGATGGATGACTTTGACTTGGAATCGCTTGTGCACGTAGAACAAACGTTTGCAGTCTTATTTCTCTCTCAGAAATCCTCAGTCCGCATTTTTCAGTTTCTACGACGCGGGTTACCGCGACGGCTTTGCCCATGGCCGCATCCACGGGTTGATCGAGGGCCGTGCACTCGGCCGAGAGAAAGGGTTCGAAATGTGGGAAGAGCTCGGATTCTATGAAGGTTTTGCGCTCATGTGGGAAGCAATCCACAAGCAAGTGCACCCTTCCCGATCTGACCAGTCAGTGCATCCCAAAACGTCGTCTACTGCTCCGCGAACTCAATTTCTTCAGTCGCGCGATTAACCATATCAAGCACCTAATCGACCTCATATCTCAATTTCCCCGCCTTAACCCATCCACGTCCTCTTCCGCATCCGAATCGGATCTGGATATCTCCAAGCTCTTCCGCCAAATCAGATCGAGGTATAAAGCGCTCTGCGCAACGCTTGGCGTGCGGCCCAGCCTGCGCGCATCAGAAGCAGGCGACGGAGCCCTCGATCGGGACGACATGCTCAGCGAGGAAGCTGTAGCGCATATGCCTCGAAAAGGGATCAATACTGTATGGCAGGTGAACCAGGGTCACCTCGAGATCGATATCGATCGCGGCGAGCCAGGTCGAAAGCAGCGCATTCCACAGCCGCTGAGTTTTTGAAGGCACAATTACCAACTCGAGAGCACGCGCCAGAAAGGGGGTGGCAGTGGTGTGGTCATTTTTGGCAAAAACCCGTAATCCAATGGTACCCTTATCTTGTAGCTGCCGACCCGCATGTCTGAAAGTCGTCCACAGACATGTCGACGAGGGTGACTGGGGCTTCATACCTCATCGTTGTATGAAACGTAAAGCATCATGTCCGTGGTTACAACCATAAAATACAGCTTTGCCGAGTCCTGAATGCAGCGCAGATCAAGTTCGGCTCAGCCCTGATGATGATTAATTAAGGCTTCAGATCGACTTCGACATCGCATTACAATAGACAGGAGTGGATTGAAAAAACGCCTTTGACTGACATTGGTAAATGCCCTCCCACTCACAATAACAAAGAACAACTTTATTGACTATAGCACCGATCGTCGACGTGGGTTTTACATGTTTACAAAACAGATCAAACATGAAATGAAAAAGAATGTGAGTCATCTAGGAAAAGACAAGTTAACCTAGTGCTTCACCACAAACAAAGTCATACTTCTGATGCAGGCTCGACGGTCCAAGCCTGACATCGTCAACAACAGGTTCCACTACTACATGCAAGTCAGTACAAATGCCTTACGTTGTAATTGAAGTGAGACTGCGACACCTTTCTTGCCATAGGAGTGGACAGATAGACCGTGCATCTAGCAAAGGCTAATACGTAGCACGTAAGTGGTTTGATACATCATGCATCATGGGTCGGATGTTGTACTCACTTCTCACCACGCGTGAGGACCATCGCGATGTCGTCACCGACGCAGGGGGGGGAGGCCACGAAGACGAAAGGAAGACGAGTGGTATTGATATCAGACATCGAGAGAGAGAGTAAAGGAAGCTGTAGGATTCAAGTTTGCAAGGGAGTTGAGTATTGAATATTGAACGCTGAGCCGTCAGCGCCTTTTATCTGTCTTAGCATGGCTCAGGCCCGTCAGGCCCATTCCTAGTTAAGACAGGTAAGCCTCGATAAAAATTGATGTTTCCTCTAGGTTATCCTCAGAACATGCACATGAATCGAGTCGACAATGACTTTGGACCTCCCTCCTTCGCCTTCTGAACCGACTAAATCGGGTTGCGATGCACCGACGATGATGCTTAGTTGACATGTGTCAAGCCACGCTGCATCATCGATCACGACCATCAGCCAGTTCTTCCCGACGGAGACACACTCGTACTTTATGCACCCATATCGAAGCCCAGAGATAGCTGAGCATCCATCTCGTCCGATTTTCCCGTAGGGATACTTACTTGGCGCTATGCTCGTGGCCTTTGAACGTGACCACTTCGATCGTCCGATACGAGATGGCTCGAGCATCCATCCTCACCCGACCTTCCCATGCCGGTTGTTGCTGCTAACTGAAAAACTAAAAGAGAAAGTACCATTGAATTATGGTCCGAAAAGCGTCGCACCACCAATTTTCTGGCGCCGGGTGACAGATGAAGATTTAATCGCGCCTTCACAAAAACTTAGTGCCATACGACTATTGATCACTTTTTCGAGGTATATTCACTGCAGCTTCTTCGATCAGCATGTCGTCCAAGTTCCGGGTCTGGTCACCCACGTGCATCAGAAGCGGGCGTCTATCTGAACATTCACGAACCATTTAAGAAAACACAAGGATATACAGCTCCGCTTCATCTTCCGGATAGTACGAACCAAGCACGTCCAAGTTGAACGCCAGTTTAAATATAAATCGATTCTCGATGGATAGTACTGACTCGGAATGGTTCGCCATGATGATACATTCCCAAGAGTCGCATTGAGGACGACTACGGCAAAGGTTGCTGGCCCTGTCCGCCTGGCATGAATCCTCGTGAAATAATGACGAAGGTGGACTTTGGGTGCGTCATTCGACACGTCATCGAGCTTCGATGGCTTGGGCTGGTTGAACCCGCCGACGACGATGCTGGTGTGGCCGAGTCGACAAGACATTCTACAGAGTTCGTCAAAAGCGGTCACTAGTGAATATCGGACCCGTAGCCGTGGTACGTTTCCAAATTTCCGATTCCCGGCAAGTGGATTATGCTCCCATTGCACTGCAAGCTACCAATCAACGAAACCCATGCTAGGGATCATGATCAGCATTTGCACATCGATTGAAGAGCATGCAACATTGCAGCCATGACGATACTCGGATTTCAGCTAATTAAGATTGATCCATGAGTGACTTTGAAGGTTTCACGACTCGGCGCAACGATTTCTCCACAGTTAGCATAGTCAAATGCAAGGAGTGAGAGCCAATCTAACAATTACTGTCCAAGCCTTCCTCATCCCCAGGCTGGTCCTCCTATATGCCACAGCCCTATTGGAACTAAGGGAGACTGCCCCCGCAGTCTAGCTCGACGCAATTATACACCTTAACAGGCCAAGGAGTCGAAGGAGTCGACGAGACAGACCGTCATACGATCACACAACCTGCGATGCAGTAGCAGAACAATCCCCAGCCAGCGCAGCCGCGCCAACCAACTCAGCCTGGCAATAACAATAACCAACCAGTGCAGCATCCGCGAGGTTAACGGACTGGCGAAAGTGATTAACCAAAGTGGTGGATTGCACAATGCAGTTTGGTTCATACGTAATGTAAATTAAAAAAACATCATGTCGTGTGGTTACAATGGCAATGGATTGCTTTTGTGATCCGAATCCGAATGCAAAGAGCGTGTAGCGTGCCTCAATATCGTCCGTGGTCCCAGAAAAGTGTCTGTTCATCGTGTCATCAAACTTAACCATGCCTCCTGCCAGGCAAGAATTGCCTCCCCATACTCGTAAACGCTCCATTAGAATTCGAGCGAGCCATGCCACCGAACCCAAGCCCAAGCTGCATCTGACCAAACTCGGCC
Organism: Amanita exitialis; assembly: GCA_023014455.1. Taxonomy (NCBI): domain Eukaryota; kingdom Fungi; phylum Basidiomycota; class Agaricomycetes; order Agaricales; family Amanitaceae; genus Amanita; species Amanita exitialis. The sequence continues at coordinate 246,341 of JAEBUR010000002.1, forward strand.
GCGAGATCGTAAGAACTCGACCGGGACTTGGCCGTCCCATTGGGAGGTCCATGGTCATTCACCACGACTACAGCTAGTCCACTGCCCATAATCATCGGAAACCCTGCCGTACAGTCGGGGGTGAGGGGAATCGGGGGTGTCCCAACTGGAGACGGAGTAAACATCGTAGCACGCGGACTTTTCATCTTCTTCGGAGTGGGAATCTGCGTCCCCGTCGGATCAAGCAGCATTTGAAGTGCAACCAAACACATCAAAGCGTCGTTGCCCGCGTTATGCAGGACACAATTCGGCAAGGTGCGATGGGCTTGGACTACGGTATTTCTCCTCAGACCCATCGGAAGGTGCCAGAGTGTTGACCGAACGGAGCAGGTTTTCAAGAGACAAAGTTGACCCAGGTGACCGTGGTTTGTTCGTCCTGGGGTCAACCATGATCCCGCGACGACCAGAGGTGTAGAGAGTTCGTTCATATGCTGCCGTATCAACTAGTAGGACATTGTGCGGGATTCCTAAAGGTACACGTTCGAGATTTGCTCGATCGACGCTTGGTCAATTAATGACTCACTGATCTTCATCTCTTCTAGCCGCTGAACGTCCCCGTGGATGCCATGCCCGACCAAAACGAGGTCATTTGCGTGAGTTTCCGAATCGGGACTGGCTAAGCTGCTACAAGCCCAATCCACTTGGTGTTGTCTCGTTCTGGTCATGATGCGAGCTTACCTTATGACAGCCTGGATGACTTGAGGTAACTTTGTCTTGGGTATGACTTGGCTATCGCCAAACTATGTCATGTTGTTAGCGACGATCGCTTTTTGCATGAGTGGACGTACAGCGTACTTGGAGAATGTCAGCCTCTTTTCAAGTACAGAAGAGGTGATCAGCGTACCTGCCATGGGTAGTTGGGACAATGCTTGTTGACGACCTTGTCAACGTAATCCGCAACAATGAAATGACCCTTTCTGGTTTCATGTCAATCAACCAGTATGCATATACAAAGCAACCACCTACCGATAATTTGTATCTGGAACAGGCGGCCAACGCCCAAGGCTTTGGAAAGAAAGCGTCAGCGCCAGTCCAGGCGCTATCCATGCTCAAAACTCACGCAACGAGATGTGCACATCTCAGAGCCGCATAACCAAACTCGAGACAGCTCTTCTCGTTCCTTTCGCTCCACTCAAAGTCAATCGCCAAAAACGTTTTATCCCTTTTGTCCCAAAGTTCTTTAATTGCATCTGGATCTCCTGCCTTTATGCGTCCCTTCAAAGCGGTAAGAACAATAGCAGGGAGGGTAGAGTGCAGTTTCTTGTAGGATGCATAATCGGATATGGTGCGCAGATGGCGGTTGGTCGTTTCGAATGGGACGACCCTGAGAATGTTTGGAGGTTGGGGAAGCGTTTCTCCGAATCTGCACAAGATAGCGAGGAAATTGAAGGAACAAAAGGACAAAAGGATGCTGTAGACTTACCTAGTTTTGATCATCTTGAGAAAGGCACCGATGGACGTCAGACGCGTCACAATGTGAGGTCGGCCGGTATATGCGTCCGTTACAGTGATGACTGGCCATGAAAACGCGAGGAATTCCTCGAACGAAGAGAATAGATGACCCCAGGAACGGTCATACCTGGATATAGTGTTTATAAGTGCATTATGCGAGGAGAGGGCATCATTCCACACCATGGCACGCTATGCATTTGAAAGTAGCCAATGTATGCGGAATAGACCTATGCGAGGGCCGTGTTTGTGAGCAGGGTGGAAGCGAGGAAGCCTTGGCGTACAGAGTGCAAGTCGTACTGCCATCCTTTTGGATCGACGAGCGTAAAATCGCTCATGCTTGATGGCTAGGCGTGCGGGCAGGAAGGGGAAGGGAGGAGAGGCGGGCAGGAAGGGCAGAAGCCTGGGCTGACGGCAGGCGTTTGCTGGCGCATGCAGACGTCCTGCCATAATCGCCATGTTCAGGGTCTTCCTTGGTGCGCCATCAGCGGATTTGCTGCTCTCGACCTCCTCCTTCTCATGGCGCACTCTTACAGCCGGGAGCATCATCCCTGTAGACACATACGAGGCCGCAAGCGTCCGTATCTCCAATTTCTACCAGAACACCATCTTCCACGACGACGAGGAAGAGGTCGATGGATCCACTATGATCACCTGGTTACCCACACCCCAAGAAGACGATATCCCCTCGTTTCTTCTACACGACACCTCAACATCAACAGACCCTGAACCCACCCAACCTCCCTCACCCTCCATCTCCAGAACTCAATCCTTTTCTTACTCGCGTTCCATCGCGCACTTTCCTTCATTCCAGTTCAACCCAAACAGCATTTCTTCCCTTTCTCTGCTTACACGGATTCCGGCAAAAGTGAACCTCTTACTTGCCGTGATGGAAGTCGATGGACCGGATATGGTAAAAATCAAAAAAGGACGGGATGCAGGGAAGGAGGTCGGAGTTCTAAGAATGATTGTGGGCGACGAAGATGGCAGGGTGGGGAAGCTCACAGCGTGGAGGGAAGTGGCGGTGGCGTGGGGCGGCGGTGTCGAGGGCCCGACCGCGGTAAAGAGAGGAGATGTGGTGCTAATCGAGGGTCCGTCAAACTCACCTTCTACGCATTTATCATGGCTCATGTTTTGATTGTGTGACAGGTGTGAATGGCTCCGCGGACGCGCAAACATCCCCGTCACTGACGGCCTCTCCGTATCTTGGGTCAAAGCTGACAATCTGTTATCGCACGCTGCCTCGCGAGAACGAGGATAACAGATTTAGGCCTGACTTGAGGCTGGGCGCGAGTGATGCAGCGGTGAGAAAGGTCGCCGCTCTAGTCAAGTGGTTTGAGAAAATGGCTGGGCTTTGAGGTATTGCGTGCTTATCTCTTTCCGAGCTGATGATTTTCTGATTCAGAGAAGGTGCATTTTGGATGTAAACCGAGTGACGACGAGGAACCAGTCACTGACTACATACAAGAGGCGTACTTGGCGCAGCTGTTCATACTTGCAGTTGCCTCTCTTCTGTATGGTCAGATCGCGTTCCCAGCATTACAGCACTGATCTCACTATGTCCAGACCCTCTCCAAGTGTTATTCTCACATTGTTGAGGGAGTCACTACAATAAAGTATGTGTTATACCTACCTTCCCTAAAACCGTTTTTATTCGGGACCAGCAACCACGGAACCGAAATGCAGGCTTATACTTTCTTTCGATAGTGTTATAATAGAGAATTCCGTATATCACGCGGTCGCCGTCGCCTATCAGAGTTTCTAAATGGAGATCATATTGGGCTGAACACGCGTATTGTACAGCATCGCGCACCTTCTTCTTATTCTATACCTCTTGGACACCCAGGGCTTGACATCTCTTGTTCCATGGTTTTTACAATGTCGCATGTTTGGCAAGTAGTCGATCTTTTGCGCGCCGTCCTCCGACCTTCTCGACTAGGCTACTTAGTTTGCGGTGGGTAATCAATCACATGCCTTTAAAAGATGCTGTAACTGATCGTTGTTCCTCATCCGAAGTGTATGTTGTATACCGCCTAGTCTACAATCTTGTACTATGGCCACGATATTTATCGCCTTTGCGGCGTGTCCCGACGGCTCCCGGTGCAAATCTACTCATGGGCCACTCGCATATCATAATCAACAATGAGAGCGGAATTCCGCAGCGCGAATGGGCGAAAAAGCTAGGCCCTGTCGTTAGATTCTTTGGCCCCTTGGGTATCGAGCGTCTCTTCTTTGTGAACCCTGAAGATCTGCACCAGATTCTTGCCAAAGAGTGGCTCGAGTACCCAAGAGTATGTATTGGCTTCGCTCTCATGTATCTATTTCTGACCCACGTTCAAGCCTAGGTACATGAGGCACATGCTTGGGATACTAACCGGTTATGGCCTGCTGACCGTCACGGGCGATGATCATCGTTTGATGAGGAAGGCTATGAACCCAGCATTTTCGATTCCCAACTTGTCGTTTCGTATGTCCCATTCAACTCCAATGATCAAGATTTCTCTCTGAAATTTTGAACAGAAATAGCCATGCACTACAATTCTATCGACGGGTCCGCTTTCCAAATATTGTGTACTGGATACATGATGTGCTGACTCGATGATCAGACTCGTCAAGATAATTAGCGATCAGATTAATGCGGAAGCTGAGCCACAAAAGGGGAAAGAAATAGGCGTGTATAATTGGAGTACGTGATTTGCACTTGTCTCTCTTTTGTAGATTGAATGGTACGTTGCGTTCAGTGAGCAAGGTTACCTTGGACATCATCTGCGAGACGGCATTTGGCTACACGGTTGACTCGCTGCACAATCCGGATAACGAACTCGCTGTAGCCTATGAAAAACTCGCTAGCCTGCAGTGTGGTAAATCTTTTTGAACTAGAGTTGGATATTCGTGGTTCAAATCGAGGACAGGGCGGAATCTCGCAAGATTCATACTGTTTGTTTCCATTCCTGGCGTGGCGAAGCTATTGACAGGCTCGTGGATGTATGACCATTGCCATTGGCTCAAATGTACGAGGTTTACTGGTGGGTGAACTGCACTGGATTCATTGCGACATGTCGTCATTGACCGTGGCTGGACGTAGCTGATCTAAGTATCTTGGTCCAGTCAATGCACACGATTAGAAAGGTTTCTGCGAGATTACTCGAAGAAAAGATGAAAATGTTGGACGCTGTCAGTGATGCGGACGCCAAACGCGACATCATGAACATCCTCGTCCGTGCGAGGAAAGCTGATCTGGAGAAAGACAAGACAGCTTACGCTATGAGAGACAATGCCATGGTCGATCAGGTCGTAAGTGCCCCACGACCCCAATAACATGGGTATGATAGATTGCGACTAGTTGACGTTCCTTGGTGCTGGCCACGAAACTACGGCGTCTGGATTGGCTTGGGTAATCTATACTATCTTGGGCACTAGACGTGATTTTAACGTGTCTGAGAAGACTTTATGGCTACTCGCTAAGGACCAAAAATCTCAGCAGAAACTCCGTGAAGAAGTTGCGCCAGTGCTTAAAGAAAGCCCTCACCCCGATTATCGTACACTTAAGGAACTACAGTGGCTCGATTGCGTAGTGTGCGTATGTAAGTCTGTTGTTTGCAAAGGCTGACGGCTAGACAACAGCATGGAGAGTCTGAGAGTGCTACCACCAGTACCGCTTTCCGCACGCGTTGCTGGTAAGACGGATTTCGTTGGCGATGTGCTGGTGCCGAAGGGAACCAACATCGTGATTCCAGTGAGTCTGAATATCGACATGGTGACAATGTATGTTCAACTCTTCTAGATCCGCGCTGTCAATACATACAAGGGTTTTTGGGGAGAAGACGCAGAAGAGTAAGTCCATTTCCGGTTATACATTTGATAGACCAATCCGTGGCTCGACTAGGTTCAAGCCTAGTCGTTGGCTCAACTTGCCGAAGGACTATAATCTCAACTATTCACTATTATCTTTCATTGCCGGCCCGCATGCGTGCATAGGGAGGACGATGGCGATTATGGAGATGAAGGCTGTCCTTGCGTAAGCGGTTTTCGCGACGGTCATAGCAGGAGCACTAATAATTGGTAGGCTTTTGATTGCTCATTTCTCGTTCGAGCCAGTTTGTGAGGGACAAGTTATTAATTCGGGAGCAGCAATTACCATGAGTATGTCCTAGCATTCTGCGAATTTCTTGAATGCATGACAAAACCCATTTTCTCAGAGCCCATTGATGGAATGCCCTTGCTTGTGAAGTGCATGCATTGACCCTTTCTCTCTCTACTAGCTAGATGAATAAATATGTCTTTGTTTGTCAAATACTGATATTCCACATCGTAGAATACCCTCGACTTGAGCCATTCTTCGTCAAGTCTGTCATGAAGGTCTTGCCAGGACTACAATGAGCATCTGGTGATTGTCATGGCGAGAATTTGCATAATTCTGCGCTGGATTTCCCACCGAATGTCGTTTACAGTTGTAAATGGAATGCGATTCCGAATTCGACTGTGCCTTTTCCGATCTTTCAGCTTCGTGAATCTGATACTCACGGTCATCTCCATGCCGTGCAGTCAGACAGACAATAACGGAGTAGAGCTATGGCAAGCGAGAACTTGATTGTGGGGAGCAGACAGGCCGACTGATGTAGACACCCCCTGATTAAGCCACAATCAGCGCAAGCGATGGTGAGTAGGCGAAAGCAAATGCACGCGGGGCCTCCGTATTGTCATGGCAGAAAACATGATCAAGTCCATTGCTAGCCACGTCGTACAATCAGTAGATAATGCCCAAAAATTTGTAGCAACTTCGGTAAGGAAGACGCTCCATGTCCAAGTGACTGCCATCGGCGGAAGCATGCTCCAGCTAAGACGCCTCGTCTATCTGAGACTCGCGGTAGACTCCTGCAGGAATGAAATAATGAACCGCAGGGGGACAATAGTGCGGGTCTTGAAAATGAGTTCAGGAACGAAATGCCAACCAGCCATTCTTATAGAGCCAAACAAGTAACAAATATTTGGCTATGCTTGGCGCTTTTACCAATTAGGACATCATAATGCTGGTGAGATGCGTGACTTGGGCGTGACAGGCGCGTCTCGATCAATACAACGTCGCGCTCAACAATGCCGCCGAGAAGGTCATCGCGCTCCACGAGAGCGTCACTGGAGCCAGAGACACAGGAAACACTCCCAGCGAAGCGCAAGCGAGGCAAGACTGCCGAACCAACCCACGAAGAGGTAGAAACCGCACTCAAACCCTCGTCAAGAGCGAGGGGGACGTCGACACGCTCTACTTCCACTTCAGCGCCAAAATTGCGCGCCTCTGCCCGTGGAAAACCTTCTTTACCAGGCGTGATTGAGTCCCAGGGTGAAGAAGAAGAGCCTGATGCTCTGCCTGCAAAGAAGCGATCACGTCCTTCGAATGAAGGGCCAGAGAGCGGAGACGGGGAAGTCATGGAGGGGAGGTCTGAATCCAAGAGAGGAGGGGCTAAGCAGCGAAGGAATGCACAATCCAGAGCCAGTGAAACTCATGTTCAAGATGGGGGCGCAGCCGCCCCAACCAATCGGCCGACGAGATCGAGGAGAAAAGTGTCAACACATGTGGATGAACAAAGCGAGGAGAAGGTAGAGCTTCTTACCGCCCCAGGGCAAAATGAAGGTAGCCGAAAACGCGATTCCATCCCGGACAACCGTGAAGTGGACGATGACATACCTGATTTTGATCCTAAGCCTTCCCCCAGGAAACCGCATCAATCAGTACAACCAGTACGTGAGACCGTGGTCGAAGAGGAGGAAAAATCGCTTTTCGAACCGCCACCGATGCCGCCACCGCCAAGTGCGGCACCTCCTCCACCAGAGGAGCCATCTGGACCAAAGTCCCGGCTTATGATCCACAAGATGGCGCTTGTCAACTTCAAGAGTTATGCTGGCCGTCAAGTCATTGGTCCTTTCCACAAGGTCCGTGTCTCTCAACACATACTCGGCATCATCTTACACTCGCATTTCTGCAGTCATTCTCTGCTATTGTCGGGCCCAACGGTTCCGGGAAATCAAACACCATTGATGCACTCCTGTTCGTTTTTGGCTACCGTGCATCCAAAATGAGACAAGCAAAGCTTTCTGAATTGATCCATAATTCTGATCGATACCCCAACTTGGACGAGTGTAGTGTGGAAGTTCACTTTCGTGAGATCATGGACTTGGTGTGTCTTGAATACTTTCATCGTTTTTATCTGATCACCTTCATAGCCTGGCCCAGACGCCTTCGAGGTTATTTCAGGTTCTGAGTTCGTAGTAGCACGTCAAGCATTCAAGAGCAATGCAAGCCGATATACAATCAATGGCCGCGCAAGCAATTACACAGAAGTTCAAACCCTTCTCAAAGGGCGGGGAATAGATCTAGATCACAAGCGATTCTTGATTCTACAGGTAACCTACTGAGAGCCGAGTTTGCGCGCATTCTCAGACTTGGTTCTAGGGGGAGGTAGAATCCATTGCACAGATGAAGCCAAAGGCGACGACGGAGCATGAGGATGGGCTCCTTGAATATCTTGAAGATATCGTGGGTACCTCCAAGTACAAGGAGCCAATTGAGGAAGCTCTTGTTGAGATGGAACGGCTTCACGAAGACCGTTCTATCAAGTTGAACCGCCTACGCATAGTAGAGAAAGATAAAAATGCATTGGAAGATCAGAAACGCGAGGCTGAGGATTACCTGAGGCTGAAGAACGACCATGTACGGGCTGTATCACGTCTTCAGCAATTTCTCATTTGGGAGTGCTTGGTGTTTGCAGAGAAATGCGAGAATAAGATGGTTAGTCAACTTTCCGATATCCATCTTGCCCTATTGACACCTGGGCGTAGAACAAGCTGGAGAAAGATTTGGCCGAAGAAACCGAGAAAAATAAGGATGACATTACTCATTTTCAAATGCTTCAGACACACTACGAGGAACGCGAGAAGGCTTACGCGGTCAGCATCTCAACTTATCTTCCGATATATATGTGAACTATAAGATTAGGATGTTCAAGCTGCAGCCGCAAGAGCTGTCAAGGATTTGTCAGCCCACGAGAGAAAGGAGATTAGTCTACAGGAGCGCAAGAAGCACGCTGCTACCAAAGCAAAGAAGCTCAAAAAAACTCTTCAAGACGTAAGTTTGTAACAATATCAATATGCTTGTCATTGACAATGCGACTAGGACACCGCGGCCCGAAACAAAGCAGCACAAACCATTGAAGATAGCGCAGAAAAGGAGAAGAGAGAAAAGAGAAAAGTCGACGAATATGAGGCATCCTTGGCAGACGAGGAAAAGATACTGGAGAGCATTCAAGACGGCTTGAAAGGTGAGAGATGACAACAGGAAATGCGTCAGTTTCTGATTTAAATCCACGCCAGACAAAACGCAAGTTTTCCACGACCAAATCGAAGTCAAGCAAAAAGAGCTTGAACCTTGGAAGGCGAAAATCAATACGAAGCAGGCTGAGATCAACGTTGCAAAAAGTGAACGTGACGCACTTGCACAAAAAGCAGAAGGCCTAAAGCAACAACTTGAAGAAGCGCAACAAGCGGTTGAGACTTTGAAGACAGATCAGCAGGCAAAGGTGAGCGACTCCAGATTGCGTCGCTTTCAACAGACCATAACACCATTTGAGATTGATGAACAAGATGCCCTCAAAAAGAAGAAAGCAAGTCTGCAACGGGAGCTTAAACAAGCCGAAGCACGATTGAAGGTCGGCCAGGCTGCATTTACCCACGGTGTGAACTTACAGAGCTTCAGAGTGCGCAAGAACACGTTCAAGAATGTCGAAAGAAATCATCCTCTTTACGACAGCGAGTTGATGAGGCCAAGGCATCGCAAGCTGAAAGCAGGTCACAGAATAGGGTTTTGGATAGTCTTACTCGGCTGCAACAAACTGGTAGAATTCAAGGCTTCCATGTATGCTCCATTCTTGGGTGGGCATTGAGAAATTCTGATGATTACCTAGGGTCGTCTGGGCAGTCTGGGGACCATACCGGTCAAGTACGATGTGGCAGTCTCGACGGCCTGCGGATCTTTGAATCACATGGTCGTTGACATGGTTGAACAAGGACAGGCTTGTATCGAATATTTGCGGTCTCAGAACATTGGCCGTGCTTCGTTTGTCGTGCTGGACAAGTTGACTAACCCGCGTGGCATGGAACCCATTCAGACCCCAGAGAATGTTCCCAGACTGTTCGATCTTATCAAACCGAAGGAGGCGCGGTTTGCCCCTGCCTTCTATAAAGGGGTCGGGAACACATTGGTGGCGAACGATATGGACCAAGCGACGCGCATCGCTTATGGCCAGCGTCGGTGGCGGGTTGTGACGCTCGCCGGTCAGTTGATCGACACGTCTGGTACCATGTCGGGAGGTGGTTCACAGCCTGCTAAGGGTGGTATGAGCTCCAAGCTACCGACAGAAGCAGTTCGGCCAGAGGTTCTAGCTCAGTATGAAAGAGAAAGCGAGGATGCATCCAAAGATCTTGATGCGGCCGTCCAAGAAGCCAGGGAGGCCGGAACCGAGTATGATAGGCTTACCAGCTTGGGACCTACCCTCGACGTGACCTACGAAAAGTTGGGTATGGAGGTCGAGACTAACAAGAAGAGAATAATGGATGCCGAGAAGCGTGTCAAAGAACTGACGTGAGTTGTCTTTGCCATATATTCGTTGACCATCACTTACCTCTTGCGCAGAGCGAAGAACAAGCCGGACGCAGGCGACTTGGCTCGTATTGCCGAGTTGGATGAAGAGACCTGCTGGGGCGCAAGAAGAGCTCGAGGCGCTGCTGAAAAAGGCAAGCAAAGTTGAACAGGCAATTAAAGACCTCGAGAAAAAGATCATGGAGATTGGCGGTTCTAAGCTGCTCACACAAAAATCAAAAGTGGACGGAATCAAGCTACATATAAGTCTTGCTTATGATGAAATTACGAAAGCGGAGGTCGCCAAAGCCAAGGCCGAGAAGGATCTTACCAAGCACGAAAGTGCGATTGAAAGCAATAACGCCTTGTTGCAAGAAGCGGAAGCGGAATCCAAGGAACTTGAGGGCCAACTTGAAGAACTGAATACATACGTGTCTGAGCTCCGCGAAACGGTGGAAGCAGCCCAGACCGCTGCTGATAACGAAAAGGAAGATTTGGAAGAGTTGAAGGGCGAATTGAATGAGAAAGAAGCAAAGATACAAATGTTTAGAAAAAAAGAGGTTTGGATCACTTCTCTTCCCGCGTATCGGCTCAACATATCTCGTAGGCTGAGATCAAGCAAGCCTTGGCTGACGTCCTGAAGGATTTTAAAGAGAACGAAGCAAAACTTGATCATTGGAAGACTGAACATGACAAACTGACGCTGGAAGAAGTAGAGTGAGTTCCGCTTTCTCGGTAGGACCCCGAGGATGAACAAGTCTTTTGTCAGCGATGATGAGGAAGACGATAAATCAGCAGGGAGAGATCGACCGACGGATCCCCCGATTAAGCAAGAAGCTGACGCTGAACCGCTGCACAAAATCAAGCGCGAAAGCACGCCTTCAGACGAGCTGCACATATACAGTGTAGAGGAACTTTCAAAATTCAACAGGCGAGATTTGCTGGCCAAAGCAGAGTTGCTCGATGGTTTGCATTCGTCCCTTGAAGTTTCGTGTCCATCAATCCTTACGTGATAAACAGAGAAGGTAAAAAACGCCAAACCCGACTTGAGCGTCTTGAAAGAGTACAAGAAACGTGAAGAGGAATTCATGAACCGTGCAAAGGACCTAGAAGAAGTCACTCGGCTTCGAGACGCCCAGAAACAAAAGTATGATGGGTTGAGAAAGCAGAGGCTTGATGAATTTATGGCTGGTTTCAATTTGATCTCACTGAAATTGAAGGAGATGTATCAGGTACGTTCTAGTAACACGATCAGGAGAAGATGTGGAATAACTGCATTTCGCAGATGATCACTCTTGGTGGGAACGCGGAATTGGAGCTAGTTGATAGCATGGACCCCTTTTCCGAGGGAATCATATTCAGTGTCATGCCGCCGAAAAAGAGTTGGAAGAATATTTCGAATCTTTCTGGCGGAGAAAAGGTAACAGAGCTCTATCAAGAAAGATCACAATCTGACAAGCCTGGCAGACGCTTAGCTCGCTCGCTCTTGTATTCGCTCTTCATGTCTTCAAGGTGAGTTGACTGTCCCGGTATTTGTCGAGCAGTGTCCTAAATTATGCCACTAGCCAACCCCTTTATACTTTATGGACGAAATTGATGCCGCTCTGGATTTCAGAAATGTATCCATCGTTGCCAATTATATAAAGGACCGGACTAAGAATGCACAATTTATTATCATCTCGCTACGGTGAGTGACTGCGTCCCTCGCAAAGGCCTTAAGAAATGCGGCTAACTCGTTCTTTGCACGGAAGGAATGACATGTTCGAATTGAGCCACCGCCTAATTGGCATATACAAAACGTCGAACCAAACAAGAAGTGCGTAACTTGCATGGAGCGAAAGTTGCGAGCTGACCTCCTGTCCTGTCCAGGTATCAGCATCGACAACCATGCGTTGATCGCTCCGCGCGTAGTTAACATGTCGACAATACCGATTTCAGCGGCACCGCCATCGGTAGTATCTACTGTATAGATTTTACCCACAAGTCTCTTTTTGAAAACACACAATGGACTTGGGTTGTTGTACAACATTGTATCGGTCAATATAGTACTACGGCTAAATTATAGGCTTATTCTCACCTCCAACTTACCCCACATCGCTTGATTGACGTCAGGTCGTTGTTTACCTTCTCCTGCTATGGTTGAACAGTTTTGAAGCCTCCAACATCCATACTGTGTTCTTCCGGCTTATTCACCATCCCCAGTCCGGCAAATCCGTATCTCATCGCTGCAGCAATGACTGCTGTAGGTAAGCCATCACCATCAAGAAGTTGGTCAAGTTGCAGCAAGCCGACTAGAAGGACCCGAAAAGGCTGAGAAACAGGTGGTGGCAGAGCAAGGCCGTAGGCAGAGACTCAAGGAGCCGAACGAGGGCTGAGTGCGATTGCAACAGTGAGCACGGAACCCACGCGCAGTGACCCTTCCTCCGAGGAAGGGTCACCGCCAGCTTCTTTTTATGGACTCGGATAGCTGGCCTGGCTCGACGGTACAAGGTGATACGGTATCTACTAAAACACTACTAATTCAGGCGGTATCAGTTGCCGCTACCAGCCACTGACTCACTATTCCAAGCTGCAGATGGGTGGTACAAGACCACTGTCAACGTTCCTGTGCCGTTTGAACGTATCAAATATAATCTCTGTCTGCCGTTCCTGTTTTCAAGGCGGAATCACTATTCTTTCGACATCCCGTAGAAGTGATCAAAGCGGCTCTTCAGCATGCTAGTCCTGAGGATTTCCAGCTCCAACCTTTCAAGATGTACTGGCAATACGACAGAGATGACCCGAATAAGATAGAGCGTATTTACTCAGGCTTTATAACTCCCAGGTCGTAGGAATGCCACCATCGGAGATACTGAATTCGAGGTACTAATTATGCCGCAAAGGGCACAGAAAAAACCAGAACCCTAACCTTCAAGATCAAATATGCGCGTGATTCAATGCAGGGACTTGTGCATCCCGATATGGTGGCCCTTCAGCTTTCTTGGAAGTACTAATGTGTATGCTAGGTATTCATCGTCAGCGCTCGCGTACCCTCTGATCGTCGTTCGTCACTCGCGAAGCCTCGTACATCTTACTGCTCTTCTGCATGATTTAAGGTTACTCTATGCTACTTGAAGCCTCCTTCGTATGTGTCACATAACTCACAACCCATGATACAGAATAACACAGCCCCATCGCTCAACATCGATCGAGAATAATGGTTTACTGCCCAGTTTCTTCTGTATCGGCGGCAGTTAAACGGATGAGTGCTTCGGCTTGCGAAGATCGGGGAACAATGGCGCATTTGAATGGCTGTGGAAAGCTTTATCACAAGAAACCCTATTAGCAAAAGGTACACCTGCGTCTAGGTCAGGACAACTACTTGCCTTGTAATACCCGACGACAATTTGTCACAATCGACCTCAACTTCTACTCCATTTTCGTCTGTTGCTTTGGATAAATTGAAGGTCGATAAAACGGAAGCTATCGTCATCCATAACTGTGGGGAACCCCATTAGAACACACTCGGGTTTATGCACTACTACATACCAGATCCATAGCCAAGTGTCTACCGGGACAGATCCTACAAAGGTGAGGTGATGAATGGGCTCATACATGACAGGGAAATTGACACATGCCTACGTCCGTATCCAAAAGCAAATTCTGCCCTGTCGTTATTCAGAGTGCCGTCTGGATTAAGGAAGCGATCCGGATTGAACGACCCTGGATTCTCGTATATCGTTTCATCCTGGCTAATCGCCCTTGGAGACAGAAAGCTGTTCACAGGACACGAGTATAATGCATTTGTGTGCTTACCACCCATTCGGCAAAATAATCGAGCCTATGCGACTGGGGTGAATTGATGAGTTAGCCACTGTGAAATGACTCACCTTTCGGGATAAAAAAGCCCTTGTATATATCATCCTGGGTCGTCGCACGTGGAACACAGAGAGGCACTACAAGCCTCCACCGCAACGTTTCCCTCATCATGGCTTCAATATATGGCAGCGATGACCTGTCTTCAAACATAGGTAACCGGTGGGTCCCTACGACTCTGTCAATCTCGGCCTGTGCCCGTTTTTGGACAGAAGGGTAGGCCACCATGGCCAGGAAGAAAAATAACTGTGCTGATTGGATCTACTTGTCAGGTCAAATCGACTATATGCAACACCCTTCGACTCGAACCGCATACCGTTTCTACACCAGCTAAAGGTGGGATTCAAGGTGAGCCACAGCTAAAACATCAAGAAAGTGGTACGTGCCAAGGTAAGTGGTCACCATTGCTCCTTTGAGCTCGTCTTCATTTTCGGGTGTTGTCTTGTCGTCCTTTAGGTGGCGCTGCAGCAACATTGTTAATATGCAGTCCTTTGGTGTTCCCGCCAGCTACGATCATTACCTGATCAGGCAAAACTTGAGCATCTGAGTGTGGACACGCACCAAGTCCCTTTTCACACGTGCAAAAGGTCGGTCTTTTTGTACTATAAACAGTTTCTTCACCTCTGCCGCCCGCTTCTGCGTCGACGCACCCGGAATCCAAGGAGGTATGTGTCGAAGAAACGGGATCGAATTGATAAGGGTACCTCCCGGGTGACAGAGATCCGACACGGCGTGCATGACCTGTTCCGCCAAAACAACATTTTCGTCCTCTGTTTCTCCCACCCCGATATCGTAATCCAAACGTCACAGACATGGATACTGCTGCGCTCAACCTGGAACAATGGTTAACGTGGCATCAAGTGCACACCCATCCAAGACGTACCATTTGCAATGATCCTTGAACCGGTCTGGATCGCGACGAAGCAACTCGATGAATGAATGCACTTTGTGCATGTGCGTGGTGTGGTATAGAGGCATGAGCTTTTTCCTGAGGCCTTCTTGGAATATGACTCTGTGCTTGCGCCATGATTTGCCGTATGGAAGAACCGGGGTAACGATGTTGACTTGGCCTAGTCTGTGCGGCGTCAGCCTGGATCTCGTTGCGGTACGACATGATCGATTTACAGCTCAGTAATCGGGATCCATGGACGGCTCGAGTAGATGGCTGAGCGACGTTCCATGAGCTCGGTGATGTCTTCCGCGTTGTGCAGCACGATGATATGCTTGCCCATCACAGAGAGGTGGATAATGTCGCCTAGAGGGCATGTTAAAACTTTGACAAGGAAGAATCGTTGCACATACTGCCAAATTGCTTGGACCACTCCCGATACTTGATCCACGGCATATCGGATGGAATATCCAGCACGTTGCCGATGATCGGTTTTGGGATTGGTCCCGGGGGATAAGGAATGGATGGCTTCTTTGAGCGCCACACCAGCGCGAGCACGAGCGCTGAACCGATAAGAACGGTTATGAGCGTAGTCGACATTGCGGAGCTCGAGTGAAAGGCCAAGTTTGTGTCTAGTACCCTCAAGGATGTGGACGGAAATGTGCGGTGTCTAGTCCTGCGCCGCGTGGTCGTTCACAAGTTTGGTGCATCAATATGATCGGAAGGAGTTGTGACATGTGCTGATGAACCAATGTCAGGATAAACGGGGATGCCTCCCTGTCCATATTCAGCGATGGCCCTCGCCAGGAGCTAACGCCGCAGCCATTGCAAGAGCACCATGCTCAGTACAAGCACTCCAAGACCGTCACCGTTCCCGACTCAGTTTACGCCAGAAATGAGCGCTTGACGCTGACGTTTGAGCGCGCTAATTATCCCGCCCCTCCCTCATGCCCTTCCTATCCACCTCATCCCCTTTCACGCTTCCTTCTGCCGTTCCTGCCGACGATCATCCAATGCAACGAAAGCTGTTCCCCAAAACACCGTACGGTCAAAAGAGATAGAAGACATACACGCTCGTCAATCCATCCATGGTGTCACCATTAGTTCAGCTTCCCAGCGCCCTCTTCTCGTCCGGCCCATCCCCATCCCCATCCCCGTCCCTATCTTGATCGTCCTTCCCAATCGGTGCGGAAAGGCATTGGCGGCAAATACGGTGGACGCGAGAAAGTATATCCAAAAGGTCCACCTGGCTGCGACGGTCTTCTCGGTCCTCTCCCCGGTCCTCTTGGTCCGTATGAAGTGGTGTGGTGGATGATGTCCAGGAAGTATATGTGGTAGCGGCGGGATGTATTCGTGATCCACGTCTTGGAGCCACACTCTCGTACGCCTACTTGACTCTCCTCGGGTATGGTGGCTGGAACTACAACCCGGCAAGGCCTCAAAATTTGGCCAGTAATGTTGATTCGGCGTCCCAGAGTTGCTAGATCTTCTCTAGCTGATCCACCCCAAAAGTCCACTTCACCCCCGTATTGTCGCGCGCCGAGTAAGCGCTCTGGAGGGCGATAGTATCGCATGACGACATCGCCGTTCTCGGGCTGATTCTGGTTCAGTTCAGCCCAGGACATGGAATGAACTAATGCGATCCATATACTCAGTTCCTTCCAATACTGCTGGATGTACTAATATGACTGGGCTGTAACTTGACGCGCTCGTTTTCAAGAAAGCCCTCGATATCATGACCCATATAGGGGGAAACTATATATACAGAGGGTGGGTCTTTTTGGTTGCCTGCTCAGAGTGTGAGCATCTGCTCGTACGTCATGCGGATGAATAAAACAGACTTCGTGAATTTTCGAGTGCTTTCAAAATCTTCATCTCGCGTAGGGCTGTAACCGGCATGCCTTCTTTCTCAGTATGCATAAGAATATGTTTCAGGGCAACCAAGTTAACTTTTGGATCAACTTCCGCGCGTCCGTATATTGGCCTCACCTTCAACTCACTCTTCTCCTTCTCCTTGTCTTTATCTGCCAGTGGCCCGTGAATGTATATCATTTGGTGCACCCGGGCCGTTTCATGGGTATGGAAACGTGGGTGTGCGAGTCGGGAAGCATGTCATTCTTGCGGGAGAGTCGTTCGTCGGGAGGAGGAGGAGATTGAGAAGGTGTGCCAATGATCTGGTCGTGTTCTTGGTGGCGGCGGAGAAGATTGAGCGGCGGTCTTCACCAACCCTTTTCTTCCGCATAGAAAAGTTCTTACCAAGCCTGTCTTGGCGCCCGTCCCGTGCCCGGATTCTGCCCGGGCAGTGTCCCGCGACGACGAAGTAACGTTTAGATCGCTCACGGGTGTTTTAAATATGCTCCAGAGCAGACCTAGCTCACCCCTCGTCCCACAAAAAATGACTTGCGAACATTCCCATTCGATATCAGAGTCGTCCAGAACGTTACGCGCTTTGAGAGGGATGATAAAAGGCATTGGCTCACTGAAGAGGTCTGCTTGCTCAGATTCCGCGGAAGAGTTGGTATCGGAATCAGAAGGGGTTGCCGAGGAAGAACGGCTGTGCACATCTCATCGGGTCTCTCTGGCCATAAATCGAATTACCTCTGTTCCATATCTCTGTGAGCAATGCTTTTCGGTGGGCTGTAGATAGGCGATGGCTGAGATGATTTGGAACATGACTTGGTAAGGACGAGGAAGCCGGATGGGAGGGGGAAAAGCTTGGCAAGTCAAGGACGCAGGGGGGTGAATTGTGTTGGCCAGAGATTCATTCTTGTGGCTACTCTTCGATAATTCGACTCGAGATGATCAAACCCTTGCGACATCCACATCCTCCCAAGGCACATATTCATGATGTCTTGATATCATCTGACTCTTCGCGTTTGTTCCAGGCTTCTGGCAGTATGGTTCAATGAACTGGGACCTTTTGTACAGCTGCCTCAGTGCCATCATGCTCTCGAACGACAGTTGGGCGATTTTTCAGTACGACGAGCATGCGGTTGGGAAGAAGGGACCGCTTTGCCATGCAAATATAAACGAACATCCTGCGGCAGGGACATACTACATACTTCTCGATTTTAGAATTGGCGGGTTTTACCCTGACTTCAGTTTTGCAGCTGGTATTTCAATCTCCGTTGGTTTCGTAGCCACTAGGTCTCGTCTTCGGCATCCAACGATCTCAAACACACAAGGGTATGGGTCCAAATCAATGGAACAACACGGGTAACTTTATATATATATAGAACTGTGTTCTGTAGGCGAACGCCTATCGGAAACGTGTGCGCGCTCGCGACCCTTGCTGCCTGATATCAGGTTTCCCCATTCTTAGAGGCGATTACTCCCGTTTCAAGGTCGTTTATATTTCCCCCCGTGCGCATGACATCGAAGTCTGTGCTATCATGCTCTTCTTTTGGGAAGCTGACATATTATCCAGTGGGTTAACAAAGGTTATCCAGGTCGTATCGCGGACTTTGCCTCTCCTGTGGGTGGACCAACTAAAATCGACTCGATCCAGAATGTAATCCTGTTGCATGGGATAACTACAAGATCTCTGTCAATCCCGATGTGTGTATTAGTTTAATGTCTAATTGTCCTACAGCGACAATCTACCGTGCGTCGAGGTGGTGCAGAACACCAAACGTTCCCGGATATGACGACATCGCTGGCCAAATCCTCAAACTCGACCATTTTCAATATTTGAATCTACGTCCTCTTGATGCCCTTTTCCGCGATCATGTTCTTCAAGCCGTGTTGAAGAATATGAAAGGTGCTGGAGAGCCCACTTGGGACTATGAGAATGCGCTTGGTGGTGGTTCAGTAAATTTATCAAGAATGGATATCTGGGGCGGCGAATTGGGAAGGGCACTCTTATAGGGTTTGAGACGGCTCACAGATTACATGGTCATTGGGTTGAACCAGAATCTTGATATAACCGTTGGTATGGATGGTAGCAGCGAGATAAACTTGAGTGATATCACGTTCTGCCGATTGGAATTGGATGTCCGAGAGGTCATAGAATATCAAGTAGGAACATTGAAAGTGCGCTGATCTTCATTTAGAAACTCTGATAGGCGACGGCGACCGCGTGATATACGGAATTCTCTATTATAACACTATCGAAAGAAAGTATAAGCCTGCATTTCGGTTCCGTGGTTGCTGGTCCCGAATAAAAACGGTTTTAGGGAAGGTAGGTATAACACATACTTTATTGTAGTGACTCCCTCAACAATGTGAGAATAACACTTGGAGAGGGTCTGGACATAGTGAGATCAGTGCTGTAATGCTGGGAACGCGATCTGACCATACAGAAGAGAGGCAACTGCAAGTATGAACAGCTGCGCCAAGTACGCCTCTTGTATGTAGTCAGTGACTGGTTCCTCGTCGTCACTCGGTTTACATCCAAAATGCACCTTCTCTGAATCAGAAAATCATCAGCTCGGAAAGAGATAAGCACGCAATACCTCAAAGCCCAGCCATTTTCTCAAACCACTTGACTAGAGCGGCGACCTTTTTCACCGCTGCATCACTCGCGCCCAGCCTCAAGTCAGGCCTAAATCTGTTATCCTCGTTCTCGCGAGGCAGCGTGCGATAACAGATTGTCAGCTTTGACCCAAGATACGGAGAGGCCGTCAGTGACGGGGATGTTTGCGCGTCCGCGGAGCCATTCACACCTGTCACACAATCAAAACATGAGCCATGATAAATGCGTAGAAGGTGAGTTTGACGGACCCTCGATTAGCACCACATCTCCTCTCTTTACCGCGGTCGAGCCCTCGACACCGCCGCCCCACGCCACCGCCACTTCCCTCCACGCTGTGAGCTTCCCCACCCTGCCTTCTTCGTCGCCCACAATCATTCTTAGAACTCCGACCTCCTTCCCTGCATCCCGTCCTTTTTTGATTTTTACCATATCCGGTCCATCGACTTCCATCACGGCAAGTAAGAGGTTCACTTTTGCCGGAATCCGTGTAAGCAGAGAAAGGGAAGAAATGCTGTTTGGGTTGAACTGGAATGAAGGAAAGTGCGCGATGGAACGCGAGTAAGAAAAGGATTGAGTTCTGGAGATGGAGGGTGAGGGAGGTTGGGTGGGTTCAGGGTCTGTTGATGTTGAGGTGTCGTGTAGAAGAAACGAGGGGATATCGTCTTCTTGGGGTGTGGGTAACCAGGTGATCATAGTGGATCCATCGACCTCTTCCTCGTCGTCGTGGAAGATGGTGTTCTGGTAGAAATTGGAGATACGGACGCTTGCGGCCTCGTATGTGTCTACAGGGATGATGCTCCCGGCTGTAAGAGTGCGCCATGAGAAGGAGGAGGTCGAGAGCAGCAAATCCGCTGATGGCGCACCAAGGAAGACCCTGAACATGGCGATTATGGCAGGACGTCTGCATGCGCCAGCAAACGCCTGCCGTCAGCCCAGGCTTCTGCCCTTCCTGCCCGCCTCTCCTCCCTTCCCCTTCCTGCCCGCACGCCTAGCCATCAAGCATGAGCGATTTTACGCTCGTCGATCCAAAAGGATGGCAGTACGACTTGCACTCTGTACGCCAAGGCTTCCTCGCTTCCACCCTGCTCACAAACACGGCCCTCGCATAGGTCTATTCCGCATACATTGGCTACTTTCAAATGCATAGCGTGCCATGGTGTGGAATGATGCCCTCTCCTCGCATAATGCACTTATAAACACTATATCCAGGTATGACCGTTCCTGGGGTCATCTATTCTCTTCGTTCGAGGAATTCCTCGCGTTTTCATGGCCAGTCATCACTGTAACGGACGCATATACCGGCCGACCTCACATTGTGACGCGTCTGACGTCCATCGGTGCCTTTCTCAAGATGATCAAAACTAGGTAAGTCTACAGCATCCTTTTGTCCTTTTGTTCCTTCAATTTCCTCGCTATCTTGTGCAGATTCGGAGAAACGCTTCCCCAACCTCCAAACATTCTCAGGGTCGTCCCATTCGAAACGACCAACCGCCATCTGCGCACCATATCCGATTATGCATCCTACAAGAAACTGCACTCTACCCTCCCTGCTATTGTTCTTACCGCTTTGAAGGGACGCATAAAGGCAGGAGATCCAGATGCAATTAAAGAACTTTGGGACAAAAGGGATAAAACGTTTTTGGCGATTGACTTTGAGTGGAGCGAAAGGAACGAGAAGAGCTGTCTCGAGTTTGGTTATGCGGCTCTGAGATGTGCACATCTCGTTGCGTGAGTTTTGAGCATGGATAGCGCCTGGACTGGCGCTGACGCTTTCTTTCCAAAGCCTTGGGCGTTGGCCGCCTGTTCCAGATACAAATTATCGGTAGGTGGTTGCTTTGTATATGCATACTGGTTGATTGACATGAAACCAGAAAGGGTCATTTCATTGTTGCGGATTACGTTGACAAGGTCGTCAACAAGCATTGTCCCAACTACCCATGGCAGGTACGCTGATCACCTCTTCTGTACTTGAAAAGAGGCTGACATTCTCCAAGTACGCTGTACGTCCACTCATGCAAAAAGCGATCGTCGCTAACAACATGACATAGTTTGGCGATAGCCAAGTCATACCCAAGACAAAGTTACCTCAAGTCATCCAGGCTGTCATAAGGTAAGCTCGCATCATGACCAGAACGAGACAACACCAAGTGGATTGGGCTTGTAGCAGCTTAGCCAGTCCCGATTCGGAAACTCACGCAAATGACCTCGTTTTGGTCGGGCATGGCATCCACGGGGACGTTCAGCGGCTAGAAGAGATGAAGATCAGTGAGTCATTAATTGACCAAGCGTCGATCGAGCAAATCTCGAACGTGTACCTTTAGGAATCCCGCACAATGTCCTACTAGTTGATACGGCAGCATATGAACGAACTCTCTACACCTCTGGTCGTCGCGGGATCATGGTTGACCCTAGGACGAACAAACCACGGTCACCTGGGTCAACTTTGTCTCTTGAAAACCTGCTCCGTTCGGTCAACACTCTGGCACCTTCCGATGGGTCTGAGGAGAAATACCGTAGTCCAAGCCCATCGCACTTGCCGAATTGTGTCCTGCATAACGCGGGCAACGACGCTTTGATGTGTTTGGTTGCACTTCAAATGCTGCTTGATCCGACGGGGACGCAGATTCCCACTCCGAAGAAGATGAAAAGTCCGCGTGCTACGATGTTTACTCCGTCTCCAGTTGGGACACCCCCGATTCCCCCCACCCCCGACTGTACGGCAGGGTTTCCGATGATTATGGGCAGTGGACTAGCTATGGCCATGGTGAATGGCCATGGACCTCCCAATGGGACGGCCAAGTCCCGGTCGAGTTCTTACGACCTCGCGGCCGAGTTTGGTCAGATGCAGCTTGGGCTTGGGCTCGGTGGTATGGCTCGCTCGAATTCTAATGGCGCGTTTACGAGTATGAGGCAATTCTTGCCTGGCAGGAGGCATGGTTAAGTTTGATGACACGATGAACAGACACTTTTCTGGGACCACGGACGATATTGAGGCACGCTACACGCTGCACGACATGATATTTTTACATTACATACGGACCACCTGCATTGTGCAATCTACCACTGGTTGATCATTTTCACCTGTTTGGTAGCAACTAAAGTACCCGAAAAAGCGCTGCAGCATCAAGTGCCAACCTCTTTCTGGTGCCGGATGAAGGCCAATCGTGCCTGCAAAAACTGAGCGGCCTGGGTAAGTATGCAATACCTTTACGAGCCATTAAAGAAAATACCCATCGCTTCATCTGGATAGTCCCCGAGGCGGGCGTCACGCGTCACGCTGTCAAAAACCCAAACCCAATCCATTGTGTCACTCAGATGAATACATTAACTTGTCACAACATCCGCGCCTGGCCTCTGCCCATTAAAGAGAGGATGAGGGTTCTAACCTGGCCGCTTTGAACGTCGTAGATGACTACGTCCGTCCTGCCCTGTGGGTCTTGCCGGTCTCAGGAAGACAATCAGCAGTTACCCCGCTGACCGCCAAACTCCCCCCGGAGTCAGGGATCGGCCTGACTCCACCATCATCCGAGGCTTCCCTTCCACCGACGGCGATGCTCGTGCGGCCTATTCGAAGAGTTCGTCATTCAAAGCGGTCATCGTGAATATTGGACCCGTACCGTTTTCAAATTTCCGATTGCCAGCAAGCGATTATGCCCTTAGCGCCGCCCCATTGCACCGCAAGCTACCAGTCGACCAAACCCTACCGTTCAGGCTAGGGATCGTGACTAGCATTTGCACCCTGAGGAGTGAGCGATCACGCTACTGCTCCCCCTCGTATTACATCGTCAGCGCTGCCGGATGCTGGTGTCGCATGTAACAGTCCTCCAGAGAAGCGGACAACACCAGTGCCCACCCTCCTTCTAGGCTGTGCAATGGCGCCTAAATAGCAACACGCTTGCCAGGGTCCATCAGTTGGTGTCGATAATGCTACAAAGGCGAAAAATCAGCCAATGTTGTTCATCAAAAAAGTAGAAAAGTGGCCTATTAATGTCATGCATCACATCCTCCAGGTCGTAGGATAGGCTGAACTAGGCAGATTGTCAACAACGAATGTCAATAAAAGTCTAGGGAGGCGTACTCGTTCGGTAATCTTGAACGTTGACAAGCACGTCAACCCCTAGAGCCGCCCCATTGACACTGCAAACCATTGTCAGAGCGAGCTCCCGCCTATCATGGATAAGAGTCGCCGTCTATAGTTGCACCCTGGGGAGTGAGCGATCACGCTACTGCTCCCCCTCGTGTTACACCGTCAACGCTGCCGGATGCTGGTTCCGCATGTAACACTCCTCCAGAGAAGTGGACAACACCAGTGCCCACCCTCCTTCTAGGCTGTGTAATGGCGCCTAGATAGGTGCGTGCTTGTACATCTCCGTATGTTGTCGCATCTGACGAATGGGTTAGTCAACGATGGGCGTGTATTCAATGATGAACAGACCGAACTCGCTAGGCGGGAGATGAGTGTTGGGGAGACGAAGAAAGATACTTGGCGAGTGGCAGGAAAGTCGCGAAACAAGATCGTGGATAGTGGAAGAGAAGAAAGATGGCTGACAAGGTTGGCGAGGCGGGATTTGTTAGAACGGCTCACGTGCGGGTTGTCAGCCACTTGAGCGTTTTACCATCAAAGCTCCTATCGCCGCAATTGACAAAGTTATTTACATCAGGTTATTACACAAAAAGTAGAATAAGCAAGTATGGTGAACCGATCCGCGAAGAGCGAAGCCGCAGACGCGTCTGCTTCACCTACGATTTGACCAATCTCCGACCAAACATCCTTACGCTAACGCACACAATGTCCAAAAACAAATCGTAACACAACCTCAAATTGGCTGAAGCGGCTTGGTACAAGTCAACTAAGTATCATCGTCGGTGATTGCTACCCCATCAGAAGGCGAGAGAGGGTCTAACGACTCGTTGCAGGGAGAGGATCACCTACTAACGTGTTCGTCTTCCATACCATGACATCAATTTTCGCGTATAGATCGATCTCAACTAGGAATGGGCCTGGGCCATGACTGGAGCAGATAAAAGGTGCTGGGGGCGCGGTGTTCAAAATTCAATTCCCCTCCCAACTTGAATCTTTCAGAACTTTTACAGCTTCCGCAGGCGTGGCAAGAGTGAGTACAACGTTCGACTAATGGTGTATCAAACCACTTACCTGCTACGTATTAGCCTTTGCTAAATACACCGGTCTATCAGTCTACTACTCCTATGGCATGAAGGTGTCGCTGTCTCACTTCAACTGCAACGTCAAGGCGATTGTACTGGCTTGGATGTCGTAGTTGTTGACATATATCAAGCTTGGACCGTTGAGCCTGCATCAGAAGTATATATTTGTTTGTGGTGAAGCACTGTGTTGACTTATCTTTTAGTAGATAACCTTATGTTGGATCCATTTTGTGAACATCTCAAACCCACCTTGTCCTTTATTCCTGTCAGTTGAAGCGCTTACCGATGTCAGGCCAACGGTATTTTTTCGACCCACCGCGTAATTGTTTGGAAATTTCATGTCGTGCCTGCGTGTACCAGTACCTGATAATGAAATCATAAGACAACCTCGAAAGAGTCCAACATCAAATCAGATAATCCGCGACTGCGATGTATCTGTGAGATGACAGTGAAGCCAAAGCCTATCAGCGAAGACGGAAAAGGATGTGAGTAACCATGACCGTCGTCGTCAGACTAGTAGGCACCAATTTTACTATGCGTGTTTCACCCTGCAGAGATCGAGGAACGATAAGAACGACGAAGGTATGCTTTTAAAAGAAGCAAGAAAGTGTTAGTACTTAAGTTCCCTGGCATCGGCATTGATGTAATTTGCCTTGTAATGCCAGAAGAAAAAATCCATATCGATATCAACCCCAACTCCATACTACTTAGTTTGCTTTGGAGACGTCCAATGTCGATGTCTTGCAGAAAAAATACAAACGCTTGGAAGCCGAGTCGCCACCCATCACGTGCCTAATATTTAAACTGGGCGAAACAGCTTTCCTCCTGGGAAGAAGTCTGTTGTGGTATCAAAGTGGCACGAGCCTACAAACCATTTTCTTCGATTGGAGAAAGCTCGTTCGTGGCCATGAGGGTCTGTTCGGCCAATGGTGACGCATCAGGTGGCTGCAACGCTCAGCGAGCCTGGAGAGGGAACTTTGTGTATATGCCACTTGTTGACGTTCAGTCTCTCCAGGGCTGCCAACTCGCTAGAGGAAACGCATTTTCAGCTTGCACCTCCCCTCATCGCTCGCAAACCATATGCACCCATTGAAGTATGGTGGAGGCACCCGAATGGCCGCCATCCCTCCTTGTCGTGCAAAAGACGCAATATTGTGAGCGACAGACGTTTCCTTACGTAATGAAGCATTTGCGGAGCGGGCATTAGTACGCAGCTGTTCATTATGGCTGAGCGCCCATCGAACATAAAATTCCGACTCTCTGGTTACCTCATGCGCAACAGGTATCTCAGCAACGACAGCCCGTACGCCAATTCTGTGTGTAAGCAGATACAGATGACAAATTTCCTTTGTGATACGAATACATACTGGCGTCGCTATTCATCTTCGTCGCCCTGGTGGCCACCCGCCGCCAGAATTCGCTTCAATAAATCACCCAACGACATACCCTCCCACACAAAAGCGACCTGTGTCTCTAGATGATCTTGTCCTTCTCGCAGCTGGGCATAGTTCGGCGGCAACAAAAGTGGAACCTCGTCACACGCTAGGAAAGGGTGGGACAATGCATCTTGTGCGTGGAGTCGATTCTCAGGTGGGTATATCAAGAGCTTGGATATGAAGTCCAATGCGTGGGACCGCATGTCGGGGTGGGCGGGAGGAGGTAAATTGGGAAACTTGGAGTCGAGCGGGACGGCCGGGACCTGGCTGAACGATACGCTCCGCGCGTCTGAGAGGGCTATAAACCCCTACATAGCGCCAGTCTCAGCAAAAAGTCCAGTGACAGATAAGCAACGAATGAGAGTTGACTCACAGGCCACGTCTGATCATTCGGCGTCCCCATTGTTTTGAATATGCTCCAGAGCAGACCTAGCTCGCCCCTCGTCCCATCAAAAAGTGACTTGCGTACCCATTTCCATTCGTTATCAGGGTCGTCCAGAGCGTTACGCGCTTTGGGAGGAATGATGAAAGGCCTTGGCTCACTGGAGAGGTCTACTTGCTCAGATTCCGCGGAAGAGTTGGAATCGGAGTCAGAAGTCGAGGAAGAACGGACCAATTCAAGTGGAGTAAAAAGCTCCGCAAGGGTAGCGCCGAGGCTCCATAGGTCGGTGGCAAAGGCATTGTAAGACTTGGGTCCAAAGAGAAGCTCTGGGGCGCGGTAGGGGCTGCCACGTAGCCTAAAATATGCAAAGAAAGATGTTGTGGACGAACATACCCTGTTGACACGGCTGTGCACATCTCCTCAGGTCCCTCTGGCCATAAATCGAACTGCCCTCTGTTCCTCCGTCTCGTCGCTTTTCCAGGATATCCCAAAATCGATCAATTTGGCACAACCGTATTCCGTCAAGAGTACGTTCCTTGGTTTGATATCTCTGTGCGCAATGCTCTGCAGTGGGCTGTGTAGATAGGCGATAGCTGAGATAATTTGGAACGTGAGTGACTTGGCGAGGACGAGGAAGCCGAAAGTGAGATTGGAGGGTGAAAAGCTTGGCGAGTCGAGGACGCAGTCAAATGAGAGGGGGATGAACGGCATCCAGAAATGCATTGAGGAAGACGCCTGGTCATGCGTGTGGTCAAACAATTGAACGACCTGCCAGACACAGTCAGCATTGGCCTGCGCATTGCCGCTGAGAAAAGGACGAACATTGACATGAGAGAGACTCGCGAGCAACCTAACTTCCTTGATCACGTCATGTGGCTGTTTGGAAAAGCGGCGGTTCGTGGTGGCAGTTTTAACCGCAATCCACTGCCATACATCTGGGTTGTCCCCAAATCCCATCCTCCGCGCTTTGCGGACGGTGGACATGAGTCCCCGCTCTACAAGGACGAAATCGTCTGCATCCCATTCGTCGTCGTCGTCGTCATGCAGCGTGGTGCTTGCCGTCATAATTGAGAGACCGGAGTCCTGCCTGATCTGGTATGGACTGAGTTGAGTGAACTGATTTCCATCTCCCGCCATGTCAGACACAGGTGCCTCATGCAGTGTGTATCCGCTTGTCCTCTGTATCTCCTGTGCTCACCCAGCTCAGACGAACGACTGCGCGCAGCCGCGAGAGAGGACAATGAAGCAATGCTGCTGAGCGCCCTTGGAGATGAACGTTGCGATATCAACCACGCAGATGGGTGGGTCTTCCGTCCCGTCCTAGCCACAACTGACGATCCTCCGCGCAAGTCTAGATTGGGAAACACTGGTGCGTCTCGCTTAGTTGCGCTCGGACTTTTTGCCTATATCGGACCCGCGGGCAGCTTTGCACTATGCGTGAGCACTCCGCCTTTGATTAATTGCTGATTGATTGATCACAATGGACAGCGCGTCGCATGGGTCAACCAATGTGATAGAGCACATCCTCTGCCATGTAGACTGCGATGTGGACCCTCTCAACGCTGTCGAGAAGGCGACACCGCTTCACCTCGCCGCGCAACTCAACGATGAAGAGTTGAGATGCTTCATCGTCGACAGTCTGCTCGACGCAGGAGCTGATATCACGTGCGTACGGGCCCTGAACACAGATTTACACGCAGATGGTGACGCGGGTGGGATAGCATAAGAGACAAATCGGGCAGAACAGCAGGAGAAATGGTACCTCAAGATGATGCGGAGACGATGGCCCTGTTCAAAAGAGCGGAGGCGCTAAACAGCCTCGACTCTGACGACATTGCTGATGGTAAGCTGTATGGATTGTTCAAAGAGAGGAACAGCACACAACTGAAACATCCAGATGATGAGGATGAGGAAGAAGACGAGGAAGAAGACGAATAAGATCGCATTCATATACCTTGTCGTGCTTATGAACGGCTGATACAAATCTTCTGTTAAACCTTGATGCCAAAAATATATTGATAAAGTCGTTGATATGACGCATATAGCCACCTCATTAATCCATAACTGTCGCCGCATGACGAAAAGGATAGATTGCTGGCGAAAATTAAGGTCCGACGTGTTCCACCAACGTAAGGATCGGATGGTATGCTAGCCAAACTACGGCGATCTATGATACAGGATTTTCAAGATAATACGTAGAAAACGGAGCATGAAATGAGAGCAAATATGCAAGACTTCATTAGGCGACGTTCAGGTATATCCGAACGCTTAATTCCTAGCCGACCTCCTCGACTTTGCCGCTTTTACCTTGACCTTCTCCCCAGGAACACAAACGATACTCCCGGCCATCAGTTTTTCGCAGTGTACTTTGACGTTCAATTCTTTCAGCTCTTCCAACGAGCATCCCTGTGCTTTTGATATTTCCCAGCAGGTATCTCCAGGCTGGACGAGGTAAGGAACAGTATGTAGTTTGGGACAGAATTTGGCAGGCGCAGTAGAAAGCGTAGGCGAAAGAACCAGTCGCCAGACCAGCAAAAGCACGGCAACAATGAGAAGGAAGAAAGGGAACAATGTGCGATATGCACTAGCATTAATGTCGGTTTTGTGAGCCATAGTGGGCTGTGGCAAAACCTCGGTAAATCAAGGTGATAACGTCAGGACGATGACATACCCCATCTGGAGATAGCAACTGGTATCCGTCCCTTCTAGAGGAGCCTGTACGCACGCCGGCCTCTTCAATATCCCGCTCCTCATTGGAACTTGAGACTGGACACATGTTCACTTAGCGCCCATGAACACCGTTGATGAAGTGCACTGTGACGAACCTCTTGTCATTTCGCTATATTTTGCGCCCGCAGTACCACGCCATATCGAGCCGTCCTTGTCCTTGAAGTAGTAGCACTGGGTATCGGCGTCGTACCCTATACGTTTCATTCCTTCGGGGAGATTATATTCGTCCTGTTAAGAAAAGAAAAATATGAGTCTGCGGCCGTCCATCAGAACAAAGGAGCCCTACCTCGTCATACTGGGTCCAACGTCCCATAACGACGTGGTAGGGGAAGGAGAAGAGTGAATCGTGATCTGACCGCTGAGCAAGCGGTGAGGTGCGTGAGAATTGCTTTCCCCTTTATTATCGCCGCGGCGGCCAATATTTGTCTCTGTTGTGCTGCTGCCTCTGTGTGCACCTGTTTGCTCAAGTCAACTATACAGTTCACGTCAGCCACCGCTTGGACGCCAACAAGAATCCAAACCTCGTTGCTAACATGTCCAACGATCTCCACTGGCTCCTTCTCCGTGTTCGTTAGTTCTCTATTTCGTTTGCACACTGCAGGAGCTAACAACATGGCTAGAAAAACAGTTCTTACCAGGTGAAGAGGGTTCCTGAGGGACCGATTTTCTCCAAGGAACCTGTCAGTCTTCAAACAACTCGTGCGGCGTCCTGGATATGCTGACGTCTGCATTCTGCGTATACAGGGGAACCTCCTCAGCCTCCACTCACACAAATACTCCGGACTTGCAAACGCAAAGGTCTGTTTGACTCCTCTTCTGAATGTCACAGAACATTACGTGCATGATATGCAGGTTCTCGACATCCAAGATTCAAAAATCGGCATCCAGATCCGAACTCGCAAGACAAAGGCCTCGCCTCGCCAGGTCAAGTCTGGGTTCGCCACAACAACGATCAAGGCACGGACAGGACCCCGACGTGCACTGGGTATTGCAGCGGGCTTTGTAAGCAGAGGATATAGGCCTGATTTGCGTCGGGTGAGTGGTTGCATCCATCTCACATTCATTATCCTTTGTTATACTATTTATTTTCCTACCTGGATACGTGAACGCATTAGCTAGAACTCACCGGACTCGCCCTCTCTTTCGCTAAGGGAGGGATGGTGTATGAAGGGTTGAGCGTGGACATATGTGCAAGACGAATAGCCTTTGCCAGAGCCGATCAAACTCTGGTAGAGAGCGCACCATCGCTATCGGGTCCCGTCCGATGCACCTCGCGGCGGCCCGACGTTTAGGTGCTAATATCTAATATTGCTTTCCTACTCCTTTTTTTTCACTCGTTTCACTTCTTATACAGTTTTTATCTATTTATGGTATGCTGATTGTCGTTTCTTGCAGGCCACACTTGCTCGCGTTTCTGCACTAGTCAGCGCACAAAAGGAGCCCAAGCCTGCACGACCCAAGAAGCTGAGAGGGAAGAAAGCTGCTGCTGCAGGCAAGGCATGAGAGAAGTATTTGGTTCTTGTATTCTTGCATTTCAACATACATGACTGCATGCACGCATTTGGTTGACTTTGGCCTATGCGCATCAGAAATTGCATCCTACTGTACACGGTATAATACAAGGTTAAGAGTACAAACAGCATTGTGTTTTCAAGCGCCGAATCCCTTGCCACAAGGCTGTACAATTCTCCCACCCGCCCCAAATCCAGCCAATCCCATCTTACCAGCTCCCGTATCCCTTGTGGGCTGTGTCATGCCTGCTTTCCAGAATGGGGATTCCCTGAGCTTCTTCTCATTATCGTGCATATTATGTTTCTTCTCCTTCTTAGGGACCTCCTCTTCTGGTCCCGTATGTAGGGCATCAGCATGCTCTTCGCCGGGAGGCGCAGGGCGGGGATAGTCCGGGGCAGGAGTGTTATGCCCGACTGAGTTGCGCCTCGCCGAGGATCTACAATGGATTCAATTTAAACTTGATCAGCTGAACGGTATGCGTCGCAAGCGTACGTCGTATTGTGAGTAGGTCTCGCGTGGCGTCCTGAAAGGGACAGACGACGACCTGCGACTTTAACTGTGCATACGGTTAGGCAATTGTCCGTCCATGAGCATCAGGAATGGTGCTGACCAGCAGGTGGATGTATGGCGACGGGATCACCAGCCATGATGGGAGCACAGCCGAAGGAAGCAAAAGCGGGGAATGTGGGGTTGGACATGCCTGATATAGTGCTCCATAAATGGCAGGTAGTGATCGAGGTGACGATGATATCACCGTTCGAACGCAACGAGCGACGCGTCTTTCTTTCGTCAAACGACAACGTTCCCGCCGCCGGTCAAGTGAGCCGTTGTGTCAAGGCGAGGTTCGGGATCTACGTTGTGGAAAAATCCTCAAATCATGGGTGCCTCAACCTCGGAAACGCTCATTCGGCAGAGCCGCGTTCAGGCTCAGGCCACGCCGTATAACAAAGATAAAGCAAGGATGAAAACGGTTGAACAGCACATAAAGAAAGAGGATACTGGAGCTGGAATCCAAGAATTGAAGAGATGCACAGCCTATACCACCACTGCCCAAACTCCGACAGGCTGGTTATACACCTTGGGTATCGATAATACAGAAGAAACAGCATAAATGCATAGAGGCAAAGTATGTAGTTATCAGCGCGATACTGTAACAAGGTATCCTCAACCCGGTTCTAGACTTCATGACGAGCTTGTAGCTTACGACTTCTGGATCCGCCAAACGGAACAAGAGACAGTAGCTCGGCGCATCATCTTCGAATGCGTAGAAGCGATTGTCAAGGGACACATAAGCGATGCCAAGGTAGAACTCTTTGGTAGTTCCGCGACCGGGCTATGCTTGCCAACTTCGTATGTCCCCGACCACTACTATTTGTCGTACCGGATTCACATCTCTTGCATCCAGAGACATTGATATAGTCGTAACTACCCGGATAGCCTGGAATGATGTTCATCTGAAGAAGATTCTTACACAATTCACCAAACTTCTTACAAAGGTGCGGTTGACGAAACTTGCAACGGCGATATTCGACGCAAAAGTTCCAATCATCAAATTTGTTACTCGACCAGAACTTGGTGAGATCCTGCGGTCGTATCTCCGTCTCCACCACTGAGCAAATATTAGGGCATTTCAGCGTAGACATCAGTATTAACCATACGGAAGGGGTCCAAGGGAAAGAAATTATCAACGATTATCTCGCCAAAATTCCCGTTCTCCGGCCGCTAGTACTGGCCATCAAGGCGCTTGTCGCTAAACACGACCTCAATAACACTGCGAACTCTGGTCTGGGAAGTTATGCCATCACTTGCATGTGCATATACTTCATTAATGTATCATTTTCCTTCTTCCGCACCATGCTTCTGATCAGGCCTGATAGGCAAACCCATCAAAACGACCCCAAGACTATTTTGATATTCCGTACGCGTCGCATTCATTGGGCGCTTTATTATCCGACTTTCTGTGGCATTTCTCGAGCCAATTTCCATATACCACTGCAATAATTTCCGCAAGAGACGGAAAACTATACCCTAATCTGGACCTTGAAGGTTGGCTCGATACAAGTGTACAAAAGCGGATTACTGTACAATGCCTTATTCACCCCGGTGGGTTTAGCTCTTGAGCTCTAGGCAGACAGTGGCCTGATTTTGAAAAGAAAACAACGTGGCCAAAGCCGTCAATGAAAAGACCTTGGCAATGTTGATTTGTGCATTCCAATGCGCATATTTCGATATTGTACAGTCGACACTTCACGACAGGACCATCCTTGGCAAATTTATCACGTTTGACAAATCGGTCAGTGTTGCTTTCCTGGGACTCCGAGCGTGATATTTGATTCGCATATAGACGCTGGGCCGCCGCAAAAACATACGTAATATGATGGACAAGGATACCTTGGAAAAAGCAGTTTCCAACTTGAAATGGAAAAGTGTTTGGCAGGCTCAGCCTGTTCCTCGAATTCAGAACATCAATGCATCTCAAAATAGAAACAATTGGTCGTTGTTGCACCCTTGGTTTTCCTACTATGCGGGACGCGATCAACAATTCGCGTCGAATGCAAGCCTTCATCAATCATACCGCTAGATTAGCGTAGATTGTCATGTCGTTTTTCCTAAAATCGATTTGCAAATACATTGCTAGCCTACCTGTCGATGAGAATCTCTTGAGCAATATCCTGTCTCCCAACACCGCCATACACAAACTGGCCTAGATTCGATCTTATATGGAAGGAGCAAAACGCACACCGTTGTGCTCATGACATGCAGAGTTTGAGCCATGGGATTACCGGGATCTGGTCCAGATCTAGATTCAAGACTCGACTCGGATTGCTTGTTGTTGCGTACAAATCGAGCGTGCCAAGGCTCAGCCAAGATTATAGCGAAGAGGGAGCGGGCCGCGGTGCCGGTCCTAACACACAACTCGTGATGACTTCACGAAACACATCGTTTCTTCTAATAAATACCATTCCATGGACTATTGTACGCGTGGTCAGTATCGTAATGCAAAAACAAAGAGGGATAAACTTCTAAACCAAAGCGATAAAACTTCAGATCGTACTAAGGTATGAGCTAAAAGCGGTATAAAAGAGGAGCGTATCGGAGAATCGACGAGTCAAAAGGGATTAAAGAGAACGAGGAGCACCTACAACAATGAGGATACAGTATATGTGAAGATGTAATGAATACGTCATACCAGTAAATGCATGGATATCGGAAATGAAAGAAGGGAAAAAAAAAAAAAAAAAAGAAAAAAAGAAAGAGGATTAGTAATCGTGCCATTAGTATAATCGGACAAGAGATCATCATCCGCTAGCCGTGGAAGCGTGTTGACGGGGAGAAGCGGGTATCTCGGTGCGTACGGACGACACCGCCATGTTCGTTGAGAATCCCAGCGGCTCAGGCGATAGTGACGAAGGAGTGGGATATGACGCAATTGAGGAATATGAAATGACAGTGGTGGACAGCGGTGCACGAGCAGCGGGGTGTAGTGACGTAGACGTTGGCTTGAAAAGGTCCGGCAAGTGACGCGTTTGATGAATCAAAGTCACAGGCATTGAAACAGGAGGGGGGGTAGCCCTCTTGCTAGTTACAGGATAATCAGCAGGGTCATCGTGCTCCGTGTCAAAAGATAAGCCGGATGACGATTGACGGATGCGGTTGATAGGTTCTCTGTGGACCTTTAGATGCTGAAGAAGGTTATCATGCCGGTTAAATAGTTTTTCACATTGCGCGTATGTGCATCTGAAAGCTATGTACATCGCGTACGTGAGTTAATCAGTGTCGTTAATTCATTAAAGAACGGGACGTACGTTTTTCGTGGGTATGAATTGAACGAATGTGCCGTTTGAGATGTTCTCCACGATAAAAGCATTTCCCGCAACCTTCCACTTTGCACACATAGAGTCTACCATCTTTGATATCCCCGCTTGTATCGGGAGAAGACGTGGTGGGAACGCGTCTACCCCGGCTCTTCTTGGTCAAATTGGGCACAGGTGTAGGGAGTACTACGCGTGACCGCGGAGTGCGTCGGGCAGCGTCCGGCGCGATGGATCCATCCGCACTGCTGTTTAGGAATGTGAGGTGCACTGAAGAATCCTTGTTTGATGGCGGTTGTGATTGAGTTGCGCCGTCCAATGGGACATCTGGAGCAAGAGTGGCGTCCTCAGGGGCCGATTCATCTTCGGTCAGTTCTGGATCGTCGATGGTTTGCTTTCGTGGACTGGCAGCCTTTGGCCTTTTTCGTGGCACCACTGGAGCGGGCTTGGTTCGCACTGGACTGTCGTCGCGTGGCCTGCGTTTGGGAACGTAACCGGTTTGCGACCGAGTGAGGGGTCTACGTGGAGGCGATATCGCACGGGTGGATGTTGTCTGGGACTCTGTCTGTGAATCTTGTGCCTCTTCAGATGTGCTTGTCTGATCCTGTGACAAGATATGACAATTCGTTGAGTACAAAAAAGGAGAGTCAAACATTTGGAGCCTTACCTGCGCTTCGGGCTCACCGTCATCCGCCGTTGAATTATGATCATTTCTCTGTTCACGTAGCTGCTGGACGTCTATCCCCTCCACCTGTTTGAGCTTGTGAATGAGAACCATTGGGATAAACCGCGCAAAAAGTCGGAAACAGGAGTCGCTTTTTGTCTGAAGCACACAATTGAAAAAGGTTAGATAGATAACAACAAAGGAAAAATAACATGGATTGTACCTCGTCTTGCCTTGAGATAGCGGAATTGGAATGGGGAGAATAACAGGGAGAGAACAGAGGGGTTCAACTGCCAAACGCTTCACCGTAGCCCCTGAGTAGCGCGTTATTGGCCCGGAAGCAATTTTTTTCCTCCCACAATGCCACGTGTGATACCGCCGTAGGTGCGGTCTCTTCGTCCTTCGCACTGCGATCTGTCAGCTTCATAATCCATTAAATGTACAGCTCTATTTCATAACAGCATTATCTACAGCCAGGACATGCGCAGTCCTGCTGCCTGTTACTGGCAGCAACAAAGTGCTGTTTGGTCTGGGGGGACGGGTCAAATAAACGCAAATACCCATCCATCCACGCACCCTACATGACGCATTATATGAACTGTGAACTATCTCTCCTCGCTCCATGATCCAGAATTGCGAACATCGATACCATGTTACGATGGAAGGCAGAGGGTGATGCCACCTTGATCCTTCAAGCTTTTATTGAGGATGAATCGGTATTAAGGTTACAAGACAGTATAGCTTGGGGTACCTTTATATGCGCAGAGCTTCCAGCGTCACCTATGGATGATCACAGAGTGGGCGTGGTTTTTGTTAGCCCGTTGATCTGGTCATATCAATGTAACCTATCTATTACAGGCTAAAACAAAACACATCGTCGCCAGTTGCTGCGTGTGAGCCATGTACCAGGGTCATCCAGGCCTTTAGGCCATGCTTTGTTACCTTATCTATGTGCCTTTTCTCTACTAATTTGGCCTTCTCAGAAATTCTACCAGTTATTTTTCATGATGTAACCGGAAATTAACTGCCAATTTAACGAGTTGCAGGTTTGTTCAAGACATTTTTGATCTCCCACATGCCAAGGCCATTGAAACTGTTACGTAAGGCGAGCTTTGTTTGGCAGTTCGACATGTGGAATAGCTACGTCTGATGTTACTCCGACATCAACAGCCACCGTGTATGCACCTTAATAATAATAGCTTGCTTATAGATTGTCATGAGCTGATGGTTTGTCACAGCACGTTCCTCGGCTCCTTCACAATATGAAAATCGTAGAAGATTGATCGTGTTCACGCCTAGCCTTCGTGGTAAGAATTAATATACCCTATTAAAGGGATCTATTCGAAAGATTTGTTGAACATGGACTTTCAGCCCTGTATTTCGGAACCCTGCCCTACGATACCGCAAATCCGACGATGGCTTAACCATATTCCGGTGCATGGTGAGCGGTTCACTTGATTCCCGATGGTGAGGTTGCAAAACGATACCAACGCGTTATCCATGCTGATAACTGAAACTTGCATGGACGCCCGTCCATATCGCATCATGTATCGTGCCTTTGGCGTATCGCAAGCTCAGACTAGCCATACTTGCCAGCATCTTGCCCAAGTCTGACTAATGGAGCTGCGGCAGAGCGTGATATCTGTATACAGTTTACCGGTCAAACTTAGTGAGGACGTGATCGCATCGCTCGAGTTTTACCTAACATGGTGAGTGAATATGGTCATCATCATCTTCACAAGTTCCAATGCTGAAACGTACCTTGTGACCCAACAGAACCTTTTGCAACGCCCAAAGTGGCTACGGTGGCCGCAAAACTTCTTTCCACGCCATTGCCGTATCAACTCTACTGGTTTAAGTTTAGTGGCGGTATCGTTACGGTACAACAGAAAAGCATTCACTTCTGCCAAACTGTTGAACCAAGCATGTCCGAGGAGAGGAAGGCTGATGGCCGCAGAAGATGCGTGCGAGAAGGTCACCAAACATCCTTGTGCTTCTGCCGCGAACCAGCCTTCTACGTAAGCTGCGCAGCAAGTGACACTTTGCTTATAACACGATAACCACTGATGTTGGCAACAGAAGACTTTGCTTTGATTCACTTTATTTTGACTTGCTCTTTGAAAACCTTCTGTCCTAAAGACTCGGACACGCTAGTACGATATGGCTACAATACTAATAGCACGATTAAGGCTGCGCCAAACTTTAAGCCTGCCGCTATTGCTTCATTTGGTCAAAGACGGGAAACGTCGGCCCTGATCTCCCGCTTTCAAGGTGAAGTATGGCGATTTTGGCGCGATACCGCAACTCGAATAAGCTCAATTGCATCGGCGAGCCATCCGGATATGGCTTGCCTTGTGTTTACTTGTTGTATCAGGTGTGATAAATTGCTTTGCGGTTGATAAAATCCACGCGCGCACCCCAGATACAAGTTTGTTTCGGGGCTTTGTCGTCACATAACATGCTCGAACAGTGATGGTAAATGATTTATCAATCAATTCTTACCAAACTAGAGCTTTTTCTATTAGAACGTCTACCAAAGGCAGGCATCAGATGCATATCGTACAATTCATTTTGACTGACGCTTTAGGTGAGAAGGCCGTGTGTTACATTTGGAGTTCTCCTTGATAGTCGCCCCTGGTGCCATACCAAATGTGTACGGATAATTGCGAACTTCTAGTGTGCTCTGTTTGGGATTGAACCGAATAGCAGCAGCTAGTCCAGAAGCTGCTCATTTTGTCGGCAGCGGCACGTCGGCAATACTTGAAATGAAACTCGCGTGGGAGAACCTTTCCTTACGAGTTCGGTTCCTGTATATGATGGCCCAGAAAGGACGAGGATTGATTGAACGGTGATTCGGAAGACTCGACATTGGGGTCTTGTTGATACTTTCGCACGTCCTGGGGATACTTCGATGCAACGCAAGCGGGGACAGGCAACCGATATCGAGGGTGCGAGAGGGAAATTAGCACCCTGAGATGCCACACTGCGGCCGACTTCTTGCGTGTGCTCGCCAAACAACCCTGGGTCCTCATTAGTGCGTGGCGGGCAGTCTATTAATGAATAGATGAGTTGCTAAAACGGCATGATGGATTGAGAACATCACGCCCCGTCTGCGTGTGGCGGGGGTGCTGGGGAACCAAGAGTCCGCTGATCATTCCTTCTCTTGGGCTTACTTTTGTGCGCGCATGGGGATTTATGCACATCTTTTCTGCGTTTGGGAGTCTGTATGACAGGACGCAGTCGAAAGTCAAACCAAGAGCGAAAAGAAAAAGGCGCAAATTCTGAAATGAGGGAGCCGATTTAGCCTTTGGTTTCATGGTCGCAGCATGGCCATCTCGTTCAGCAACTCTAGCCACAAGAGTGAAGGTCAGGCAGCAGGCATGCAACGAGCTCTAGCTCCACAATACCGCTGCATGCGTTCCCGGAGATTTGCGGGACATCCTTATGCGCTTATAGCGGCGAGTGCGACGATGCCTACCGAGAAGGGCTGTGCGCAGGGTGTCTGATCGTCCTCTTCTTCGGGCTTTCAGTTGGCATTAATAGTGCAAAATTGGGATTAACCACCAGGTTTCGTGCATCGCCTTCCTAAGAAGGCTTGGCAAGAAGACTTCCGGCGGTGCGCGTGCTAACCAGTTTAGATTATGTACCTGCCGTTTCGTGCTGATGGTACGATGGGTTGGCTCGAGTTGTCACTCGGAGGCAGCCATTGGCGGGAAATCATGCGTGCTAGATCCGCCCTGAGCGGGAGCTGTATCTCCTTTTGTCGGAGTGGTCTGTCCTCGTTGCCTGTTCATTTAGCGCTACTCATGCTGTGGACGGGCAGGGTGAAGGAAAGGTTCAATGGCAGAGTCAGCACGCGAGGATCGTGTATGACAAATTTCACATTACATGTACATGAAAGAGGACTAGATCTGTGCATTTTATGCACGGTCAATGATGCAATGCCACGCCAGTTTAGCCTTACCTACCATAAATCAGAGTGGTCGATGGTGATGGCGTACATCCGGAAAGTACCGTTCATCGATGATCGTTTGTGGAAAGGAAAATGGGCTGGGGGTGTACGCGGTTAGATTGATGCCCACGCAATCGCGCGTGATAGATTTAGACTGCTAGAATTGGGTGCGGTAACCTCATCCAGTCTTGAGTTAGTTTAACGTCGGAGGCAACTCGTGCGGTTCAACCGGGCAAGCGACCCGGTGTGGCAAACATGCGATCTTCATTATCATTGACTGCTCAGGCTCAAAGCGAGCGTTACCTTGCGTCAAGACTGACCCAAGGGACATCGACAGACGGTTTGTCGCGTTCATTGTTCTCTTGATCGGGACTATTTTGGGCTGTTTGCCGTTGTGCTGTTTCTCGCCATCTCTATCATCTCAAGGAGCGTCATTTGAAACGTGTTGATGACACGCGTTATCTTTGTGTTTTTTTTCCAATACAATAAGGCAGAAAACAAGAAGGTTCTTTCTCAAAATTTCTCCGAGACTGATCAACGATCAGTGTGACAGAGCGGGAAGTGACGAGCCAAGGGGTAGCCTGCTCTTCACACAGCAGCGCCCTTTTTTTTTTCACCTTTTCTGTTTTCTATTTGGCTGTTCTTTTCTTCGAATTCCACATGTCTTGGAAAACCAGGCAAGACATTTGTTTTGATAGCAAACAGAAAGAGCGGAGATCTGGGCGGTGGGTATGCGGAGGAATAGGCGGCCGCGGGGATGGGCGGCGGATAACGTATGGTGTATGAATGAAAGCTAAAGGAGCGGCCGGGCCGAGGCGGGGGCGGGCGGGGCTGGCAGGGCCGGATGAGTTGGGCCGGGTTGGGTTGTGCGTTTGAGAGCAGGCGTCGGTGGCAGAATCTGAGATGGCAGTCAGACAATCCGGCAGTCTGTGCTCCGCCTCCTCGTCCGCCCCGTTCGATCACTGCCGTGCCAAGGTACGATCCGTCTGATTTCGTTGCCTTTATTCATCCACGCCCAATGTCAGCTTCTGCCTCTCCAAATGTATACCGCCATATCCAGACCTCCTCCCAAGCCCTCGCCCTTCTCTTCTGCCTCTGACTGTCCTCTCCCCATGGCTTCTGACTTCTCCTTCGTCCCCGTCCTCGACTACCCCCTCCTCGCCTGGGCTGCTGATCCCAAGAAACAGCCACACCACCTTCTTCATCCCTCTGCCTTTGCCAATCCCTTTCTTGCCCACGATCCTGCTATTTACCACCCAGCTCTTACACACCCAGCTCAAAACAGGCACAGGATTCAGCCCCAACCACTTCTTAGGCTTGACGTCGACGTTCGCTCCTGGAATCCCTCTGCCTCTGCCGACCTAGACTCCCAGCTGATCTATCCCCATGTCCAATCTAGCTCGTCCGATTCTTCTGCCTCTACAGGCCCTTCACCCTGCCTGCCTTTTCCCGCACAAAATTTAAAAACCGACGATATCATGGGCTACACACGCAGGCATGATTATCCAGGCGACAGATCGAATTATCCAAGGCCGCACAGGCAGTCGTCAACTCCAGTCCTGGGCGATAATTCGGCTGCTATGAATTACGCTGCACAGAATGGTCTCGTCGCTAGCTACCTCTCCCAGGAGCCCTCCGCCTACTCGGCAGGCATGTATCATAGCACCCAGCATCACCATCACCATGCCCATCAACTGCCGCAGCACTCGAGTCACCAGCAGGATTATTCCGCTCATCACAACCAGTCATTTTCTATGCAGTCACAGTCAAATGTCTACGGTGCTGAGTTATCTCAAAGCGATCGCAGCGCACCCCTTACATCATCCTCCACGTTGAGTGGTTATTCTGGTGAGGTTTGTGACCCGCAGCTTGTGAACGGCATCGGTTCTCTCGAGGGCCAAGTGGGCAACGCCGACAGTTCCGACGCCAGCCCTAACAATCGCCAATCTGAGTATGCCGGTATTTGGGGCAACGGTGGCGCCACACCGCTCGAGTGTCCAGATAATGTTGTGCCACAAGGAGAAGATCTGGATGCAGAAGGTGATGCGGATGAGGATTTGAATAGCCTAGAAGGCCCTCGAGCGCGATTACGTGGTCTCAAGGGTCGAGAAGACGGATCAACGTGGAGCGGCCGTCCTTCTGATGTCGATGGTAGTAATGCGTTGGTTCAAGAGCCCTTTCCAAGGCCGTACGCTGATGAATACGGCGAGAGTGAGATTGATTCCGTCGAGGAGGACGAGGAGTATGCTCCTAGCGACGAAGAATTTTTCCCGTCATCATCACGCAAGCGTTCTCACTCAAAAAATCAGCGAGACGGTAAGTGTGTTTCAGTTTCGGTGATCGTGCCCGTCTTTACTCTATCGACAGAGCGGCAGTTGCGCCAGCGGGTGTCGTCTAGATACCCGACTTATTCCACCACCTCGTCAGCTTCGGATCATGGTTCTCATACCACCTCGTTGGGCGACACGGCCAAGAGTGACACGACTAACCACCGCCAAACGTACCGTGTCCGTCGGTATCATTCAGGGCCGTCGTCATCGTCCGTGACGTTCTTGACCCTCGCCACCGGAAGCGAGTCCGGCGCGGTCGCCACGTCTACACCTAATCCCTCCAGTCGCAGACGTTCGCGTGCGATGAGCTCCCTGCCTATACCTGTTCCCGTACCCCACCTCACGAAAAAGTCGCGCGGCCGGAGAGTTCCCACAGTATCTTCTCTAGAAGACGTCGCGACGACCGTTGGGAAAAAGAAAGGTCCCAGTGGGAAGAACAGCAGGATGTACCTGTGTGAAGTGGACGGATGTGGCAAGTGTTTTGCTCGTGGCGAGCATTTGAAGAGGCATGTGCGGAGTATACATACGTATGAGAAGCGTGAGTCATTGTTTTGCTCTTTGTTCTCTTGTCGCCTGACATGCCTTACAGCACATCAATGTCCTTATCCTCAATGCGGCAAATTCTTCAGCCGTCATGATAACCTTGGACAGCACATGCGCGTTCACAAGGACTATATTCCGCCGAAGGACGCAGAAGACAAGAATAAACCTTGATCCTCGCTGTTATCTCCAGTGGCGCTTATCGCTTCAACCCCCGCTCCATATCTCTTCCCCCTTTGGTCATCGTATTGCCGTAGTGACGGAATGTCGGATTCACTTCGTCACTGTAAACCTTGCCTCTACTTCAAGTTATGCAAACTATGTTATGCTTAAACGACTGAAAGAGCCCCGGCGCTTCTCTGGCTTTTCTCTGTGCCATCATGCCATCACCCGCATGCCGTGCGGCCGACAAGTCATTTATACGTTGTTCCCACTATCTTATCCGCTCTAATCCCCCCTGCAAAATCATCACGCAAGACTCAAGCTTACCACGCATATCTTCATTAAAACATTCATATCCCACATACTCGGATCTCGTCTCTACATGCATGCATTTTTTACTCCAACGCCATCATTATATATACATTGGATGCTCCATTTGAAGCCGATTCATAAACCATACCAGCAAAAACCCACCCCACGGACACTGCTGCTTTCATTTCAGACTCTACTTGTTTCCCTCGTTCATTTATGGATCTCCCAAAAAGGTGCTACGAGGGCTCTGCCACGGTTCACCTCTTGTGAATTACGGATTTGGTGATATCGTACTTGATTGGGTTTGGAACCTTCTTCTCGCTTCCACTTTCTCATGTTTTCTTCATGCCTTCATTTGGGCCAGTGCGCATTGGATGAAAAAGGAAAAACAGAAAAACGTCGATACATATTTCTTGCTTCACGATATCTGGGACACACACGCACTTTTTTTCTTTTTTTATTGTTTGTATACATACAATTCCCCTCCCCGCCCGCAGTTTGCGTCTTTCCGCTTACGTCCATCCCTTCCCACCCATCCCCCGCTGGACATGGAGATTACGAAAGCATGGCGAACGACGTTCTTCATTCGGATATTTGTATCTCCCTCACGACCCCACGACGTGTCATAAACCGGGCATAGAGGCTGCCAACCGCTCGCATGCCCGGTTTCAGCTGTATTCGTTACGTTATTTTCTCATTAGTGGTAGCGTATGTATGTTTCTACTATCCTGAATTTATATAAACGGTTGTTGTCAGCTCCGGGACATGCGGTTGCGGTGTTGTAGAATCGATGTAATTAATCATGAAAGTGGGCGCCCATGGGCTGGACGTCGATAGCTCGCCTCGTTTGCTTGATGAGATGGGCGGGGACGGGCAGAACACGTACAGGCAGGCTTATCGCTAAAAACACGCGACATATCTCCGATATGAAGGGCATGAGGTCAGGGAACGGAGCCGCACCCTGAGAGAAACATGGTTGGTTGTTTAATGTCCATGAATATTGTTGGTGCGTGCATCAGCCCTGGATTACTCTATCGGGAATGGTCGGGTGGCAAGTTGATATATTGTTACAAATTGCCAGTGCCACTTGATGCGGGTGCGGCAAAAGTATACCGCATCGGCGAATGGGCATGAGACGACGGAGGATTGTCAGACGGTTGCCGGCATTTGTCCGTCTATAGTACGGCCGTATTACGGTACCGTAAAACGGACGGTGGACACCCCTCTGCGTACCATTCAACTCTGATATATTCATTGTCTCCTGCTTTCATCTTCGAAACTATCCCGGCACAAACATTGCCCCTTCGTCGTGATATGCTCCATGAGTAGCGATTAGGACGCCGATAGCGTCCGCCGTGATGAACGCAGCTGAAATCGCGAAAAAACTACCACAAATGGCTGCTCGAAGGATCAATGTACGATAGTGGGAGAATACCAATCAAGTGCGTGATTGTGCCATCAATGGTGCCGGAAAACTACAGGTGAACCAAGGCTGGTCCTGTGGTACTGGTAGTATTACAATCGTTGTCATTGGTATCATGATTACTTTTAACGCTACGTTCTTTCATGGAACTCGAACAGATCTTTTACTGGTAACCCAAGAACGTATTGAACAGTCTTGTTATACCAAGGCGCGACCTCTTTCTTTGCACCGCGGATTTTCTGATGTTTGGCAGTAGTAGTCACTTGCAAAGCGATAAGAGGTGAAAGTTCAGGATGGCAAATTTCGGATTGGTACAGGAAGGAATCAAAGGATGGAAACACGGGGGATTCTGGCCGGAGGTAGTGTGCTTTATTACTCTTGACGGACGTTAGTAACCCTTCTGCCAAATCGGTGAAACTGAGATGATTATCTGCGTTAACAATGAAGTCAACTTTAAGAGTAGCGGCGCGGTTATCGAGGGACTTGATAGTGAAGGTCCAGGGGTGTGTGAAGATAATATTCAAACATGTTTCCGTAGAGTCCAGAAGAATCGGGGTACCCTTTAATTTTACAATAGAACATATATGCTTTCCCCCTGCTTCGTTTGTGCAGCACATTCAACATTTTCAAGAGAGCCCAGGCCGAAACCGGCTCTGCGACAGGAGTCATACCAGAACCGATGGTCGGACGATTTTGGGTGCACTTGGAATGCACGATGGGCTATGTGCCTGTCGTCGCCATTCTGCATTTTGGAGGTAACCTTAATCAAGTCCTTGGTCTGTTCAATTGCGTTCTTAATCGTGTTTTCGGCTGCGCGAAGATCAGTAAGAGATGCTGCTGCTTCGAAACATGGGCGAAGGTATGTTCCCGCAAATAAGGGAAGCCTTGCTGAAGCCGCTTAAGGGTGATGTCGGTCCTTTGCAGGAATAGCCTATTAATTGTAAGCAGGGGAACCAATCGAGTGAATACACGCACGTTGCAACAACAAACTCTTCTCGCGCCCATGGCTTCATCGTAAACACCGCATTCTGATTTGCAAATTGGTTAAGCCAGCTTCGGTCTGTCCTGCTTCTTGGCGAAGAGGTTAACAGGATGTGATGATTGCAATGATCCACGAGATAGTCATCAGGTTCATAGTGTTTAGCATCGGCATCGACAAGTGTAAGGACTTCGTCGTCCGATACTGCCC
Source organism: Amanita exitialis (assembly GCA_023014455.1). NCBI lineage: Eukaryota > Fungi > Basidiomycota > Agaricomycetes > Agaricales > Amanitaceae > Amanita > Amanita exitialis. The sequence goes on from JAEBUR010000002.1 coordinate 291,286, forward strand.
ATGCGTCCTCTGGCATGTTTATGCCGGTATCATCAATAATGAAGACCTTGCCATGCATGTCCTGAAACACGAATTTCTGGCCGCGAATCATGCAAAGGATGAGGATGGAATACATCAGGCATGTTTTTCCTAGTTCGTTGGTTAGAAGTGACAATCGAACGGCAATAATGGCGCTTACCAATACCCGGCTGACCTGTAAAGACGGCGCTTCCTCGTATGCCCTTCAGGTGTGTCCACTTGTTAAAGATGTCTATCATAGTACCCCACTCGTTTCGGAAGAGCATTAACAGTAGCGCGCGAAGATTGTTCTTCAGGTTGAGGACAGTCAGGTTAACATACCGAATGGTGTGAGGGAAATCGCCTTGGCTTCCTTTGAAAGATGGTCCGTGTGAGAGCTAGCATAGTCATAGTTGGGATCGATGTCCATGGCGTTGTCGTCGTCATGGGCTACCGCATCGTCGTCATCATCATCATCATCAGCCATAGCGTCGTCGTCGTTGTCAGCTACATCACCGTTGTCAACGACACCGGAAGATGGGGGCTGGGTGGCGTCGAAAACCAGTCAGGGGACTAGGCCGTCACCAAAATCTGCCTCGAGAGGTTTGCTCTTTTCACGGAAGAAGTCAGATTTCTTGGCGAGAACGTCCTTCGCCACATAAATGTCAGAGGCGCGTCCAGGATTCTCTATGTCCAGCAGATCTTGAAGTTCTTTGAAATGGCGTTCGGTCAGGTTTGCGGTACGGAAAATCTTGCCAAAGAATTCACGCTCTCCTCATAGCTCATGATGGATTACAGCCAGCCAGGATCTGAAGTTATCTATTGAATGTAGTAGCGCCGATGGTCAAACAACATGACAACTAATAAACTCACTAGAAGGAAGTTCCACTAGAATATGCACATGATCTTCGAGGAGTTGCGATTGCGGAAAGGCCTCCGACATCTGATACGCTGCCAGAAAGAGCTTTCAGGATCCACAGGTTCTGGGACGCTTAGCTGGCAAGATGGGTAAGTGGAAACACAGGTCCCTGGTCCCATGAATAGAAGCTTACCTTCCAAAGGCCTAGCTTGGATGCATCGTGATCACGAAGAGCTCTTTTATTCTTTTGGATTTTCCGCTTCAAATCATTGACATCGGCATCGGGATGTACGGATATCTTAAATACAATAGAGCTACCGTAGACAGCACACCAAAATGTGCGAGTCTCCACATGCCATACATCAAGTATGGCGGAAGTACGACGCTAGATTGGAGCTCGCTCATATGAGCGCACGATAAGGAAGTGTCACTACGTCACGTGATTTCGCTGAGGTAAGCATCCCGAGCTGCGCTTAAACGGGGGAGCGAGCGGTCCATTGCCCATTATCTCGAGGATGGCGGACGAGCACTCAGCGCCACGCGCTGTTAATAATCCTGATTACGAATTCCATCAACTGTTGCCTTGATCAAGTGCGGAGATTGGATTGGGCGTGGGTGTGTGTTCAAGGAACGGGCCGTAAATGGAACACACCATAGGTCAGAGTTGCACTTTAGGTTCTGGAACCCTTTTTTTTGATTTTGAAATGGAGCTTCTGTGAATGGACGTTGAACCTTTTGTGAAGGGGGGTAGGGAAAGAGGCCGGCGAAGCGGGTGTGTCTCGCCGAGTGGCTGCTTCTCGATTGCGTAAGGGTCCATCATGGGCCCCACGCGTACGTTTTCCTCGGGATTTAGCCCCGTTGCCTTTTTTTGGAGGGGATGGGCATTCTGTGTTTCGTGTATGACCTACGCGTGGCGTGCATGCGTGTATTACGGCAACGATTTGGAATGCCTGGGGGACAGGCGGGCGGAGTTTCGTTCGAGGCATGTTGGCCATGAAGCGTGTTACTGTTATGCTCAGTCGGCATGACGATTTTCGGCGTCAGATGCTATCGCCGCGTTGGCGCAATCCATGTTGAGATAAACGTGGATACGGCCTGGTTTGCTGGTTCATGCTTGGGGATGATTCCATTCGTATGGAGTTTGACGGAAAGTAGTGCTTCTCGCTCGTGTTGTGTGGCACATTGCGTTGGTTGTCACTTGCGGTGTACGTTGTGGCGTTAGTGACCTGACGACAGCCGCTCTGCACGAAGACACTGTTCAATTTGAAATAAATAGATATTCTGCTTGTCCATGATATTACATGACTATCGTATAACGGGCGCAGTATATCGGGTAACTAAAACTCTACTCGGGGCAATCAGACAGGATAACGGTAATCGAAGAGTCAAAGCACCTACATATAAGCCAAAAGTAAGGTGACAGGGAGCTAGGGTGGAGAGGAATAAGCATATGTAGTAAACCATAGCCAAGAGATACAAGTCAATGGAATGGAAGCTATGATGACTCGCCAGTCATAATAGCAATGAATTCTTCCTCATTTATCTCGCCGTCTTGATCCAAGTCGAATTCGTCGATCATGGCTTGCCTTCAGAGTCATCAGTGCTCAATTAGACGTGGAAGTCCATGATTGGTGCCACGTACAGCTCGTCATCTTCTAGTCTGTCTCCAATATCTTTTGCTACTCTCCGCAGGTTGCGAAGGCTGATTTTACCCGTGTTGTCGTCGTCAAACAGTTGAAAGGCACGTCTTATCTCCTCCATTGGGTCGCGAGCGAGAATTCTTTCACTCACTAAGAAATGGGGAGATGAGCACGCGTTACTTGTCGTGTTTAGAGATAAACTGCTTGGAGACGGTGCGGGAAGCATAGTTCATGGAGATACCGAACGGATATCGACGCGCCGGGTACAAACAAAGAACATGGCAACATACTGATTTTTGCAAAGTCCTCAAACTCCATGAGCCCATGCCCCGCCTTGTCATGGTCTCTAAGTATCTTCAAAACCTCTGCCTTCTTCAAATCAAAGCCTAATGCCCTCATGGCGACCTTGAGTTCGTGATAATCGATACATCCGTCCTTGTCCGTGTCAAAGAGCTCGAAAGCCTCTTTTATCTCTTGTTTCTGATCTTCCGTGATTTCTGGACGCGTGTGTGCGCGTCTTTTGGCCTTTGATACGGCTGAGGATGTGTACATGGCGGGCGGTGCGGGAATGTGAAAAGTCACGTTGACGCGTGTCGGCGAACTGCCCTGGCTATATTTAGAAGGTATGTTGCCTACTTCCTCACCTTAAGCTTACCCGCCCGTGTCAAAGCCGTTTCCGCCCTTCCATGGATTACGTTGATATTGTCTGTCTTACATATGGCTACTCTTCGTCTCCTGCTCATTGCCTGTCCAGGACACTAAAGATGGATACTGGGGAGATGATGATAAAGATGGGGAAACAAGCGAATCTGGTGGGTCCATGGTTCATCGGGCTTGTGTGTTCGTCAATAATGATCCCCCAGATCTGCCGTCCTCTAGCTCGTCCTTGAGATCCGGAACACGCATGACTGATGCATCTGGCATGACACCCCCGGCTTTAAAAAAACAACGTGGTTGGAATGCCTTTTACTGTTACGTCAAGCAGGCTTACTCCTCATCTTAGATTTCCCAGAGACTCCATCCAGCCAATCTCATCCCATGCCCCTACCAAGCTCACAAAAACAAAAAAACATGCCTGCGGTGTCTTCCGGTTATTATCGTTTCTTGCTTTGTGGTGAAACCCGCGTGCTAAAAGGTGATGCATCTCAGGATTTTCAAACTCCTTCAGGACACCTTCCTCCTCACGCGATCATGCACCGAATACGCCTGAAAGCCGACGAAAGCATATTCTAAAAGCTTGCGAGGAAACGTCATTGGATGACTGTATGATTTTCCCAGAAATCTAGGACTTCAAATTGATATCATCCAGGGACCGTGTCCACACCGCTGACTCCAACAACAACAAAGAAGAGGACCAAGCCAGTCGTTCGAGTCCGTAAACGCTTGTCATTTCTCATTTTTTGTTGTTCAAAATTGAGTGCAGACACAATCAATTGATACTTTTGACGATATTAATGAAGAACGCGAAGGTAAGCCATAACGTCTCATCTTGTTTCGGTCTCTAGCCCACTCATGTGAACTTGTCAGTTTCCATGAGTGCGACTGTTCGACTCGATAACTATATTGAGTTTTATTAACCCTATTCTAGTCTTGACAGATACCGAGCCAAGCCACGATTCCTCAATGACATTGTCACCCAGCACGTCATTCAACTTGCGCCTGAAGTCTGAAGGCTCATTCTCCTCTGTCATCTCGGGGAGCCCCCAACCTTCACCGGCTCGTAGATCCCAGTTGGCAACGCCGCCAACTAAGAGGAATACGATACCTGATTTTATGATGGCCTCACCGTCCTCAAGATCTGATGTAAGCATGAAATCTGCTACACCACAGAAATCACCTTTGCCTCCTCGCTCTGAAACCATGCCCTTCTTTGGAACGCCTTCCCGTCTGTCTAGTAATACCTTTGAATTTGCGCTCGGTACGGAGCTTGATTTCAGAATCATTGCTCACAACCGCGAGATTCAGCAGCAAATGGACGCCCTGAACATCTCTTGGGGCGTCCAATATGAGCTAGCTAGAGGCGTCACAGTGGGCTCGTGGCCATGGTCAGATGTTCGTGACAAGCTGGAGGAACTCCAAGGAACGAATACCCGAGCTGCTTACAGGGTATCTTACATCATGCGAAAACGCCCCATCAACGACAGAAAAGCACTTCCATTATGGTATGTTTCGCAAACGAAGAGTTTTATACCTTTCGCTCAAACTATTAACAGGCTAGAACTTGACAGAGAGCAAGATGCCATCACGGAAGGCAAGGGGAGAGGCCTTGGGTCTCATGGGTCCTTGGCAAGGTGATTCCGACTGGTACGGTGGTCGAATTCAACAGGTCGTAAGATTGTACAAGGATAACGATCAGATCCGCATTAAGCTCGAGCCTATGGAAATACGGAGATCACACCGGTTCGCGCGCTACTGTGGATCGCGGCGCATCCTGCAAGCGCGCATTCCCGATGACATCGGTGACAGTGAAGAAGTCCGGAACTTCTTGACTCACAAGTTTGTTCTGTGTGGCCGCATTTTTGTGCCGTTCCACGCGAAAGAAGGTACTGTTTACATGGTAGAGACAAATGAGAATTATCAACGACAGCCCCGGAACGAATGTGGTGACCAATATCGGTTGCCACTTGCGAGCTTCATCAATTGGCACAACCCATTGAATAGAAACAAATTTCAGGTATAGTAGAGAACCTTCGGACAAATTGCTGGTCCTAACAGTAGGTGGTAGGTCATCAACAAGTACGCTAACCGGTTTGCTCTGGGTCTGTCAAACTCTGTTCCTGTGATAGAATTTCAAGAGAATCGTATCCAATTTATTGACGATCTCCGTAATTACCTTACATTTCGCCCCGTTTGCCTGGGAAGCTGACTATAGCACACAGTTGCACCAGGCTGGGACAAGAATGTAAAACCTCCGCCCGAAAAGATCATGACAGACGGCTGTGGTTTTATCAACCGCGCAGGGATGGTGGAGATCACGCGAAGAATGAAATATGGTAGTCGTCCCACAGCGGTGCAAGGTCGTATTGCAGGAGCCAAAGGTTTGTGGACTCTTGATCCTACCTACGACCAGGACCACCTTCCACGCATCTGGATCCGCGATTCTCAAAACAAAATCAAGTATGAAAACTACAATGACAGATCGCATCGAATCTTTGAGTTGCTTAGCGTCTCCCAAGCGTCGCCACCCATCGCAATTACGTCGCAGCCCATACTCAACATGTCTTTCAATGGGGTGCCAGAGGCAACGTTGATCAAACTATTGGAGAAAAGCATCGAAGATGAAGTAGATCCGTTGATGGACTGGTCGAAACCTATGGTGTATCTGTGGGATGCGATTTGTAAGGCTGGGCACGTTTCCGGCGCACGTGCTCAGCGATATGCCGCTGTGGGCAAGAGTCGCGCGCTCGGATTATCGGGCCAAGAGTGGGGGCCGAAGTTCCTGAGGAATGATGAGGTGCTAGCAGAAGAACGGGCGCTCCATGATGATATGATGGACGTGGATGTCGATCTAACGGGTGGTGTATTTACAGGTCGTAACAAGTACAGTGGAAGTAAGTTGAGAAATTTACACCGTTTCGTTGATTTTATGCTTTGCCATAGTGCCATTATCGTCGCAGGAATGTGCAGCGGAACTAATTCAGGCTGGTTTCAAGCCCACCGAGTTGGAACCTTTACGGGATAAGATTCGCTTCATCGTCCAGAATGTTATTGATGCCGCGGTCGAAGATTACCGTATAAAGCTTCAAGAGTCTATCAGTGCACTTGTTATTCCGGGTAAGTTTCCACGCCCGATTGATGTGCACATCACTCCAAATGCTTACTTTATAAGATCCGGCGGGCGTTCTCAAGGAAGGCGAAATTTATTATCGTTCCTCACAGGCATTGAAAGATCCAGAAACCGAAACGATGTTCTTCGTGTTAACAGGGTCCAGTACTAGTATGTACCCTTACTCTAATTCAATATTTGCATGATACCATTTGATTTAGATCGGGCGGTGCGGAGTTGGATTATCCCTGATATGACTTTATTGATGTGATCTAGATACCCCGTGCGTCTCGACTGTGACATGCAAAAGGTGGGTATTGTCCCCATATGGACGGTATCTGCTGAACGGGCTTCAGGTGATTGCTGTTGACAAGCCTGAGTTATCGGAATGGTCAGACGTCGTGATCGTCTCTACCAAGGGCGAACAGAGTCAGGCCAGCGTCTTATCTGGTGGAGGTGTGTTGTTGTTCGTTCCTATGAATATATATGCTGACGGGTAGATAGATTATGACGGAGGTGCTTATTACACTTGACCATATACTAGTTAACTCATCTATTTTTCAGATCAACTCTTCGTTATTCGAGAGGCACCTCTCGTCACGCTGTTTGATAACAAGCCCTTCACACCGGAGCCAAAAACTTTGCGGGCAGAGTGTTTCGACATTGATGCCGAAACGCTTGATAATTTCATCCAGCGGACCGTTATCCTTTCTCCAAGGAACTCTCAACTGGAATTCCAGCGCGCTCTCCTTTCCGGATTGAATGATTTGCAAAAGGGGCTTTATTCCAACTTTCATGAGTACGCAACGTTCAAATATGGATATCAGCACATAGACACCATCAGCATGGCGTATATGTACGTGATTGTAAGGTATACTGTTCACTTTCAGCTCATTCTCGCACACACACAGGTTTACCATAACCTTGGACGCTGGTAAAACCGGGCTTCGTGTAAAGCCTGAGGTCTTCAAAAAGCACCGATCTAGATTCAGTGGCGAAATCCCATTAACCGCAGAATTTATTCTGAATCATCTCAAGGCTGCAGCACAGAAAAAGGGAGACGAGCTGCTATGCGATTATGATAAAATCAAAGCGAAAGATATGCTTGAAGACCTGAAGCGACCGTGGGAAGATGCATTCGCCATGGCGCGGCGATTTGAAGGAGAACGTAACGATGCCGTGTTCCGCGAAGAGATGCTTATGATCATGGATCATGTCAACAAGTCACACAAGGAGTGGCTGTCCGTTTGTCGAAAAAGTAAAGAATCGGTTAAAATCCGACAAAAGAAGCAGCGCAGGCCCCGCGAGGTCGGAGAAGATATCATGCTGAAAGTTGCCCGCATGTACAAAGAAGGTCCACAGGTTTGCTTCCTGCAAAACGTAGAGCAGCTGAAGGCATCCTATGCCTGTAGCCTAAATGTTCAATTTGCGCTCACGGTCGCGTTTGGCGCGGTATGCGAAATCAAGGTTAAGGCATCGACAGATGGGTATGCATCTTCTACGCGCATATTCGATGAGATGAAAACCATGTCTTCATCATCGCTGAGAGCCTTGACAGAGAACAATACGTTCTAGCATGCCACACAGTCAAACACATGTAAAATCCATCTTGATTTCTTGCATTTGTTAGGAGATCTCCACCGTTATTCCACTATACATCTTGATACCCATATCACATTTATGTACCCGTATAATAGTATGAGCCTGGAGCTTTGAAGCCCCTAAGTCTGGGCGTGCGAATGTTGATTCCAAATTTCTCGCAAACGGGAGCGCTTCCCGACCGGTAAGCGAGGTACGGTGGCTCGTCACCATCCTTACTTAAATCTTGTCTCTGAAGCTTCCGTTTTCCGCGACAGATGTGCAATAATGACCCTTCTATCACAGATGGCAATAATGGCTCTATTACCACAGAATCCGCGTCGCCAGTTGACGAGCCAGTGACATCTCTCTCGGAAAGCGAGGATTTGGCCAACGCCACGTCGGAAGCTCCTACGCCATTTTCCCACTCTGGAGGTACTTCTGTTGTGGAGGACGAACCAATTCCAGCAAATACGGTCGCGCCGACGAACCAGAAGAAGAAGAAAAAGAAGAAGGCAAAGAAAAACGCAAAGGGGAAAGAGACCTCCGCTGGTCAAGCACCGGTTCAGGACGCAGATGTGGAGGGAAAGCCTCCCGTATTGTGTATCAGCCGTAACAAGCATTGGAAATACATCAGCTCTTACCATGTACGTGTTATTGACAATAACTGTTCGGCTCGTTTCTCAACTTAGTGCAGGGCCCGTGGTTGCAACTACCGCTGGAATTATTGGACTCACTCCTCCGCCTCAATTCCGATCCGACGACTCTCACATCCGCGGAAACGCGTATGCAGTCTACGCCAGTCAATATCCCATCTATTAGAATACGGGATCGTGGTTATTATTCACTCGGCGACAATTCAACTATCGATACAGCCAAGCATAATTATACCAGCTTGCCAACACCTCCGTCGTTCCCTCTATCGACGAAGGATAAGCCAACGCCTCCACCCATCGACCCTGGCGTATTCCGGTCCGTGACGTCTATCCGACGTCTCATAGATGAAGCGGCCGAACTATGCGTCCGCGCTTCCTCCGGTTTATCCACCGTGGAATTGGGATTCATGCGGGGCGCATCATCGGGACTCAATTTGCCATGGGCCGCACAATCTTTGGGAATCAACCCTTTAGGCAACAATAGCAATGGAAGAAACGTGGCCATGTCGGCCATGCGCATACACAGACTTCGTGCCCTGGCTGTGCAGAAACTAGCGCAAGCTTACAAAGCAGACGAGATCGCATCGAGTGTGATGGTTATGCAGGGAGGAAGCGTTTTTGATGACGTCGCGGAGCGAGTTCTCAAAGTCGGTGCGTTTTCGGGCTGCGTTCGTCTGGTCAGATTTGAATCGGAGGCTTTGTTTTTTTAGACCCGAATGATATTGATGCGAAATATGTGCACTTCTTCCACCAGAAGATACCCTCACGGTCTGTCTCGCTTGTTGTTCCGAGATGATTATGGCGACTCATCAATTCTTTGCAGGCAGTTAGCCGAATCGACGACTACCAAAGTTCTAGACGAGCTTATCGCGTCTCAGCCCCAACGGCTAGAATTCTATCGCACACGTGGCATAGTCCATTGTTTTCGGGATGAATATCCTCAAGCTACTAAAGATTTCACGTATGCGCTCAAAGAAGCCCGCGCGGTTCGCAAGGCAAAAATAGCGCATCGAGCTAATAACAACGTTCAAACCGAGTCGCGACCTCACAAGAACAGGAATAGGAAGAGGAAAGGCTGTACTGCTCAGAATTCGCAGGCTCCGCCTGATGGCAGCAGCCCTATCGAGAATGGAGAGGATACGGAAGCAGATGCACTCAAGCTGCATCCCTCAGTGCTTCCTGATGCTCCCGATCCAATCGAGCCTCAATTACTCTTCCTGCGCGGTGCAGCTTATTTGCAACAAGCTATATTTATGATTGAGAATGCCATTCTGAAATTGGAAGGCATTACCAAGGTTCCTTCCATTGACAATACGGAGCTGCGATTGTGTTGTATCGAGAATGGGAAGTATGGTGGGGTGGAGATGGGTCATCCGGAAGGCCCTTTGGGAAATAGGAATGGAGACAAGCTAATTGCGTATCGGAGGATTCTCGCGGAGCCCAACTTTAGGGAACAGATCACAACTCTGCTCAAGAAAAGCATCCGGGATCACGAAAAGTTTCTGGCTCATTTTGACTCGGTCGAGTGTCCGGGCGCCATCCCTGAAGGTGACATTGCGCAAGCAGTTGATCATGCCTTTTCGCTCTCCGAATCTATCAGACCTGGGAACCAGCCTACCCCTACTTTGGACGCCCCAGCCATTTTCACCACGTATCACCCTCTCTTGGTTGAATCTCATTATAGTATTCTGATATGCCAGCTAATGTTGGCAGAATTCGGCGCGGTTTTGCCCACGTTTGTGAGGACCGCGGCGCTGGTAGACGGGTTAGAAGGGTATCCCGTGTTCTTGCCTCCGAGATCCATGGGACAAGCAGAATTTGTGGAGATATTGGAACGGCTTGCAAATGGGTGGAAGAAGGGAATCATGTCACATTCGTTGTCGTCGGAAAGGGGGAAAGGAAGGTTAGCCAATGTGGCTCTCGAGTCACCAACATCGTCGTCGGGGGTAGAGGAGGGCCGAGCGACCCCGCCCCGGTTTACGGACCGGGAAGGAAGTTCATCGTTGTTTCAAATGGGAAGCAGCAGCCAACCTGCGGACCGGGACGATGGTGAGGCCAAAGTGCAAATGAATGTCTCGCTGAGGCCTGGTGCAGAGGATGAGCTGGATTGCGCGAGGATCTTGCTGGCGCCTGCGGCCCGAAGGCAGAAGGAGAAGACGGCAACGGAGAAGGCTGCGGCTACTCCCGGTGCTGCTGGTGGGAGCAAGAAGAAGCCAGTGCCAATTAATATACCCCTGCATGGGCCCAGGGTTGAAATCGTGTTGGCATGGTTGGGTGCGGTACATTTGCCAGAGTTGGATGGTGCATGAGGGATGCGAAACATACCGCTGGTGAATGCAAGTCTTGTTGCGGTCTTGGCACGGATTTTAAATAAGTACGCGTATTGTTATATATCGGTATAGTTGTACAGAGAATCGAAGAAGAACGCTTCCTTGCACGCCACCAAGCTCTCGCGTGAGAAATCGCGACATTTTGAAATGTGGTCGAGCAAACAATTGTCTGTTGAATGACCCTGACACCGTCGCGTGGGAAAGTTTTTTTGGTGGGTCATCGTCTCGCGGGTGTCGAAAGCGGCGGGGATATGTCAACCACTTATTCAATGTCAGAACCTGATTGGCCACGGTGGAGACAGCTCACGACAAACAATGCGCACCTACATAACGCCGCGGCCACTAAATGCCGTTCGGATTTCGTCACTTATGTGTGACTAGCCAAAAGGGTCAATGACTTTATTAATAGTTTCCAATTCCATAAAGAAAGATATGGCCCACAGTAGCAAGCATGAAACACAAGTCAGGTGTGCAAGGGCGTGGAAACAGAAGAGGTTACACATGGCAGATAGTGAAGCGGCGAGGTATTCATCGGTCGACCGGGGAACACGTCCGGGACAGATTTGATGTTGATGTCAGACTTGTCGGCGAGAGAGACGGGTGGACAGTAATAGAGAGCGGCGGGCGATGACCGCACGAGAGTGAGGGCTATTTTTGTGGCGGCTAAATATAGACAACGAAATTTCGATTAGTCATCATCGCAGAAGGAGCGTTGGCGGCAGCAGCGCCGTGCAGCTCCATTCCCTTCCTTTGCTTGTTTCCCACCCCGGCTCCTTGCCTCCTCACCCTCATTTACTCGACTCGCTTTCTCTTCGTATTCCGCGTCTAGCGGATTCTGTCTTGGTTTGTTGGCACATATCTATACCAAACCTTGGCCGCCTGCATCACAAGAGCATGTTTAAAAACGTCCTATGCGCTGTCTTTTTTATAACAGCAGGGACCGCTTCTGGCACTCGCCCAAGATGGTGGTATTACCGGGGCAACAAGTAGTCCGGAAGCTGCAGGCTACTCGTGCGATGCCTCGCAATGCAAATTACCTACCTGTAACTGCGCCAGCACCAGCCCTCCAGGTGGACTGAGCCCCGTACGTGTCGGTTTGGACTCGGTTAAATTTTTCCAGGTTGCTGACTTCAAGTTTTATACATTATTTTCAACTCGACGATATGCCCTCACCTGGACTATAGTCTGACGTTCCTCAGTTCATCGTCTTCACCGCTGATGACGCCATCCAGTCGTACACGCTTGATGCAGTCAACCAGTTCCTCGCCCATCGCCAAAACCCCAACGGATGCAGCCCCAAGATCACGTACTTCACCTCTCTCAATTATACCAACTATACCCTCGTTACCGGTATGTTGATCTTGTCTGCGGCGTTTGTTCGACTATATGCTGACATTATCAATAGATTGGTACGTTGCCGGAAATGAGATCGCTGACCACACGTGAGTTTAATAATTGCTCGACTATCTTGATATTGGCTGAGAATGAACTAGCATGACCCACGTCGGTACACCTCCTTCCGATGAGATCAATGGCAACATTATCGCTCTGAATGCGCTTGCCGGAATCCCGTTTACGGCAATCCAGGGTTTCCGGGCACCATACTTAAATTACACGGCAGATACCCTCACGATGTTATACAATGCGGAATTCACTTATGATTCGTCTGCTGCCGCCTCTATTCCCGTCACGGATCCAAATACCGACGCGTTTTGGCCGTACACTATGGATAATGGTCTGGCGAACAATTGTCTTACGGTTCCCAACACTTGCAAGGGTCAACCTAAATTACCTGGTTTCTGGGAGGTTCCCATGTATGCTTTCTTTGATGAACGTGGGGTAAGTGGCCCACATCTCATGGATCCTTGGCTGTGAGTGTTTGCGGTGGATTCGGTCAAAGTTTATTGATGTTGATGGTTCGACAGGGACGGTGCGAACGGCGCAAGTGTTGTCAACAACACCGCGACGTTAGCATACATGAAGAGTACGTTTACCGATCACTACAACGGAAATCGGCAACCAATTGGTCTCTACACTCATCCCATCCATCTATCCGTGCGTCTCATTGACCAAAATTAACTACTTGATTAATTTGGGAATAGACGACTTACCCTGGTGTCAATCCTGACCCTAACATGATCGCCATGATCAATTCTTTTTTGGATTGGGCTCAGGAGCAGCAGAACGGTATACGTCATGACCCATGCGATTATCTTGCAATTTCTGACTTGTACCAGTATGGATCGTCTCGACCGAACAACTACTTGCTTGGGTTAAGAACCCTGTTCCTGTATCCCAGCTGAACCAAGTCGCGGCGCTCGGGTGTTCAACACCCGATGTGAGTTCCTCGCTCCAGATCTGCAACGGCATTCCCCAGAACCAGAACGGCCTGGTAGAGCGCTGTGACTTTTCGGGCTTTCCATTTTTCACCTGCGTATGTCTGATGGTTGATTGACAATGAGACGCGTTGGTTGACACATTACTTCCAGTATGGTTGCCCGCAAACGCCGCCAACGCCCAGCGACCCGAACCCACCTCAAGCATCTGTTACTGGACAGAGTGAACGATATCGCCGTTCGTATTCTTACGCAATCACTTGATTATTTGTCCCTCACAACATTGACCAGTCCCTGCAAATTGCTCTACACCATTCTGGGATCCCATGCAAGGCAAATGTATTTGCACATCTTCTACCTGCGCTTTCGTAGATGGCGCAAGGCCGATTGGGGTATGTTAGATTCGCCAGATATATATCATGGCCATACTGACTATCGTGTCTAACAGCCTAACGGCGCTAATCTCACGGGTGGTAACGATTCTAGCAATTCCACCTCGGGTGGATCCGGTTCTACGTTTGTCCCTTTCAATGGCGCTGCACCCATGTTCTCTCCCGGCGTACCATCGTCGTTCCTGGTAGGCCTGGTTGGCGTCATTTTAGGCGTCGTTGGCGTGATGGGCCGCCTATGAAGGAAATCCCAGCGGACGCTTGGACAGTATTTTTTATATGGACCTCAAGGGATACATTTTGATTGTCACACTGGATGACGACGCCGAGTATAGGACACGTAGACGATGCGCTTTGCGTACACATGGACACACTCACATATACACTGGACCTGCCTATCACTTCTTGTGCAGTGCACTGGTAGTGGACATTCAAGAACTCTTCCAATGATTGTTGTTGATGACATTAGGCGTATTTTGCATTTTAATAGGACTTTACTTTTGGCTCTTGGAGCTTGAAGCTTGACAGATGACATTAGGGCCTTTCAAAGTATCCATTATCATTCCATTTTTGTGTACATTATCTATGCCATTTTTGGAAAATGGGATCCATCAGGAGATCAAAAATGACATCCATTAATGGCCATTATCTGTTCAGGAGTGGGGAGGGCTCCTACTTCAAAAATGACCATTTTTTGTCTACTTATCATCTTTCCTGAAGTTCAGGCACTTTGAATTTGGAGTTTGATTTTGTTTTACAGCGTAATCTGGGAGTTGTGTTATCATACTGCCCTGACCTTTTGCAATGCCGCTCTGACCACCTACATCAAACAGTCCAGAGATGCAAGGTTTTGGTGTGCCAAGGGACTGCCGAAGTCTGCCTCCGGATGTGCCGCTGGGGTGTTAAGGAAGTCCAGGCGCCTTATACTTCTCATTTTTGTATATTCACGAGGGGGGGGTTTCAAAGTTGACCATTATCTCTCTCATTAATCATTGCATTATGCAAATTTTGGCGTAAAAAATTGAATAATGGACGTCAATAATGGCTCAGATAAGGGAACTTTGAAAGACCCTATTGTCTACATACATAAATCGAGACGTGCTGCAACCCGCTCCATAACGTGGATGAAACCACGTGTAAAATATTTGAAATAGACAGGTGTCCATAATGGCGACGGATCGCCGTGTTGATATCAGGTGCTCCTGCCGCACTGATTCATTCATCTTTCAAATTCCTTCGGAACCGGTGACCCTATGCTCACTTCCCTCTGCTGGCGATCCGTCACTCCCGACGTTGAGAGTCGTCGTTACTTTGGGTGGAAGCTGCGCGCTGGATGAACTTGGCGTCGCCATACAGCGCACCTCTACCAACTGGTTCAACTCTACGTCATGAAAATTCAGTCTCGCTCGTTTATTTCGAATTTCACAATGCTATGCACTCAAGCAATGGCTACGGAGAAAAACTTTAGAATCACCACCCCTTCCTCGTTGTTGAGAGTCCTCCTGGTTCTTGTCTCGATGTCACTGTCCGTGCCATGTTTTTGTGTTCCAATGGGCCTGCCAATGGTGGAGCGATGGTTTGCACCTACAAGGACCAGTGGCCGGGCGATAGGTGATGGATAGTGCCGCCGTTCGCGGACTTGTGTGTGTGACCTGCACCCGCTCCCACACCCACAGGTCGGTGCGTCTGCATCACGACTACATAGCTGATCATCTAGCTTGAACGGATTAGGACTGGCTTACACGCAGCTTTGTGCGAGGTTGTATGACTGCGCAACTTGTTCACCGAGCTTGGTCTTGGGCAACAGAAACCTTACACTGCTAGTCCTCTTGCGTTCGCAAAGAATTTCAGACCCTTGGTCCCGTCAAAACGCTTTGATATTAAACATCATTATACCTCGGCGAAAGCTGAAGAGAAAAAGATCAAATTGAGATAATATATTTACTAAGGCACTTTCGGGCTTACGATACTGCATGAGTTACCTTCAGTCAACACTTCCATCAGTAGCTTGACGTCAACTAATGCTGACAATATCATCGCAGCGGCACCAAAACTCACCAAGTCTTACTTCATCTAGGAAAGCTCGTACACGGTTTGGTGTGATACACGCGTCACGGCTGGAAAGGGCCTTTACCTAGCCAGATGTGGGTACATGAAGTACGAGTGGACGTTGGCCGGTAGCGAACAGCGTGATGCATGATGAATTCACCTCACTGGAAATGGGATAGTGGACGTTTGGTGTACAAACGAAAATTCCAAAGGTCTTTGACCCTGCACGATATCTTGCAAACAAGTATGGTGCGTTCTCCACGCTCGAGCTACCCTAGAATTTATTTCGCTTCCGCCATTGGCGTATTGTGCTTTCCATACCATTACGTCAAGTTTTGCGATCTATAGCATCAAGTTTGCCTCTACCCAACTAGGCAATGGGCCATGACTGGGGCAGATAAAAGGTGCTGGGGGAGCAGCGTTCAATACTCAGTTCCCCTCCGAACTTGAATCTTTCAGAAACCTACAGCTTCCGCTACTTACTCTCTCGCAATGTCTGACATCAATACCGCTCGTCTTCCTATTATCTGGATCATTGGCAACCCCTGCGTCAGTGACGACGTCGAGAGGATCCTCACGCGTGGTGAGAGGTGGGTACAACATCCGATCAATGGTGTATCAAACCACTGACCTGCTACGTATTAGCCTTTGCTAAATGCACGGTCTATCGGTCCACTCCTATAACATGAAGGTGTCGCCGTCTCACTTCAACTACGACGTATGGCAATTGTACTGACTTGGATGTAGTAGTGGACACTGTTGTTGACAATATCAGGCTTGGACCGTTGAGCCTGCAACAGAAGTATGACTTTGCTTGTGGTGTAGCACTGTGCTAACTTGTCTTTTCCTAGATAACTCACGTTTCTTTTCAAATTCATGTTGAATCTGTTTTGTAAACATATAAACCCACGTCGACGATTAGTGTTACAGTCAATAAACTTGTTCTTTGTTCTTGTCAGTGGGAGGGCATTTCCCGATGTCAGCCTTGAGTCTGGGTTAAAGTCAGTCAAAGGTGTTTTTTCAACCCTACTCCCGTCTACTGTAATGCGATGTCGAAGTTTGGTTCTGTCCCGGTCCTGAAGACTTATTGACTGGGGTGTGAGCTATCTCGGAATTCCAGTGAAGGCTGCTATACGAGGACTGTAAAGTCGAAGGCGCCTTTTCAATGTTTTCATTGACAATCTCAGATAATTTTGTATTTCTAGCTGAGACTTACTCTTGCCGAGTGGCGTGGGAGAAGTACTGATCATCACTTCAATGCGAAAGTTCATATTCGTCTCCAAGCTCAGTGCCGTGTATGAGCCCCTGATGCTGATTAATTCTCCAAACCGGATTCCAAGCCTAACCGGCAGAGGGACGCACCTTTCCAATGGTTATCAGATATGCGAGTTCAGACGCTAGCGGTGGAAAGGTGGTCAGCCTTTACCCCGTGACCTTTTCAATTCCGGTCCCACCAGCGATGGGCCAGACTCCAAACGCATCAATATAATCGATTAGTATATATATCAATTCCGTGCGTGCGCGCGCTCCACGTTAACGTTCTGTCCGCTGACGACCTCGTCCAGCCCATGTCACACTTTGCGATAGACTGTGGCCTTGGTTTGAGGGAGAGTGTCAGAACGGGCGTGTTCGGCAAATCTTCGGTCACTCCAAGGCCACCAGTAGAACGTATAGCGGTACGAGGGTACGAGCGAGTCAAGGTCAATATACCTCCCAACACCGCTAGCCACTCGCTCATTCATTAAGCATGTTTTAAAAAGGATTCTGCGCTGTCTTTTTTGTAACAGCGGGACCACTTTCGGCGCTAAGTAGCCCGGAAGCTGCGATATTTTACCTGTAACTGCGGTAGCACTACCTCTCCAGGCGGACTGAAACCGGTGTGTATCAGCCTGCGAGTCAATATACCTCTCGCGCATCTATCAAGCACGCTTAATAAAGGACTCTGCGCTGTTTGTTTTGTGACAGGGGGACCGCTTTTGGCACTCGCCTTGGTATTACCGGAGCAACAAGCGATGCAAGCTACTACTAACCCTCTAGGCCTGTGTGTATCAGTCTCAGACTCGGTTGATTTTTTTCTGGGCTGCTGACTCCAACCCTTGTACGTGTTCTGGAATTACTCCCAGCTCGACGATGTACATCCCTGATGGATCGCAATACTTGCCTGGATTACAGTCCAAAGATCCTCATTTCATCGTCTTCACCTCTTATGATGCCGTCCGATCGTACACGCTCAATGCTGTAAACCAGTTCCTCCCCCCCGACAATCACCTCTCTCAATTATACTATGCTCTCGTTACCGGCATGTTGATCTTGTTAGCGACATTTGTTCGATCGTATATGCTGACATTATCAATAGATTGGTACGCTGCCGGAAATGTGATCGCTGACCACACATGAGTTTTAATAACCGCTTGAGTGTTCTTGAAAATCGCTGAGAATAATCCCGCATGACTCACGTCGGTGAACCTCAGTCCGATGAGATCAACGAACAACATTATCGCTCTGAATGCGCTTGCTGGAATCCCATTTTCAGCGATCCTAGGGTTTCCGGACACCACACCGAGATTATGCATACGGCAGATACCCTTACGGTGTTGTACAATACGGAATTCACTTATGCTTCGTCTGCTGTCGCCTCCATTCCCGTCACGGAACCAAATACCGGCCGTCCACTTTGGATAATGGTTTGGCAGACGATTGCCTTCCCGTTCCCACCATTTGCAAGGGTCAACCTAAAATTACCTGGTTTCTGGGAAGTTCCTATGTACGCTTTCTTTGCGTGGAGCAAATGGCCCACACCTAATTGATCCTTGGCTGCGAGTGTTTGCGGTGGATTCTGGCAAAGTTGGTGGTTTGACAGGGACGCTGCGAACGGCGCAAGTGTTGCCAACAACAAACACCGTAGCGTTGGAATATGTGAAGAGCACGTTTACCGATCAGTATAATGGAATTCGCCTGTCACTTGTGCGGTACATTAGTAGTGGAATTTGAACTCTTCGTGGCGATGACAGGCTTATTTGCATCTTTAATATCATATGATTTTCTATCACATTCCTTTTGGCTGACTGATGATATTGTCTACAAACATACAAATGCAATGCACTATTATCGAGGACAAAAACTAGTGCCATTAACCTAATACAACACCCCATTGAAAAAATGAGCACCAAAGAAAGAGATTGAGTATGACAGGCATGTGAGTATCAATAGTACAATGCTAGAATGCGGCGGCAAACAATACATCATGACAATGCATGTTTTGTGGCGGCGGCCTAGACAGCTGTTTTACAGCAGCAATAAAACAGATGAAGCAGACGTGCAAACTCGGGAAACGGAATCCCCCCCTAAAAGAGTCCTGGCGCCAAGAAAACGAACACCCAAAACACAAAGAAACAACTCCTTAGTAGGACGGAGAAAGAGAGCCGACTCAAAACGGAGTCGAGGTATGATACGACAATGGCGATTGCATCACTGCCAGTGGATCATAGTGGCGCGGGTCGATCCATGCCGGGACGTACGGCGAGGCTGACGATCGGTGGTGGACGGGGTAGATGTACCCGGTCTGGTACGCAACCGGGGAAGGCCGCGGAGCGGGGGTGCCTGCCATGCTGTAGCTTGACGCGGTGGATGCCGTGCTGTAGTTTGATGCGGTGGACGGGGAGTAAGTCAACGGAATAGGCATGGGTGGAGCGGGCGATGCGAACTGGCGCGGTCCGTCCATGAAGAGTTTGGGATGGGGCATGATGGGCGAGTGCCATTCGTACGGAGCCTCTTCGTCCGATTCGTCCTCGTCTTCATCGTCTGTGAGAAAGGGTTCGTGCACGTGCGCTGGTCGTGCTCGAGTATGGAATATGAGCTTGTTCGCGTTGACCAGCGGACCAGTCCAAGGCGAATCGGTGGGAGTGATGGCAGAATGGGGTGTGGCGTTGACGCCGGTGCGGTTTAGTCTGATGTGTCTTGTCAAATCCGGAGCAAAAGGAGAAAGTAGGAATCTGACCCATGCCAAGACAAGAGATCTTTTTCTGCATTGTCATCTAGCAGGACAATCGTAAACTCTGACGCGACGTCGCTGTCGCTTTCATCTTTCCTGTCCTTGTCCTTGTCCCTGTCGTGACGATGCTTCCTTGAACTATGCTTGCTAGATGCTTCATCGTCGCTCCGGTGCTTACGTTCGTCATCACCTTTATGGTTGTGTGATGAGTGTCTCCTTTTGGAACGCTCGTCCCCAGAACCCAGAATTTTCTTTCCCTCATTCGGAAGGCTGGTCCGAGAATGGCTGCTCTTGGGACTCTCTTTGAGCGGACTTGACCTTGACGTTACATCCCCGGTACCCGGACTCTTTTCTTCATCGGGAGGGCTGGACCGAGAATGACCAGAGTGGCTACTATTGGGCCTCTCTTTGAGGGGTCTTGATCTTGACGTCATATTAGCATACTAATAGTCGCAACTTTGGATGAAACGAGGTACCTATGCCGTGCTTTCGGGCTTTTACCGGCATCGGTCGTACCCGGTTGTGGGTGCCGACCGACAGATGTGGGAGACTCGGTCGAAAGTGCAGCTAAGGATAGATGAGGATTTGACTTTTCATATTGAATTCCGTCACTTTACCTGTCGTGGTTTCGGTCGCTTCGGCAATCGTCTCGAGAATCCGAGGAGGTGGGGCGGGCGTTTCCGTATCATCAGCATTTGTATCAGACAGGCTATGGGACATCAGACTGATACATACAAATAAGGAAGATAATCAACCCACATAGAAGCAGTGTCCGGATTCGTGACACGGAGCGGTACTGGCGATTAAGCGGCGCAGATTTAGCAATGGCGTATTGACGCCGGAATGAACGAATCTCCTTACGTCGATTACCAAAAGGCACATTACGGATCATATTCAGAAGGGGCAAAGAGACAACACTAGCAGTCGCAGACCTAACGTGTCAGCCAGTATGACTGTCAGCGCCAATGATACTGAATTGGATGTCAAAACTCACGCTGCGTCCGATGATTCTTCATGAACTTAAAAACCCATAAGGTCAAGTATCTGATAGGGGTGAAGGTGCATACCAGGTGGGGGTTTAGACGGCTGCTCGTGGCGTTTCGGTGTATCTGGTAGCCGCGCAGGTTCGGGTATGGGTGAAGATGTGTCAACGACGGATATTAAACTCCTGTAGATACGTATCTGTCAATCGACGAATGAATAAGATCGTTGGAGCATACTTGTAGTGCTTATCTAGCGATCTGGATAAGCGACGGAAATCCGAGTCGAGAAAGCTAAGTCGGCGGTCTATCGTCCCAGTTACGTTGTTATTTCAATATAATTGATCCAAGCGCACCTCTACGATCTCTTGCGCGCGGCTAGAAGGTAGAATGAGTGATCGCTGAGGGCACAAAAATCCACCGCATACAATTTTTCCTCTCCATGTCATGTAGTAATCCACCACCTTTCTGCCTGCCGTCAGAAGGCTGAAAGCAAACACCACCGGGTGCGATACGTATTGTCGGCTAAGGTGCCGCATCGACTTTTCCTGATCACCAGCATCCAGCTCCCTATCTCACACAATCAGAACACCGGACAGCAGCACCGGACGCCCATGCACGCCCACAATAGCAACACGCGGTATAAACGCGGCCAGCCGCAGATCGCCAACGCATGTACATCAGCAAAGAAACAAAGAAACGGAAAAACAAAGCAAGCGGTGACCGGTGAACACCTGCCCAACATGGAAACTAATGTCCCTCACCCAACAAACTGTTCGAAAAGCGTCTCGGCCTCGAGCCCAGAGACGACCCTGAAGGTGCATTCTGCGTGCGTTTTGAACCCATGCGGCACCCCCGTCTTGGCTATCTCTTCCAAAAACTCGGGCGGACATTTGGCTCGACGGACGACCTTGTGATCGTTGTCCGCGGATTCTGTATGGATGGCGATCTTGAGCGTGTCGGACCTGGACATTTGGGTGTGTGTGGTGGACGCCGAGTGGGCGCTGGCGATGGATCTGAGGTCAGCCTTATCTGGATCATGTGCGGTGTGGCTGGATGGTGGTTTGCGGGAGCTGCGTGAGCTGGAGGCGGAGGAAGAGGAGGTGGAGGTAGAGGCATAGGCGAGCAGATGGGGGTAGGAGGGAGGGAGGGGAAAGGACATGAGCAGGGGCGTGGGCTCGGGCGTATAAATACAGCAAACAAGGTTGTGTGGGTATCCAATTAACGTACGCTACCGACAAATACACCCCTCGTTATCTCGCTTTTACACCTGCGCCCGCTGTCAGCCTTGCCATCACCAAGCATCACTGACTTACCAGGCTAAGCTCTAATGTCCACACCCGCCGCGCCCACAGCTTGAGAGTAAGCCCCGGCTGCCCATTCGCTGCCGGAAGCTCAACGTCGCTTCCGTCCCACCAGCACTTGCGCTGCACACCCCCGTTTTAGCGAACCTCATCCCGCCAAGGCCAAATACACTCACCGCGGGCTTTCGCCAAAACAAGAGTAGCTTTTGCGCAGTTGCCATCTGTCCGTAGTCGATCTCCACCGGCTTTTCGTTATTCGGATGATGGATAATGCCGGTCTTGAGTAACACCAGCGCTATTGACGAGATACAACACCGTGAAGGTTCCAGAGCACGGAAACCCCATTCGTCTTCTCGGTTGAACCCGCTAAATAAAGTTCACCAAACGCATCCCCGCCCTTGAACACAGTCCATACCTCATGCAGAGCATGTCGATCAAGTGCTGCTCCGCCATATTGTTCTCCTTGTTCACATTCCTCTGCAGCGCCGTGAATATATTCCGTTTGTCCATCAAAAAATCCCCCGACCGCCTCTTAATCTGCACCAGCGCCTCATTCGCAATCCCAGTCTTGTCCGTAGCCGCCTGCGAGTCCTTGGAAGCAATAGAGAAGTACTCCAGTTCCTCCCTCAACACAATTATGGCCTGCTTCGTCAACAACGGATTCTGCACCGTCGCATTCATCTGATACTCGGCTGGCGAAATGTCCAGCAAGTGCTGCTGCGCGCCAAACAGCCCAGGCGTCGTCCCCGTCCCATAAAACGCATCAGACGCAGTCCGAAAAAACGTGAGCACATATTGGAAACACTCGGGGTCAAACTAGCACACAATGAAATCAACGACCGTGTTCGCCTCCAACACAGGCGCCAGAGTACTCACGTCAACCGAATAAACATCCTCCTCTTCCTCATTCCCCTCCTCGTCAGGCACCCCGTTTTGTCGACTCAGCACCAGTCCATTCGGGAACAAACACAGCAGCACCGACTCGGGCAAGTTCATGATGGTCTCCCGGTCCACTTCAAACCGGCGGCCGCGCAGGTCGAGAACGAGTCTCGTCAGCAGCTGGGGTTGCAAATTGACATTGGCAGGACCTTGCTGGACTTGGGTGATGGGGGACGAGGCGGAGGGACCTGGGGCGGACATGAATGCAAGAGCGCCACACTTTGCAACGTGCCCACTGAACGCCTGTTTGGCTGCGCCCTCGGTTCCAAATATCCGTCTTTGCTACTCTAACTCTCATGTACATATGCCGTCGTCAGAAGGAAAGACTAGTAATAATTATTAGAAAAGCCGTCTATAAACAGTCCGCGCTTTGCATTTGTCGTCGTTGCGAAGAGACAGTGTTCTTGGCTTGCGGATATAAGACGTGGAATTATAACCTTATCAAGATACGTAGGTCCAGAACAGTCTCAGGAAGAGAAACAAAGATAATAATGAATGTCAAGAAAAATATCAGTACCCACCACCACCACCATACGCATGCGGTTGCGGAGGCGCAGCGCCAGGAGGCAGATTAAACGTCCCTGAATTCCGCGAATACCTGTTTTGCTGTGGCCCTTGCGACGGCGGTCGTTGTCGACTTTGTCTTGCAACTCGACGAACACCACCTTCAGGCCCAGAAACAGGTCCCATATCTGTCAGGCGTACTCCACGAGACGCCCCATGTTGATGAGTGCTGCCGCCGTGTCGATTTGTAGATGCCACCGTTTCGTCCGACGAGTCAGGATTCCACGCTTCAGACTCGTGCATCGTTGGCGATGCAGGCACAGATCTAAATGGATTCACTTCAGCAGGAGGAAGTTGTTGTGGGCTCGCATTCCGCCCCCGGGGTATATATGATTCGTATTGTGCAGGTGCAGGTGACAGTAGCCGTTGTGGTGACGCGGGCGACATGGATTCATGCGAGTCGCTGTATTGGTCCGGCAAGAGACGCTGATTGGAATACGAGGCACTGTCAGAGATATAGTTATCTTCGCTTGTACGCGCTCCAACAGTCGACGCAGAGGACATCATTGGTTTGTTCGCAGCCAAAGGCGCAGGGAGCATGAGCACTGCATTATTGTCGTATTTTGGCCGCTGGTTTCCACTCATGTGTCCTGAAGAATCCATTGTGCTGGAACTGGCGTCATAGGCGGTCATCAAGTGTGTACCATCCGAATTGGACGCCATTGAATAACGATTGCTGCCGTCGATTCAGCAGGCTATTGGAAACAGAAGACAAGGATACGCACTTGTACCCCGAGTCCCTCGATTGGGTCCCATTCTTCCACCTCCTCTCTCGTTCAAACTCTGCCCACCTCTTCATCACAATATACGACGAATCAAACTCTCCCTCCTTATCTCCATGGTCTCCTCCCTTATCTCCAGCGACCTTCCGCGTCTGACCCCACGAGAAGTCGTCAAAGTGCCAAAACGCATAAGCAGGTAAAATTCCGTTCCAGATTGGCAGGGAAAGCAGATACACGAGCATCCACCCAACATACGCAATCTTGCGTGATGTGACAACAATCAACAAACCTGGAAGACCAAGAATGATGGCAAGTAGCACAAGGGGAATGGTGGTATTGGTATGGCCGGGGATAATCGAGTCGATAATCAGATACGCCGTAAACGAGATGGCAGCGGGAAGCACGAGCGTTCCCGCCAACTCCATACCGACGACAAACTGCATCGAGAAGCAGAACGTTCCGCATAAATCCCGCACGAGCAACAGTTCAGCCAAGTTATGAATAGTCGAATTGATCCATCGTCGCCGCTGAGATAACAGCACATGGAACGTATCCGGTACGACGGTCTTGCAAACAGCCTGAGGACAAAACACGTTCTTGCGCTTCGGGAATGTCTTGAGCATCAGTGTCGTCAGGTATCGATCCTCTCCCAACAGCAACAAATTCTTCTTGTGCAGGGTGTCAACCACGTTCTCCGAATAGTGCTCAACGATATCAGGGTTTGCCAAGATCGGCACCCAGTATCCCGAATCGCCTTTGGGAGCCTTGATCCGGTACATACTGAAACAACCGGGCAAACAGGTAACGCCTCCAAACATGGACTCGAAGGCCTTGGTCATATGATGCGAGATATAATACTCAAACACTGGAACATACCCTCACCTCAGACACAAAACCGTACAAAACAGGAGGCACGTACCTTGCATCATGGTAACAAAAGACTGAGACTTGTTCGCAATCTTCGTCTCCCCGCACAGTCCCATAATCTCCTCATCGTGCACCATGCAGCTCACCATCCTCGTCAGCGAATCCGGGAACACCTTTGTATCTGCATCGACGCAGAGCACAAGCTCGTAGCGATCCGGGCTCACACCCGTCGCCCTCCACATCGAGTTGAAAAACTCGTACTCAAACGTCGTCATCCGCTCGTCAAACATGACCTTTTGCAAAAACGCCATCAAAACGATCTGACTATCACGTTTGCCACGATTACCCGGCTTGGCCTCGTTCGCCTCGAGCGGGTTACCGACTTTGGCAACAAGCACCATCGGAACGCGTTGTTGCTTTGACCGCTCAAGCGATGCGTCATCGTACTCGTAAAACCCAGCATACACCTTTGCCATATTGTGCCGTTTGTGACCATCCGCGATGGCAACGTACGAATGTGCTTCAACCTCGTTCGGTGGGATTACAAAGTCCTTCATCATGCTCAAACATATATCAGGCGTTGTCATGTTATTGCCCGCACCCTTGACCATGCCGTCAGCGATGACCAAGATCAGTTTGTGGCTGTTTGGGTAATCGGTTGTCGCAAGGGAGTCGAGTGTGGTCCTTAAGCCCTCAATGGATTCGGAATAAGCGGTGACGAGGCATATGGTATGTGCGAGGGGGAAGTTGAAGGGTTCATAGTCAGGTGGAGGCTGTGGCACAACGTTGTGCAACGGAAAAGGACACGGGCTGTCCGAAAAAGCAGCATTTCGTTCAACAAGCGACATCATGCTCTTCGAAAAGCGATTATTGGGTGAGTCTGTCCCCTTCGTAAGTGATATCTTGGCAGAAGGTGCGTAAGAAGTCGCGCGTTTCCAGTTTGACGCAGAGGAAGAATCTAGCATTCCATAGCTCGTCGCCGGGCGAGATTTGAGCACAGGCTCTGATGGTGTAAACCTAGAATATTTTGGGAGTATCTTTGAACCGAATGATTTACCCTTGTTCAACCCATTCTTGCTGACGTTTGGCCGATACTCGTTCGGTGCAGGACGGTATATGTCATTTGACCAGTTTTCAATTTCGGCAGAACGTTGCATGCGTTGTTCATACGTTTCTCGAGGAAAATTGCCTAGCTTCCAAGAGAAGAACCATGAAAAGAGGACTGCCATGACGAATCTAATGGCGACTACGCCGATGATGAATACCAAAGAAAGGTATAACACGACATCCGAGGCAACGCATCCAATAGAATTAGTATCAATGAAGCCAATCGTAATGACATCTTGCAAGCATTCCGCGATCTTGTGTTGGCCCGTGCGCAAGAACATCATGCTGAGATCCTTGCCGTTGTAGGTACCATCTGCGTGTTTCAATTCGTCGAAGATGGCTGGGTAGTTGACTTCTGCCCCGCTTAGCCATTGTAGAAGGTTCAAGTCAAGGACATTCCTGTGATGACTATGAGTACAGGGAAAATCCGCGAGAATTGGGGTCGTACGACTCATATACTGCCAGATTGCGCCGCGGACTCATCACATCTTCCCAAGCATAGTATACTTGGCCTTGTGGGTGTATTCCTGCCAACATAGTTCGAGCTTGACTTTGCACGTGACAAGATGTCGAGCTGTCATATCCCGTCATATTCGGCCCATTATTGCCAGTTTGAGGAATAACGTTGCAAGGGAAATACCAGTCTAGGTATTCGCCACTGCCGGTAATACTCGAGTTGTTCGCTCTTGTGATAAGGCCGAGGCAGTGTTGGTTAACATTTTGAAACATGAACGAGATATCGTTTCCAGCGACATTGTAATCTCCACTAGTGAGAGGATTTGTTGAGCCATTGAATTGTCCGACGGCAGGATGCTTGAATGTGTTGAAATCGTAGTCATAACCATGGATAACGACGGATCCAGTTTCGATGGAACCTCCGTGGTAACGATTGGGCGGTTTCCCACAGACAGTTTGTGTGAAACCGAAAGTCAGAAAACCGACTCCTGCCATGAGGAAAAGGATGATGGAAAGAAGACCGACTTTTTCACGCCAAGCTCGTTGCTGTTCAGGCGTTCTGATACCTGAAAGCAAGGATCAATGCAAAGTCATTAGCATTGATTTCATCATCGTACCGCATGCTTCGAACAAGAAAGGGGGTATCCAGATTGTAAGGATGTAGCAATATACCATCCAAGGACCACCGGGACCAGGCCCTTGCCAGCAGCCTCGCTTTTTCTTCTCTAACGTAGCCTGGGATGGCACTGATGAATCTGACGGACGAACTCTTTTCCTACGCATGGTTGCGCCGCGCTTAAAAATTGCCAAGCCAGATTCTTGCACGTCTTGGTCTCTAGCGAGGATTGAGCGGCCACGTTTCAGGCCTTGAGGATAATTTCCAGTTGCTTAAACGAACGGGGTGACCATTCAACACGAGCAATGATGACACAAGATAGGACACATACAGGATGGCAAAAGATCCACAGCATCGTTTCCTTCCATTGCTTGTGCCGCATGCGCTCGATAGTGCCATTGGCGGTGGTCGGGTCCTATTCTCTCCCGGTCGGGTTTAACAAGGCTCTTCTTCCTTCCCACTCGTCCTGGATCTAGATATTCTCCAGTTTCGGCATCAAATGTTGGGCTCAGCTGGTTTTGGTAGGGAGAGGGCATGGTGCGTTGTCGCTGGGCATCTATGACTGCCTGGCGGTCACCACGCTCTGTATTTTGGAAGGAGACGACGTTTCCTGTGCTTTCGCTATGTACGAGGCGAGGCCGCTGTTGGTACTGGGTCTGTTCGGCGTGTGGTGGTGCGGGAGATACTGATTGTGATTGTCGAGGGCGGCCGGGGCGGACGGAGCGGGGCGGACGTGCGCTATCCATTTGAGGGAAGGAATGGAGTGAGCCCGGTCAGAGTAAGGATTGTGGAGGACGTCGGAGACGGCGGCGGCGGGAATAATGAGACAAGGGTAGGCGGCTTGTGGCGGTCTGCAGGGCGAAGTTGCTGTCACACTGCTGTCACGCACTGCCAAGTCCTGCATCTGCAGCCCAACCAACCATGTGTCACACGTGTGGTCAGCGGTTGCTGGCAACAACATCTACCCTGCATGCCAGCAAAGGGGGTGCAACCCAGCGCATGCAGTCGACATGCTTTAGCACGACAGGCTTGTTAGTTTGCTTCCGTTCGGGGCCCGCGCAATCCGAGCGAGACATGGGTCATGGTGTATACAGGATCAGTCAGCGCACCCAAGATTAGACAATCCCCGACTGCTGACAAATCGCCATCGACCAAATGCCGTGCTGCCGACGCGAAGCTGGTCAGCGACCATGCATCCTCGGACGCCATGGCCACGTAATACCCCGAGCAACCCACGATTTATCGCATAGACGACCCGGCAATGCCTGTCGCATCCCTGTTTTTTGTCTTCGGACATCACCCAGCGCCATGCACTCCAGAATCCTGACGACTCCAGCCCCAGGCGTCGTAGTCGGGCCTCTGCATCAATACGACGGCGAGCAGACGGCGCTGATTCACAACCTGCGAGAGGTGCGCAGTAATATCCGCAGCCAGGTTCAGCTGCTGACGTGTATCACACTAGTATGCCCACGGACAGCTCCTGCCAGAATCTGATCCCTACCATCCGTGGGAGCTCCAATGGCTAAGCAAACCGGACACGATGGGCCGGTATATGCGCGCAGCAAAATGGGATCTCGACGAAGCCAAGAGGCGAATCACGGCTACCATGGATTGGAGGCGGGACTTCCACCCCGATCTAATCCCACCCGACGAAGTAAAGATAGAGAGCATGACAGGAAAAATGTATGCACCTTCCTGACGTCATTGAACACGGGTCGACTATTTTATTATTATTAGCATTCTGAACGGATTCGACAATGATGGCAGACCTGTTCTCTACATGCGTCCTGGACGTGAGAACACGGAGACGAGCAATAGACAACTGCGTCATCTCGTCTGGTGGCTGTAAGTGTCGATCCTTCGTTTAATTAATAATGTATTCATGGCCTCGTAAGCGAACGTGCGAGGGACCTGATGCCTCCGGGACAAGAATCCCTCGTGATCATAGTCGACTACAAATCCTGCACTCTTCGCACGAACCCGTCTATATCCGTGGCGCGCAAGGTATGCATTCCCTTCTATCAAGAAAGGAAGATTGCATCTGAACCCGTTTTAGGTGCTGAGCATTCTACAACAACATTACGCGGAAACACTCGGTCGAGCTCTGGTCGTTAATCTACCCATTATCTTAGCCTTCTTCTACAAAGGCATTTCACCATTCCTTGATCCCGTAACCAGAGACAAGGTACCGCATTTCATCCCGCTGTTCTACCCCCACCGATTGCCCGCCCCAGATGCGCTTCAACCC
The DNA here is from genome assembly GCA_023014455.1 of Amanita exitialis. Classification (NCBI taxonomy): domain Eukaryota; kingdom Fungi; phylum Basidiomycota; class Agaricomycetes; order Agaricales; family Amanitaceae; genus Amanita; species Amanita exitialis. Next base: position 320,680 of record JAEBUR010000002.1, read on the forward strand.
GAACTTGAAGGAACTCATACCCCTGTCTCACCTTGACCGTGAATTCGGGGGTAAAAATGATTTCGAATTCGAGTCAGACTTGTATTGGGATCAGGTTGTCTCGTAAGTCGTCTTCCTTTCTATCTCAGGGGGTACACATTCATACATACCTGCGAAGAGCATGCAAAATTGCACCAGATGGTACCCGGATATTGGCTGAGAAAGAAATTGACCGGTCAGTGATCACACTTGGCTTCGATACGAGGGTCTCATGGCTCCGACCAGTGATTCACATATTATCATGAGCGCTGTTTCGTCAAAGCAAAATGTTATCGAATCAACAACGGTTGATAACAATACTGTTTCTGTTTCTGTTTCCGTTTCCGTTTCTGCTTGAGTTCTGATTTTCACTATTTATTTATTTACCTCTGTTTACTCGAGCTCTATCAAATGTATATTATGACAATTTAACACCACTATTGGATACAATTGTGTGCACAGATTGGATTTAGCCACAAACAATGACATTCACTTGCCACATTTCATGTGACTCTCAGTGCATGAAGGTCACCTCATATGATGAGGTGAACATGAAAGGATGATTTGCTGGCACTCAGCCCTGACAATACAAAGAAAGGATTGAGATGTTCCAATAAGATGGTAACTGCAAATAGGAAAAAAAAGAGAGTATGGAACAGGTCATTGCTGTGTCTCTTGACCACCTCTGACATTGTTACAGTTATGCGCACTTTTATTTTTCTTATGTCAGCACCTGCCTCTTTCGGTGCTTATGCAATCTCTTCTATTTTCATATGCTTATGCAATGTCACACAACGTCTGCTGTGACTCTATTCTTACCTATGCCATATGCCTACCTTTGTTCTGTCATACTGACGTCGCTATGACCTCACTCATGACGCGTTATGACGTCTACTATTATTACATCATACCTATGACGTTCTTTACCTTTTACAGACAGTAGGTTCACGTATAAATAGCAGAGTTTGTCGTAGGTCGAACCTTAAGTTCGACTTAGCTTGTATAAACCTTATAACTCGCTGCAAAGCTTGTTAGTAAGCACAAGTTAGTCTCTGGCAACCTTAATCGGTTGTGGTGAGATTTCAAGTCGTAGTTCACGTGCTCTCGCCTATAACCCTCTTCTCAAACCTGAGTCTCGCCTTATAGGCTCAGCGCTGTTTACCCACTTGTGTTCGCCAGGCTTATCTCATCGCCATCGTCTCGGACGATCCTCGTGGCATTATGTCATCGGGTAGATTGACAGACGACTTGACCATCATAACAATTTAAGTCGAACTTACCTAAACAGCTCGAGTATTAGCTCGTTAGCGCACAGACCATCGAACTTCCCGAGAGCCGGCCGGTAGGTTACCGGTGCCTGATCAAGATTTCCGGAATCTTCACAAGAGGAGCTCCCCCACCGAACAAAGCAACCAGAGGACTTCGAAACACATACACACTTCACGGAGAAGTAATCTACAAAGATAGCCGAGATCAGATCTGGAAATACAGACACTCTGATACCCCTGTCGAGCCATACCATTTTTGGATACCACAGTACAACAACCGCCCACCCAACGGAGCAGTTAAATTCCAAGGATTATACTATCTTGCAGGAGTAGAAGTTATCTTTGACACCAGTAAATCTCGCTGGACTTACTATCAAAACGACGAAGTACGTTGTGTAGAAGACGAAGCTTTTCAAGGACCATACTACGTTCCTGGAGGGATCAATAACGTCCCTGAGCACCTTAGATCACCTGAAGTAACTGGAGAATCTTCTAGCGGAAAGGGCAAATTCCGCGCACCTAGTGACTCAGATTCCGATTCTTCCCGAGAGGAGAATACGATTGAATCTAGTGACCTATTTGAGACTGCCCCATTCAAAGCGTTTCAAGAGCTAGGAACAGCACGACCTAGCCCCTTGCAGTTCACTTCCACATTAGGAAACACACCAAGACCGCTTTTATCTTTAGATCTTGCACAGACTAGTGGACCATCTTCGGACAAACAACCAGAAGAAGAACCAACTTCTGAATCGCCTATACCTCCATTAAGAACCCCTACTCCACCGCCTCCCAGAACACCTACTCCACCACCACCACCACCAGACAACGACCCTGATATCGAAATGGCTGACGCAAATGCCGATCAATGCATCAAGGGTCCCATGCCCACTAAATTCGAAGGGAACCGCAAATTAGCCGAGCTATTTATGAATGACTGCGAGATGTTCTTCGAGATCAATACTGGTTATAATACCGATAAGAAGAAGATCATCTTTGCACTCATGCACATTGGCGGAAATGCAGGCCAATGGAAGCTAGCTAAATTAAGCGACCTAAACGACGCAGCAGCATGGGGAACTTGGGCCGCATTTAAAGAGTCGTTTGAGAGTAACTGGAAACAGGTGGACAGCCCTGGAAGGGCCATGACGGAGCTATACAAAATAGTGCGACAACGCAAGAAGATGCCAATCCTACTATATATGGACAAGTTCAAGGAACTAATCAAAAAGTCCAAGATCAAGGAAGAAGCCGCCATCATTCCTCTATTTTCGGAGGGACTTCCCCCTGAAAGCGTCCACCAGATCCTTATGCAGAACCCAGCTGATCTACAGGGTTGGTATGACGCTGCACAAAGATATGCAAATGCCAAAAGCAGACTAGGCATTTTAGCAGGACTATCACACGCTGGAGGAGGAGGGAGACCATCGCCGAGATACAGAGATCCCAATGCAATGGATATTGATGCGGTCATCATCAATGCATTATCTAAAGACGAGAGAGAGCGACATGTCAAGGAAGGATTGTGTTTCATATGTCACAAAGGGGGTCATCAATCACCGAGATGCCCCATGAGGAAACCAAGCAGTGGAAACAAGAAGAAACGTTTTGGGAAGGGAGTAAAGGAGTCACGACCCCACCGTCACATCAGAGCGACTTCCACATCTATGGAAGGTGACGAGGTTGAGGGATATGATGAAGAAGAGTCAGAAAACGCTAGTGAGAATACAAGTATGACGGCCATCAGGGCTTTGATGGCGCACTTGTCTTCAGAAGATCGTCTCAGTCTGCTTGCTGAACAGGATTTTTAAACAGGGATCGCACATCAGTGGATGCTGATCCTCAAGCATCGGATTCTATCTATATTTGCGGTGTAACAGTAAAATCTTTAACCAATAAAAAGATTTCCATCCCCATTTCCATCGAATCCGATAAACCCGCTGAAACTGCTCTAGTCGACTGTGGAGCAGAAGGCCTGTTCATAGACGCATCCATTGCCTCAAACTGGAAGCGAATACCCTTGATCCGACCCATCAAAGTCAAGAATGTTGATGGATCAGAGAACGAAGCAGGAGAGATCTTAGAAAGGTGTCTGATCACCTTTAACATAAATGGCAAAACTATGACGCACTGGTTCTGGGTGACGTCATTAGGCGATCAGAACTTTATTTTGGGGCTGCCTTGGCTCGAGGAGCATAACCCAATAATAGACTGGCGAGAAAAGACTCTGGAATTCCGTAATTCCGAAAAAGAAGATATCTGTGCACGCATACGGAATCTTTGGATCCAGGCAGATCTAGAAGATGTGACAGAATATGACGACGCTCTAGCCAAACAATACACGATGTCACACAGTGGGATTGTCGCCCAGGCAGAGGTCAGCTCGCTGTATGTGGATGAGGACTCGATACCGGAAGTAGCGATTCGGAAAATCACCGCATCACAACAGATGGAGCATCGCTATAGAGGTCAGGTAGAACCTGAATCTACTGAAGGACTAGAGGTACCTTCCGAGTATATGGAGTGGAACTCAGTATTCGAAAAAGAAGCCTCGGAGCGTTTCCCTGAGTCAAGACCCTGGGATCACGCCATCGAATTACGAGACGAGTTCGTCCCTCGTAAATCAAAGATCTATAACCTATCTCCATTAGAACAAAACTCGCTAGACAAATGGATAAAGGAACAACTGACAAAAGGATATATCCGACAATCAAAATCACCTCAAGCATCGCCCTTCTTCTTTGTTCCAAAGAAGGATAGTAAAGCCCTGAGACCCTGTCAGGACTACCGCTACCTTAACAAATGGACTAAACCGAATTCATACCCCTTACCCTTAATCTCCGACCTGATGATCAAACTTAAAGGAGCACGCTACTTTACGAAGCTAGATCTCAGATGGGGATATAACAATGTAAGGATCAAAGAAGGCGATGAATGGAAGGCTGCTTTTGTCACCAACAGAGGATTATTCGAACCAACAGTCATGTTCTTCGGACTCCGGAATTCACCTGCGACGTTTCAAGCCATGATGGACGACTATTTTAGGGACATGATCGATGAAGGATGGATCGTCATTTATATGGATGACATCCTGATATGTGCACAAACAAAACAAGAACTCAAGTCACAAACTAAACGCGTTCTGGAACGCTTATGACATCACGATCTATATTTAAAATTAGAGAAATGCAAATTCGCCAAGGAAGAAGTGGAATTCCTCGGCATGATTGTTTCCCACAATACGATCAAAATGGACCCTATCAAACTAGCCGGAATTAGGGACTGGCCTGTACCAACTACAGTCAAACAAGTACGCTCGTTTTTAGGATTCGGAAACTATTACCGCCGCTTTATCGCGCATTTTGCACATCTTGCAAAACCCCTTCATGATTTGACAAAGAAGAACAAAATCTGGGACTGGTCACCGGAATGTCAAGTCTCTTTTGATCTTCTAAAAGAACAATTCGTGACCGCCCCTGTATTAGCCATGCCTGATGCGACCAAACCCTTTATTCTAGAAAGTGACGCATCCAAATGGGCTGTAGGAGCGACTATACTCCAAGCGGACAGCAATGGCCAGCTGCATCCATGTGGATACCTCTCCCATGCCTTAACCCCTACCGAACGAAATTGGCAAATATATGACAGGGAGCTTTATGCTATAATTCACGCACTCAAAGAATGGAGATACCTGCTCTTAGGAGCACCTCACACCATCACCGTTCGATGCGATCATAAAAACTTAACCTATTATCGCGCACCTCAGCGCTTGACTGCACGCCAAGCCCGCTGGTGGAATAATCTATCCAGATATAATTTACAACTAGTGCACACCCCTGGAGCTAAACTGACTCAAGCCGATGCTCTTTCCCACCGCCCTGACCACGCCGAGGGAGAAGAAGACGACGAAACAGTCACTATGCTCCCACACTCTATATTTATCCAATCGCTATCATTAGACCTTCGCAAAAGGATTATTAATAGCAGCGCCACTGACGCATTTGTTGAAAAAGTCAGACACTGCCTCGATAAAAATACCCCGCTTCCATTTAGAAGCACCATCTCCGACTGGACACTGGACAATGGACTATTATTATACAAAGGAACACCCTATGTTCCTGATGATCTAGATCTACGCTGTGATATCATCAAAGAATACCATGAATCACCAAGCGCAGGACACCCTGGATTCTTCAAAACGCTCGCTTTGCTCAAAACTCGTTATTGGTGGCCAGGAATGACTATATTACTAAAGAAATACATAGATGGCTGTGGAACTTGCCAACAGATGAAACCAAACACTCATCCCACTGCCGCACCCCTAACACTGATCATTTCGCATGCCCAGCGACCATTTCAACAGATAACAATGGATTTCATCACCGATCTACCGATCTCTGATGGTTATGATTCTATTCTTGTCGTGGTCGACCAAGGCCTTACAAAGGGGGTAATTCTATCGCCTTGTCACAAAACAATCACCGCCGAACAAACAGCGACGCTCTATATCAAAGAAGTATTCAAACGCTTTGGACTTCCTGATATCATGATCTCAGATCGAGGACCACAGTTCGCAGCAAAAGTCTTTAAGGAGATAACCACCGCGCTAAATATAAAACATCGAATGAGCACCGCCTTTCATCCGCAAACTGATGGACAATCAGAACGTCTAAATCAGGAACTAGAGATCTATCTCCGGATATTCTGTGCCTATGATGTAGCCAACTGGAGCAGAGTCTTACCTATTGCCGAGTTTGCACACAATCAACGCACTCATCAAGAGCTGAAACAATCGCCTTTTCATCTCATGTATGGAACAGACCCTGTGGCACTACCAGAAGTAGTTAGCAGAATGGATGCACCTGCAGCAGACGCACATTTAAAGCAACTCCACAAAGCAAGAGAAGAAGCACTTGCAGCACACGAGTTAGCACGTCTAAAAATGATGAAACGCACCATCCGTCACTCTAAACCCTTTAAGGAAGGAGACAAAGTATGGTTAGAGTCGAAGAACCTTTGCATACCATATGAAACACGTAAACTGGCACCTAAAAGGGAAGGACCATTCCAAATCGAGAAAGTCCTAGGACCAGTAACATACAAACTAAAGTTGCCAGCCCAATGGCGCATTCATCCAGTATTCCATGCAGCCCTCCTTACACCATACAAGGAAACCGACATACATGGACCAAATGACACGAGACCTCCCCCTGATCTGATAGAAGGACAGGAAGAGTATGAAGTTGAAGCGATAATAGCGCATCGCAAAAAAGGCAATTCATACCAATACCTCGTGAAATGGAAGGGATATGATACGTCATACAACACCTGGGAACCCGAACGCAACTTGACTAATGCGGAAGAAGTCCTAGACAGATATAAAAACAGGAGAAAACTTAACTGAAGACTAGCAATCCTTGCATCGCTATCTAACCACAGTCTATGTCTTCCAAGTCTACCTCCCCTGTTCCCCCTCATGTCTACTCCGCATACTTTTCAGTCGATAAGTCAGGACGACCCACTGACCCTCGCCTCATTGAGCGCACCCCTGAACGCCCCGCGCTTGTATACCCTCGAGATGATACACCCTCGGACTTCGACCCTAACGACATCATGCCTGAGCCACATCACGCACCAACCAATGACCCTCAGGGTCCCCTTACGTCACAAACCGTCGAAACCGCCATCTCTCAAGACCACTCCACCCCCTCCCGAGGAGAAATACCAGCAGGATCTTCGGGACTATACCCTCGTCATGTGGTACCTGAGAGTAATCAGGGACACCTTTCATTGGATGCTCCGATGGATACCGAAGCAGTCACCAGAGACTGTATTACAGATAGCCCCAAAGCTACCCCCAGTGGCGGAACGCATATGCTATATTCAGAGAAGGCTGGAGAACCACGAACGATTCCAGCTCACGGAACTACTGGATATTCAGGAGCGTTTAACTCTGGTGCTACCTATCCACAAATACTTAATCGGATTAGGAGAACCATCGCTTTCGCCCGGATCGAACTGGATCAAGCAATCCCTGTTCGTCTTGCACAAGTCTGGAGAATACTTTCCAGTCAACCACACTCCCTCGCCATCAGACAGATTGCGATAGAAAATGCCAACTTCGACTGCACCAACCTCATCGAGACATTTATCAATGTCACTCATCTAACCTGGGAACTAACCAACTCTATCCAACTAAACCTGGACCAACTTGCCCTGGATCTTCTTCGCCGACTCCTGATCACCGACGTCGAACGATACATCATTGACGCCATCAAACTAGTACGCGATGGACAGCTATGCATCTATGTACAGCAGAATGACGTCAGGAACCTGATCAAGATCAACTCCTGGTTTAACCCCATTTACGTTGTCCCAAACCGCTTTCAGATCCTTGATGCAGCAGACGAAATTCACGATAAGATCGAAGGAATACTCGCCCATGTCGAGAAGGCAATCAAATCCGTCAATGAGACGCACATTTATGTCAACGACATGTTCCCACCTCGACCTTCGAAATCACCTCGCATAGTCCTCAATGGAGATGAAGTTCAAGTAGTTATTTGCACCCTCGCCGAATTAGACTCGGCCACACCCCTGATGACAACAACGCCCCTTGTCACGAGACAGCCTGAAGGATCGGCTTCAGCAGCCAAACAGACAGCCCCGAAAGGAAAGTCTATACCGATTTCGGCACTGATGAACCCTCAGCCATCAGCGCAACCCTCGACGACGATACCCTCGAACCCTCCTGTCACATTTTCAACAGTCAACCTGGAGACACCACCTAGACAGAAAGGAAAGGGCAAGGCAACGACACCTGCCACTCCTCAGGTGCCCCGAAAACAACCTCGACGCCCTCATTGTCTCATTTGTAACTCCTGAGGACACATCACGTCACAACACGACCCCAATCATCATCTCGCGCTACCGAAATCAGTTCCTAGATGCATTGAGAATGCAGGGTCTACCCCTGGCGCATCGCCACGCCCAGCGAACCGCTCACAATGCCCTCCTTCGACGCGCCCTCGTCCCCTTCATCGCACCCGCCAAGGATTCCAGCAGGGAACCCGCCCTGGGACCGTTACCTTCGATAACGAGGAAGAACATTGTGCCTGGTTAGCAGGACGACACTGCCCTGACGATGAAGATGACGAATTCCACCTCGGAAAACCCGATTGGTGGACCGAAACCGAGCACAACAACGTTGAGTGAGTGCTCATTGTACTTTTTGTTTATTAGTGTATAGTATTACTTGTGGACAAGTAATCTAGCGAAGAGCTAGTGTTACAGTTATGCGCACTTTTATTTTTCTTATGTCAGCACCTGCCTCTTTCAGTGCTTATGCAATCTCTTCTATTTTCATATGCTTATGCAATGTCACACAACATCTGCTGTGACTCTATTCTTACCTATGCCATATGCCTACCTTTGTTCTGTCATACTGACGTCGCTATGACCTCACTCATGACGCGTTATGACGTCTACTATTATTACATCATACCTATGACGTTCTTTACCTTTTACAGACAGTAGGTTCACGTATAAATAGCAGAGTTTGTCGTAGGTCGAACCTTAAGTTCGACTTAGCTTGTATAAACCTTATAACTCGCTGCAAAGCTTGTTAGTAAGCACAAGTTAGTCTCTGGCAACCTTAATCGGTTGTGGTGAGATTTCAAGTCGTAGTTCACGCGCTCTCACCTATAACCCTCTTCTCAAACCTGAGTCTCGCCTTATAGGCTCAGCGCTGTTTACCCACTTGTGTTCGCCAGGCTTATCTCATCGCCATCGTCTCGGACAATCCTCGTGGCATTACGTCATCGGGTAGATTGACAGACGACTTGACCATCATAACAGACATATTCTTCACATTTCTTATCAGTAAATGTAGATACAAAGATCATAATATATGTACATGCTCCCACCACAACACACTGGCTTATTTTGTGCCTCTACCTTTATCATCCCTAACTGCCCCTTCATCAAGAAACAAGTTGGAAATTTCCATATGACCCTTTCCTTCTGCAGCCAGGCCTGCAGTCCCATATCTTCCACTCTGAGCTTTGACATCTGCTCCATTGTCCAGGAGCAACTTGACAATGTCTGGTTTGTTCCTCCTAATTGCAGCCTGGAGTGCATTTCCACACTCTCCACCTGGGGCATTGACATCAGCCCCTTTGTCTAGGAGCAACTTGACAGTCTCCAAATTGCCCTGAATTGCTGCAGCCTGGAGTGCATTTCCACACACTCCACCCTGAGCATTGACATCAGCCCCTTTGTTGAGGAGCAACTTGACAGTCTTCAAATTGCCCTGAATTGCTGCAGCCTGGAGTGCATTTCCACACACTCCACCCTGGGCATTGACATCAGCCCCATTGTCTAGGAGCAACTTGACAATTTCCAGACTGCCTGCTCTGGCCCCAGCCTGTAATGCACTACTATGTTCTCCACCCTGTGCATTGACATCAGCCCCTTTGTCTAGGAGCAACTTGACAATTTCCAGACTGCCTGCTCTGGCTCCAGCCTGTAATAATGCACTACCATCTCCACCCTGTGCATTGACATCAGCCCCATTGTCTAGGAGCAACTTGACAATTTCCAGACTGCCTGCTCTAGCCCCAGCCTGTAATACACTTCCACCCTTTCCACCCTGTGCATTGACATCAGCCCTTTTGTCTAGGAGCAACTTGACAATTTCTAGACTGCCTGCTCCTGCTCCAGCATGTAATACACTTCCATGCTCTCCACCCTGGGAATTGACATCAGCACCTTTGTCTAGGAGCAACTTGACAATGTCTGGTTTGTTCCTCTTTATTGCAGCCCACAGTGCATTTCCACACTCTCCACCCTGTGCATTGACATCAGCCCCTTTGTCTAGGAGCAACTTGACAATTCTCAGACTGCCTGCTCTGGCTCCAGCCTGTAATGCACTACCATGTTCTCCACCCTGTGCATTGACATCAGCCCCATTGTCTAGGAGCAACTTGACAATTTCCAGACTGCCTGCTCTAGCCCCAGCCTGTAATACACTTCCATGCTTTCCACCCTGTGCATTGACATCAGCCCTTTTGTCTAGGAGCAACTTGACAATTTCTAGACTGCCTTCTCCTGCTCCAGCATGTAATACACTTCCATGCTCTCCACCCTGGGAATTGACATCAGCACCTTTGTCTAGGAGCAACTTGACAATGTCTGGTTTGTTCCTCCTTATTGCAGCCTGCAGTGCATTTCCACACTCTCCACCCTGTGCATTGACATCAGCCCCTTTGTCTAGGAGCAACTTGACAATTCTCAGACTGCCTGCTCTGGCTCCAGCCTGTAATGCACTACCATATTCTCCACCCTGTGCATTGACATCAGCCCCATTGTCTAGGAGCAACTTGACAATTTCCAGACTACCTGCTCTAGCTCCAGCCTGCATTGCATTTCCATACTCTCCACCCTGAGCATTGACATCAACCCCTTTGTCTAGGAGCAACTTGACAATTTCTAGACTGCCTACTCTAACTCCAGCCTGTAATGCACTACCATGCTCTCCGCCCTGGGCATTGACATGAGCCCCATTGTCTAGGAGCAACTTGACAATGTCTGGTTTGTTCCTCTTTATTGCAGCCCACAGTGCATTTCCACACTCTCCACTTGGGACATTGGCATCAGCCCCATTGTCTAGGAGCAATTTGACAATATCTGGTTTATTCCTCCTTATTGCAGCCTGCAATGCACTTCCATACTCTCTACTGTGGGCATTGACATCTGCCCCTTTGTTGAGGAGCAACTTGACAATGTCTGGTTTATTCCTCCTTATTGCTGCCTGCAGTGCATTTACATACTCTCCACCCTGGACATTGAAATCATCCCCTTTGTTGAGGAGAAACTTTACAATGTCTGGTTTTTCCTCCCTTATTGCTGCTTGCAGTACAACTTGATCCTCTTTACCCTGGGCATCAACATTAGCCCCTTTATCTGGGAACAAATTCATCATATCTAGATTATCCTTGAATGCTGCAGCCTGGAGATTCCCATGATATCCAAAATGAGCACTGAGATCAGCTCCTTTGGCCAAGAGCAACTTGTCATTCTCTAAGTTCTCCTGAAATGCTGTAGCCTAGAGTATATTGCCATAGAACCCAACCCAAGCATTGGAATCAGCTCTATGCTGCATTAAACATAAGCTGAGTCTCACTTACAGTTTCATGGCTGATGGATCTATCTTCATCATAGTTTTTGTCTGTCACTAGAGCATGTATCAATATAGTATACATAAGAAGCATAAGAGGTATACATGGACTCAATACATGCTCTTGTGACACAGCTTTTCCAACAAGAAAGGCAGCAGCTAACAAAACATGCAGTAAGTGCATTCCTTAGGGCAAGGATCAAGGAGCCTACAATGTTCATCAACTATTATGTCATGAGAGGTAAAGATTTTCTTGAGAAAATTGGTGGCAGAGTTTACATCATTGAATGGTAGATTGGACTTGAAATCCTAATAAGCCAGTTAAAAGGAGATTGTGGTACATGAAGATGAAAACCCACTTCAGGTTGAATGCCACACCAAACATCATCATGGCTGATAGCCACTTTTGCATGTGGCACCTAAAATTTGTTCTCATGATATCACATGGAAGATCATCTGAACTTACTATTTTCAAAAGCATATGATTGATATAGGTTGAGGGATGTATCTGACATCAATCATAAGGACCACAACAAAACAAAGGCATTGGTACATACAGGATGAATGGCTTCTGACACATAATCACCTTTAATTTTGACATGCTTCATGCCATTATCACTTGATTGCACATTCCAACCACCAAGGGCAGCCTGCTGTGATTGACCACTATTGTGATATCCACCCAATGTTGGAGAATATTCCTGCAGGCCAGTGGAGCCAGTTGTAGGAACATGGACAGGTTCAACCAATTGCTCTGATGCCTTGTCAGGCAATGTAATAACATAGCCCCGCAGAAATGTGCATTGATTCAACATTTCTTCCCCATCAGCAACAATGGCATTAAACCTTGGTCCTACCCGTGCAGTGACAGCACCAACCCTCTTCCATTGATACATTCTGCCTGACTTTTTTGACATACATCCTGGATAGTTTGGTGGTACTCTAACTGCCATAAATTGAAGATAGTCATCAGGTTGAGACTGTCTATCAAATGTTGCAATACCCCAGCTTTCAGACTTGATGCAAGCTGTGACAATATAGAATGAACCATTCAATGCATCAGGTCCTCGCCGCCACTTGAAAAAACTGTATAATTTCTCTGCGTGACGACCAGCAAACTCCCTGAAGAGATTGGGGTTTGCTGCTTCATAAAGAGTGGCACCATCTGGCAACATAAGGGTAGCACCTTCAGATGCCGTACAGTAGAATGCTTCTGGTCTGCATACATAATTTAGTTGTGGTCAACGTAAAATGACTGCATACTGACGTGGCACTAACATGCTGGACGCTCTCGCTCATCAGATGTGAGGCCTGATCGCAGTACAATGGTAACTCTAATAATTCCACATTTGTTATCGGCTCATATCCATCCGGAAGAACTGAAGGGTTGGCAGGGTGATCCGCCGGTAGACAGGCGTTGAAGAGAAAATCAAACGCTCCATCGCGTGTTATCCTGCCAACATCTCCTACTCGAATACCCTTCTTGCGGTATTCGAACGAAAGCGAATGATTCGGCCCCGGCACATAGAGTGGATGGCCTAGTTGATGACATAGTTGAAGACGCATGTAACGTTTAGCAGCCGAAGACGAAAACTCCAAATCTGCAGGCCCGACCCCACGTACAACATTCTCCATCATGTGCTATTTGAAATGAAAAACAGCGTGTTCCCAAAGTGAAGACTTACTTACCTGAGAGACGTGCTGGACCACCGTCTTGCACCTTTTTGATGAAGGCTCCTCGTCTGATGAAGCGGCATTGAAATCTTCAACGGTCGTTGACTGCAATTATTGTCAGTTACCAAATAAAGTCGAGCGTGAAGTTGACAATTACTGCAGATGTTACAACTTGTGCTGTGCGATCATGATCTATGTGTTACAGCAAGTATAAAATCGAGACTCGAAAGGCAAAAGACCCTACCAACTTGATGGTCGGCGCCTCGACGTCTCTTGAAAGCCCTGAGACTGCTCTGGTCGTCACAAGTAGCGCCTGAGGGGGCGCGACATGTAGAACCAATGGACAGTGGCGGTTCTAATAACGTATCAGCATCCGTTGTTTGACCGCCGATTTCATCCCCAGTCACAGTTGACGACGTGTCGATCATATGCATAGCTCCTTGAATGTAGTTGATTGTAACCGCGAACATATTACCAGCGACGCTATTCAAGATGCTTCGACCGATTGCAGTTCCTGTCGAACCGGAAAGCACCGAAGACCCAACTGCACGGCCTTTCTCAGTGACAATGTTTTCTTCATCACTGCCCCTTTCTGCATTCTGCATGTGTAGTATGTGATTTCTGTTGCGCGCGAGTGAATGGATGTGTCGATGCCCAAACAATCACAAATCTTGTGCAATCGCGTCGTCTTACCCTAGTTTATCAAGGCGATCTCCGTCTCCAGCACAACCACTGGCAGCACAGCCAGCGTCCACCTCGATTAAAGAAATATTTTTTTCATCAATAAAATCCTTGTCGCCTGCCAATACGCAAGAATTCCTATTCTCTGAGAACACGAAAATGACCCATTGGCTTCTAGTGCATCAGTCCTTCGTTACCACTGCATCGTGTCAATTGGAGCCGTAAAAATGCGTTAGATAATGTTGTTACCGGAAAAAGAGTTTTCCGTGAACATAATCGACAAGACTCTTTATATTCATGTCGCGCAAGTATTTCCCTTCTATCAAGGGAAGAATACTCTGAGCCTATTTTCGGTTCTGAGCATTGTCTCCGTGGAAACAACGTCGAATACTAGTCGCTAACCTATGAATCATGGGCACCGTACTTCATTATTCAACCTGCACCGACCATCTACTCCAGATACGTTTCAATCGGATCGAAAGTTCTCTCTTTCTACCCGGATGAGCACAGGTCTATTGAAGAGCATGCAGAATTGCGCCATGACGATACTCGCATACTTCCCCATCATCAGGCAAGGTGCTATCGACAATTGACACCATCTCCGTTTCAGTATCGGTCTTCGTTCCTGGTTCTGATTTTTCACTCCTTTACCACCATCTATCTCAACTGGAATTAGCTGACGAGATTTAATATTGTACTGTTGAATGCAATTACAGAGATTGTACGATTAACACAGTCAAATGCAAGGAGTGAGAGCCAATCTTAAGAATCATTGTCTGAGTCTTCCCCGTCCGTCGTAAAATGATCCACAGTGAGGACAGCATCATTTCCATCTCCACCCCCACCCCCTGAGCCGCCCATCATCTGATTGGCAACAACCTCTTCCAACGAATAAGTCTCGCCAAGCACCAGCACAGGGTACTCGACTCCTCTATCACGCAGCTCCCTCAACTTGGACACCAATGCCTGTCCCTCTGCATCCTGGATATCGGCATACATGTCCAACGGAAATTTCACGGCCAGGATAGCTCTGAACAGCCACTGTGCCTTAGTTTCCGCATATGGTCCACCTCTATCGGGGAACCAAGCGTCAGGACGATACCGCGACCATCTCGTTCCACCTGACACGCTCCATTAATTTAGAAATCTCCCCAAATATAGAAAGTACTCACTCGGGAGTGTGCAAAACTGCAACGAAGGCACGATATGACCCCATCTTGTGACGGTGTCGTGTTCGTGGTCAAGATCGTCCACACTGATCGGCACATTGTATATATGCGATATACCCAGATTCATCAGAACCTGGAAACCGGGAAGCAGTGACTCGACGTGGTCGAGGAAAGGCTAAAGCAAGGAACAACGAAAAAAAAAAAAAAGAAAAGAAAAAGTCAACAATCGAATCCCATCAAGAGGTCCAGAAACACCGACTGACCTGGACATCATCGTCCAACGGAGACGCGTTCCGTATCCTCAGCATCACCACACGCGGCAGACTCGTCACAATGGCCGTGAACAGCCCACGGTCCCACTGAACCACAATATTGTCCAACACACTCACACTCCTGTTCGACAACGCAAACGCAGGGAGAACCTCCTCCGGCGGGGGATCAAAGTCCCAAATCACGGTCATGTGGAACACGTTGGAGTACGGGATCACGAACTGTGCGACTTTGCTTGGGCCGACGTAGGTTTCGAGGTTGGGGAGCAAGATGTACGGGAAGACGTCCGAGACGAGCCGGAGGAGGTCGACTCGGGTCGGTGGTTGGATGACGAGGTCGCGGATGGACGGGTGGGACTGAAGGAAGGGTGTGATGTGGGGAGAGTAGGGCAGGGAACATTGCCTGAGGTTCGAGAACGGGTTTGCGCGGATGAGGACCAGCAGTGAGAGGGCGTTGGAGATGTCGAGTGATTCGAGGTATACCGTGCGCCTTAGCGCGCTCGCCAGGAGCCTAAAGAAGCTCTGTGCAAGATGTCGCACCTGGAAATCTCTAAGACAATGCTTGGTCAAGACACAGATCCGTGAGCAGACAGACGTACATTGAGAAGCGCCGGACAGAGAACGCAGCCAGTTGCCGGCCCAAAAGAGATTTGCAGCATTTGACGGTTTGGGAAGGCGTTGAGAGGGGGATGAGGCGGTAGAGTAGACGGAGGGCGACGGGATAAAGTTGCTTGGATGTCAGACAAAGAGCGAGAAGTTCTGAAGAAGACGAATAGTGGACTACCTCATCGAGTAGCTCTGGAGGGCAGGAAGAGATGGACGGCTTGAGGAATGCCGTTGAGTACACAGACGACGGTGGGAGTAAACTCATGATAAGCCTATTATGCAACAGAATTTACATTATCTACACAACCTGGTAGTCCTCCACCGTAACATGCGCATCGACAGAAAACGCAGCATCGTCTTCGCCTTCGACCTTTTTGGCAGACGCGATATTCACCCCAGCCAGACTTCCCTGGCCCGTGAACGACACTTTGACGGGGAAGAACAGCCCCGCGTCATCCCCATCGATCGTAAACACCAGTGAACCCGTTCGGCTATCGTCCAACTGCGATATCACAGGGATTGACCACGCAAGAGAATGCGACGATGCGTCAAGCGCCCATTCGCCAGTATGGGAGCTGACCGTCGGGTACGATCCGTCCCTGGAATGACTTGATGAGCTAAATAATCTTCATCACCAACCTGCGTACACTTACGGTAGAGGAATCAAAATGACCACATCATACAAAGTGATGTTTTCGTTTTCAAGCTCGTACTCCATGCTGACCTCGCACGTCCCATCGTTATTCGGAGCAGGCCAACAAGTGACTAGAATTGATCCTTAGTCGAAAGTCTTCCTATGTTTTGTACCAAGCCTTACTTGACAATGGCACATTGCTTTCATCTGTCCCAGCATATCTCCACTTGAGCACAGCCACATTCGTGTTGACCGGAAACGCTTTTGATGAATCCTTCAATGCGATGACACGTTCTTGACCCGCGGCGAACTTGGAAACATTTGGATGCTGCTTGAACTGCAAAGCATTGCCAAAATCGGCTGAAAGCGGTTCCAGTGCCAGTTTGATATGAGCATAAGCCGAGTCTGTGATCACGAGAATCATTTCGCCCTTGAGTTCCATCGACTGCACGCCTCCGTCGCGGAGCAGCGAGAGAGAGACTGTCTCTTTGATCACGATATGGACGCTGACAATCGATCAGCAAACTCAATTGCATACATGCACCGACCTGCCTCTCGGGTGAAACCTCTGGTAGACTGCCACGTTCGCTCGTCTTTTGCAACGTCTGTTCTGAGGCTGCGACTGGTGTTTGAGGTGCTGAGATCTCGGGGCTGGGTACAACAGCTTCGGCCCCCAAAGCATCTAGGAGCTCCGCTTGCTTGGTCTTCTTCGCACCCAGCTTCATGCCTGATCCTTTGAAAGCAGGGGCACGGGGCGAAGTAGTGGCAGGCGACGCGGTGGTGATGCGAGTAACAGGCTCTGGGGCTTCAAAGCGAGATACGGGCGAGTAGCCTGTGACGCCTGCCCCAATGTAGCTTCCGCCGCCTGCGCCAGCGGTACGTCTCTGTTGTTCGCGGCGTTGCATCTCCAGCTGCTTCGCACGCCGTTTGAGTTCCTCTTTGGCTTCAGCTTCCTTGTTCTATGCAACTAGTTAGATCTGTCGTAATTTGACACCAGCGTGAGCTCACCCTGGCGATGATCTCCTGTATTTTCTCCTCATGACTTTCCATCTCCAGTATACTTCTGACTTGCGTCAAATTTACTTGTTCCCGATAACCCAAACTGACAATTTCGTCGAAGGCACCCAACAGCCCAAACGCATTCTTCAGAATCTCCCGCTCATCTGCGCTTCTGCAGACATCCGAAACTAGACGTGCAAAGAGATGGAGTGTATCTATGTCTTGCAGAATATTCGACGCTTTATTCGTGATAAGTAGAATGTAGAGATCTTCTAGCGGTTGATACACGTAGCGGACGTCAGCAGTTTCGACGCTCGTATGTTGGGTATTCGTGGGGATGAGTTTTGGAAATGATGCGAGGAGCGATTCAATCCTTGTGCGTGTCATGTCGCGGAACTGGCGTGAAATGACGGCTGTAGTGTGTGGTATATAAATGGGGCGATTGAAGGAAAACGAAACTTACGCTTGCCGCCCTTGGTGCAGATAGAGGCAGCCAGCACAACCTGTTTCCATTTTCATGTTGAGCAGATGCCACGCTGCGTCGATCCACTAGAGCTTACCATCTTCTTGGATGTATGCGCACGTCTCGTGAGGGACACACTGAAAGTGGCACTGCTGACTAAAATTTACTCATCCACGACCTCTCCAGGCTGGGATCATATCTTCAATGCTGCTAAAAAAAGCACGATACAGCTCTGCTAAAAGGTTGGAACACATCGATCAGCAGACAAAAGATAGGTATTTAGACACACAAAAAATACTTATTCTATAGCTAATATTTGTCTACGTAATGAACAAATTCATTTGGACTAAAGGTGGCCTGGCATGAGTGCAGTCACGTGGGACTTGTATTCCAGTCGTATTTTTCCTTTGACCTTCACGTCTTTGCTCGCGACCCTTGTTCGTGGCCTCGGAACTGTCGCCTGCCTCGTAAAAGACAGAGCCGATCAAAGCGAAAGTCGTCCCAGCATCAAGAGAGTACAAACCACACAGGACGTTCTCCGTGTTTTCCGCTCGCAGGTAATGCGGCTCTCGGAGAGAGGCAAGCTTATTTGGGCGTTATTGAAGAGGGATTGCGCATGAAGAAAGTATCCAGAAATAGGCGTCGTACCGTTTTGGCACATGCCTTGCGATTGAGGTGCTTTCGAAAGCCCGCGGGTAGGTTGTATTTGACTGGTATGGATGGGCCGATAACGTGAATGCTTGGCGGTTGGCCGCAACGAATTCTAGCGATCGATCGTTGGTAACATTGTACCGTGTGTTACGGTAACTGATCAAATGGGACACCGGAAAGAGATGGCATAAATCTCCGCTCTCCAGCGTTTGTCGACAGAAAGGCGTGGAACTTATCTGCCAGCCGACCGAACAATCAATTCCCGACCGATCTATCAACGGCTTTCCATGTTTTGCCTGGAGCGAACACGATTGTCTCGGAAACGATCCTCCGCGCTGAGGGCGGGCATCAACTATGAGTCTGATGCTGAGTTCTTTTAGTTTGGCTGGCGTCCCTGTTAATATGGAAGCCAGAGGGTTTCGCAGTGCCAAATCGAAGATGCCAGAGCCGGAGGCCTTAGATGGAACATTACTCATCAGCGAATATTGCCATACAATGTACAGAGCGTTAGGGAACGCCTCCTAACATCTTGGTAGTCATGGATTCCATGAGCCTAATCTGGGAAAATTCAAATAGCTCTATTGCCAGGGTATCCGCTTCAGACGTTGAAATCGCTCCAAGACATCGGAACAATGCAGAACGACGCGTCCTATCCTGGCAAGTCGCTCTCTTGCATAGTAAACAAAACAAAGGGGCTAACCATAGGCTTTGGCTTTCCAGTTCCAATCGCGACACACTTGAGAGACGAAGGCCATTGAAGTCCGCGGGCGGAGGAGAGTCGGGAGCACGTGATGTTCTCAACGAACGCGTCGCGTAATGTTTGGTTCTCATCAACGATATGCCAACCCACCAATAAATAGATACTCTTCCCTCTCCCGCATCCCTATTGCCTCCATCTCCACCACAATGACCACACCAGCGCCTTCGCTCTCCCGCACGTCTTCAACTGCGAGCTTCTCCTCAACAGATGACGCCGCGGCTGGCAACTCAGTCATCCGCCGCACGCGGAAAAGGTTCACGAGCGCACAACTTGCCATGCTCGAAGACCTTTTCCACAGAAACTCGCACCCATCACGTGAAGAGCGCGAAGGCGTTGCCAAGGCCGGGGGAATGTAAGTAACTTCCCTCCTATTGACCCCGCTCATACTTCTCCGGGCAGGGAGGTCAAATCAGTTACCATCTGGTTCCAAAACAAACGCCAGACAGAGCGCAGGGTCGCTCTCCTCAACTCTTCAGATACTTCATTCGCTACAATCAAGGGGCCTCACCCCTCTGCGCAGACACAGTCTACGACCTCTTCCCACCCGTCTCTTGACCGCGTTGCATCAAGAACAGAGCTAAGGGCATTAGCACCGCGCACCCCGACGCGTCGACGCAGTCCAGGGGACAACTTGTGGGACAACATGCCTTCGTCACCCATCACATCGCCCATTAGCCCTCCTCCACGAGAGTACGTTGAGCTGGCGAAAAATCAGCGCGTAAGGCGCACCCTTGAATGGGCCTGCGCTGCAGCCCGCCTGGCAGAAAAGGAAGGCATCAGCGCTTCCTTATCCTCCCACCCGCAGCCTCGTAGAACGAGGGGGAAAGCCCACCAGCACCAGCACCAGCATCATCGCCGTCATCACCAGCACCACATCCAGGCTCGAGCTCAGCCACAGGCCACAGCTCAGCCTCAGTGCCGACACAAGCACCCCGCCAAGGCTGACGCAGACCTGACCGAAGAAGAGTCTGACGAGCTCATCACCCCAACTGGGAGTTGGATGCAGGAAGAAGACCGGTGGATCGCTCGCCCAGACGGCGCGATGCAGGTGGCCGTTGTTTCCGTAGCAGCATCAAAGTCTGCTTCTCAAGGAACGCGGGGACAGGAAGACGACGTGATGCGGGCAGCACTGGCTCTATGCGGTTTGGGCCGTCGCTCACAGGCATGATCAGTTCATCACAATACCCAATATAGTCGCAAGCAAAAAGAAAAGAAAAAAAAAAGAGATAGAGGGCTGGACGATTCGACCAACGAGGGAACTGGAACACAATCACTATTCTTATTCTGCATTTTATCACCCAGTATATACTACACCACTTTGTCAATAGCTCATGACAGACGGACACGTACATACGACACTTCTTGCACATATTATATATATAATTGTCGATGACATAGGCTGTACTCGAGGTTTATGTTGTATCCTGTCCTTTCCTCTACATGCAGAATAAACCAATGTTTACATTGATCATTTTCAGTGTCGTCAATATACGTACAGCTATACTCGTCGAATTTCGTGGAAAGAAAAAACGTAACAAAGCGATTTATGGTTTGAATCTATACCTTAAGGGAAAGAATGCTTAAAAGAGTGATTAAAGACCCATTAAGAGTAAAATCGAAAAAGAGATCCTGTATGCCGCAGAAGACAAAGAGACCGATCCCAGTGCACGAAAAGTTGGAACAAATCAATCAAGTGTATGCATCGCATTCCCAGTGATCACATCCTCCAGACTGTCCCTGAGATGCCGGATCTTGTCTTCAAGGCCGTCCAACGTGTTCCTCAAGTGCACCACCTCGCTATGCCATGCGGAGCTGCCAATCGGAGGCAATGATCCTCCCCCAAAGGGCAACGATGTCGGTTTCCCCACAAACTCGTCTCGCAACGCGCTCACAACGCCTTGCACCCACCGATCACGCTCTTCCACGCGCCTGAGCTCTTTTCTCCTTCCATACTCCTCTCTGGATCCTATCCTCACCAACGTCCACAAGTTGCTGATCACCAGCAACACAATCACAAACCACAAAATCGTCGTCGTCGACGACTGGTCCCACGCATCCCGGATGAGCTCAAGCGCGCCCCTGGTGCTCCTCTTCGCGACCTGGCACGCGCCGTCAAACGTATCCCACGCCCACTGCAGCCCACGCCTATTCCGTTCGTGCTCCCGCTGCCGCCACTCGGCCTCCTCCGACAGCGGCTCCCCGGTAGCACCCACCTTGTCCACCTCGATCGGCACAGCAGTCGCCGACTCTACGAGCTCGATCGCAGACGGGTCCACACCCGCGGGAACAAACTCGGACTGGTGTTCTTGGATATAGGCGCGCATCGCCTTCTCCAGTTCGACATGATACACTTTCTGACCATCTATCGCCGACTTTTCGATGATGCCTGATACGGATCAATCAGAAGAAGCAAAGAACGCAAAGCTTGTAGTAGCTTACCCTTGATAAAACTTCGCCCAGTCCACTCGACCTGCGTCGTGATCACGACTTTGGACGTGATAGCGCTCGCCCACATGATACACGTCCGCGTCTTGACCGAGAACACGCCACCACTCGGCACATCGGGCGTCCGCGTCGTCGTGAGCATCGTGAGATAGTCTTCAGGATCGGCATGAATTGTCTCATCCCGAATTTCACACTTGGTCTGTTTGGGACCCAGACTTCCGGTGAGAGGCTTGATATACGACATGTTCCGCGCCAGCAGCTGCGACCCAGGCTCGATGGGCGTCCAGTCGGACACCTGGATGTCAGTCAGCCTTTGGTCGACGGCCATGAAATCTTTGATGAAGCCGCTGGCAAAGATGAGGTTGTGGATGCGGTCTGGGGTTCCAGGGACAATGAGTTCCAGTGCCGTCTCAGTGAAGTGGCTGCCGTCGCGGCCGCATGCGCACTGGGTGACGCGGTCTGGTGCTGTGCGGCTGACGAGAGCAGCAGAGGGGCGGTCGGGGGAGGGGCCCTCGAGGGAGGCACGTGCGCTGGAAAAGATGCTGGTGGTATCGTCTGGGCGGGCGTGGCGCCAGATGTTGTATATGACGTCAAATGTAGTGTCCCGTGAAAGGAAAGAAGCAAATGTATATTTAGCGTTGCGGGTGGAGATCTGGATGCCATTGGGAATCACAAATGCCGTCATCTTCTTCTCGAGGGCGGTGATGTCATAGATGGGGATGGACAGGTCCGTGATCCAGCCAAAGATGTTGGCGTGGAAACAAATGTGGTTTTCAGACACGTACAGCCGGCCCTGAATGAGAATCTCCCGCTGCAGCGCACAGCCGTAGTCTGTCATGGTGCACAAGTAAGGACCGGATCTGCGCCGAAACATCGCCCGACTCACCCTCGATCAAATAGTCTCCCTCAGGTATCGTGGGGAACAACTCGTGGAAGTCTGCGTTTCGTTTATGGCTTGCAACTGCAAACCCGGTCACAGGTATATCGTCGTCCAGATCAAGGTCCGTCTCATCATCCGTCTCGGACCGGTCCTCCAGGCCGCTGTCTGCATCCAAGTCAAAGTATTCAGGCACATCAGGGTAATATTCAGAATTGTTGTCGCTGTGTATGGATGAATTAGCGGTGGCTCTGCGGCGTGTATTCACAACAGGCGACTTGGACCTCGCCGACCGAGGCACAAGGTCCACCGATCTCGATTTCACGTGAGAGCCTGTATACGGCGTGGACGGGAGCTGCACATTGGACGGTGTGCGAGAGGTAGTACTGTTGCTCTGAGAAATTTGTATCATGGAAGCACTATAATGCGCTTGCGACATGGCAGCGTTGGCCGTGGCAAGTCCGGAAGCGGCAATTGCGCCCGCAAGACCTGAAGGTTTCCGCGAGTTGCCAGATCCACGACGCCAGGGCTTCTTCTTTTCCTTGTCTTTAGACCGGTCGTGGCTCGCCGCCGAAGACAGAGACATTGAGTCCGAGTCGCGTGGTGTTGGAGCTTGCAGCATGCTCCGACCGTTCACATTGCCGGCCCTCTGTGACACCGGTGCTGTATGGGGCATGGGCTGCATGATGAAGTCCTCCATGCTTCGCATCCTCTCGGGGGACTCGACGATGGGGGACATGGCAACGATGGAGGTGGCTGGTACTGGTGGTTGTGCGTCTGGCGTATGCGCAAAGTCGACAAAGGAGGGGCCAGCGGGGGGTGGGACAATGATGGGCGCAGGTATTTTAAGGGACTTGTTGGACGATTTACGTCGCATGCCAGGACCCTGAGACAGGGAAACGTTGGAAGGTGATTTCAGCTTTTGCCGCAAGCTGGAGAAGGAGTTGGGCGTCGAGGGCCGTGAGCGAGTAGAGGAGCGGGAAGAGGGTCTTTCGAATTCAGCTTTAGGGGTCACGAGGTTGTCCTCCGACGCCAATGACGCAGGCCTTGAGGGTGCCGAAATGGCTCGAAGTCGGGGAGAGACACTTAATGATTGGGTGTGGGCTTCCGAGGCTCCAGGCATGTCAGAAACGAGGTGTCGATCGGAATGCGCATGTAGATCGTACTCGGAGCTGGAATTTGAAAGAGCTCCCTTGCGAAAGTGCGGCGACGGAGGGACGACTGTGACATTCAACTTCGTGCTGCCTGTGTCTGTCGTGTTCAAGCTTGCATCGCTGGCCTTGAGCGCCAACGTTGATGATGATGGAGCAGGGATGGGCGCAGGCGAGAAAGTGCGGGAACGCTCTGCACTGGGAGGATTGGGCGTCGAGGGGCTTCGCTGGCGGGTGAAGGAGTCGCGCTCTGTCCTGGATGTGGTTGGGGAAGTCTTGACCAGCCGAGAAAGGAAGCTTGGAGCCATGCCGTAGAGCTGGGAAGCGAACAGGCGTCCAATGGCAGCGGGATGGCCGGACACAGAGCTGCGGGCGTGGCCAGGGCAGACGCAGACTCAGTGCAAGTGAAGAGTTTGTTACGAAAAATGATTTCCTTTCTGCGCCATCATACGAGTCGAATTGAAATTGCACCCAACTACCACCCATACACACCCTCCCCTACCTCACATGCCCAAAATCCGCAGAATCACCCCATACACATCCCTCGGCGCCGGACATCCACTACCTCGGGCCCGCTGAGCGTAACGCCATCACATCCGACGGCAATCCGCGCGGCAAGCAGCTGGTACATTGAAGATTTTGACAAACTCGTTGATTTGTCAGATACTTGAGTGCGGTGTAATTGAATCTCATTGCGGGGTGCGCACACGAACCTCCAACGACGTACAACTGCTCGCATCATTTACCTGGTACAACCATCGTGTACGAAGTTGCAACAACGACAAAGGCAGAACCGCCATTTTGGGCATTCAGCGGTGGACGGGTGCAGTGTTGCACTCTGGTATCACCGCGTCATATTGGTTGTGTCATGTCTCATGCAGCCTGAAGTGCACCCACCTGTTCTCCACCCTGAGCACTGACATCAGCTCCTTTGTCCATGAGCAACTTAACAATCTCCAAATTGCCATGATATGCTGCATTCTGGAGTGCATTTCCAAACCCTGAGCATTGACATCAGCTCCATTTTCCAGGAGTGTTACATCTTGACTGTGTTGAGAATCATCAACCTCAAGGGTGATGAGAGCAGAACCTCCTCAATGGATAGTTGAGCTCCTACACAGGTGTAATAATGAGAGCCTGAGGGTGCTGAAATGAGCTGAAAGTTCACTAGAATTGTTTGACTGTTAAAACCAGGAATGTATTTGAGACCTTATATATGTTTTAAAGGAAGTGTTAGACTTGTGATAAAGTGCATTGCATGTGATAATAAAGGTGGGCATATGATAACTGTTACAAATCAACCCCTAAGTTTGACGCTTTGACGCATTTGATGCCTTATCCAATGTCTCACTTATCTAAGAGAGCACTATCTATTTGCAATGCAAGGCGTAGGGTGTATACTCACCAACGGAGGTTCAGTCAGTTATGTGCTACATGGAAGCCTTACTACAGGCAACAGTAACAGTGACAAGACAAGGCCATAAAGGGTGCAACAGTTGCAGAGGCTATATCATGCATCATCATCAGTCTAGGATGCAGTACCAGAGATGGGACCAACGTACAGGTCATGATGGATACATTGGACAACTCGCAAAGCTTATTGGAAGGATAAGATCTTATCAAGTGATCTTATCTTATCTTATCACTTATCACATCAGGATGGGATTCCTTATCGGTGTTATCAAGGATCTTATCATAGATAAGATAAGGAGGACATGAGGCTTAGCATGAGGATGCAGTATGGCAGAAGCACAGTAGGCACAGTCGGACATGAGGGAAGGGCAAGGAGGCTAGGTAGGGGTATATAAGGACTACTGTAGGTAGAGGTTACTCTAAGACTCGAGATACATAGTTTGTCTTGCTCAGGCAACTACCTAGTTTTCAATCCAATTCACTCTCTTTTCTTTTATCTTCTCTTCGCTCGCTTGCAGTGAGCTTGAGTGTTGTGTTGTTTGAGCATAGCTCCTAACATAATCTCGAGTCTTACTACACTCACCCTCATCATTTCACGAGGCGCTTGGCAACGCTTGCTCAGCCTTACCAACATCATCTACAACAACAATCCTTTTTTGACTACAACTTGCACAACTTGCTTGTTGATGTCAAACCACATTTCAAATCTTGCCAGTCACCACCACACGTGGCTGTTCCCCTTCTTCTCACAGGTTCCCTACTGGACTAGGTGACCTTCAAGTTCTCACGATACGATCTTTGTGCAGGTGTCTTCTAAACATCCTACATTGAAAGTATCTAGCTTCTATCTTTTCTCCTATTCCTCAAGGTGTTGCACTCAAGTTTGCAACCAACTTCGACAACAGATAGACTCAGTCCACGAGTAGACTGACTACGGGGTAATTCATCCCCTCTGGCGACACAAGGTTTCTGGACGAGAACAGTCTGATTGTGGTTGAAAGTGCGGGCAGGCACTGGCCAGATAGCTGTACCAGAAATCTCGGAAAAACTCAAGGAATGAGTGAAGAAACCGACTGATTGCATCTGTATCAAGGGGTCGAAAGTCCCGTTCCTGATCTCATCGATCAGATAGGGTGAAGTCCCAGGCAGATTAGCTTTCAGTTGGCACTTGGTGGAATTAAATCGAAGATTCATGTTGGGGTGCGTTATTGACCCGAGTGATTGTAGATTTCTTGACGAGGCAACATCCTCTCTACTTGAGAGCATCATCCCTTGGTTGCCAAAAGAAGAGACTACTGTCTGTAGTGCTGAGAGACAGAAGTAGTTGAAGAATAGGATTCAGATATATAAACGCTGCACGACTTGTGCGTTAATATACACACACCACACTAACTGCCATATCACCAATAATTGAATCAGCAATGAATTGCCAGTTCAATTATATTCTACCACACGCCAACTGGCTCAAGAGAAAATCCTCAAGCAAAGACAGCTAGAGGAGATGATGCACTGACAAGAATCTGAGTATAAGACGCTGGTGGAGGTGCTCAAAAAGTTTGAACCAGAAACGGTCATTCAGGAAGCATTATTCAACACGCCATCGAATATACAACTGTTGCATGCACTTAATGGCAATGGAATGAATGATTGCCAAAGCCAGATAAAACCACCAAGGAGGAGACCTAATGAAAGTATGAGACAGTACATCAGAAGGTTAACACCAGAGCAGAGGGCTGGATTAGCCTGTGCATGGAAAGAGAAAGAAAAAGAAGAGGGAAAAGGAATACTGAGAAACGGGTATTCCATTCCAAATTCAGGAGGACAACCCAAGACCAAGAGACGCTGGTCAGACAAGGAACGTCAGGAAAGGGTCGAAAGGATAAAAAGGTTGTCTCCAAAGCAGAAGGAAATACTCAGGAAAGCATTAGGCTTTACAAGGGAGGCACCCAAAGGAAAACCTGTGGTGCAAGAAAGAACAGAAAGACCGTCCTGTCAGAAGGACATGACAGGAAAGGAGGACTATGTAGACTCTACTATAGGTCTACCAGAAGTGTTGTATGAGGTAAAAGAACAGTGTCAATACATACAGAATGTACCTGTTAGTGCAACACGAGGAAAATTACAAACTTGGTTGACTAAATGGATGGTGCGACGAGTTTGGGAACAGAAGCAGGAGATTGCCATAAGGGATCTCAAACAATGGGCACACGAATCGCAAAGAAATGAGATCTGTCCTGAATTAGTGGAAGACCTCAATAAGGCAACAGAGGCAGATGCAGAGTGGTTCTTAACTCTGCTTAAAAAAAGGCGATTTGTAAAAACAACTGGGAAGAACCAGATGGATATTGATTGTGTGGCCACTACCATGGACACATTGGAACAAATGAATGTGAAGGCACTGTTAGACTCGGGTTGCACAGGATCATGCATAAGCGAAGAGTTTGTGGAAAAATACAAACTCAATAAAAGGCGCTTGCCCAGACCAATAGCAGTGTACAATGCAGATGGAACACGAAATGCGACTGGAAATCTGGAATACATGGTACAACTAAAAATCAAAATTGATGACCATGAGGAAGTGATGGAGTTTGGAGTCACCCAGTTGGGGAAGACAGATATGTTCCTAGGATTTGACTGGTTGAAATACCATAACCCAGTCATTGATTGGAGGAAAGGAGAAATACGATTCTCCAGATGTCCAGGAACGTGTTGGAAATCATTAGAAGTAAAGGAACCAGAAGAAGAGGTTGATCCAATGGAATGTCTAGAAGATGGAGAAAAATTGCTAGCAGTTCACATAGGGAACCAGAACTATGTTTAAGGGCTTTTGCGTCAAAAGCTACAGAAATTGCAGCTGAAGGAAAGAAAGTGGAGCGGACACTAGAAGAAACGGTACCAGCTCACTACCTAAAGCATAGAAAGGTGTTCGAAAAAAAGACCTTTGATGAGTTACCGCCAAGGCATCCATGGGACCATGCAATCGAGTTAATACCAGGATCAAAACCCCTTGATTGTAAAATTTACCCATTAAGCAGGAATGAACAGGAACAATTAGATGCATTCCTAAAGGAGAATTTGGACTCAGGACAGATTACACCGAGTAAATCTCCGATGGCATCACCATTCTTCTTTGTGAAGAAAAAGGATGGATCCTTGAGACCAGTCCAGGACTATAGGAAGCCCAATGAGATGACAATTAAAAATCGTTATCCACTTCCATTGATTGGAGAACTGGTAGACCAATTGTCAAAGGCAAAAATCTTTTCAAAGATGGACATTTGTTGGGGATACAACAATGTCAGGATAAAAGAGGGAGACGAGTGGAAGGCAGCATTTAGGACCAACAGAGGCCTATTTGAACCACTTGTGATGTTTTTTGGATTAACAAACTCACCAGCAACCTTCCAAACAATGATGAACGATATATTCAGGGAAGAAATTGCACAAGGATGGGTTGTAATCTATATGGATGACATTTTGGTCTTTTCAAAAACGCAAAGAGAGCATGAGACTCATGTCAACCAGATATTAGCAAAGTTAGCAGAACACAAACTCTCCTTAAAACCAGAGAAGTGTTGGTTTGACAAAGCAGAAATTGAGTTCTTGGGCCTAGTTATTAGCCAAGACTCAATAAGGATGGAACAAGGAAAGGTCGAGGCCATAAAGAATTGGCCAACTCCAAAGACAAAAAAAGAGCTACAACAGTTTTTGGGGTTTATAAACTTCTATTGACGATTCATCCAGAACTTTGCAAAGACAGCCAAGCCATTAACAAAGCTAACAGGCAAAGTAGAGTGGATGTGGATGGAATTTCAACAAGAAGCATTTCAGGGACTGAAAAGC
Source organism: Amanita exitialis (assembly GCA_023014455.1). Classification (NCBI taxonomy): domain Eukaryota; kingdom Fungi; phylum Basidiomycota; class Agaricomycetes; order Agaricales; family Amanitaceae; genus Amanita; species Amanita exitialis. Next base: position 349,775 of record JAEBUR010000002.1, read on the forward strand.
CTTGTGGCAGAAGAGGTAGTTCTCAAAATTCCAGATGAGGAGGGAAAATTTCGGATAGAAGTGGATGCTTCAGATTTTGCATTGGGAGGAATACTATCTCAAGAGGGAAAAGACGGGCTCTGGAGACCAGTAGCCTTCATCTCAAAGTCGCTCAATGAGGCAGAAAGGAACTATGAGATCTATGACAAAGAGATGCTGGCAGTTACGAATGCATTTTACGAATGGTCTCACTATCTCAAAGGGGCAAAACAGATAGTAGAGGTTCTAACAGATCATCAGAACCTCACATATTTCTGGAAACCACAAAATCTGAACAGATGACAGGCGCAATGGGTGACAGACTTGCAGGAGTACAACTTTGTCATCAAGCATAGATCGGGGAAGTCGAACTCGAAAGCAGACATCCTTTCCCGAAGAGCAGATCACCACCCAGGAGGAATGGATAATGAAGGAGTAATATTGTTGAAGGAAGATCTATTCGTAAGGGTCTATGATGATGATGATGCATTGGAAAACATCATCAAAGCAGTTAGCAGGGTATTGCGGAGACAATGGGAATCCCAGGTACTAAAGGGACTAAGAAACAAGGATCCAGACTTCAAACTGGAAGATGGATTAGTCACATGGAAGGGATGGGTGTACATCCCAAGGGTCATAAGACACCGGGAGTCAATAATGGAGATACACCACTCATGGGGACATTCAGGAGTAGCAAAAACATTGGAACTCATCACACGGAACTACTGGTGGCCCAATATGCGCAAAGACCTGGAACGATATATCCAGGGATGCAATACATGTCAGCGGGTGAAACCCAACAGACAGAAGCATGCAGCTCCTTTGATTCTGAATGAAATCCCAAAAGAACCATGGGAAATCATTTCAGTAGACATGATGGGACCCTTGCCAGAGTCAAAAGGAAATGATGCAGTACTGGTGATAGTAGATCATTTCACCAAAAAGTCCTACTTCCTACCAACGACAACAACAGTGACCTCACAAGGAATTGCAGTCTTATTCAGAGACAATGTGTTCAGGGAACATGGATTACCAAGAAAAGTAATCAGTGACCGAGGACCACAGTTCATGTCAAAGTTCATGACAGACCTGTATGGAATGCTGGGTATCAAAGGGAACCCATCAACTGCATATCACCCTCAGACAGATGGACAAACAGAGAGAGTAAACCAGGAAGTCAAAGAATTCCTGTTGATGTTTGTTAACAACCGACAAGACAACTGGAGTGATTGGTTGGCAGTAGCTCAATTCTGCCACAATGATAGGATCCACTCAGCAACAGGGTTCACCCCCTTTTTCATGAACTATGGCAGACATCCCAATAAGGGACTCAATCCAATGTATCAACCAAAAGTCATGGCTGCACAAGAGTTGGCAAAGGAAGTAAAGGAGATACATGAACAAGCAACCAAATCCCTGGAAAAGGCAGCAGATGCAATGAAAAGACAGTACGATGAACATCAACAGGCATCTCGACAGTACAAACCAGGAGATAAGGTGTATCTCAGTACTGAACATTTACCCATGCTATGAGTGACCAAGAAATTGGATGGAAAGTTTGTGGGACCACTGGTGGTAGTAGAAAAAGTGGGAGCATCAGCATACCGGTTGAGAATTCCAGCATCATGGAAAATATACAATGTTTTCAATGAAACATTGCTAAAACCAAACAAAGAACCGGTATTCCCAAGACAGAGGCAGAAAGCAGCAGAGCGAAAGGAAGCACAGATGGTAGAAGAGTCAGTGGATGATGAGTATGAGGTGGAAGAAATTCTGGACAGCCGAGTCAGTGGTCGAGGAAGTGGAACATTGGAGTACCTTGTCAAATGGAAAAATTATCCCAGAGAAGAATCATCTTGGGAAACAGCAGCAAACGTGGCCAATGCAGCACAAATGGTCAAGAAGTTTCACAAAGAGGATCCAGCAGCCCCATGGATGATTCAAAAAAGGGAAATGAGGTTCCAACGATACACAAACTATACTCGACCACAGGTGTCTAAAACATTGTTTGGTTGGGAGGATGGGAAATTTGAGTGTGACTACCTCGAAAAGTTGGAACGAAACTGGAGGAGATGGAAAGGAGATCGTCGACCAATCTACCAGGAAGTTGACAGAACAGGAGAGTTCTCCCGGAAGTTAAAAAATCCAGAAAAACAACAAAGGGGTCAAACAAGACCCAAGAAAGGACAACAGGGAGGACAGCAGAAGGATGGAAAGGCAAAACCATCACCTCAGCAAAAGGGTAAAGGATGTGAAGTACCGCTCCCAATACATGAACAGGAAAGGAGAGAGCAAGAAAAACAAGCAAGGGAAACAAATACTGCTGAATCTCAACGAAATGAGATGGCAGATGACCCTATGGAACCCTTAGTGGAAGGACGAGACAATGCCATGGAGGAGATTCTGGAAGAGAGAGTAAAAGAAATTGAGGAAGAAGAAGAGGAGGAGGGATCAGATACAGAGACAATTATGGCTTATGAAGATTGCCATATGGAAATCATGGAAGACATGGACAATATGCAACCATGAAGGAGCAAGAGGACTTTTCTTTTCTGTTTTCTTTGTAGTATAGCTTTTTATTTTCAGGTGTTCTGGAAGGTCAAGGGGATGGGTACATGGAACAAGGCCAAGAACAGGATGTGCAAAAACTGCAAGAATGCAACCAGGACATGACTCAGAGTTCACGAGAACGTGAACCTTGAAGGGGGGGTAATGTTACAAATCAACCCCTAAGTTTGACGCTTTGACACATTCAACACCTTATCCAATGTCTCACTTATCTAAGAGAGCACTATCTATTTGCAACGCAAGGCATAGGGTGTATACTCACCAACGGAGGTTCAGTCAGTTACGTGCTACATGGAAGCCTTACTACAGGCAACAGTAACAGTGACAAGACAAGGCCATAAAGGGTGCAACAGTTGCAGAGGCTATATCATGCATCATCATCAGTCTAGGATGCAGTACCAGAGATGGGACCAACGTACAGGTCATGATGGATACATTGGACAACTCGCAAAGCTTATTGGAAGGATAAGATCTTATCAAGTGATCTTATCTTATCTTATCACTTATCACATCAGGATGGGATTCCTTATCGGTGTTATCAAGGATCTTATCATAGATAAGATAAGGAGGACATGAGGCTTAGCATGAGGATGCAGTATGGCAGAAGCACAGTAGGCACAGTCGGACATGAGGGAAGGGCAAGGAGGCTAGGTAGGGGTATATAAGGACTACTGTAGGTAGAGGTTACTCTAAGACTCAAGATAGTTTGTCTTGCTCAGGCAACTACCTAGTTTTCAATCCAATTCACTCTCTTTTCTTTTATCTTCTCTTCGCTCGCTTGCAGTGAGCTTGAGTGTTGTGTTGTTTGAGCATAGCTCCTAACAATAACCAAGCTGGACATGTGTTCAAAGGCTTACATTTGATAAATGAGCATGATTTTATAAGGACTCTGGCATAAATAACAAAGTAAGATGAGCATAATGATGGGAAAAACACACTGCATAGAGATTGGGGCTTTACATAAGCATAACTGAGGCATGATTGTGACAAGGAGCAACTTAATAAATATCCAAATTGCCTTTTATTGCTGCAGCCTAGAGTGCATTTCCATACCTTCCACCTGGAACATTGCCCATGCTTGCTGCAGCCTGGAGTGCATTCCCACACTCTCCTGTCCTGGAGTTTATCCAAAGTCTTCCCCAGCACTTCCTCCTCAAATCATCAGACACCCTACCCTCTTGTAACTTGTTGTTGAGGTTTGCTGTAGGGTAGAACACCTCTCCATCTTTAGCACTCCAATCAAAATCAAGTAGCATCACAGATTCTTCTTTGCAGAGGATATTCACATTGTTAAAATGAACGTTGACGAATGTCTTTCGTATTGTGGGAAAACATCTCGGATCTATCCAATCTCAATCATTATCATATCTTATCAGCATTATCTAATAATCTATGATTATATAAGTTCATTGTATTTATATCCAGACAGATATTATAGAGTTCAATGGGACAGAACTCTGAACAATAAAGCCACCTCATGTATCCACATGGCAACTGTGCAAAGCTGTGCTTCACACAGCTTTCCACACAGCAATGACTGCACATTGCTATGCTCAATACATTTGCTCAGTCATGCTATACAAATGCTCAGTCAGCATATCATAATAACACTGACACAGACATAGTAGATAGACGTATAAATACTCTGTAGTATCTCCGTCAATCTACATTCTCTTCTCTGCTATCAACCAGTTGAGCCCTAGCTCCTGAGTGACCTACAGCTACCCAAGTAAGTGTTTCACTTACTTAGCTCTACTATTCCGCTGCACTTGTCGTCGTGCTACTTTGACAGGTTATGGGCCCCGTCTGCTCGCAGACCTGATGGGCAATCACCTCGATACCGCAGGAGATAAGCGGCTCGACAATGTAGCTGTCGCCATCGAGGGGACTTCATCGATCGCTATTTGGTAATGACCAAATAAGGTAATCAGGTTTGTTAGTAGTGCCCTAGTGGCTGTAGTGACTGTATACACTCATTTTGTCCACTAACGTAACCCGGGGAGCTCACCCAAAATATGAGCATGTCCGATCTTGACAGAGATCTGGGCACCACCTGGAGAGGTGTGAAAATAATACTCAGTATGGCAAACTTGTCCAGCCCCCGGTTTCTGCGTTACCTGGGTATATAATAAAACCATAATCTAAGATCCATCGATCGTCTCGATTGGATCTGGACCAGTTTGTGGACACTGGTTTATCAACATCCTCTGGATTAAGGGCCATCTTTTGATGGATAAAGATCAGATTGGGTTCTGTCCCGTCCCCTGATCAAAAGGCTTTGCACCCCCCTTTTGGCCGTGAATAATTAAGTGCATATACCAATTTCGGGTTTTCGTCCCGCACTTCTCATTTAATTAAATAATTATGTAATATTCCATATAAAGATAGTGCTACAGGGACATTGTTCCCTGTCTACGCATATCAGTGGCAGGCATGAGCTTAGCTTCCTGCTTAGTAATAGGACTGCTCCTTAGCAGCAATAGTACAATTTAAAAATAATTACATAATGATGGAATATTTACCGCTGTTGGGGAATTTGCTGGAGCCCCAAAGCACTCCTGAAAGGCTGGATCCCTTTCTGGCGATGAAATCGAGAAACCAAAAGTGATCCATAAGTCCCTGTCCCAGGATCCATCTGTTGCGTCCATAACCGGAAGCATCAATGATTAGCACTAGCATCTATCATTCCTTAAGAACGATGAGCTAACGTATTTTTCAAAAGATCTTCAAACCAATCCAAACCAACCCATCCTCGAATTTATTTTTTGAATTTTCAAATAAATAAATAAATTTTGATAAAAATGTCTTACAACAATGCCGCCTCCGCTTCCTCTGCATCCACCTCCTCTTCTTCTTCCAGATCATCCTCTGGAAAAACCTATTCCAGCTCTGCTGCCAGAAAAGCAGCTTCCTCTTCTGGTTCGTCCAGAAACAACCAAGCCGGCCCTTCCAAGGGTCACAAAATTACCTATTTCGACCTTGCCCCTGAACTCACTCAGGATGAGGTCAAATCAGATGAAGAATCTGATAAACACACCTTGTTTGGCCTTGCGGCCAAATATAAAGGCAAACAGGTAATTGCCCAATTTAAATTGGGTCAAATAAAAAATTCTAAATTAATAAAAAAGTGCGAAATTGGCGAATCTGCCAACATTATGCACTCTCCCCGCTCAAATAAAGCGGGATCAAAACCAGCATCGCCGGTTAATAAAGTGAGGACTCCATCCTCACTACCCTCTTTACGCACAGTCTCTGACTCATCATGCCCTCGATCCCCCCCTGTTCAGGTAAAACAGGAGAGGATCACTCCTCCCCTTGATAGTGCAGGGATGTTTATCCCTGTTACATACAAAAAGCATGCCAGCAAGGCATGAGTTACCGGTTCTGGGCCATTGGCCTTGATTGATTCTAAGCTTGCTGACAATCTTCGTCGGCAAGATCAAGAAACGATTGCCCAGCACTGGGAAAAAGTGGAGGAGGCCAAGCAAAAAGCCATACTTGAGGAGCACATTCATCGGCACACTCAAGAATATAAAAGGAAAATGGCCAGGGAATGCGGACACATGGTCTGCCACAATGAAGCAGTCCAGGCTAAATATAGAAAGCCCAATGCCATTCCAATCAATGATTGGAACAAAGTCAGGGATAATTATCCCAAGTTGCCGATGGAAGGTGTGCGGCAATTAATTGCCAACCTAAATAATGGCACTTACTGGCCATCAACCCCCTTCCCTTGATTAGGCAACGAGGAAAATAGGATGCTGATTCCTGTTCCTGGTCCTTCCTCAGGGCCAAATTATGCCGCCATTGCTAAAAATGGCGTGAAGAATGTGCGTGGTCCCCTTTGCCTCCAAAAGAAGAATGACCCTAACCAGGCCTATTCTTTGTCTGTCAAAGAACAAGACAGACACCACGAACAGTGGCTCAAAACATTTGGAGCGAGGGTTGTTGCCAAAGTGTTGAAGTGGGAGATTGACCCACTTCCGGTACAATCCTCTGGGAGAGACCAGAAAAGACAAAAGATGCAGGAGGAAGGTGACAAATGGTCACGAGGGGAAATAAATGAGTGGTGCAAGATAATAAAATATGTGTAATTAAACAAAGGAGGAGTGATTCCCTTCTTCAAAATAAAAAATTACATGAACTCTACCAAGCAAATGAACTGGTAGAAGACGCCAAAATCATGGTTGCTAGCCATCAACAAAACATAGCTGAGATTTCACAAACAGTGAAAGGAGTTATACAAAACTCCAACACACTAATTGATAATAATGATTGATTACGTGATGATCTAGATGCAGCCTTAGATCATCTAGGTCAATCTCAGCAGGCTAGACAAAATGAAAATAATACTTATTTCAAAAACCAGAGAGAGAGATAGGACATCTCAAATTAGAGTTCAAAGGAGCAAAGACACACGCAATAAATGCAGAGTCTTGGCTAGATTCTGACAAAATAAAGCTGGCTCAAGAAAAGAAAAGAGCCAAAAAGCTGCATCAGAAACAAAACTGGCTAGATAAAAAAGAAGCCGATAAAATTAACTTCACCACTCACTCCAAAGAGCCTAGAACTCGCATACCTAAACATGACGAGTTAAAAGAGCTTGGAAATACTGATTTCCAAGATCTCTTATATGGCTCTGAAAATTCCCATTGGGAATTAACAGATGATGAAAATGATACATACCTACAAGCTCAAATTGGTACCCCAATTGAGCATGGTGAAATCATTCCTGTGAAAACAGCAAAGAGAAAACTTAAACACACTCAAGAGAATCCAGTCTGGAAAAAACCTGGACTCTGTTATTTGGTAGCAATCAAAGATAGAGCGCTATCCAAATATGTGTGGCTGACATATCCTACAGTTAAGGATTTGTCACAACTAAGCCATAAACTCCGAAAGGAAACTGGCTTCAAAATTCACAGGGAAAGCAAAGCAAGCTTTCACATCAAATCTGTAGAAGGTTATAGTTATGGCTGGGCCGATATTGATAAATTGGCCAGAGGCTTTAACTGTAATCTTACAGTAGGAGCAAACAAAACTGGTGATGTCACCATTCCTACCTTACAAGGTAGAAGCAACTGGGCCACATGGTCCAGATTGGTTAAAGCTACACTCCAATCAAAGAGCGTATGGCAGTATGTTGAGGGTACCATTACACATAATCCTTGGCTACCCAGCTATCAAGAAGAAATGGGTAGCACAACTGTCACAGCTGGTCGAGTCCAGGCACTCAACCAAATTTGGAAATTACACCAAGAATTTCTTGAAAATGATGGAAAGGCAAGGGGAATAATAACCCTAAATTTGCCTAAGTCTTTGGGTCATCATATCCAAAACACATCAAAAGAAACTTGGGATGGCCTAACTGAGGCATTTTCCAAAGCTGGAGCTGTAGCAATATTTAATGTCTATAAAAAGACAAAAACTTGGGAATTCCCCAAAAACAAAAATCCTGCAGAATCAGTTCAAGAGTTAATGGAACTCTGGGCTGAAATGGCTGCAGATGGCAAATCCTTTGACGACAATTTCCAATTAATGGAAGTCATTGACAGAATGCCAGCTTCCTGGGACTCATTTAAAACCTACATCCTTCTAAAAATGGAAGTAGGAACAACAAAACTTAAAGATCTCCTACCAGAGATTGAAAATGAGTACCAACGTCACAGAGGCAACAAGGAAGAGCAGTCTGCAAATTTTGTAGCAAGGGGGAGCAAACCCTATAAAGGCAAAAAACCTTTTAAATCTGGATTTAAACCCAGAGTTAATTTGCCTAAAGGGAAATATACCCAGCCAAATGCACAGGCAGGTCCCAGTAATAGACCAGCCTATGTACCCCCTGGCAACAGAACAGGATCAAATTGGGAGTGTAATAAGAAAAATCACGAAAATAAGCTAAAGAAATTAAATCTTTTGGCTAAAGCCGCGAATGCTCCTGGGGACCTCTCAAGAAAAGAAAAAGCGGATCTTAAGAAATTTGCTAATATGGCTACAACAGAAAGCCATAAGATGGATGTGGATGTCCCTCAAAATTCTTTTTCACTTGCTGATAGAATCAGCCCAGACAAAGTCGATCCTGAAACATTAAAAATAATGAACAGAATCAAAGATCTTAAAGGAAAAGGAAAAGATCTTATAAAAGAAGACTTTGTTACCTGGAAAAATAATCCAATGAATATTCCAGAAGCTCACATTGATGATGAGAAAGCTCAAATAGAGCTAGAAGAAGAAATACATGAGGAACATGTAGAAACAGGTTACTGGGACAACAGATCATATGTAAATTTCACTAAAAAATATCCAAATACTGATTATAAATCAGTGATGATGATAACATTGGAGGATACCAAGAAGAATATTATGATAATGACTTCTTCGCAGATGATGGAATGTAACCATCAGAAGAAGGCTTATCATGATATTGGTAAGTCTGTAGATAGCAGATGTAAAAATAGCATAATAGCTATTAGTTTAAATAAATCTGCATTGTCATCTAAAAGTGAAAAAATATGTGAGGATTATTGGATAATAGACTCAGGTGCATCTGTGCACATTACAAACAACAAATCTGACTTTGTAGAGTATAATCCATATCCTGAACCAGAAGAAATCAAAACAGCTGATTCAAAATCAGCTGCAATGATACTTGGACAATGGACTATAGTTCTTGAGTTTGAAAACTTAAAAGGACTTAAACATATCGCTAAATTGGAAGTTTGTTACATGCCAAAGGCTTCTCACAAACTTATTTCATCTGGGCAATTAAAAATTGGTGGTTATGTTGAGACATCAAACAGTGATCATACAGTGTTTTTGTTCAAAGGAAATGATGTTATAGTTGCTAAACCCAAAAATCACTTTGAACCGATACACTGGGCTAAAGTAACAATAAAACAAAAATTAAACAAATTGGTGAATCTCGTAGACTTCACTACATGGCATAATAGGATGGCACATGCAAATAAAAATGTAATTAAAAATATGAGCCAACATACAGAAGGTTTTGATGATAAAATCAAAATACCCTCTGATAATCCTATTTGTTCTGGATGTGCACAAGGAAAGATGCATAATAAATCTTATCCTACATCACAAACATGTGCAAAACAACCATTAGAGTTGTTACATGCTGATTTGCTAGAATTCCCACAAGAATCCTATCACCATAAAAAATGGTGCTTAATGATTATGGATGACTATTCTTCATATGCCTTTATTGCATTCCTACAAACTAAATCAGAAATATTTGAAAATTTCAAAAACTTTATTACACTGTTTGAAAATCAAACAGGAAGAAAAGTTAAATGTTTCAGATCAGATCAAGGGGGAGAATTTAAGTCTGGTGAATTTGATCAATTCTTAAAACAAAAAGGCATATTACGTGAACAAAGTGCACCATACATCCATCAACAAAATGGACGTGCAGAAAGATTGAATAATACAATCTTAGAAAAAGCAGAAAGTATGTGACTCCATGCCCAATGTCCAAAATCTTGGTGGGAGTTTGCTATGAAAAATGCTATTCACACCTATAACCACACACCATTAAGAAGAACAAAATGGATGACACCATATGAAAATTTGTATAATAAGAAACCTGATGTTCATTACTTTAAAACATTTGGTTGTCTAGCTTGGGTCTTTGTACCTAAAGAAATTAGACAAAATAAGCTTACTCCAAAAGCAGAGGCCATGACCTTCATAGGATATGAAGATGGCTCTAAAGCTTATCAATTCATGAAAAATGATAACTCTATATTTGTTGGAGTGCAATCATTATTCGATGAAACCAAATTTCCTAGAGCAAAAACAGAAGGCTTAGAAAATAGACTATTTAATAGTCCACCAGGTATAGAAACAAGGGAGAAAAATAATGGACACGTATCTGATTCCAATTCCCACATGGATCACGGTCATCACACCTATGATAGTAATAGTGATGATGATACTCCCCATAAAAAGAAAAAATATCCAGAATATCATGATACTACAGACAATGATTATAGCGGATCATTTCATGATAAGGATAATCAAGGCCTAGAGGATTCTTACATAAATCTTGATAAAAATCAGGATATAGAACCTAATATTAATCGTTCAATAACACCTACTGAACGACCAGACATCTCCATGAGATGACTTGGAGACAAACATCATGAAAAAGGAAAGGACAAACGAGATGAAAAATATGACACATATCTCAGAAGGACTTCATGCCTCAAGAAACCTAGACTCATGCCTGACAATGCATATGGTCAGAAAGCTCCTCTTGAAATAGAAAAAGACATACAAAGTACTAGAGAGTGGAGCAAAAGAGTCTTTGGTAAAGGCAAAGGGAAAGCCAAACCTACCCTTAGTCCAACTTCTTCACGAAAAGCTTTACAAAATCCATTACAACAAATAGAAATGGATAAAGAAAAAAGAAATGGAAGAAATATCAGAATCAGAAACAGAGTCAGAACAATATAAAACACCATCTGCCTCAGAATCTGAACGATCATCTATTAAAGAAACAAGACCAGTTTCTGGTGGTGAATCTATTCCAGATTTGAATAGACAATCATCTTCTGATAATGAAACCAATCCATTTAATGAATCAAGTGAAGAAGAAGTCAATAGAGATTTACAGTCTAAATCACCTAGTGATGATCTCATATACTTCTTAGAAAAACTACTCAAAGAAGGAGGTAACAGATTTGTTAACTACCTTCTATGCAAAGCCATAAGTCCAAATTACTCTAAAAGTGTAGACCAATGGACATATAAAGATGCTTATAAATTAAAAGCTTCTAATCCCAAAGAATGGGAATTATGGCAAAATGCAATGAAAGAAGAAGTACAGGCCCTAGAAGACCATGATGTATGGGAATTAGTACCATGTCCAAAAGACCATAAACCTGTAAAGTGTAGATGGGTTTATGTGGTCAAAAGCGATGGCCGAAAATGTGCTCGACTAGTCACTAAAGGATTTTCACAAATACCTGGAGTAGATTATGATGATACATTCTCACCAGTCACACGATTTGAGACTGTGAGACTCCTTATGGCTACAGCAGCACTAGAAGATTAGGAAATCGAAGTGCTAGATGTAAAGACAGTGTTCCTTTATGGAGACTTAGAAGAAAACATATATATGGAACAGCCAGAAGGATTTATTATCAAAGGACAAGAGCACAAAGTCTATAAACTTAAAAAAGCCTTACAGTGACCTGCAAAACTGTTGCAATGTTTGGCAATCTTGGAAAGATTGGTAAATATCAGAACAGATAAAACAGACAAAATTACTAGAAATTAGTATGTGGTAAAGTAGCATCGGAGCTTAAAATAAAGCCCCTACTGATGTCATTTGGTTAAGTGGTTCATGAGATATAAAATGTTTTCTAAGCCAATACCATTGCAACAGTTTTGCAGGTGCCATAATGCAAACAGATTCCGATATATTCTAATACTTTGTATAGCCCCCCTTTGCCTTAATCACAGCCTGAACCCTCCTAGGCATGCTCTCAATCAAATCCTGACACACCTTTGGCTCTATCCTGTCCCACACATCCTGAATCCTGTCCCACAGCTCCAAGACACCAGATGGTGGTCTTTCATAGTCACCAAGCCTCCTTTTGACATGTGTCCATAGCTGTTCTATGGGGTTGAGATCTGGTGACTGTGCTGGCCACACCATGCACTCCATTTGATGGTCTTGAAACCATTCCTTGGCCTTTTTGCATGTGTGCTTGGGGTCATTGTCCTGCTGGAAGATGATGTCAGCCACACCTTTGCCATAATAGTCCAGGCTGCCTTGAAGTTCATCATCCAAAATGGTGAGGTAGAGGTCACCATCCATCCTTCCATCAATTTTGCAAGCCAGTCCAGGCCCCTCCCACATCATACAGCCCCAGACCATCACTGATCCTCCACCAAACTTCATGGTACCCTGCACAAGCCTGTCACTGAGGCCTTCCCCACCCTTCTTCCATGCCCATTTCCTCCCATCTGACCCCAGACGATTGATTTTAGTCTCATCTGACCAAACAACCCTCTTCCAGTCCTCCACTGTCCAATCCCTGTGTACCTCTGCAAAGTCCAGCCTCTCCCTCTTATGCCTTGCACTAAGAAATGGCTTCTTCTTCTTCACTACTGCCTTCATCCCAGCCTTTTTCAGGTGTCTCCTCATAGTATCAGGTGAGATAGACTCATTGGTGACATCCTGTAGTGCTCTGGTGGCCTCCACAGCTGTGCCCACCTTCCCAGAGGTGAGGAGGCGAATGGCATGCTGGACATTTCTGCCAGAAATCTTGATTGGGCAGCCTCCAGCTGACATGGGGAGGTAGGGACAGTGCTTCCTTCGAAGTCTGGATATAGTGCTGGTGTGTACTCCCATGATGGAAGACACTTCATGTGCAGAGTGGCCAGCAGTGAGGAGAGAGATGATATCAGCCTTTTGAGCAGCAGAGATGGGGTGCATGGTGGGTTCCAAGTGTTGTTGTGGCATATTTGGCATATGTTCAAAATGTTCAACATTGTCACATGACATGCAACCAAGTCACATGACTCCTAGACACTGGTTTTGGAATTGCATCATGGCACCTGCAAAACTGTTGCAATGGTATTGGCTTAGAAAAGATTTTATATCTCATGAACCACTTAACCAAATGACATCAGTAGGGGCTGTATTTTAAGCTCAGATGTTACTCTACCACAGATTAATTCTTGTTAATTTTACCTATTTTATTTGTCCTGATATTTACCAATCTTTCCAAGATTGTCAAACATTGCAACAGTTTTGCAGGTCACTGTATGTGGACTTAAACAAGCTTCATTAGCTTGGAATAAAAAGCAAATCAAAGTTTACAAGAATTAGGCTTTGGATGGTGTCTTACAGACACTGGAGTCTATGTTTGCTATAAACAAAAATCAACTATAGTAGCTATATTATATGTTGATGATGTGTTATTCATGGGAAACAACAAAAAGTTACTCATGGAATTAAAACACAAATTTATGAAAAAATGGGAATGTAGAGATCTAGGACCCATTAAAGAATATCTTGGAATGACTATAGTCTGAGATAGAAAAAGAAAATTGATTATTCTTGATCAAATTAACTATGCAAAGAAAGTAGTTAAATGTTTTGGCCAAGAAGATTCAAAACCAGTTCGTACTCCTTTACCAGCAGGATATACACCTGTGGAGAACGAAGGAACTGCAACTCCTCAAGAAAGGAGTTATTACCAATCAATTATTGGATCTCTACTATATCTTACTCTTGGCATGAGATATGATATTACCCAAGCAGTAATCATGATGTCACAATTCATGGTTAATCCATCTAGAGAACATATAGCTAAAGCCTTATATATTATAAAATATGTCAATTCTTCCATAAATGGAAAATTGGTGTATGATGGCTTTAACAAAGATGGAATGCATGCTTACTCTGATGCAGATTGGGCTGGTGATCCAGTTACAAGAAAATCTGTAACGGGTAATCTGGTTCTATTAGCAGGATCTCCAATTAGTTGGATTTCCAGAAAACAGAAAACTGTTGCATTGTCATCCACAGAAGCTGAGTATATGAGTCTTTCAGATTGCTCACACCAAATCATGTGGATTAAATCCCTATTCAAAGAACTGGGATATGACATTGGAGCTGTTGATCTTCATGTAGATAACAGAGGATCAATATTCTTAGCAAAGAATCCAGCTCAAGAACATAGAACAAAACATATTGATATTTGTTATCATTATGTTAGAGAACGTGTTGAGAACAAAGATATTAACATATCATATGTTCCCACAAATGAACAATTAGCTGATATCTTAACAAAAAATTTGACTTGGCAAAAGTTCAAAGAGTTAAGGAATGAAATTGGCATTGAGATCCTCAATGAGGGGGAGTGTTAAAATGAACGTTGACAAATGTCTTTCGTATCATGGGAAAACATCTCGGATCTATCCAATCTCAATCATTATCATATCTTATCAGCATTATCTAATAATCTATGATTATATAAGTTCATTGTATTTATATCCAGACAGATATTATAGAGTTCAATGGGACAGAACTCTGAACAATAAAGCCGCCTCATGTATCCACATGGCGACTGTGCAATGACTGCACATTGCTATGCTCAATACATTTGCTCAGTCATGCTATACAAATGCTCAGTCAGCATATCATAATAACACTGACACAGACATAGTAGATAGATGTATAAATACTCTGTAGTTTCTCTGTCAATCTACATTCTCTTCTCTGCTATCAACCAGTTGAGCCCTAGCTCCTGAGTGACCTACAGCTACCCAAGTAAGTGTTTCACTTACTTAGCTCTACTATTCCGCTGCGCTTGTCATCGTGCTACTTCGACACACATCCCACAAGTCACCATGGACAGAGCCTTCCAAATGAAAGTTGTCCATAAGGTGCCAGAGCTCTTTTGTCCAATGGGTTCAATGAGTTGAAAGCTGGGGCGAGGCAGCAATGGGGAGTCCAGACTCGATAAATTACATTGCAACAGCATACCACCCACCTGGATGTCATTCAAAAGCAAGAATCCATGGCACATCAACACAAAAATGATGCAGCTCGATCGAGTATTGTCAAACAAACTTGATAAGGACAAGTTAATTGTCTGGCATTGCCGCAACGTATAAAAGACGGTAAGGTTGTCTGTCATGAAAGGAACATTGAGATGGTCATCGGACGGGCTTGAATGTAATTTGGTGACTACCGGAAAATGGGGCACATTATGTGGGATTTCCTGAGGAGGGAGATTATTCCGAAATTTCTCGACATCCTGGAGAATGTGAGCTTGGAATACTGATACTGCAATAAACGCCAAATAGATGGAGGCTGTGTTGGAAAGATACTGAAGATGCTGTCCATGGCCTCTTAAGTCATCTGCAAATTTTGAAAGGTCATCTCCCAGGAGCCCAATACGTTCAACGAGAGCGTTATGTGGTTTGGCAGCAATGGAGTTGGAGTCCTTGGGCTGAGAAAAGCAATGTTATTTCACATAGCGGCCCATCGATGGCGTTCACCTTCCACAATTCTAGAGTGTGAGGATAAATATCCTTTAAGCTACCTCGTGCTCGCTCGCTTTGTATCGATTTCTTCAAGTCGCTAACTTCGCCATCGCGCACCGCGGTAACTGGAAAGACGATATCTTCGCCTTCTATGAGACACTTGAGCCGGAGAGTTGTAAGCATGGTCAAGGGGTCACAAACTTACGTTGTGACATGCGCGCCATCTGGGAAAGCGAAATGACAACGACCAATATTGTATAGTATAACGTATCCACAGTGGAAGACCATGGCAGGGCTAGTTTGTCAAGACCTATTGCGAAGTTGGTGACACGCGGATGGCGTCAGGTTTTCGCTTGTCAAGCAGCCGTGAACTTTCTGCATCGTATCAGAGTTGAACGGCAGGAATAAGAACGATAATTGTGCTCCAAGACTTTCTGGGGCGCTGGGCGTGATGACGGTAAATCCAGGTCCACTTGTGGTATCATGTTGGCGTGATGGGACATCGTGCAAGACTACGAAATATTGTACGGCTCTGTTGGAACATATGACATCTCGGGACAAGAAAGACTGCTACTGCCTTCCATATTAGTAGCTAGTCCTTCGCGGCAATAACAAGTAGGCGGAGAGAAGCGTCTGGAGCGCGATTGACTGTGGATGGGTTTAAGCATTGCTCTAGCACATATATTCACAATGCAAACAAGATAAGCACGCAGACAATCCAGGAGCGCTCTGGTGACAATAGTGCTTTCTCGAATGGCTTAAACACATCATGATCGATTTGACACAGGGTGGTAAGGAGATGCTTTCCAATATGATACTGACAGCTGTGAATTAGATCAACCCGGCACTGGGACCACACCCGGAAACTCAAGTGGTACATGTCGTCAAACCCAGGACCAGACGTCCCATCTGAGCAATCCCACCGAGAAGCGCGTGCCCGGCCCAATGAGTGACGGATGCACAAACGAAACCTGTGGTCACAGCTGAACCGCAGAAGAAGAAACGCAAAACAGCCCACGTACCATCGACCAAACGCAGTGAGTGTCTCACTTCGTCAAATCATTAATGATATACAAGCAATCACATTTTCGTACTCTTATACATGAGGGAAATGACGGACAAACTGGAAGTATCAATAGCAAGTAGCCATAGTGGTGTAAATAGTAATTAATGGTGGTAGTTTAATGTGATGGCGAGCGTTGGCCATTGTCAGCAGTCCGAGCTTGACCATATAACAGACTGCCTGGTGCCGCCGTTCACGAACTCGCGTGCCCACACCCATAGGTCGGCGCATCTGCATCATGGCTACATAGTTCTTCCCGCCTGATCATATAGCTTGGACGGATTTGGACTGGCTTACACGCAGCTTCGTGCGAGGTTGTATGACTCCACAACTTGTTCACCGAGCTTGGTCTTAGGCAACAGAAACCTGACAATGCTAGTCCTCTTGCGTTCGCAAAGAATTTCAGACAGTCAAAATGCTTTGACATCATTATACTCGGCGAAAGCTGAAAAGAGAAAGATCAACCTACGATACTGCATGGGTTGCCTTCAGCCAACACTTCCATCAGTCACTTGACGTCAACTAGTGCTGACAATATCATCACAGTGACGGCAAACTCACCAAGTTTTACTTCATCTAGGAAAGCTCGTACACGATTTGATGCGATTCACGCGTCACAGCTGGAAAGGGCCTTGGCCTAGCCAGATGTGGGTACATGAAGTACGAGTGGACGTTGGCCGGTAGCCAACAACGTGATACACGATGCATTCACATCACTGGAAAAGGGATAGTGGACGTTTGGTGGCTGGTGTGTACAAACGAAAATTCCAAAGGTCTTTGACCCTGCACGATGCAAGTTGCAAACAAGTATGGTACGTTCTCCACGCTCGAGTTACCCTAGAATTCATTTCATTGGCGTATTGTTTCCATACCATCACGTCAAGTGTTGGAATCTACAGCATCAAGTTTGCCTCTACCCAACTAGGCAATGGGCCATGACTGGGGCAGATAAAAGGTGCTGGGGGAGCAGCGTTCAATACTCAGTTCCCCTCTGAACTTGAATCTTTCAGAAACCTACAGCTTCCGCTACTTACTCTCTCACAATGTCTGACATCAATACCGCTCGTCTTCCTTTTATCTGGGTGTTTGGCATCCCCGGTGACGACATCGGGACGGTCCTCACGCGTGGTGAGAAGTGAGTACAACATCCGACCCATGATGTATCAAACCACTTACGTGCTACGTATTAGCCTTTGCTAGATGCACGGTCTATTGGTCCACTCCTATAACATGAAGGTGTCGCCGTCTCACTTCAACTACGACGTAAGGCAATTGTACTGACTTGAATGTAGTAGTGGACACTGTTGTTGACAATCAGGCTTGGATCGTTGAGCCTGCATCAGAAGTATGACTTTGTTTGTGGTGAAGCACTGTACTAACTTGTCTTTTCCTAGATAACTCACGTTCTTTTTCAATTCATGTTGAATCTATTGTGTAAACATATAAATCCACGTCGACGATTAGTGTTACAGTCAATAAACTTGGTCCTTGTTGTCAATGGGAGGGCATTTCCCGATGTCAACCTTGAGTCTGGGTTAAAGTCAGTCAAAGGTGTTTTTTCAACCCACTCCCGTCTACTGTAATGCGATGTCGAAGTTTGGTTCTGTCCCGGTCCTGAAGACTTATTAACTGGGGTGTGAGCTATCTCGAAATTCCAGTGGAAGGCTGCTATACGAGGACTGTAAAGTCAAGGGGCCTTTTCAATGTTTTCATTGACAATCTCAGATAATTTTGTAGGAGACTTGCGCTTGCTGCGTGGCGTGGGAGGCGAGAGTGTACTGATCGTCACTTCAATCCGTAAGTCCATTTCGGCTCCGAGCGCTGAGTCAGCGCCCATACACGTGTATGGGCTCTGATGCTGATTAATTCCCTAAACCGGATTCCAAGCCTAACCGGATTCCAAGCCTAACCGGCAGAGAAACGCACCTTTCCAATGGTTATCAGAATCATCTCAGGCGAGCCCTTGTACGGCGCCAATGTCCATCCAGAGAGGTACGCATCAACGTTGGCTGCGACGATCGCCGCGTAAGCATGTGTCTTTGGGATCTATTTCTGTTCTTCACACCGTGCAGGGGAGACGTATCTTCACATACCCGCACTCGTCTGCGACGTGCGAGCCGAGAGAGGAAACGACAATCCTCGTGTCAAGTCAGACCTTGCGCCGATACCTGTTTTTCTGGTCCAGACGCTAGCGGTGGAAAGGTGGTCAGCCTTTACCCCGTGACTTTTTCAATTCCAGTCCCACCAGCGATGGGCCAGACTCCAAACGCATCAATATAATCGATTAGTATAGGTAAGATATCAATGCCGTGTGTGCGCGCGCTCCACGTTAACGTTCTGTCCGCTGACGAAATTTGTCCGCAGAGTTTAGCAAGCTCTATGGTGACATTTTTTATACTTTGCAATTTTCCTCGTCCAGCCCATGTCATACTTTGCGATAGACTGTGGCCTTGGTTTGAGGGATAGTGTCAGAACGGACGTGTTCGGCAAATCTTCGGTCACTCCAAGGCCACCAGTATAACGTATAGTGGTACGAGGGTACTTACAGCGTAGAGCGAGTTAAGGTCAATATACCTCCCACACCGCTAGCCACTCGCTCATTCATTAAGCATGTTTTAAAAAGCATTCTGCGCTGTCTTTTTTGTAACGGCGGGACCGCTTTCGGCGCTAAGTAGCCCGGAAGCTGGCGATACTTTACCACTAGCCCTCCAGGCGGGCTGAAACCGGTGTGTATCACACTGTGAGTCAATATACCTCTCGCGCGTTCATCAAGCACGCTTAATAAAGGACTCCGCGCTTGTAACAGGGGGACCGCTTTCGGCACTCGCCTTGGTATTACCGGAGCAACAAGCGATAACTTGCATTTACCACTAAACCTCTAGGCCTGTGTGTATCAGTCTCAGACTCGGTTGATTTTTTTCTGGGCTGCTGACTCCAACCCTTGTACGTGTTCTGGAATTAGTCCCAGCTCGACGATGTACACATGATGGATCGCAAATTTTGGGTTACAGTCCGAAAAGTTCCTCATTTCATCGTCTTCACCGCTGATGCCGTCCAATCGTACACGCTTGATGCTGTAAACCAGTTCCTCGCCCGCCCCCCTCCGCCAATCACCTCTCTCAATTATACCCATGTTCTCGTTACCGGATGTTGATCTTGTTAGCGACATATGCTGACATTATCAATAGAATGGTACGCTGCCGGAAATGTGAAGCCCATGACTGGGTCACTTTCACCACAAAAAGTGGCAACGCTCCTCAAAAAGAACCTCAGCGCTCAGCGTCCATCTTCATGGACCTTGAAGCTTGAATCAAAAGAGTTTCACAACGGACATAGTATGTCTCGTAGTACATTTTCTTACTCCCAACTTGCATTTAGCCTGCGGCTGCTAAATTATACCACATAAAGGGACGCGCGTCCATAAGCTGCCTCGCATCGAGTGAAGCAATTACGAGACACCTTTCCTACATGAGAACCCTAGCCGGTTTCCACACCTGCGTACACCTGCGCCGCCAACCGTCCCTCGAATGTCCACGTTGCATGAAACCCCTTCTCCATGCTGTACGTCTTCATTATATGCAGAATTAGATCATCGTCATCCCCACCTCCGTTGGCATCAGGGATTCGCTGCACCGTGCGGCGGTCGTTCGTCACGCCATCACGCCCCACGGTGATCCACCGACGCGCGAGACTACACACGCCCTGTGAGTTCGGGCGGCAAAAGGTGACTTTCACGCAGCACGGAGCCGGCACGGTGATTTTGGCAAACAGCTGCTTGCAATTGCTGGTGGTTTCCTTGACTGTCAGGCTGCGGAGTCGGTGTAATTGAATCTCCGATCGCCCTTCCCAATTGAGCTTGCCCAGGTACGCATCATGCGTGTCCGAGTCGATCTCGAGAATCTCCAGCGACGTCATCCGCGACAGCTGCGCGTGCAGGTCGAATCCGTTCACCAGCTCACCCGCCCTGTGCAGCACCCTGTACCGCTTCAGCTGAGACAGAGCCGAGGGCAGAACTTCCATTCCAGGCATCACTGTCATCGAATACAGCCGCGGTGCATAGTTGCGGAACAACTCATCTGGTTCCAAATCGCTCCTCGTCCGTCGATGCGGATTCAGACAATTGATGGCGAGTATCTCCATCTGTGGGGCCGTGTTCCTGGTCAGTACTTCGACGATGGGACGCTTCTGGGACAATTCGTCGCCATGGATGCACAATTTCTTGATCGTGGGTAGATGCTGCTCCAGATTTCGGCAAAACGAGTCTTCGCCTTCCTTGAGGTCTAAACACACGAAGAGCGACTTGTCCTCGGCATCCCATGTATAGTCCTTCACCTCCTCCTCCCCTGGTTCTCGTTGCAATGGGTTGGTAAAAGTCACGCATTTCCACCGCTGTTGGGAGGGTGAAGCATCCTCTACGTAGTCTCCAGATACGTGCAAGACGTTACCGCCTTGCCGGTCGCGTGTGCACTCGGGGGACGGTGCGTAGTGTACGCGAGCACGAGGGAGCAAGTCGAAGAGGACACGGGTCATCCTGCGAAGCTAGTGTGCAAAATATGAGCCAGAGGGCTTTTAATACCCAGTGGTATTGTGACTATCATCGAATGACTTGTCTATTTATATTTATGTCATATACATATAGCGACTTGCCAATCTGATCCACATCATGTCTTCTACCTGCCCCTATCCCTGCGCCGCTAACTCTAATACGACTAAGCATCCCCTGGACCCTCTAACGTCGGATGAAGTTCGTATACCGTCATCGCTAGAGATCTGATATTCATGATACCCAGATCAGCGTCATCTCCAAGCTCCTTTTGCAGCACATGGCACGCAAGTACAACCAGGAAAAAGTAGCACTCAAGTTCGTCAGTTCTGCGCTGCTACCTCCCCCCAAGCGTGTCGTGCTTGCTTATCTCGGCATCCCTTTGGAGGCAGGCTCCAAGCCGGAGCCTCCCACGACCATTGTCCGACGCGCGGAAATCGAGGTAATCAATATAAATATTCTTGGAAGTTGCATCAGTGATAATCAATAACCATCCTCAAGCTCATTGATGTTCTGCGCGGGTTAGTAAAAAGCTTTCGTCACAATCTTCTGCACGTTGACATGCTCGTGCTAGATTTGCATATCACGCTGAGGTCTCGCTCGTGGAGGTCACATGGGTGTTGGATAAGCTGAACCAATTGCCTGAAGGAGTTCATCCTCATATAACACTGGACGAGCTGTTGGCGTGCGAGGAGATTGTCAGGAATGATCCGATCGTGCAGAAGCTTGCCAAAGACGTTGGTGCGTTTCAAATATTTTTGGTGCAAGCTCAAGCTTATTGCCTTCAGGCGTCGAGCCTGGCCAGATCCGTTGTGACGGATGGTCCATCGGATTCGACGACCGTTTTCCGCAGGCCAAGCGCATACAACAGGCACTCGTGTTCGCCAGGCTCTACGACCACGATAACCTGTACGCGCACCCCCTGGTGCTTGTCTCTCCTTAATGAACATGGTGATAAACTGACCTCCGATCAGGACTTTGTACCCGTCATTGATGCCAATGCAAAGGTGCTACTGCACGTCGGTTGGTGCTTGTTGTCGACTGGCCGAGGATCATCAGTGATTTTATTTTAAAACAGACTTCCCACCCCACTACAACAAAACGGCCAACGGACACGTCCTTCCTGTTTCCACCACAACTGCTCCGCCTACTGTCGGATCAATCGACGAGGCATTCGCGAATGCTAAGCGGGATCGCATCCGTCCTCCTCTCAAGCCGTTCGATTTCCTGCCCGATCTCATGAAGACAACCGAGGAGGGCGGATTCAAGCCACGAGAAGGCCTGAAACCGCTGCACATATCACAGCCTGAGGGTGTCAGCTTCAAGTTGGACGGGCATGTTTTGGAGTGGCAGGGATGGAAAATGCATGTTGGTTAGTAATGTCGGTTAGGGAGACGTGCCTATAGCTACCGGACTTATATCGCTAACGTGCCACCTTGACAGCGTTTGGACAGCGCGAAGGTCTGGTAATCTCCACAGTAACGTTTGACGATTGTGGCGAAATCAGACCCATATTCTATCGCCTTTCGTTGGGTGAGATGGTGGTGCCGTACGGGGCACCGGAACACCCCCATCCTAGGAAATTTGCTTTTGATTCGTGAGCGCAGATTCAATCTGTTGTTCGTGCCATGGGCGCTGAGCTTAAATGTACAGGGGTGAATACGGAATAGGCATGATGGCGAACGACCTGTCACTCGGCTGTGATTGCGTCGGACATATTCAGTACCTGGTGATTAATTTTACTCGTTGCCGTTGCCGATTGCTTATGATCCGCCACAGCCTGGAGCCTTTATAGGAAATTCTGGAAATCCCATTGTTATCAAGAACGTCATCTGCGTACACGAGGATGATGCTGGAATACTATGGAAACATACTGATTTCCGCATCGGGGGTCGGTCACAGACGGTCAGAAGGCGGCGTTTAGTCATTAGCATGGTGTGCACGCTGGCAAACTACGGTACGTGTCCTTGTCCCATTGCACATGATGCACGCGATATTCAAGGACGTAAATCTAGAATACATATGGAATTATCTCTTTTACCAAGATGGCAGTGTTGAGTTCGAGGTCCAGCTTACAGGCATACTCCAAGTCTATGTAGCAAAGGATGGCGAGCCCAATCCTCATGGGACTACTGTCGCGCCCGGGGTCAATGCTCAATACCACCAACATCTGTTCAGCCTCCGTATTGATCCCATGATCGATGGGCTAAAGAACAGCCTGGTCGAGACGGACGTCATGCCACTCCCAGACGCACCTACCGGCTCAGCAGTGAACCACGCCGGGAATGCATTTGTTGCACGAGATACTGTCATCACCACTGCTGGCGGACGCGACTGGGACTACTCGACGGACCGTAAATGGAAGATTGTCAACCCTAGCAAGACACACTATAGTAGCGGCAAGAACAAGGGGTATACTATTGTGACTAAATCGGGGGCGACGCCGTTCATGCTAAGACCGGACAGCTGGGTTGCAAAGCGGGCGACGTTTGCGACCAAGAGCTTATGGGTGTGTAAGGATGTCGAGGGGGAGGAGACGGGGACGACGAGGATGTGGCCTGCGGGGAAGTATGTGCCCCAGACCTGGGACTCGCCCGAGGACTCGATCGGGAATTGGGTCAAGAGCGGGGAAAAGGTGGACAACGAGGACATTATCGTCTTTGTTACGATCGGTGAGTGATGTGTCTCGTCCCTCATTGCGTGAATGTGAATCATGAGGGATTTAGGAACGACGCATATTCCCAGACCTGAAGATTGGCCAGTGTAGGTGTCTTTCGTCATAGCCAATGACACATATTACTAAAATGGTTTTGCAGCATGCCTGTTGATCATGTGAACGTAAGCTTCAAGCCCAACTCGTTCTTTGATAAGAACCCTAGTATGGATGTGCCTGGAACGAATGATCAGAAGAGTGTATTGGTGGATGGAGATGCTCAGAGCTAGTACATAGATATAAATGGGTCGCCTATCAATGTATGTGAGCATAACATGATGTTGAATCAACTGCAGGCACCACGAGCGGTGGCGCAGACGGACAGGAGACGACCCTCGGTAGGATACGGCGATTCTGCATTACGGCGATTCTAAGCGAGAGTGTGATTGAGTTTTGAGGAAAAGGGTGAAGAGGTTGGGAAGTGAAGAGTTGGTAGTGATATGTGGACAGGAGGGATGGGCGAGGTGCGGGATGCCGATTGTCCTCACCCGCGATCATTGGCGCGTCGAAGCATAACGGCATCCAATATCATTATACATTACCCCATTAATCTAAAAACATTTCAATACATGTATGTTCCTTCTCCCAATTTACGGTTCACGAGACACAGCCACGTACATCATGCGCGTCGTCATTGATCCTTTAAGCTTTATCGTGTGGAGATGTTTTTTCTTAGAAAAGTCGTTCTCCCCCAGCTCTTTCTCGACATCTTCGCGTATTTCTTCCCGAATGGTGTGCTCCGGTCGCCTACCCTTGGCGACCCAGACGTTCTTTTGAGAACGTATGTTTTTCCTGTGTTATTTTTGCAATTTTTCCATTACACAGATTCGAGTCGCGCGCCATACATTTACCGCTGACTTTCGTATTTCTCCACCAACGATCGTAGGTCTCATGATCTCACCCCACCGTAGAAGTATACGCATTCAGGTCAATTTTTTTCGCTACAAAACCGGTCAAGCCGAAAGTAAATTGCCGACAGAGATTAATTGTTGCATGAAAAATGTTTTATAAAATCAAGGTACGAATAATTAAGTCTCCCCAACGATCCTTGACATGACCTCCGATAGAGGGTTGTATCCCTCGGGTCGAGTGTCGTGGGTTCTGTTTCAGAGGAAAGTTGCGGGTGGCCGTGGACGCCATGAGTGAAAGTTTGATTCAGTCTGTTTCGCTGTTTGCGTTGCCCAGGATGGAGAAGCCACTTCGTCATAGATTTCGATAGCTTATCGGACTTGGCTCCCTCCGCAGCAGTCAGACTTCCTGATCACGACGAAGGCGTTCCGATGTGCACAGCAATTTCAGGATTCTTTTGCATTGACCCCGGAAGGAAGCGGTCCTTTTCCTGTATTATTCTGGACGTTGGTTTGACGAATGTTTAAGCCCTGTAAAACGGGCGGGAGAGGGATGGTCTGTACTCAAGCCTTTGACAAGAATCTAATGTGGATGTTGCATATGTCTTCGGGCATGACGTCACGCAAAGCAACCAGTTTCATGACAGCAACGAATCCACGCCCCTCGTTTCACGATGCTCCTGCACCATCCGGGGCGATACGGCGATCCTACATTTTAAGCAGTGGTGCAGTTGTGCAACTGGTCCCAATATCGTGCGTATTTTATTCTTGAGGGGAATTATGACAGAGCTTCATTCGTTCGCGTTGTCAAAGGTGTCCTTTGCTCCCGGCAACCTAAGCAACCCAATGTAAGCCAATATCGAGAGATATTCGCTTATTTACTATTTAGCTCCGAGTCAAACGAGATTGATCTGGAGCGACTCAAAGACGGTAAAGTGCATGTCCGTCATGAATCGATGTTAATCTTCCTCACCCGCGATTGTGCGTCGAGTGGAATGACGGCAACCAAGCATTACCCCATCAATCTAGGTACAACCGCCCGTCTCCCAATTTAGCGTTCATGAGACCCGCCTTCATTGAGAGATGGGCAGACGCGTCTATTTTGGCGGGAAGTCTGGTTTTGGTCAAATCGACATTTAAACGGAGTTAATAACGGAGATCTTGAGGCTATCAATGAATATCAAAAGCTCATTTCTTGATTGACGTTTGGAATCGGATGTGGAGACAGGCTCTGATCACTCCCATGTCTACGCTACGATCACTCCAATGTCTTGTTGTTGTGTTGACGCGGGTTGTCGGCGTACGTGGGAAGGGAGAGGCGTGTAGGCGGTGCGGCTGGATGAAGAGCGGAGGCGGAGAGGCGAGCTCCACCGCGAGTGAAGTTGCCAGCTCACACACGTGTAACGCCCGGCCAAACAAGGCTAGCTGCAAATGTTGGCTCAACCCGCCATCTGAGCCCGACTTTCTCTTTCTCACTCCTTCTGTCTCCCACACCGACGGCTACGACACCTGCCACCAAATGCCCCGCTTTCTGGGCCTCTTTTCCAGGAAATCAAAGCACAGTTCCTGCCCCGAAGACGACCACTCTTCTCTCTCTGCTTCCCCAACTGCTGCCACTGCTCAACCAGACAAATCTGCCCCTTCAACATCGTCCAGCGTATACCCTTCCATAGCCAGCTCTCCCTCCGCCACCTCCACGGCTTCAACCAGCAAGTTGCGTCTGCCCTTCTCCAGGAAACGTCCTTCTCCACCAAATCCTGCAGGCACCTCCACCACCTCCGTCAACACCACTGAGAGTCACTCTGCCCCTCGCCCCCCTTTTGTCGATCGAGAGCGGAGTAGTATTGCTTCCGATGAACTCCCTGATTTGCGCCGTCTCCGGCCTCCACCTTCCAAGTCTGCCATCTTTGCCGCCTACGCTGACCCCTCAAGCGCCCTATCAACGCGATCTCTTCCAAATGAAGCCCCGCAGCCTTTTGCATTGCAGGATCCAGGAGGGCCCTCTTCTCTTCCAGACGACTCGCAGCATTCAGAGGCACCCTCGCCACCTTCTTCGTCCAAAAAGTCTTTCTTCTCATGGGCAAAATCCGTTTCGCCCGCCCCCGTGGCAAAACCAAAAACAAAGTCGACGTCTCCGTCGCAGCCTGTTCGAGATCCAAAGACTCAAACCGTTGTGGACTTGTCAAACTCTTCTTTCAATCTCAAGTCATTCCGGCATGTCGGTCCTTCTTCGCCTCCGGATAGCCAAGTGTCACTTGCTATTCCTAATCCATCACCGCTGCCGAGGCCTCGTGGACAAAGCGTGGGCGACTCGTCACAACGCATATCGGTTGCTGCGTTCCGAGAAGCTCAAGCTCGCCGTAGTATGGCTGGCTCCCCCGTCCCCTCGCTCAGATCAGCAAGTCCTTTTGGTACGCCTCAAGAGCAGGGTGGTCCGGCAAGTCCTCGATTGAGTATGTTAAGATCTTCCACAAGCCATGATACCCGCCTGGATGGAAGGAAGGCCAGGCGCGGTTCTGCATCCGATTCTGATGCAGACACCAGTGCCTCGGACGACGACAGCGATGATGACAGTGAGAATGAAGCGTACTCTCACTCGGCGTAACCGCTGGAATGGCAAGGTCAAGGCCAAAAGTGAAATGGGTCACAGCTTCTCCAAAGCCAGCCAATACAGAGACGCGCTTTGACATTCCTTCGCGACCCCAGTCTAGTTTGGGTCAGAATGCCAATTATCATCGCCAACGCGCTAGCATGTCAACCAGTGCCGCTACTCCCTCTGCTGCTGCCAAAAGAGCGAGTATATTGGTGAATACTGGTGACCCAGCCGCTGGTATGTACATTTCTGGTCATTGATATTTGTCTAGTTGATTATGTCTATTCAGAGTACAAGCGGAACTCGCGACATATCAGAGAAGCGTCTGTCTATTCCAACCCTGCGGCCAGTACGGTATCCAATACCTCTCCAAATCCGCCTCTCAGGTCAATGTCATCCTCGGACTCTTCGGAGGAAGAAGACGATGCGCCGCTAGCGAGTTTAGTGCCTCCGAAACGGCCTGGAAGCTCGTTATCTACTGCGTCAGGGTCCTCCGCTAGGAATCGGTCAAACCCCAACGTTCCTGTGACAAGGAGCAAACCTCTTATTGATATCAACGAACTCATGGGTGGGAAATCACCTGTCAAGAGGGAAGACTTGGCAGAGGAAAAAGGGTTCACAAAGGGGAACACGTTGCTGACCGCTTCCACAAACGCCTCGCCGTCCATATCTTCTAGTATGTCCGACTTATCGGTGTCGTAATGACTTGATTAATTGTGTTTCATCAGGCACGAAGAGTCCAGGTTTGATCAAAACATCCTACTTATCCACGAGTCCGCCCCCCCTTTCGCCGACGGAAAGTATTACGTCGAGTGGGTTCGCAACCGCCCCATCGTCCATCAAGGCGACGCCTTTCGGTCAATCCTCATCGTCAAACTCAAATTTCGAGCAAGCAGTGTCCAAGAGGGATGGTCTAGGCGAACGTCTCCTAAGAGTTGCCAAGGGGACATCTGCGGCTGGGTCAGGCGGACCTTTCCCATCACCGCTCGGTACTCCTGATGTCATTCCTCTTCCCACTGCTGATGGTACAAAACGGACCGTGTTTCCGCGGACGACAACATCTCCTCGTTCCTCGTTTTCTGCATCTACTCACCCCGCAGAATCCATGGGCTCTAAAGTCTCACATCAGCACAGCCCCCCAGATGAGGAATTATTGCATATTCTTGGTGCCAGTGTCAAACTGATTTCCACGACGGGCGATAGCTCGCCCTCTGAGGTTGATGTTCGGAACGGCGTAGAGAGCGATGATGAGACCGACGAAGATGAATCTTCCGATGATGACGACGATAAGGATGTCAGAAGGGACAATTCGGCCAGTCCGAAAGGGTCGGAGAAGGGAACCGACGAATGGGAAAAGGTCGACCCAAGGGAGGTCAGGGGCAAGGAGGAATACAAGAGCAAAGACGGCATTCTCAAAGGCAAGAGCGTCCTGAGCCTTGGAAAAGAAAGGGGCAAGGATAGAGAACGACCGGGACCAGTCCAAGAACTGGCCCCGAAAGTAACGGAACCGGCGATTGCACCCATTCCGATCAAGCAGCGGACCCCGACGCCGTCATTTAGTGTCACCTCTCGTCCGCCCTTGGCCAAGAGCGTGCTGACGACCTCGACGAGCGGGTCTGGGACCACTTCTGTGGCTCCGTCAACTACAGCGTCGAGTGGGAGCTTTACCAGCAGCAGCAGCAACAGTGGCAAGACGAGACAACGGAGCAGCACTCTTTTGAACCCGCTAGATGCGCGGGATTCGACGTCTTCAGCTACGTCTGCCACTGGATCTATTCAAGTACGTGGTCGAGCTCCAGGGCTGGTTGCTCCGATTCTCCGCGCGCCCGCGACGAGTCGGGGATCGGGTATTTCTGACCAGTCGGTCAAAGATACGGGGTCAAGCACGACGCTGAACCGGTCCTCGATGGGAGACATTCCTACTGGGGCATCCGGGGCAAGGCAGAGAAGCGGCACGATGATGCCCTCTATCAGTATTTCTCCCGTTCCGACCATGCCTGCGAGGCCGTTTGCTCGACGGGATAGCCCTGCGAGCTCTACGGGCGATTCGAGTAGTGGCAGGGCCCCGTTGACGCCGAGAGATGGTAGTGATATTGGGAGCATGGGGGATAGTGGTGTTGGAATGCGGGCAAAGGGTGGGAAGAGCTGTAGTGCTATGAAGGGAGGCTCGGGGTTGACGAATGCGAAGCGGAGGAGCGTTTGCTTCGAAGATGACCTGATTGATGATTCCGCGCCGCCTTCTCCAACTGGGAAGGGGAGGTCGCATCAGAAGAAGGATAGCAAGGAGAGCGTTGATGAGGAGAAGAGGAAGGAGAGGCGGAGGAGTGAGGCGCGGGCTGCGATTGAGGTAGGCGTCCTACTTTTTTCGAAGCAAGAGTCGATGGCTGATGGGTGGTGAAGCTCGGCAATGTCATCAATGGCCGTCGTCGTGTCGTCGATGAGGACGGGGATATGCCTATCAATCAGTCCATGCCGGGACGCATGCCGCCGATGAATCCGATGATGGGCATGGGTAGCGGAATGCACCCGATGCAAATGGGGACCATGCCAAGCTGGAATGGGCCTTGGGGCAATACCATGGGACAGCAGATGCTCAATCCGTCGCAGTACATGGTGCCTCCGGTGCCGGACCCTGGCCTTCTCGCAGCGCATCAGCAAGCGATGATGATTGCGAAGCAGGCGTATCAGATGGCTGTTGCTCAAGCAAGCTGCGGCGGCCGCGGGAGACGAGTGGGAGCGGGGGTCAGTGGTGAGTGGGTTTGGTGGAGGAAGTATGTTTGGTGGGAGGATGCCGACTGGGCCTATGGCTTCTCCGTATGGAATGGGGGGCATGGGCGGAATGAGCATGGGCATGAATATGAACATGAACATGATGAGTATGGGGGGAAGCAATTGGTCTTCGGCTGGAGGATCCGCGTTCCCTCCGAGCTCTCAGTCGATGTTTGGGGGTATAAGTGCGACGAGGAGCGAATATGGTGGAGGTGGGGGAGGAGGAGGTGGTGGTGGTGGTGGTGGTGGATGGAGCTCTGCAAGGAGCACGTATGGTGAATCGTTTGGTCCCCCAACAGGAAGGGGTTCCAAACCTGGGATGTCGGACCGTGACTGGCGAGAGCCTGGTCATATGCCTCCTGTTCCGCCCGTTCCACCTCAGCAGGCCAGTTCTTCGGGACGAGCGTCTGCGCGGACGAGGACAACAAGTCAGCCTTCTTCTGTCAAGAGTGCGGGCCAACGAAGACCTGCACCGCCGTCATCATGGAAAGGGTCATGAGCCCCTTTATGGTATTTTCCCCATGTCTTTGGGTTTGTTCTCTGTCTTGCTTTGTGACTTTCTTGCATGTGCTCGGTGCGTTCTAATTTGCATTCCATTTTTTTCTTTTCATGTTTTGACGGTGATCGTTTGCAGGCTTTTCAACGTCTATTTTGGACATTAATATTCTTATTTATGGAGAGGTCGATGATGCCTCCACCCACGTTCGTTCACGCCGTCATCAACGTTGTTCATACCTTGCAATTATTTACTACCATCACTCATACGGTGCGGTAATTCTACGGCACCTCTACGCTGCATCCGCATTATTGGTCTTGCCTCTATTTGATCAAATTATTTTTCTTCTCCACTCGATTCATATCCACGTACTCTGCAAAACAACGCATGGACAGTAATACATATGCACTCGTATCTATCCTTCTCCTTTTTTTTCTAGATAACAACAAGTAGTGAAGTTTTGGCCTTGAAGGAAACTTAACTTGTGTAAAATATTAATATGTAGATGTTTAGTTTGCGCCTGTTTGGACGGCTCGTTTTACATTCGCGCGAGAACGGAGACGAGATGCAAGACGGACGTGCACCGAGGTAAGCCATGAATGCCGACGGAAAGATTGGCAGCTGAATTGTGTCTGGAATTCCAGAATCAAGAACAGGGCGCCCGCCCCCGTTCAAGTTAGTCGTATCCGAGAACATGATCACCTCGATTCGTTACTGACTGTCACTTCTAGATCACCGCGGAGCAGCTACTTCGTGAGGTATATACACGTATTGTAGTGTACCTTGTGCAACGGGTAACGCTGTCTGCGATTTAGGCTCAAGAGCGGCAAGAGTC
The DNA here is from genome assembly GCA_023014455.1 of Amanita exitialis. Taxonomy (NCBI): domain Eukaryota; kingdom Fungi; phylum Basidiomycota; class Agaricomycetes; order Agaricales; family Amanitaceae; genus Amanita; species Amanita exitialis. The sequence continues at coordinate 381,241 of JAEBUR010000002.1, forward strand.
CGCATTCCGGGCACCCAGACAGCGAGTCGAGGATTTCGAAGAACTCGATGAATACCGGGGCAGAAAACGGAAAGAGTTCGAGGACCGTGTCAGGAGAACGAGGGGGAACATGTACGTATCGTTGAACACGGTCGACGGTGACTTGCTGCTGACGTGGGTTGAACAGAAAAGAGTGGTTGCAGTACGCCAACTGGGAGGTGAGTGTCCGCACTCTTCACTCGTGTGGGACGTGACTCTGACGCTGTACGCTGGAATCGCGCAGGCCAGTCAGAACGAGTTTTCGCGTTCGCGGTCCGTGTTTGAACGTGCGCTCGACGTGGATGCGCGGAGCATCCAGATATGGCTCAGCTACACCGAGATGGAGCTGAAAAACCGGAACGTGCAGCACTCGCGCAACCTGTTTGATCGTGCTGTGACGCTCCTTCCGCGGGTAGACCAACTGTGGTACAAGTACGTCTATCTGGAGGAGCTCCTGCAGAATGTTTCCGGGGCACGTCAAGTGTTTGAGCGGTGGATGCAATGGGAGCCGGATGACAAGGCGTGGCAGGCGTTCATCAAGATGGAGTGCCGTTATAACGAATATGACCGGGCAAGTGCGATATATGAGCGCTGGATAGCGGTGAGGCCCGATCCGCGCGTTTGGGTCAAGTGGGGCAAATTTGAGGAGGACAGAGCACGGGTGGATAAAGCACGGGAGGTTTTCCAGACGGCTCTGGAGTTCTTTGGGGACGACTCGGAGCAGGTGGAAAAATCCCAGGCCGTTTTTAATGCCTTTTCAAAGATGGAGACGAGGCTTGAAAGAGTACGAGAGAGCGCGGGTGATTTACAAGGTACGCGTAATTGTGGCGGTCTTGCTCGTTTGCTCGATACTCACGGAATGTGTTCAAGTTTGCTCTATCTCGTATACCACGGTCAAAATCTGCAGCCCTCTACGCTGCATACACAAAATTTGAAAAACAACATGGAACTCGGTCAACGCTGGAAAGTACTGTACTTGGTAAGCGGCGGATACAGTATGAAGACGAGCTTCAAAATGATGGTCGAAACTATGATGTATGGTTCGACTATACCCGTCTGGAAGAAGGTGCATATCAGGATTTGAAAGACGAGGGATCAACGGCAGAAGAGCTGGAGGCACAGGCAGGTCGGGTAAGAGAGGTGTATGAACGCGCCGTTGCACAAGTCCCTCCCTGGAGGCGATAAGCGGCATTGGCGACGGTATATCTTTCTATGGATAAATTATGCGTTATTTGAGGAAATTGAGACAAAGGTACGTTTGTTTCCTTTCAGCATCTTGATCTAACTGTCAATTTATAGGATTTTGAACGGACACGAGAGATATACCGGACGGCAATACGGCTAGTTCCCCATAAACAATTTACTTTTGCGAAGCTGTGGCTCATGTTTGCGAAATTTGAGATCCGGAGGCTGGATCTACCTACCGCACGCAAGATTTTAGGAACGGCTATTGGAATGTGCCCAAAGGAGGCCCTTTTCAAGGGTTACATCGACATAGAGATTGAGGTATGTACGATTTCATGGCCCCGTCACCATCAAAATCTCATCATATGTAGCTTCGGGAGTTTGATCGTGCAAGAACGTTGTACGAGAAATACATCGAGGTGCGTGGTTTTTCTACGGCCCCCGAACAGGCATACTCAGTTCTTCCACATAGTTCGATCCTGCCAACTCGCCCGCGTGGATAAAGTTCGCCGAGCTAGAATCCCAACTGCAAGACTTTTCCCGGACCCGTGCCATCTTTGAACTCGGTGTATCTCAGACGACGCTATCGATGCCCGAGTTGTTATGGAAGGCGTACATCGACTTCGAAGTTGAGGAAGGTGAACGAGAGGCTGCACGCAAGTTGTACGAGCGGCTGGTATCCGTTAGCGGGCACGTCAAAGTGTGGATCTCGTATGGACTATTTGAGGCCGAGCCGATTGCTATTCCGCGGGCTGAACGTGAGGATGAGGATGAGGAGGATGAAGAGAGCGAGGTACCAATGGTACCCGGTGACCCCGTACGAGCGCGACAGGTGTTTGAAAAGGGTTACGACGACCTTAAATCGAAAGGGCTTAAGAACGAGGTGAGTGATTTGCTTTGAACGTCGAGATGGTTGCTCAAATGAGTGATAGCGTGTTGCCCTTCTGGAAGTGTGGAAGTCGTTTGAAGAGAAGTATGGCACGCCTGACCACGTGACCAAGGTGCAAGACCTGATGCCGATTGTGAGCAAGCGGAGAAAGGTAGACCAGGAGACGGGACAGACCGTCGAAGGTGAGTTTCGTTCTGCCAATGCAATCAATGTGCTGACGTAATTGGATCTGATAGACTGGGACCTTGTCTTTGCGGACGACGAACGAGAGGCAAACCCGACCTCGTTCAAGTTTTTGCAGATGGCGCAGGCATGGGCGAGTGCCAAAAAGACGGGCAATGCTGGTGGCAGTACAACCATATTGTCTGGATTGGTGGCACAGGCTTCCAAGTTCAAAAAGGCGGAAAAGCGAGATACGGATGCTATGAGCGACGTGTCAAGCTCGCAAAGCGACGAAGATGACGAGTGAGGGTCCTCTTGTTCTTGTGATCTCGTAAATGTATTGCAGTTATATTACAATGTAGGCTATATCACCCATTGACGACTTCTCGGGAATAATAATGGAAAAATGCCATTCCGGGCTGTCGTGGTATATATATCCGTGGTCGAAATAAGTCAAGGACACGACAAAACGCGCGCTTAGAACATCCCGTCGTGCGGAGGCACTGCAACCGGCGGTGGTCGATGTCCAGTCCGGTTCGTCGATTTGGCAGGTGTCGGAGGGGCAGGCGAGACGCCGGGTTTCAACGGGCGTTGGGCTGGCGCTCTAGCCGACAACCCAGGTACGCCACTCGCATTCCCCGCGACACCGTTCAAGGACGTGGTTGACGTCTTCCTGAGGGGTGTCCTGGGTATACTCGCTGAATTCGGCGGGACAGGCGAAGAGAGTGGTGACACGTATGTTGGCACGGTTGTCAACGCAGATGTCGGCTCCTTGCTCGACATTGGCGTCCGCATTCCGCTACGTGAAGGTATGGAGAATACTGCCCGACCGTTTGCTGCTGTGCTGGGCGAGAGCATGCTACCAAATGTCGTAAAGGGTGTAGCTGAGGTCGGGGTTGTCTCGTACATGGCGGAGTATGGAAGTAAGCCCGGGCTTGTAGGAGAAGTGAGGGGAATGAGAGGGGAGGATCATGGGCTTGATCCAGGTCGGAGGGTTTGGGAGTGGAGATGCGCTCTGAGAATTTGAATGACTGGGGAGTGGGGGCTCGTTCTGAGAAGTGGATTGATTGAGGAGTTGGAACTCTGTCGGGCAATTTAAATGATGGAGTGGGAACTCTGTCGGGCGCCTTGAACGATGAAGGAGCTGGAGCACGGTCCGAGGATTTCAATGGAGCGGGAGTCCTGTCCGAAGACTTCAATGATGGAGGTGTGGGTGCCCGGTCCGGTTCTGAGGATTTGGCAAGTGATTTCGACTGCTTAAGGTAAGAAGGCAAGGCGGGTACTTGAGGCATTGCCGAGGAAGGAGATGCGATGTTCTGGATTGGTGTTTGGATACCATTTGTGGATGTTGATTGCTTAGGGGTGGTAGACGGCGAAGCAAGTTGCGATGGGTGCTTGGATAGTCTGTTATGGGTGTTGAATGAAAAGGTGGAGCTGAGCCTGAATGGCTCCTTGGGTTTCTCGACGAGAAGTTCGTTAAGAAGGAAAGTAAAGTCGATGCCATACTCCTGTAGTAACTGACGCCCGTGTGAGCTGGCTTATTACAGATAGACGGTGCCAACCTTCTTGCTCTGTGCATGAGCGATCTTGACCGCTTCATGAACTACTTTTGGGTCCACATCTGGCGTGAACACTTGCTTTCTGAATATTTCTGCAAATTCTTCAATCTCCTTCCTTGCCCAATCAATAAACGCTACCAAACTTGTCATTGCCCGTCCGTAATGCGAGGAAACCACTCACAGCTTGCAACCTCGTTGTCCTTGAAACTCGCCAAGAACCAATCCGCCGTGTGTTTGATAGCGGTGAAGCAAACGGTGGCGAGGTCACCGACATACGTGCTGATATTGCCCTCAAACCTGATATTACGTATATGACTTCTGATTAACTGTGAGCGCATTCTGAGGAGGGTATTTCGCGCAGCAAAACCCGCTCTCAACCGGCTAAGGAGCGAGACAAGCACGATGACCGACGACTTCCGCATTGTCGGCTTTGAGAGTGCATCCAGCAAGGCGGTAATCAGTTGAGACTTTAGTACAGAGAGCTTGATCTCCAGGGTCGGTGTCATAGCTCGCCGTTCCTGAGCTGAAAAAGGACTGTTATAAGCAAGATCTAGCACGACGGCATATCAGTAACGCACCTTTTTCAACCAACTCCACCGCCTTTGTCCATTCTCGTAATGCTATGGCAACGGTAAGCTGATCCGCCCAATCATTCGTCCATCGCGCATCTCTCTCAGCCTTTTCCTTGGCATCTGCGCCAGCCCCGGGTATATCACCACCTCTCCGTGCCAAATCAGCCAACCATTCGGGCATGGGCGGAACACTGCCGCGCTGCTGAATATGTCGGTATGTGCATATAAGGATGAATAGCTGAACTTACATCCCCGCTACCCGCCTGAAACAAGGTTTTTCGTCGTTCATGTTCGCCTTCACGCTCTTTGCGTTTCTTTGCTGCCAATTCTTCCGCGACTTGTCGGAGCTGAACCAAAAGCGCTTTCTTGTCCGTATGGGTTTCAGATCGATAGACGTGAGTCTCTTTCCCGTGCTTGATCTTGAACACGTTCGTCATGCCTTTATGGAGGGTAAGCGTGTATGACTTGCCAATGCCGAAAGCCGATGCTCACTGGAAGAGTCTTTTGTATCCAAAACCAGCAATTCATTCAATGGCCAACACCGCTCTGCTACAAGTTTACCCTCGGAAATCATCCCGCCCCTATCTCCATCGTTGCCGGCGTTTCTACGCCATTGACGTGCGACAAGTACAGCGTCGTCTAGTATAACAAATTTGACTTTGCCAATCGTCTTGTACGTGGCCGCATTGAGACTGAAAATTCGCTCTATCTCGCTGACGACGTGCCTCCCTGGCGTAATTGGAGCAAACTTGGAAGCACCTTCTATTGAAGAGTGCAGAGCTTGCATTTGATTGTAGTACATGACACGAAGATCCGCGATGGAAGAGCGTTTGTAGGTGGAAAGGGTGGATGATGTCAATGTTGTGGGATCTGGGATGTGCAGGAGAGAGGGCATTGACTTGTATTCGGATAACAGATCCTTGATCTCCAGCAGTTCGTTTTCGAGAGTGGAAATCTCTTTGGAGATGAGAACGAATTCTGCGTAACTATGGAAAAGTCAGCGTCGCCGCAAGGAGGGGAAGATGGATTGGATACTTTTTGAATACTGAGCGCTGCAGATCAGCAGCAGTGTCTTCTTTTGCCGCGTATAGCGACGACTGGAGAGACTTTAGCTCAGCCTCTGTCGAATTTGCCAGTTTGAGTTTAAGAACTGAGGCATGTCAGGATGGCAGGTGGGGGGACAAGAGGAGACGCACAGGCATCCGGATCAAAATCCTCGACGTCGAGGAGCTTCTTGTCCTCCTTTTCGGCTCGACTCCTGGTTTCCTCGAGAGATATACGTGGCGAGGGTTCTCTGAGTGGCAGAGCAAAGGCCTGGTGGATTGTTGGCACCGGGGGCGGGCTGAGCTCTGTTGGACTTGAAATTTCGGCATAGCGCGACATGCGCTTCTTGATCTTGTCATCGACGCGAGACTTTGTGCGGGCATCTCTTGGAGCAGGCTTTGATTTTGAAGAATTTGAGCGGCGGGATCTGAGGGAGCGGAGAGACTGCATGATGGTCACAAGCCTGAGGCCAACTCAGCTTCCGCCATGTCCGACGCCCAGAACGGCCAGCTGCCAGACGTCCAGAACGGACCAGCGCGACGACGAGCACCAGCAGCCCATCGACGACGGCGATGGCGACGACTTTTTCAACGGCGCATCGTCCAGCAATGGATATCACGCAGCACAGAACGACTACCCGTCTATCGCTACCCATTCCATCCGCGCGCCCTCCCCCCCTCCCTCAGGCCCCATCCTAGACCACTCCCATCTTCGCCCAGGAAACCAGGCTTCCCTTCTCTCTCACGAACGCACCCTCGAGGCCTACCGCAACAATGCCAAGAAGACTCAGGACCCAGACCTCCAATTTGAATTCGCTGTCTTCATGATCGATGCCTCAAAGACTTGGCCCATCCCGCCAAACACCCCAGGCAACCTGATCGAGGTCGAAAAGGCCCTAGACAAACGAGAGAACCTCATCCACGAAGCCACCTCACTACTCAAACGCCTCGCAGACCGCGGACACCCAACGAGTCAGTACTTCCTCGCAGACTGCTATGCCAATGGCATCGGCACACACAAGAACAGACAGGACTTTGACCGCGCGTACCCTCTCTTCGTGCTTGCTGCGAAGCATGGCCATCCAGATGCATCCTATCGGGCAGGCACATGCTGCGAGAACGGGTGGGGGTGCAGGCGGGAAAGCGCCAAGGCCGTGCAGTTTTATAGAAAGGCGGCTGCCGCTCTACACCCGGGTGCGATGTATCGGTTAGGCATAGCGGAGCTGAACGGTGAGCTCGGATTGTCAAAGAGTCCGAAGGAAGGGGTCAAGTGGCTGAAACGCAGCGCGGAGCATGCCACTGCCGAGTTTCCCCATGCTCTGCATGAACTGGCGTTGTTGCATGAGAGGGGCGTCGATAACGTCCTTTTCGTTGACGTCGAGTATTCGGTGGAACTGCTGGCGCAGGCGGCAGAGCTGGGATACGCACCGAGCGCTTATCGGTTGGGTGAATGCTACGAGTATGGCAAGATGGGATGTCCACAAGATGCCGCTCTGTCGATCCATTATTACGTATGTGATCCCTTATGTGTCCAAACATCAGCTTCTGACCTATGCATAGAACATTGCAGCCCAGCAGAATCACCGCGAGGCCTGCTTCGCAGTTGACAGCATGGTACCTCGTCGGATCACCCGGAGTGTTGCCTCAATCTGACACAGAGGCCTACCTCTGGGCCCACAAAGCAGCGGACGCTGGGCTGACAAAAGCCATGTACTGCAATTGGATATTTTCTGGAAGTCGGCATTGGAACGCCGCAAAACTTGACAGAGTAACCATAACGTCACGATTGCATCTCCACATCTAATGTGAGGCATTTTTATAGGGCCCTATCAGTGGTACAAGTACGCGGCGGACATGGGTGATAAGCGCGCCATGCAGCGACTCAGAGGTTCGGCGACGCAGCATCCTGGAGGACCAGGAGCAGTGCTGAACCGCGACGGCTCGGACGGGGGAAAGTCAAAGGACAGTAAGGACTGTATTATCATGTAATGACCAAGGTACGCAATCACCCTGCTGCCAACCTCGCCATTTGCACAGGGCAACTAGAGTTGATAGAGCAACCAGAGACAATATGGATATCGAAGTTGATACCTGACTTTTGACACGTTTTGCACTCATATTTATCTTGCCCACCATCTGTCGAACAGAGACCCGGTTCAGCTTCGTTCTTTGGACTAGACTTTCATACAAGTAGTACATATATTACTAGCACCCGTCTGCATATGTTATGCTGTATTTTGACATGTCAGCTGTTTGCTCCCGCGCCAATCTTGTAACATCTTACGCCTGGTCAATACAGGAAATGTCTTCGAGAATGTTACTAATGATGTGATAGGCGCCTCCAAATCGACGTAGCCAATGATATCGCCGTCACATGGTCGTCAGAAGGTGACGCTCAAAGTTAAATCTTGTCTTTGATATCGAGCCAAACGTCTGGAAGTGATACGTGACATGTCACACTGAGTTCTCATGCTTTGTTGTCGCGGTTTGCAACGGCTAGCGACACCAGCTTCACGAATACCAAGCCTATCTCGTCAATATGCCATCTCTCTTCAACCTACGCGACAGTTGCCTGGTAGGACAGAGCCGCGCACGTTCAAGGACAAAAAAGCATTCCAGTACAACTGGTACACAAGCATCCTCAACGAGACCGATGGTTCCCCTCTGTTATTCCTTAACCACACCGACTTTACCGCACAGCGTCTAGTAAAACTGCGAAGAGACATCGCCGCTGCCGTCAACCGCATTCCGGCTCCATCACTCACATCGCCTACACCAGCACCCGTCGCGCCTCCTCAACCGAAGCTGACCGTAATAAGGACAGGCATCTTCGGTGCAGTTCTCCGTGATTACCCCAACATCAACAAGGCTGAGGCGGAGAAGATTTTTGAAGGGACGAGTGGGAGTTTCGCCATCCTCTCCCTGCCCTCTCTCAATCCTCCGCTGCTCGACGCAATTTTACGCGGCATGGAGAGATCGGCGCCGCCACGCCCTGCAAAAACAGAGGAAGAGATCAAACGCGCGCAGGCGGAAAAGAACGCAGACCCGGAGAATCCAGGCAGACGGATGAAGAGGCAGCGCGCGGTGCTGACACCGGATCTGAAGGTTGTGGGCTGCGTTCATTGAAGGCAAGGTGTTTTTGCCGGAGGGGGTGCGGGACGTGTCGAAGCTGCCGACGCTGGAGATGTTAAGGGCTCAGATCGTGGGGCTGTTGAGTCAACCGGCGATGCAGCTCGCGTTGGTGTTGAATGAGGCGGGCGGTGCCAAGTTGGCGAGGACGTTGGAAGGACTGCAAGAGAAAAAGGCAGGGTAGAGTCAGGTTTTGCGGAATGCACTGCGTGTAAGTATTGTCCACAATCGAATGGCGATTTCGATTTTGTATTTCTAGCGAGAATAATACTGGCTCGCCAATCTCAGACTATCTGCCTTCCCGCCATCATTTATATCATCAGGAAAACTTAGGAGGAAGAGGTTAAAGTTTCTTCCACTGGCATGGGAAGATCCTCCAGCACTCATTAATCATTGGAATAATCAAGCTCACATCAAGTTGTCGGAGAAAATCCATGACATGTCACTAGCACATTGCAAAGCGTAAATCGGCGGTTTTTAGCTTGAGCTGCAGCTAGCAGCGTCGCTATCGACTATAGTTTCGCCCTCGATGAACTTCGACCCCGACACTCAGACGTCGGCCCTCGCATGTCAATCGATTTACGATAAATACCCTATCGATTTTAATGGTGGATCCCAATCGCACACGTTGCATTTGCTACTTTACAATGCCTTACCGTTGTCTTTCATTGTTTTGGTGCGTGATGGAACTATCTTATGGTCAGATCTTCTTATATTGGCACGGGACAACACATACGATATCCCGCAACTGAGATTGTGCGTCTGTGAATTGTTTCTCGAGGTATTTTGACTATGACGTGTGTCGTCATGACCCGGCAGACGTGATCGCGGAGACGTACCTTTTTGCCAAGACTGTTGATGTCGTCTGTCAATTCTTTCTCCTGTTGCTTGAGCTCGTCTTCCAAAGCTTTTCGGGGGACCATTAAGAACCTTGTGTGCATGATGTTAATCAGGCCGCGATATGCGCATGATACGAATGACTGACATCTTGCCCACACCCTTGTAGAGGTTGACAGAAGGCTGGAGGTGGCATATCTCATTTGTTGTCAGCTGCAGTATACGACGTTCTCGTTCCTTTGCAGCTGTCTGCTGCTGCGCGACGCTCAGCGCTCGTTGCGACTGAACGGCTGTTTGTTGTAATTGAATCAGAATCTGCACGGTGAGAGTCATTCATGGAACGCTAGTCGTTGAAAGCGTGAGCGTGCCTTCCTCAAAGTTTCGTCTGATAACGTGGCCATCTGAAAGAGTAGCTATATGCGTTCGGTAATATTTTGTCACGACCCGCGCGTCACAACATTTACACGAACGCGAAAGCTTCGCTCAAAACAGCGCAAAACCAAGTTCAGGACACTCGTTTCGCTCCTTGAACGCGGACTATCGCCAACAATATGGCCTCATTTGAAGACTATGACGAGTTTGGAAATTACATTGGTGCAGACCTCGAGTCAGATGAAGAGGAGGAAATACAACTCCGGCGAGAGCAGGAGATGCCGCAACAGCGCGAAAACGCTGTTCCTCTGGAGGGGTACGACGAAGAAATGGAAGAGCAGATAGCCGGAGCTGAAGGCATGGAAGTTGACGGTATGTTGCTCTTCGACTCATAATCATATTTTCTAAGCAGGTGAGAATTATAGAGCCCGTTCATAAAGCCGTCATTCTACATGAAGACAAGCAATACTATCCCAGTGCCGGTGAAATCTATGGTCACGATGTGGAGACCTTGGTGCAGGAGGAGGATACTCAACCATTGACTGAACCTATCATTGCTCCAATCAAGGTGCGAAAGTGGACCGTGGAGGAGAAGGACATGCCAGAAACTCGGTTTGACAAAGGGTATGTATTCTTTGTTTCCCGTTCATCCCAGAGGATACAACAATGTAGACAATCAATTAACGGCTTTTCGTGTCCAGGTTCTTGTTGAATATGACTACTTTCCCTGAAATGGTTAGGAATGTTGCTGTCGTTGGCCATTTGCATCATGGAAAAACAGCTTTGATGGACATGCTGGTTTTTGAGACACACAAAATGGTGTGGGACTCGGATAAGAATGTAAGTTGGAGGTCTATAAACGCTTTTACTTAACGCTCAGTGTGAGTGTATTAGCTACGATACACCGACACCCATGTCTTATCACGACAACGCGAGATATCCATCAAGTCATCCCCAATGTCTCTAATTTTGTCCACGACGGCAGGAAAATCCCATTTAATTCACCTGATTGACACCCCAGGACACATTAATTTTGTGGATGAAGTCGCATCTGCCATGCGTTTGGCAGATGGCATTATTCTCGTTGTCGACGCAGTTGAAGGTGTAAGTCCTATCAGCGCAGCGCTTGTCAGATATTGAGACACATCATGCAGCTCATGGTCGGTACTGAATACATCCTCCGACACGCTGTCCAAGAAGGTCTCAAAATCGCTCTTGTTGTGAATAAAATCGATAGATTAATTCTTGAGCTACGCATCAAGCCTACTGATGCCTATTACAAAATAAGGCACACCATAGAGGAGATCAACACGTTTATTAGGTGCGCCTCCATTAAGCCGTTGGTTTCAATTTTTCTAATGGCATACGTTTAGTAACATCGATCCTGACCCAGCATCGCGATTGAGCCCCGAATTGGGCAATGTCGCATTTGCAAGCACCGATATGACATGGTGTTTCACCCTCCGTTCGTTTGCACAGATGTATGCAGATACCTATGGTAAAGTCAGGCGTTCAGATCGGTTAATCGCGTTTTTCAATACTTTTTAGGCCGTCTTGACGTCAAAGCGTTCGCGGAGAGGCTATGGGGTGATATTTATTGCAACTGATGGCAAGTTTACCCGCAAACAGGCTGATCCCTGAGAGCAGCCGGACATTCGTGCAGTTCATTCTGGAGCCGTTGTACAAGCTCTATAGCCATGTTCTAAGCGAACAGCCAGAAGATTTGAAGGAGACTTTAGCCAGTCTTGGAATTCGCCTCAAGCCAGTGATGTACAAGATGGATGCGCGGCCACTTCTCAAGGTCGTGCTTGACCAGTTCTTTGGCCCTGCCACAGGTCTGATAGATATGATAGTCGAGCACATTCCCTCTCCTGTCGAGGGTGCCGCGAACAAGGTTAGCACAAAGGCACAGCGAAGCTGCCCTTTCTGACTTGGCTATCCTTCCCAGGTAGAATCACTATACAACGGCCCGCAGAATTCTGAGATAGCGGCATCGATGAAAGCGTGTGATCCTGACGGTCCTATTATGGTGCACGTTGCAAAACTGTATAACACAACAGATGCTCAGTCCTTCAGAGCGTTTGGTCGCGTCTTTAGTGGTACACTGAGGAAGGGCATGGAAGTGAAAGTCTTGGGAGAGGGTTATTCTCCGGAGGACGAAGAGGACATGATGGTTGCAACAATTGAAGAGCTTTGGCTAAGCGAAGCAAGGCAGGTTGAGATGTTGTAATGTTATTACCGAGTACTGAAAGCGGTGCAGATACTTCGTACCGGCGGAAGAGATAACAGCCGGCAACCTTGTTTTGATCGGTGGTGTCGATGCCTCAATCACGAAAACGGCTACTTTGGCTCCACGCAACTTTGAATGAAGATTTATACATCTTCCGGCCAATAAAGCACATGACGCAGTCTGTATTAAAAATTGCAATTGAACCAATTGCTCCTTCAGAACTTCCCAAGATGCTATCGGGGCTACGGAGTATCAACAAATCATATCCCCTTGTATCGACCAAAGTTGAAGAAAGCGGAGAACATGTCGTGATTGGAACAGGCGAACTGTTTTTGGACTGTGTAATGCATGATCTTCGGAAATTGTTCGCTGAGATCGAGATCAAAGTATCTGATCCTGTGACTCGATTCAGCGAGACGGTCCTCGAAACAAGTGCGCTGAAATGTTACGCGGATACTCCAAATAAAAAGTATGTATATGGATCTGGCATTGATTCTGGGCTGACTTGAGGAATCAAGGAACCGAATTACTATGATTGCCGAGCCGCTAGAACGTGGAATTGCGGAAGATATTGAGACTGGACGTGTTAATATGCGCATGACGGCCAAGGATCGTGGCAAATTCTTCGAACAAAAGTATCAGTGGGACTTGCTTGCGTCTCGTTCAATTTGGGCGTTCGGCCCCGACGACAATGGTCCCAACATTCTTTTGGACGACACTCTGCCGTCGCAGGTAAACTGTCATGTATTCAGAAAAGCAAACGTTAACCTTCGCAAAACAGGTGGATAAGAAGTTGCTTGTGACCGTTAAGGAACACATAAAACAAGGATTCCAGTGGGCGGCCCGAGAGGGGCCCCTATGCGATGAACGTGAGTAATCAGTACGTCAGTCGGGACCATTATACAAATGGTGAATATTCTGTTTAGCCATGCGCGGTGTTAAATTCCGGCTACTCGACGCCAGTCTAGCTCAGGAACCAATTTTCCGGGGAGGAGGACAGATAGTGCCAACAGCAAGACGTGTCTGCTATTCATCTTTTCTAATGGTACGGCGTGGATAGCATCTCTAACCACCAAAATTTAATCAACAGTACAGGCCACACCAAGATTAATGGAGCCTGTGTATTATGTTGAAGTTCAAGCACCTGCAGACTGCATCTCGGCAGTCTACACGGTGCTCGCTAGACGACGGGGCCACGTCACACAGGACATTCCGAAGGCGGGATCGCCATTGTATACCGTCAAGGCACTAATACCCGTGATTGATGCCAATGGATTCGAGACGGACCTACGAACGGCAACACAGGGGCAAGCGTTTTGCCTACAAGTGTTTGACCATTGGTCGGTTGTCCCCGGTCCGTTCACACGCACCAAAGGGGTTGTGATTGCTGACATTGGCTTTTTGCAGGGGACCCCATGGATACGAGTATTAAGCTTAGGCCTCTGGAACCCGCGTCAGGGCAAGCGCTTGCTCGGGATCTCGTGCTCAAAACGCGTCGGAGAAAAGGACTGGGAGACCAGATTGCTGTATCTAAATATCTGGACGATGAATTTGTGGTAAGTTGGCAAGTTTACATTTGGGTACGGCTAATGAAGTGGTAAACAGTTGGCTTTATCTGCGTCGGGGCATGGGGACTTGTTGGGGTGAGAGTGTGGGCGGGTGGGATGGAGTGGGATAGCACGTGAGTGTGAGAATATGGAAGAAATGAGAATGCCACGTAGGCTGGACCAAAGCCGGCACGTATTTAGGAACAGCTCTCCCAAACCTTTCTCAAATTCAATTTCCCTCTTCCCAACTCGCCCTTCGTATTAACATGCGAGGAGTAGCTCTCTCCGTCGTCGCCATTGCCGCTACTGGCGCCTGGGCTCAAGCCGAGGAGGCGAAGCCTACCTTCACTGTACGCACATCCTGTTCGAACGTGGCCTGCGTATTTATGACATGATGTAGCCAACTGAGATCAAGGCTGCCTTCATTGAGCAATTCACTGATGGCTGGGCTGAGCGTTGGACGCGGTCCGAGGCTACCAAGAAGTCCTCCAACGGCGAAGAGACCTTTAGCTACGTCGGTCAATGGGAGGTTGAGGAGCCTTCTGTTTCTGTCGTTGAGGGTGAAAAGGGCCTTGTGGCGAAGACCAAAGCTGCTCATCATGCCATTTCGGCGCCTTTTGCCAAGTCCATTGGCTTCAGTGACAAGCCGCTTGTTGTCCAATACGAGGTCAAATACCAAAAGGGTGGTAACTGCGGAGGCGGTTACCTCAAACTTTTGGAGGATGGCTTCCAGACTAGCGGCAAGGAGTTTTCCGATACAACTCCTTGGGTTGTCATGTTCGGACCGGATCTTACCTGCCCAGGCACCAAGGTAAATGCGTCGTTGACATTAAGGGCGACTCGGTTTCTAACAAATGCGCTGCCAGCTCCACTTCATCTTCCGTCACACCAACCCTGTGAGCAAGAAGACGGAGGAAAAACACCTGAAGTTCCCTCCTAGGCCCACCATTGAAAAGCTCACCAACCTCTACACCCTCGTTGTCCAGTAAGTTTTCTCGTGCGTTTGAAGTGGTATAGTGATATTTATTGTGTCAACTTTAGCCCCAACAACACCTACGACGTCTGGCTCAATGGCGAGTCGACCAAGACTGGCAACTTGCTTGAGGACTTTGACCCTCCCGTCAACCCTTCCAAAGAGATCGACGATCCCGAGGACAAGAAGCCTGCTGACTGGGTTGATGAAGAGAAGATCTCTGACCCGGATGCAAAGAAGGTTCGTTAGTATCATAAATTTGTGATCGCGACTTGACATCTACTGCCAGCCTGATGACTGGGATGATGATGCGCCCTACGAAATCCTAGACGAGGATGCCCAGAAGCCTGATGACTGGCTGGAAGATGAACCTGCAACAATCCTTGACCCGGGTGCGTATTTCTTTCTGCCTATGTTTCACATGTGTCTCATGTGCATGTGATATAGATTCCACCAAGCCGGAAGAGTGGGACGACGAGGAAGATGGTGATTGGATCCCTCCTACTGTTCCTAACCCCAAGTGTGAAGCTGCCTCTGGTTGTGGTGAATGGAAGCGGTATGTCCTTATTGAAGTGACTACGGATGTCCGACTAAGCGTTCTTTAGTCCCCACAAGGCCAACCCCGATTATAAGGGCAAGTGGTATGCGCCTTTGATCCCTAATCCTGCATACAAGGGACCCTGGGCTCCTCGCAAGATTCCCAACCCAGACTACTTCGAGGACAAGGAACCCATCAAAAGTCTTCCTAAGATCGTAAGTTGGCCAAGTATCGATATACATATTTCTAATTGCCTTCTCAGGGTGGTGTTGGTATCGAGCTTTGGACGATGACCGAAGGACATCCTCTTCAACAACTTTTACATTGGTCATTCTATTGATGATGCCAAGAAGTTTGCCGATGAGACTTTCGGTGTCAAGAGGCCCATTGAGGTTAAAACTAACAAGCCTGCTGCTTCTGACGAGGATGACGACGACGAGGTTCCTGCCTTCAAGGAAGATCCCGTTGGCTTTGTCCGCCACAAGATCGTTAACTTTGTAGACGCTGCTAAGGAAAATCCTATTGAGGCATTCAAATCTCAACCCGAAACTGGTGCATTCCTGACTGCCGTCTTCCTTACTCTCTTCGGCATGATTGGTGCGTTCCTAGGCCTCATTGGCGGATCAAAGTCGCACATCACCAAAGTTCGTAATTTGTAATTATCCATCTTGATCTATTACTCACCGTCTATTCTTAGTCGAAGAAGGCAACTGACTCCAAGAAGACGGATGCTGCTACACCAGATGACAAGAAAAAGACTGAAACTGCACCTGTAGCCCCGGCAGGCGGCGAAAAGAAGGATGATGGTAGCGTAAAGAAGCGCAAGTGATTGAAAAACTTGGATACTGTAAAATAAGCCATGGACATGGGCATCTCTGGGTGTGATTAGTGGGAGTCCTTGGTTTGTTGCTTAAAATGTTGGTCGTATTGTCGTATACCGTCGACGCGCAGCGTTGTTAATGATAATTGTGAATGACGTATTTGATGTTCAAGCCTTTGATTGGTAATCTTGCACCTGACTCATGTCATGTTGCTCTTTCAATTTCGTAGGTTTAACCACACTTTAGCTCGCGTCACCATGACAAGACGTTCACATTCTGCATCGCCTTCACCACGCGTACAGAAACGACCAAAACTAGGGCATCTGACATCAGAAGATTTTAAGAATGGCGTCTTTCTAGCACCCATGGTGCGATCTGGGGCTTGTTCGTATATTTGGCTTCTCAGGCGAGCTGGTCATTATTTGACTTGCAGTACCCACCCGATTACTTGCTCTCCAACATGGGGCAACTCTCGTCTGGGGTCCGGAGACAGTCGACAAGGCAATATTACATGCCACCCGAAAAGTAGATCGTACGTGGTCCAGTTACATCTGCCATGCACAAGTATGTTGACCGAGTGCCGTTTCCTTCACGCTTATGATAATATCTCGCGTTGCAAACACCATTCTTGTCTACTAGCCACAACGGGTGTGATATCATACAATGGCGTATCACGCGCCATCTTTACAACACACCCTATCGAAAAACCTTATCTCATATACCAAATTGGATCTGCCGGTCCCGAGCTCGCGGTCCAAGCTGCCAAAACGGTGATGCAAGACGTGTCAGGCATCGACCTCAATTGTGGATGTCCAAAACCGTTTTCGACGCATGCCGGAATGGGCGCTGCACTTCTCACCAATCCCGATCTGCTGTGCTCGATATTGACGGCGCTTCGCGAAGCGATGCCACCCGAGATATCTGTGTCTGCAAAGATTCGATTGCTGCCGTCGCAAGAAGATACGCTGAATCTCGTGGAGAGGATAGTTAATACGGGTGTGAGTGCGTTGACGGTGCATTGTCGCACGAAGAATATGCGTGACCGGGATGCGGCGCAGATTGAGAGGTTGAAAGGGATTGTGGATTTCGTGAATGGGATGGGCAAGGACGTAGCTGTTGTTGAGAATGGGGATTGTTTGGGATGGGATGATGCTATTCGAGTGAGGCAAGTCACAGGCGAGTCTATTCTATTCTCTTGAATTGAAAAGGAAGAAGACGAGGGCAATCGTGTTGACTTATTACGGTTCCCATTAAAAGGTGCACATTCAATCATGATTGCTCGCGCTGCAGAATCAAATCCGACGTGCTTCTCGTCAACGCCTATGATAGACCTCGAAAAAACTGCTGTGGCCTAAATACCTCAGACTTGTAAGACGTCCCTTCGTCGCGTCCACGTAACTCGTGACATTCCTTCATCTCTAGGCAAAATACCTCGACAACTACTGGGGACTTACAAAGTTCTGCATAGCCCAATTCAAGGGAACGTATGTCACCATGAAGAAATCTGAAGCGACACAACTGCGGAATAGACTATCACATGCCAAGAGCTACGAGGATGTATCGGACTTTGTCGACGACTCTTGGACGGGCGCGGAAGTGTTCCAAGATATTATCCAAGCAATTGGGTCGCGGCCACCACGAGAACACAGGCTCGTCATACCGAGCAAACTACCAGGGACGCTGGATGGAGCCGCTACGCCAGATACTGCTACTAATGAATCTTTGGAAGGCACGCCAGAGTTGGAGCTGCAGGGATTTGTGACACCGCGAGGCACGCAGAATCCTGAGCCACCTGGGTCCGGAGCACCGCTATTGCCAAACGAACTTCGAATGCTATTGCCATCTATCATCACCGAACAAAATGCCATGACACCAACCCCGACGCCTAGCAATAGTCAATCAGCTTTGTAACATAGCCTAATATGCTATACGCAGTAAAGAGAAGGGGTTATTATTAGCCCATCAGATTTTCTGCTCGTCCTGTGATCAGACCACCCTTTTATGTTGGGTGTGTGGCGGCCGGGTGACTATCATGGCATGGCAATTCTTAATCTGCATTAACAGGCATGCACTTGATAAGCTATATATGTGTGAATTGATCACAACTTATTCAGACTTGCTACCGTCTTGTTATAATTGCATCTTTCAATCTACACCATATATATATCATATGTAGTACTACATCATACTTGGCTCTCTGCTGCTTGACCAAGCAACAATTAGGCATTGAATAAACAAAACATCTATTACTCACCACTAGCTGCTGAGATGGTCTGACCCAAGCCTTTCTTCTTCATCCAACTGGGGCTCTGCTGCTTTGTGATCTGATCCAAGCTTTGCTTTAAATGCATCCAACTGTAGCTTCTCTGCTTCATCCCATCTTTTCTGAGAATTATATGTCATTGCCAGATTGACCATGCTAATGAGAGTGTCTGGATGGTCTGATCCAAGCTTTGCTTTCCTTGCTTTCAACACATCCAATTGTAGTTTCTCAGCTTCATCCCATCTTTTCTGAGAATTATATGTCAGTGCCAGATTGGCCATGCTAATGAGAGTGTCTGGATGGTCTGATCCAAGCTTTTCTTGTCTTGCTTTCAATGCATCCAACTGTAGCTTCTCTGCCTCATCCCATCTTTTCTGAGAATTATATGTCAGTGCCAGATTGACCATGCTGGTGAGAGTGTCTGGATGGTCTGATCCAAGCTTTGCTTGTCTTGCTTTCAACACATCCAACTGTAGCTTCTCTGCATCATCCCATCTTTTCTGAGAATTATATGTCATTGCCAGAATGATCATGCTGGTGAGAGTGTCTGGATGGTCTGATCCAAGCTTTGCTTGTCTTGCTTTCACCACATCCAGCTGCAGTTTCTCTGCTTCATTCCATCTGCCCTGTTTACTGTATGTCAATGCCAACTTTTGCATGCTGGTGAGAGTGTGTGGGTGGTCTGACCCAAGTGTTGCTTTTGTTGCATACACCACATCCAGCAGTAGTTTCTCTGCTTCATTCCATCTTCCCTTTTTGATGTATGTCAATGCCAACTTGTGCATGCTGGTGACAGTGTTTGGATGGTCTGGTCTAAGCTTTGCTTTTCTTGTCTTCACCACATCCAGCTGCAGTTTCTCTGCTTCATCCCATCTTCCCTGTTTATTGTATGTCAATGCCAAATTGTGCATGCTGGTGAGAGTGTCTGGATGATCTGATCCAAGCTTTGCTTCTCTTGCCTTTACCACATCCAGCTGCAGTTCTTCTGCTTCATGCCATTTTCCCTGTTTACTGTATGTCAATGCCAAATTGTGCATGCTGATGAGAGTGTCTGGGTGGTCTGATCCAAGCTTTGCTTTTCTTGCCTTCACCACATCCAGCTGCAGTTCTTCTGCTTCATTCCATCTGCCTTGTTTACTGTATGTCAATGCCAAATTGTGCATGCTAGTGAGAGTGTCTGGATGATCTGATCCAAGCTTTGCTTCCCTTGCCTTCACCACATCCAGCTGCAGTTCTTCTGCTTCATTCCTCATTCCCTGAGAACCATATGTTATTGCCAGATTGGCCATGCTGGTGAGAGTGTCTGGATGGTCTGATCCAAGCCTTTCCTTTTCTGCATTCATCACATCCAACTGCAGTTTCTCTGCTTCATTCCATCTTCCCTGCTTACTGTATGTCAATGCCAAATTGTGCATGCTGGTGAGAGTGTCTGGGTGGTCTGATCCAAGCTTTGCTTTTGTTGCCTCCAGCACATCCAGCTGCAGTTTCTCTGCTTCATTCCACCTTCCCTGATATCTGTATATCAATGCCAAATTGTGCATGCTAGTGAGAGTGGATGGATGATCTGATCCAAGATTTGCTTTTGTTGCCTTCACCACATCCAATTGTAGTTTCTCAGCTTCATTCCACCTTCCCTGAGATCTGTATATCAATACCAAATTGTGCATGCTAGTGAGAGTGTCTGGGTGGTCTGATCCAAGCTTTACTTTTCTTGCCTTCACCACATCCAGCTGCAGTTTCTCTGCTTCATTCCATCTTCCCTGATCACTGTATGTCATTGCCAGATTGGCCATGCTGAGAGTATCTGGATGGTCTGAGCCAAGCTTTGCTTTCCCTGCATTTATCACATTCATCCTGGGCCACAGCTTATTGGCTTCATTCCACCCTCCCTGAGAATTGTATGTAACTGCCAAATTGGCCATGCTGAGTCACAAGGATATTCTCTAATTGCAGATAAAACATACCTGGGCTCACTACATGACCCTCTTGTGACTGAGCTTTTTGAGCAAGAAAGGCAGTGGCTAACACAACATAAAAACAACTCTCAAGGTAGACTTTGAGGAACTCACAGTGGCCATCAACCATGATATCATGAGAGACAATGACTTTCCTGAGCAGGCTACTAACAGAAAGCATGTCATCACATGGCAGGCTGGATCTGTCATCCTATTAGGCTACTGAGTCAGGATGTTCTCAAAAATAAAATAAAATAAAAGATCTGATGCACCTCAGGTTCAATATCACACCATTCATCATCATGGGTGATAGCCACCTTTGCATGTGGCACCTAAAACATTGTTCTCAAATCATTCATGGAAGATTTTCAGAAATTACCATTTGCAAAAGCATGAGATTGATATAGGTTGAGGGATGGATCTAAGGCCAATCATGAATACCACAACAAGATAAAGGGATTTGTACCTACAGCATGAATTGTTGACACATCCCAATCATCTTCAATTGTGACATGCTTCACACTATAACCAGATACTGGTGTGATCTGTTCACTATTAGCAACCTGCCCCAGCTTCTCATGTGCAGCATCTTGATTTCTAGCCAATCTTGGAGAATACTCTTGATGGTCACTGGTACCAGTCACAGGCACACGGACAGACTCAGCCAATTGCTCCCATGCTTCCTCCTGAAGAGCAACTTTATAGCCCCGAAGAAATGTGCATTGATTTAATGTTTCCACCCCATCAGCAACAACAGTCATTTGGCCCAGCACTCGCAAGGGCAAGGCCTTTCTGCTTCCAATAATATTTTCTGCCAGACATCGACATACGTCCTGGATGTCCCATTGGTACATCTTCTGAAATGAATTTGAGATGATCATTAGGTTGGGACTGCCTGTCAAATGTTCCAATGCCCCAACTTTCGGACTTTATGCAACCTGTAATAATATAGAGAGAGCCGTTTGGTACATCCCTACCTCGTTGCTGGATCATATAACGATACAAATTTTCGGCATAGCGCGCAGCAAAATCCCTGAAGGGACGCTTGTCCTTCGCTTTGTAGAGAACAGCACCGTCCGGTAGAACAAGGATAGCGCCTTCCGACGCTGAGCAACGGAATGCTTGTGGTCTGAATTCGAAGTCAGTTATGTGCATCTTGTGCCAATATCTACATACTTACCCGCCATCAATTTGCTCGACGCTCTCGCTCACCACAATATCGCCTGGTTTAAATATCCGTTTCATTGTTGGCTGCATGCAGGTTATCGGCTCAAATACATCCGGAAGAACTGAAGGGTTGGCAGGGTGTTCCGCTGGCAAACAAATGTTGAAGAGGAAATCAAAGTCTCCATCGAATGTTACCGTGCCGACATCTCCTATCCTGATACCAGTTTCGCGATATTCGAGTGGAAGGTCACAATCCGGTTCCGGCAGATAGAGCGGATAGCCTAGTAGCTTACTTAATTGAAGACGTGTATAACGTTCAGCAGCCGACATCATCGAGTCTCTAAGCATGTCGAGACACTCCAACTCATCCTAATTATGTAGAAGGAACATCTGCGACACATTCCTAGCAAATGAAGACCTACTCACCAGAGATACCTCCAGAACCACTTTCTTATACCCCGGTGGAGACTCCTGGGTTGACGAATCGATTCTCGTCTCTTGCGTAGTTATCGACTGTGATCATTTCAGTTGTGAAATAAAGAACACATAATTACTTCAGATAACGTAACCTGCACACCGCAAGCTTGCACTGTGGTAATACTGGAAGTCTTATTATCACTTGTAGCACCTGAAGAGATATGTAGAACTCGATGATGATGGTTTCCAATGCCATACCTGGATCCACTGCTTGAGCACTAATAACATCTCCGGCTGAGGTCAACGGTATGTTGGCTTTTGTTGGCGTAACTCCCGCCAGGTTGTAGTTATAAATCGTAGCCGTAACCGTCATATTACCACGAACGTTATTCACTACTGCTTCGATCGATCGCGGAGCCCGTGGCATTCGAAAACATCGAGGGTTCAGCTGCAAGGCCTTGCCCGACAGCACCATCTCCTCCAGTAGCATTCGTTTCTCCTCGCCTCTGACGTTTGACCAGAATCTTTTGCGCGAGTGACTTCAAGGAACGCATCGACATCAAGTCCAAGAAAACAATCACAAATACAATGATGGGCTGAATTATTTAAAAAAAATATTGGACACACCCGGAATTGAACCGGGCACCCCCCGCAAACATACAATGATGCTAAGCGGATGTGATAACCAACTACACCATGTGCCCGCTGCAATGCCGCGGCCCAAGAAATTTGTAGAGTCGCCTATCAAGGATTTGTTATTTCTTCTGCTGTACGACTTGTCCTCATTTACTCTTCAACGGCCCCAGCTTCGATATCAATCAACTCTCTACCCTCCTCCACCATTTCCCCGTTCTTACACCCGATTCCCTTGACCACACCGTTCACACTGGCTCTCAACACAGTTTCCGTCTTCATGCTCTCCAGCACGACCACCGCCTGTCCCTTCTCCACTTTGTCGCCTACCTTGACCTTTACTTCTACAATGAGACTAGGCATGGGCGCCTTCAACGCGCCCTTCGCTGCTGCTGTGCTGAGGACGTCGCCTCCCAACGAGAGAAGCCACTTTGGCGGGGGGAGTACGAGCGTCGTCTTGTGCCCGCCGCTGAATACATGCAGTCGCTCCATGGTGTTTGGAGACTGCTGTGAAACGGGGACAGCTGGAGGTGGAGGTTGCGAGACAATGGTAGTCGTTGCGGATTGGGTATCGAGCATCGTAGATAACGTAGTGGGCGATGCCAAAGACGCAGAAACGGATAAGAAGGTTGTCGTCTCTCCCGAGGCGCGAACGGTAACGTCAAATTTGCCCGGAGACGCAAAGACGATGTGGACTATGGCTTGTGCGTCCGAGTCAGACTCAGCTTGTAGAGCTATTGTGCGTTCGTATACATCTCCACCAAACCTAAGAGACGTCAAAGACATCCATGGTGATTGCTTAAATTGTGGCAATGGGTTGTCGCGTAACGCGACGAAAAGACCCGCCTGAGCCAATACTTCCGGCGAAGGTGCAGAAACCGGTGGGAATAGTTCGTCAAAGTGGTTCTAATCTCATTGTCAACTCAGAACGAGATTGATGGCACAAAAAATATACCGATATGAATCCCGTCTCGACTTGCCCGTCTATCAAAGACTTGTTGCCCGCCAAGACACGCAAAAATTCCACGTTCGTCGAGACGCCAACGACGTGATACTCGTCCAAGGCCTTGCGCAGCATGCGCAGGGCTTCTGTTCTATCTCGGCCATGCACTATCACCTTGGCAATCATGGGATCATAGAATACGCCGATTTGTGCTCCTTGAGTAAAACCTTGTTCAATCCGCAACGAAGGTGCTATCGATGGTGATGTACTATCATTAAGTTGATCAGTTGCATAAGGTGTTGCAAAGACGGTCGTTGGCGCTGGTGTCGAGAGATATAATAACTGGCCCGAATCAGGAAGGAAGTTATTGCGAGGGTTCTCTGCGTATATGCGTGCTTCGAATGCGTGACCAACAAGAGGAATAGAAGATTGAGACAAAGGAAGAGAATTTCCCGCCGCTACCTGTTCACCGTCGGATTAAAATCACTTCCGACAATTGTAGATAATAATATCACCTCCAGCTGCCATTCTACGAGGTCTAACCCTGTGACCATTTCAGTAACAGGATGCTCCACTTGCAAACGAGTATTCCTGGAGATGCAGCATTAGGTATGAAACAACGAGGCGTGAAGCTTCCTGACATTTCCATAAAGTAGAATTTATGGGTATCATTGTCAAATATGAACTCGACTGTTCCCGCTCCAACGTAGTTGACAGCACGCGCAGCAGCCACTGCCTTGTCACTCAAGTCTGCGCGTAGGTCTGGCATCAACCCGGGTGCAGGAGCCTAAACAAGATATATCTACATGCCCGAGACGGAAGAAATATGATCTAGCCTACCTCTTCAATAATCTTCTGGTTTCTTCTTTGCACGGAACAATCGCGTTCCCAAAGACTGACGACATGTCCGAGGGTATCCGCAAAAACTTGCACCTCGACATGCCTGGGATGCTGGATGTACTTTTCGACGAGTACCGTATCATTTCCAAAAGACTTGAGAGATTCGCGTTGAGCGGACGATAAAGCTTCCAGGAAAGCCTCGTGCGTTGATTCTGACACGACTCTCATTCCCTTGCCACCGCCGCCATGAACGGCCTTGATCAAGACCGGAAAACCTGAAGGACAAAATGTCGCTCGTCGAGAACGGATCTAAGGGAGGCGACAAAAACTTTACCAATCTTCTTAGCTTCCTCATACAAGAATGTCGGATCTTGGTTCTTTCCGTGATACCCGGGTACGCATGGTACACCAGCAGCTGCCCTTCATATCAATTATTGTAACTGGCGAAGAATGATTGTTTCACCTGACATAATATTCTTGGACTCGCTATATGTCGTGTTAAGTAGTAGGGAGTGCACATGATAAAGGCCGCACCTTTTTGAACCCATGCTAACAATGGCGCTTGCAGGCGGACCAATGAACACGATCCCTTCTTGGGCTAGTTTCTCCGCAAACGAAGAATTTTCGCTCAGGAAGCCATATCTGATCCCAAACGTCATTCATCTCCATATTCAAGGATAGGAAGACGTGTCATACCCAGGATGAACGGCTTGAGCACCACTGCGATGACAAGCTTCAATGATTCGGTCCATTCTGAGCTGTACTAAGCTCTCTTATGATCAGGATACAGAACAAGAACAATGATACGAACATAACTCTCGGCAGAAGGGGCAGGCCCTATGCAATACGCCTCGTCCGCCTGCCAACCCAATGAGAGACATTGAAAGCCACAGACTAGTCAACGTACGAGTTTGACATGTAAGGCATCCTTGTCAACGTCACTAAACACGGCGACGGTCTTGATACCCAACTTCCTGGCCGTGCGTATGACACGACAAGCAATCTCTCCTCTTATAACATGTATCGTTAGGATGGGAGCAATGGAGCAGCAAGTCCAATCACCTATTCGCTATCAATATCTTGTCAAAATGGGGGCGTCGTTGTTGTTTCGGTCCTGCTTTGAAGTCGCGTGGGCCAATTTCCAAAAAGACAGAAGCTAACGCGACACATACTGCTCTGGATTTGGGTAGCGAAGGTTCTCCACGAAGCATAATCGCTCTGCTTCAGCTTGCCTGATACGGAGCCATTCGTTCGGTGCATGCGTGGCAGCACAGAGCATGATAGTGGTATTCGACTGAGGGTACTTGGGAGGCGTCTTGCAGCCAAGGATCGTTGAGACGGAATCATGCTGAGGGCGTGGGAGGTAGCGACCAACAATTTATTATTTATGTACTGTATGCGTCCCGAAGACAGAACTCCCAAGTCCGATCCTCCCCTCCCTCCCCCGTCGTCCCCGTTCCATGCGCTCGCGCCCCTTTCGTCATCCGATGCTCATACCCCGGCCAAGCGCTCCGTAGGAATGTGAACGACCTTAGCTGGATGAACCTGGGATTTTCAGGTGCACTCGCCGTCGCAGGCGGTGGGGGTTTCTTTGCCAATCGTGGCACGTTCCTTGTCTCTTATCAGTATTACGGTCATGTAGTTCGATGAATGACCATACCATAATGTGTAAGGTGGTACATTCCGCAACGTGATGAGAACAGTTCCCCGCGTTTTCTCAACAGAGCCAGGGCTTGCAAACAGCGGCGATGAGAAAAGCAAAGTCTCGTCATCGATTTCTTGGTCTGGGTGTACATCATCGTTGTCCTCGTCATCGTCATCGTCATCGATACTTTTGTTTTTCTTTCTGGATTTGAGGATTGCAGGAACAGCGCCCGTTTCAAGCACGCTCGCAGCTGACCGCAAAAATGCCAGCACTAGCAACTGATTTGACAGGATATTCCTGTCCTGGTCTGTGATACCCTTTCCTGCGCACGAATAAGTATCAGATATGCTCTGAAGTTCCACTATACTCGCCTGCATGAGGAAAATTCCAAACGACTTTATCCCACTTCTTTCCTTTCAATGCATGAACCTTGTGCAACTTGGTGGCATCCACGCCGAACAGCACCCGCGCCCCACTTTTCGTGAGTTGTTCCACTATTTCCTTAGCACCGGGGTACTTGGCATAGCAATCCTCTTCCGAATCATACGCTGTCGCAGTGAATATTCGTCGGAGGTATGAACACAGCCGTGCTGCTGCTGCCACCTCCACCCACGACTTCGTCGTCGTATAACCGCACCAGCGCACGAGTAAACGAGAAATTTCCTTCTCCAATAAGGAGCACTTTGTCCATTGGCCGGAACGGTATCGTCTGTCGCTTCGCAGGAGTCGTCGCCGCCTCTGCCTTTCCTTTCCCTTTCCCCTTGTACTTCTGCTTCGCCTTTTGCTCTGCAGCTTGGGCAACCTGCAATGCCTTTCGCTGCTTCTGCAGACGCGACTGCTGGGCTTGCAGCGCCGATTTCAGAGATTTGCCCATTTTTCCCATTGCACCACGACTCGGAGCGCTGCATCGATGCTCCGATCACGATTAGATGGACCCACGTGGTCTGCCATGTGCGAAACTGCCACGTTAGCTAACGTCCAACATTCCTCCTCACAACTGCTTCACCGTCAGCATCACACAACATGGCAAGTTCAAACCACACAAACACATCCAATACACGGGAGACTGATGGATAGCCAATAGCCTACCCAATTCGAACTTCGTCAGCGGAATGCCAAATTTGCAAAAGACGTCAAGGCAGGGAAGAAACCCACAAATCCTTCGCGGTTTGATCAAATGTCAAAGAGGAGCCCTATCGGCCTTTGGCCGCTGGGGGTAATAGCATTCGTCATAATTGGAGGTGGTATGTATAGTCACTTCTCTAATGATATGTATATGCGCACTCAGCACATTTGGCAGTTCTATTCGAACTAGCACGGATTATCCTGCTATGAGGTAGTCAGCATATTATATCGGCAGTCGGACTTGGGATATCGATGCTCTGGCAACAAGCGACTACTACACTACGCACCGGGTTGTACACCACTTCATTCCCCTTAAATAATCCATTTCTCACAGCAAGACACAGCAACGAGTGCCTTCACGAGTCGTCGTCAACGCTCAGACTCATACTCTGACTTCTCAATCCCCCACTCCCACTATTCCCATTCCCGTTTCCACTAGTAGATGGCCCTGCTTCTTCAGTGCTCGGCTTCGTAGTAGGCTCCACACCCTCCATCGCATCTCCCTCCAATTCCTTTTCGTCAATCTTAACTGCATCGCCAGCCCATATGCGCATCGTGGGCTGCCATATCATCAGAATATTGTCTTCCGAGACGCTAGTCGCCGTCCAGTTGTCTAGCTCATGCGGAGCCCAGCAGAAATCTGTCGGCCTCGCAGTGTGTCCTGCGCACAAACACGCGTAAGAGTCGCATATACCATGGAACAACTATGACATACCGCCGTGTATGAACAATAGCTCCGGTGGCCCGTCCTCTTGGTCGTCCGGGGTCTGCTCCTGCCCAATCAGCGAGAGATCCCAAATATTGATCCGCCTGTCGCTGGATGCCGAGGCAAAGATGGTCGCATTGTGCGGCGACCAAGCTAAATGTAGTACTTCGTCCGTGTGTGATTCAAACACGTGTAGTTTTCGAGTTGGCACACGGATATCGTGTAGTACGCACGTCTATAGCAGTGAGATGTACTAAACCGACGCGATGAAGCGACTACTCACTTTATCTGCGCTACCGGTCACAAGTAGATGCTCAGTGGCGGGACTGAATGCAACTGCCAGGATCTCGCGATCGTGTGCCTCAACACGCAGTTTGGGCTCTGTCGGTGAGCGTGTGTCCCAACTGAATCTCAGTGGTTAACAAAAAGGAGTGATACGGAACCGAATACAGACGTACAGTAGTAGCAATTTATCATCTCCAACACTGGCAAACATATTCTCGTTCGTCGCATGCCAGTCAACGTCCTAAACAGAGTTGAGATGATTATAAGAAGAAGAAAAACAAACGACGCACCCCCACGACGGAAGTATGTCCTCTGAAAACCGTTGTGGGCTCCAGCGTTGTCTTGGCCTTCGTGTACGCGTTGATATCCCTACACATCCAACGAATTAAAAACCGCGCCTTGGACGCACATGCACCAAAAACGGGGCTTACCAATGACAAACAGTCATATCCTCCGAACCACCCAAAATATGTCCAGATTTGATCGGACTCCACGCAAGCCCATACCTATCACGCAAATATCAACACCTCTACTCCAACAAACCAAAAAGAATTAAAATATAATATGTAAGGCACTCACCCTTCCCGCGTCTGGCCAACGAGCCTGATATCCGGCTTGCACATGCCACCCCTCTCCGGTTCACTCGGGTGCTTCGTCCTATCAAACACAAACACCTCTCCCGACACTGCCTTGGTCGCGATCAAGTCCGGGTTCTGCGGCATATACCGCGCGCGGTTGACCTCCCCATCATGGTTGATCCGCTGGATGACCTGCACGCGCGGGGTGGACGACGCAGAGGGGAGCTTGTGTCCCACCGAGTTCCCCGCGCTCGTCGTCGTAGTCGCTCCGGTCGAGCTTGTCCGAGGCCCCGGACCCGTCCCGGTTGGGTATCTGGACGGTGGCAATCCGTAGGTAGTCTTGCGCCTGTCCCGAGGTGTGCGTGCCCAGAAGGAGGCGGTGCGTCGTGTATGGTTTGTTGGAAGACCTATGGCGCGGGTTGGGTCAATAACGCAACAGAGATGGGCGAAAAAAACGCACTGTTCGCGGTCTGGGAACCACTGGCATGTCAGGCTCGGCCAGTCCAGCGCATGCGTGATAACCACGTCGTAGAGATACGGCGCATTTTTCTTCCTTTGTGAGATGATCAACGAAGGGGTTCATTGGCTCTATAAGGTGGTCCTCACCAAATTTTGTATTCCTGCGTTGCGTTCGTGTCAGCACGAGAAACAAAGGCGGCGAGAGGACGCATCCGACACACCTCGTTGATCAGCTTGTTCTCTTCCTCTGCAGCGAGATCATCTTCAATGACATCCGCTTGCGGCTTCATACCTCTGGTATCTTATCCGAATGCTGCAAGGACGTGGAGGACGCGCGACGCGCACGGGTTCCCACGAATCCTCATTGGATCGTGTCCAGAAGTATAGAAAAAAGGGCAGATTCTGATGACCTGCAGAAGCCTTTAAACTCGAACAGATCCTGTGTATCGATTACCGTACGTTCTCAGGACCAGACTTGACCAAACCTCGATATCGTATGGCAGTAGATGCAAGGTGAATTGAGAAAATACCTTTGACGTCAACCGTGGACTCAAAAATTAACTCAAATGCTCTCCGACGACAAGATGTTTATTGACTATAATGCGGATCGTCGACGTGGGTTTTATTCATAAGTTTACAAAACAGATCCAACATAAAATGAAAAAGAATGGGAGTTATCTAGGAAAAGATAAGTTTAACCCAGCGCTTCACCACAAAGTCATACTTCTGATGCAGGCTCAACGGTCCAAGCCTGATATCGTCAACAACACAGTGTCCACTACTACATCCAAGTTAGTACAATTGCCTTGCGTTGTAGTTGAAGTGAAACGGCGACACCTTCAACCGTGGATTTAGCAAAGGCTAATACGCAGCAGGTAAGTGGTTTAATACATCATTGGTCGGATGTTGTACTCACCTCTCGCCACGCGTGAGGACCGCCTGGATGTCGTCACCGACGCAGGGAAGCGCGTAAAACGGAGGACGATAGATAGGAAGGCGAGCGGTATTGATATCAGACATTGTGAGAGAGTAAAGGAAGCTGTAAGTTTCTGAAAAATTCAAATTCGGAGGGGGGAACTGAGTATTGAACGTTGCGCCCCCAGCACCTTTTATCTATCCCAGTCATGGCCCAATGCCTAGTTGGGCAGAGGGAAATAACTGGGACAAGCGTGCAAAGTACGAATCTGGCTCTGCGTCCGTCTTAGAATCGGAACTAAGCTGAATGCACATGATGCTTCGGCATGCGATGATGGATGTTGTGCAAGTATAGTAAATAGTGAATCACGGCATCTTAAGAGTCCACAGTGAAGCCGAGAAGCTTGCATGCTATATAGTTGAATAACTGATTACACGGATGCAATGAGAGTTCATCACAGAGTAATAATAACCTAGCACCCAACGAGTAAAAAGCTCTATCAGGTATGGGAAGGTCGGGCGAGAGGATGAATGATGATCAGGTAGAAGGCCTGATGGATGATCGAGCCGTCTCGAGCATTGTACACCGCATCACGATCGAAATGGGCGAGCCGTCACAGGGCCGATGTTCAACCCCAAGTAAGTATCCTATGGCAAAGTCGGCCGAGAGATGAATGCTCGACCTATCTATGGGCTTCAATATGGGCGAGTGGGTCTCTGTTGGGGAGAATTGGCTGATGGTCGTGATCGATGATGAATCAATGAAGTTTGAAATTTGAAGCTTGAAGTGGCGGGTGGCTTGACACATGTCAACTAAGCATCATCGTTGGTGTATTGCGACCCGATTCGGTCGGTCAGAAGACGAGAGAGGGAAGTCCAAAGTCATTATCGACACGATCCATCCCGTTCGTTATGGCATGTGCATATCCTGAGGATCACCTGCTAACGCGTGCATCTTCCATACCATGACATCAATTTTCGCGATAGATCGAAGTTTACCAGGAATGGGCCTGGGCTATGGCTAGGACAGATAAAAGGTGCTGGGAGCGCAACGTTCAATACTCAGTTCCCCCTCCGAATTTGAATCTTTCAGAAACTTACAGCTCCCTTTACTCTCTCTCTCTCTCACAATGTCTGACATCAATACTGCTCGTCTTCCTGTCTTTAGTCTCCCGGTTTTCTTTCCCTTCGTCAGTGACGACATCCAGGCGGTCCTCACGCGTGGCGAGAGGTGAGTACAACATCCGATAAATGATGTATCAAACCACTTACCTGCTGCGTATTAGCCTTTGCTAAATCCACGGTTGAAGGTGTCGCCATTTCACTTCAACTACAACGCAAGGCAATTGTGCTAACATGGATGTAGTAGTGGACACTGTGTTGTTGATGATATCAGGCTTGGACCGTTGAGCCTGCATCAGAAGTATGACTTTGTTTGTGGTGAAGTGCTGGGTTAACTTATCTTTTCCTAGATAACTCCCATTCTTTTTCATTTTGTGTTGGATCTGTTTTGTAAACTTATAAATAAAACCCACGTCGACGATCCGCGTTGTAGTCAATAAACTTGTTCTTTGTTCTTGTCAGTGGGACCGATATCAGCCCTGAGCGTCGTCGAAGTTTAGTTCTGTCCCGTCCCGAAGCCTTATTGGCGTGGTTCATCTAATTTGAATGTCATTGTCAACGCCGTCAACATCGTTATGTCCCGGGTATAAGAATGTGGGCACGACAAAGAATATGAGAGCAACGAGGAGGTTTCTTACGCAACTTTCGATCTGGGCAACATCTTCTTACAGACTCATCGTGAGCGCACAGCACTTTGTGGCCGACTTTTTCTCACCGCAGAAACAGGGGTTTGACACACCTACTCCCTTCCTGCAATTATCCGGAACCGTTCTAGAAATATGATCCACTTCTAGGGACAGAGCTGTTGTTCACGGACGAGAAAGGTTTGCAAGTGCTACTGTTCATCATTCATCGCTGATCTCCAGACGCACAAGATAGGAACAAACGCTCTGTGGCCTATGTCGGTAGCACAGATGCAGCGTGTGACATTCAAAAGAGGTGTGATTGCAACCGAAGGAGGACGGATCGAGGCGGGCTGAGACGCAACCCTCCGGGAACATGGGGCGCGGGCAAAACTCTGAAGACCAGGAAGCTTGCAAATGGTCAATGCTAAAGCTGGAAGATGCAGCAGGAAGCGCAATGGACACTTCGGTTAGGATGAAGCATAGGGTAAATTTGCAACGAAGACTCCGTCGCAGCAAGCGCGCTTGCTATGACTCGCTAGAAATACTGTCACTCTGAGATTGTCAACTTTACAGTCTTCGTAAAACCAGCCTTCAGAACTGTACCTCACATCATTCCGAGATACCTCACACCGTGTTCTACCGCCCAGTCAATCTGGATGCCAAGCCTATGCCGACCGAGGAGCGCTATCAGAATCATCGCCACTACGAGTGACGCGCCCTTGTTCCCACGGAACCTCATTGGTCCAACCAAAAGATTTTATAAATACGCCCTCTTCAGTCAACTATTATCGTATGTACGTATGTATTGAAGAAGGAAATCGAGAGCAGCTGCCATCCTTGCACAAGACTCTGATATGCGAGGTATTCTAATGTTTTGTGTGCAGGTTAGGCCGTAGTGTAGGGACGCGCGCAGACTCTGGGTTTGGACGTTGGACATACATCTACAAAACTATGACGCCGCCTTTTCGTACTTGATCAGCAGCTTCTCTAGGTCGAAACGCGGGTCCTCCGGGTCCGCTATCACTGCGCAAGCACAATACGTCAATGCACAACCCCCCCATAGAGGAGACACGAACCGCTGGAATCCTTGACAGCCTCTTTTTGTCTTCTATACGCATCTTTTGCCTCCTTGATCAGGTGTTCCCGGTCGTGAATGGCATGTTCGATTTTATGCTTGTCATGCGAGGCCTGGAGCGTCCTGCGGTGGTACCAGCCGTATGCAACGCCAAACGCGAGAGTGGAATACCGAACAACCTGAGTAACAAGTCATGAGCCAACAAATCCAAGTATGAGCAAAAAAATAAATCATCATACGTTCACGGTGGGAGAAGCCATGGTTCAAATTACAATTTACTTTTGCAAGCGTCCGTCGCTTACCCACACTGGAAACGAGTTGCTGAGAGGTAGAAGACGTGAGCAGAGATAGAGAACGACGTGTGCCAGTTGGACGTTGTTGGCCGGAGAATTTCGGCAGTTGCTTAGGTAAGCGGATGTATTATTCCTACTGTTCAAAAAGCAAAAAAAGTCATCTACTAATATACATACATCATATACTTTAAGCATAAGCATACGTGTATACAAGGCCAGGTATGGATGGGGCATCATCACGATGCCTTTGCAGATCTTGCATTCGCATTCTTTCGTCTACCTCCTCTCGAGGGCCTGTGTGAATTCCGCTTCTTACTGCATGCACCGCAGTACCACTGTCCTTCCGGTATCGACTTGAGACCCACACACGCCAGATGGAACTATACCATCCTCGTCAGCCCAAAGCCAAAGCCGCAAAAAGCCACGTACCCATTCCCGCTCGCAGTTCACATCGTCACATGCAATCATCTCACCATAACTGACCCCACTACAGAAACAGTACCTCTCATCCTCCACTTCATCCCCATCCATCATATCACCCACATCTGGTGCACCCGGAGTCACTTTCGCAATCGCCGCATCCGCTTGCTGGACCCCCAATGCGGAACCATTTGTCCTCTGCACCGGGGGCATGCCTGGTCCCTCCAGCTGGTGAGGGTTGGGGGGTGTCCAGTCAGGCACGAGCGTGTCTCCATACATGGGTTCCAAATGCGACGACATCTTGTTGCCTAGGCCACCCGCATACACGTGCCCTTGTGCCGACGCAGAGGATCCAGCAACGGCTTGTCTCCCAGTGTAACCGGCACCTCCCCCAACAGTCGCAGCGGCACCCCCATATTGGTCCCTCGCACCCGAATTGGACGTGCCACCGTTCCCCGCTGCACTGCCACCTCGACGCGAAGTACCGTTCGCACCAGCCAGGGAGGCGGGGGGAGTCATATCGTCCCGTTGGATGTGGTACGCATCGCCAGAGTTGGGGGTTTGGCCGCCTCTGTTGTTGCGGCCGTTTGAGTTGGCGCCGACGCGCTGTCTGGAACCGGCCGAGGCGGGTGCACCGCCGGAGCGTGAGTGAGAAACGGCACCTGATCCGCGTGGATTGGCCACGCTAGAATTGGGGACCTGGTGTATGTGCGAGGTGACAGAGACGAGGGACTCGGAGGGTGATGCAGGGCGTTCCGCTCTGCAGTAATTATAATTTTAAGATATGAAATATAAAAAAAAAACGGCACAGGACGGATGCACGTACCTTCTTCTCGCATTGTTTCTTGACCTGGCGCCCTCTGTGGCTCTGTCCTTCCGAGGTGACCTAGAGACTACATCCAGATCGTCATCTCTTGCCACGCGCTTCCGTTTGACAGGACTAGGGTCGGCTGTGGACGCATTGAGCATGGAACCGGCGTTGGGTTTGCGTTTCTTGCCCGACTCGAAGGAGCTAACGGGCATGAATGAACGGAGAGCGACATGCGGGTACGTTGTGCGGCGCGCGAGGGCCAAGGGGTCAAAGTCGGGCAAAAGGTCGACGAGAGTGCGGAGATGGGTTGAGTGGGACTTGAGATTGTCGGCGGCCTGGGAAGCCACGCGGATCTTGTCCTCGCCGCCGAGCTTGAGGCGGGCGGCCTCCTCTGCGATTTCTGTGAGCAGCCAGAGACGCTCCTCCTTGGGAGCTACCCCGCGCTCGATCATCTCTGTAAGAGAGTAGATTTTGGCTGTGATGGAGGCCATGGAGGAGGAGAGGACGGCATCGAGCTCTCTGAGGTCCGCAAAGTTGCGCGAGAGGTCGAGGGGGAGAGAGTCGAGGGTATGGGCGTATTCTGCGAGGAGGGCGAGAGAAAAGGAGGCAGCAGCGCGGCGGTGGGCCATGGTGGCGGAACAAAGGAGAATTAGGCGAGTTTATCATACACGCTATCGATACAGTTGTCCTGCCCCGCTCTCCACTGCCCGCTCTCACTGCCCCCGCTTGACCCCCCCCTGCGTCCGCACTCCCCCATGCCCCGGCCTCCCTTGCGTCCCTGCCGCCGCTCCAAATGCGGCATACATCGCATGCGTCTCGCGCGGATTCTGCTGCAACCCCGCAAATGCGTTGGGTGTGATGCTGCCCCTGGGGAAAAACCCAAGTATGGGCGATGAGGGGGTCGAGAAAGAAAAGGGAGACATCATTTTGGTCAGGTGGTCGCGCGCGCGTTGTGTGAGGAGCGATATGGTTGTGCACGCGTGAAGTGCAGCTGTGCGTTGCCTGGACACCAGCGCAGACGAGCGTTAAGTAGCGTCGCCGCCATCCACAACGAGCACAAGGCAGTGCCCATATCTGGCTGCTGTCCATATCCGGCTCAAACGAAAACCTATATGCGGCTAAGCACGTGACATACGCTACACTTATCGACGCTTCGACCCTCGCACATCGTCCAATCCCGGCGAACTGCGTCGTTTGCTGTCAGAAAATACAACGCTCATATCAGAACAACGCTCGCACAGAACAACACCACAGAACAACACTTACCGACTTGAGCTGCGTTCCTCTGGCTCGCCACTTGGCGTCCTTCCCCCTTCTCTCCCACCCCCACCCCCTCCATAGTCCAACCCATCTACCGCCGGTGCATTCCCATCCCTGTCCTTGTATTTGTTTTGGTTCCGCGGCCCTGTCGGCACGTTGGGGGGCAACGGCGACGCGGGTCGAGGAGCAGTAGGCACTGTAGTACCTTGTTACTCACGTAGCCATGCTCGACTTTCTTACGCACCTCGTCCTCTGACAGGGAACCCCCGCCCACGCGGCATCGTAGGCGCCGCACGTCCTCGGTACGGCGCAGGAGCCACAGGCGTGGCCCCACGCACACCAGACCCAGACACCTGCGCCGCCGGCCCAGACGGGATGTTCGTCGGCCCCTCCATAGTCTGATACATTTGCGGTCCCATCCCCTGTTGCTCCTGCCAGCGCATAAACTCGGATCCATATCGGCGAGTTGCACACACCCACCTGCATACCGAAATCGCCCCCCATACCCATATTCAGTGCCCCACCGCCGAATCCGTCCTGCATCATTCCGCCCACCTGTTCCGGCGTACCCGTCCCCCCCACGCCTACGTTCACTCCTTGCTGTCCGCCCTCCTGCAACTGCATCATCGCATTGCCCATCCCCATGTCCCCGTTCAGCCCCATCCCCATTCCCATCGGCCCCATCATGTTCGCCATATCCATCATCACTCCCGGTCCCATCATACCAGGTCCTGGCCCACCCGCATTCATCAGTGCCGTCATCCCTGTCATCACCATTTGCCGAACCTCGGGCGGCAAATTCGACAGCTGATCTTCTGGCATACCTGTAAAGTTCTACACCAAACCCCAATCAGCTCCCGTCCTTTCATAAACAGGGGGAAACCGAACTCACGATCAAATTCGCCTTGAGTACATTCGCCATCTCCCCCAGCTCTCGTCTTCGGTAACAATACGCCTCCCAGGACAGCTCATCAAACCCATAGTTGAACCAGTCACTGATATCAGACCCGGGCCTTCTCCACGGCTTATCCGTCATATTCGCCATGTCCACTTCGAATATAGACCGCCCATCGAGCATCCCCGGCACCGTAGGGTCGATAGCAGGATGAGACGGCGGGGCAGTAGCGGGTGGCAGTGTCGACGTATCCACACCGTCTTGCGGTTGCACGCCTTCGTCAGAAGGTACTGCAGCGTGTGTTTGCGCTTGCACCAGTTGTAGGATTGGCTGTGCTGTTGGAGGAGAAACTGGCACTGGCTGCGCTGGCACTCCGCCCCGAGGCATCGGTGTATATTCAGTCGTTAGTGTCGGTTGAGGTTGTGCATGAGCACCTGAGTGTCGTACACCATGAGTTACCAGCAACCCACCCTAGATTGCAATAAAATGTTCACCTTTACTGGGCGACGGAAGGGGAGCTGTACTCGGTTTGCTGCTGCGCGTATTTTGGTTCCTTGTTCCATCTGTGCAACACGTCTCCAGACCAAATTTACATAACGTACCGGAAATCCAGCGAGCGGTTCGGTGGCTCCATGATAAACTCAATATCCTGTACCTAGTCAGCATCGTCCTCTCGCACTGGAACGTCTTACGCACATCTTCTTCCTCACTATCCTCTCCCAGCTCAACTTGTTCGTCTTCCTCCTCTCCTGCCTCCTGCCTCTCCTGCCTCTTGAGCCTGAGCTTGCGCTTGCGCCTGGGTCAGAGCCTGAACCTGAGCCTGCGCATGCGCCGCCTGGGCAGCCATCACCGCTGCCGTAGCTGCACTGACCGCATCCGACAGACCAGGGACGACCGCATCTGTGCTCTCAGCCTCCGTTTCGAGCAGCGCAACGATCCCGTTTCCAGGCTGCGTCTTGTCAAAAGATGCTCTGTCGGTAGTTTTGAGCCCTGTAGCAGCGAACCAAGAAGGAAAAAGGGGGCAAAACTCACGCTTGTGGTACTGATTCGTTGTGAGCGACTCTTTCGGTCAGAACGGAAGCGCGTCGCGAGAATGATTGCGCACTCACTAGGTGTCACGACAGGTGGCGACTCGGAAGACGCTCGCATCTTGCTAAACTCCGTTGTCGTTGTTGTCATTGTCGTCGTCGCCTCCGCTATCGCTCCAGAGCCACCATAGAGGTACTCGTCATCGTCATCTCTGCCATGTTCAACGAAAGCGGTTGTTGCTCAGAACATTTATACAAGCCACAAAATAGCTCAGACACACATCATTTTCGGTCAATTTTCGCTTCGCAATCAACTTTTTTTTTCTCTTTCCTACGGTGTGGCCAATGTCCAAGGTCGTGGACGCTTTGGAAGTTAAAAAGTCGTCACACACTGTCACGACATTCTCAACTAAACTAAGTTTACACTCGCCCAAAACTTCTGCCTGTCTAATGTACAATCCACTGGCATATTGATACGGTGATCGTAGTGAAATCAGTGATTGGCCAGAAGATCCACTAGCGCTCAATCGCACCGTCCATGACCGGGCATTAGGAAACCTATTTTGCTTGATGCGCGGGAAGAGCCATAGCGCGGCCTATGGTGACGCCGGTGGTATTACCGTTCTTTGTGACTAACAGGCAGGGTTCACCGTCATGGTCGAGCATATCTGGGTTTTGTATGAGGCCTTCCGAGATGAGGTCCCGAAGTGGAAGGAGGCGGTCGTCCGGATACTGAAAGTTATGGGTAGCGTCAGTGCGGGTGTACATCTTCAGGATGAACTCGTGGGTCGGAATCTTTGTCCCTGGATATAACAGGAGTAAGAGGACTGCGAACATCAGGTTTGGACCAGCCGACCAGGTGTAGATGGACTCTCGGGAACTCAACCTCAACATCATTACTGCCAAACTCCTTGAGGAGGTCTAGGGCAGCCATTTGCTGTCAGAGGCATGTACATCATCACCCAAGAGAGTCTTGGGAGCAACACCAATCCAAAGCACGACAGGATCGACAACTTCTCCCTCTCCAACCTTGAGAAAGTGAACGACGTCCAGAGGACCCCCTGAGAATCCAGGAGCTGGCAACCCTTGGGACCCAGATCATTCCAGATGACATTGAGTTCATGGCTAAAGACTGGGCGGAGCTCCTTCAACTGGCCGTAGGCTTCGGGTCCGGTGGGCATCGTCCACGGCGTGGTCCCCCTTACGGTACACTAATCTCGGGGAAGAGCACAGCCTCGAGTAGTAAAACATTGCCGCCGCCTTGGAGACAGAGCGCGGAGTCGTCATGGAGGCGCCGAGTTCCAATGGGACATCACACACCCCTGTCTTGAGGGACGTCCAAGTCATGTGGCCATCACCTATTCGACGCATGCCCCTTGAAGAAGCCTGCGTGTTCCTCCTCTTTAAACGTTACTCACGACACCAGTAATGTCCAAGAAGAAAAGACAACCACAAGAACAATGAGCCATGAAGAACCTTTGAATAGATTCAAGCCATCGCGGTATGTAGAATTCGGGTCAGCTCTGATACTCCAATAGGATTTCGACATGGCATTAAGGGAGTGGATTGAAAAAGCACTGATTTGAACCGACTCAAGGCTGGAATTGGTAAAATAAATGCACTTCCGCTGACGAGAACAAATAACAAGTTTATTGACTATAACACCGATCGTCGACGTGGGTTTTATGTTTACAAAATAGATCCAACATAAAATGAAAAATGAACGCGAGTTATCTAGGAAAAGATAAGTTAATGATAATCCCTGTGCTTCACCACAAAGTCATACCTCTGATGCAGGTTCAACGGTCCAAAGTGAGACGGTGACACCTTCATCCCATAGGAATGGAGCATTTAGCAAAGGCTAATACGTAGCACGTAAGTGGTTTGATACAACATTGGTCAGATGTTATACTCACTTCTCGCCACGCCTGAGGACTATCTCGATGTCGTCACTGACGAAGGGGAAGAAAAATGGGGGAATGGGGATGGGAAGACGAGCGGTGTTGATGTCAGACATTGTGTGTGAGAGAGAGAGAGAGAGAGAGAAAGTAGGTTTCTGAAAGATTCAAGTTCGGAGGGGGAACTGAGTATTGAACATTGTGTCTCCAGCACCTTTTATCTGTCCCAGTCATGACCCAATGCCTAATTGGGCAGAGGCAAACCTGATGCTAAAGATCAAAGAAATCAATGTCATGGTATGGTTTTCAAACACGATTTCGCTTCCGCCATCGGCGGATTGTTGTACTTCGTATTGTTGACGCTGTCGTGCTATATCACGTTGTTCGCTACCGTCCAACGCCCACCGGCAGACATCGTCCTTCATGTACCCACATCTGGCTAGGCCAGATACATCCATCAGCCCTTTCCAGTCGTGACGCGCGAATCACATCAAGACGTGTACGAGGTATCATCACAATGGAGCCAAAGCCCACTAGTCGATGATCTGAAACGAAATGTCAAGCTACTGATGGAAGCTTTTTTTTCGCCGAACAAAAAAGTGTATTGAAGGCCACAGGCCGCTACTGCGAGACAGAAGCCCCCAGTGTGTAGTGGTTGTAACCTTGACGCCGATAAGTAATGAAAGAAAATTACTGTCTAGAAGTTGGAACTCGTGTTGCGCAACTACTATCTTGATTTATGCATCTAAGGCCCAAGGATCCCACTGTTTGTCTTTCAAAAACTTGCTGACGCAAAACTTGCAACTGTTGGGGAAAAACCTGTTTCTGAAATCCGCTAATACAGCCATCACTCCGCTGCTGAACAAGCTTTAAACGCATGTGGCGCCACTCTTGTGAAGCGCAAGAATATTTCCGGCTTGTCGTCATATGCTTTGATGAAGTGGAGTCGACTTGAGTCTAGCGACTCTAGCCGGGAATATTCTCGCCTTCACAAGTCATGCCTTTGGCGGATATCAGAAACCGGGTTTTCCCTCGGAAGGCAACCTTAGTTGCAAGTTTTGCGTCAGCAAGTTTTTGAAAGACAACCAGACGGCAGGATCCGTAAAGCATGATAGCAGTTGTGCAATACAAGTTCCAACTTCTAGACAATAACTTTCTTTCATTCCTTATCGGCGTTGGTGTTACAACCACTACATACACGCCTCGCAGCAGTCAGGACTACTTTGCATGAAGCGGCCTGTGGCGTTCTTCACTATTCGGGAAAAAACATTCCATTAGTAGCTAGACGTTTCAGACTGAAATCATCGACTAGTGAGCTTCAAGTTTGGCTCCATTGCGATGATACCTCGTACACGTCTTGATGTGATTCGCGAAAGGGCTGATGGATGTATCTGGCCTAGCCAGATGTGGGTACATGAAGGACGCGTTGGACGGTAGCGAACAGCGTAATTTAGCACGAGAATGGCGTGATCAATATATTCACCTCACTTGGAGAGCGGACATTGGACACATGCGTGATGTCACAAACGAAAAGGGATTCGTTTGTGAGGGATGTCGCTTCTGCCATCGGCAGATTGTACTTTCCATACCATGACGT
The DNA here is from genome assembly GCA_023014455.1 of Amanita exitialis. Taxonomy (NCBI): domain Eukaryota; kingdom Fungi; phylum Basidiomycota; class Agaricomycetes; order Agaricales; family Amanitaceae; genus Amanita; species Amanita exitialis. The sequence goes on from JAEBUR010000002.1 coordinate 422,072, forward strand.
TAAATTTTTTGATCTTTAGCATCAGGTTTGCCTCTGCCCAACTAGGCATTGGGTCATGACTGGGACAGATAAAAGGTGCTGGAGACACAATGTTCAATACTCAGTTCCCCCTCCGAACTTGAATCTTTCAGAAACCTACTCTCTCTCTCTCTCTCTCTCTCTCTCACAATGTCTGACATCAACACCGCTCGTCTTCCCATCCCCATTCCCCCATTTTTCTTCCCCTTCGTCAGTGACGACATCGAGATAGTCCTCAGGCGTGGCGAGAAGTGAGTATAACATCTGACCAATGTTGTATCAAACCACTTACGTGCTACGTATTAGCCTTTGCTAAATGCTCCATTCCTATGGGATGAAGGTGTCACCGTCTCACTTTGGACCGTTGAACCTGCATCAGAGGTATGACTTTGTTTGTGGTGAAGCACAGGATTATCATTAACTTATCTTTTCCTAGATAACTCGCGTTCATTTTTCATTTTATGTTGGATCTATTTTGTAAACATATAAAACCCACGTCGACGATTAATGCTATAAATTTGTCTGTGCTCCTGTCAGTGGCCGGAGTTTAAAATCAGTAGAAGGTGTTTTTTTTCTTCAACCCACGGGTCCTGATGCCGACCGCCGATCTTCACCACCATTTCACCGCTCTTGGAACGGCTCTCTCTCGACAGCTTCTGTCGCTTATAGGTAGGAAAAATGGCCAATGCCAAGAAAAGCTTGTGTTGCAAGGCAATGCTGGCTCATACTACAAAGCATGTTTGCGCTGCTCCCACGCCACACAGAACATCCTTGCCTGCAGACAACATTCTCGATCTTATATATTTTTAAAAAAAACTATTGTAAGCATTATGGTTCGCTAGAAATACAAAAAATATATAATCATGGCCATCATTAATAGCCCACAGATTTTCTGAGATTGTCAATGAAAAGGCCCTTTGACTTTACAGTCCGGGTAAACCAATCGCCCATAACTATACCCCACATCATTCCGATATAGCCCACGCCCGCGTTCTACCGCCCAGTCAGATCCGAAAAGTTAAGCCTAACCGACTGAGCTAACGCACCTTTCCGAGGGTAATCAGAATCATCTCAGGCGAACCCTTGTACGGTGTCAACGTCCGTCCAGAGAGGTACGCATCCACGTTGGCTGCGACGATCGCTGCGTGGGCCTGTGCCTTTCCAATTTGTTTTTGCTCTTTCCAGTTGATGATATCTCCCAGAGCGAAGATGTCCGGGTAATCGTGGAGTTGCAAGGTCGGATGTACCTTGACGTATCCGCGCTCATTTGCGACGTGCGCCCCCAGAGAAGTAACGATAAAGCTCGTGTTGGGCGTTGGACCTCGCGCCGATACCTATTTTGCAAATTCATGTTAATGACGGTGGTGGTGATGGAAAGGTTAACATACGGCTAGGTCAGCCTTGACTTCTCGACCTTTTCGTGTTCTAATCCCGGTTCCACCAGTGATGGGACCAACTTCAAACGTGTCGATATAATCATTCAGTATGATATCAACGCCAAAGTCACGCGTTCGACGTTCCACCCGCTGACGGAACTTGTCTGGGTATGCGGTGTTTAGCAGGCCAGAGTCGCCCTGAACTATGGTGACTTTCTTATGCTATATTCCACAGTTGGCACAGGTTTGTTGGCAGAGGTACGTAAGCCACTTACCGGCCAGATATCTTTAATCTCTCCAGCAAGTTCTACCAAAAAAGTCAGTATACGATACCAAGGTTATAGCGAAGGTATGATTTACCTATACCGACAGCGCCGCCCCCTGCAATAACGATATTCTGTGCCTTGTCGAATGCGATACGACCATTCTCAATAAATTCCCGCATTTCGCCGGCATCGTCGGGAAACGCAACGGGCCCTGTCCAACTGCTACCGGGAGAGAGGACCAAGATCTCGAAGGAGATGCGCTGCCCGTCTTCTAGCAAGACGCTCCCTCCCTTCTCTCCGTGCCGTTTGTCTATCGAGTGCACCTTGCCCTGTATCAAAGTACCGTTCCCGTTGGGGAAAATCTTGTCCAAGGGAGGAAAAATCCTGTCCTGGAGGTTGTCGACGTTTGAGACGGAAGCACGAAGCGTGGGGGGTAGGGCGACGAGGAATGGACGCGGGTTGATGAGGATGAGGTTGTACTTTTTCAGGTCGAGTTTGGCAGAGAGCGTACGAGCTGTTGCTGCGCCGCCAGCGCCAGCGCCGACAATGACGATGTTCTTGCGGCCGTCGTTCTTCTTGTACATTGCTAATGTCGTGAGTGATGTTTTTGTTTTCAGAGGAGGGGAGCTTTATGCAACCATCCGTTGGACGGGCTTATTATATATGATTTGAGGCATAGCTTAAGGGAATGGATTGCGTGACCAGGCTGACTGTGTATCGGGCTCCTTTCTATGCGGAGAGGACGCGTAAGTTCAGCGGGGGTGGCGTCAATCAAACAGGGCGATGTCATTGGTCAGGGAATTGCGTGTTCAAGCTGACGGTCGATGATAAGCGATTTAAGCTTTCCAACCACAGCGTGGCTGACGCGATGCTGCTGACGCGATGCAAAATCAGGCACTCATTTTCCCAGCCGCCGTGTTTCCGTTCAAATGCGTGTCCTAGCCAGTCTGCCTGTGCTCGTCCTAGTCAGCACCGCCCTGGCGCACGGCGGCCACAGTCATGGCGGCCCAGCAGAAGGAGAAACCATGCAAGAATATGCTAAGCGACATGTGCGTCATTCCCTCTTTCGCGCACTCGCACAGACGAATATTCGCCCGCCATTAGATGTCCTCGGAACACCACATGTAAATACGCTTCGCCAATCCCTCGTGTAACTAATCCATATCACTTTCAGCGACACGTTTGACGTTGGAAGCTTCTTCCAGCTTCACGACCTGGACCTGTGGGTCGCTCACTCTTATGACACGCGCCAGACATTGATATATCCCCAGTAATGGATTCTGGGCCAGAGACGAGATAGAGGCAGTATACGGTGTCCACCACGTCTATGCAAAGGGAATGTCAAAGGTGCGAATCCCGACATCATTGGACCGAACATATCCTTGATACGGTGTACAACAGGACCAGGAAGAGCAACAGCGAAAGGCAGACCATATCGTCAAAGAGGTGCTCAGGACCTTTGACCTAGACAACGACGGAAGTATTACACTGGACGAGTTGAGACAGACGGGTCTGGACAAGCTGCCCAACTTTGACCACCTTGGCGCCGAAGGCCATCACTATGATGTCGAGAGTGGTATGCCGCATCAACCAACGCCCTAATACGAGACCGTACTCACTCACCCAACCGCAGAATTCTTCTTGCACCACGAAGGTTCGTTCGCCGACTCTAGAAACATACAAAATCTGATGCATCCCACAGAAAAATACCACAATACACCCGAGACTCAGACAGACGAGTCATATAACCACCCAGAAGACCTGGAACACTTTGCTCACCACGAAAAGATCGAAACAGAGGAGGTAGAACGTTTGGCCAAGTTCCAAGGCATCAGCGTCGAAGAAGTGCTCAAATATTATGGCAAACCTTCCGCCGCTTCGCAAGACGACCATTCATCGTCTGTGCGTTCACCCTTTTTCACGCCAGCCAGGGTAGCATCGTTGACGATGTGTTGATCCAGGACCCCATCCAACCCCCAAAGCCCAAAGTCACGCGTGTCATTCCGCCGGAAAAGCAAGAGCCTAGTGTCAAGTTCAAAAACGCAGAAGCGGAAGCAAAGAAAAAAGACGAATGGGGCGCAGGAGACGCAGGTTACGTGGCGCCTAGAGATGCGAGCGATAGATTGAGGTGAGCCCCACACTTTATGATATCGATGATTGCACGTTCAAATCATCATTTAACAGAAGGAACTTGCCTTACAAGGTGACGCTTCATTTGGGTGTATTGGCAACGTCCAATATGCTGACATTGACAATCCAAAATACAGTACAAGTTCCGCAGGAACTGGGGCGATTTCTGAGGGAACTTTTGACTAATACTTATACTACCAGCTAATCATCTATGCTTCAAAGCCTCGACTTTTCGGTATCATAGGATTTGGGTCGTTCGCAATGGAAAATGGTTTCAAAAATAGTAAAACATTTAACATCAACCAAAACAAATGCTGGTACTATCGCCCGTCAAACATGTCCTCCACAATCCCCCTCTCAACCGCCTCCCAATCAATGTTCCCGCTACTTGCATACATGCTCTCGTACGATGAGATACTGATGTTGGAGAAAAAGTGCACTAGATCGCGTATGCTCTCAATCTGCCTGACTGAATTAAGGTGCGGTCGCCGAAGCGCATGTTGGTCGGCGTCCAGATGTGGATCTGCCGATACATCCTAACGGCATCATCAGCACCAGTTTTTACACATATCAGGTAAAACGTACAGCAACGGGGAGACTACCAACAATTTCAGCAAGTTGTTCCATCATCGCTTCTGGGTACCAATTGTCTGGTCGATAAACTGCATCGACAGTGTCAGTAATAAATATCCATTGGTGTCTGTTAGCTTGGTTTAGTAGCCACCATGATCTTGGGGCAGCGTTTGTCCTCACATTTGGAACTCTTCGGTTTGCAAAACAATCAACAAATCTAGACATTTGCATGCAGCAAGAATTAGTTGCAAATCTTCAGACCCATCGGATGGCATGGTCACGATGGCTTGTTCAAAGATCCGATACTGTACAAAGAAGATCGGGTCATTGTTGCCCATTATGTTTCATTGAGAGTGACAAACCAGTTCTGTGAGCACCATGGGCCAAAATCCAGTCAAGTTACGCGGCGATAATCGACACAAGAGCACTCGGATGCACAGGAATACTTCGGACTGGACAACGGGTGACGACACGCTCCGCAGGACTTCCACAAGCCGTTCTATGATCGTAGGCAGTTGTGACAGAAACTGGTTCTTATCTCCCGCAAACAAAATGAACGATAATCGCCGGACGTTCAAAGACCTCAGGAGCATTTCGTATTCCCGATTGGCAAAGATATTTGCTGATGGAGCTGCAGCCACCTTCGCTATCATGCGAGTCAAGGTTAGTCACTTGGATTATTGGGACGCATTTGACTCACCAACAACTTCCGGAAATGCGGTCTTGTCGGCTTCGAACGTTAACCTTACAATCGCCTTCCATTTCAAAGCTTCGCTTGGAGTCGAGTTGAAAAGCCTGTTGTCATTCAGGAGGTCTATGACGGTGTTTCTCCATGCCTTGAGTGCTGTAGGCATGCGAGCCATCTCTTGGATAATGAATATGGTCGTGTCGTCACCATCGAGCGGCCTGATGGATAATTTTTAACTTGGCAACTCAAAACCCCATCACATTCACTCACTTGTTCTTGCCTTTAAGGGAAGGGCTAACAACATAATATACAATATTGCTGCATGCAGCGGCCACCTTGTCATTGTCCATCAAAAATTTCCGCAACCGTGGAAGAGCGGTGGACGCCAAGAATTGCATGATCTACAATGAATTGGATATAGTCCTTCGCACTGAGTTAGTCAAATCGAAACCGACCTGCGACACGAATTCGACTGTCCCTGGTTTTGGAGGTTCCGGAGACCCATCGGCTTTCTCTTCATTCCTGGAGTCTGCTCAAAGATCAACAGAGCTCAACGATGCTCAAGTATAGCAAATACCTGTACGAGGAGCAGGTGATTCTCTTCCATTTGCCAACAATGCCTCCTTCGTCGAACGACGTATCCACGACCCTTGGTCGAATGTTCGACCGACGAACGCCACACATGAGTCGAGCAGTTTTCCGAAGCTATCCTAAGGGGAATTAACCATTGCATCTCTCTTTGGAAAACAGCACACACTTGCACTTCCTTCCTCACTCGTCGATCTTCCATCGCCGTTGTCTGCGTCACTCGGTCTGCCAATACAGTTAGGCATCTTTACGAAAATGAAAATGATTATTAGTTGTCCATTGCGATACCTTCGCACCTCAAGCATAAGTAGTTCTGAACTTTGAACTCCCGTGTCCCTCCTGTCAATTCTTTCACAAGTTGCAAAAATCGGCCCCAAACTTGCAGAGCCACGGGTCCTTCAAGTCGTTGCACATAGTGCTCAAGGAACTTGAACAAAGTTGCATCTGAGCTACAAGGAATCAGCGAGCAATATAGCATCGCAAATCCAACAACTGACAGATTAGGATTAAGAGCCTGCTTTCTTGCCTTCTCGGGAGGGTTAACTCTGGCCATAATGCTTTCACAGATCATGTGTACGGTGCTTTGAGCACTAGCAATCAAGACATCAACCAGCTCAAAAGGTGTGTTTGGAGATATCCGTGGCAGCTAATTCCATGCATCATTCCCCATACTAACAGCTCGCCAAGGACCGAGGCTTACCGAGAGATCTTGACTCCAGCAATGGATGACTGATTCCAGGACTTCCGCCGATTGTACTCGGAATAGATGCTCAAGTACACGGCGACATCGCAGCCTTGTCCGACTGTAAATCAAGGACAAGGATTCATCCGCAGATGAGTAGGATTCGAGGTCATCCCATACGAGTGAACCCCAAACAACGAATAGCGTTCGAATCCCGTCATCAAGTGACTTATAGCCAGGAGAGCGTGTCTGGTTATGAGATACATTAGAGTGGAAACACGGGTGGTATTATAAAGTCGTACCGTGAGCTGCTCGTCTGTCACAGTCTGGTTGGTATCCGCACCAAACACATTCGTGACTATTCCCAACAGACCGCTACCTTCGGCCGTTGACTTTTCGATCATCGGGATGTCTTCCTCTGAGACATTACTCTCTGGGCCAGCTGTAAGGCCCAACAGAACAAACCGTTCCAGCCCATTCAATAGCATAGCAAGCTCAGCATCCGTAACCGCCGTAGAAACATCAGAAGAAAAGTCATGCTTCCTAGACGAGGCTTCGAGCAAGTCATTCAACGATGTCCTCAGTTGACGGCACAAACAGTCATTCAGCGGCATAACAACAGCGTGCAGTGCTGGTTGGAATTGGGGTACAGCTGTCAGGATGAAATCGATCCAATGCTGCAAAATCGATCTATTGGTGCGGACCGCAATGCCATCAACTAGCGTCTGTACCAGCAATGAATGCGCAGTGTAGCCTCGAGTAATAGTTTCGTGCATCTTTTCCTGTGATCCCATACGATCAACAGCGCCATCGTCTTTATGCTTCCCGAATGCGGACCTGCCCTGGGACACAGAATTAGATATTAAAGAGTGCAGGATATGCAGTAGTTTGTTTTGCAAATCAAGATGACCTGCATGAACACAGAAGAATAGTTTGCCAATGACGACGGCTTCGATGGACTCAATTGTTGTGGGATCAACATCCCCACGGGCAACTATGACCTGTAAAATGTCGACAGCAGTAGTCTGAGTCGAAATGTTGAAAGATTCCATGGTTCCTTTCAACGTCGGCTTCGGTTCAGACTGTAAATACCTAATGAAATGTTCATACTGATAACACAGAATCATAGGTGAACGAAGCGTACTGTAGCAGGAGCTCGATAAGCACATCAAAATAGCTTCGATCTGGTAGAGTGATACCTCCTAAACCAATGATGAATGCGCATCCAGTACTTTGAATTGAACTTACCAGATTCAATCCTCTGCACTAAACCAGGATGGTATGACCGTTTCACAGATGCGGTCCGTGCCGTCTTGATGAAACCTTGCCCACTGAACCGTATGATAGCAAGAAGTGTATCCAATAGATAATTGATATATCGCTGGTCAAAAGGCCGTTCATATTGGCAACCGGGAATCTGCCTGCCTCTGACCGTCGCTATGACTGACACATGTCGTATTGAGGGATCCAGAAAATCATACAGTAGCGGGTCAAGAACTCTGGTCATGTTAAGTACGCGACTGGATGAAAGAAAGAACATACATACCGCAAATAAGATTTAAGGTTGCATCGCATCCAAGTTTCGCCCATGCGCCGCAGACTTGGATCGTCATTTTTCAAGCTATCCAAAACGATCATCATAGGAATTTTAAGTCTGAAACCAGGTAAAAGATTATCATCTGCACAATTTGCACGAAATCAGCTCGTGAATCTACCAGGTCGGGGAATCCGCACCGCTTAGTCTCCAAAGAATCCCAAAGGCTTCGTATGCCTCAGGAACGTTGCGTGACTCTGAAGAGTTGAGAGCCTGTGCCAGGATCGATTCCACGTGAGGTTTTGTTGTCACGTCTTGCAGTAACCAGATCAAACTAATGGCGCGTACATGGTAAATGGAGAATGTTGGGCGGAGGTAATACAGAAGCTTATTGATTAGCTTATGCATCGTTCCCCGGTCGTCAATATTAAGAGGTGGTTCGATGAATCGACACTGGTGCAAGGCAACAAGCAGTGTCACCGTACTGTCAACGACGGCGAAAGTAATGGCCTATCGTCAGTCGACATGTCATCGAGATAATCGTGCTTATAATGATAGACACTCACATCTGAACCAAAACAGGCCAGTAAAGATGACAACCACTCGCGAGGTTTCCATGCCACTGAAATCGGTGATTCAAGTTTGGCTGCAAGGCTGTTCATAATCGATAATGTCCGCGACAAAACTTCCTTTGATGCTTCCCGACATTCCACCTTTTCACCTAATATCCGAGCGCATTCAAGACTAATTGTGGACAAACTGTTGAACAAAGAGGAAAGGGGGATAATAGATGATGTCAACCCAGCCGGGATACTTATCGGTGCGATGCCATAGAATTTGCATGCAAAATGATAACATCGTATGCTGGTCGTATCGAAAGATTTGTCAACTTGAGGTCGTTCCAAGAGCGCGGAATGTGGTATTAGTTTCTGCATCTCTTCCAGCAGCACAAAACATTCTTTCAATATACTAGAGGAAGAGACGGCAGGATTTTGACGTATTAGCCACTTCATTATTCATCAGCCAGCCATCATCTTCAAAACGTAAAACTCACGTCAACCATATCCACAATGCCCGCGCAGATGACAGGCAAATGCACTGCCGTTATCTCCTCGTCTTGAACAAACGAATTCAAGATGAACTGAATCATCAGAGCCCCTTCCACTTTCGTACCATCGCTTAAGAGGTCATCAAGAAGATTTGTAAGTAACATTTTCCAAGCAATCTGCGGTTCGACAGCATCATAAAGAGTGCTTGCTGTCATCATCATCTGCAAGTATCACGAATCAATTACTGACGGCCAAAGCGCAGAAGATATCAGTCATACATCTTCGCCGCTTTCTGGTGGTTTATCCATGTGTCGCTTGATCGCTTTAAACGCATCATAAACCAACACCTCAGTCAACGGTACGCCAATTTCCCACTTGTCTAACAAGGAAATAAATATCTTGAACGGTCGATTTTCGGAATAATCCCCCGATGGGTTGAACATCTCATTCTAACCAAAGCGTAAGAGCTAGCTGTAACGTATGATTTATACCCACCTTCAAGGTTGTGCTTAGTAGATTCAGAGCATTATTCTTGAGATATGCGATTTGATGCTCGGTCTTCTCCTCGGGACCCAACAGCCAAGTGTATAATCTTCTATTTAGAGACAAGTCGCGTCGCAGCACGACTCCAGTCGCAGCACGCATAAGGATGGCTTGGTCGCTCACATGTGCTTTACGGATCGCTACGCTATCAACGCGTAGAGCCTGCAATAGGAGGTCCAATGCACTCCGGCGCACTAGAAGATTTTCATCTTCTAGTGCTGCAGCAAATGCTCGTATCATCAGTCCAATATCTCGTCCAACGATAACCGTAATATCTATCACAATACCAGCGCATCAGAGGGTGCATATTCCTTCATGGATATGGTTTTACCTTCGTCTGCGTTCATCTTCGGAAGACGGCGCGAAAGGAAGTTCAGTGACGTCCCTCGTACGGATGGTGTGGTCAGCATGACCAGCCACATGTTCTGAATGAAGAATGAGGGCGACACAGTTCCAGAAAGTTGATCAAGTAAACCCATGACCTAACCACAAGATAAACGATATGTTTTCTACCAACTGATGGGGTGAAGCTCACTTTCTCAAAAAACTCTCCCGTCTCCTCCTCCAGTCCTGGCAGCAGTGCTAATATGAAGGACTTCATAATCGGTCGAAGGCCCGCTTGCAGAGGTATGTAATGCGTGTCATAAAGGCTGAAAAGTGTCGGCTAGATGCGGAAAACATCTTAGCCCTGATACAGATTGAAAAAAAACCTGAAAACGTACCTTGACGGATGTCGCGGCATATTCAAAAAATGGAAATAACCCGGCAGACCACAATGCCAAATCGCGTTTTAGGCCCTCCGACTAGATGAAGCGACGTCACGACATATCTCGGCATTTGTTCATCGGACAAGTGTACATACCCCTAGGACAGCCAATATATGCGCATAGACATCCAGGGCACGTTGGTGTACACCAGTTGGTAATGCTGGATTCAGGCATTGCGCCAACCGTTTTGCGACGATAAGCTTGCGCGGTATCTCCTTGAATTGCATGTATGCTTGGAGCGTCTAAGCGATAATGATTGCAGGTTTTTACGATGGGATAGAACATGCGTTTAAACAACAGGTGATGAAGGCAACTGTCCGTGTTCATCACCACTATTCCGATAGATACACCGAGCACTTGAAGAAACGCACCTTGAGCAATTGCTTCAAGAATGAGATACAATCCGCCCATTCGTGCACGTTATCGAACGAGTTGAGGCATTTTTCTACCTGCTGAGTGTATTTTTTGAATTTTGGATCGGATGCATAAGCTTGTTGAGCTATAGCTAGATGGCTCAGGTCAAACTGCTGCGCTAAACCGAAGAGAGTAACGGACCTCGTTCGTTCACTTTGGTTGTGAGCCATGCTGAGCCCTTCTTCGATGATGAACTCGCAGCTACCTCAATGCCCGACAAAGCGGGAGAGTTAAACGACATGACTATGTTGGAGCTCCACCACTGCACCTGAGGCCTGAGGTGTCTCGTTAATTTCGGTCAATCAATTTGTGACACGCGTCACAGGAACGTGCAACACCGAGGATCCGCAAATACTGTAACTGTAATGTAAAATACATCTCTATGCAAAACCTAGATAACATAATAAAGAAATGATACTAGTCGCCATACTCGTCTGGACCAAGCGTTATGCGCATCTTAGTTGGGGCACGTACCGCGCTAATGGAAATGGGCGCGTCAGGACCGAGAGATGCATCACGCGATGGTGCAGCAGACGCCGAGGCAGAGGCAGCCAACGAAGACGTATTCTTTGACCCCTTCGTCTTCGCAGAACCCTTTCCACCGAGCGGTGCAGATATGGATCCCTTGATTAGCCTATCGTCTCCCTCTCGCGCAGCCGCCGCCATTGCAGCCGCAAACTGCGATTCCTTCTCGCCTACCCATGTTCGTGCGAACCACCGCCCGCCAGCTATTCCGCGTATTTCACGGTGAGCCAAGCGCCAGTGACGCACCTTTTTACCACTTTTGTCAAGAGGTATGGTCGGTGCTGCGCCAGTGTTCATTTTTGGCGCTGGTTGAACGGGGAAAGGTTTTGTGGGCAGCGAGTATACTGGAATTGGTACATTTTCCAAACTCATCGGCTCTTCTAATGTGGGTACAGAAGATACCGCAGGTCCCAGTTGCTCTAAATCCAAATCATGCGGTTCAATCGGTTCTATATGTGTCGTAATGGGTGATGACGCTGCGGTGCCAGTGTGGCCTACAAAATGAATTCAAAACCGTCGTAATAGTTAAGCACAGATGAAACTGACCACCTTCACTAGCCACTTCCATATCTTCAGGAGGAAGCATTGGTCGAATAGTGATTTTTAACTTCTCCTTGTCACTAAAGAGTAAATTCAGTAACCATTTCTTCTGGCTGCGTGGGACCTACATAGGAGCACCCTTCACGCGCTGGCGTGGCACGGCTGGTGGCTTACGAGGAGATCTCTTCTTTAATGGCTTCGCGGCGAGAGTTGATTCCAGAGGAATATTCTGCGGTATACTGCTCGGCACACCATCGACAGCATTGAAATCCCCCATCATTTCTGGTCGAGGAGGTTCCGTTTCGGAAGGGTCAACGTTTGTGTGGGGGCCCGCTTGTTGCGGCTGTTTCTCCTTCCCCTTCTTATCTTCTTCTGCCTTCTTCTCACTTTTACGCGGCTTTCGCTTGCTTGGAGCCTTACGCTTCTGGCCTGCTTCGGTGGAGCGTTGTGACGGAGTGGGTTTATTCAGCTCGTCGTCATCATCGATAAGCTGGTCTTCTTCTTCCTCTGGCTCATCATATTCGTCGTCTGATATGGATTCCTTCCGGGGACGTGGGAGATAGGGAAAATCTCCAGTCTTGCCCTTAGGAGTCGACTTTGGCTTGCGCGAGCCGGCTGCCTTACGCTGAGGCGGGGGAGACTCTTCTTCTCGAAGGATGGATATTTGGGGAGCGTCCATCTCGATGTCTTCGTCTTCGGCGTGCGTTGATTGTGGTTGGGCGTTGTAACTGACCCAGGGAGAGGCCCGGAAGGTTGACATGGCGATGTTTGCGCGTATGTATTTGAAATGTCTATTCTACCCTACGCGCCTGGAATCACCGTTGTATCCCTCCCACTTCTCCAGGTCGTCGTCTATATCCAGTATGCGCGTTCCATAGAATATGTGTGCCGTAGGCTTCAAGGCATCCCAGTGTCTGATCTTTCCCGACCCATCTCGGTCAAGTTGGGCACCCCATACGCTCCGTCTGCCGGTCCGGATGTTGTGGGACGAAACGCAGCAGCCGCATCTCTTGCAGCGGGATCGGAGCTTCCACGGTTTAGACTCGACGCTGTAGACCTCGATAGCATCTTCATGTGGCTCTTTATGTGTCCAGGAGAATGCGGATGCGGGATAGTGAATAGTGTGAATGAAAGCACATGCTGATGCACCTTGATTAAATGAAGATATCACACCTTGATGTTGGAAGACATACCGTTGAGTCTCTGACACAGCGTGCAATGGCAATACACGCTTCGGATCGGCTTTCCTATCACTTGATATGATATGGACCCACAGATGCAACCGCCTTTGTATACCAAGTCGGCTTCTCCCATGACAGACTCGTACAACCTTTTTCAACGTCACTAATGCACGGCATCTGCTTCGATTGCATATTTCGGCGCTAACCAAGTACTACTTATATACTGAAGTCCGCATCCTTCTTATGTATGTATTTATATATCTGAATCCTATTCTAAAAATTGACGTGCCATACGATAATTTTCAAGATGTAGTACTATGTTACATTAGGCCATTTTTCGTTTCGGCGGTAGAGAATGTACGTTATTGTAGATGCCCGTTGGCTTACATATTTTCGAGGATGACGCTTTTGGTCATGTCCTGAACATAGTTAAAAGTCATTCAGAGAAAGAAGCTCGATCAAGACCCGCACCACACGGAGGAATGGGCTTGGCTGCCTAGAGCGCTCGATATTATCCCTTTCAACCTCTGGCTCACCCAAGTTGCCGTTGATCATATCAGGATCAACAATGACTAAAGCTGCTTCGCGCGGTTCATCACGCCGCTCTCCAACTTGATTTTCCGGGTTCTGAGCGAGGTGCGGATCGCCAAGCGCGTCGTGCATTTGCGGAATGGGCCCATACAAGATGGACAAATCAAGCAGAGATTCCTCATCGTCATAGTCACCGACGTCCTTCTCCTGAAACGAGTCATTATTATGTTATTTGGATGGTATCAATGTTCTTACCATGAATCGTTCCTCGATTAGAGATGCAGAATACCGCGCGTAAGGGTGATACCGACGGATGTAAGAGGAACGGTAAGTCGGGAGACGCAATGAGTAGGGTATATCAGCCTCCTCATACGTGGGGAGGTGTCGAGTAGCGTTAAAATTCGCATTTCTTTGAGCAGAAAATGTAAAAAAAGTGCTGGAATCCATGAGGGCGCGAAAGAAAGGATGGAAAAGGAGGAGGTTAGAAATGAAGAACGAAGTGGCGCTTTCAGGGCTCCAAACTTTCTTCTGTTCGCGGACTTTACATTTTTGGTGTTCCCTGCGCTTCGTAAACCATTCTCCTGCCATGCCTCCTTAAGGATACACCGTCAAACCGAACAAGGCGAGAAAAAGGGTCAAATCTTGTCACAGTTAAAGTTGGGTCTGTCCTAGCCCATGCTCCCTCTTGGGGTGAAGTGTCGGAAAATTGCAGCAAAGATACAGTCATCCAGCGCATATGAAGGCATGAAGGCGATGAGATCGATGGTGGTATCATCGTGTGTAGAGGAAAGGAATGCTTTCCAGGGGGCACGCAATGGCGGACAGAGAGAAAACAACGCTCCACATGTGTTCACATCCTTTCTGGGCAAAGCCGAAGTGAATCATAGTATGATTCATTCATACACCAGGCGCTTGGTGCATGTGACATTTGCCTTTAATGGGTGAACAATCTGGATTACGGCGATCCGGCGGGTCATTTGGGTTCAAACGTCGGCCCGCCCCCCGACGTTGACCATATATGGAATGTGACGCCGACTGTCACAGCCTCAAAGATGAGTCATTTCGGCACCTCATGGAGAGAGTGGGAACTTTGAAGCATTTTGACAGGAGCCACCTTGTTCACAGACCACCTGCATGAAGGTATAGTATAGTATGGCGTGATGATCCCGTCAAGCTCTACAAAGCGTTGTCGCCAAGTTCATCAAGATTGAAGCCCAGAGTCGAGGTAAAGGGAAATGGCGCACAAGAGCGTCCTGGTGTGAAGACATCGGACTGAACTGTGGTGATATTGAAAACCGTTGGGCAAGACGAGCTGAAGGCTCACTTTGATTGCATCTGGCCACTGCATCGATTCAGTTATCCCTGGGATAGCATGCAAGCCAAAGGCATCGAGCGCGATGATTCCGCTGTCATAAAAACTTCGAAATATGGCACCAGTTAATGTCGTCGAGAGTGAGCTCTTACACTACATCACTATATGCCCGACCACTCCTGCATGATTGTGCTTGTTCAATTGCTGCAAGATCGACGAAGCTAGAAGATGTCAAGAGTGTGTCTGTGTGTCTGTGTGCTCGCCATCTAAAGAAAGGTGTTGGGTAGGCCCATCGGATGATAACCGAGACGCCATGCAAGCTGGAATATCCAGGACGACATCAGCGGCTTCCTCGACCACTCTGCTCCGACCGAGCGCTGAGCTACGAGAGTCTTCTATAACGATGACTCAAGGTGTGAAAGCCTCATAGGAGTGAGATGATGTTGTAGGCGATATTTCGCGATTTTTGAACCGTTGCGTCTTGACCTATAACGAGTTCCGCGTCAAAAAAATGTCTTTTCCCGAAGAGGCCTCATGTCCGTCAAGTGAATGATCGTCCAGAGGCTAAGGATAGGAATACAAGACGTCAGGAAACGCGACGGTGTGAATTGGAAATTGTCCCATTGGTGTGCAGCAAAATATCCAGACTTTACAGCGCCCTCCCCAACTTCTATATCCCTCGCCAAAAATTGCGAACACGGAAGGAGTAGAAAAGAGTGAGTCTGGAATTTTTTACCGAACAGGAAGATGGTGATCGGCAAAGCGTCGGTGTCCCAAATTCGTAAATAATGCCACCAAAGAGCGGGGTTTTGAAATATCCACATTATTCTAGTCCATTTCCTTCAAGCAGCAAGCTTATTAACGTTTCTCCTGCTTGGAATGCCACCGCATGCCCGGGGACCGGAGGGACGATCTCAGAGCATATGCCTGACAGCAATTCCCAATTTATTGACCTGTGAAAAATGCTGGACCCGCCTGCCCAGCAGAACTGACTCAGTGACTACGTCCAGACCATTGTGCGAATGGTCCAGAATTCTTTGTCCGAATATCTGCACACGTCGCAACGCCCAAGCGTCCTCTACACGACAAGCCGCCAAGTTTCTCTCTTGCTAATCGATCAACTGGCAAGTCGGGAAAGAAGGAGCTGTGTGCTAGTTGGTTAGAACGACCTGATAAGCATTCCCTTCTCTGAATTTCATTTTTTTACCCCAGACATTTTCTAGACATATCCTAAACGATTTTCCAACGCTGGGGTGGCATTTTTAATAGGTGTTAAACAAGTCAGTAGCGGCATCTCAGACGTCTTAGCTTCAGCTGGGGTTTGCTTTTGGCTATGAGAATGAGTCATGCATATGCATCATTTACTGATTACTTGTATCCAACCAGCGCGCGAAATCAGTCTAAGCTGGAGGTCATCCGCAATCTACTTCCCGGCTAAAGTTACTGCGGCGTCAAGATCCTCGCAGATCCGTGGATCAATTGAACCATTGAATATAGGCTTGGATAAATAAATAACTCAATCGACTGTTCATCACCATCATAGAATTGCGCATTAGCTACTTGCAGTTCGGTTTGAATTATGGGCCTCATGTTAAAATGGTCCATATTCAGCAGATGCCATTGACTTCGCGGCCTATGCGTGTACATCTCTATCTCTATCTCTATCTCTATAGATATGGACATAAATAGATATCGCCATCTAGATTTTGAAGACCTAGAAAAGGACAGATCAGAGCTGTCGTGTAAATTGAACGAAATACTCACTTGATCTTCTGTGTAGCCAAGCTCTTTTAAAATTCCTCCCAGTTCGCCTTGTTTGGGACCGCTCTTCTTGCCAGCCACCGCAGCTACTTGGCCCGGCGGTCCTACAATGTCGTCAGGGGTAAGATCAAATGCAGATGACGCAAATGACGTACCGCAGACGAAGATCTTCACCTTGTCACCCAACGAAGGCGGTGCGGCATGTTTCTTGATGACATCTGCCGTTATGTACCCTGAGGGACCTACAGGAGAACTATGCTCAGAAGCAAGCCCTCAGCTTAGTTTATCACTCGCCTATCCAGTTCGGCCCAGGGTTATCAAGCATATAGACAATGTCGAAATTGTCTGGATGTTTTTTCTTCAGTAAATCGAGTTCTTCACGAAGAAGTATATCTTTCTCGGTAATATTCGAGAAAATGAGTTTAAATGTTGTCTTGTTGGTTTTTTTCGCAAGTGCATGATCTAAAACTTGATAGAGTGGAGTTCTGGCGATGATATCGGTCTTTTGGTGGGAAATATATGCGAGATACCCACATGCCTGTGCCGCCGCCAATCAATACAACTTGCTCAAACTCGTTTTCTGTGAGATTCACATGAGCACCTAAAATGATCTTACCCCTTCTACCACGACCCACCCTTATATGGGAATTTGATGATTGGTCCCTTCAAAGCAAGCGTATCCCCTTCCTAAATGGATGCAATGATGCCAGCTGTGACAATTGTTATGAATAACAGACCTTGAGAGAGTGGATATGCTTGGACTGGTTCCCGTTCTCATATCGTTTGATCAAAAGAACCACTTCTCCTTTGAGATCCGGGGCAGAAATTGGGGTGTAAGGACGGACAATAGGTTTACCCTTTGCGTCCTTCAACGCCTCGGGATCGGATGCTCGGGCCAACAAAAATGACGCCACGGGCAAGAAAGAAGCCTCGTTGTTCGGAAGTTCGAACACAAATCTGTACAATACAGTGAGAATTCCTTATTTGATATGAAAGCGCACTTGGAAGTGTTGTGATTATACGGGATTACCCGTTTTATTTTAAAATCGACAAAGCTCTCTGGATCAAAAGGGCTCTTTTCCTGCTTGATGTCTGAGGAGTGTTTTGACTGGTGATTGAGATACCAATAGCCCCCCAGGCCGGCTGCGCCCGCGGCAAGCAGGAAGAGGGGCAGATTTGAAGATTTGTTCGGAGTTGACGCGGAGGACGCGTGTCTGCGCGTGTTCAAGACCTGGAATATGTGTCAGATAATGCATGAGCGAAAGGGCAGGTGTACAAATGAGCGGGTAGCAGCAGATGCTCTGACAGCGAACATGGTTGCAATTCGACGTCGTACGTAAGCACAATTATGATCTCGATATAGGCTATTGCCTCGTCTGGCATCTCTCGCCCTATACATCTTGCACCCTTCGTACCACCCCCCTTCGCTCCAAGGCCTTACTTGTACTTTTTCTAATGTCGTTTGTAAAGTTGAGCATATTCGGAACGTCCTTCGAGGTCTGCCTTGTCTGTCATCGCCAATCATATCTGATGTCTTGTAGGTTACGACACGCTATGTTGATCTCCAGCCAGTCGGAATGGGTGAGGACCTTTTCCATCACTTCCGAACGTAGTGACGCTCAGCGATTGTCTCAAGGCGCATTCGGGCTTGTATGGTCCGTCGCCACCATAGATTGTAGCATATCCTCACCTTATGTCCGGGACCATATAGCTCGGCGAAGGATCAATTAACTGGCCAACCGGTTGCAATTAAGAAAATCATGAAACCATTTAGCACCCCCGTGCTGAGCAAGCGAACGTATCGCGAGTTGAAGTTGTTGAAACATATACAACACGAGAATGTGTGTTTGCAACTACGTGCATACATCTTTGCTGATGCACAAACACTTAGATCATCGGTCTCAAGGATGTATTCATATCGCCTTTGGAAGATTTGTTTGTGGCATTCTTATCCATATCCGTCTGGGCCTACATGACAAACAGGTACTTTGTGACGGAGCTCCTGGGTACCGATTTACACCGTCTCTTGACTTCAAGGCCATTGGAGAAACAGTTTATACAGTACTTTCTTTATCAAATACTTGTACGTACCAATGCCACTGGCTGGTTCACAACCCAAACCTGGCATATACCCAGCGCGGTCTTAAATATGTGCATTCAGCGGGTGTTGTGCATCGGGATCTGGTGCGTCCATCTATCGTCTGGCCATGCCCGCGCTGACAGTGCTGTAGAAACCCAGTAACATTCTTGTGAATGAGAACTGTGATCTTAAGGTCTGCCTCTTCTCCTTCGGGTGGTACATCTCTGTTTACCACATCTGTAGATCTGCGATTTCGGTTTAGCGCGCATCCAGGACCCCCAAATGACAGGATACGTGTCAACACGTTATTATCGTGCCCCGGAGATTATGTTGACATGGCAAAAATACGATGTCGCAGTCGATATTTGGAGCACAGGATGCATCTTTGCAGAGATGCTTGAGGGTAAACCATTGTTTCCCGGGAAAGACCGTAAGTCAATGACGCATACATGAGATTGGATATCGTTCATTCGTCCGCACGTTCAGATGTGAATCAGTTCTCCATCATCACCGAATTGTTAGGCACACCTCCAGATGACGTTATAGAGACCATCTGTAGCGAAAACGTATGCTGCCATGGCCTTTGCTGTACACCCGCACTGATGATGATCAAAGACTTTGCGATTCGTGCGCAGCCTCCCTAAGCGCGACCGCGTGCCTTTCTCCCAAAAATTACGCACGTCAGACCCAGAGGGTGTGTAGTTTATTCAGCAGATGTGCGATCTTCTAATGGTGGTTTCAGCTTTGGATCTACTCGAGCGTATGCTCGTATTCGACCCCAGGAAACGGATAAATGCTGCAAATTCGTTGGTCCATGTATACGTCTCGCCGTACCATGATCCGACGGATGAGCCGGTTGCAGCGGAGAAGTTTGACTGGAGCTTTAACGATGCTGACCTTCCTGTGGACACCTGGAAGGTCATGATGTACGGAGAAATACTAGGCAAGCGTCTCTGGATTGCCATTCCGAACATCATGATAATTAACAGCAGACTTCCATCAAAATATTGATGTGATACCTCAGGACATATATGACCAAGAAATGATGCCAGGGCAAGAATACGTGCAAAGGGCTTGATTACATGGCGGGTTACTCAAGCCTTTCTCACTGTTTGTGATCCACACGGTGCCCTTCTTAGTACTGTACTATAACTTGCATTCCCAATTATTCTTTGTACTTGCCTGTACGACATCGTAAACAAATTACGACCCCTGTGTACTCGATAATGGATTAGAATAGCAATTATTGTGAAACATCCGATGCGCACGAAGAAAGGAAATCTGCTCTGATCGAGCACGTTTCCGTTGTGTTTTGTCTATAAATAGCCGAACGAACGGTCAGCTCTATATCTACTATTGACGCCCACGCGTGGACTCCTCGTTTCCGACGGTACGTACTTCGTTTTGTGTGGAACCGCTCGTCGACTGCAATCTAGTCATAGTTAATTGTAAGGTATATAGACAAGAGGTAATGACTATTCTTTCCTCGCATCGAGAACGTACTCCAACAAAATTTCTGTCCAGATGCCACGACCTCGGGCCAGCGCATTCGACGTGTCCTTTCCTGACGAAGCCCCGCCTGCGCCTTCTGCTAGCTCGTCCAGCTCTAGCGTAAACAAGAGGCGACGCTACTCTGAATCCAGTGTCGAACGCGTGAGCACAATGTACCTATCAGTGATTTTACATCAATAACTCTGCATCACCGCAGCCAGCAAAGCAGAAGCATTTGCCACCAAGTAAGCCAAATTCGGAGTTCTGATAGCGCTAAACTAAATCGCGTTAAACTACTCCCATTATCTCATAGCATCGTATTACGTCTCTAGACCTGAAGAAGAAAAAGAGGTTATGGGACTCCTCGTGCCTGGCGAGGATCCGGAAGGAGATCCATTAGAGAACGATGAAAAGCCGATCCGAATTCTTACAGATTTCTCAATATTCGATCCACTCCATCGGAACGAAATGATATCGTTGGCTGCAATCGAGGATGATGATGGGGTTGACCGACATTTTGAGGGAGCAGGTTGGACCACAGCATACTTTGTTGACGAAGACGTGGGTCGGGAAGATTGGGAAACCGAGGAAGAAGATAATGTGTATATCCGGCTTGGCGCGATTCTCCGGTATACGGTAGACTACAAGTCAGAATATGAGTGGGTGTGAAGTCTACGTTCTATTTTACTCTTCCCTGACAGAACAACAGACCGTTTTATATTGAGACAGAATGCGCTTGGTATATACTCAGGACACCCTCAAAAGCGTACGAACCTACCTACAAGATGTTTTATACGCCACGACGCGTTGTGCAACTGGTTGTATCGGCTGCGCTCAGGCGTCCCGGTTACACATCTGATTCGTTCATCGAACGGTATAGCAACATGGTGGATATATTTGGCCGAACGTGTCAGGAAGACGACATTGCGGATGCTGTAAGTACTCTGGTGTCACCAAGGGTGCAATATTCATGAGTGTCTGCCCAGGCAGAAGAACTTCAAAATATTGTCAATGAAATGACAGACTTGCCGCAACTAAAATCGGTTCCCGTCGTGAAATATATTCTACGGAAAGCATCACCAGTATCCGTCCCCGTGAGGCGCAGAGCTAATGAATTGCAGCCACGTAATCGACAACCGCAGGATAATCGGGCTCTTCTCGGAAACCCAGACTTGGCAGTTTTAAAGCCTGAAAACCAGAATGTGACCCATGTCACTCCTCGTATTGCAGAACTGATCCAGGGCTTAGTAAAAGAAGAGATATGCGTAATTGGTGCTCGACCTCCCCCTCCAGACAAGACACAGGTAGAGGTAATTAGAACAGAATGCGTATGCTCAGCTTTGTTTGTTAATCAGAAGAGCACGCACTACAAAAAAGTTGATCGATTGGAACAAGGAGGATCGGCTTATGCCCGGCTCGGATTACGTACGTTCGATGAACATTGACCATCAAATATACCATGTAAGTGAAGTGCTGCACGTTAAGGCCCCATCTCATGTCAGAATAGGTCGGCGATTTTGTTCTTGTCCCCATTTCAGACAATCATAAACCACCCGAAAATCTGCCAGCAGAAGGAGACGTACCAAGAGCTGCAAAAATTCAAGACTATTTCTGGTATTTTTATTTTTATTCCATAGCCAATTTTTGTCACTGACGTGATCTAGGTTTGCTAAAATCATTTACTTTATATCACAAGAGCACACTGCACATATTCAATGGCTTGAACATGGATCACAATTTTTTCTAGATGAGCTGGCTCACCCACAGGAATTATTCCTGAATGACATATGTGGCCTTATCCCCCTGGACCAGATTGTCGGTAAAGTAGTTGTTCACGAGAGGCCTGTGCACACACCAGTCAATCAAAATGAATATTTCTACAAGTATGCGCCAGTTTTCCTTTGTAGCTAGTCTTGCTAATGAATAGTACAGATTCAAACACGACAAGGAGACGGCCTCACTTGTTTCAATCGACACCCAGCGCTCGCAGATGGTAGCAAAGCATTTACCTCCGGAAAACTGTCCTGTATGTGTGCTATCAGAACAGAGAAAACACGCCGAGCAGCCTCGCAAACTTCGTGCTAATGACGGCAGAAGGGGTATAGCATACGGAGGCAGAAATTTCCATCCGTGGGATTTCGTCCTATTCAAAGCTCAACAGGGGCCTGCAAACATCGGATACATCATCGAGATCGACATAGATACTGCCAAGGTGAGACAAGTTGGACGGATTGGTTCTCTTGGAGACGTGCTTCCTGATAATATCATGCGAGATGAAGTGCGTTCAATTTCGGAGCGATTTTTTCATTCTTATCTCACAAACATGCAGCGTCACCTATACCTTTCCAAAGACAGGACGGAGGTCCCGGCTGAGGACCTCATCCAGGTCATCTACGTATTTCCCTATGAATCTATCCCAGACCTTAATGAGTGGCTCGACATATCACCTGATCACTTTTTCCTTAAATACGCTTTCCCATCCATCAAAGTAGACTCATGGGATGAGAGACAGCTGGTCAACTGTGATGAGCTCCAGGTTTGTTCAACGTGTTGCAAAGAAAAGCTCTCAGACCAGAAACTGCTTAAACAATATTTGTCTACTGTCGAGAGGCAGCCAATCGCCGTTCTTGACCTGTTTGGGGGCGCCGGTGCGTTTAGCCTTGGGATGAAAGATGGTTTCAGTGGGCTCAAAATCACACATATGGTCGAGGTGTCTCCAAGTGCGGCAAGAACATTCCGGCGAGTGATCTCATCTAATTCGTGCCACAAAAAGAAACACTAACTGAAACTATTAGTCGCAATTCCCCTGATACGATTGTATACAACCAATGTGCGAATATTATGCTGCGCTATGCCATCAAGAAAAGGTCGGGGCATCAGGTGGAAGTACCCAAGCAACTTGACGGCGGACGCCCGGTGCCTGATCCGCCCAAGAGAGGTGACATACAGATGATCACTGCTGGATTTCCCTGGTATGTTGCAATGTAATGTGCAGCAAAGGCTGATCTGTACATTCGTTATCAAGTCAATCACACTCGGGCCTTAATATGTTCAAGCTCGCGAACGATCCAAAGACAAACTTGATGTTCAATGCGCTGTCGTACATGGATGAATACCGGCCACAGATGGGATACTTTGAAAACGTCTCCGGTTTTGTTCACTGCCCGCTTAATCCTACACAAGCTTCGATCCATCGCCTGGAGGGAGGCATTCCAATGGGCGGACTAAAAATCCTTGTCCGTGCATTGGTCGACCTGGGGTACGAATATATTTTATTCTGCAATGCATCAATTGATAACTACATGCAGATATCAGGTACGATTCGGTCTGCTACAAGCAGGTCACTGCGGCACACCGCAAAGACGTATACGATTCTTTTTGATAGCAGCGCTTGATGGGCATCCTCTACCGGACCTTCCTCAATCTACCCACGATTTCCCCCAACTGGGTCACCTCCGAATCAATTTAAAGAACGGGGAGTCCATTCAATGTATGAAAGTGCAAAGTGGAACTGCTTTGCATCCCTTTGTCACAATCGACGATGCTATTGAGGATCTTCCTCGGTTCGACTGGTACGGCATACAGACTGACGCATGGAGGGTAGTTGATTTTTGTTCCATGAACAGGAAACATCCACGGCTCCAGAGTCTGCCACCGGACAAACGAGCGGCATTGCTGGAACGCGAGCGATCTATCCCTGCGTTTATGTGCGATGATAAATACACTTGTTGCGGATATACTCAGGGGAAACCGGGTTACCATCACCAGCCGAGAACGCGATTCCAAGCTGTGGCGCGTCGGAAGCCCACAGCTGACTTGCAGCAATTCACAAAATGTCTTAATCCAAAGAGGGTTGAACGGTAAGTGCCAGAAGATTTACATTTAATACAGCTTCTCATCATGTTCAGCGTCGTATCAATTCCGTTGAAAGCAAATGCAGATTACCGGAGTACGTCGGAGCTTTCAGCTGTTCGGGCAGTGATTATATACATTGTTGTTAGGTCTCGAGCCTCACCTACAAGAATGGCAAACATCAAATCCAACATCTTGGGTTGCCCGGAATAACTATCGCAGCAGTTTGTGATCCCCCAAAGAGCTGACTGTATGGTATACTCAACGAGGGCAAAGGATTATATGGTCGACTTGATGGCAAGAGCTACTTCCCTACGACAGTCACAAATGTAGACCCGACGGCGAAACAAAGCAAAGTACTGCATCCACATGTAAGTAATTTCAAAACCGATGAACTGTCAAGTTGTGCTAAATGTATGGCAATGTCAGTGTCATAGAATGGTCTCCGTTCGCGAGTTAGCCAGATCGCAAGGATTTCCGGATCACTTTGTCTTTGAAGCGATTGGGGGCAACGTCATAACAGTGAGCATTGGGAATCAGCTTATTCTACGCGATGCTGATGGACGGTCCGTCGGGCCAGATGCATCGACAAATTGGAAACGCTGTGCCCTTTACCGTTGCTGCGGCTCTCGGACGTGAACTGCGTCAGGCGATGTTCAAGAAATGGCTCGAGGACAGAAATGGCGCACAGGAGGACGTAATAATGGTGGAGGACTAATTATCTTACAGAATAGATTTACATAGTTACAATGTTGCACTGTTATCGTCGACGTTTTCGCCTTCGCCTACCTCTTCATACCCAACCCAGATAACCTCAGAGCAACAATTACACCCAACGAGATGATGCCCACTTTCCAAGTCGTCTGTCGTCAGGCTGTACGTGCCACCACACCGACAGGGGTAGGCATACACTGCCCACTCATCGTTCCCATCTGTTTCATCGTCCAATTCACCTCCAGTTGCGATCGCACCGCCAGAGTGGGGATGAAGATTGGGCTGTGCATTTATCGCAAACTCCTCTAGTGAAACGACCTGCGCAGGTCTAGAGCCTGCAAACCCCGGCCTGCCACTCCACTGCTGCTCCCGATTGGATAGAAGACTGTTATATGTCGATCGCGACTCTGGTACGGAAAGCGCAGCATACGCTTCTTTGATGAGGGAAATTTCTATCAGGCGTGGCTCGACGTCGGGTGAGGTGTGGGTATGCCGTCTGACATGTTTCTTGTCGGGGTGGAAACTGAGGAGAGCGCGGTGATAGGCAGATTTTATGTCTGCGACCGAGGCATCTCGTGGGATAGATAGTACCTGGTAGTAGTTCGTGTCCTCGTCGTCTACTGCCAGATTGTTTGATAAGATTTTAGATACCGATCGGACAATTGTCGGCGTCGCTTGTATTACCTCAGTCCGCAACGAAAATTCCACACATGAATATATATATATCTCAAAAATTTAACGTGCTTTGGTTCGACAAGGTCATCAATGGGGCAGTCTTAAGCCCAGGGCCCATGGCAAGGGAGCAGTGGCAAGGGAGCAGTGGCAAGCCAGACATTCGCCAAGACTATAAGTGTTAATTCGTCATGAAGGACGCGTCAAAGTTACGAAGATCGACGCCTGAATGACCGGCAAAACTTGTTCTCGCCTCTTGAACCGCGCAAAACATGGTGCGGTCCAAAGGGGTTGTGGGCACGTGAGAGCAGGCTTGGAGATTGCCCCGCATCACTTATACCAGCGCATATATAGACGCTGTCAGAGGACGTGGACGATCTGTACGGAGTCCCGAGTAGTGTACCTTGTGGTGCTCGTGCTTGGCTGAGCAGGAGTAGTGGTGTGCGATTGATAACTCACACAAGGAACTGTGCTCTGGGTAGAACGGCTGACGGTTGTAAAAGGCGGCGGTGCAGCAACGCCCCTTGATTCCGACTTGCATGGAGGTTCTCATCATCCAACCCGCGCCTCTCAATCACGACAACCCAAAGGACCGCTCTTCCACTGAAACCTCCATCATTTCCATCTACTCAATGTACGCCGAGGATGCAAGAGCCGTCCCAACCGTCAGTCTGACCCTCCCAAACGACCACGACAACACCTTTTTCTCCCCAGCTGACTTTGATGGCACTCAGCTCGCCTACTATGGTCGACATTCGCCCAGGCCTCCATCCAGCTACGCCGGATCTTCGTCGCCCCGCACCGCTTCCGACCGCCTTTTTGACGATCATCGAACTTCAGTTCATTCAAGTACATTTTCCGCCTCAAGCGCAAATGGACGCGAAAGTCTCGCCAGCTCTTCAAAGGAACGAAGATCAGACCATAGCCCTTGCCAGGGCTCCCTAAGCTCATCAAGAAGTCGATCCCCTCTATCTGTCCGCGACCTGCCCCCCTTGCCCCCGTCAAGAGCTTCTGTCCGCGACTTGCCTCCTTTGCCCCCGTCAAGAGCATCTACCCCTGCTTCTCACATTTCTGTACCCTTACATGGCATCCGCAATTCACATTCTCGCAGCCCGTTAGCTCATTCACCCAATATACCTTCCTCGTCGTTACGCTCCCCGGAGCAACTGGCCGTACAAGAACCTTGTCCAAGTAAAACTTCATTGGCCCCCTCAGAAGGCGAGGACATGGACGCTTTCCACGTGCGAAACACCTATGCCCAGTTGGAAGTATTAGGGGTTAAAGGAGATGGATATGAAGATGGCGTTGAGCGCACGCGTGCGCGGTTGCACATGTCGCAGGCCAGCCAACAGTTTGCAGCATCAACACCCGATGGGACGGAAAAGAAGGGCGACCTTGATCCACGCGAGATACAGACTCTCGCCAGCGTAGATCGGTAAGTCTCTCGATGCAAATTTACTCTTTTTTTTTTTTTTTTTTTTTTTTTTGGATAGAATAGCATTCTGTTGGCTTTTGCGCAACGCATCTTCTCGTCTTTGTCACTTCATTACTCTCCTTCTCAATGACACGATACGAAAATGAATCATGCGCATACAGGTACGGCTTCTTCTCCCTACCATCGCACGACCGACTCGTGCTCCTTAAATCTGCACCCCTTCTCAAGAAATTTTCACGCACATATGGAAGCGGATCAATTTTCCGCCTTAATGTTCTCAATTCTCTCCCAGCCTCGCCTAAACCGGTCCGAGAGGCCAGTCGAATTGCCAAATGGACTCGAATGCTGAAGCCACAGGCCCGCGACCCAGGTGGAAATATTCAAGCTTGGCATATCCGCTTTTCAAAGGAGGGTAAACTCCGCGAACGGACTTACAAGGGCATTCCTGACTGCTGGCGTAGTGCTGCGTGGGATATGTTACTGTGCCGTTATGCTGCGGCAGGCCCGGAGCAAACTGCGGCCCTCGCCAAGGACTACAGAGAAGCAATCGAAAAGCCATCTCCCTATGACATTCAGATCGATCTGGACGTCCCAAGAACAATAAGCGGGCATGTTATGTTCAGGACAAGATATGGAGCTGGGTATGTATATTTAACCCGAAAGTAGATTATTTGTAATCTTCGTTTGACAGACAACGATCGCTTTTCCACGTCCTTCATTCGTTTTCTCTCCGTTGCTCTGTATGTGGTTACGTGCAAGGCATGGGACCCATCGCCGCCACCCTGCTCAACTACTTTGAACCCGAACGCGTATATGCTTCCCTCGTCCGTCTGCATAATGCTTTTTCGCTGCACAGCGTATTCAGCCCGGGATTCCCAGGAATGCTCGAGGCCATTTACGTTCAAGAACGTATCATGGAGAGTTTCATGCCCGATGTGTATGCCGCGTTCCAGAGACACATGATCTCCACAACATCGTATGCGACCAAGTGGTATATTACACTGTTTGCAAATTCTGTGCCGTTCCAAGTGCAGTTGAGGCTATGGGATGCGTTTCTGCTGGACGGCTATGACGTCTTTATTGCTACCGCCATTGCGATCATATGGGTTTATCGAGGTTAGTTCAGAATACATTTTTATCCCTTGCCCGATTAATCTGAACGCTTAGATCAAATCACATCAACATCAGCCAACTTTGAAACCATCCTGTCTCTCCTCTCGTCCTTTTTCGTGCCTGAAGGCGAAAACGTGCTCATGTCCTGGATTGAGAAAACGCTAGGCGACAAGAAGCTCAGAGCGAGTATGCGCCAATGGAGAGAAGACTGGAAGGCGCTCGTCGCATTGGGCAAAGATGCCTCTGCATTGCTATAGTGTCTATCCCCTCGCCCTCTCCCCTTCCCTTCTTGAAACGCGGGCTCTCGTTTCGTTTCCGTTCTGGCCTTCTGCTCTTCAAACCAAATTGCAATGCACAAACACCCACACAACGTCCATATCCTTATTTTTGTATATAACGGTCCTTGCGCTTTCACACGTCGCGCGACTTTTTTCCAATCTGTTTTCCCGATGTTATATACACCTCGTCATTCGCTTGCTGTCGATTTTATCCACGATCAATCCATCCCTCACTCATCTTCCCATCGTTCGTGTATAGATCCCTCTCCACTCTCACGTTGCAAAATTATCCGTGTACATGTCTCGTTACTCGCACTTTTGCCATGTTACTCGTCCCCTCGGTCTGACCCAGGTTCTACTCTATGCGGAGGCTTTTTCGTTCTTGCCCCCCGATTCCGTAATGCTTCTCCCAGCTCATATTTTATCCCGAGGGTTTTGTGGTATCTTCATCGGTTCCTGTAGCATGTATATGCCCAAGACAAACGTACAACGTAAGAACTAGTATAATATCATTATGAGATTCACGATCTTAGATACTTACAATTACGACCAGTGACAGTGATATCGTTTGGCTTATTGACATCTAGCTATTGACAATACATATTGCGACAAAATCTAGCAAAGGACACGATATATATATTTTTCATTACTTCTTTAGGATGGCAGGTGGAGTCTCGCCGGCAGATAGGCCACGATTGCCCGCATAAGTCGCTCCAGTGCCAGCAAGTTCTTCCCTGAAACGGAATTTAGTATACCCCAAGCGAGTATACGTAACTACTCACTCGATGCGCAAAAGAGCATTGTACTTGGCGACACGCTCACTTCGGGCAGGGGCACCAGTCTTGATCTGGCCGACTCCAAGCGCAACCGAGAGATCGGCAATGACCGTATTCTCAGTCTCACCGCTACGGTGAGAAATCATGACACCCCAGTTGTCAGATTGGGCGAGTTGTGCACTAGAAAATCTCAGTCCGATAACCCTGCAGAAGGCATGACAGGATCTACGCACGCTTGGATAGACTCGGAGATAGTACCGATTTGATTGATCTATTTGAAGATAAGATTAATTAACACCAGGTAATACTCGTTATCTCACCTTCAGAAGCAGGCCATTGCATGCCTTCTTCTCAATGGCGGTCTTGATACGCAATGGGTTGGTGACAGTCAAGTCATCACCAACGATCTGGATGCTACTATTTCCGAGGAAATGGGTCCACGCTTCCCAATCATCTTGCTCGAATGGATCTTCAATAGAAACAATCGGGTACTTCTTGATATAACCCAAATACAGATCTGCAAGCTCCACACCGCTGATCCACTTGCTCGGATCAGAATTGGGATTCTTGAAGTCTAGGTCGTATTTGCCCTCCTTGTAAAATTCTGAGGACGCGACATCAAGAGCGATCTTGACCTTGCCCTCATAGCCGGCCTTCTTAATAGCTTCGACGAGCAACTCGAGCGACTCTTCGGCTCCGGAAACATTCGGAGCGAAGCCACCTTCATCACCGACGTTAACGGCTGTATATGCATCACATTAGCACATATAATGCATGGAAAAATGCTGCACTTACCATCAATACCATACTTGGCGCTGATGACCTTCTTGAGCGTGTGGTATGTCTCAGTACCAATCTTCATGGCCTCCGTGAAGGTGGTTGCTCCGGTGGGCAAGAGCATGAACTCCTGGAAGGCGAGTTTGTTTCCAGCATGGGATCCGCCGTTAATGACATTGAAAGCAGGGCATGGAAGGACGAACGGCGGCTTGACACCAGCAAGGTCTGCGAGATGTTGGTAGAGTGGCACCTCTTTCTCAGCCGCGGCAGCTTCCGCTACGGCAATCGAGACACCGAGAATCGCGTTTGCACCGAGTTTACCCTTGTTCGGAGTTGTGTCCAGCTGAATGAGGAAATCATCAATGTTCTTCTGCTGTGTGACTTTGAGGCCAGACTTGATGAGTTCGGGAGCAATGATGTTGTTCACATTCGAGACGGCGTTGGACACGCCTGTGACAGTCTGAGTCATCAAATAACGGACTGTATGCGCTCAAAACACACCCTTGCCAACGTATGCGTTCTTGTCGCCATCGCGGAGTTCGACGGCCTCGTGTACACCAGTAGATGCACCCGATGGAACGGCCGCACGGAATCGACCTGCGAATAAGATAAATTTATACAAACCGGTGGGAGGAGACGCTTTACCTTTGGCAGTGAAGAGGTCGACCTCAACGGTGGGGTTGCCACGAGAGTCGAAGATCTAATCAAATGGACGCGCCGTCGTCAATGAGATAATTCTGGAGTGCAGTGGCGTACCTGACGAGCGTGGATTTTGGTGATAGACATGGAAGGACTCGGAATTGAGGGATGCGAGGGAAATCGATGGTTGTTTAGTACTATCTTAATCTTCCCACGCCCCAAGATAAGATTGTCACACGTGCATTATGTCATTTCCCTTCTATTTTCTATTTTGCAACGCTGTCATACACAAATGCGCAAGAATACAGTGTATATCCACTGTCACTGGTAGATTGTCATGAACGCTCCGATATCACAGTGGTTCACATACCTCATCGTCACACGGTCCTTTTCTTTCCACGTCTCTCCGCTCTTTTGCCAACAGGTAGTGACTTCATGAGCGCTGCCTTTTGTCGATTCTTGTTCTTGACATTAGCACGAGTGTAGAAGTTCTCGGTCCTTCGCTGTTGGGTGTCACGATTCGGTATGAAACATGCTAGTATCCATCACTTTACCTTGTTTGTTGTCAAGCGTTGTTCCTTTGCCTTTTGTGGCTTTTCATCGCCAGCCTCATCTCCTGGAGTAGACGGCCTTGGCTGTAAGTAGCTTGAAAAGTTACACTATCTGCTTACCTCGGAGTGAACTTGGTTCCTGGTCATCCACGTGCAAGTCTTCTTTGATGTCTTCTTTGATACCTTCAAATACATCACTCCACTTCAATTCCTCCTCTCCTTCCTCTGCACCGCTATGCTCGCCTTCGCTTGCCTCATCCGAATTGTCCGTTTCGTCATCAGCGAACTCGTCATCCAAAGGTTGAATGTCCTCCACCAAGAACGTGTTCTTCTGCATGATCGACCCAAGATTCTGTTTTACTTTCGGAACTTCGGCTTCTACCTCAGTTGCTTTCACTTTTCCCTTATTCTTCTTCGCCTCGGCGAAGTTCAGCTCCTCTGGACGTTCTGGAGGAGGAACAAAGTAAGGGATTCGCCCCCTCACCCAGTCACTCAAAACAATTTTAGCCACTGAATCCAAGTCTGGTTCACCATGTCTCAACAGGCGTCCTTTCATACGCGCCAACTTGTCAAGAAACTCTTCTGGTTCCCATCCCTGCGAAGGATCGTCCTTGTTTAGTAGGGGAACGCCATAGGTCCGTGATAGATACAGTGGCTTAACTCGCTGCATCAATGCCGGTATGTGCTCCGATGGGGTAGATAGAGCTTCTACACGAACAACACCTTTCAAAACAATAGCATTTTGTGAGTCGTTTGCTGAGCTCGGCACAATTCCCGGGCAATCGATGAGGTATATGCGGCGGGTCAGAGTAATATATTGCCAGACCTGTGTTTTGGAGCGATAAGTAGCTGATCTAATCATAATTTGTTGCGTACTTTGGTTTCCCCTGGTATTGGTGCCACTTTGCAGACTTTGCCGCTTTTCAGAGTGTTTATAACACTACTTTTTCCAACGTTGGGGTAGCCAACAAAACCAACAGATATCTGCTTCTTGTCAGAGTGTAGCTGCGCGAATTGCCTAAGCAATTGTATTAGCGTTCCTTTTCCGAAAGAATGGTTTGGAGATGCGTGGAATGCTAGAGTAGGATATCGAGGGGTGAGGTGTTGGATGTATCTGGCCTTCGTGGGTCATTAATGGGTATGAATGGGAACGTTAAGGTGGTCTCGCACTGTAACCCAATTTGGCACGAGGTCGCACTTGTTGATCACTAGCACTACTTGCTTATGTGCCTTCTCCTTTTTGATGTAATGGAGAACGGACTCGCACATTGTTCCTAAAGGATCTCGTGCGTCGATGATGTGAAGGATGACATCAGACGAGTCGATCACTTTATAGAGTTCGCCATAAATACGTCGCGATGTCCCTTTTGCATATATCGGCTCATTCAAGTCAGCATGCGTTTTAACTTCTAGAACAGACGATGCAAGCGGTTCTAAGGACGGCTTTAGCAAAGATCGTAAAGGTAAGATGTTTGTCTGCCTACCCGCTACACTCGTTCCTCCATCATTCGCGGCCTCTAAAGCTTCTTCTGCCGCAGCCGCACCCATTTTACCAAGCTCTTCAAAAGAGTTTGCGTCGATCTTGGCTCTTTTGCGTTGGGCCTTGGGTCCAAATGTCTCCGAAAATGGTTCTGCTTCGACTATATGTGGCCGCTACGGACGAGATTGACGCCAAATCTGATTGTCGACAAAAGTATTCTCACCTTACGCAAGTTCGGATTAGCAGCGTCATCGAGTAAGGCCATAGGCAACTTCTTGCGGCGTAGTAATACCGAATATGGATCATCTTTTTTTGTTGACAGGCTCGTTCGAAAGTGCTCCAGCGCCGTCTGAGATATTACTCTGGTATTACCTACAGTCATGCACATTTGCCCTGATACCATTTAAAACTGATACTTACCGAACCACCGTCGGTCTGGCTGCACCCTTCCAGGCTTCACTTCGCTTTCCCCTTTCTGAAAGGCTGCCGCTTGTATGATATTACCATCTTTATCCCGGACGGCCTTGCCGCCCGTGAGCATCTTGAGTCGCGCAACCTGTTTTGCATTTCGATAGAAGTTTTCTCCCTTGACTTTCTTGAGGGACAAGGCGGACGATGAAGACCTTGTCTTGAGCGATGAGTTAGCCTTCTGGACCGGCGCCATGTCTGCTGCACCGATGGTGAAAAATATCGATCGCTTCCCACGCTCGTTTCCCTCAACTCCAAGTGCGTAGCCTGCAATCCGATTCTTGAGCAAGCACTGCACAAGTATGACAGATACATTCGATATATACTAATTTCATTAACTGTAATTATGTACCAGCTTTTTGTCGACATGCCGAGTCCTCCAATGCGTCAAAACGACACTTCCTAGACTGGATACTCTCTCGGGAGATGAAAACCTTTGAAGGCTTCTGGCACTGTCGTCGACGGTTGGTAGTCCTACGTCGTGCAGCGTGGCATTCTCCCTTAAGAAAGATCGCAACAATGGCCAGACTCCATATATAGGAAAAAACGCCTACCCACGGTCAGGTGACAATCCACATTCGGAAGCGCTTGTGGTCTCCTCCTTAAGGATGCTCAGGACGTGTATTTCTCAAGGTAGGTTCAAAGTGATATCAGAAATCGTATTGACTTCGAACTGAAATTGAAGGCTTTAAAACTGTGCCTTCGTCAGTGGTGTTGCCATGTTCACTCGCCAATGCTGCAGGCCTTCACACGTCTTCCACGCAACGCGCCGCACTTGCACGTAGAACAGGCTCCAATAACCCTAAAAAGGTCAATACCCTGATAAAACAGGAAAAACAGAGAAAAGCGCTTGAAACTCGCCCTCACGTCGTACTCGGAAACCGTCCTGGAGACGAAGAGAAATGGCGGAGCTGCGACCTTGCCAAAATACTCGTGACAGAGCAAGAGTTGCAGTCGCCAACCATCAACTCAGAATCCGGTAGTCAATCAGCCAGCACAGCTCAGACTCCTGCGCACTTGAACTTTGCCATTGGTGAGACGGAGAAACAACTCCTCTTCCACCATTTGCCCGTACTTTCTGCGCAAGCTGCCGTTCTTGCAAATCAAACACACAGCCCTGAAGTGCTGGCAAACTTGCTCGCTGATAGACAGGAGATTGAGCTCTACAAGTCGAATAATTTTGCAAAGATTGTCGATTTGAGGAATGCAAACGCTGCGGGCATTGCGTGTGAAAACAGGAGGAGGATAGTTCTTGCCTTTAGTAGTCCAGAGAATCCTTTTGATCCAGGTCGTTCGGAGGTTCAGGGTGAGTTCGAACATCACATCGCGAAGTGCTCTTTGACGAACCCAACGCAGCTGCTCTGCTAACGTACAGGATCCGTAAATTATATTTCCACCTAACAAAGTATCGGCGCGATGTAGGTAATCGCCGCGGTCTGCGTAAGCTCGTACATCATCGGGGAAAAATACTGAAATATCTCAAAAAAACGGATCGACCAAGGTACGATACGGTGCTAGAAAGGTTGGGCCTAGAGCCGGGAAGCGTTGAAGGGGAGTTGGTGGTTTAGCATTATTATCCACAGCATGTCGACCAAACTAATACATGATATTCTTATGATTTATGTGATGGCGAGTTAACGTATGACACTTCGATAAAAGAATATATATAGACTTATAAACTACGACTAGCAGAAGTTATACCCTATTTAACTCCTTGGTAATGTATGATTGAGCCTTCAAAAGTAGTCGATATCTGAATCGGTCGGAGGGACAAGCATTTTTGAAGGCAAAGAATATTGTCGCTTGTTGGCATCGAAGGCTCTGAAATAATCTTGATTAAGAGTCAATTCATCGTTAAATTGGTGCCTATATGCATGTCAAATAGGCTTGATACGAAACAAAGTTTGACACCTACTGAATAACATAGTGGTCCATCATTGAGGACAGAGACGTCGGCACTCTCTCCTGAGGAGTGTCACGACAACGAGCACAGCACCATATATAGTGCATTGCTTCGTCATTGTCGTCGTCGTCGTCGTCGTCGTGTTCATCTTCGTTCTCGAACAAGTTCTCATTATATTCATCCTCATCTGCGATGTACCACTCGCAATCGGCGAGGTGATGAGTAATTGCGCGGTGGCTAATCTATGAGGCCATCAGATTGTGCAGAAATGCACAAGTGCTAACATACCGCATCACGCCATTTATACACAGGCGCTACAACACCGTCATCGCAATCCTCGCTACATGTTACACAAGCATAGAATAGGTTTCGTTCGTCCATATCCGCCGTTGTTGCTACTCTGGGATCAAAGCCACTCTCCTCGATGAGCGCTTCTGCGATGGATCGCACTGTGGTACTAAGCGTCAAAGGACGTGCATTCCATTTCGTTCGCTTTGTGGATGAGCTACTCGTCAGTTCCTCGGAGGGGTCCGGTGGATCGCTGTTGAACAATCCGCAACTAAATTTGCGAGTTAAACAGGGGTGGCCAAGAACCTCTGGGTAGAAGATAGGGCGGTCAAGACCTATATCAAGGAATGTGGACAACGAAGGACCACAATCCCTGCAGACAAATATGGTTGAGGCTAGATGTAGCATTTCCAGAGCTTTGTGATCAGTATCTGGGATGTCTCTTGGCTCATAGTCTGGCACCCAAAGACCAAATATGTCATGGAAGTAGATGTCTGGTTCATCCGGCTGTTGCAAGACTCTGCATAATTTGAGATGAATATCGTCTCTCCAAGCTGCAAACAACGACGCAAACTCCGGTACAAGATGCGAAAAGCTCGCGACGTCGACTGAGACTTCCAATGGCTGGTCAATTATGGCTTTCACTGGCTGCATGTCGCAGAAGTCAACTGGCTCTGGCATAACTTCCTGGTAAGGTAGTCGATCATTCTTATACTGCCGTAGAACAGCCATCGCGGCGCGTTTTCGCCGCATGATGATTTCTTTGTTCTCTCGCTCAATCCGCTTTCTCCGCATCTTAGCCATGAATTCAAGCACCGGGTCTTGTATATTGATCCAAACTGAAATTACTTAGATTCCCGTCGTGGAAGATATCATTAACTCACTTCTTTCGGTCAAGCGCTGGGGCATCCGGACATGCTTGAGTTCATCTAAAGAATCAGGTTGCCTTATACTTTCGAGGTCCTTCTCCCATCCCAGTGTCTTTAGCTTCTCAATTATACTAGCGAAAATAGAATCAGGAACTACACTCGAAGGATCAATGAACTTTACGTACGCTCTCTTTCGTTCTTCTCTTAATCGATCCCGTTCCATAGCTTTGTCTTCATTCTGATTCTTAGCCCACTCCTCACATCTTAATGCATGCTAGGTATCGTGAGGGGATTAACCAGCAACTTCAGAACAAACCACTTACTGCGAGTGCTTTTGCAACTTCCTCTTTTTTTTGTGAGATATATACTGCTATGTCTTCTTCTTTGGTTAACGAGCTAAGTGCGTTTCGCACGTTTTCGTACTCGGCAGTGACGTATACAGTTTTCCAGCGTTCTTGTAGGTGAGTTAGTCACGTAAGATGCACCTGAAGGACAATAACTCGTACTTGACGATGGCCTGTGCGGTACCAGAAAATTACTTTGAACTCCATTGATCTCAGGCATATTTGTTGCTTCACTCAAACTTCAATGGTTTAAATCTCACCGTTACCAATTTTGACAAGACTTACTGATCCCTTGCGCATTTGGAGCATATGCGCATTCTGAATCTCCATTCCACTGTCCGGACACCGCTGGTGAAACAGTACTTGACACAGCTTAAGCACAGAATGAAACATGCTTCAACTGGCTCACATGACAATGGGGGGAGAAAGCAAGGTTCGCCCATTGAGGTTCAATCATGTCCGGTGGACATTCGGGTAGCCCGATGTTCTCGCGGGCAACTTTCCAGACAGTGACAGAGGATGGGCTCATCAGGACAGGCCTAAAAGCCTTCGACGTCCGCGAAAGCCTGAGCAGCTCGGCTGACGTTAGGTAACAGAAGATCTTTGAAACGATTAAGACAGCTCAAGCGTGAGTACATACAAGCAAACCTCATAAAGGACATCGAGGGGCATGAATACCAGAGCTGCTAATTTCCCCTTCCTCCTTGGCGCCTTGGCTAAGACATGTAATTCAGCAGCTGTTCTATCACTGTCCTCTTTGCGGCGCTTGCGGGCAGTCGCCCGCGTCGGAGGCATGATGAAAGCAAGCGGAAGACGGGCGCGTGATTAATGACGTGATCTTGTATGCGTGACACACGTGCCTTCTCACTTCACAATGGCTCTCGCTGCCCAAATCGCCGAATGTCTGGCTGCGACTTTGAATTCTGACCCAAATGTTCGCATGAATGCAGAGCTGACGTTGGCTGGGCATTTCAAGAACCCGGGTTGGTCTGCACCATACTCACCCGTCCTTCGTCTGGCCTGATCACCGCGTCGCGTCCAGAGAGTGGCTTAGCACTATCGCAGCTCATCCTCGCCCAGGATGCGGATTTATCCTTGCGACAGATGAGTCTAGCATCTCTTCCGCCAACGATAAACGCGTCTTGAACTGCTGTTTTGACCAGTACTCTGCGAGCATTGCGCTCCGAAAATATGTCAAAGAAAGATGGTCTCCCTTTTTCTCGACGTTCAGAGGATCTGCACCGCCTGTCCAGGTGATCTCTGATTGTTGTGATTGATTGTAATAATCTGAACATTTCTGACAGATAAAATCACAAATACGACAAGCCGTATTCCACGGTTTGTCGGATCCCGATAGAAGAATACGTTCGCTTTGCGTGAGTAGATCGTATTCTCCCCAAGAGCGTTACCGAACCACTACGCTGATCATAGGCTCTCGCTCTTTCCTCGATCGCGAACAGTGACTGGCCAGACGAATATCCCGATCTTTTATCCTCTCTGATCAATTTACTTTCTTCCAATTCTCCAAGCTCAGTTCATGGAGCAATGCAAGTTTTCACCGAATTCATCAAGTCTGAGTTGACAGAAGATCAAATTTTACCTGTTCTCCAACAACTCCTACCAGTTCTCCTCTCAATCTTAGGATCTACCCAGGTAATTAATTGTGAAGCAGATAAATAACATCTAATAATCATTTCACAGTCACATTCAGCTCCTACGAGAGCTCGAACTATATCGGTGTTTCGTCAATGCATAACTGCGCTTTTCATGGTCAAGGACCAACACCCGCAAGCTGTAAAAGAAGCCGTAGCTTCCGTTCTTCCAGTTTGGCTCGAAGCATTCAAGGTGTTATTGGACCTGAACTTGCAAAGGGAAATACAGGGTAGTGACAACTGGGATGGGCTTTTTATCCGAATCCAAGTCTTTAAAGTATACTTTCGAGGCTTTCAAAAAAGAAAATCCAGGTTGACCAAGTGACAGACACTAGATGCCATACATACCTCGTTCCCCCGCGCCCTTGCACGATACCTTCCCGATTTCCTATCTTCCTCCCTATTTCATCTGCAAACCATCTATCCCAGCTTCGTCTATTATTACATATCCTCTTCCGACCCAGTCCCTCGCACATCTGAGGACGAGGCTATTGAGCTCTACGAGTTAATAGTTCCTATCATTGACTTTGTAGCCGCCGTTGCTCGAGGTGGCAGAGCAAAAGCATGGTTTGATGCGCAACATTTTCCAGCCCTTGTCTCCGCCGTGTTCAAGTTTACTCAGATGACAGAAGACGACGTAGGTTCCAAATAGCGATGCGAGTATTAGTGCTGATGCTGACTGCATTATCAGGCGGAGACATGGGAGAATAATCCTTACAGCTTTGTTGTTGACGAAGACGACAAAGCACAAGGATATGATCTTCGCGATGCAGGCTTCGATCTATTAAATGTATGCGTTTCAACTTATCTTGACATCGTAGAGGTGCCCTAACCATGTTATCAAAGTGTTTCATGGACCGAAATCCAACCCAAACAGCGCAAATCTTTCAGAATATAATGGAACAAATTATTCCCAAGTCAGATGCAGAAAAGAGCAACGGAGACAAGAATTGGTAGGTCACACATTCCCTATAATTGGTTTATCTCCAAATACAGAACCTAGGTGGCGACCACTTGAGGCTGCTTTGGCATCAATCGGTTCACAAGCAGATGCTATCGATGAATGCGTAGGGGAAGAATCAGAAGCGGGACATCCAAAGCCGTTTGACATTGAGTCAATATTGATAAAAGTTATACCTCCCATCCTACGTCTTTCAGGTGACGTTGAGCGCTCGCGGGCGTGCCATCTCTTGACATTGCTACCCTAGATTATCCTTTCCTTCAGGGAAGAGGCTTCGTCTTTGCAAGTCAATTCGCGAGTTCACTACCGACCAAATTGGCTGGACAATATCTAGAAGCTGCTATACAAGTAGTCGAAATGCCAGAGACTAGCGGCCTCCTCAAAATTTCCGCCGTGAAGGCTATCCAGAAGTAATTCCTTGTTTGTGGCATGAAACCATGACTTATCGTGTAAAGCTTTTGTGAAATAGGCAATGACTCTGCACTCGTTCCCTTTGCAGTCAGGATTGCCAGAAATCTCGGTCCATTTCTGCTTACGGCATCTGACGATACCTTGCTTCTTGTCCTTGAGGCGGTTTCGTCTGTCCTAAGGATACAGAAAGGCGCGTGGTTGGATGAAGGGCTGGCCGACGCCCTTGTCCTTGCTACACTGCACGTATGGAACAAGAGCATCAAAGGTGTGTATCAATCCAGTGCTTCACCGACTTTCAACGAACTACCTTAAGATCCTATCTTCATCTCCTTACTCACCGACATAATGGGTCTTTTGGCATCGTCGTCTGCCAAGGGTGTCAACGAAACCGTCATTAAACAAGCAGTACCTACTTTGACAAACGCAATGTCATCCGCCAAGTCAACAGAATTCTGGATAACGAGCTCGGCGTTTGATCTTTTAAACAGCATCGTGGAAGTTCCCTCAGAAGGACTGACGGAAGGTTTCTTCGCCCATATTGCCTCGAGTCTCTTCAAATGTTTGAATGAAACCGAAGATAGAGACGTTCTCCAGGTATTAAAACTTCCATCATCACCAGGCTCTTGTTCAGTTTCTTTTCCTTTTACTAGAATGGTATAAAATGTCTAACGAGCATTGTACAAAGGGACAGCAGTCAGATCGTGGCTTGGCGGAGTGAAACTGGCCAATCTGGGTTGGATTATGTCCTGTCGGTCATCGCAAAGACGTTAGAAAACCAGGATGAATCAGGTGGATTGGTAATTGGGGACTTGATCATACATCTTTTAAGGAAAACAGGGGAGAGTGTGTTGCCTGTCCTCCCTCAATTGCTGCAATCGATGATAAACCTAATGACTACCGCGAAGACTGCAACTTTCACCCAGGTTTTACTTCTCTTTTCTCTTGCTGCTATCTACTAATTGACAACGAAGAGTCTCGTAATCCCTTTCGCTTTCCTTATCAACAATCAAAGGGATACTATTCTCGAATTGGTTGAGTCAATGCAAGTCCAAGGTAGACCGGCGCTGGAAATTCTGATCAACACATGGTGTGAAAACGCGGAAACTTTCCACGGCTTCTGGTCCTCCCGCACTAGCACCTTAGCTCTGTCGCAACTCTTTGTTTCGGACCGACCAAGCCTTCAAAAACTTATGGTCAAAGGCGACATCATCGTTAAGCCAGAAACGCAAAATGGTATGATGATTTCTCCGCGTTTGACTGTCTTGGATACCAGTGACACACAAACAGTCATAATGACAAGATCTCGCACAAAGAAAAGTGCGTTACTTCGCTCTTTGTCGTTTCAGAATACACTCATCTATATAGCTCCCCACGAATTTACTTTTGTTCCATTCCCTGTCAAGGCCCTGAAGATCCTCGTGCGCGAATTGCAGTCAGGGGGTGAATCGGCCACTATCACCGCGGGAGGGGTAAACGCGTTGGACGTTGAGTCAGATGATGGCGTAAATCTTGTTTGAATTATATCCACGACCTCCTCTGATCGATGTGCAGGACGAAGACTGGGCAGAGGAGGATAAACTACAGGACGAATTTTCATACTTGTCGGATGTGATTGGACCCAGAGGTGGTATTACGCT
The DNA here is from genome assembly GCA_023014455.1 of Amanita exitialis. Classification (NCBI taxonomy): domain Eukaryota; kingdom Fungi; phylum Basidiomycota; class Agaricomycetes; order Agaricales; family Amanitaceae; genus Amanita; species Amanita exitialis. The sequence goes on from JAEBUR010000002.1 coordinate 462,941, forward strand.
GGACAATGATGATGTCCAGGATGTCTTCGATGACGAGGATCTCCAAAAGGATCCAATCTATTCAATGGATATGCAGGTTCGTGGTCTTCGTTTCAAAGGAAATGTGAGACTAAATAGGCGCTAGGCCCACCTCGCTAGTTTCATCAAGGAATGTGCAGCGCGGAACACCAACAACTTTGCGTCCATCGTTGACCAGCTCAGTGCTGAGGAGATGCTTGTGATGCGAGGTGTCGTGCAGGGTTAACCTGTCAACGATGTCAAGCACACGATTCTACTTATACACAACTCAAGGAAGATAGATGTTACTGTAGAAATAAAAAGGTCGGCTGACCCACGACCAGCATTTCATTTCGTGTTGAACAACTGGGTAATTATGGAGGAGGGTGCGCGAGAACATATTCCAGATTGCAATCATGTTACTCCCTCCTTGCCCAGGTCCCATTCTCTAACGCTACCGCGTTTCTTGTACTCAATGTCCATGATGCTCGTACTCTGTCCGTTCCATCTCTCATCAGCAGCAGCACTGGACGCGATGGCCACACCGCCTTTCTTGATCTTCGTTTTGACCTTGGGCAGCAGACCGAGCCTCTCGAGCCTCTTCTTGTCTTCCTTGTCCTGCTGCCGAAGCCGGAGTAACTCCAACATCGCGTCCCAGCCTTCGTACTCGGCATTATTGATCAGCCCGGTCGCAGGTACTTTGGGGACGCCAAGAGGCGCAACGTCCAGCCTAGGATCATACGAGTCGTCGAAATACTTGTCCATCTTGGACGGAACGTGCGATGGAGGCTCAGGGCCTGGCGTGGCAGACGAAGAGCGCGAGAGTGACATGGAACTACACGAGTCATATTCGTCCGCTTTCGGCGCAGTTTCTTTATGCTCTTGAGAGCGCTCAGACGATGGAAGAGACCTTGATCGCCCCTGACTCGGCGGAGAGTTGTCGCGCGAGTCTCTCCGTGGCGAGGTCTTGCGGTGCTTATCATCTTCAAAATCATCATGATCATCATGTAGTTTTGTATCTCGCCATGTTGTAGAATACCCTCGACTTCTTCCACTAGCACTGGCATCGCACTTTCTCCGCCTTGGTGACAGTGAACGGGTTCGCTTGTATGTCGAAGACCCCACACCACCATCATCGTCCCTAGAAGCTGGACTGCAGCTGCGAGACCGTGAAGTATGTTCGTCACGACGACGACGGCTACTTCTTTCTCGCCTGCGCCGCCGCTCCTCCCTTCCGCTTTCCTCCTTATCCAGAGTTCGACTAGGACTCGTGTCGTGTTTTCTTGATCGTCTGCGCCTCGAATCCCTCTGTTCGGACCTTGGATGTCTCCGTCTCCTCCTCGACCCGTCATCCGCATCTTCCTCGCGGTTCTTGCCTTTCGAATCCGTCCAACTGTCATCCTGATCGTCCGAACTATCCCCGTTCCATGTCTCCCAGTCACGAGTCTTCCTCTTTCTCTCACTTCTGCTCTCGTTCCGACCATCCCACCTATCCCATGCCTCTTCCTCGTCATCAAACCGGTGTCCGTGACGGCTATTGCCACTGCGATGGCTATAGCTATGGCTGCTACTACGATGATGATGATGATGATGATGATGATGGCGATGGCGATGCTGATCATCATGATGTCGCGAGCTCTTTCTCCGGCGAGACCGCCTAGCATCGGCTGCCTCCTGAGCCCGCAATCGCCGTTCTCGTCTATCCCGTTCTTCTCGCGCCCGTTTAATTTCCTGAACGGCGAGCGCCTGGGCACGAAGTATGGTTCGGTTATGATCATCTGTACTCCGTATTATGGAGGATAGAAAGCGCTTGTTGGCGCGTGGTGCATTGCTGTCAAGTCTATTTGAGATGAATGGTGTGGCAAGAAGATGAAGTGAGAGCAAAATGCATAGGATTAGGTGTTCGTGCAGTTACGGCGAAGGAATAGAGGTGACAGCAATTCATAAGCAAGTGAACGGCACGAGGTGAGGATAAAACGTACAGGTTATTAGAAATGTATGCTCGGACGCCTTGCTGTCCGTATCTTTCTGCCTTCTTCTTTGCCTCTTTGAGGATAAGCTCTGCAACCTGGCGGTCGAGGTCTTCCTCGGTTATTGTGCTTGTAGATGTGCGGACAAGTGAAGATAATGACGAAGAGGCCATGCAGGTCTGCAGGTCCAAACTGTTGACTGGCATTCAGCATGTATTTGCGTATGTTTGGTCCACGTAGTCAAACTAAAATATAATAATGCATGCGTAGTCGTATGACAGGTATGTTCAGTGGATGCCTCATCTACTCGGTACGGCGCAAAAGATCTTGTCCTTGCGAGAAGCCGTTAGGTTATTCTAGTCATGTGAAATCCATCCCGCACCAAGTCGTGATTTCGATGACTTATCTACCAAATGTCAGGCTTTCACGATGAGATGAGTTCACGTCGAACTTTCCTGGCCCGCGCTTGGGAAAGGGGTGCATTTTTGCACCTTTTGCAGCCACAGGGACGCGTGTAATAAATTTATTACATCTTTTTCAACCAGGTGGTCAGTTGACATCATGTGTAATGGACCCACTGAACAGGCGGACATGGATGATCCGGCGGAGCAGAAATATATAATACAAGCAAACCACTTTTGTGCCACGTCGTTTTTCAAAGATCAAAAGAGAAACGTGTTGACGCGTTGACGATTGGCCTTTGTTGTCGGGGAGTAATGTAATATTGAAGGCACTTCTCACATCACGGCATTCAGCGAATGCTTAATCCGCCATTGACTCATGGCAGACTCAACAGTTGTGTTAAATAAAGGAAAGTGGCCACCTTAATTCTATGCTGCCTGAAGCTGGTAGTCAAATGAATATCATTAAAATATAATAAATGTATGTGTTGTATGACAGGTATGTTCAATTGCCCATTGTACATTATTGATGTGAATAATCTTAGACATTGAGATTACAACATGTTGTCGTAATGTTTCATCAAGATGACAAGAGGCAGTGCGTTGTCATGTCTTTCGTGTACATAGTTTCTTTGTCGAGCTAAGGATACAAATCAAAGTGGATCTTGCAAAATTCGGGGAAGGCCAATAACAAGTAGTGTTGCTTGGAGAACCATGAGCAAGACGTTAGCACGCCTTTCTCTAAATTCAATCATCAGATTAGGTTGGAAGAAGTCCAAAGGTAAACTTACGGTCATCAGGCGGAACAGCCGGATGTCACTGGTCATGGTCAAATCCACACCTTGCCACGCGCATCCGATCTTGAGTTTGGAAAGCTGATGATGGGAATCCCCTCCAGCCCACACGAGCACGGTGACCATCTTCAACGAGGTTTTGCTCTTTACAGCATCAAGGACGGCGTGAAGGACGGAGTCCTTGTCAATGCCAAACGCCATGTGTTCCAGACTTTCTGGAAGCCTGCGATAGGCAATAGGCAACACCGAGGGCTTTTCGGTCCTCAGTTCACGAAGCTCAGAACACTTCTGGACGGCAGATGCTTGCTCAGGCGAGCTAAGCGAGGGAAGCGAAAGCGAGTGTAAAGTCGAACCATGGCCAGTCAAGATACACTCCAGCATTTCTGCGGATGGTTCTCTGTCGAACTCGAGAACACGTAGAGTTTCGGCAGAATTATGCAGCAGCCACCTCATGTAGTCATTGGACGGTGGTGTCTGGAAGTTTAGACGTAAGCGCTCCAAAGCGCAGGGTGGAGGATCAGATGGGGCGGCAGCGAGCTGGGGGACTGTTCCGCTGATGGAAAGGGACTTTAAATTTGGCCAGACCTGCAAAAGCTGTGTGGTGGTCTGTTCGTTATCCGACCAATTGCTAAACTCGAAGGCCGTTATTTCTGGGCCGGATGTAAGGAGTTGGATGGTCTGCTCGTCGAACAAGGGAGCAGGACGCTTCATACGCGACTCGTCCGGCAATCCAACAAGATCCATGCCGGGAGCTGCACAACCATACAGCGAGAGGTTAAGACCTGTTAAACCCGGACACATGGAGACGCAGAGCGCAAACGCATGTTGGTGGATGCCCAAAGGCTGGTTGTAGTCCATGGTGACGTGCAGATACCTGACAGCATCGCCTAGTGTACAGCCTCGCTGGGTAGACCTATCTACAGCGTCCGAGAAGGACTCTAGCGCCCTCTGGCTCTGCAAAGTGGCGGAGCGGAAGAGCAGCTTTTGTGCGGTCAAGGACCAGGTGCGGCAGATGAGGGAGCAGGATTTGAGCACGGTGGTGTCGACTTCTAAATTGTCGCTATAGTACATGTGTTCGAGGATGGTCATGACGATCTCCAATGGAATGTCGGCGCCGACGGGTCTTGGCGCACATGGAACACATCGTTCTGGCGTCGGAAAGGCGTGGAATGGAGAAAGGGCACGAGGGCAGGAGGCAGAGGAGAGCCATTGGGGGAAGTGGGGAAGGCGGAGGGCTTATAAAGGAGAGGAGCGCTCTGCTACGGCCGCTGCGTTCAATGCATGATGATATCGTTCTTATCGGCAATTTAAGCCCTTCTCCGGTCATCTACTCAGCTAGCCATCAATTTATCTATATTGATCCTATTGTCTTTTTAACCCCGTGCCTGTATACATACCGTACATGTTGTCCTTTCCTGCAGCTGCTTGCCAACGTTGTTTTTTGCAAATTGGTGATAATTAGGCCAATCATGGAACAAGTGGCCCCTGTACCACCATACACATTCCATCATACACATTCTTCTGGTGTATTGCCAGACACAATAAGGGCTTTATATATGGTAGCCACAATTTTGTCAACAGATATGCAGATACCATAGGAACAGAAGTGGGCTATACCTTTGTGTTCTTATAGACAAACTAAGTATCTCTGCCGCTTCCCCCATCGGCAGACGCTTGAACATATTCCTTACCAAAGACTTGTCCTTGTTTATTGATAATATGAAAGTTATATCATCTGCTCAGAATAACGGAAATAACATTACAGAAGCATCGCCCAGCCGTACCAGTGACATTTGTGGTTCTCCGTCCCTTCTACCACTCATGAGTCTAAAATGATAGTGTATTCACGCCCCCCACCCCGATCATGTTCTCTATGCTCAGCAACTCACATAGCTTAAATTTAGACTTTCAGCCACCTTATTTACGACGACCTCGTTTTTGCACAATATTTTTCATGTAATCGGGAGATTCGATGAATGTGATCGGTTTTGGAATTGATAGGCGAGAGCGGCAGGCCAAAGAGATCCTCTGTTTGAGAATCGTGTGCGGGTCGGTGAACGTGTTGTCGTTTGTGCACCTTTCACCGCCAACGGCTCTAAAATATGCCACGCAATTTACAAAGGCAATCAGGAGCGCATCAATTACTGATTCTACGTTCGTTTGGCGAGAGAAGTAAGATGATCTGCTCTATCCGTTCGTGGCATCATTCATTTATCCACCACCTCATTTGTTCATTTCTTGGATGTGGAGAGCAAAGACCAAGATGTCAGTGGTACAAGTAGAGCACTACAAGTCAGAATAGTCATCAGAAGACATTATCATGGCACTCAGAAACATACCATACAAGGTCATTGGGCATATAAATCGCGCCGAGCACGTGTATATGGCCGATTAGCAATGGGAAGCGGCGAGCAAGAAGAAAAGAGTGGTCAACATGGTTACTCCAACGTGAGATGCTCTGCGGCACCGACCGCGTTGATACAATTGATTAATTTAATTCTCGCGAGTCGCCGGGAGTCCTACAAAAATCATAAACCTTAACAACCCGTGTTGGCTCGAGCGCTCACCTGACATGAAACCTCTTGTCAACAATTCAACTTTAACATATCTTATCGAATCATTACCACGATAAGTAAAACCCAATCTCGCACCAGTTTCTTGGGCACTTATACAGTGTCTGGTATCCACCGCCAGTGATGCAGGTCTGATTCAAATGAAAAAGACAAAAGGACCGTTATGGCATAGTCTTCCGAGAATGATTCCACGAACCGTCAGCTGGACTTCAATATTCACGTGCAAGAAGCATGATCATTGTGACTTCCAATTTTCCCAATGATTATATACTTCGCGGAGTTTCCGCGACGGAGCCAGTCCCACGTCACCTTTCACACCATACACCCCTTCCACCAATGCCCTTCCCACAAATGGCACCAACATGTCAAAGTAGGCCCGACCTGCCGCATGCGCAACTTTGACTTCGCTTTCATCACCATTAGAACTTGTTTCAACAACGTGCTTGATATATTCCAACATCGCTTCTCCTCCTGTTGCTAATGCTTCTTCATCCACCGCTGCCTTGAGCCTCTCGAATAAGCCAATCGGCGCCAGTAGACGTAACCCATTTAGAACGTTCATCAGCGCGTTGGTGAGTGCTGCGAGTGGAGGATACGACGCCAGGAGCTGCGGGGGTATATGAGGTGCTTCAGCTGCTTTGTAATCGATCGGAGGGATTGGTGGGTTGGTGGCAGCAGATGGCACCACGAGCCACGTCGTCGGCAGTTCCTGTACCTTAATCTTCTTCATGCTAATAATACTTGACCTATCTCTTCTGTTCCTGTCAGAGCTGGTTAGGCCTGCTTTTCTCAGTCTCCTGGTCCACCTGCGACTGATGTCGATCAACTCCCGTCGGACTACGGACTCAACGGCGCCTACGGCAATGCTGGTGAGTATGGAACGGAAGTCGAGCCCGACACGTGAAAAGGCAGTCGCGCAATATGTCAGCTGCGTCAATAGTGACGAAAGCAGCGACATAGATAGAAGGCGGAAAGACCGGGATAGGACGGGTAGAAGATGTGTGCTGAGAGCATGCATTGCATGGGTAGTGATTAGCGCATGTAGGCGAGCGATTAACTTTTTTGTGGGTTGAGAAAGGACGAGCTTGGAATTAGTATTATTAGCTGTATGTGTATGGGTATCGGTTTGGAAAAGTCGTTCAAGAAATATCGTCGAATACTGCGTCACAATGTCGTATACACCCTCTCTCCAAGAATCAATGTATTTTTTGAGATATCTTGCCAGATCATCCCTTTCTCGGTCGCCAGCAGACGTAGCATCTTTGGTCCTGTTAAGATCATCATTGTCCTTAACATAGCCATGTTCCTCGAGAAGTGAGGTAACACGCTCAACGTCCCTTCTGAGCGTATCGAGAACAGTGCGAAGACAAGCCTCGCGTCCGGTCAAAAAGGCCAAGGCGAGCTGCTCTTCACTCGATAGTATAAAATTTCCTTCGAGGTCAGGAATACGATTTCTGCCCTGATCGATAACGTCGTGGTCTTCCTCCTCATTACATCGGACGTCGCGAATCGCGTCCATCTTGCGCAAGAAATTGACAGCTTTCCAGAGCGCGGGGAGCTTTTTGGTGGGATCATGCATGGTCTGCAAAAGGGAAAGGTGCATTTGATCGATAGCATAGAGCACCTCCGCGAGAATCGAGGATAGAATGTCTGGAGGTTGAGCTTGTGTCCTGTCGTCAATCTCTTTTCCCTTGCCTTTTCCAGCTGCCTTCTCTGAGTTTTTTGAATGTGCCGCCACCAGCGTCTGCACACGATTCTTGAGGCTCAGAGCCTCAGCAAAATAGCCATTTCGAACACATGTCTCCATGAGAACTGGGATATCCAGAAGATCCCGCAATTTATCATGCTGCTCTAGCACGACACGGGCGCGTCTCCTGTCTTCAAGCAGACTCTCTGTTTTCGCTCGCCATGAGCTTGCAGATGCATCGAGGTCTGGCAGACTGGTGTCGATGAGAGAATCAAGAGAGCTTGAGAAAGAGGACAAAGATGAGCCGAGCGCGCGCGTCTTGTCATGCAGCAGGAGAAAAGTGGGGTAAGCAGTGTGTATCAAGGACGAGAGCGAGGACGTGAAGTGGTGAGACTGGGTTTGAAGCGCGCTAGGTTCATCGAGAAGCGACTCAAGAGGGAGTGATGTTAGGTGTGCAAAATAGGCATGGCCACCATGGTCGTGGATGAGAGCCGGGGGCAAGATGTCGGGGTCCATCGATTTGTGCGGCGCTGCGCTGGCGTTGCGTATTCCGTTGGTCGTGTTTGACTACGGCGTCCGTTTATCATACATGCGGCGTGTGAATTCACACTCAAAAGTCATTACTTATTTACCAAATGTCGCTTTCACGATGAGATGAGTTCAAGTCGAACTTCCCTGGTAGGATTTGTCGCTTGGGAAGGGGGTGCATTTTTGCGTCGTTTGCAGCCTATCAAACTAGGTGGTCCGATGACATCACGTGTAATGAACCCACCAACTTTCGTAACATGCGGACATGCGGATCCATCGGTTTCTTTCTACATGCTGAAGGAGGCAGAAATACAAGCAAACCACTTTTGTGCCACGTCGTTTTTCAGAGATCAGAAGAGATCAACGTGTTGATGATTGGCCTTTGTTGTCGGGGAGCAATGTAGTGGCACTTCTCACAACACGGCATTCAGCGAACTTAATCCTCCGTCCATCATTGACTCATGGCGGACTCAACATTTGTGTTAAATAAAGAAAAGTGGCCACCTTAATTCTATGCATCGGTGTGTTCAACCATCGCTTGGTTACTCTGGAGAAGACATATTTTCTTGTCTGCGATTTCTTCGACGAACTGTAATCACAAAAGCCTATATTTGTGCCGCAACGTGTTCGGCACCGACAAATATATTATTCAGAATTGATCTCGTAAGTGGATCTATCTCCTTTCACCAAACATGGCATTGCAGCCACCACCAGAGATATAAAGGCATCAGCATTTCTTTCTTCCTTCCCGGCACCATCGTCCTCCCGCATCGCTTAGGTATGTACTTCGCTACTATATTTCTGTTCTCATGCTTACTCTCCAACAGGCTCAATAATTGGCGTACGTCGAGTGGCACCTCGTTCATACGAGTATGCCATAACACGCCCAGCGCCTACATTCTGCCGGTTTGGACACAATTCTCGTCAGTGAAGGCGAGTGTTACCCTTCTTCTCGTGGACTACTTTAACATAGATACATCATAGAGCTTAGTGGCGCCAGCGCCACTCACTCCTGCTCGATCTCAAAAACGCGCCTGACCCATGCAGTAGAACAATACGCTGGCAACCGGGATTTCAGACAAATGCTCCAGGCATCCGTTCCTCGACAGACAAGATGCAAACCACCGGGTTAAACCACGATCTCCAAGCCACGATTTCCTGAAACGTCACTAGGTTCTGAACAAGCATGGCAATGGCATGTATCAACTGTCTCTGCGCAATTATCAATACTTTTCCAAGTAGATGGCAAGTGTCGTTACTTTAATACTGCACGAATGCCATCAAGACCGTTGTATCAACGATTATCTTCTCAAGACTCGGAAGGGGGGAACGGAAGGCTCGAGAACAATCGAAAACAAAGATTCATCAAAACCCAAATGTCGTCAAGGCAGGGCCGGTGAAGGAATTTTCAGAGTCGAACCAAGGAGGTTTATTTTCATCAAGGTTCACACTTGAAGCTCCTCAAGACCAAGTCACGGATGTTGACTGAAATCATGAACATTTGTTTGCATTCCTTGGTTCTTGTTCTTTGACTGCGCTTTTGGTCTTCATCGAAACTCGTCAAGATATACAAGTTTTGCATCGTCCTGCATGTCCTCCTTCGCATTTGCTTTATATGTCGCCGTGTAGGACAGCATCTCCTCATCCTACTCTCGACACCTAACAATCTTAGTGAGACTTCCAAATAATACTGATCGTTCTCTGACAGATTCAACCTGTACTTGTGCAAATCATCCAAACACAACTCATTATTAGCTGCATGTCCTCATTCAAAATAGGAGCCGCACAGCATAATCAGGTGCGTCACCTGGGGGTGGTAAGAGAAATCGGTGTCGTCTGCCGTCGACGCTGGTGATCTCTTTCCCCGTGCTCCCTTGACGTGGGCCCCGGGCTTGAAGCTCGCCAGTCTCGACTGAGGCAACGAGTGGACCAAGAGCACGTTAAACACCCTTATCTCTTCCCGTCCATGACTGACTTGGCTTTCTATCAGGAAATCTTTTCTATATTATTATTGTAATTCCATGTGTTATCGTATGCGTAGTTGGCTATCTAAACACTATGCGACGTCACCGCCTGTCACTTGCCAAATGCGGTATTCCCCACTCTCCCAGTGATTGCTAAATGAATCCACAGGTATGAGGGTGTCGCCCAGTCTATCTTAGGTGTTTTCAACTGATCTGCGACTAAGGACAGCGTGGACCGATTCAATGACCACCTGGAAGTGATCAAGAACAAGATAGCATTGTGCGAAGTCCAGTTGACGGAGTTAAAAGGCGAACTAGATACTCTCGTCGAGACTCGCAGAACATCGACTTGGGCACGTAAAGAGAGCCCTATCCTCGTGCTTCCACCAGAGGTGCTTCTTATCATATTCGAAGCCGTCAATCAACGTCCGCGTATTAGCCATCTCATGCTCCTCACCCTCTGTGCCGTATGCCATCAATGGAGGGCACTCGTTGTTGACACACCATCTGTTTGGCATCTTGTCGCTATTGCTGTCAATCGCTCCCTACCTCTGCATGGACTAGAGAAGTACCTCGTGAATTCGCGGAATGAGCACTTGGACGTCATTTTGTTTCACGACGAAGATCTGGAAATGGACTACTTCGAGACCTCCAGGGTTGCTTACATTATCCAATATCTCGGATATGCCATGAATCGTTGGCGTTCCCTGGAGTTGCGTCTATTCCATTTCGAAGCGGCTCGCGTCGCTCTTACCAATTGTCGCGGAAGAGCAGATGCGCTTCGCGACCTAATTATCTCATGTGCCAGTTTCGGACTGAATGACACCGATGAAGAAAATTTCCGAGAATGGAATAGTGGATTTGAGGCCCCTGGACTGAAGATGCTTACGCTCGCAGGCGAAGCGTTGTTCTGGATTGGCCAAGCAAATGTCCGTTGGATTAGCAGCATCCGACAGCTAGAGAAGCTCACACTTGCGGATTATGGGATGACTGGTGAACCACTCATATCTTCAGGCCACCTGTACCGAATTCTGAGATTCAACTCGATAAGACGCTCCATCAGAATTCTCGAGCTCAATAACGTCCATGTTGAACCTGCGCATATAACGAATCAAAGTGAAGCTATTATGGATTCACTACGGGTTATATGCATAACGGGCGGTTGCCCAGAGACCGCAAGCTCAATTATCCATCGGCTGAATGCTCCCAATCTCCAACGCATACAGGTCACAGGCACGGACCGCAGCTCTACAAACTATATTCAACACCTTCGATTGCCCTTTTGCACGCATCATCAATGTCATAGGTATCCAATGCTGCGAGCTATGTGCCTTACAAGGGTGCGCCTTCCATTGTCCGACCTGCGTTTTCTGGAGAGATGTGAGCATTTGACATTATCCGAGGTGGAAGATGTCGACGATGGATTCATGCGAGCATTGAGCAACCCGCGCTACGAGTATGCCACTCCGGGGCACAGTAACTCAATACCTCGCTCTTACCTTCCAAATTTGCAAACCCTTCTTATAGTAAGATGTCCGTATTTCGATGCAAAGTCATTACGCGACATGATCGCCGCGCGTCTTTGCGTCGATGATGTCATACGCCCCACAGGGCTGACGACAGAGCTGACGATGGTGTCTGTAACGGGGGGTCATTCGTTGTCTGCCGCTGACAGACACTGGTTTGAGCAGCACGTTCAGCATTTTGATTGGGCGTGAACTGGCTGTGTGAGTACGAGCCCTTTCATCTCTTATCCTACTCATACTATGTACATCGCACTTTAGCACAAGGGCAGCCAGCAGCATTCCCTGTATCAGATCGTTGACCTGATTCAGGCGGCAGGCTGTGGCTTATCGATCGCCAGCCGCGGTTTGCCAGCCTCCTATTCATTCCATTATCTTGTCCGCGAACTCCACTACCTTCCACATGGCAATCATAAGTAATCACAAACTTCTGGTCATCAGAACTTTGGCAATTGGCAGTTTTGCAGCAAGCATACTTCTGCAACTTAATGCCATTTTGGGTGGCGCTCCACACCCTTATATTGCCTACGGTCCTCACCCCTATATTTTCATATTTCTCGTCACTGGCCAATCGATATTACAGGTGTACTGGCTAATTCAACTCTTTCCATGCGAGGTCCAGGACCCGGCTTCTATTTTACTCTTGTCGGACGAGGACGATTCAGACAGGAAGTCTGACGCTACGCAAGTGGCTGGCCCTTTTGATATCGATGCTACACAACTTGCATATTCCCCTATCTTCATTCTCAGCAATATTTGTTTATGTATGGTTTTCCGCCTTTCAAAAATGAATCACTAACGTCTCCCACAGCCGTCTGGAGCTACTTCTGGTCAGGGGAGAGATATGTTGCTTGTCAGGTGACGCTGATAGTCAACACATCGGTCCAACTTTATGCTGTCTACGCACTCTTGCATTCTATGTACAACGCGCCACGAGAAAACGAGAATGTCCGCACGCATATACTTTCCAAAACCTCGACGGGTATAGCTATTCTGTACATGTGGAAGACCTGGGGAATCGTCGATGTAGGTCACGTTGATCATGAATTAATCATCGACTCACGCAGAATAGAAAACAACCATACCCTCTTTTTCTGAAAAATTGCAGACGACCATTTTCTTTCTGCTTTTGGTACGTGAATAGATCGTCATAGTAGTCTCACGAAATATCTTGCTACAGACGCTCGCTTCTGGCCCCGATCCTACTCTTGGCATATGTCTGATCTGCGACCTTGTTGCAATGATACTGGGCCCTCACCAGGTACCAGAGTGGCACGCGGCATTTATGTACATGGCATTTATAATTGCCATTGTCACTGCTGCAGACTGCTATATGGACGCCAGACGTCGCGTTGGAATGGCACCCAAGATCCCAGCCATAGAGACAGTGGCAGTTCCCGACAATAATTGTTCACCGTCGTCTTCTTGAAATGTGTTATACGGGTGTAAATTTTCTGTATTGTAGAAGACAACGGACGAGTGACGTCTTTATTTCAAAAACTTGGCACTTTTACAAACTATCATGACTGGAAGAAGATTTTTTGATCCAGGGGTTCATTATGCGGATATTAAACAATTGTTGGCAGCAAGTTATGTGCCTGTCATACCACGGAGGGATCACAATACATTTCATTAAAAGTCGATTGGATGTGGTAATTAAAATCGACAACAGCAGTAGGTTCCCACACTTTATTTCAATCGAATACCGACTAAGAGAAAAAATGCGAGGCGTACGTCGGGAACCTTGATTCGCCCGCAGACATCCATCTGCAGTCGTTCGATAAGAACCAAAGGTCTCCGTCGATGTCTTGTGGCAGCTGCGCAAAAACATTTCTAAAAATATCTCCGAAATGTTCTCTTGGAGTGGCACCTCTTGATTACAACATTATTCATGTATGGTGTACCGTTTCGTGGAAGATGGACTGTTCATCATCATTATCGTCCTCTTGGCATTGGCTCGGTAACGTCGGCGCTTGCAAATGTGTCGACAACTGCCCACGGTGAGAAGTTGCCGCGAAGCATACTAACGGTGACAGTCGTGATCACTATGGTCAGTCGTAAGTGCGTGAACATTCAATACCACCCAGCGACGATTCGATGACTAAACTGCTGCATGCGGGGGACAGACGGATCTGTGCTCCGCTAGTTAGCGTTCTGCTGCACCCATAAAGAGAACCCCAGGGCCTGAGCAAACAAATCTTGCCGACGTGTGAAATATAACCGGTTCAAAACCGAATAGGGTCACCCTGAAGACAAAGAAGCAGGGAATTAGTACATTATTAATTCAGAGCAAGAGAATCTAATGATCGGGTAAAGAGTGTTGGTGGCCCAAAAGGGCTGGATATACAATAAAGTAACAGATAAAGCACTACATCAGGGAAAGAGTGTTGGTGGCCCAAAATGGCTGGGTATATGTACAATAAAGAAGCACTACATTGCAAACCCATGCTAATGCACGAAGTCTGTTAGCCAAGAAACAAATTTGTCTGTCAACTTACTCGAACCGAGCGGTTTGAGGATGTCTTGGAGAATCGTTGACTCCACCTGGTGGCTCTTGGGGTCGATGATTGTATCTGGAAACTATCGTCAAAAGGATCTTCAATGCTTCGGGTATCCGTGGGGGTATTTTCGGGTTGAGTGGTTGTACTGCCGGTATCGGCAAAGAAATGAGAAAAATCTAAGCTGCCCATACTTGGTCTAAATTGTGGCCTGTACGTTGTATCTTGAGATGATTGATTGACATCCGGCAGGGCATTTGATGAAGGAACGGACGGAAACAATGCCATGTCGAACCCTGTGAAGTCTAGCTGAGACATGCCAGTGTCAGTACTAATTCTAACTGGCTCGTAAGCTAGATTTCCGGAAGATGGTCCGGCTTCATTTTGAAGTGAATGGAGTCCGATCGATGGGAGCGACGACATGCTGGTTCTATTTCGAATCTCCTTCATTGCTGTGGATGCACTAATATCGATGCTCTCCCTAGCCACCAGCTCGTAAGACGGATTCCCAGCTGATGGCACACCTTGATACGAATGTCCATTATTCATCACGGGAGGTGATATACGAACAGACGACATGTTGCGCCTTGCAAGGTTTGACCCTGTGTTCAGAGACCCATTGACGTGTAGACGGTCAGTAAAGTTTGTGTCGGGGCCTGGAGTTAAATAGTGGAAACCAACGTTCCTTTGCTTTTGCCATCTGCGACGGTAGCACAGGAATAATGCCAGTATCAAAAGCAGACCGAATACAGAGCCAAGCAATGTACCAGCGATAGTGCCAGCGCTAAGATAGGTATCAGCTAGCTTCGTGGAACAGCGCGGGACAACTTACTTTGGATGATGTGGACGGTTTTTTTCAGGTAGATCCGTAGCGATACCGATTGTCGTGACACCAGTCGTTGTCGTGGAACTTGTTGTCGTGAATACAGAGGAACCACTTGTGAAGGTCATTGTGGTTATTCTAGTGCTTGTGAATGAGGACACAGAAGAAATGGTGGTCCAACCGCCGTTTAGCGAACTAGTCACTGTCAGACTTTGAATCAATGGGAGTCATGATTCAAAGTAAGCACGATTACCTATATTAAGTCCTGTCTGCGATGCGCTAACTATCGCTCGACTTGAAGTACTTTCTGGGTTGTTGTCATTTCCGCTGGGACCACCGCTGCTGGGAGTCGGACTAGGATTGCCGTTGTTAGGAACCGTACCACTGGCATTGTCTGGCGTTCCAGAACCGCTGACAGCGCCATTTGGGTTCCTTGATCCACTGCTATCTCCCCCACCGCCAGTCCCACCGCCTGAAGTCCCAGTCCCACCGCCGCCTGGATTGCCACCGCCTGGAGTGCCACCGCCTGAAGTCCCACTGCCGCCTGGAGTGCCACCGCCTGAAGTCCCGGTTCCGCCGCCGCCCGGAGTGCCACCGCCTGAAGTCCCAGTTCCACCGCCGCCCGGAGTGCCACCGCCTGAAGTCCCGGTTCCGCCGCCGCCCGGAGTGCCACCGCCTGAAGTCCCAGTTCCACTGCCGCCTGAATTGCCACCTCCCGAAGTCCCAGTTCCCCCACCGCCTGAATTGCCACCGCCCGAAGTCCCGGTTGCGCCGCCGCCTGGGCCACTACCCGGAGGTCCATTGCCGTTGGAGTGCCCGTTCCCATTCCCGTTCCCGTTCCCGTTCCCATTTCCATTTCCATTGCTATCTCCATTTCCATTGCCTCCATTTCCATTGCCGCTGGAATTTCCGTCCCCATTGCCGCTGGAATTTCCGTTGCCGTTGCCATTGCCATTACCGTTGGGGTCGTTCCCCTTTGCGTTGTCCTTGGGACCACGGTTATTCGCGTTGTCATTAGGCCCCTTGCCGTTCGCATTGCCACCAGGGCCGTTCTGATCCGCATGGCCATTGGGGCTGTTCCCGTGCGCATTGCCACTAAAGTGGTCTCCGTTCGCATTATCACCCCCGTTGGTATTGCCGTCGAAGCCGTTCCCGTTCGCATTGCCACCGGGGCCATTCCCCTGCGCACCGCCACTGGAACCATTCCCCTCCGCTACGTTCTTAGAGCCGCCCCCATTGGCATTGGCATTAGGATTATTCCCGTCCGCTTTGTCACGGGGGTTATTCTTGTTTCCATTACCGCCCCCGTTAACATAGTTGACATTATCTTGAGCCGGAAAGCTGCTGCCCGATTCCGCAAGGCGGCGACTGCTTTCTTTGCTCCGTTTGGCTTGAATTAGCCACAATGATGCGCGTGGTGTCTTTGGATGATCAAACTTGAGACCTTGAATTAAAATTCTCACGACATACCTTGCCCACTTTTTTCGGATGTAAAGTGTGGTCGTGACCAGTGTCCTCGAATTGGGATGACAGTTCGTCATGCTCTCGTTTGCAGTTCGTACTACACTTATTATAGGTACTTAACTGACCTGTATCAGCATCCTGAGTAGGATGTAATCTGCGTGAGAGCGCTAATGCATTGGGGCGAACCATGGCCGTGCGACGGTGGCGGGATCCAATGCGCCACGGATGGTGCCGATGGTCGTCAGCATTCTTGAAGGCGGGTCCGGCAGATCGCGGGCTAGAGCAGGCAAGGTCTTGAGGATAGTCGACTGGAGCCCCGTGAGCATTTGTAATGGACCGTGTCATCCGCTTGTCTGGACAGAGCGGTGAGAGCGTGTTTGCGATATGTTGATATAGAGAGTGACTTTTGAGATGATTCAAGGAACGGCGGCAGTAGAAGTACGCCTGAAAGAAAAGAAAGAGATGGCAACTGTGTTTTTTACGAATATCACTATCAAATGATGGGAGGGCGCAGGGACGATTGCATGGCGCTGGGCGAGCGAACAACCGGGAGGCCAGTGCCGGCAGATCTCCCGATCGATCTATAGCAGATATGATGAAATCGCACGTGGCTGGGCTTCTCACGAGGGATTATGGCAAGCACCCTTATGGGCGTTCCATTGTCGTGTATCTCGTACCTTTCTTTCCTTCTCTCAACTCATGCGAAAGCATATTCCAGAGCATCCGCGACGCAGGTCCACATCAGACCCTCTCTCGACTGCTCTGATCCCGCCGCCAAACGAGTCGCATACCGCACGAGAACTTCGTCTGCGCGCGGAGAGCGAAGCAAGAAAAATAAGCAATGAGATTGACGAAATGCTTCGCCAGGAGCGCATGGAAAAGAAAAAGTCAAGGGCCGATGTTTATGTCCTGCTACTCGGTCAGTCGGAATCCGGCAAGAGTACAACACTGAAGCGTGAGTGTCGTTTTCCTCCGTACAAACGCAGGTGCAGGGTATCTTGCGTGGGTCAGGCCCCATGATGCTTGGTCATCTGAATGGTGCTTTAGTTGATTGCGGCTTGTTCCTGGGCACAGAGTATTGTTCCATTAACTATTTGCCGGCCGATCTTTAACGCAGCGATCCAAATACCTTCTGCCGAACCCAGACATGTGTCAAAGCTGACCTGAACATTGTGCGACAGAATTCCAACTACTTCATAGTCCAGCCACTTTTCATGCGGAGCGGATGGCGTGGCGCACTGTGATCTACATGAATCTGGTCCGCTCTGTCAGGAGGTATTGACGCTTGGTTGGAGCTCATCCCTCATTATTTGACATGGAATTAGGATCCTAGATGTGCTTACGCCGGAGACCGATGCGTTGTCAGATGAACTTGATGATCTGGAATCGGTGGAAGCCGCTTTGGTTATAATCTCGTCGAATGGTCGGCCCCCGTCAGAAACTAAAGCGCCAACTTTCGACTCATACAGGCGGCGTCTTGAGTCCCTGGTAGCCCTTGAAGAGCGCTTAATACATCTTTTTCAATCCAACTATGAAGCGGAACGTTATTCAGATTCTAGTCCCTCCACAAAAAATCATACTGAGAATGCAACAACCTGCAGCCGCTCTCTGCCAGCCATTTCAATCCCAGAACACCCGTCTAGTGAACGGTTGTCTCCACACAGTGATACAGGAGAAATGGGAAGGGAAGTAACCGTTCACACGTCAAAGAATTGGAAGCAAACCTTTTCAATGGCTCTCGTCAACCGTTCCAAAAGCCCCAAAAGTGCACACTCGGGGGAAATAGAAGGGTGGTGGGAAGATCCTGAAGATCCCGTGCACATTATTAACGCGTGTGCCCCTGCCATGCTTGAACTTTGGCATGATCCAGCCGTTCGGCAGCGGCTCAAGGAAGAGGGAATATTCTTGGAGGACACTAGTGGATTGTATGTGGCTCATTTTCTGCAACTGTATACCTGATATACGATACCTGTGCTGTAGCTTCTTGGATGAGATTCCGAGGATCACAGCAAAGAAGTACATACCAACTGATGGTAAATGCAATAGCAGCATCCAAGTGTACCATTAGTCTCACAAGTGGCAGCGGATGTATTAAAAGCAAGGCTGAAAACGACTGGCATAACCGAACACACGTTCCGCGTTCGTACTCACGGGGCAAACGTAATGTGGAAACTGTATGACGTTGGAGGCTCCCAAAGTCAGCGCCAAGCATGGATTCCTTACTTTGAAGACGGTAAGTCTTTAATCATACCTCTATGTCTTCTCATTCTTTCAATTGACATAGTCAATGCCATTATTTTCCTTGCACCTATATCCGCATTTGATAAGGTCAGACGCAACGTAATGACCTTTCCCTCTTTCCTTGACTCCTTTCATGACAGATGCTTGAAGAGGTAGCGAAACAGAGCCTTCATGAGGGCAGCTGACAGATCCCAACTCAGGACCCTCGTATTAACCGATTTGAAGACTCGCTACAATTATGGAGATCAGTCGTATCCAACAGACTTCTTGTCAACGTCAATTTTGTGCTATTTCTAAATAAATGCGATCTTCTCCAGGTTATACTTTTGCGTTCATGAACGTTCGACCTTGATGTTGACTTTGATAACAAAGGCAAAACTTGCTGCAGGGGTGAAAGTTAATCAATACGTTCCGGCGTATGGCGATAGGCCCAACGATTATAACTCCGTCTCAAAATGTGCGTTGCGTTCGACGGACTCGAGTGCATTTTACGGAACTCTGCATTCTATATAGATTTTTGGAGCAAGTTCAGCGCTGTACATCAATCTAATTCTCCAAACCGCGAGCGTAAACCGTACGGTGTGTACATTCCAATTTGCATTCCCTACAATGACAAATACACAACGTCCAGTACACTTTACATCAGTAACTGACACACGAGTGACAGCCAAGATCATCGCCTCTGGTATGCCTATGTTTTTGTTTATCGAAACGACATGAACCTATTTTCATAGTACAAGACATCATCGTCAGAATCAATCTCAGCACCATGAAACTTGTTTGAATTATTTTACTCTGGCGCGATTAAAGTGCTCCACTGCTGTATTTTTATCAACATTTCGTACTGCAATCTCTCACACTGGCTTATAATTGCAATCTCTGGTACATTTGGACCAATCGTC
Organism: Amanita exitialis; assembly: GCA_023014455.1. Lineage (NCBI taxonomy): Eukaryota > Fungi > Basidiomycota > Agaricomycetes > Agaricales > Amanitaceae > Amanita > Amanita exitialis. The sequence goes on from JAEBUR010000002.1 coordinate 482,306, forward strand.
ATCCCGTAAATGTTTATACGCTAATACTATACCTGTGTTTCATTGGCCGTTTGTTACACATCATATCGTTTCAATGCAGCACCTGCTTTTCATTCCCATGGCTTGATTATTTTTGCGTATACCTACCATACATATATCCTGAAATTAGAATGTAGCTATCGTATGGTGAGACGTGATTGATCACGTTCGTTACCACGTGATGACGCACTCTTTTCCAGCCACTGAATATGCTACGGATTGTGTAGGCCTTGCCTTGCCTTGCTGAAAAGCTGCTAAACCGTGTCTTAGGAAACCCAAAAATGCTCGATCAAAAAGGGCTTTGGAGGCTCGCGCACCCAAAGAAGTCGAGGATCCACGAACAGCGATCTTCGTAAAAGGAACGCACGTTGGTGAGCTGCTGAACAGCGTTATGAAGGAGTTGGTCAGCAATAGTTTGCAATCATCTCTTTTTGTCCAGTCTCTGAAATATCAACCCATAGATGGCTCTGAAGCGACCGGAAGCGATCTCGTTTTCGAAAAAAAATGCCATACATCCATTTGACGAGAGCTCGAATTCGCTGTCTTCCATAGAATTCTGGGCGGCCAAAAATGATGCTTCCTTATTTCTCTTTGGTCATTCTTCTAAGAAACGACCACACGGATTGACGTTTATTCGATTATACGACGGGAGGGTGCTTGACATGATCGAAGTTGGCGTGGACAAATTTGTGAGCATGGCCGACTTCGAGGTGGGTTACATGCACTCTTCATGTCGGACGGCGATTGACATAGTTGTCGTGCAGACACCAAAAGCAACGCCTGGGCACAAACCACTGATGCATTTCGCTTCGGATCTATTTGATTCTCATCCTCGATTTATGCAACTCAAGTCGATGCTTCTCGACTTTTTCAATGCAGAAGTCATCGACACAATATGTCTCTCTGGCATCGAGTATGTTATCAGTGTTTCGTTGGGGCCGACACCTGGTTCGCTGAATACCGCCATGGCACAAGATTCGAAAGAGGAACTACCCAAAGTCCACATTCGGACATACATGATTAAAATGGTCGCGTCTGGAGTGAAGACTCCACGAGCAGAAATCACACCGATGGGTCCTTTCCTTGATTTATCTTTAAGACGACATCACGATCCGGATCCGGAAATGTTGAAACAGGCCATGAAACGGCCAAAAGCTGAAGAAGCAGGATATAGAAAAGGGGCTGGGGAAAAAGAAGAAGAATATGGATGTGGACGAAATGGGAAATCTGAGGGGCCGCATCCATCTGGGAAAACAAGATTTGAGCAAGCTTCAGACGAAGAAGATGAAGGGATTGAAAAAACGCGATTTAGACGAGAGTGGAGGAGAGGACGAAGGGGAGGAAGAGGAGCCACAGAGGGAGAAGAAAAGGGCACGGTAGTTGGTCCCCTGTATTATTTGTGTGCCGTTTCACCAGCAACTCGGATATTCGAGTTTCGGGTGGGTATACAGACCCGCAGGGTTCACGAAAAATCTTCCTTCGGATCTCCAATGTCGATATTCATCAGCGGGTCTCATAGTCTGCTCCAGCGAGCGGGACTCAGGAGTTATTTCTTATTCCGCATGTCGCCGAGGGCACCAGTTACAGGTTGGATTTTCGACGTGGCGCATGCTACGATTTAGGCAAGGTTGTCACCATATAATATTTATTTCTGGGCAAACTTCATACTTTGATTTTTGTCCTTCTTTACCTTTCAGCAAGGGCCATGTCTAGCGCAATAACAACAGGCGCAGGCCTTATACCCATTTCAACTAACGGTGGGTCTGACTCGCTGACATTGTCTGACACTTGACTAGTAAGCTAATGACATTATAATTGCAGATGCACCAGCAGCGATTGGTCCTTACTCACAAGCGATCAAAGCTGGTGATCTGCTTTTCTTATCTGGATCCATCCCTCTCGACGCTGCGACAGGGCAGATCGTAGAGGGCGGCGTTGAAGCGCAGACTGAGCAAGCATTGAAAAACCTCAAAGCCGTCGTAGAGGCAGGCGGATCAAGTTTGGGCAAAGTAGTCAAGGTTACCGTATGTACAGGGTGTGGTCCCTTGGGCAAGTTGAGACGAACACTTTGACAGGTGTTCCTCAAGAACATGAACGATTTTGTTGTTGTCAATGGCATCTATGGCAAGTTCTTTGGTGAACACAAACCTGCAAGGTCGGCTGTCGAGGTTGCAAGACTGCCGAAAGATGTACTCGTAGAGATCGAATGCATTGCGAGGTATATATAACCTGATATACTACGGCTGGACGCTGACGCTTCTACTACTCTGGGTTAGCTTGACATAGGCTAGAAGGACATATCCCATGTATCACACGATTTAGGGAATTGAAAGTCGATTGATCCATGTACTGTACAATGAAAAATATCACATTTCATCGATTACATCCTTCAGTTTGATTTCATCTAATATTTCAAAGCCTTTGTCTTTCGTTACCTGCAAACGACGGCTTTTAGAGAGTATGCAGGCTTGCTTGATGCCTCACCTGTGCAAGTTGAACGTTGTGTTGGTCAAGCTTTTCCTCCATTACTTGCTTTAAAACTCGCAGGGTCAATATTTGTGCTTCTCTCAGTGTCATTTGCTGTAAGATATCAATACATGAAGGGATGAAGTATAGCTCTTCGCTAACCTTGTACCATTTGTCCTGCAGTTCACTTTGTGCAGCTTCTGACCCTGATCCGATAGCCTTGGCCTCATAACGCATAAACGTTCCTGATGGATCCGTGTGGAACCTGAAGCACTTTGAGCATGCATTGGACCAGACATTGGGTAACATATACTCACAGTTGTGGTCCAAGTTCATCTATGCCTGCAATCAACAATGCTACACCAAATGGTCTGCTCATCATCGCCTCTTCGTCCTGCACACTTTCACCAAACCGCAGGGCAAGATCGCAAACTGCTTGTGTAGCACTCTCTACCTTGATGCGTTCATCATACGTGAAGGAATGGTTTTGTGCTGTCACGCGGGCATGGTCAATCATGGTTCTGGCATCGGCCACTAGGCCAGACATGGCGCAGCCCAGGTGATTGTCGATTTCCATGATCTTTTCTATCGAATTTGATTCAAGGAGAGGAGATTGGACACGTTTCTCGACGCCAAGGACTACTCCTTCGCGTGTGCGGATGCCGACGGCCGTCGATCCTAGCTAAAAACGAACAAGGACAGCATGTCAGAAGGGACCAATAGATGTCATTGGACTTGGCTAAACACCTTAATGGCTTCTATAGCATATTCAACTACAGAGCGATGGGAATGAGCTACCCTAATAGAATAAGCGAGCTGCAGACTTGTGCACCTTGGAACAAACGTCCTTCAGGTGAAAAAGTGTTGACACCACGATCTTCAAAGCACATTAGTCCAGATGTGATCAGGCTACCGAGAACTCATGCCGTACCGTACTCTGAACGCGTCAAGAACATACTTGGGGATTGGATGGCGGAATAGAGCAGACGCGTATGCCGTGGGAATACGACCTGCCATCTCAATCTAATCATATCAGAATGATCATGAATGGCGGAGGCCAGGAGTCGATACTGTGACCACTCGACATATGTAGGTTCAATGGTGGGCGAACGTGTTAGAGCCCACGCTCAACGAGTCCTTGCAATATATATACTCTGTATGGAATTGGAAAGTCTTCGTCCTACATCATGGCTACCCAGGAATTGACTTCCAATGATTTCAAATCCATCCTAGAATTTTCAAAGGATCTTGCACGCAAGGCGGGTGCGTTGATACGTCAGGGCTCCGATGCTATCACGCTTGCGTCCAGCCAGCCCGGCATTGGGGAGAAGAAGAATTCGGTTGATCTGGTCACGGAATATGATGTAAAAGTCGAAGAGTTTGTCAAGGGCGAGTTCAAAGCAAAGTTCCCTGATTTCGGATTGTGCGTAATTCGTTCAGCAGCGTCCGCTGCTCACAACTTTTAAAACAGCATCGGAGAAGAATCGTATTCTGCAGGTGTACGTCCTGCTCTGACTGATGCTCCTACATTCTGCGTCGACCCGATCGGTCTGTTCTTCGGTTCGTCGTTGCGACGAGTGCTAATTTGGACAGACGGAACAACCAATTTTATTCATGGCCTCCCGTTTTGTTGCATTTCCATAGGTCTCATTTACAAAAAGCGACCTGTACTGGGGGTAGTTTACAACCCATTCCTCGATCATCTTGTACGTCCCTATTTTCATGCATTGTTGCCATTTGCATAACAAATCACATAGTACTTTGGCCTCAATGGGGGAGGATCATACTTGGTGCGCGGTGGACAATCTGCACCACCTTTGCGGTTGCCGCTATCGTCTTCAATCAGACCGTTGCCCTCACTACACGATGCTTTGATTGGTATTTTCTTCGTTACTGTATATAAGATTCACGCTTATTCAATCCAGCTGTTGAGTGGGGGTCGCATAGATCAAATAAAGCCATGACCACAAAGGCATCCTCCTTTTCCAGGCTTGCAGGCGATTCTGATCAAGGTGTTTCTGGTGGGAAAATGGCTCACAGCCTCCGCTCGCTTGGTAGTGCTGCGCTGAACTTCTGTCTGGTTGCGCAAGGAGCATTGGACATTTACTGGTAAGCATGTTGATATTCGCTGATCTCCAGCGTGAATGATTGGCTCAGGGAAATCGGTTGCTGGCCATGGGATGTCTGTGCAGGGATTGTCATTGCTGAGGAGGCAGGTGGCATCGTAACCGGTTCGCGTGACGCCTTCCTGGAGTCGTTGAAGAATGAGACTTTTGGAGATGTCACTGAGGCAATTCTCACAGGAAGAAAATATATCGTGGTTAGAGCTGTTGCCAACAATAATCCAGTAAGCCAAAGCACGATATACTGATATTTCTGATATCCTGATACATCGTAATATAGGCTGAAGGTACACGTGAGGCGCACAAGAGGATTATCAAAGACTTTTACGAGACCGTCGAAGAAATAGAACCTAACTGACGCATTTAATCCAAGTTTTTGATACAAAATAGACAACGAATAACTTCCGTGGAGTCAAGCAACGAATCAGGAGTAAATGTAAGACGTGAGTTAAAACTATAAATATGGTGGTGCATTATCGGCGCCTGTACACATCTTGCGATCCTAAGGCCTCGTCTTCAAAGTCGATCCGTTGCATTCAGAACAAATTGCTGCATTGTCTTCCTGCTCCGCAACCTGCAGATTTTCGGCTGCCCCTTCCACGAATTCAGCTTTTACATCTTTATTCTGTCGCGTAACACAACCGGGCCGGGTCACGTTACGGTCTGCACGTCTTCCCAGAATACCATGACCCGATGCGGATCCATATTGAATTGAGCGGGACAGATGAATATCTCAAGTCTCCCTTCCAATCATCTAATGTGAGGATGAGATCGGGATTGAATCCCGATTCCGGCCTCGTCTTGTCAGCTTCTTGGCGAAGCCCCATAAAGCACAAGGACAATACACACGGACAGATGTGCTGTTCTATTGGCCTTCTCTTTTTCCGAGAAAATTCGCATTCAGTTGGTTTCCGTATTGATCCTTTACCTCGATAGCGACGATCGTGATCTCCAAGATTAGAGGATATTTCGTTGATTTTGCCAACACAAAATTTCAACTTTGCTAATCATGCATTAATCATGCGTAGGATAGACTAGCAAAGTACTTGGTTAAGCCGGATTTCTCCGTTAATCGGTTTATCGCCTTGTCTACGTCAGAAAATTCTACCTAGGGCTCAGTTTTTCAGAAACAGAGCAACGACCAAACTAACGCCATTGACCGCAGCAGTATGCTGCGTATTCAAATAACCTTTTCGGGCCCCTTCGTGACAAATATATATATATTTGCCGCGAAAAAACTTGCACGTGTGTTGGTATGATCCTATTCTATCCTTTCGTTGGATGCTTCATGATGTCAGTAGCGTGCTATTGATCCCTCACCACATGGCGCTGCGCCGCAGTTCATGTCGAAGAGAGTTTTGAAGCTAACCCATTCCTGATGTGGAAGAGGGACAACCGGCAGATAATTCAATACTTTGAATGTCAGGAGAACTGATTATCAATATTGTCAATCGCAGACAATATTACAAACGTCAGTTTCTATCTCGACATCAATAAACTAGCTTCCACTAGTGCGGTTTTCGCGGTGAACGTGCATTTGCGCAGCATACCTTATGTTTAACTCTTCAGTACCATGACCAACACGTTTTCTCTCCGCAGTTTTATCGTACTTCTGCTGGTTAGCCACGGGTATGGGGAGACTACCCAATTCTAATATCGCTTGGGCGCCAATTTTGAAGATTTAAGTTACCATCCGCTGTGCTTGATCGATCAGATAAACGATGGATTTCAATCTCCCTCCACTCGAAGTTGAAGGCGAAAGTTATCTCGAAATTTTTACTCATTCATCTGTTCGCAAGGAGGATGCTGTTGCCCACAGAATGGCATTTATGGGCGAGATGCTATTGAATCTTGCAATTGTCCGCCACTGGTACGAAAAATCAGTTTCACTGCAGGAGTTACAAGTGCGTATGTTATAACATTTTCATGCACTGCGATATTCAAATGATTAGGAAAAGAAGGATCAATCCTTGTCGGATCAGCTCTTGCAAGCATGCATAGAGAAATACGAACTTCGGTCGAAATTGATACGCGGCACAGAGTATGACGAAATCGATCTCAAGGTCCATTGACTCGGATATTTGACTGTATTTTGTCACTAACATTCTGCTGCAGGATTGTCGAGACTTTCTCAATATATATATTGGTGCGCTTTACGAACAGAGTAGTATATCCGGCGTTCAGCAATGGGTATCGCGCCTGATCGATCCAGACGGAGAGGTGCCGCACAGCCCGCTAGACAATGGTCCGATTGAGCCGTCCCCTCCCTTCACTACATCATTTCCGCCAGCGCCTCCGCCAGCCCAAACGCCTCCACCTCTCCCTCCCTATAGTCCTCCGAGCACCGGAAATGACAGCATAAGCATACCATCGGACCGTGTTACCCTATCTATCTTCAACGAATGCGCTCAGAAACGAGGTCATGCCGTAGCTTTCGAAGCTAATCATTCCGGCGAGGCTCATCGCCTAATCTGGACCATCAAATGTCTCGGTGAGTAAGAAATAACATTTATCGCCCTCGAGCTGACTGGGGCTTCTAGTCGATGGCGTAGAGAAGGGAGCCGGCTCAGCTTCTAAGCAAAAAGAGGCCAAGGAAGGGGCAGTTCGTGAAGCGTGGATTGCTATGGGTTGGGATGCTCCCGGCGCTGTTAACTCGCCTCAACCTGTATCACAAGTGCTGTCACCGATTTCGCCTACAATACCTGTTCAGAATCCCTCAAGTCTCTTTGCACCAACTGGGAGCCCCGCTGTGCCGTTGGAATACGTGACAATGGTTGCCTTCAATGAAACTGCTATAAAGCTGCGTCTTAAGGTGTCATGGGCGCACGAGACGACCGGTGATCCTCATATGCCCAACTGGAAAATGTTCTGTAAGCGTGAGTAATACGAATCGTAGCCTCTTATCAGCGTTCATGTCATGTTGATGATAAATGTTTAGTGAATGACGAAGTGAAGGGTATTGGGCACGGGAAGAACAAGAAAGAGGCGATGCAGCAGGCAGTACGCGACGCGTGGCAGAACTTGGGCTGGTCCTAGCTCGAAATCTGAGTACCTAACCACCAAATCCGCTGTAGTCCAGTACGATGAAATTGCATCTATGTCGATATGTTTTGTATATCTGAAACCGAGATCGACTTCCTGGTTGTTGAAGTACCTTTCGGATGTCGTTCCCCTTATCGTGATAATTCACAAGGTACCGCGATTAGAAAATAGTCCAAGCCTTGCATCTTCATCTTAGCAGCAGTTAGTACGAGCTTGAGGTTCAAGCACTACATCCACTCAAATACCAGTAAATTTTGCCCATTAAGTACGTTTGACATGAAACCCTGTTATAAATACATTGTCCCTGTACAATGTCCTCTGCTGGTCATAATCAAATGACCCGCTAGACGGATTAAAGCATGCCTTAATCCAAACTTACTAACAGTAACACTATCTCTGCGTCTCTAAGTCGATCTCATGCAGGCGAAGAAGTAAGAGATTCCTGGAAAGCGAATGAGTTCATTTTAAGTGTTGCAGCAATACGTAAACAGAACTCGCCTGTGTAAGCCATTCCTCTGGACAACAGGTGTTATTAGGTGTCTAGTCTGTTTACTGATTGTGGAAATCCTACCTGGACTAAGCATTGCATCTTCATCGTTATCCAGCAGGTGCGGTTCATCCGTAGATCTGGTGATCGGTCCATAATCGTTGATCTCACTAGTATCAATCTGTTTCCGTGCATCTGCAGTGTCGCTGTCCAGATGGGCATCAATATCCATAGCCTGCCTTTCTGGTCCCCGGCTAGTGTCAAGGTCTCTAGTCAGGCCGGAAATAGTAGGCCTGAGTGGACGGAATGCATTTGATCTCGATTCCCTATCGTCATGCAGGTGCTTGATATTTGCACGGTTATTCTCCTTGACGGGGGCAGACGATCGAGACGCACGGGCCTCAGCTTCTTGCTTGGCAGACTCCAGAACAGCTTTCATGGCGGCTTGTGTGATCTCAATGGATATTGCCTGGACTTGTTCTTCTGTAAGTCTGCCTGAATCTGTCGTCTCATTCTCTTCGAGAGAGGGATCAATTACATGGGCTCCACTGCTCGTGCTCGGCGAGCTAGCGATGCTAGCATCCCCTTGCTCAGTTGTACTACGTTCTGAGCTGGTGTATGATGTCGATGAATGGTTGATTAGTGTCGTGCGGCTGCTGGATTCCTGGCTCTTGGATTTTGATTGGGAAGGTATTTGAGAAACGGGATGAAGCATAGGCGGTGGGCCATCTATACGGTAATGAGGGGATGGGGTATAATACATAGGCGTTTGGGGATAGCCGATAGGTGGCAGATTGTAGTGCTCAGGCCATGGATGGGAATAAGACCAATTAGGTGAGCTATTAAGCCTGGTTGCGGACGTGGGTAGAGCGACTTGATCATATCGGGGATTCATGACAGGTCGGGATGGCAGATACGCTATGGTGGATGAGCATCCCTTGAGGGAAAGGAGACAAGACGGTCGACATACGCGTTCCTGTGTGAGGGCGGTAATATTTCATTGGCCCAGCCTCTGCCCGTTCCTTCCCCTTTGAGGATGGTGTGGCACTCGCGCTCCGGCTTCCACTCGGTGACTCTGACGAGCGAAATTCATCAGCGTCATCGTCTTCTTTTTGCTTCTCGCGTTTGTTTTCAACGACTACTCCATTATGTCTGTCCACTATGGTTGCTTATCACTTTACGACAATATTCGGCTGATGCATACCTGGATTTTTGGTGTCTTCTTAAGGCATCAGGCTGTAACACGAGAGCCATGATAAGTCCAGTTACTGCACGCAAGGGGAAAATGATTCACTTGCCCGAGTAAAAGTAGCTTCACACTGTGGGCAGGAACTATCGCATCACCATCAGTAACTTAAATGAGCGTAAAATAAGTCAAGATGACCGACAAATTCGGCAGCGAATGTAATCTCGTCGTTCTTTGGTGCCTCTTCAAGTCGGCCTCACGGGCAAATTCTTTATTACAGCCATTTATTTTACAAGGCCAGACGCCAGTGATCGGCGCTGTTTTTTTCGTCCTGGCCGTTGATTTCTTCTTGCTCGGACTGTCTTTACTGACGTCCGTCTAATCGAGTGCAGCGGGTAAGTTGTAAAGGACAAACCCAAGAATGATCGGAAAAGGTTGGGCGACTAAATGGACGAGACTGGCACGAATCTCAGGACACTCACTGATCCATGTACATTGACTTTGACCATGGTCCCGACAGAATTTATACACCCGTTTCAACGTTTGCAGGGAATTTATTGTCTCATATGAACGTCTGAAAGTGGTCTCTGGGTGGCGTGGCAGGCCAAATTGTGGCTGAGCGGGGGGTGCGGCGTGTTTGGTCATTGGGATTCACCACACATCAGGTCAAACAACGCTGACAAGATTGAGATTATCCAATTCATGAGATGTATCAAAGCAACAGCAGAGCAAAATACGATATATCTATGATACAACGAACGGCGTTTGCGACGGGGGGCGTCAACTTGCACCCGAATATTCTCACTTGATTTCCGCGTCAGAACGCAACCCATGAACACCACAAACAACTCACCTGTCCCATCTGGCTCGCCCATGCCGTACAACATTTCAGTTGGATGGAATACAAAAGAGCTGGAACGAGGTATATACGGCGATGGTAGTGCCCGGCTGCTTGGTGCATACAACAGACCAGTCGATACGCTAAATGATGAAAGTGGTGTTAATCTATTGATGGACTGAATCATTGTTTTCTGTGTCCTCCAATTCAACGGCGACACGGCTGTGGTTCTTTGATATCGGGATCAGACCATGGTGTACCTCTTAGGTGATCATCACTTACATCCCAAACACAGGTGTTAAAGCGTGCACATCAAAGGCCGCCACCGTCGTTCCAGGTGGGATAGGATTCCACGTATGGATAGGCGACTCCCCTGCACGAATATCAAACAGTTTCACTTGCCCATCCAAGCTGCGTATTCGAGATGAGATGATTCTTATCGCGGTAAAGACTTGACTCTTACTTACCTTGTAGAAAGGTACTGCGCACTGTAAGTCGGATGCCAACGAACATTCTGTATCCAGGCTGTATGTTCGGAGTACGACCGAACAATTGAGTCCTCTTCCAGACGGCGATCGAACATCTTGACCGTTCCATCAGCAAAACCAGCAAGGAAGGTTTGTGATGGCCCAGGGTCAGAGGAAATGGAGGTCACAGGGCTGTCCGAGCTGGTCTCTAGATCCTACATATTGAACGTTGAGTCCCGATTGATGATCTCGCTGGTCTGGTGGACACGCACCAGGCCTTGAGTCTCGGTTTGGGCATCCCAGGCCTTGATGACACGCGCATCGCCGCCAACCAACAATACCCCCGCAGCTTGCTTCCAGTCCATCACCATGCCACTGCCCTGCCTCATTTGCAAGACTTCGTTCAGGCCCCGGAAGGCGCTAACCATTTGGACGGGTCCCTGGTTCATGTGTGAGTCGAAATTTCTGTACAACCGCACAATGCCCTCGGCTAAGAGGTATAACTCAACACTACAACTTTCAAACATTTGAAGAAAATATCTTACAAGAACCGGTCACAATGATACCTCCCACGTCCTGGTTGATGATATGTAGCGAGGTAATGCTGGTACCCGAAGGATTACCGTTGCAGAAGTAGTTCAACCGTGTTCGTTGCGACCAATCCCACACGCTGGAGCATTTGTTAGCCACTATGTTCGTAACGAACAGAACAAGTCATACCTAATCATATCATGCTCGTTGGCAACAACTAAATGATGATCATATGAATGGAAGGCCATCGTAAGAGGGCAGCCATTTATCTGCAACGTCGCAACCTGTTTATCCCATCTACAGTGTTCTGTCATGACTCTATTTAGCCGCGCAATGGATGAGGTCAGTGGTACTGACCTGCTAGAGGTGTTTGGGCTTGGGTATCCGAAATCACTTGTTCGTTCCTTTGTTGCCGCCACACTTGATAATTGTACTGCACGCTTCCGGGTTCATCTGCCTCGGCTTGCTGTAATTCAACGTCAGTTTTGCCACTTTCAACCGGACAGCGAATGCATTGCGTACTCTCATCTGAGGCTCCTTGAAGTACTCACAGCACCAGTCAAAGAACGTGCTTTTGAGGGGCAAAATGTCCCTTATGCCCAAACCCGTGCCAAGTCCAAGAACAACACTACTGCCGCCCGAATCCACAGAGAAAGTGCTGTTGCTAGGGCTGGCCATTCCGCCGCCTAGGTTTGCATGCCGCCTAGGGTGAACACCAGAGCGCCTGCGAGCCCTCAATCTCTCCATATCCTCCTCCATCAGAGCCTCCATAACTTCACAGGCATCAAAGTCTGTTTGAGGACCGTGTCGCTCTTGATACGAACCCGAGGATGGTGAAACTCGAGGCTGCGTTGCTTCGATAAAACCATACCGCGAGGGCGATGTTTCGGAGCGGGCATAAGGTGAAGCATACTGAGCTACGTTCAGATTCGGTGATGGCGGTCGTGATACGACATCGGCATACTCTGTTCGAGTAGATGCGTGCGAGCCGGTGGCAGAGCGTGGCCCCGCAACGTTTTCTCCTGACCCGGAATGGGACGGGAATGCGATGCCATCAACAAGGACTTTGAGAGCGTTGGCAAATGATGACGTTCGGCGAAGGGTGTTGCTGACGCCCATTGAGATAGTACTGGACATTGTATCGCTGCGGATCAGGCCAGGCCGAGGAATACCGCTGATGGAAGCGGTGCTGGGAGAGGGCGGAGCTGCGTGACTCAAGGATGGTGAATGTTGAAGATTCGATACACGGATGCGGGGATCACTCTTTGGAGAGCTAGTCTTCCGATCAGGAGGCATTAGCGGAGCCTGATCGAGTGTTGAGCTTTCCAGGCGAGCGAACGGTGATTCTAGTACCAGCGCCATGACATAGTCAACGATCGTCTGGGCATTGGTTGCAACTTCATGGTATGGATCGACGGAGAGATCTAGAAGGACAACAAAGATGGTGAAAAAAGAGGATAAAAGAACGCGATTTTCTTCCCGCAGCTGCTCGTCTTCACCAAAGCCATCTAGCCATTCAGTTATGGCTTGGTTGGTGATGTCTTCGTCGTGCATAATCGGGTTGTGGTGAGCGCCTGACCGCCATCTCCGGTCTTCTTCCCAATACAACCAAGCGCATACGACAAAGTAACCTCTCCATTCCTTGACTAGACAGCTAATTAAAACCAGCAATTCCTTCCTTGCCATGGGGCTCGCATCATCTTTGATGGCGAGAGTCGCGCCAGTGGCGACGGCTACCTCCATTCTGAAGTGATCCCTTTCTTCTAGGTGATACATCGTACCTGACCCTCCACCACCCTGTTTATTAGAGTCTGCAGAACTACTCGTGCCCATGAATGTTCCAAGAGCATATAAAGCCGCCGATCTGACTTCCGCCGAGTCATCCGATAGCATAGTAATCAGTTTGTCTTGCGTACCCCGATCAACACCGTAGACCTTGATCTCGTCGTTCCCAGCCCACATCTGAGCAATGCAAAGTGCTGTCCATTGACGCAAGAGAAAGTCGGGTTCATCAAGCCGGTCATAGCAACTATCGAAGACTCGTTCATTCCAGCACGCCACTTGGCCGTGAGGAAAGTCGCGAGAAATGGCAGCCAAAATGAATGAGCACATTGCCTTATGCTCAGAGCTATTTGGTAGCACGTCATCATTTTTCATGCCAAGAACACCTGAAAAATATTTGTATCCTTGCGTATTATACAGATCGGTTTGCACAGATGGGTCGACAGCGAGTATGCGTGCCCAGATAAATATGAGCACAGGACGGAGGTCCTGACCTGCAGCCTGAAGGAGTTTGGATATATATGGAAAAATGCCAATAGTGAGAACGAGATGAACAGCCCAAGGGCCGAGATCGACAAATTGTGAAAGTAGAATGAGAGCGCGTAGCCGATGTGGTTGAGAGAGAAGGACCTGGAGGACGATTGGCAACTGATCAGGTGGTTTTCGCGGCACGAGATGACTGTCAGATCCATCCAACACGTTACGACCAGCGTACTCGGCCGGACATTTATCTCCCACAGTAGGTAGAGACAGTGGTCCTTTTCTAGTCAGAGCTGAACCACCGCGTGAAATCCAGACTTCAAACGCAGTAAGCTGGTCAGCAAAGAATTTGTTGGGTACATAAACGTATGACTTGTCGTTGGGACCCCTTGTTGGACTGATGCTAGGTTCCTGCTGATACATTGGTCCATTCTGACCAATTCGACCTGGCTTTGAGCCGATTGGCGTCATCGCATTTGAAGCGGCCTTGTCCGTGCTTTTGAAGAGCAGGTCAGGAAGTTGGCGTAGGCATGTATCCACTGCTAGGTCCCAAGTAGCCCACAGGAGATGAGTGTTCGTCGGCGGGAGGGGAGGATATGTATGAGGAGTACAGTGATAATTCTTCATGATACGTTCTGCGAGCAGGAAATTCCGGAACAGCGATGCAATCAGAAGATCACAGCGATACAGCCTGGTGAAGAGTTCACGAGGGAATGTTGTCCATGCAATAGTATCTGTAATTGCGGTAAAAATCCAGTTGAGCTCTCCCAACGGCGTCCTTCTGTCCTTGAGATCACCAGGGAGTTGCATGACCATATCCGCTGTAATGTTATTTGGTAACTGGTGGTTCATTACGAAATAACGAAGGGCGATGTCAATGGGAGACGTAAGACATGAGGTGAAGATATCTCCAGGCAATTCAGGGCAGGACGGAAGTTGTTCGTGCGCAGCGCAAGCAGCTAACTGCAGCGAGTTCATTAGAGGCTGGTTGCCCTCTGGGTATCCGCCGTACGCCATATGCATTTCTTGGTCACGTCGTTCAGCAAAGACTTTGAAATTGTGTAGCAGATGGCCGGCTGCAGAGCAATCCCAAATGTAAACACCGGGGGAACCTAGCCAACCCTGAATCTCTTGCAGTGATACGGGGATATATTGTGTGTAGTCCCTGTTGAAGCACCAGAGTTCACCACTTGCAGTTGGTTTTGGAACGCCATGACCATTATAGTAGAATAACACGGCCTCCTCTTTCGCTTGTTTGCGCAGAGTTTGACAAAAGCGACGAAGGTCTTCCAAGGACGGGTCGAGGATAGGCTTGTACGCTATTTTGAGGCTGAGACCCTCAAACTGATGCTGTAGATTGGAACCGATGGCTTCCAGAGCTTTGTGAGAAGGCATGCTGTGCGGATCTACCCAGCACTCAAGCACGGCGCAGGGATTGGTTTTGACTATATCTGGAGGGTCTACGTCGATGTTAAGGCAGAGAACCAGCGCAGCGTTTGCTGTTTTCAACTTTCCGGGAATAGAGCCACGCCATGGTACTGTCTTTTGGGAATAAGATGGGCCTGGCGTAGGATTACCACATGTGAGGTGTCGCTTGGCAGACCAGTAGGGAATTGGAGGGGCGGGGTCTGGCAGAGTATCAAGCGAACCGTTGATACGAGGATCCCGCTCTGAACTTGTCCCGCCATTTAGCTCCCTGGAATGGCGAGTGCGTGAGGATCTTGATGTTGAACGGCCGTCGCGCTCGGTATCGGAATCAGAGCCGTGTGTTTGACCGCCAGACGAAGTTGACCATGGACCCGCACCTGAATAAGATTGAGCCAGACCGCACGAGACCAGATGAGACTGACCAGGGGCGAAGCGCGGGCCATTGCGATGTTGGCCGCGGTGACCAAACATCGTTCAGGGTCTGTGCGGCACGAATCTGACGAAATGCGGGTAAAGGCTGGGAGGACGGCGGGCGCGTATTGGCGGTCTCACGGCATGCGCCCGTCCTGAGGACCATGTCCGACCTCCACGTCGCCCTCAACACCATCGTCGACATCCCTCAAGGCCGTGGTGTTGTCCGTTTCGTCGGCCAAACCTCTTTCTCAACAGGCGTATGGATCGGCATAGAGCTCTATGAGCCGAACGGCAAGAACGATGGCTCCGTCAACGGCATGGTATACTTTGCCTGCAAGATGAACTATGGCGTCTTTGTCCGTCCCGGGCTTATAAAGGCCACGTATGGCCTTGAATCGGACGCGGGACAGAGCGTTCGTTCTCAGCAGATTCATCTCGCACCATGTTGACCACCTCCACAGCGTTTGCCAGCAGGCGTTCGCCCCGCTTTGGGGCATCACCGTACGCCAAGCACCCCTGGTCTTCTGCGCGCCAACTCGACCAGAAGCAATGCGTCTTCATCTGGCACATCCCCGCGTCCAACGAGCCCAGCAAAGCAGCCAACAACTCCTTATGCACAGGCGCCAATGACGCCGTCTGGTATCTCCCATGCACAGGCTCAAACGACGCCATCCGGTATCTCTCGAATCAATAGGACGAACCAGCCTTCACCTACGAAACGTATTCCTACCATCCCACCGCTGCCACGCAAATCGTTGTCGATGCGATCTGCAGACGCCCCAGTATCACCCATCTTAGCATCACCTTCCCCGTCTATACGCAATATTCCTACTCACTCATTCGCAGCATCGTTTACACCAACGCATAAAAGGACGCAGTCTCCAATTTCAATGCAACCCCCTAGACAATCATCGCCACCTCCACCTTTGCCTTCCTTGTTACCCCAAAGTAGCCCGCGAATACCACCACCATCCCCGAGCCAAGGCAGCGGACTCTCGCAAACTTCGTCACCTATCCAGGTCGCACAAGTAAAGTCTATATATTAAAATAGTCCGCTCTCTAACTATTGATTTAGACTCGTTCTCTAGACGACCAAGAACTTCAAGAACTACGTGCCAAGATACGCGTTCTTGAGACGAGAAGATCTGATGACGCGCGGCATATACGTGAGCTCGAGTCTCGATTGAACGATGCAGAATCCTTCGTGTCCCTCCGTCCAAAACTCCAGGCCAAGCTGAATGCAACACAAACAGAGCTCACTGATACGCGCAGAGAACTTGCTGATGTACAACAACTGTCGCAGTTGGCAGAAAGCCGGGTAGTTGATTCGCAGGAGCAACTTGAAATGGCCATGCTCGACAAGGAAGTTGCTGAAGAGAGAGCTGAACTAGCCGAGTCTGAACTTGAAGAAGTCAAGGAAAAGCTTGCAGTACTTCAAGTCGAGCTGAATGTTTTGAAGCAAGGTGGTGAGTATCAAAATTATTGAAATGTGGACTGTGACCAACACAGAGCATAGGCCCAGCTGCAGACAGTGGGGGAAATGACAGTGTCAAGAATACCCTAGAATACATCCAACTCGAGAAACAGAACGAGCGTCTGAAGGAAGCTCTGATCAAGCTGCGGGATGTAACTTCGGACACTGAACAGGAACAACGCAAGCGGATCATGGAAATGGAAAAAGACATCAACGAATTTGAAGAACTGCAAGGTGCATGTTGTAATATGTATCTGATCAACCGTCTGACAACTCCATTAGCACAATATGACGAAGCTTTGGTCAAGTTGGCAAATGCAGAAGTTCAAGTCGAAGATCTTAAATTACAACTGGATGATGCACTCGGAGCGGAGGAAATGTTGGTTCAACTGACTGAACGCAATCTGGAATTGGGTGAAGTGCGTTTGCAAACAAACCCAGATTTTCTAGTTCTCATTATTTCACAGAAAATCGAGGAGATGCGCATTACAATAGAAGATCTGGAAGCTCTTAAAGAACTTAATGACGAACTCGAGGAGAACCATGTTGAGACAGAGAGGCAATTGAACGCAGACATTGGTACGAATAGCCCAACCCTCTTTCATACAATGGACCGATCGTTGTTTTAGAGTTCAAGGACACCCAAATCCGCGAATACGTTCACAAAGTTGAGACACTTGAAGATGCTATCCTAGACCTGGAAGGCACCATTGGACAATTCCGTGAATTGGTCGTACAGCTACAAAGTGAACTCGAGACACTAAGGGCACAAACCCAGACAGCGCAAACCGAATCTGCAACTGCCGCTTCTCAGACGGCTGCCATCATGTCGCTCAATCTCAGGTTACAATCCTCAGCATCCAAGAATCAAGCGAGGAACATTGACTTTGAGTTAACGAAATTGGAAGCGAAGGAAGCTCGCGAACTACTAAGCATAGTGCAGGTATGTGATGCGCATGGACATTGCCTGCATCCTCTAACTCCTTTGAAGCCGTATCTGCCCCAGATATATGTGGAGAATGATAGTGACGCGACGCACTGCTATCTCTTTTTCCAGCGCCTCGCATGCAAAGCTGACCTTATTAACAACGTAGTAGCGCAAGCCAATAACCTCCCAGACTCCCTCGATGGGAACGTCTCAGAAGTACTTGTAGGTGTTTGTGAGGTATGTCCATCGTTATACATCCAATCTTTCCGCTCCTTACTTCCAATCGCAGATGCGTGCTCGCATTACAAACCTATCGACACTGTGCCGGAGATTTTCAGCCATTCTCCGTCGCTGTGATGTCGACTCTTTCTTGTCGACAGGACGATTGTATGCAGAAATCGCCCCAATGGAGAAACGCATTGACATACATATCAACCTTCTTCGACGAGATGAGTTCCGTGAGATGGAGTGTGTCAGTGACATTGTCAAGTAAGCTTGTGTTGACACGTTATACTTCCAGCAATTGACCATCCACTAGGATACAGGCACAGTTTGACCATATTGCCGAAACATATTTCGCAGGATTTGATCATGACCTAGGGGAGCGTGAATTGGGTTATGTTATGATGCTGGATCACGATCTCGACATGTTTGCTGCATCAATCGGATTGACCAAGACCTCTATCACCGATATCGTGGAAGACGAAGGTGAGATGTTATGTAAACTCGTATTTGTCATTAAATTCATGTGTTTCAGACATCGCGACAGACCTTGGTGGATACGATATTGAAGAAGAGGTATTTGCACCTGTTCAGAAGCTCCTCGACCAGTGCAAGAGCGCTAAAGCTCTCTCCAAGTTAATGATTCGTCCACGATATGGATACGTTTGATGAGATACCTTTATCTAGGAAGCTCACGAAGCGAATGACAGACCTTACCCATGACAACGCAGCACTGAAATCTCACCTTTTATCTCAGATGAAAAGCCTTACCAACATCGTTGCAGAACTTGTGAACTTTGGTATCTCTGTATGTATTCTCGACAAATGATGCACAAGAAAGTTGACACCTCTACCCAGCTGGCTCAACAGATCATGCCACACTTGAGCGACGCTCGCAGTGCCAAGTCACCATTCCAACTGAACACCGTTCTTGCCCTAGTGAAGCAGATAGCCACGTCTACCGTAGCAAAGGGCTTGAAGCCAGGTGCCTCGGTTTGGGATGCCGTCCGAGATTTCATCACCCAACTGATCGCGGACGGCGCTAAGCTCTTGCCCCTTGTGATGGAGGCAGAGAACGTTTTCAAGCGTAAGGTCACATCTCCTGTGATAAAACAGCGGATTGACCATGTATGTAGTCTCTGGCGTAGCTCCATGGGTGATACGCGTGGACGAGATCAAAGCGAACATTGCTATCAACGTAGAAGCTGAACGTAAAGTGGCTCAACTTAACGACGAAATTCAAGGGTTGGTACGCAGTCTCAAAACGAAAGATCAAGGGATCCAAGAATCGACAGTCAAGATTGAGCTAATGGAACGCCGGATGGAGACGGTCAAGAAACAAGCTGATACAATTCTCGATCTTGAATCAGAATTGTCCAAAGCCAGAAAGCAAGAGAGAGCTTATGAAGAAGCGATGGAGCAGTTACAGACAGACCTAGATGTTTTCGAACAGGAAAATGTCAAATTAAAGGCTGATGGTGCTGGACATGAACGTCAAAGTAGGTTCAAAGAACTTGCCTTTTGCTAGTTTGCTGAGATATTACAAGCCTCGCAACAAACAGCTGAACCTGAAAATGCCGCAGTCGAAGGAAGCTTTGAAACTACGTACCTTTTGGAGCAGGTCAATTGTTTCTGTTTGACGGTGAATACGACATACTTACCTGATTTCCAGATTGACGCACTACGCGGAGCAGTTCGATTCCTTCGCACAGAAAATTCGTATCTCAAAGGGCAAGATCTACTTCGTGAGATCGATTCATTACCTCCTCTTCCAGATACCATGTCACGCTGGCCAGCCACTCCACCGCTGGAGCCATCAACACTATCCGATTCGGATGCGGACACTGATTCTGACGAGCGCTTGGCAACTCCTCCACCTCGCTTGTCCCTGCGCGCTCTCGCGACGGAAACAAAACTTCTCTACCGCGACGTCATCCGGTTCTCATCGACGCCTCGCGTTGTTGACCTCTCTGTTGTCAATGCGGCGCGCGCGAAAGCCAAGAACGGGAAAGCATGGATGCCAAAGAAAAAGACGCCCGCACATCAAGTGTGGGAGCGAAAAGCTGAAGCTGAGCGGTTAAATAGACGTGTGCAAGGACTCCTGGACAAAGCTAGCACGATCTCCAGCATTCATTAAAGCTTTTAATTCACGATATCTTTAAGTTATATCTTTAATGGATACCCGTATAGCACATTATATCCTCATCACCATCAAAGGAGAAAATGCAACGTAAACAAATGAGATGGACAACTGCCCATGTAAAAATAAAATGGACTGCTAGGGTGAGAAGTTGACGCGAAGCATGCTAACGGTGAACAGCACAAATCATTGGTGGCTTATGCACTACGCACCCTGGGAATGCTATTTTTCACACAGTAAAAATAGTATCTAATTACAGACGAATTTCGGAGGGCTTTACACTCCCCCCCCATTCCCGGTGGACTCCTGGTACATCCCGGGACTCTACCAGGACTCTACCGGGAATTCCCGGGACGGAAAGTTGGCTCAGAGCAAGGGCAGATTTACGAGGACTGAACTGGGACCCCCACTGGAGTCCCAGTTAAGTCCTCGCAAACCTGCCGGGATTGGTCAGGATGGTCCTGACCAGGAATCCCGGGGAATCCAGGTGGACTGGGTGCCATGCTTATATACATTATGTGACAATGTCACATGACAGTCAATGACACGTAATGCTGTGTTGTTGATCATCACATGATATGTGCACTGGTGCCAGTGAGCCTCAGCCTCCCTCATATTGATATGCCCTGCCCATCGACACAAGCACCCCATTCACCACCTGCCTGCTCAACGTGTTCAACCCGCAAGCATGCCAAATCAACAAGCTCAACCAAGAGCACTGATCAAGCACATAAAAAGGTCAAGGAGTCAGGTGCAGCAGAGGCAATGTTAAGCAGGATGGTGTGCCCTCATCCATCTCTTTTTTTCCATCTTTTGACCTCATATCTATTCCCTTTTCATGCCCGCCCTTTGATCTCATGGCCAATCACAAATTTTGTGCCCAACATCCACTGTGTCTGCTCATTTGCCTCATGGCCTTTTTGTTTTGTCTCATGCCCACTTGATTTGCCTCTTGTGCCCACTTGATTTGCCTCTTGCACCCACTTGATTTGTGTTATGAACCAACCCCTAAGTTCGATGCTTTGATGCATTCAATGCCTTATCCAACATCTCACTTATCTAAGAGACACTATCTATGTACAACACAAGGCATAAGGCATATACTCACCAATGGGGCTCAGTCAACTATGTGCTACATGGAAGCCTTACTACAGGCAACAGTAACAGTAATGAGACAAGGCCATAGAAGGGGCAACAGTCGCGGAGGCTATATCACATGTCATCATCAGTCTAGGATGCAGTACCAGAGATGGGACCAATGTACAGGTCATGATGGATACAGTGGACGACTCACAAAGCTTATCAGAAGGATAAGATCTTATCAAGTGATCTTATCTTATCTTATCACTTATCACATCAGGATGGGATTCTTTATTGGTGTTATCCAGGATCTTATCATAGATAAGATAAGGAGGACATGAGGCTTACAGTGTAGCATGAGGATGCAGTATGGCAGAGGCACAGTAGGCACAGTCGGACATGAGGGAAGGGCAAGGAAGCTAGGTAGGGGTATATAAGGACTCTTGTAGGAATAGTTACTCTAAGACTTGAGATAGTTTGTCTTGCTCAGGCAACTACCTAGTTTTCACCCAATTCACTCTCTTTTCTCTGATCATCTCTTTGCTTGCTTGCAGTGAGCTTGAGTGTTGTGTTGTTTGAGTGTAGCTCTTAACATAATCTCGAGTCTTCCTACACTCATCCTCATTGTTTCACGAGGCACTTGGCAATGCTTGCTCAGCCTTACCAACATCACCTACAACAACAATCCTTTTTTTGACTATGACTTGCATGACTTGCTTGTTGATGTCAAACCACATTTCAAATCTTGCCAGTCACCATCACACGTGGCTGTTCTCTTTTTTCTCATGGGTTCCCTACCAGACTAGGCAACCTTCAAGTTCTCACGATACAATCTTTGTGTGGGTGTCTTCTAAACATCCTACATTGAAAGTATCTAGCTCTTATCTTTTCTCCTATTCCTCAAGGTGTTGCACTTGAGCTTGCAACCAACTTCGACAGCAGATAGACTCAGTCCACAAGTAGACTGACTACAGGGTAATTCATCCCTGCTGGCAACACAAGGTTTCTGGATGAGAACAGTCTGATCATGGTTGAAAGTGTGGGCAGGCACTGGCCAGATAGCTGTACCAGAAATCTTGGAAGAACTCAAGGAATGAGTGAAGAAACTGACTGATTGCATCTGTATCAAGGGGTCAAAAGTCCCATTCCTGATCTCATCAATCAGATAGGGTGAAGTCCCAGGCAGAGTAGCTTTCAGTTGGCACTTGGTGGAATTAAATCAAAGATTCACATTGGGGTGCATTATTGACCCGATGATGAGCACGCTCTGCAGGTAACAGTGCAACGAGTACCAAACGCGGGTCTTAGCACCATGCTGACGGTCTCTTGGCTGTACCGTGGGTTAACGATGTGCCCTGACCTCCGCACTTATTAATCCGGTGGAACTCCGGTAAGAATAGCGATCTCCGGTACAGCAGACACGTAGACAGGAACTCCGGCAGACTCCGACACGGACTTAGGAACTTGGACAGCGTAATGAAACAGTGGAACCCCGGACTTAGCAATGGCATTCGCAAGTTTAGCCAAGCGCACAGCATCGGCATTCCAGCAAGTCACCAGGACCACATCACGCCAACCGCATCATACGAGAAGCAATGTTGCGCCACTTTACACAAGTGATATGCCCGCGCGTTTAGCACACACGGATGCACCAGTCTATCTGCGGAACAAGGTGACAAATATACAAGGGAATGTCAAAGCAGAGGGCCATAGAGAACCACTTTCAACGCTCGCCACCAACTTCACCCCTAGCGGACAACCCTAAAATGCTGGCTATCAGTATTCAGTTGCGCACTAGTCGCATAATGGCACAAAGTCAATATTCAGTTCGCGTGTTCCCCGCCGCACTAGTCTTTTCTGGTCATTACCCGATCGCGTTGATGAGCATTGGCTGGAGCCAATGCTGCATCCATGACTTTGGGACAGGATTTGGTAAGCAGGACTTAATGTAGTCAGTAGTAGGATTTGTAAGCAAGTCTGGTACTTCGATTTTACCTGCAATGAATGGATTAATCCTTCGTTTCACCCTCATTTCCGGCTCCCTTGCTCATTTTCTTTCACTTCCACTATGGCTTAGTTGTACCCAGCCATGTCACCATCACTGTCACCAATGCCCACCAACGCCGACTCCGCGCCCACCGATGTCGGGGCAAATCCCAGGGCCTGCCAACAACATTCCCCTCTGGCCTGTGCTCCTGCAGTGCCAGGAATGAACTCATTAAATGGTGACCACCGCAGGGGTTCATTTCGGGAGATCGACCACCGACATCGCCAGCCGATGACTTTGCCTCAAGTAAATATTTTTTAGATTGTCTTAATGCCATCCAACGGCTGCCACCACATTCGTTTCAACATGTGTGGACGGTCCTTCACACAGCGCCCGTGTATTTCAGGCAGCGCAGCCACTCGATGCCGACCAGAAATTTCTTTGACACTGCGTCCATTTTTGCAACTCCAGCCCCTCGCACAACATGTTCGTTTAGGACTTTACGACTGTTTACTGGTCCAGCACTGGTTTTCCCACACGACGCGCCCATTTCTGCTGGCAACCCCGGTCCAATTTTATTATTATTTTCATTTTACAGGTCTTACTTACTCACGCCGCCGTTTTTCACCACAGACCACATCCCACTGGCTTTGACAGTCCCTCGCCAAATCAAGGAGCCTGGCGCTCCGCAATTTTCAATGTCTCAAGCATAGTCCTCACCCATCCCACCCCGCTGCACTTGTTTACAAACAAAACGAATCATTTTCTGACCGCCACCCTCATCATTTTGCCTGGCGCCCACGTTTTGCAAGATGAACCCATCCCCTAGCACCCCGCAGCGTTCTTTTACGAATGAAATGAAATGTTTTCTGACTGCCGCCCTCGTCATTTCGCCCAATGCCCACCTTTCACAAGATGAATCCGCTCATCCCACCATGCTGCATTCATTTACGAACGAAACGAATGGATTGCCAAACGCCGCCCACATCAATGACCCATTACCACCTGCCGCCCACCGTTCGCTAGGCGAAGACATCTCCTAGGCCCTCCCCCAGGTCTGTTTTCCGACCGCCACCCTCGTCAATTCGCCCAGCACCCGCCTTTCACAAGACGACCCCGGCCTCTAGCACCCCGCTGCGTTCATTTACGAATGAAACAAACAAAGTGCTGAATGCTGCCCTCGTCAATGACCCACTATTGTCCAGCACCCGCCGTTCGCAAGGCGAAGACATCCCCTAGTCCCCCCCCAGGTTCATTTTCTGGCCACCACAACAATTTGCCTGCCACCCCGTCGCAGTTACTAGTGTACACATCAATGCTTGGGCCTCCATCACCACTATCGACTCGCAAAAGCCACCACTTGCTCAGCATGTACGATGACTATGGCCACCAACACATCTTCTGTCAATCCGTAACACCCACCATTTTCAACTACCATTTTTGACAGCACTGACGTACCGACGTATCGTTTTTTTTACAAGTTTCTTTTTGTTACCTCAACAACTATGTGTACCGACATCCATAACCCGCCATTCGCCATGTTTGTGACAG
The DNA here is from genome assembly GCA_023014455.1 of Amanita exitialis. NCBI lineage: Eukaryota > Fungi > Basidiomycota > Agaricomycetes > Agaricales > Amanitaceae > Amanita > Amanita exitialis. Next base: position 506,950 of record JAEBUR010000002.1, read on the forward strand.
CCCCAACTTGTCAGTAGCCCAATGACCACCCCTGCACTTGCCCACCACCTCTTGACACCAACCAGGTTTTTTTTCGACACCAACAAATTTTTTTCCGACATGGGCTAGATGTCTCTGGGACTTTTATGGACCATTCAGAATGGGAGTTGACCAAGGACAGTCAAAATTTTAAGTGGGGGGGATATGATGAGCATTGGCTGGAGCCAATGCTGCATCAATGACCTTGGGACAGGATTTGGTAAGCAGGACTTAATGTAGTCAGTAGTAGGATTTGTAAGCAAGTCTGGTACTTCCATTATACCCCCAACAAATGGATTAATTCTTTGTTTCACCCTCGTTTCCAGCTCCTTTGCTCACTTTACTGTCTCTTCTACTATGGCTTAGTTGTATGCAGCCACGTCACCGTCACCGTCACCAGCGCCCACCGACGCCGACTCCACGCCCACCGATGTCGGGGCAAATCCCAGGACTTGCCAACAAAATTCCCCTCTGGCCTGTGCTCCTGCAGTGCCAGGAATAATACTCATCACCATGACTTTGGGACAGGATTTGGTAAGCAGGACTTAATGTAGTCAGTAGTAGGATTTGTAAGCAAGTCTGGTACTTCGATTTTACCCACAATGAATGGATTAATCCTTCATTTCACCCTCATTTCCAGCTCCCTCGCTCGTTTTCTTTCACTTCCACTATGGCTTAGTCGTATGCAGCCACGTCACCGTCACTGTCACCAACACCCACCAACGCCGACTCCATGCCCACCGATGTCGGGGCAAATCCCAGGGCCTGCCAACAACATTCCCCTGTGGCCTGCACTCCTGCAGTGCTGGGAATGAACTCATTAGCATGCCCTTCACAGGGACATCAAAGCGCTAGCTTGCCGTCCACGTTGTTTCAGCTTGCCCGAACCGGATTTCCATCGAGAAGACAGGAATTTTCAAGAGCCTGCCACGTTCCTTCCCTTAGCCTAAACTCCATTGGGCTGGAAGTAGACATATCACCAAGTGATTGTAGATTTCTTGACAAGACAACATCCTCTCTACTTGAGAGTGTCATCCCTTGGTTGCCAAAAGAAGAGACTACTGTCTGTAGTGCTGAGAGACAGAAGTAGTTGAAGAATAGGATTCAGATATATAAATGCTGCATGACTTGCATGTTAATATACACACCTCATACACCACACTACCCACTATACCACCGGTAATCAAATCAGCAATGAATTGCCAGTTCAATAATATCCTACCCTATGCAAACCAATCCCTGATCAAAATTGGGAAGGCCTTTGAGACAGACAGGGTGCAAGAATGCACAGATGAGACTCCAAAGGAAGTCACTGGAGTGGTCGAGGACCACAGACAATGAGATGCTCATGTTAGAGCATACAGACAATGGCTCAAGGAGCAAAGGAAGCTGGAGTGCAAGGAACAGCATGAAGCAGCTTTAGTCAGGAAAAAGATGGTACCAGTCCAGCACAATATGCATGTGCTGAGATGGGTGAAGCATGTGGTGGAGGAACGCCAACAGGCTCAAGAGAAGATTCTTCAGCAAAGACAGCTGGAAGAAACGATGTGCTGGCAAGAGTCCAAGTATAAGACACTGGTGGAGGTGCTCAAAAAGTTTGAGCCAGAAACAGTCATTCAAGAAGCATTATTTGACATGCCATCGAATATACAACTGTTATTGATGGGTTGGGACATAATTACCCTTCACCACAATGGATTGGTTTTGTCAGCCAAGGAAAGAAATCGACTGATGCATGCACTCAATGGCAATGGAATGAACAATTGCCAAAGCCAGACAATACCACCAAGGAGGAAACCTAACAAAAGTATGAAAAAGTACATTGGAAGGTTAACACCAGAGCAGAGGGCTGGATTGGCACATGCATGGAAAAAGAAAGAGGAGGAAGGGTGGAAAAGGATACTGAGAAACAGGTATTCCATTCCAAATTTAGGAGGACAACCCAAGAGATGCTGGTTGGAGAAGGAGTGACAGGAAAGGATTGAAAGGATAAAGAAGTTATCTCCAAAGCAGAAGGAGATACTTGGGAAAGCATTGGGCTTTACAAAGGAGGCACCCAAAGGAAAACCTGTGGTGCAAGAAAGAACAGAAAGGCCATCCTGTCAGAAAGACATGATAGAAAGGGAGGACTATGTAGACTCTACTATAGGTCTACCAGAAATGTTGTACAAAGTAAAAGAACAGTGTCATCATATACAAAATGTACCTGTTAGTGCAACAAGAGGGAAATTACAAACTTGGTTGACTAAATGGATGGTGCAATGAGTTTGGGAACAGAAACAGGAGATCACCATAAGGGATTTCAATCAATGGGTGCATGAATTGCAAAGAGATGAGATCTGTCCTGAATTAGTGGAAGACCTCAATAAGGCAACAGAGGCAGATGCAGAGTGGTTCTTAACTCTGCTTAAAAGAAGGTGATTTGTGAAAACAACTGGGAAGAACCAGATGGACATTGATTGTGTGGCCACTACCATGTACACATTGGAACAAATGAATGTGAAGGCACTGTTAGACTCAGGTTGCACAGGATCATGCATAAGTGAAGAGTTTGTGGAAAAATACAAACTCAATAAACGGTGCTTGCCCAGACCAATAACAGTGTACAATGCAGATGGAATGCAAAATGCGACTGGAAATCTGGAATACATGGTACAACTAAAAGTCAAAATCGATGACCATGAGGAAGTGATGGAGTTTGGAGTCACCCAGTTGGGGAAGACAGATATGTTCCTAGGATTTGACTGGTTGAAATACCATAACCCAGTCATTGATTGGAGAAAAGGAGAAATACAATTCTCCAGATGTCCAGGAACATGTTGGAAATCATTGGAAGTAAAAGAACCTGAAGAAGAGGTTGATCCAATGGAACGTCTAGAAGATGGAGAGAAGTTGTTGGCAGTTCACATAGGTGAACCAGAACTATGTTTAAGAGCTTTTGTGTCAAAAGCTACTGAGATTGCAGCTGAGGGAAAGAAAGTGGAGCGGACACTAGAAGAAACAGTACCAGCTCACTACCTAAAGCATAGAAAGGTGTTCAAAAAGAAGACCTTTGACAAGTTACCGCCAAGACATCCATGGGACCATGCAATTGAGTTAATACCAGGATCAAAGCCCCTCGATTGTAAAATTTACCCACTAAGCAGAAATGAACAGGAACAATTAGATGCATTCCTAAAGGAGAATTTAGACACAGGATGAATCACACCAAGTAAATCTCCAATGGCACCACCATTCTTCTTTGTGAAGAAAAAGGATGGATCCTTGAGACCAGTCCAGGACTATAGGAAACTCAATGAGATGATGATTAAAAATTGTTATCCACTTCCATTGATTGGAGAACTGGTAGACCAATTGTCAAAGGCAAAAATCTTTTCAAAGATAGACATTTGTTGGGGATACAACAATGTCAGGATAAAGGAAGGAGACGAGTGGAAGGCAGCATTTAGGACCAACAGAGGCCTATTTGAACCACTTGTGATGTTTTTTGGATTAACAAACTCACCAGTGATGAGCATTGGCTGGAGCCAATGCTGCATCCATGACTTTGGGACAGGATTTGGTAAGCAGGACTTAATATAGTCAGTAGTAGGATTTGTAAGCAAGTCTGGTACTTCCATTATACCCCCACCGGATGGATTAATTCCTCGTTTTGCCTGCATTTCTGGCTACCTCGCTCATTTTCTTTCACTTCCACTATGGCTTAGTCATACGCAGCCACATCACCATCACCAGTCACCAATGCCCACCGATGCCAACTCCGTGCCCACCAATGTCGGGGCAAATCCCAGGACCTGCCAACCAATTCCCATCTGGCCTGCACTCCTGCAGTGCTGGGAATAAACTCATTACCGGCAACCTTCCAAACAATGATGAACAATATATTCAGGGAAGAAATTGCACAAGGATAGGTCGTAATCTATATGGATGACATTTTGGTCTTTTCAAAGATGCAAAGGGAGCATGAGACTCATGTCAACCAGATATTGGCAAAGTTAGCAGAACACAAACTCTCCTTGAAACCAGAGAAGTGTTGGTTTGACAAAGCAGAAATTGAGTTTTTGGGCCTAGTCATTAGCCAAGACTCAAGAAGGATGGAACAGGGAAAAGTTGAAGCCATAAAAAATTGGCCAACTCCAAAGACAAAAAAGGAACTTCAACAGTTTTTGGGGTTTATAAACTTCTATCGATGATTCATCCAAAATTTTGCAAAAACAGCCAAGCCATTAACAAAGCTGACAGGCAAGGTGGAATGGATGTGGATGGAATTCCAACAAGAAGCATTTCAGGGACTGAAAAGCCTTGTGGCAGAGGAGGTAGTCCTCAAAATTCCAGATGAGGAGGGAAAATTTTGGATAGAAGTGGATGCTTCAGATTTTGCATTGGGAGGAATACTATCTCAAGAAGGAAAAGATGGGCTCTGGAGACCAGTAGCCTTCATCTCAAAGTCACTCAATGAGGCAGAAAGGAACTATGAGATCTATGACAAGGAAATGTTGGTAGTAATGCATGCATTTTATGAATGGTCTCACTATCTCAAAGGGGCAAAACAGATAGTAGAGGTTCTAACAGATCATCAGAACCTCACATATTTCCAAAAACCACAAAATCTGAACAGATGACAGGCACGATGGGTGACAGACTTGCAGGAATACAACTTTGTCATCAAGCATAGATCGGGGAAGTCAAACTCAAAAGCAGACATCCTTTCCCAAAGAGCAGATCATCATCCAGGAGGAATGGATAATGAAGGAGTGATATTATTGAAGGAGAACTTATTTGTATGGGTCTATGATGATGATGATGCACTGGAAAACATCATCAAGGCTATCAGCAGAGTGTCATGGAGACAGTGGGAATCCCAGGTGCTGAAGGGATTAAGAAACAAGGACCCAGACTTCAAGCTGGAAGATGGATTGGTCACATGGAAGGGATGGGTGTATATTCCAATGGTTGTAAGACACTGAGAGTCAATAATGGAAATACACCATTTGTGGGGACATTCAGGAGTAGCAAAGACATTGGAGCTCATCACATGAAACTACTGGTGGTCCAATATGTGCAAAGACCTGGAACATTACATCCAAGGATGCAATACATGCCAGTGGGTGAAACCTAACAGGCAGAAGCACACAGCTCCCCTAATCCCAAATGAAATTCCAAAAGAACCATGGGAAATCATCTCAGTGGATATGATGGGACCTTTGCCAGAGTCAAAGGGAAACGATGCTGTGTTGGTTATAGTGGACCAGTTCACTAAGAAGTCATACTTCCTACCCACAGCAACAACAGTGACATCACAGGGAATTGCAGTCTTGTTTAGAGACAATGTGTTCAGAGAACATGGATTACCAAGAAAAGTAATCAGTGACCAAGGACTGCAATTTGTGTCAAAATTCATGTCAGACCTGTATGGGATGCTAGGTATCAAGGGAAATCCATCAACTGCATATCACCCACAAACCGATGGACAAACAGAAAGAGTTAATCAGGAAGTCAAAGAATTCCTGTCCATGTTTGTTAATAACCATCAAGATAACTGGAGTGACTGGCTGGCAGTAGCGCAGTTCTGCCACAATGACAGAGTCCACTCAGCAACAGGGTTCACATCATTTTTCATGAACTATGGAAGACACCCAAACAAAGGACTCAACCCAACCTATCAACCAAAGGTCATGGCAGCACAGGAGTTGGCAAAGGAAGTGAAGGAGATACATGAACAAGCAACCAAATCCTTGGAGAAAGCAGCAGATGCAATGAAAAGACAGTACAATGAACATCATCAGGCATCAAGACAATACAAACCAGGAGATAAAGTGTATCTTAGCACAGAGCATTTGCCAACACTACAGGTGACTAAGAAGCTGGATGGGAAGTTTGTGGGACCACTGGTTGTAGTGGAAAAAGTGGGAGCATCAGCATACCAATTAAGGATTCCAGCATCATGGAAAATATACAATGTTTTCAATGAAACATTGTTAAAACCATATAAAGAACTGGTATTCCCCTGACAAAAGCAGAAAGCAGCAGAACAAAAGGAAGCACAGATGGTGGAAGAGTCAGTGGATGATGAGTATGAAGTGGAGGAAATTCTGGACAGTTGAGTCAGTGGGAGAGGAAGTGGAACTCTGGAATATCTTGTCAAATGGAAAAACTACCCTAGGGAGGAATTGTCTTGGGAAACAGCAGCCAATGTGGCCAATGCAGCACAAATGGTTAAAAAGTTTCACAAGGAAAACCCTGCAGCACCATGGGTGATCCAAGGAAGAGCAATGGCTGTTACAATTATGTGCACTTTTCATTTTTCTTATGTCAGCACCTGCCTCTTTTGGTGCTTATGCAATCTCTTCTATTTCCATATGCTTATGCAATGTCACACAACATCTGCTGTGACTCTATTCTTACTTATGCCACATGCCTACCTTCGTTCTGTCATACTGACATCACTATGACCTCACTCATGACGTGTTATGACGTCTACTATCATTACATCATACCCATGACGTTCTTTACCTCTTACAGACAGTAGGTTTATGTATAAATAGCAGAGTTTGTCATAGGTCGAACCTTAAGTTTGACTTAGCTTGTACAAACCTTATTACTTGCTGCAAGTTAATCTCTGGCAACCTTAACAAGGTTGTGGTGAGATCTCAAGTCGTAGTTCACGTGCTCTCACCTATAACCCTCTTATCAAACCTGAGTCTCACCTTATAGGCTCAGCACTGTTTACCCACTCGTGTTTGCCAGGCTTATCTCATCACCATTGTCTTGGACAATCCTCGTGGCATTATGTCATCGGGTAGATTGACAGACGACTTGATCATCATAACAATTTAAGCCGAACTTACCTAAACAGCTCGAGTATTAGCTCATTAGCGCACAGACCATTGAACTTCCTGAGAGCTGGCCAGTAGGTTACTGGTGCCTGATCAAGATTTCTGGAATCTTCACAAGAGGAGCTCCCCCACTGAACAAAGCAACCAGAGGACTTCGAAACACATACACACTTCAAGGAGAAGTAATCTACAAAGATAGCCAAGATCAGATCTGGAAATACAGACACTCTGATACCCCTGTCAAGCTACACCATTTTTGGATACCACAGTATAATAACCACCCACCCAACGGAGCAGTTAGATTCCAAGGATTATACTATCTCACAGGAGTAGAAGTTATCTTTGACACCAGTAAATCTCACTGGACTTACTATCAAAATGATGAAGTATGTTGTGTAGAAGACAAAGCTTTTCAAGGACCATACTATGTTCCTGGAGGGATCAACAATGTCCCTGAGCACCTTAGATCACCTGAAGTAACTGGAGAATCTTCTAGTGGAAAGGGCAAATTCCGTGCACCTAGTGACTCAGATTCTGATTCTTCCTGAGAGGAGAATACAATTGAATCTAGTGACCTATTTGAGACTGCCCCATTCAAAGCATTTCAAGAGCTAGGAACAGCACAACCTAGCCCCTTGCAGTTCACTTCCACATTAGGAAACACACCAAGACTGCTTTTATCTTTAGACCTTGCACAGACTAGTGGACCATCTTCAGACAAACAACCAGAAGAAGAACCAACTTCTGAATCACCTATACCTCCATTAAGAACCCCTACTCCACCACCTCCCAGAACACCTACTCCACCACCACCACCACCAGACAACGACCCTAATATCAAAATGGCCGACGCAAATGCTGATCAATGCATCAAGGGTCCCATGCCCACTAAATTTGAAGGGAACTGCAAATTAGCCGAATTATTTATGAATGATTGCGAGATGTTCTTCGAGATCAATACCGGTTATAACACCGATAAGAAGAAGATCATCTTCGCACTCATGCACATTGGCGGAAATGCAGGCCAATGGAAGCTAGCTAAATTAAGTGACCTAAACAACGCAGCAGCATGGGGAACTTGGGCTGCATTCAAAGAGTCATTTGAGAGTAACTGGAAACAGGTGGACAGCCCTGGAAGGGCCATGACAGAGCTATACAAAATAGTGCAACAACAAAAGAAGATGCCGATCCTACTATATATGGACAAGTTCAAGGAACTGATCAAAAAGTCCAAAATCAAGGAAGAAGCTGCCATCATTCCTCTATTTTCAGAGGGACTCCCCCCTGAAAGCGTCCAACAGATCCTTATGCAGAACCCAGCTGATCTACAGGGTTGGTACAATGCTGCACAAAGATATGCAAATGCCAAAAGCAGACTAGATGTTTTAGCAGGACTATCACATGCTGGAGGAGGAGGAAGACCATTGCTGAGATACAGAGATCCTGATGCAATGGATATTGATGCGGTTATCATCAATGCATTATCTAAAGATGAGAGAGAGCGACATGTCAAAGAAGGACTGTGTTTCATATGTCACAAAGGGGGTCATCAATCACCGAGATGCCCCATGAGGAAACCAAGCAGTGGAAACAAGAAGAAGCATTTTGGGAAGGGAGTAAAGGAGTCACGACCCCACTGTCACATCAGAGCAACTTCCACATCTATGGAAGGTGACGAGGTTGAGGGATATGATGAAGAAGAGTCAGAAAATGCTAGTGAGAATACAAGTATGATGGCCATCAGGGCTTTGATGGTGCACTTGTCTTCAGAAGATCATCTCAGTCTGCTTGCTGAACAGGATTTTTAAACAGGGATTGCACATCAGTGGATGCTGATCCTTGAGGAAGCATTGGATTCTATCTATATTTGCAGTGTAACAGTAAAATCTTTAACCAATAAAAAGATTTCCATCCCCATTTCCATCGACTCCGATAAACCCGCTGAAACTGCTCTAGTCGACTGTGGAGCAGAAGGCCTGTTCATAGATGCATCCATTGCCTCAAACTGGAAGCAAATACCCTTGATCCGACCCATCAAAGTCAAGAATGTTGATGGATCAGAAAACAAAGCAGGTGTTACAAATCAACCCCTAAGTTCGACACTTTGATGCATTCAACACCTTATCCAATGTCTCACTTATCTAAGAGAGCACTATCTATTTACAACACAAGGCATAAGGCATATACTCACCAATGGGACTCAGTCAACTACGTGCTACATGGAAGCCTTACTACAGGCAACAGTAACAGTAACGAGACAAGGCCATAGAAGGTGCAACAGTCGCGGAGGCTATATCACGTGTCATCATCAGTCTAGGATGCAGTACCAGAGATGGGACCAACATACAGGTCATGATGGATACATCGGATGACTCGCAAAGCTTATCAGAAGGATAAGATCTTATCAAGTGATCTTATCTTATCACTTATCACATCAGGATGGGATTCCTTATCAGTGTTATCAAGGATCTTATCATAAGATAAGATAAGGAGGACATGAGGCTTAGCACTGAGGATGCAGTATGGCAGAGGTACAGTAGGCACAGTCGGACATGAGGGAAGGGCAAGGAGGTTAGGTAGGGGTATATAAGGACTACTGTAGGTAGAGGTTACTCTAAGACTCAAGATAGTTTGTCTTGCTCAGGCAACTACCTAGTTTTCAATCCAATTCACTCTCTTTTCTTGTTCTTCTCTCTGCTCGCTTGCAGTGAGCTTGAGTGTTGTGTTGTTTGAGCGTAGCTCCTAACATAATCTCGAGTCTTACTACACTCACCCTCATCGTTTCACGAGGCACTTGGCAATGCTTGCTCAGCCTTACCAACATTGCCTACAACAACAAATCCTTTTTTCGACTACAACTTGCACAACTTGCTTGTTGATGTCAAAACACATTTCAACTCTTGCCAGTCACCATCACACATGGCTGTTCTCTTTTTCTCACAGGTTCTCTACTGGACTAGGTGACCTTCAAGTTCTCACAATACAATCCTTGTGCGGGTGTCTTCTAAACATCCTACATTGAAAGTATCTAGCTTCTATCTTTTCCCCTATTCCTCAAGGTGTTGCACTCGAGTTTGCAACCGACTTCGACAGCAGGTAGACTCAGTCCATGAGTAGACTGACTACAGGGTAATTCATCCCCTCTGGCGACACAAGGTTTCTGGACGAGAACAGTCTGATCATGGTTGAAAGTGTGGGCAGGCACTGGCCAGATAGCTGTACCAGAAATCTCGGAAGAACTCAAGGAACGAGTGAAAAAACCGACTGATTGCATCTGTATCAAGGGGTCAAAAGTCCTGTTCCTGATCTCATCGATCAGATAGGGTGAAGTCCCAGGCAGATTAGCTTTCAGTTGGCACTTGGTGGAATTAAATCAAAGATTCATGTTGGGGTGCGTTATTGACCCAAGTGATTGTAGATTTCTTGATGAGGCAACATCCTCTCTACTTGAGAGCGTCATCCCTTGGTTGCCAAAAGAAGAGACTACTGTCTGTAGTGCCAAGAGTTACAGAAGTAGTTGAAGAATAGGATTCAGATATATAAACACTGCACAACTGGCGCGTTAATATACACACACCACACTAACCGCCATATCACCAATAATTGAATCAGCAATGAATTGCCAGTTCAATTATATTCTACCACATGCCAACATTACCCTGATTGAAATTGGGAAGGCCTTTGAGGCAGATTGGGTACAGGAATGCATGGACAAAACTCCAAAGGAGGTCACCAAAGTGGTCGAGGACCACAGACAGCGAGATGCTCATGTTAGAGCATACAGATGGTGGTTCAAGGAGCAAAGAAAGCTGAAGTGCAAAGAACAGCACGAAGCAGCTTTAGTCAAAAGAGGAACGATGCCAGTCCAACACAATATGCATGTGTTGAGATGGGTGAAGCATGTGGTGGAGGAACTGCCAACTGGCTCAAGAGAAAATCCTCAAGCAAAGACAGCTAGAGGAGATGATGCACTGACAAGAATCTGAGTATAAGATGCTGGTGGAGGTGCTCAAAAAGTTTGAACCAGAAACAGTCATTCAGGAAGCGTTATTCAACATGCCATCGAATATACAACTGTTGTTGATGGGTTGGGATATCATTACCCTTCACCATAACTGGATTGGTCTTGTCAGCCAAAGAAAGAAATCGATTAATGCATGCACTTAATGGCAATGGAATGAATGATTGCCAAAGCCAGATAAAACCACCAAGGAGGTGGCCTAACAAAAGTACGAAACAGTACATTGGGAGGTTAACACCAGAACAGAGGGCTGGGTTAACACATGCATGGAAACAGAGAGAGGAGGAATTGGAGAAGAGAATACCAAGAAACGAGTATTCCATTCCAAATTCAGGAGGACGATCCAAGAGACAATGGTCAGACAAGGAGCGTCAAGAAAGGATCGAAAGGATAAAAAAGTTATCTCCAAAACAGAAGGAGATACTTGGGAAAGCATTAGGCTTTACAAGGGAGGCACCCAAAGGAAAACCTGTGGTGCAAGAAAGAACAGAAAGGCCATCCTGTCAGAAAGACATGACAGGAAAGGAGGACTATGTAGACTCTACTATAGGTCTACCAGAAGTGTTGTACAAGGTAAAAGAACAGTGTCAATACATATGGAATGTACCTGTTAGTGCAACACGAGGAAAATTACAAACTTGGTCAACTAAATGGATGGTGCGACGAGTTTGGGAACAGAAGCAGGAGATTGCCATAAGGGATCTCAAACAATGGGCACATGAATCGCAAAGAAATGAGATCTGTCCTGAATTAGTAGAAGACCTTAATAAGGCAACAGAGGCAGATGCAGAGTGGTTCTTAACTCTGCTCAAAAGAAGGTGATTTGTGAAAACAACTGGGAAAAATCAGATGAACATTGATTGTGTGGCTACAACCATGGACACAATGGAACAGATGAATGTAAAGGCATTACTAGACTCAGGGTGCACAGGATCATGCATAAGTGAAGAGTTTGTAGAAAAATACAAACTCAATAAATGGCGCTTGGTCAGACCAATAGCAGTGTACAACGCAGATGGAACGCGAAATGCGAACGGGAATCTGGAATACATGGTACAACTAAAAGTCAAAATCAATGATCACGAAGAAATAATGGAGTTTGGAGTCACCCAGTTGGGGAAGACAGATATGTTCCTAGGATTTGACTGGTTGAAATACCATAACCCAGTCATTGATTGGAGAAGAGGAGAAATATGATTCTCCAGATGTCCAGGAACATGTTGGAGGTCATTGGAAGTAAAAGAACCTGAAGAAGAGGTTGACCCAATGGAACAACTAGAAGATGGAGAAAAACTGTTAGCGGTTCACATAGGTGAACCAGAATTACGTTTAAGGGCTTTTATGTCAAAAGCTACAGAAATTGCAGCTGAAGGAAAGAAAGTGGAGCAGACACTAGAAGAAATGGTACCGGCTCATTACCTAAATCACAGAAAGGTATTTGAGAAGAAAACCTTTGACGAGTTACCACCAAGGCATCCATGGGACCATGCAATCGAGTTAATACCAGGATCAAAACCCCTAGATTGCAAAATCTATCCATTAAGCAGGAATGAACAGGAACAATTGATGCATTCCTAAAGGAGAATTTGGACTCAGGACAAATTACACCGAGTAAATCTCCAATGGCATCGCCATTCTTCTTTGTAAAGAAAAAGGATGGATCCTTGAGACTGGTCCAGGACTATAGGAAGCTCAATGAGATGACAATTAAAAATCGTTATCCACTTCCATTGATCGGAGAACTGGTAGACCAATTGTCAAAGGCAAAAATCTTTTCAAAAATGGACCTTCATTGGGGATACAACAATGTCAGAATAAAGGAAGGAGATGAGTGGAAGGCAGCTTTTAGGACCAACAGGGGCCTATTTGAACCACTTGTGATATTTTTTGGATTAACGAACTCGCCGGCAACCTTCCAAACAATGATGAATGATATATTCAGGGAAGAAATTGCACAAGGATGGGTCGTAATCTATATGGATGACATTTTGGTCTTTTCAAAAATGCAAAAGGAGCATGAGGCCCATGTCAACCAGATATTGGCAAAGTTAGCAGAACACAAACTCTCCTTAAAGCCAGAGAAGTGTTGGTTTGACAAAGCAGAAATTGAGTTCTTGGGCCTAGTTATTAGCCAAGACTCAATAAGGATGGAACAGGGAAAGGTAGAAGCCATAAAGAATTGGCCAACTCCAAAGACAAAGAAAGAGCTACAACAGTTTTTGGGGTTTATAAACTTCTATCAACAATTCATCCAGAATTTTGTGAAGACAGCCAAGCCATTAACAAAGCTAACAGGCAAAGTGGAGTGGATGTGGACGGAATTTCAACAAGAAGCATTTCAGGGACTGAAAAGCCTTGTGGTGTCCTCAAAATTCCAGATGAAGAAGGATGTTTTCGCATAGAGGTGGATGCATCAGATTTTGCACTGGGAGGAATATTGTCTCAGGAAGGAAAGGATGGGCTCTGGAGACCAGTAGCCTTTATCTCAAAGTCACTCAACGAAGCAGAAAGGAATTATGAGATATATGACAAAGAAATGCTGGCAGTCATGCATGCATTTTATGAATGGTCTCATTACCTCAAAGGAGCCAAGCTGTTAAGAGCTACGCTCAAACAACACAACACTCAAGCTCACTGCAAGCAAGCGAAGAGAAGAACAAGAAAAGAGAGTGAATTTGGATGAAAACTAGGTAGTTGCCTGAGCAAGACAAACTATCTCGAGTCTTAGAGTAACCTCTACCTACAGTAGTCCTTATATACCCCTACCTAGCCTCCTTGCCCTTCCCTCATGTCTGACTGTGCCTACTGTGCTTCTGCCATACTGCATCCTCATGCTCAGCCTCATGTCCTCCTTATCTTATCTATGATAAGATCCTTGATAACACTGATAAGTGATAAGATAAGTTAAGATCACTTGATAAGATCTTATCCTTCTGATAAGCTTTGCGAGTCGTCCAATGTATCCATCATGACCTGTACGTTGGTCCCATCTCTGGTACTACATCCTAGACTGATGATGACACATGATATAGCCTCTGCAACTGTTGCACCCTTTATGGCCTTGTCTTGTCACTGTTACTGTTGCCTGTAGTAAGGCTTTCATGTAGCACATAACTGACTGAACCTCCGTTGGTGAGTATATGCCTTATGCCTTGCATTGTACATAGATAGTCTCTTAGATAAGTGAGACATTGGATCTATATAGAAGGGGACAAATGGTGGGAGTTTGATGTGCTTAGTGAGCGCTGACCAATTGTGCCATAACTGTGCCATAATGGTGACCAAATGCTTGGTAAGCTGACAAAGCCTGACTAATAAATTGACTAAGCAATTGGTAAGCAATTGGTAAGCACACTTTGTCCCCTAAGTGATGGCCTGCCACAGACATGGTGCTTGCACACATGCCATTGGGACTCATAGGGGGTGTGGAATGGCACTTGCATGGCACTCACAGGGCACTCACATGGCTCACAACTCACTCATGGCACTCACATGGATATGGCACTCACAGGGGCATGGGGCTCACTTGGGACTGACATGGTGCTTGGGACTCACATGCCCCACAACATATGACATGGTACTTGCATGACACTCACAGGGCCCCTCTCATTCACATGGATATGGCACTCACAGGTGCATGGGGCTCACTTGGGACTGACATGGTGCTTGGGACTCACAATGCCCCAGAGCTCACATATGACATGGTACTTGCATGACACTCACAGGGCACTCTCTCATGACACTCACATGGTGCTTGGGAATATGGGACTTTTACAGGACATTGCCACTCTCACAGGGCACAGAGGACACATGACACTTGAAATTCACTTGGGACTCACATAGTGCTTGGGACTGACATGCCCCAGAGCTCACATATGACATGGTACTTGCATGACACTCACAGGACACTCTCTCATAGCACTCTCTCATAGCACTCACATGGTGCTTGGGAATATGGGACTTTTACAGGGCATTGTGACTCTCACAGGGTGTTTCAGAAGTCTCACAGGGCACAGAGGACACATGACACTTGAAATTCACTTGGGACTCACATAGTGCTTGGGACTGACATGCCCCAGGGCTCCACATGACACTTGAAATTTACTTGGGACTGACATGTGCCAGGGCTCACATATGACATGGCACTTGCATGGCACTCACATGGTGCTTGGAAATATTGGACTCACACAGGGCACAGAGTACTCACCCATTGCTTGCGACTCACATGGCGCAGGGCTCACATATGACATGGGACTTGGATGGCACTCATAGGGACTCTCATGGCACTCACATGGTGCTTGGAAATATTGGACTCTCACAGGGCACAGAGCACTCACCCATTGCTTGAGACTCACATGGCGCAGGGCTCACATATGACATGGCACTTGGATGGCACTCACATGGGCTCACTCATGGCACTCACATGGTGCTTGGAAATATTGGACTCTCACAGGACAGAGCACTCACCCAGCAACTGACATGGTGCTTGGGACTCACATGGCCCAGGGGTCACATATGACATGGCACTTGGATGGCACTCACAGGGGCTTACTTATGGCAGCCTCACCAATTTGGAACAGACACACCACTCAGATTGAAATTGGGACTCACAGGGAGGTTGAGACTCAGGGACCTCTCACAGGGCATTGCAGCTTGATGACTCACAGGGCACTTGGGAGACATAGGAGTTGGAAGTGACATGGCACATGGGACCACTGTCACAGAGCACAGAGAAGTCACCGACCACTGATATGGTGGTTGGGACTGAGATGTGGCAGGGGTCAGATATGACATGGGACATTGAAAATTGGAAGTGACAGACGACTTACAGGGCAATTGGGAGTCAGACACAACTGACAGGGATGTTGATACTCAGTGAGCTCTCACAGGGGACTTGGGACTCAGATGTGACAGGGACCAGGACTGAGATAGATGAGATGGGACTTTGAACTGAAATAACTGTGAACTGGGATATGACATACAACCTGGCAACAAAGTCACCCCCCCCCCCCCCCCCCCAATGGCTGCTAGGCCATTGGGGTGGGGGGTCACTGGGATTCAACATATAACTTTGAACTGGGATATCACATACAACTTGGCAACAAAGTGACCCCCCACCCCGAATGGCCGCTAGGCCATTGGGGTGGGGGGTCACTGGGATTCAGCCTAAAACTATGAACTGGGATAAAGCATAAGACTTGGAACTGGGATAAAGCCTAAAACTCTGATCTGGGATAACACATAAAACCTGACTGGGATTCAGCATATAACTGTGAACTGGGATATCACATAAAACCTGGCAACAAAGTCACCCCCCACCCCAATGGCCGCTAGGCCATTGGGGTGGGGGGTGACTGGTATTCAGCCTCAAACCCTGAACTGGGATATCACATTACACTTGGAACAGGGATTAAGCATCACACTTGGAACAGGGATAAAGCATCACACTTGGAACAGGGATAAAGCATCACACTTGGAACTGGGATTAAGCATAAGAATTGGAACAGGGATTTAACATTTAATTAAGTAGTGGGATTTAGCGGGGGTCCGGGGGCTGCGCCCCTGGCAAGCTGAAGGGGTGAACCGGAGTGTTGGGTCCCCTGAAGCTTGTTCTATATAGAAGGGGATGAAGCATGGGAGTTTGATCTGCTGAATAAGTGCTGATAAATCCTGCCATAACTCTGCCATAATTCTTAGATAAGACTGACCTAAGCATTAGCTAAGATTGGTCAGCGCTGACTCATACTATAGCCTTCATGACTAAGCATTTGTAAGCAACAAGTTTCCGTCACTTAAACAGCAGCTTTTCATCAAACAGTCTTTCTGCCTTTCCCCCCCCCCCCCCCACATACATTGGTTAAAATTCAAATAAAATTCGGAAAAATGTAGGAAAATTTGTACATGTTCTTATGACTAATATGACTAATATGACTAATATATAATAGTATTTTAGTGTTTAGTGACAGGTATATGACCACCCTGCTGACACAAGGCTTATAATGGTACTGACAATACCTTAGCCTATTATTCAAGGAGTCATACAGTGTTTAAAATTCTGTAATAACTCTTGAAAAATGTATGTAAACTCTTTAGATGCCTTGGATAGCCTTTAGCTAATGTTATTAACATAGTAATTGCATATTTTGGATCCAATGTATGGTCAGTTTGCTGTTTTCACAACAGGTAGAAGTGATATGGCCTTAGTAAACATACTGGGTTGATTGTGTTCCTTAACTGAGACAGTGAGTGGTTATTATGAAAATAAATGCAAAAACTTTGATGAATTTCAGTTTATTATATTTTGGATCCATGTATGGTCCTCTTTTTTTTGTTTTTTTTATGATTGATGGAGCTGATATGGCTTTAGTAAATTGATTCCCTGACTGACCAAGTGAGTAATTGTTATAAAATGAGTCAAAATCATCATTGATAAATTTCCTTTGGCCCTCCAGTCACTTGCACCATCATAAACCTCAATTCACTTATTCTATCACTATGTGAGTGCTTTTAACAACCTTATTTTGCATATTATATCATGTGTTGCATAGGTCTAGACCTACAACTCCTGAAGATGAGCGTCAAAATACTCGAGCTGCTTCCAGGATGCATCAGATTGAGAACATGACTGATCCAGATGACAGAAGAAGGCAGGCCAGGCTTCAGAGACAGCCTACTTTACCTCAGGGCATTGAACAGCCCAACTTTGGATTGAATTTGGCTGCTCAGATACCACAGGTGCATATTCCTGAGCATTTCAATGCTCCTAGACAATTTCCTATGCCTGTCATGGCTTCTACTGTTGTTCCTGCTCCTGGATTATTTGGAGCTGCTGCTAATGTTGCTGGGATTGCTGGGATTCAAAGTGGACCCATACTTGGGTGGAGAGACATGGCAGCTAACTTGCCTGCTATACCTGCTCCACCATCTAGAAGAGGCAGAGGCAGAGGCAGAGGCAGAGCCACACCAAGATCCATTTTGGCTGGGCCTCAGGTCAATTCAGATCTGAACAATGTTCACAGAGGACAGATAGCTCACAGAGAGCATGTGGAGCTTCATAGACAGAGTGTTTTGGATGCTCAGAGGCTTAGAGCTCAAGCCTTCGAAGCTGAACAGGCTAGACAGAGACAGGCTGTGCTTTTGCAACAGCTCCAGGAGCAAAGGGAGAGGGAGATTAGGGAAATGGAAAATGCTGGGATGCTTGAAGAGCAAAGACAAAGGCAGCTCATTGAGCAACAAAGACAGGTTGCCCAAGCTCATGCATTTGAGGAGCAGAGACAAAGATATTTGGAAGCTGAGCAGCAAAGGCAGGTTGTGCAGGCTGAGATGCTTGAGGAGCAGAGGCAGAGGGATCTGGCTGCTGAACAGCAAAGGCAGATTGCCCAGGCTTTGATACATGATGAGCAGAGACAAAGAGACATGGAAGATGAACAGCAAAGACAACTTGCCCAGGCTCAGTTGCTTGAGGAGCAGAGACAAGTTGAACAACAAAGGCAGATAGAATTGGCTGAGCTGCAAAGACAAGCAGAGATTGAAAGGGAATTAGCTTTGGAAGCTCAAAGGCAACAGGAGCAGGAGGAGCTTCTGCGTGATGCTCTGGGTTTGGAATATGTGAACCATGCTGTAGATAATGCTGAAAGGAGAAACCTCATTCATGATCAATGGAGAGAAGAGCATGACAGAGAGTTGGAACTGGATGTCAATGATGATGACTTGGACTTGGATGATTTGGACCTTGAGGACTGGCAAAGACTGGATGAGACCATAGTTCAGGCTTTGGCTTTGGATGTCAATGGCCAACAACAACAACAGCAAGAGGCTAATGTCTATGGAGAGAACAGGAGATTTGAGAATGAGGTCAGAAGAGAAATGCAACACCCACAGGATGATATTCCTGATGATCATCCTCCAAGAAATGCCAGGGTTCTTCCAAGAGGCAGGAGACCCTATGTTGATCTTCAACCCAATGAAATCCATGGTCTGGGACCCATGAACATTGTCTGTTCTCACTGTAATGCCTTGCATTGGGCTTTTGAAAAATTATCAGCTTCAACTGCTAGGAATTTCAAGTTTGGCATGTGCTGTTTGCAAGGCCAAATTCAGTTGCCTCCACTGAGAGAGCCCCCAAGATTGCTTAGAGACTTGCTCTGTGGGATTTCACCTCATTCAAAGGCATTCAGGAAGCATATCCGTCAGTATAATGCTGCCTTTGCATTCACATCTTTAGGTGTCAAGATAGATCATGCTGTCACCAATGCTCCTGGGCCTTATTCATTTCGTATTCATGGTGAACTACATCACCATTCAGGTGCTCTACTTCCACAAGAAAATCAGCCACAGAGATATGCACAGATTTACATCCATGACAGTGCTGAGGCACAAGTTGATATGAGGATGGCAAATAATCCTCTCTTGCAGCAAGCTATCATGACTGAGTTGCAAGCCATGATCCTCCAAACACATCCTTATGTTGCCCTATACAAGTCAGCTCATCAAATTATGGCTGAAACACCTGCCATCCAGAGGCAGAACATTCAAGTCTTATTGAGGGTGGACAGGAGTCAGGACAGAAGGCGACACAATTTGCCAACTGCTGATGAAATTGCAGCTGTCATTCCAGGTGATGGATCTGAGGAGGTCTCTGATCACAGAGACATTATCTTGCGCCTTCAAGGTGGTGGTTTGCATTGGATGAGTCATTTGAATCCTGCATATTCACCATTGCACTATGTTCTTCTGTTTCCATATGGTGAAGATGGGTGGCATATCAATATTCCTGTTCAGCCTAGAGCTGATGGTAGACAAAGAGGTGCCAAGGTGACTCAGCGCTGCTACTATGCTTACAGACTGCATGTCAGACCTGGAGGGTTGGACCAGCCTCCACTTTTCAGAAGTGGAAAACTGTTTCAGCAGTTTATTGTGGATGGTTGGGCTTCTACAGAGCAAAGTGCTTTGAACTGGGCAAGAAGTCATCAAAAGCAACTC
This sequence comes from Amanita exitialis, assembly GCA_023014455.1. Classification (NCBI taxonomy): domain Eukaryota; kingdom Fungi; phylum Basidiomycota; class Agaricomycetes; order Agaricales; family Amanitaceae; genus Amanita; species Amanita exitialis. The sequence goes on from JAEBUR010000002.1 coordinate 526,807, forward strand.
AGAGCTGATGTCTATCAGGGACTGAGAGATGCTGCAGCAGGTGACAGAGGTGGAGATGGCACTATGGAAAATGTGGGTCAAAAGGTTATCCTGCCTTCAACTCACATTGGAAGTGAGAGGCATATGCTTCAACTGTTTCAGGATTCCATGGCCATTTGCAGAGAGTTTCAGAAGCCTGATCTCTTCATTACCATGACAGCCAATCCCAACTGGCCAGAAGTGAAAGAAGCACTTCTCAAGGAAGAAGGGCCCCATGGCAGCCCTCAGACTGCTTCAGATAGACCTGACATTATGTCAAGAGTCTTTGAGGGAAAAAGAGCTGCCCTCTACAAAGAAATCCAAAAGGGGCTTTTTGGAAGAATGGCAGCAATGATTTACACCATTGAGTTCCAGAAGAGGGGTCTTCCTCACATGCACCTCTTGGTATTCCTGCATCCTCAGGACAAAATCAGAAATGCAGTTGATGTGGACTCCATTGTCTCTGCCCAGATTCCAGATCCTCTCACTCAGCCTGTTCTCTATGAGGTAATCACCAAGAATATGGTCCATGGTCCATGTGGTACTGAGAAGCCTAATGCAAAATGCATGATTAATGGGAGATGTTCAAAGCAGTTCCCCAAGGAATATCGTCCAACCACTCATTTTGGTGAAGATGGCTATCCCAAGTATGCTAGGCCTGACAATGGCACATTTTTTGAGAAGAATGGCCACAGATATGACAACAGAAATGTGGTTCCCTACAACCCATATTTGTCTGCAAAGTACAACTGCCATATCAATGTGGAAGTTTGTGCTTCTGTCCAAGCTGTCAAATACATTCACAAATATATCTACAAGGGACATGACAGAACCACTCTGGAGATTGGCAGAGATCAGAACAGGAATGAGATAAAAGAATATCTGGACTCAAGATACATCTCTGCTGCAGAGTCCTGTTGGCATATATTTGAGTTCAACATGCACAAGGAGGTGCCATCTGTGACAAGATTACCAGTCCACAGCAAGGATCAGCAGTTGGTTTACTTCAATGAGGATGACATGCTGGATGAGGTTGTTGAGAGGGGTCGTGTAAGGCACACACCTCTGACTGCTTGGTTTGAAATCAACAGAGTGGATCCTGCAGCAAGAACTGTGCTGTACCAAGAATTCCCCAAGAAGTATTGGTATGTGAAGAAGAGTCATGAATGGAGAGTCAGGACTGGCAGAAATCCTCCAGCCATTGGCAGGATGTACTTTGCCTCTCCATCTCAGGGAGAAAGGTTTTACCTGAGAATGCTTCTGACAGTGGTTGCTGGAGCACAGTCATTTGAAGACTTGAGGAGATTCAATGGTGTTCTTCATCCCACTTACAAGGATGCCTGTTATGCCAGAGGGTTGCTTGAGGATGACAGAGAATGGGATCAGTGCCTCAGAGAGGCTTCACAAATGCAGACTGGGTCTGCTTTGAGATCATTATTTGCAGTCATTCTTCTTAGTTGTTTTCCAGTATCTCCTGAAATCCTGTGGGACAGATACAAGGAGCACATCTGTGATGACTTGAGAAGAAGGCTTCAGAGACTACCTCAATACCTTGATCATCAGTTTGGGGATGAGAAGATTCATGACTATGGCCTACATCTTCTGAACAAGATACTCATGAGGTCTGGAAAAACACTGGGAGACTTTCCAAATATGCCATTGCCTCAAGGACCTGTGGATGGTCAAGCCTGGGAGGACATCATGGATAACTATCTGCTGGCTCAGCAGTTGCAGTATGATCCAGTACAACAAGCTGAATTGGTGACTCTGAATGTAGGCAGGTTCAATGAAGAGCAGACCAATGTGTTCAATGCAGTCATGGACTCTGTCAACAACAATAGAGGGAAACTTATGTTTGTTCACAGTGCTGGAGGGTGTGGAAAAACTTTTGTCTGCAGCACCATTGCTGCAGCTGTCAGATCTCAGAATCAGGTAGCCCTGTGTGTGGCATCATCTGGGATTGCTTCTCTGTTGCTCCAAGGTGGAAGGACAGCTCATTCTACCTTCAAAATTCCAATTCCTGTCACAGAAGCTTCCATAGCAGGAGTCAAAAGAAACTCCAAGATGCATCAGGTATGAAACAAACACATCTACAGTTTGAAATGTGAAACACTGACATGGAACTGGCAGGTGCTGGAGCACACCAAGATCATTATTTGGGATGAGGTGCCTATGCAGCACAAGCATGCCATTGCCTCTGTGGATAGACTTCTGAGGGATCTCCTCAACAGGAGAGATATGCCTTTTGCAGGAATCACTGTCATCTTTGGAGGAGACTTTCATCAGACTCTGCCAGTGGTCCCAAGAGCCTTGAGGCAGGAAACTGTGGCAGCTTCAATTGCCAGAAGTCAAGTTTGGAGGAGTGTGGAAGTGCTGTATTTGACTCACAACATGAGGTTGGAGAGAACTCCTGACAGTGCTGCACATGCAGCTTGGCTATTGGAGATTGGAGCAGGGACTAACTTGGATGAGGATGGAAAAGTTCAAATTCCAGCAAACATGTGTTGCAATCCAAGTACCATGGAGAACTTGATTGAACATGCATACCCTGACATTCATCTGGGCAACAAGCCAAATCAATACTTTTTGGATAGAACCATACTGTGCTGCAAAAATGATGATGTGGATGAGATCAACAAAATGATCCTTGACATGATGCCAGGCAGAGAAAAAGTTCTTCACAGTGCAGATTCAATTGATTTGGAACATGAGGCTCAGGATGGATACCAGCCTTATCCTGTGGAATACCTGAACTCCTTGAATGCCAGTGGATTGCCATTGTCCAAGTTGGGATTGAAGATAGGAAGTCCAGCCATGCTTCTCAGGAATCTTGATCCAGGTAGAGGACTGTGCAATGGGACCAGGATGATGGTCAGAGAGATCAAGAACAGAGTTGTGAAATGTGAGATCATTTCTGGAGATGAGAGATTTGCTGGGAAGATTGCCTTGATACCAAGGATAACTATCCAGCCATCAGCAGAGAACTTGCCCATTCCTCTGAAAAGAAGACAATTTCCAATCAGGCTGGCCTTTGCAATGACAATCAACAAGTCTCAAGGACAGTCAGTGAAGTTTGTGGGGCTGAATCTGCAAACAGATGTGTTCTCACATGGGCAGATGTATGTTGCATTGTCAAGGTGCACTTCTGGAGGGAGGATAAAAGTATTATTGCCAGAGAATAATGAAAGGAAAAAGGTACCCAACATAGTATATAATGAGATATTACAGGGATTGAATTTGTAATGGGTAGATAGATAATAATGTGAGTTGGTTTGTAATGTCAGAATGGTGAGGTGTGATTGTGTTCATTGTGAAAAGGGATAAGGCATAGAAGACTGAGGTGGGATATGACATAAAACCTGGCAACAAAGTGACCCCTCACCCCCCACTGGGATTCAACATATAACTTGGAACTGGGATATCACATAAAACCTGGCAACAAAGTGACCCCCCACCCCCAATGGCCGCTAGGCCATTGGGGTGGGGGGTCACTGGGGTGGGGGGTCACTGGGATTCAACATATAACTTTGAACTGGGATATCACATACAACTTGGCAACAAAGTGACCCCCCACCCCCAATGGCTGCTAGGCCATTGGGGTGGGGGGTCACTGGGATTCAGCCTAAAACTGTGAACTGGGATAAAGCATAACACTTGGAAGTGGGATAAAGCCTAAAACTCTGATCTGGGATATCACATAAAACCTGGCAACAGAGTCACCCCCCACCCCAATGGCCGCTAGGCCATTGGGGTGGTGGGTGACTGGGATTCAGCATATAACTCTGAACTGGGATATCACATAAAACCTGGCAACAAAGTCACCCCCCACCCCCAATGGCCGCTAGGCCATTGGGGTGGGGGGTGACTGGGATTCAGCCTAAAACTGTGAACTGGGATAAAGCATAACACTTGGAACTGGGATAAAGCCTAAAACTCTGATCTGGGATATGACATAAAACCTGGCAACAAAGTCACTGGGATTCAACATATAACTTGGAACTGGGATATCACATAAAACCTGGCAACAAAGTCACCCACCACCCCAATGGCCGCTAGGCCATTGGGGTGGTGGGTGACTGGGATTCAGCCTCAAACTGTGAACTGGGATATGACATTAGACTTGGAACTGGGATAAAGCATCACACTTGGAACTGGGATTAAGCATAACACTTGGAACTGGGATTTAACATTGAATTAAGTAGTGGGATTTAGCAGGGGTCCAGGGGCTGCGCCCCCAGCAAGCTGAAGGGGCAAGCCAGAGGTTGGGTCCCCTGAAGCTTGTCTATATAGAAGGGGATAAAGGTGGGAAGAAGGGGACAAAAATGGTAAGAAAGGTACAAGGCTGACAAATCCTGCCATAATTCTTAGATAAGGCTGACATAAGATTGGTCAGCCTGACTAAGCACATGACTAAGCGCATTTGTAAGCGAAAGTGATTTCCGTCACATAACAGATCAGCTTTTCATCAAACACTCTTTCTGCCTTTCCCCCCCACACACATACAAGGTTAAAATTCAAATAAAATTCAGAGAAATGTAGGAAAATTTGTACATGTTCTCATGACTGATATGATGATAACAATGGCACAGTACTTTAGTGATTATGATTACTGACAGGTATGACTATTCTGCTGATATAATGCTTATCATGGGACTGGCAAGGCCTTGGACAGTGTTTAAAATTCAGGAATAAAATTCTAAAAAATGTATGTAATCCCCTTGGAATGCCTTGGATTGGATAGCCTTATCTAATAATGTTATTGACATAGCAATTGCATCTATTTTGGATCCATTGTAGAGTCAGTTTACTTTTTTCATAACAGATAGAACTGATTATGGTTTTAGTAAACATACTGGGTTGATTTTGTACTCAACTTTGACAGTTCATTGTGTTTCCTGACTGAACAAGTGAGTGATTTTATTATCTGAAAGTAAATCCATAATAATATATAATAACAAGACTGTACACATTTGGGATCCATGTATGTTACTCTGATAATTTATTTATAACTGATGGAACTGATGATATGGCTCTTAGTAACCTGATTGTTCTCATCAACATCACCAACACATTATTATTATTTTCTGAGAAAGTGAGTCATGATAGTGAAAATTCATCCAAAACATTGATAAATCTCTTTTACCCCTCCAGTCAAATATATTCTATTCTATTCTATAACTATGTGAGAGCTTTCAACCACCTTATTTTGCTTATCAGAGTTTTTTCATTTCATGTGTTGTATTGTATATATAGGTCTAGGCCTACTACTCCTGAAGATGAGCATAAAAATACACGAGCTGCATCTAGGATGCATCAGATAGAGAATATGACTGATCCTGATGACAGAAGAAGGCAGGCCAGGCTTCTCAGACAGCCTATTTTACCTCAGGGGATTGTTGAGCAGCCCAATTTTGGAGCAGCTCTGGCAGCTCAGATTCCACAAGTCCAGATACCTGAGCATATTGATGCTCCTAGACAATTCCCTATACCTGTGATGGCTCCTTTGGCTGGCCCTGGATTATTTGGAGGTGTGGCTGCTGGGCCAGCTCCTGTTGATATTACTGGGATTGCTGGGATTCAAAGTAGACCTGTTCTTGGGTGGAGAGCTATGGCTGCTCAGTTGCCTCCTATCCCTGCTAAGCCAGCTAGAAGAGGGAGGGGCAGACCTGAACCAAGTGCCATTTTGTCTGGGCCTCAGGCCAATATCAACCTACAAAATATCCACAGAGGACAAATTGCTCACAGAGAGCAAGTGGAAACTCATAGGCAGAGTGTGTTGGTTGCTCAGGTGCATGAGAGGCTAAGAGTGCAAGCCTTGCAAGCTGAACAGGCTAGACAGAGACAGGCTGAGCTTTTGCAACAGCTGCAGGAGCAAAGGGAGAGGGAGAATAGAGAGATGGAAAATGCCAGGATGCTTGAAGAGCATAGACAAAGGCTATTGGGAGAGCAGCAAAGACAGCTTGCCCAGGCTCAGATGCTTGAGGAGCAGAGGCTGAGAGATCTGGAGGCTGAACACCAAAGACAACTGGCACAGGCTCAGTTCTTTGAGGAGCAGAGACAGAGAGACCTGGAGGTTGAGCTGCAAAGGCAGAGAGATTTGGATGAGCTCCAAAGACAAGCTGAGGCTCAGAGACAACTTGAGATGGAGGAGCTATTTCATGATGCTCTTGGTATTGAATACATAGATGATCCCTTGACTGCAAATAATGCTCAAAGAAGAAATCTCATTCATAATCAATGGAGAGAAGATCATGACAGAGAGTTGGAGCTTGATGTCAATGACTTTGACTTTGATGATTTGGATCTTGAGGACTGGCAAAGACTGGATGAGACCATAGCTCAGGCTTTGGCTTTGGATGTCAATCAGCAGCAACAACAGCAAGAGGCTGATGTCTATGGAGAGAACAGGAGATTTGAGAATGAGGTCAGAAGAGAAATGCAGCACCCACAGGATGACATTCCTGAGGATCATCCTGCAAGAAATCCCAGAGATCTACCAAGAGGCAGGAGACCTTATGTAGACCTTCAGCAAGATGAAACTCATAGCCTGGGTCACATGAATATCACTTGCTCTCACTGTAATGCCTTGCATTGGGATTTTGAGAAGCTATCATCTTCAACTGCCAGGAATCTCAAGTTTGGCATGTACTGTTTGCAAGGCCAAATTCAGTTGCCTCCACTCAGAGAGGCCCCAAGAGTTCTCAGAGACCTGCTATCTGGCCTCTCTCCCTATCCCAAAAGATTCAAAAAGGGTATCAGGCAGTACAATGCTGCCTTTGCTTTCACTTCTTTGGGTGTCAAGATTGACCATGCTGTCACCAATGCCCCTGGGCCATACTCATTTCGCATTCAGGGTGAATTGCATCACCATTCAGGTGCCTTGGTCCCTGCAGAAAATCAGCCAGAGCACTATGCTCAGATTTACATCCATGATGATGCTGAAATGCAGATTAATCTGAGGATGGCCAATAACCCACAGCTGGAGCCTGCCATCATGTCAGAGTTGCAAGCCATGATCCTTCAAACCAATCCTTATGTTGCTCTCTACAAGTCAGCCTACCAAATTATGGCTGAAACTCCTGCCAATCAGAGGCAGGATATTCAAGTGCTGTTATGCATGGACAGGAGTCAGGATGCAAGGAGATACAATTTGCCAACTGCTGATGAGATTGCAGCAGTCATTCCAGGAGATGGTTCAGAGGAGGTCTCTGAACACAGAGACATTGTGTTGCGCCTTCAAGGTGGTGGATTGCATCAGTTTAGTCATTTGAACCCTGCCTACTCCCCATTGCACTATGTGTTGCTCTTTCCACATGGTGAGGATGGGTGGCATATGAACATCCCAACTCAACCTAGGGCTAATGGTAGAGCTAGAGCTGCCAAAGTGACTCAGAGATGCTACTATGCATACAGGCTCCATGTCAGACCAGACCAACAGCCTCCACTTTTCAGAGCTGGGAAGCTGTTTCAACAGTACATTGTGGATGGATGGGCTTCTGTTGAGCAGAGTGGCTTGAACTGGGCCAGGACTCATCAAAGAGAGCTGAGAGCTGATGTCTATCAGGGACTCAGAGATGCTGCTCAAGGTGACAACAGAGATGGCAATGCTGCCATGGGAAACAGGGGTCAAAGGGTGATCCTGCCTTCAACTCACATTGGAAGTGAAAGGCATATGTTACAACTGTTCCAGGATTCCATGGCTATTTGTAGGGAGTTTCAAAGGCCTGACCTTTTCATCACAATGACAGCCAACCCAAATTGGCCAGAGGTGAAGGAGGCACTGTTGACAGAAGCTGGACCCCATGGCAGTCCTCAGACTGCATCTGATAGACCTGACATCATGTCAAGGGTGTTTGAGGGGAAAAGAGCTGCCCTTTACAAGGAGATTCAAAAGGGACTCTTTGGGAGAACTGTGGCAATGGTGTATACCATTGAGTTTCAGAAGAGGGGCCTTCCTCACATGCACCTGTTGGTGTTCCTTCATGGAGAGGACAAGATCAGAAATGCAGCAGATGTTGATTCCATTGTCTCTGCTCAGATACCAGATCAACTCACTCAGCCAACTCTTTATGAGGTTATTACCAAGAACATGGTTCATGGTCCATGTGGTACTGAGAAGCCTCATGCCAAATGCATGGTTAATGGGAGGTGTTCCAAGCAATTCCCCAAGGAATTTCGTCCTACCACCTATTTTGGTGAACATGGCTATCCCAAGTATGCTAGGCCAGATAATGGAAGCTTTTTTGAAAAGCATGGCAATAGATATGACAACAGGAATGTTGTTCCTTACAATCCCTATTTGTCTGCAAAGTACAACTGCCATATCAATGTGGAGGTTTGTGCTTCTGTCCAAGCAGTCAAGTACATCCACAAGTACATCTACAAGGGACATGACAGGACCACTCTGGAGATTGGCAGAGGTCAGGAGAGGAATGAGATCAAGGAGTATCTTGATTCAAGATACATCTCTGCTGCAGAGTCATGTTGGCATATCTTTGAGTTTAACATGCACAAGGAGCTTCCATCTGTGACAAGGTTGCCTGTCCATGAGAAGGATCAGCACTTGGTCTACTACAATGCAGATGACATGCTGAATGAGGTTGTTGCAAGGGGAGAACTGAGGCACACCCCTCTGACTGCTTGGTTTGAGATGAACAGGACTGATCCTGCTGCAAGAACAGTGCTGTACCAAGACTTTCCCAAAAAGTATTGGTATGTCAAGAAGAGTCATGAATGGAGAGCCAGGACTGGCAGACATCCTCCAGCCATTGGTAGGATGTACTTTGCTTCTCCATCTCAGGGAGAAAGATTTTACCTGAGATTGCTCCTTACAGTGGTTGCTGGGGCACAATCCTTTGAACAGTTGAGGGAGGTCAATCACCATCTCTACCCCACTTACAAAGAGGCCTGTTATGCAAGAGGTTTGCTTGAGGATGACAGAGAATGGGATCAATGTCTCAGAGAGGCTTCACAGATGCAGACTGGCTCTGCTCTGAGATCACTATTTGCAGTGATTCTTCTCAGTTGTTTTCCAGTGTCTCCTGAAATCCTGTGGGACAGATACAAGCATTTCATTTGTGATGACTTGAGAAGAAGGCTTCAGAGACTGCCTCAGTATCAGGATCATCAGTTTGAGGATGCCAAGATCCATGACTATGGGTTGCACTTGCTCAACAAGATCCTCATGAGGTCTGGAAAGACACTGACAGACTTTCCACCCATTCCATTGCCTCAAGGGCCTGTTGATGGTCAAGCCTGGGAGGACATCAGGGACAATTTCCTGTTGGCACAGCAATTGGAGTATGACCCAGTACAGCAAGCAGAATATGTGACTCTGAATGTAGGCAGGTTCAATGAGGAGCAGAGAAATGTCTTTAATGTTGCCATGGACTCTGTCAACAATAACAGAGGAAAGGTTTTGTTTGTCCACAGTGCTGGAGGGTGTGGCAAAACATTTGTCTGCAACACCATTGCAGCAGCTATCAGATCTCAGAATCAGGTAGCCCTGTGTGTGGCCTCATCTGGAATTGCTTCCCTGTTGCTGCAAGGTGGAAGGACAGCTCATTCCACTTTCAAGATTCCCATTCCTGTGACAGAAACATCCATAGCAGGAGTCAAAAGAAATTCCAAGATGCATCAGGTATGATGAACTCTACCTGTAGTTATTGAAATGTGAACTCTGACATGGGACTGGCAGGTGTTGGAACATACCAAGATAATCATTTGGGATGAGGTACCCATGCAACACAAGAATGCTATTGCATCTGTGGATAGACTCCTGAGGGATCTCCTCAACAGGAGAGATGTGGCATTTGGTGGAATAACAGTGTTGTTTGGAGGGGACTTTCGACAAACTTTGCCAGTGGTGCCAAGAGCCTTGAGACAGGAGACAGTGGCAGCATCTATTGCCAGAAGTGATATTTGGAGGGGTGTGGAGTGACATTATTTGACTCATAATATGAGGTTGGAGAGAACTCCTGACAGTGAAGCACATGCAGCTTGGTTATTGGAGATTGGAGCAGGGACTAACTTGGATGAAGATGGAAAAGTGCAAATTCCAGAACACATGTGCTGCAATCCAAGCACCATGGAGACCTTGATTCACCATGCCTATCCTGACATTCATCTGGGCAACAAACCAAATCAATATTTCTTGGACAGAACTATACTGTGCTGCAAAAATTATGATGTGGATGAGATCAACAAGGTGATCCTTGACATGATGCCAGGCATAGAAAAAGTTCTGCACAGTGCAGATTCAATTGATTTGGAACATGAGGCTCAGGATGGATACCAGCCTTATCCTGTGGAATACCTAAACTCCTTGAATGCCAGTGGACTGCCATTGTCCAAGTTGGCATTGAAAATAGGAAGTCCAGCAATGCTTCTCAGAAATCTTGATCCAGCTAGAGGACTGTGCAATGGGACCAGAATGATGGTCAGAGACATCAAGAACAGAGTGGTTAAATGTGAGATCATTTCTGGAGATGAGAGATTTGCTGGGAAGGTTGCATTAATTCCAAGGATAACACTTCAGCCATCAGCAGAGAACCTGCCCATTCCACTAAAAAGAAGACAATTTCCAATTAGACTTGCTTTTGCTATGACAATCAACAAGTCTCAAGGGCAGTCTGTGAAAATTGTGGGGCTAAATCTGGAAACAGATGTATTCTCACATGGGCAGATGTATGTTGCATTGTCAAGGTGCACATCTGGAAGGAGAATAAAAGTATTATTGCCAGAGAATAATGAAAGGAAAAAAGTAACTAACATAGTATATAATGAGATATTACGAGGATTAAATTTGTAACTTGGTAGCTACATAATATTAGAGCATGAAATTGTGAACTGGGATATCACATAAAACCTAGCAACAAAGTCACCCTCACCCCCAATGGCCGCTAGGCCATTGTGGGTGGGGGTGACTGGGATGAAGCATATAACTGTGAACTGGGATATCACATAAAACCTGGCAACAAAGTCACCCCCCACCCCAATGGCCGCTAGGCCATTGGGGTGGGGGGTGACTGGGATGAAGCATATCACTCTGAACTGGGATAAAGCATACAACTCTGAACTGCGATATCACATAAAACCTGGCAACAAAGTCACCCCCCATGTAAGGTGTTGAATGCATCAAAGCGTTGAACTTAGGGGTTGATTTGTAACAGTGTCTCTTAGATAACTGAGACATTGGATAAGGTGTTGAATGCATCAAAGCGTTGAACTTAGGGGTTGATTTGTAACACAAGCAGATGGTAGAGGTTCTAACAGATCATCAGAACCTCACATATTTTCGAAAACCACAGAACCTGAACAGACGACAGGCACAATGGGTGACAGATTTGCAGGAATACAACTTTGTCATCAAACATAGATCAGGGAAGTCAAACTCGAAAGCGGACATCCTTTCCTGAAGAGCAGATCATCATCCAGGGGGAATGGATAATGAAGGAGTAATACTGTTAAAGGAAGACCTATTTGTAAGGGTCTATGATGATGATGATGCACTGGAAAACATCATCAAAGCAGTTAGCAGGGAGTCGCAGAGACAATGGAAACCCAGGTGCTGAAGGGAGTAAGGAACAAAGACCCAGATTTCAAACTAGAAGACGGATTGGTCACATGGAAGGGACGGGTGTATATTCCAATGGTCGTAAAACACCGAGAGTCAATAATAGAAATACACCATTCATGGGGACACTCAGGAGTAGCAAAAACATTAGAACTCATCACACGAAACTACTGGTGGCCCAATATGCACAAAGACCTGGAACGTTACATCCAAGGATGTAATACATGCCAATGGGTGAAACCCAACAGGCAGAAACACGCGGCTCCTCTAATTCCCAATGAAGTCCCAAAAGAACCATGGGAGGTTATCTCGGTGGACATGATGGGACCTTTATCAGAGTCAAAGGGAAATGATGCAGTCCTAGTCATAGTCTTCGTCATTCGCCACAGCGCCAAGCATGCCTTGCTTGCTGCAGCTCACAGCGACGGAGCGATTTACAACCTTCCAACATATCGTCTGACTTCATGCACGTTACAACATGTGGCCACAAACAGCCTCAAGGAGCTAGGCAACATCGACTACGACAACAGATAGACTCAATCTGCGGATAGATTGACTATGGGCATTAATGAGTTCATTCCCGGCACTGCAGGAGCGCAGGCCAGAGGGGAATGTTGTTGGCAGGTCCTGGGATTTGCCCTGACATCAGTGGGTGCAGAGTCAGCATTGGTGGGCGTTGGTGATGGTGACAGTGATGTGGCTGCATACGACTAAGCCATAGTGGAAGTGAAAGAAAACGAGTGAGGGAGCCAGAAATGAGGGTGAAACAAAGATTAATCCATTTGTTGGGGGTAAAATCGAAGTACCAGACTTTCTTACAAATCCTACTACTGCCTATATTAAGTCCTGCTTACCAAATCCTGTCCCAAAGTCATGGATGCAGCATTGGCTCCAGCCAATGCTCATCATATCCCCCCCCCTTAAAATTTTGACCGTCCTCAGTCAACTCCCATTCCGAATGGTCCATAAAAGTCCCAGAGACATCTAGCCCATGTTGGAAAAAAATTTGTTGGTGTCGAAAAAAACCTGGTTGGCATCGAGAGGTGGTGGGCAAAGTGCAGGGGCAGTCATCAGGCTACTGACAAGTTGGGGCTGTCACAAACATGGCAAACGGCAGGGTATGGATGTTGGTACATAGTTGTCGAGGTAACAAAAAGAAACTTGTAAAAAAAACAATACGTTGGTACATCAGTGCTGTCAAAAACAGTAGTTGAAAATGGTGGGTGTTACAGATCGACAGAAGATGTGTTGGCAGCCATAGTCATCGTAATGCTGAGCAGGTGGTGGCTTTTGCGAGTCAGTAGTGGTGATGGGGGCCCAAGCATTGATGCATGCACTGCATATCTGAGACGGGGCAACAGGTGAATTGTTGGGGTGGCCGGAAAACGAACCTGGGGGGCTAGGGGATGTCTTTGCCTTGCAAACGGCGGGCACTGGGTGATGGTGGGTCGTTGACGAGGGTGGCGGTCAGAAAACGATTCGTTGCATTCGTAAATGAACGCTGCGGGGTGCTAGGGGACAGGTTCATCTTGCGAAATGCCGGTGCCAGGTGAAATGACGAGGGCAGCAGTCAGAAAACGATTTGTTTCGTTCATAAATGAGCATGGCAGGGTATCAGGACACCCTTGACATGACGTCTTAGGGCCCCACTAGGAACTGAGGGAGTAGAGAGGAAGCTGACTGAGTTGACAAGGGGAAACCCCAAGAGAACTCGAATGGAGTCTCTGGGTGTTCGTTGCACATCTTATATACCTAGGTACATGGTCTGTGCACTAAACCCTACAACCCTAAAGGCTGTGGAGTACTCTGGGTAACCCTACATATAAATAGAATGGAACATTCGAGAAGGATTGCATAAGATGGATAAGTGATCTGTATGAGTCAAAAGGAAATCGTAAGCAAGGCCGCATCTCCGATATCTAATCTAATCTAATCGGTATCTTATCTTTGTGCTGATTAGATAATCGTTATCTTATCTAGATTGTTTGGCTGCGACCTTTGATAAAAACAAAGAAAATGAATATAAATGTCTTAGAAACGAAACGATGAAAAAGTGAAAATGAGTGGTCCATGACAGTACCCCCTCTTTAAGGTTTGTCTTCCATGATGAAAACCATTTGTATGGACTTTTTCTTCAGCGCTATGCGCTATATCACAAAAAGGTCTATTAGTTTCCTTCATCCTGAGGTTTCATAGGATACATGTCTGTTAAGGCCATTTCGCTTGAGAAACATATAGTGCTGCCAAGCATTGAAAGCTTTTCCTGACAGCATCCAAGGATCTTGTCCCGCATTTACTTTGTCCAACTGGACTTCAACGGCACGTGACATGGTACTTCTGGGGTGGAGAGTTCTGGGTGGGGTTGGTTTAGGTTGTTCATCTTCAGAGTGGCATTTAGACATGCCCGTGCATTGGTGTGAAATGTTGGATGTAGCTCCCAATGTAAGAATGGTTGTCTGTGATTTTTTACAGTTACATGTGCAGTTATTGTGATTTTTACCTATGTTTGACTGGGAAGGCCGAGTACGACCTTTGTAACTGATTGAAGCAGTTTAAGGCCCTACTCCAGGGCCCATTCTTTATTTAATTGTCACAACCATTGCAATCGCAGGGACCATCTTGGTCTGATGGTTCATTTAACTGCGTTAATAAACCTTGGCCCTTCCATTTTTTCCAATTGTCTTCCCATTTTGCAGTTTCTGCTACTGCATTTATGTTGATCCTAGACACTATTGGTCCATTATATTCAGTAAAGTTCTCGTATTTTTTAAACTGTAAGCTTTTGAAAGCATCTTGGCCTATGATGCGAATTGCTCCTGGATGTCTATTATAAAAGTCTTTTATTTTCTTTTTTGCATTTTTTACGTTTTCTATCGGTTCCCATGAGTTATGTTCAGCAGTATATCCTTTCCATTTGACAAGATACTGCAGTTTATTTCTTTTCAATCAAACGTCGATTACTTCTTCGACTTCATATTCCTGTTGTCCCTCTATTTCTACCGGAGGTGGCGGTGCCAATTTTTGTCCTTTTAACAGTCTCACGTAAGGACGAATACATGATACATTAATGACCAGATGAATTTGCTGTGAGAAAGGTAGATCCAGTTCTACCACATTAGGGGAGATGATTCATTTGATTGGATAAGGTCCAATCCATCGTTCTGCCAATTTTTGTGTAGGCCTGTTGACCAATTGCAGATCTTTGGTTGATAACCAAACTTTGTCCCCAACTTTATATTGAGGAGATTCTCCTCTTTTCCTATCTGCATATAACTTCATATCATCCTGCAATTTGCGCAAGGCAGCTTGAGTTTCCTCATGAATTTCCTTCATTTTTTGAGCAAACTCTGTAGCTGCTGGATGAGATCCCTCTCTTCTAGGCTCCATACCCATATGTGGATGTTTTCCATAGTTTACGAAAAACGGTGTTTCTTTGGTGGATGACTGAATTTTACTATTGTAGCTAAATTCAGTGATAGCCAACCATTCAGACCAAGTTTCTTGTCTATGGTCTACAAAAATCCTCAGGTACTGTTCTAAGTCCTGATTCATCCTTTCTGTTTGTCCATCCGTCTGTGGATGGAAAGCTGTAGACAAATCGGTTGAAATGCCTAACATCCGATTCAATTCTTTCATCATTTGAGCGGCGAATTGAGGGCCTCTGTCAGAGATTATAGACTCTGGTAGACCATGTATTTTCCAAACATGGTCTCTGAATAGAGTTGCTAATCCCTGTGCTGACGTTTCTTTGGATGTGGGGATGAAATGTGACATTTTTGACATTCTGTCACATACTACCAATATCGCATTGTGCCCGTGCGATTCAGGAAGCTTTGTAATGAAGTCTACTGATATATGCATCCATGGACGACTTGGTGCAGAATTCGGCATCAATTTCCCTGCTGGTGGTTCTGGGAAGTTCTTGCTTCTTTGACATTTGTCACATCCGGTGATATGTCAACTCCCCGTCTAATGGAGATGTTAGATGCAAGTGGGAGTGGCTTGTGGCAGGTCCTGAAGATTCCCGTCCAACCCAATAAACTCCGGAGATGGCTGCAATAAGTCCGAGTGTGCTAACAAAAGTCCAAGTGTGTGAGGGAACTCCGGGGCATGTTTAACAAAGTCCGGAGCTGCACAGTGATGTAACGCAACTCCACATCGGCAGGAGAACCAACGAGCTGGCGTAAACGGGCAGGTCTTTGGGTTTTGGTTCGTGCTATTAACCGAACCTGAATGACTCCGAGAGTTTCCGAGGCTTTTCCGAAGTGGCGCGGACAGAGGTGGTTTACGGAATACTGAGCGGTTGTAACACGAATATGAAGGCTTTCGGAATGCGAGGTGGCGGCCAGTGTGGTGCAGTTCCGATAGTCGGCCGAGACTTTTACTTTTCCAATGTTCGGGGGATAACCCAGGGCAAGGCAGATGAGTCCGAGGTCAGCGATATGTGGACGGAATAGAGCACGCGAATAGAACTTGTAGAGAGGATTTTATTGCTCTAAGACGAGATTGATTTACAGGCGAGCACTCTGCTGAAGTATGTACGATATCCTATCTATTTATATTTTTCCACCTGCTTTGCCAAGTCGTCTGATTTCCTTCTGTCCGTAGGGTCGTTGAGACCAAGCTGCACCTTATGCGTGCATTTACACTACTTTTGCCTTTGACATTTCTTGAACAAGAATGGCTTGCTCGGGGTGGGCTATTCAATGGGGAGACTATCATTGCATCCAGGGCTGATGGCGCTAGCTTGGTGGAGTTTTTCTGTGATCCATTTTAGTGGTGGCTTTCGATAGTCTATTCCTCGTGGCCTTTCCTGATCAGGGAAAGTGCGTCAGGGTCCATGCTGTAAGCACGTAGCTGGTTTGGTTGGCATGTGGACTTGTCATTTATACAAATGTTATAGCTCGCCTTGCAGTGGTATCGGTTTCGCTGTCAGCACTGTCGCTCGGGTTCAGTTCGCATCCGTTCAGAATTGGGTTCTGCTTTTTGTCATGCCATTTCCGATGTAGGAGTAGTTGCGGTGTCACATAATTATTCGGAATCGTTTGTGGTCGCATGCACATGTCTTTTCCGATGTCATTCTGTGTGGTTCGGCAAGCGTCGGCTTGGATTTGTCGTGCTCGGAAGCTAGTGATTAAAAGTGTGGGATTTCAGGCAACTGCCGGCCTTGGTAGACCTCGTACATGGTACAAGGACCAGTACGTATAATCTCCTCCTAGGGCGCGGACCGTGCTCATCAGCGGGAAAGTCCGGAGTGGTGCAGGAAAGTCCGGAGCGGTTTAAACAAAGTCTGGAGTTGTGTGGGAAAGTCCGGAGTTGCGAAGGAAAGTCCGGAGTGGTTGAAACAAAGTCCGGAGCAGTGCAGTAAAGCCCAGAGTTGTGAAGGAAAGTCCGGAGTGGTTGAAACAAAGTCCAGAGCGGTGCAGTAAAGCCTGGAGTTGGGCAGGAAAGTCCGGAGCAGTGCAGGAAAGTCCGGAGCGGTGTGGGAAAGTCCGGAGTTGTGCGGGAAAGTCCGGAGTTGCAAAGGAAAGTCCGGAGTGGTTTGAACAAAGTCCGGAGCGGTGCAGTAAAGTCCGGAGTTGCATGGGAAAGTCCGGTGCAGTGCAGGAAAGTCCTGGAGTGGTGCAGTAAAGTCCGGAGTTGTGAAGGAAAGTCTGGAGTTGCTGGTCCAATGTTGGCAAATGAGAGGGAATTTGATCACATTGAAGAGAATGTATTAACAAGAGTGATAGAACACGGTGGAAACAAATGGCACTATAATGGTAACTGTGGGTAACGATCTCCTTCTTCTACTAAGTCCAAAACTCCTTTTTATACCTTCCCGCTACTCGAGTAGTCTCTTGGACGACTTTCAACATGTTTGGCGATCCTTTCTGTATATGGCAACTTGAACTGAAAGGCCACCCTGCCTTGGCTAGTTGTCAATCAACTAGTGCCCATGCCATTAGTGATTGAATTGCCACCCGTCCTTGTTCCATAGCTGGTTGGTACAATTCCTCAGCATTCTACCATAGTTCCCGAATGGTTGGAGCCCGGAGTTTGCATTGGTAAGCATTCCGCTCCGGAATATCTCGGAAATGCATCGGAGTTCTGCTGTTTTGCTCGGAAATGCGTCGGTAATGCTCGGAATACATTGGAAATGTCCAGAAATGCTCGGGAATGCACGGAAAATGCTCAGAAAACCTTGGAGATGCCTGGAAATGCTCCGGAGTTTTGCTATCTGTTCCGGAATGCCTTGGAAATGTCTCGGAGTTGCTGGATTACACTGATAGCCACAGAGCATGCTCATCACCAGTGACATATTTTTTAACAAATTTGGTGACTCCTGGCCACCAATAATTTCTTGTGACGAGTTCAACTGTCTTCCACTGTCCTCCATGTCCTGCAATGGGTGTGTCATGATGAAGTCTAACTATCTCCATTTGTAATTTTTTGTCTTTAGGGACATACACCTTCCCTCTCCAAAGGACTAGCCCTTGTTCCATCTGCCATTCTCCTGCATTTATTGTTTTTACTTTAGCCTTTTTCATAGCTTCCACAGTTTTGACCACTTCTTCATCACATGCTTCTGACTCTCTAATCTTTTTTAAGAGTCCTTTTTCTGCACCATCAATGAGCAAGTGTCCTTGCTGTAAAGCTTTTATAAGAAAAAGTTCCGGTTTCAACAAGGTTACATCCTTGTTATCAGACTCCACCCCCTCTTTAAGGTCTGGCCTCCTGGACAGAGAATCTGCTTTGCCCATTGTACTGCCAGCTTTATGAATGATTTTGAAGTTAAATCTACTAAGATATAAGGCCCATCTGGCCTGTCTTCTATTTAACTTTTTTGCACTCATAAAGTATTCGAGGTTTTTGTGGTCTGTCCACACCTCGAATTCCTCCTTTCCTCCTTCTAAGTAGTGTCTCCATGTTTCGAGACACCTCATAATGCCCAACATTTCCTTATCGTGGACATCATAATTCCTCTCGGTTTCATTTAAGGTTTTAGATAAGAAAGCTGCTGGTCACCATTTCTCATCGTCACAGAGCATTGATAATACTCCTCCCATTGCGTAATCTGAGGCATCAGACTCTATTCTGAATTTTTGATTAGAGTCTGGGGCTACTAATAGCGGCTGTTCTGTAAATGTTTTTTTTAGAGTTTCTAGAGCCCTTTGCTCTTTTTCTGTCCATTCCCATTTTTTATCCTTTTTAACCAATGCATGTAGGGGTTGGGCTATTTTCGCAAAGTCTTTGACAAACCTGCGATAGTAGTTGGCAAGGCCTAAGAAGCGTTGCACATCTTTAACACATGCCGGTACTGGCCAGTTTAAGATTGCTTCTACTTTCTTAGGATCCATTTGAATTCCATTAGGTCCAATGATGACCCCTAAGAATTCAACTTCATCTACATCCCATACACATTTTTCTGGTTTTACATAGAGATCATTTTCCTGCAACCTCCGGAGTACTTCAAGTACGATTTTGTCATGTTCCATTTTATCTTTAGTACAGATCAAAATGTCATCTATGTAGATAATGACTTTTCCTGTATTGATCATATCTCTAAAGATATCATTCATCATATGCTGGAATGTGGCTGGCGAGTTAGTCAGCCCAAAGAACATAAGCACCGGTTCATATGCTCCTTCCGGTGTGGTAAAGGTGGCTTTCCATTCATCACCTTCTTTAATTTGTTGATATGACTACTCACTGTCTAATAGAGATGTTAGACGCGAGTGGGAGTGGTTTGTGGCAGGTCCTGAAGATTCCCGTCCAACCCAATAAACTCTGGAGGTGGCTGCAATAAGTCCAGGTGCACTAACTGTAGTCTGAGTGTGAGGGAACTCCAGGGTGTGTTTAACAAAGTCCAGAGTTGCACGGGAAAGTCCGGAGCGGTGTGGGAAAGTCCGGAGCATGTTAAACAAAGTCCGGAGCAGGTTAAACAAGTCCGGAGGTGTGCAGGAAAGTCTGGAGTTGCCAAGGAAAGGCTGGAGTGTGTTAAACTAAAGTCCAGAGTTGCCAGTCCAATGTCAGAAAATGAGAGGGAATTTGGTCATGTCGAAGAGAATGTATTAACAAGAGTGATAGAACACAGTGAAAACAAATGGCACTATAACAGTAACTGTGGGTAACAATCTCCTACTTCTACTAAGTCCAAAACTCCTTTTTATACCTTCCCGCTACTCGAGTAGTCTCTTGGATGACTTTCAACATGTTTGGCGATCCTTTCCATATATGGCAACTTGAACTGAAAGGCCACCCTGCCTCACCTAGTTGTCAATCAACTAGTGCCTGTGCCATTAGTGATTGAATTGCCGCCCATCCTTGTTCCATAGCTGGTTGGTACAATTCCTCGGCATTCTACCATAGTTCCCGAATGGTTGGAGCCCAGAGTTTGCATCGGTAATCATTCTGCTCTGGAATATCTCAGAAATGCATCGGAGTTTTGCTGTTTTGTTCGGAAATGTGTCAGTAATGCTCGGAAAATGCTCGGAATATGTTGGAAATGTCCGGAAATGCTCGGCAATGCACGGAAAATGCTCCGAAAACCTTGGAGATGCCTGGAAATGCTCCAGAGTTTTGCTGTCTGTTCTGGAATACCTCAGAAATGTCTCGGAGTTGCCTGGATTACACTGATAGCCACGGAGCGTGCTCATCATCTCCCCCCCACTTAAAAATCTGACCGTCCTCGGTCAGCTATATCTGGGGTTGTGTCGGTGTTGACAATGTGTGGGGAACTGGCAGCTGAGTAAGAACTGATTGTGCAAAGTGCTGGAAGCTTGGAAATGGAGGGCAACTCAGAAACTGGTGGAGATCTGGAGCATCACAGAGAACGGAGTTTTTGAAGTTGAACCTGAAAATGGAACCAAGTGAAAGTGGCTAGTAAAAAGTGACAGGTGTTGAAATGAACGTTGACAAATGTCTTTCGTATCATGGGAAAACATTTCGGATCTATCTGATCTCAATCATTATCATATCTTATCAGCATTATCTAATAATCTATGATTATATAAAAGTTCATTGTATTTATATCTAGACAGATATTATAGAGTTCGATGGGACAGAACTCTGAACAATAAAGCTGCCTCATGTATTCACATGGCGACTGTGCAAAGCTGTGCTTCACACAGCTTTCCACACAGCAATGACTGCACATTGCTATGCTCAATACATTTGCTCAGTCATGCTATACAAATGCTCAGTCAGCGTATCATAATAACGCTGACACAGACACAGTAGATAGACATATATAAACCTAGTAGTTTCTCCATCAATCTACATTCTCTTCTCTGCTATCAACCAGTTGAGCCACAGCTCCTGAGTGACCTACAGCTACACAAGTAAGTGTTTACTTACTTAGCTCTACTATTCCGCTGCACCCGTCATTGATGAGCATTGGCTGGAGCCAATGCTGCATCAATGACTTTGGGACAGGATTTGGTAAGCAGGACTTAATGTAGTCAGTAGTAGGATTTGTAAGCAAGTCTGGTACTTCGATTTTACCCCCACTGGAGGGATTAATCCCTCATTTTGCCTGCATTTCCAGCTCCCTCTTTCACTTCCACTGTGGCTTAGTTGTATGCAGCCACGTCACCATCACCGTCACCAGCGCCCACCGACGCTGACTCCGCGCCCACCGATGTTGGGGCAAATCCCAGGACCTGCCGACAACATTCCCCTCTGGCCTGCGCTCCTGCAGTGCCGGGAATAAACTCATTATTCGTCATGCTACTTTGACAGGTTATGGGCCCTGTCTGCTCGCAGACCTGATGGGCAATCGCCTCGATACCACAGGAGACAAGTGGCTCAACGATGTAGCTGTCGCCATCAGAGGGGATTTGTCAATCGCTATTTGGTAATGACCAAATAAGGTAATCAGGTTTGTTAGTAGTGCCCTAGTGGCTGTAGTGACTGTATACACTCGTTTTGTCCACTAACATAACCCAGGGAGCTCACCCGAAATATGAGCATGTCCGATCTTGACAGAGATCTGGGCACCACCTGGAGAGGTGTGAAAATAATACTTAGTGTGGCAAACTTGTCCAGCCCCTGGTTTCTGCGTTACCTGGGTATATAATAAAACCATAATCTAAGATCCATCGATTGTCTCGATTGGATCTGGACCAGTTTGTGGATACTGGTTTATCAACATCCTCCGGATTAAGGGCCATCTTATGATGGATAAAGATCAGATCGGGTTCTGTCCCGTCCCCCAATCAAAAGGCTTCGCGCCCCCCTTTTGGCCATGAATAATTAAGCACATATACCAATTTCGGGTTTTCGTCCCGCATTCTCATTAATTAAATAATTATGTAATATTCCATATAAAGATAGTGCTACAGGGACATTGTTCCCTGTCTACACATATCAGTGGCAGGCACGAGCTTAGCTTCCTCCTTAGTAATAGGACTGCTCCTTAGCAGCAGTAGTATGATTTAAAAATAATTACATAATGATGGGATATTTACTGCTGTTGGGGAATTTGCTAGAGCCCCAAAGCACTCCTGGAAGGCTGGATCCCTTTCTGGCGATGAAACCGAGAAACCAAAAGCAATCCACGAGTCCCTGTCCCAGGATCCATCTGTTGCATCCATAACCAGAAGTATCGATGATTAGCGCTAGCATCTATCATTCCTTAAAACGATGAGCTAATGTATTTTTCAAAGATCTTCAAACCAATCCAAACCAACCTCTCCTCGAATTTATTTTTTGAATTTTCAAATAAATAAATAAATATTTTGATAAAAATGTCTTACAACAACTCTGCCGCTTCCTCCGCCTCCACCTCCTCTTCCTCTGGATCTTCTTCCGGAAAATCTGCTTCCAGCTCTGCTGCCGGAAAAGCAGCCTCCTCTTCTGGTTCGTCCAGAAACAACCAAGCTGGCCCTTCCAAGGGTCGCAAAATTACCTATTTCGATCTTCTTCCTGAACTAGCTCAGGAGAAGAAACAAGCTCAGGATGAGCCCAAATCGGATGAGGAATCCGATAAACGTGCCTTGTTTGGCCTCGCAGCCAAATACAAAGGCAAACAGGTAATTGCCCAATTTAAATTGGGACAAATTAAAAATTCTAAATTAATTAAAAAGTGTGAAATGGGCGAATCCTGCCGATATTATGCGCTCTCCCTGCTCAAATAAAGTGGGACCAAAACCGGCATTGCCAGTTATTAAAGTGAGGACTCCATCCTTGCTCCCTTCTTTACGCACAGTCTCTGACTCATCGTGCCCATGATCCCCCCCTGTTCAGGTAAAACAGGAGAGGATCACTGCTCCCCTTGATGGTGCAGGGATGTTCATCCCTGTTTCATACAAAAAGCGTGCCGGCAAGGCACAAGTTACTGGTTCTGGGCCATCGGCCTCGATCGACTCTAAGCTTGCTGACGATCTTCGTCAGCAAGATCAAGAGATGATCACCCAGCACCGGGCAAAAGTGGAGGAGGCCAAACAAAAGGCCATACTTGAGGAGCGCATTCATCGGCGCACTCAAGAATATAAAAGGAAAATGGCCAGGGAACGCGGACACATGGTCTGCCACGATGAAGCTGTCCGGGCTAAATATAGAAAGCCCAATGCTGTTCCAATCAATGATTGGAACAAGGTCAGGGATGATTATCCCAAGTTGCTGATGGAAGGTGTGCAGCAATTAATTGCTGACCTTAATAATGGCACTTACCGGCCATCAACCCCCTTCCCTTGATTAGGCAATGAGGAAAACAGGATGCCGATTCCTGTTCCTGGCCCTTCCTCAGGGCCAAATTACGCCGCCATTGCTAAAAACGGCGTGAAGAATGTGCGTGGTTGTCACAACCACACCACGCGCAGTTACCGACCACAGTATCCAACTATCGGATACAACACTTGCTCAAGCCCTCAAGACCCATTCCCGAGAAACTGCTACCGACATCCGGCACAGCATTACGTGATCACCTGACTAGAACGTTGACAACCCGAGTAGCCCTCCATCTCTCCTCAACAAAGGCTATCTCACCTCCACTCTGTCATGCCCGCACTTAACCACACGACTTATATCACGACCGATAGATCCGACACTCGATACACAGCGTTACTACCCTGTTACTGACATGACCGACATCATGGTACCTCAATACCACACCACTCTCTGCCCTGTTTCCAGTATTACCTCCATACATATCAGACCCCTAGATAAGTATATAAGTAGCTACAAAGCACTGTACTTCTCCAGTCTGATAATTGACTAGTTCTGTCCTACTCTGCCCTTCATGGATTCCAACCTAACTCTCTCGATCCACTACCTCTTCTGCGAGCTCGCCGTTCCGTACGTCGACAACACACTTTGTGTACCGTTGCACTTCGTTACTGTGGAGTTGCAGTGTCTCCTGTCGCACAGCCATGCCCTTGGCACTGATGCTACCGGTTGGCACTCGCGCACCCCCTGAAATTGGGCATAGTGCACTTGGCAGGTGCAACCCATCAGTTGAAGCCAAGCCCTCCTGTACCCCGACTCTGGACCCCTTCGACGCCCTCGCTACCTCAGTCTTCCTGTCGCTGGTCCGCAGGCCGGGCACTCCTACCCACGACCTATTCCCTGCCCCCTCTTAGCAGATTGGACTCTGACAGTGGTCCCCTTCACCTCCAAAAAAGGAATGACCCTAATCAGGCATATTCCTTATCTGTCAAAGAACAAGACAGACGCCACGAACAGTGGCTTAAAATGTTTGGAGTGAGGGTTGTTGCCGAAGCATCGAAGTGGGAGATTGACCCACTTCCAGTACAATCCTCTGGGGGAGACCAGAAAAGACAAAAGATGCAGGAGGAAGGTGACAAATGGTCACGAGGGGAAATAAATGAGTGGCGAAAAAATAGCCACTGCATTTATGAAATTGGGTGCATTACCCAATAAAATACGTGTAATTAAACAGAGAAGGAGCGATTCCCTTCTCCAAAATAAAAAATTACATGAACTCTATCAAGCAAATGAATTGGTAGAAGATGCCAAAATCATGGTTGCTAGCCATCAACAAAACATAGCTGAGATTTCACAAACAGTGAAAGGAGTTATAAAGAACTCCAACACCTTAATCAATAATAATGATCGATTACGTGATGATCTAGATGCAGCTTTAGATCATCTAGGTCAATCTCAGCAGGCTAGACGAAATGAGAATAACACTTATTTTGAAAACCAAAGAGAAATGGCACGTGAGATAGGACATCTCAAATTAGAGTTAAAAGGAGCAAAGACATGCGCAATAAATGCGGAGTCTTGGCTAGATTCTGACAAAATAAAGCTGGCTCAAGAAAAGAAAAGAGCCAAAAAGCTGCGTCAGAGACAAAATCGGCTAGATAAAAAAGAAGCTGATAAAATTAACTTCACCGCTCGCTCAAAAGAGCCTAGAACTCACATACCTAAACATGATGAGTTAAAAGAGCTTGGAAACACTGATTTCCAAGATCTCTTATATGGCTCTGAAAATTCCCATTGGGAATTATCAGACGATGAAAATAATACATACCTACAAGCTCAAGTTGGTACCCCAATTGAGCATGGTGAAATCATTCCTGTGAAAACAAATAAAAGAAATTTTAAACACACACGAGAGCATCCAGTCTGGAAAAAACCCGGGCTCTGCTATTTGGTAGCAATCAAAGATAGAGCGCTATCCAAATATGTGTGGCCGACATATCCTACAGTCAAGGATTTGTCACAATTGAGCCATAAACTCCAAAAGGAGATTGGCTTCAAAATTCACAGGGAAAGCAAATCAAGCTTTCACATTGAACCTGTAGAAGGTTATAGTTATGGCTGGGCTGATATTGATAAATTAGCCAGAGGCTTTAACTGTAATCTTACAGTAGGAGCAAACAAAAGTGGTGATGTCACCATTCCTACCTTACAAGGTAGAAGCAACTGGGCCACATGGTCCAGGTTGGTTAAAGCTACACTCCAATCAAAAAGTGTATGGCAGTATGTTGAGGGTACTATTACACATAACCCTTGGCTACCCAGCTACCAAGACGAAATGGGTAGCACAACTGTCACAGCTGGTCGAGTCCAGGCACTCAACCAAATATGGAAATTACACCAAGAGTTTCTAGAAAATGATGGAAAGGCAAGGGGAATAATAACCCTAAATCTGCCTAAGTCTTTGGGACACCATATCAAAGACACATCAAAAGAAACTTGGGATGGCCTAACTGAGGCATTTTCCAAAGCTGGAGCTGTAGCAATATTTAATGTCTATAAAAAAACGAAAACTTGGGAATTCCCCAAAAACAAAAATCCTGCAGAATCAGTCCAAGAGTTAATGGAACTCTGGGCTGAAATGGCTGCAAATGGCAAAACCTTTGATGATGATTTCCAATTAATGGAAGTCATTGACAGAATGCCAGCTTCCTGGGACTCATTCAAAACCTACATACTTCTAAAAATGGTAGTAGGAACAACAAAACTTAAAGATCTCCTACCAGAGATCGAAAATGAGTACCAACGTCGCAAAGGCAACAAGGAAGAGCAGTCCGCAAATTTTGTAGCAAGGGGGAGCAAGTCCTATAAAGGCAAAAAACCTTTTAACTCTGGGTTCAAACCCAAAGTAAATTTGCCTAAAGGGAAATATACCCAGCCTAACACACAGGCAGGTCCTAGTAATAGACTGGCCTATGTACCCCCTGGCAACAAAACAGGATCAAATTGGGAGCGCAATAAGAAAAATCGCGCAAACAAGCTAAAGAAATTAAATCTTTTGGCTAAAGCTGCAAAAGCTTCTGAGGACCTCTCAAGGAAAGAAAGAGCAGATCTTAAGAAATTCGCTAATATGGCTATAACAGAAAGCCATAAGATGGATGTGGATGTTCCTCAAAATTCTTCACTTGCTGATAGAATCAGCACAAACAAAGTCGATCCTGAGACATTAAAAATTATGAACAGGATCAAAGATCTTAAAGGAAAAGGAAAAGATCTTATCAAAGAAGACTTTGTTACCTGGAAAAATAATCCAATGGATATTCCAGAAGCTCGTATTGATGACGAGAAAGCTCAAATAGAGCTACAAGAAGAAATACATGAGGAACATGTAGAAACAGGTTACTGGGACAACAGATTGTATGAAAATTTCACTAAAAAATATCCAAATACTGATTATAAATCAGTGACGATGATAACATCGGAGGATACCAAGAAGAATATTATGATAATGACTTCTTCACAGATGATGGAATGTAACCATCAGAAGAAGGCTTATCATGATATTGGTAAGTCTGTAGATAGCAGATGTAAAAATAGCATAATAGCTATTAGTTTAAATAAATCTGCATCGACTCTTAAAAGTGAAAAAATATGTGAGGATTATTGGATAATAGACTCAGGTGCATCTGTGCACATTACAAACAACAAGTCTGACTTTGTAGAGTATAATCCATATCCTGAACCAGAAGAAATCAAAACAGCCGATTCAAAATCAGCTGCAATGATACTTGGACAAGGGACTATAGTCCTTGAGTTTGAAAACTTAAAAGGACTTAAACATATCGCTAAATTGGAAGTTTGTTACATGCCAAAGGCTTCTCACAAACTTATTTCATCTGGACAATTAAAAATTGGTGGTTACGTTGAGACATCAAACAGTGATCATACAGTGTTTTTGTTCAAAGGAAATGATGTTATAGTTGCTAAACCCAAAAATTGCTTTGAACCAATACACTGGGCTAAAGTAACAATAAAACAAAAATTAAACAAATTGGTGAATCTCATAGATTTCACTATATGGCATAATAGGATGGCACATGCAAATAAAAATGTAATAAAAAATATGAGCCAACATACAGAAGGTTTTGATGATAAAATCAAAATACCATCTGATAATCCTATTTGTTCTGGATGTGCGCAAGGAAAGATGCACAATAAATCTTATCCTATATCACAAACACATGCAAAACAACCATTAGAGTTGTTACATGCTGACTTACTAGAATTCCCACAAGAATCTTATCACCATAAAAAATGGTGTTTAATGATTATTGATGACTATTCTTCATATGCTTTTATGGCATTCCTACAAACTAAATCAGAAACATTTGAAAATTTCAAAAACTTTATTACACTGTTTGAAAACCAAACAGGAAGAAAAGTTAAATGTTTCAGATCAGATCGAGGGGGAGAATTTAAGCCTGGTGAATTTGATCAATTCTTAAAACAAAAAGGCATATTATGTGAACAAAGTGCACCATACATCCATCAACAAAATGGACGTGCAGAAAGATTGAATAATACAATCTTAGAAAAAGCAGAAAGTATGCGACTCCATGCCCAATGTCCAAAATCATGGTGGGAGTTTGCTATGAAAAATGCTATTCACACCTATAACCGCACACCATTAAGAAGAACAAAATGGATGATGCCATATGAAAATTTGTACAATAAAAAACCTGATGTTCATTACTTTAAAACATTTGGTTGTCTAGCTTGGGTTTTCGTACCTAAAGAAATTAGACAAAATAAGCTTACTCCAAAAGCAGAGGCCATGACCTTCATAGGATATGAAGATGGTTCTAAAGCTTATCAATTCATGAAAAATGATAACTCTATATTCATTGGAGTCCAATCATTATTTGATGAAACCAAATTTCCTAGAGCAAAAACAGAAGGCTTAGAAAATAGACTATTTAATAGTCCACCAGGTATAGAAACAAGGGAGAAAAATAATGGACACGTATCTGATTCCAATTCCCACATGGATCACGGTCATCACACCTATGATAGTGATAGTAATGATGATACTCCCCACAAAAAGAAAAGATATCCAGAAAATCATGATACTACAGACAACGATTATAGCAGATTGTTTCATGATAAGGATAATCAAGGCCTAGAGGATTCTTATATAAATCCTGACAGAAATCAGGATATAGAACCAAATGTTAATTGTTCAATAACACCTCCTGAACGACCAAACATCTCCATGAGATGACTTGGAGATAAACGTCCTGAAAAAGGAAAGGACAAATGAGATGAAAAGTATGACACATATCTCAGAAGGACTTCACACCTCAAAAAACCTAGACTCATGCCTGACAATGCATATGGTCAGAAAGCTCCTCTCAAAATAGAAAAAGATATACAAAGTACTAGAGAATGGAGCAAAAGAGTCTTTGGTAAAGGCAAAGGGAAAGCAAAACCTACCCTTAGTCCAACTTCTTCACGAAAAGCTTTACAAAATCCATTACAACAAATTGAAATGGATAAAGAAATGGAAGAAATATCAGAATCAGAAACAGAGTCAGAACAATATAAAACACCATCTGCCTCAGAATCTGAATGATCATCCATTAAAGAAACAAGACCAGTTTCTGGTGGAGAATCTATTCCAGATTTGAATAGACAATCATCCTCTGATAATGAAACCGATCCATTTAATGAATCAAGTGAAGAAGAAGTCAATAGAGATTTACAGTCTAAATCACCTAGTGATGATCTCATATACTTCTTAGAAAAACTACTCAAAGAAGGAGGTAACAGATTTGTTAACTACCTTCTATGCAAAGCCATAAGTCCAAACTACTCAAAAAGTGTAGATCAATGGACATATAAAGATGCTTATAAATTAAAAGCTTCTAATCCCAAAGAATGGGAATTATGGCAAAATGCAATGAAAGAAGAAGTACAGGCCTTAGAAGACCGTGATGTATGGGAATTAGTACCATGTCCAAAAGACCGTAAACCTGTAAAGTGTAGATGGGTTTATGTGGTCAAAAGCGATGGCCGAAAACATGCTTGACTAGTCGCTAAAGGATTTTCACAAATACCTGGAGTAGATTATGATGATACATTCTCACCAGTTGCATGATTTAAAACTGTGAGGCTCCTTATGGCTACAGCAGTGCTAGAAGATTGGGAAATTGAAGCGCTAGATGTAAAGACAGCATTCCTTTATGGAGACTTAGAAGAAAACATATATATGGAACAGCCAGAAGGATTTATTATCAAAGGACAAGAGCACAAAGTCTATAAACTTAAAAAGGCCTTATATGGACTTAAACAAGCTTCATTAGCTTGGAATAAGAAAGCAAATCAAAGTCTACAAGAATTAGGCTTTGGACAGTGTCTTACAGACACTGGAGTCTATGTTTGCTATAAACAGAAATCAACTATAGTAGCTATATTATATGTTGATGATGTGTTATTCATGGGAAACAATAAAAAGTTACTCATGGAACTAAAACACAAATTTATGAAAAAATGGGAATGTAGAGATCTAGGACCCATTAAAGAATATCTTGGAATGACAATTGTCCAAGATAGGAAAAAGAAATTGATTATTCTTGATCAAATCAACTATGCAAAGAAAGTAGTTAAACATTTTGGTCAAGAAGATTCAAAACCTGTTCGTACTCCTTTACCAGCAGGATATACACCTGTGGAGAATGAAGGTACTGCAACTCCTCAAGAAAGGAGTCATTACCAATCAATTATTGGATCTCTACTATATCTTACTCTTGGCACGAGATATGATATTACCCAAGCAGTAATCATGATGTCACAATTCATGGTTAATCCATCTAGAGAACACATAGCAAAAGCCTTATATATTATAAAATATGTCAATTCTTCCATAAATGGAAAATTGGTGTATGATGGCTTTAACAAAGATGGAATGCATGCTTACTCTGATGCGGATTGGGCTGGTGATCCAGTCACAAGAAAATCTGTAATGGGTAATCTAGTTCTATTGGCAGGATCTCCAATAAGTTGGATTTCCAGAAAACAGAAAACTGTTGCATTGTCATCCACAGAAGCTGAGTACATGAGTCTTTCAGACTGCTCACACCAAATCATGTGGATAAAATCCCTATTCAAAGAACTGAGATATGACATTGGAGCTGTTGATCTTCATGTTGACAACAGAGGATCAATATTCTTAGCAAAGAATCCAGCTCAAGAACATAGAACAAAACATATTGATATTCGTTATCATTATGTTAGAGAACGTGTTGAGAACAAAGATATTAACATATCATATGTTCCCACAAATGAACAACTAGCTGATATCTTAACAAAAAATTTAACTTGGCAAAAGTTCAAAGAGTTAAGAAATGAAATTGGCATTGAGATCCTCAATGAGGGGGAGTGTTGAAATGAATGTTGACAAATGTCTTTCATATCATGGGAAAACATTTCAGATCTATCTGATCTCAATCATTATCATATCTTATCAGCATTATCTAATAATCTATGATTATATAAAAGTTCATTGTATTTATATCTAGACAGATATTATAGAGTTCGATGGGACAGAACTCTGAACAATAAAGCCACCTCATGTATTCACATGGCGACTGTGCAAAGCTGTGCTTCACACAGCTTTCCACACAGCAATGACTGCGCATTGCTATGCTCAATACATTTGCTCAGTCATGCTATACAAATGCTCAGTCAGCGTATCATAATAACACTGACACAGACACAGTAGATAGATGTATATAAACCTAGTAGTTTCTCCATCAATCTACATTCTCTTCTCTGCTATCAACCAGTTGAGCCACAGCTCCTGAGTGACCTACAGCTACACAAGTAAGTGTTTCCTTACTTAGCTCTACTATTCCGCTGTGCCTGTCATCGTGCTACTTCGACAACAGGATGATTTAATGGAGATGTGGTGCTGTACAAATATTTTCCTATGTCTGATAGCACATTATTCTTTGTCCGGCGGCTTTTCTTCCTTCCTGAGGTTGTTGTCATCATCCCATGGGTAGAAACAGTCAAGTCTGGAAAAGTCCGAGGATGTGTCACTGTCATTGTCACTGTCCCATGTCCATTCGATGATTCGTGGGTCAGCTGGATTGAACGTTGGTGAAAATGATAGTGCAGGGGTCGGGTGGCAAGTTTGTAGTTGTGTGGTACTGTTTTGTCGATGTAAGTTAACGGCAGAGAATCGAGGACTTTGGGTGGAATTTGGCGACATTGACATAGGATGAGACTGGCTTTCTGGCACGGTGTTTGGAGTTTGCATCAGTAGTTGGTTGGAACTGGAACCGGAGACTGACGGGACTTCATTGCTTGGTGAATCAGGTTTGGGGCAAGACAGTATGTATAGACTGGAGGACGGTGGTGCTGGAGATGGCTGTTCAGAGTTGCGGAGTGGTGATACAGACTTGGGCGGCATGTTTGGAGTTGGACCGGACATTTCGCTACCTGGATCGGGCATTGGCAATGGAGGTGGGGGCTTTGTGATGAGTCGGTGGCTGACATCTGTGCAGGAATACAGGCTTAGAACTGATGATGGTGGCATAAACTTGGGACTAAATGCGGCTGGTAGGTATGTCATGCTTGGCTGGTTCCGAAAGGCCGGAGGTGGCTTGACTTGTCGGAGGATGGTGGGTGGTAATGGATGCAAGTCCAGTGGTGACTTGTGTGCCTGGAGTTCCGAAGTCCGGACCACTGAATGTGGGGGCACTGGCTTCGGAAGTCTGGGCGGTGCAAAGTCCATCATTTTGCTTGCCAGCGCTCGGAGTTTGGGTGCCAGCATTTGCATAGCATCGGAGTTTTTCTGGACTGCGCATACAGGCTCAGCTTTTGTCATGTCTCTCACTACCTGGTCCGTTGCCTCCTTCCTCCGTGGGCCTGCCTGTACTGGCTGTAGGTCATTTTCCGGGTGCTCCTGGGCTCAGCATGGAACAGGCTCCACTGGCTTCCTCAAGGATGCTGTGTGCTGCTCGGAATGTGTCACAGATCTTGTAAGGCCCCAATATGTCCAGGAGCTGTTGCTGCAATCTCCAGCAGATTTTCTCCCACAGACTCAGCTGGAACATGTTCAGGAATGCGTGCTGTTGGTTGGAGATTGACATGTACCCCTCTTCAATTAGGAAGTTTGTCCTGATGAAGAATTTTGGCAAATACCATTCCAACTGCTGGGGAGTGGTAAAGCCATCACCGCATGTCAAGCCTGTGGCCGGAGGTTCATTTGTGGGTGTGGGAAACTCCGGAGTTGGTTCGGACTTTTGTAGAGCATCATGTACTGCCTCGCAAACCTGCTGAATTGTATACAGTCCATCATTAAGCTCTGCTGGTCGGTTTTGTAGCAGAAGTTGCCAGACTTGAAAAGCTAACTGTGGCTGTACACCCTGTAGGAACATGCTGGCCAACTCGGCCTCCAGTTTCCGGTCTTCGGCAACCAAATGTCCGATGCAGAATGTGAATTGACTGGAGATATACAACAAAGTCCTGAAGGCTGTGGAGTCCCTGGCGTTTTCAATTTCTCGTTAATTCCTCCAAGTCGGACCAGTAAGTCTGGATTTCGCTGTCAGCCATTTTTCGGAGTTGTCAGAGTTTGTTGTCGGAGGGCTGTGTGTGTCCGGATTTTGTACCGGAGATGGGGTGGATGGCGTAGTCTTCAAATGTTAATCCCCTGCGGTGGTCACCAATTTGATATGACTACTCCCTGTCTAATGGAGATGTTAGATGCGAGTGGGAGTGGTTTGTGGCAGGTCCTGAAGATTCCCGTCCAACCCAATAAACTCCGGAGGCAGCTGCAATAAGTCCAGGTGCACTAACTGTAGTCCGAGTGTGAGGGAACTCTGGGGTGCATTTAACAAAGTCCGGAGCTGTGCGGGAAAGTCCGGAGTGGTGCAGGAAAGTCCGGAGCAGTTTAAACAAAGTCTGGAGTTGTGTGGGAAAGTCCAGGAGTTGCAAAGGAAAGTCCGGAGTGGTTTAAACAAAGTCCGGAGCGGTGCAGTAAAGTCCGGAGTTGCACGGGAAAGTCTGGAGCGGTGCAGGAAAGTCCGGAGTGGTGCAGTAAAGTCCGGAGTTATGTGGGAAAAGGCCGGAGTTGCGAAGGAAAGTCCAGAGTGGTTCAAACAAAGTCCAGAGTGGTGCAGTAAAGTCCGGAGTTGTGCGGGAAAGTCCGGAGCAGGTGCAGGAAAGTCCGGAGCTGCGAAGGAAAGTCTGGAGCGGTTCAAACAAAGTCTGGAGTGGTGCAGTAAAGTCCGGAGTTGCGTGGGAAAGTCCGGAGCGGTGCGGGAAAGTCCGGAGCGGTGCGGGAAAGTCTGGAGCATGTTAAACAAAGTCCGGAGCAGGTTAAACAAGTCCAGAGGTGCGCAGGAAAGTCCGGAGTTGCCAAGGAAAGGCTGGAGTGTGTTAAACTAAAGTCCGGAGTTGCCAATCCAATGTCAGAAAATGAGAGGGAATTTGGTCATGTTGAAGAGAATGTATTAACGAGAGTGATAGAACATGGTGAAAACAAATGGCACTATAACAGTAACTGTGGGTAACGATCTCCTACTTCTACTAAGTCCAAAACTCCTTTTTATACCTTCCCGCTACTCGAGTAGTCTCTTGGATGACTTTCAACATGTTTGGCGATCCTTTCTGTATATGGCAACTTGAACTGAAAGGCCACCCTGCCTCAGGCTAGTTGTCAATCAACTAGTGCCCATGCCGTTAGTGATTGAATTGCTGCCTGTCCTTGTTCCATAGCTGGTTGGTACAATTCCTCAGCATTCTACCATAGTTCCCGAATGGTTGGAGCCCGGAGTTTGCATCGGTAATCATTCCGCTCCGGAATATCTCGGAAATGCATCGGAGTTTTTCTGTTTTGCTCGGAAATGCATCGGTAATGCTCGGAAAATGCTCGGAATATGTTGGAAATGTCCGGAAATGCTCGGCAATGCACGGAAAATGCTCCGAAAACCTTGGAGATGCCTGGAAATGCTCCGGAGTTTTGCTGTCTGTTCTGGAATACCTCAGAAATGTCTCGGAGTTGCTGGATTACACTGATAGCCACGGAGCATGCTCATCATCGTACGTTGTTGTAACCCCAACGTAAATCTAGTTTGGTAAAGTGCCTAGCTTTACCTGCTCAATCCACGAGTTCCAATATAAGTGGAAGTGGATAATTATTTTTGATTGTCCACTCGTTTAGGTAACGGTAATCCTGTACCATTCTTTTCTTTCCATCTTTCTTTTTTACAAAGAACACCGGTGACGTCTGCGGTGACTTAGAAGGTCTGATATACCCTTTTTTGATTTGATCATCAAGGAAGTCTCGTACTTCCTGGAGTTCATCTGGGGATAAGGGATATACCTTTCCTTTTCTTGGTTCATAACCAGGTTTGGTATCAATAGCATGATCCCATGGTTTTCGAACCGGCATCTGCTCCGATGCTGTCTTTTCAAATACTTTTAGATATTGATGATACTTTTTGGGTACCATCTCTTCTGTTGATTGTTTTTTAAGTTTGTTTATCTGTTTTGAGAAGGATCCTGCCTTCAGTGAACGTGGTGGAAACAAGGGCAAGAACGGATATTTATTTCCGTACTTGTATTGTTTCGGATGTTTACTATCTTCTATGTAAGATGTGCCTGCATCTTCCATTCGTTTTTCTTCCAACCAATACGTGAAGTCCAACTTGTGTTCCTTTTCCCATAGGTATTGTAGAGTCTCCCAGTGCTCTGCTAACCTAGCATTCTGTTCCCACTCTGCAGTCCATTCTCTTTGTTTATGTCCACATGATCGTGGACATCGAGTAAGTTTTATTTCTCCAGTCTCCCAATTTACTTCTGGGTTATGTCTTCGTAACCATGTAGATCCAATGATTACATCTGTTTTCCCTAATTCACATATTTCAAACGTAGCTCTTTCCATGTGACCCTGATAATGAAGTATTAAGTCTACTTCGTGTGTTATCATGCCACCTTCATTTAGAGTTCCATTGACTGTTTCGAACTGGAATGGGATTGGCTAAGGGAATTAGTTTGTAATTCATGCGTTTAGCAAATGATTTGTTCATAAACAAACCCGTGGCTCCTGAATCAAGAAGTGCCATTTGTTCATGTTTGTTGTGCATGTCCATAGTTTCCAGACTGACTTGCATCAGGATTTCTTCTTTTGGACCTATTGTTCTGATGAAGAAATCTTTTGTCCCTTTTCGTATTTTCTGTTGAGCGATAGAGGAATTAAGCACAGGTGTAACTGCCCTGCCGTGCTCCTGTACTTTTGTACCAGAGACTGCCTCTCGCGGGGTCATTGAAGTCCTTGAGACTCCCTTTTCACAATCACATTGCCTTTCAGCGCCGAGTGCTATATCATGGGTAATGTGACCACCGACCTCTATGTCTGTTAGCTCATCCGTAGGTAACACATTGTATCTATTACGAGAGTCCAGAGTGGGACTCACTGGCTCTCGTCGTCTTTTAACTCCTCGCCTTTTGCGAAGAATTTCTTCATTTCATCAAAGGTCATGGACCTGACATCCAGGCTGGACCTGCAGTTTGCTTGGATGTGTCCGAGTTTTCCACACTTGTAACATCTTGGTGGTGGTCTGTTATTTCTGTCGACATCCATATCATTCGGGCCGTGCAGAGGCCTAGTACTACTACTCGCAGAGGGGCCTGCTACTGGTTGCGACTGACTCGCTGATCCTGATGGACGTGGGAAAGTCCATCTGGGTTTTGGCTGGCCAGCCAGGGCCATCTTTTGTGACATAGCTGGTCCTTTTGCTCCTCCTTCACTCCTATTGGTGGAGTTACTGTTCCGTGAGGAATAATATTTTTCCTCTGCACGTGCTTGGCGCCATTGGCAATCCAGTCGGATGGCTTTGGCATACCACCTGTTAGCCATTTGTGGAACCTCATCAGATTCCAAAATTCTTTTCTGAAGTCCTGTGTTGAGACTCTGTTTAAACTCCTTGAGAAGGGCTCGTCCTTTGTATCCCATGCCTCGAGCTATCTTTTTGAATTTTTGTACATGTTCTTCACATGTACTTGTGCCTTGCTGTATCGTGCGCAATTCTGCTATCTTTGAAGACTGCTCATCTGTGTCTCCAAATTCCTCTTTAATTTTCTGAAATAGGTTCTCCACCATTGTGGGAACATCTTCGTCGTTCTTGTATTGTTCCAATAGATTGTCTCGCCAATCTAAAGCAAACCCTTCCGACATGTATGATAAGACAAAGTAAACTTTGTCTTCCTCCTGAGCGTGCTCCATTTTGAGCTGCATGTAAAGTCGACATGAGTTTACAAACCTGTCGACTTCTGACATCTTACCAGTAAAGACCAGCGGCTTTGCTGCATCTATTTTGGACGATGCGTGTCCAGCGGGTTGGGTGATGTTGAACACTGTTCCCTCTGGTATGTTAACAACCAGGGCTACCAGTGCTACCGGTGCTGGAACTGGTGGTGTGGGGGCTGTGGCTGCTGCAGCCACAGCGTCTATCATTTGGGTCTGGAGATGCTGCAGTTGTGCTTGCAGCGTAGTGATGGTGGCCACTTGTGCGTTCAGCTGGGCCAATAGCTGAGCCGAGTTCATCTCAACTTCAGGTTCTGGGCTGAAGTCCGACATTGATGGTTGATAAGGTGGTGGGAGCGATCGAAAACCGGTTCTTGAAGATTCTGTGTCAGAATCGTAATCTGACTTGGTTGCAGTGTGGGAGCGAGGCAGGCGTGTGTATTCCCAAGGTGGAGACCAAGGTGGTGCAACTGTTCCGATGTAAGTGGCATCAGAACTGATTAGGTTATTGATATCGAGAGTTGCTGGATCTCATGTGATAACAGGAAAGGGAGCTGGTTCGAAGTGGTGTGGTTGCTCTCTGATTGAATCTGAGCTACTGGTGCTATCTCGATTTGGATCTCGTTCAGGATCACTAGTGTTTTCTAGTGGTGGTAGATCCTCAAAGAGATTGTTAACCTCTTCTTCTGTAAAGTGCTGTCCAGTGAGAATCCAATTTATTGTTCTCTCGATTTCTATTTCTGAAGAACCACCTGCTCTAAGAAGATCCCGGATTTCGTTTTGATCCATTTTGAAAAGTACGAGGTGAGGAAGGTTTGTGACCTGTCACCTATGTAGCTATACATTCAAGGTCTGCAACCACCCTTGCAACGCCTATGTACTTTTCTATTTGAAAAACGAATTGGATAGTATACTAACAGGGGGCCGAATGGTTGTCCCTGTATCACTATTCCCTTAAGGGGAACGGATCTTTCTCAAGAGCGCATGACCAAGTGGCAGCTACTCTCAAGGATTACAGAAAGATGATATGTACGGTATATATGGTATAGCTCTTCAGGGAGCCTAGGTCAGGGTAATTTAACGTAATCAAGGGGCTGACAAAGCTGGTCCCTGATTGCGTATCACATTACGTGTGATAATTCTGGCACTGGTATGCTGTGCACAGTGGTCCCTATAATCCGGGGTAGGATCTTTGGTTTACGATGACCAGGAACAATGATTGAGCTTTTTATGGAATGCTCAAAAGAATCCAAGGCGTTTTAAAGTCAACGGATGACTATGATTCACAAACACTGAGACTCTCCTTAACCCTGGAGTCCAGGTATGTATGAGCGTGTTGCTCGACGAGTGGGGCAGTAAGAAGGCTATTCGAGTTCTTCTATCAGGACACCCTTGATGTGACGTCTTAGGGCCCCACTAGGAACTGAGGGAGTAGAGAGGAAGCTGACTGAGTTGACAAGGGGAAACCCCAAGAGAACTCGAATGGAGTCTCTGGGTGTTTGTTGCACATCTTATATACCTAGGTACATGGTCTGTGCACTAAACCCTACAACCCTAAAGGCTGTGGAGTACTCTGGGTAACCCTACATATAAATAGAATGGAACATTCGAGAAGGATTGCATAAGACAGATAAGTGATCCATTGATATGTCTACTCCCCATCTAATGGAGATGTTAGATGCAAGTGGGAGTGGCTTGTGGCAGGTCCTGAAGATTCCCGTCCAACCCAATAAACTCTGGAGATGGCTGCAATAAGTCCGAGTGTGTGAGGGAACTCCGGGGCGCGTTTAACAAAGTCCGGAGCTGCGCAGGAAAGTCCGGAGCAGTTTAAACAAAGTCTGGAGTTGTGCAGGAAAGTCCGGAGTTGCAAAGGAAAGTCTGGAGTGGTTGAAACAAAGTCTGGAGCAGTGCAGTAAAGTCCGGAGTTGCGCGGGAAAGTCCGGAGCGGTGCAGGAAAGTCTGGAGCGGTGTGGGAAAGTCCGGAGTTGTGCAGGAAAGTCCAGAGTTGCGAAGGAAAGTCCGGAGTGGTTTGAACAAAGTCCGGAGCAGTGCAGTAAAGTCCAGAGTTGTGCGGGAAAGTCCAGCACAGTGCAGGAAAGTCTGGAGCAGTGTGGGAAAGTCTGGAGCGGTGCAGTAAAGTCCGGAGTTATGCTGGAAAGTCCGGAGTTGCAAAGGAAAGTCTGGAGTGGTTTAAATAAAGTCCGGGGCGGTGCGGGAAAGTCTGGAGTTGCGAAGGAAAGTCCGGAGCAGTTTAAACAAAGCCCGGAGCAGTGCAGTAAAGTCCGGAGTTGTGAAGGAAAGTCCGGAGTTGCTGGTCCAATGTTGGCAAATGAGAGGGAATTTGATCATGTTGAAGAGAATGTATTAACGAGAGTGATAGAACACAGTAGAAACAAATGGCACTATAACGGTAACTGTGGGTAACGGTATCCTACTTCTACTAAGTCCAAAACTCCTTTTTATACCTTCCCGCTACTCGAGTAGTCTCTTGGACGACTTTCAACATGTTTGGCGATCCTTTCCATATATGGCAACTTGAACTGAAAGGCCACCCTGCCTCGGCTAGTTGTCGATCAACTAGTGCGCATGCCGTTAGTGATTGAATTGCCACCCATCCTTGTTCCATAGCTGGTTGGTACAATTCCTCGGCATTCTACCATAGTTCCCGAATGGTTGGAGCCCGGAGTTTGCATCGGTAAGCATTCCACTCCAGAATATCTCGGAAATGCATCGGAGTTTTGCTGTTTTGCTCGGAAATGCGTTGGTAATGCTCGGAAAATGCTCGGAATAGGTTGGAAATGTCCGGAAATGCTCGGCAATGCACGGAAAATGCTCGGAAAACCTTGTGTTGAAACAAACGTTGACGAATGTCTTTCGTATTGTGAGAAAACATCTCGGATCTATCCGATCTCAATTGTTATCATATCTTATCAGCATTATCAAATAATCTATGATTATATAAAGTTCATTGTATTTATATCTAGACAGATATTATAGAGTTCGATGGGACAGAACTCTGAACAATAAAGCTGCCTCATGTATTCACATGGTGACTGTGCAAAGCTGTGCTTCACACAGCTTTCCACACAGCAATGACCGCACATTGCTATGCTCAATACATTTGCTCAGTCATGCTATACAAATGCTCAGTCAGCATATCATAATAACGCTGACACAGACACAGTAGATAGACGTATATAAACCTAGTAGTTTCCTCCGTCAATCTACATTCTCTTCTCTGCTATCAACCAGTTGAGCCACAGCTCCTGAGTGACCTACAGCTACACAAGTAAGTGTTTACTTACTTAGCTCTACTATTCCGCTGTGCCCATTGTCGTGCTACTTCGACACCTTGGAGATGCCTGGAAATGCTCCGGAGTTTTGCTGTCTGTTCCAGAATACCTCGGAAATGTCTCGGAGTTGCTGGATTACACTGATAGCCGCGGAGTGTGCTCATCACCGTATGAGTCAAAAGGAAATCGTAAGCAAGGCCGCATCTCCGATATCTAATCTAATCTAATCGGTATCTTATCTTTGTGCTGATTAGATAATCGTTATCTTATCTAGATTGTTTGGCTGCGACCTTTGATGAAAACAAAGAAAATGAATATAAATGTCTTAGAAATGAAATGATGAAAAAGTGAAAATGAGCGGTCCATGACACAGGGTGGGATGGGTGAGGACTATGCTTGAGACATTGAAAATCATGGAGTGCCGGGCTCCTTGATTTGGCGAGGGACTGTTGAAGCCAGTGGGACGCGGTCCGTGGCGAAAAACGACGAAGCGAGCAAGTAGAACATGTAAAACGAAAATAATAATTAAATTGGACCAGTGTTGCCAGCGGAAAATGGGCACGTCATGCAGGAAAACCATTGCCAGTCCAGTAAATGGTTGTAAAGTCCTAAACAAATGTGTTGCACGAGGGGCTGGCATTGCAAAAATGGATGTGGTGTCGAAACGGATGCATTGTCACTACCAGAAATTTTTCCAGTTGGCGTCGAGTGGCTGTGCTGCCTGAAATACGCGGCGCTGTGTGACAGATTTTCCGTGAATGTTGAAATGAGTGTGTTGGTGGCCATTGGATGGCATTAAAACAATATTTAAAAAAATATTTACTTGAGGCAAAGTCATCAGCTGGCGATGTCAGTGGTCGATCTCCCGAAAAGAGGCCCCTGTGGTGGTCACCATTTAATGAGTTCATTCCCAGCACTGCAGGAGTGCAGGCCAGAGGGGAATGTTGTTGGCAGGTCCTGGGATTTGCCCTGACATCAGTGGGCGCAGAGTCGGCATTGGTGGGCATTGGTGATGGTGATGGTGATGTGGCTGCATACGACTAAGCCATAGTGGAAGTGAAAGAAAACGAGCGAGGGAGCCGGAAATGAGGGTGAAACAAAGGATTAATCCATTCGTTGGGGGTAAAATCAAAGTACCAGACTTTCTTACAAATCCTACTACTGCCTATATTAAGTCCTGCTTACCAAATCCTGTCCCAAAGTCATGGATGCAGCATTGGCTCCAGCCAATGCTCATCAGCATCTTGCCTACTTGTCTACCAAAAGTGACCAGATGAGAGTAGTGTGTGCATCGTTGAAAGTGCGGGCAGTCACTGGCAAGCAACCTACACCAGGGTACTTCAGAAAAGCTCAAGGAACAAGCAAAGAAACCGGCTGATTGCATCTGTATCAAGGGGTCAAAAGTCCCATTCCTGATCTCATTGATCAGATAGGGTGAAGTCCCAGGCAGATTAGCTTTCAGTTGGCACTTGGTGGATTTAAATCGAAGATCTGAGTGCAGGTGCATTATTGACCACATCAGACTGTGTCTACATATGGAATTGTGGATACCGATGAAGAGGCGACATCCTTCCTATCCCTCAGGAGGTGTTATTGGACCTGTGGAAGGCCGAACAAACAAATCAATTGTCATTGGAGATAGAATGAAATTGATTGAAGATGGAGGAGCGACAGCAGAGGCCGACCACTTGAACAAATGGGTAGTTGAAACCATTACACTCATTATGGAAAGATGGAGGCCACAAAAAACATCACGACGTGATAGTCAATCGCACAGGTAGAAGCCAACTACGGGATCAAATGAGGCATACATCATGGAACAGGGCTGATGACCCTTAATCAAATCATTGACAGGGTTGCACATGATCAAAGTGTAACTAAGGAACCTGGGGAATTGCTTGCACCACAAAGACAGCTTGGAATGGCAGCACCAAATAGACTGCAAGGATGCAGATACCTAGGACATAGAGGACCACTACAAACAACCTGAGGAAAGGGTTGTTAGGATCGTTGTTGGAGTGCAACGTTAAATAAAACTCTGACTACATCGCCAATGGAAATGGATCATGACCCAGTGGACAGACCAACCATCTCAGTGATAGTGACAATATCTCATCAATGAAGGATGAAAGATGGGATGTGCACAGTATGGAACATGGGCGCCATAAAAGACCATCAGGATTCCTCAGGACGGTTGTCATTGAAGTATAACTTGTGCCCAGTAATGCGCTGGGATATCAAAAGCAACAAACACACTGTCACCGCTCACAGCATCAAGTATGCCTTACTTGGATAGCTCACAGCACTGACAAAACTTTCTGTTTTAATAACCACCACCACCTACACTCTGCACTTCGGACCAGTTAAAGGGACACCAATTATGGAAGGGTAATGCCCATATTGGTCAATGAGTACATTGGACACCGAACACTATCATTTGCTCCAATTACCTATTGGATGACAAATCAGCAATATCACGGGATCACCAGTCACAACAATCTCATGGGAAACAAAGTGGAGCTCCCTATGTTTAGGTTGAGTTCACTTGTGGAAGTTGAGAAGGGCAACTCGTAAAAATAGCTTAGGGAAAAGCCTGAGGAGAAGGACAGGAATGGACCGTTGATGAGCACGCTCCATGGGTAACAGTGCAACGAGGACCAAACGTGGGTCTTAGCACCATGCCGATGGTCTCTTGGCTGTACCATGGGTTAACAACGTGCCCTGACCTCCGCACTTATTAATCTGACAGAACTCCGGTAAGAATAGCGATCTCCGGTACAGCGG
This sequence comes from Amanita exitialis, assembly GCA_023014455.1. Classification (NCBI taxonomy): domain Eukaryota; kingdom Fungi; phylum Basidiomycota; class Agaricomycetes; order Agaricales; family Amanitaceae; genus Amanita; species Amanita exitialis. The sequence continues at coordinate 569,435 of JAEBUR010000002.1, forward strand.
ACACGTAGACAGGAACTCTGGCAGACTCCGACACAGACTTAGGAACTTGGACAATGTAACAAAACAGTGGAACCCCAGACTTAGCGATGGCATTCGCGAGTTTAGCCAAGCACACAGCATCGGCATTCCAGCAAGTCACCAGAACCACATCACACCAACTGCATCATACGAGAAGCAATGTCGCGCCACTTTACACAAGTGATACGCCCATGCATTTAGCACACACGGATGCACCAGTCTATCTGCAGAACAAGGTGACGAATATACAAGGGAATGTCAAAGCGGAGGGCCATAGAGAACCACTTTTGACACTCGCCACTGACTTCGCCCCTAGCGGACAACCCTAAAACACCAGCTATCAGTATTCAGTTGCACACTAGTCGCATAACGGCACAAAGTCAATATTCAGTTCGCGTGTTCCCCGCCGCACTAGTCTTTTCTGGTCATTACCCAATTGTGTGCCCTTCACAGGGACATCAAAGCACTAGCTTGCCATCCATGTTGTTTCAGCTTTCCGTTTCTGGCGCAAGTTCGTCACACCCGTCAAACTGCGTCATCTCGTCCAAAGTCCACTCGTACCGTAGAGAAAAGGGAGTGTATATAAAGGGTTTCGGACATTGGTAGAAGCATAGTATTGCCCACGTAGTCTCGGTCTTTGTTTTCCGTCTCAGTCTCCGTACCACCGTCTCTTCTCATTTACCAATAATACACTCGTTTTCACACCTCCCACGTCCCTCGGCTTCGCCTAGTGCTTAGTCGCTTTGCTGTCCTCCATCGTTACACCAATGGACTTTCCACCCCAGCTCCGGACTTTACACGTTCCGCCCATACTATCCGCCTTTCCACCCCAGACTTTCCACCACACGCCCGTACTATCCGCCTTTCCACCCCAGACTTTCCACCACATGCCTGGACTTTCGCCCATTCGCCTGTACTATCTGCCTTTCCACCCCGGACTTTCCACCACATGCCCAGACTTTCACCTTTCCGCCTGGACTTTGGTCTTTCGCTCTGGACTTCCTTCGGATGCACCGGACTTTCGTCAGACGCCCCAGACTTTCACCGAGAAGATGGGAATTTTCAGGAACCTGCCGTGTTCCTTCCATTAGCCTAAACTCCATTGGGCTGGAAGTTGACATATCACCATTCAAAATTGCAGGCAACATATGTTTAAGGGAAAGCCTGAGGGGAAGGATGGAGCGAGATTGTCCAATGCTCAGGAAACACACGTCGATAGGGTCAACAAGGGATGGCAGATGCTCACTGCCTTATCAGTAAAAGGAGCTGTGGTGGATCACAACCGCTGATCAAAGTGTGAATGGAGCATCAGATCAAAGTCTTGATCAGGGTCTGATGGATTGGCAGGAACCAGCTGCCTTATCAAGTTGGCAATCAATTCAGGATGGCCAAGATCCAACAGGAGGCCGTTCGGATAATCCAGTAATGCGCTGGGTCAACAAAAGCACAGAAGTCAAATCCAGGAAACAGTGGAATCATAAGTGATGATACTCCCTCTGGGAGAGATGTAGTGAATTTCTGGAAAAGTGGAATGCGAACCACTTTAGGAACAAAGAAAGCGCAGAAACTAGGCAAAATCTAGTGGAATAAGGATGGCAACCTTACAAACAGCCACACTCATCAACAAAGACAAATTTTGGGGAATTTTTTTTTTCTGAAGGGTAGCTTTGCTCTTGCCCTCCAGTTCCTTTCAGTTACTCACAAACCTACCCAGGATTTCCCGGGACATGAAATCTTGAGGAGAAGGAAGTAGGGGAGAAAAGCGAGTAACGAGACCCGAGGATGAATGGGTATCCGAGGCTCATCCCGAGGATAGAGAGAAGTCCAAAGGGATGAGGAACGAGATAACACCCCTCAGGAATAATGGGATTACCAGGGACAAAAAGAGAAATCTTTAAATTTTTCTTTTCTTTCAAGTCGACACCCAGTAAGGCGCTGGGTTATCAAAAGCATGGATCATCTATTCCAGTAAGGTGCTGGATAAACAAAAGCAAAGTCAAAGAACTATAGCAAGGGAGCCTTAAGCATAGGCACTTAGGATGGACCACTCAAGGAGTGTTACAAATCAACCCCTAAGTTCGACGCTTTGATGCATTTGATGCCTTATCCAACGTCTCACTTATCTAAGAGAGCACTATCTATTTACAATGCAAGGCGTAAGGCGTATACTCACCAATGGGGCTCAGTCAACTACGTGCTACATGGAAGCCTTACTACAGGCAACAGTAACAGTAACAAGACAAGGCCATAGAAGGTGCAACAGTCGCGGAGGCTATATCATGTGTCATCATCAGTCTAGGATGCAGTACCAGAGATGGGACCAACATACAGGTCATGATGGATACATTGGACGATTTGCAAAGCTTATCAGAAGGATAAGATCTTATCAAGTGATCTTATCTTATCTTATCACTTATCACATCAGGATGGGATTCCTTATCGGTGTTATCAAGGATCTTATCATAGATAAGATAAGGAGGACATGAGGCTTAGCATGAGGATGCAGTATGGCAGAGGCACAGTAGGCACAGTCGGACATGAGGGAAGGGCAAGGAGGTTAGGTAGGGGTATATAAGGACTACTGTAGGTAGAGGTTACTCTAAGACTCGAGATAGTTTGTCTTGCTCAGGCAACTACCTAGTTTTCATCCAAATTCACTCTCTTTTCTTGTTCTTCTCTTCACTCGCTTGCAGTGAGCTTGAGTGTTGTGTTGTTTGAGCATAGCTCTTAACAAGGAGGCACAAGGATTGTAATTGGCAGGATGCCAAGTGATTAGATCATTGCCAGAAGGTGTCAGGAATTTGTCAAAAAAGTTATAGGATGTCCAGTAGAGGGCTGGAGTATCAAAACTCATCAACTGCAGACTTGGCAGATGACCAAGAAATGACATATGGAGATATGCTTTCTTTTAGAAAGTTAAGATCAGCACAAGACTGGATTGGAGGTCTTCAAAAAAAAACAACAACCAATTGACGTGGGTGACAAGCTTAGTCACGCACTTGCTTCTCGGGACAAGAAGCCTTGAGGAAAGGGTAATGTTAGGAACACGATCCTAGCATTTGTTTTTATTTTATTCCTCCGTGGTCCGGGACCACTCCAATCGCTACCATACAGTCTGGGACTGTCATAAGACACTAGGGGAATACTTTGCATGGGTCAGCGCACCAGGGCGCTCACTGGAAGGCAGGACAAAGGCTGTATAAGCCAGAACATCCATATTAGGAAGGAGGGACACACCCCTATTGCCATCAGTGCTCGGGATCAGTACCTGGAACCTATCAATAGATCAGCCATCATTGCCATCATGCATCAGACAGGCATGGGACTGTTACAAGGATATACCACATGGGTATTCATAATGTGCACCGGCATATAACAGCTTGGGCACAGGGCACTACACAGCAATGGGTCTAGGTAGAGTCCAGGCAAGGCCCAGACAAGACCAGGAGGATCCATGGGAACCGGGTACACACAGCAGTGTGAAACCGCATGGTGAGCGCACCATGGCACCATGGCAACACTTGGGCACAGGGTATTGGTGTGCAGCATGGGAAGCATGAGGCAGGTGCCAGTGGGACATGGGCAGTGGTAGGGGACTCCTTAGAATAGGTATATAAGCTAGTACAACGTCTTGAGTCTCTCAAGACTTCAGATGGTTTCTCTTACACTCATGTAGGGTACCACTTAGTACAGTCAATGCAAGGCTTTGTCTCCTCCTCTACATCTTCTCTGCGAGGCTTGTGGTTTGTGTCACTGAGTGCAAGCTCATAACAGTTTACGTATAAATAGCAGAGTTTGTCATAGGTTGAACCTTAAGTTTGACTTAGCTTGTATAAACCTTATTACTTGCTGCAAAGCTTGTAAGTAAGTGCAAGTTAATCTCTGGCAACCTTAACAAGGTTGTGGTGAGATCTCAAGTTGTAGTTCACATGCTCTCACCTATAACCCTCTTCTCAAACCTGAGTCTTGCCTTATAGGCTCAGTGCTGTTTACCCACTTGTGTTTGCCAGGCTTATGTCATCGCCATCATCTCAGATGATCCTCATGGCATTATGTCATTGGGTAGATTGACAGATGACTCGATCATCATAACAATGGCATTCCAGAGATATACCAACTATACACAACCACAGGTGTCCAAATGTTATGATTTGATCTTATCTAAAGATCTTATCTTATCTTATCTCTTATCTCATCAAGACGCGATCTCTTATCGGGTTATCGGATATCTTATCACAAGATGACATAAGCAGGTCACGTGACATGACAGGTGTTGAACATGAGGATAGACACAAGGGATCCAGGAGGAGTAGGTGAGGCTAGGAGTATATAGGTAGTGTAGGAGCGTGTTGAGCCCCAGGCTCTTGATTGTCATAGTCACTATACAACAGAGTTTCTATTTTCCTTTTCATCTTGCTTTTTGTCTGGTTGTGTCTCTGGTCTATTGACCTTTTTGACATAATCAAGAGCCTGCAAGATCACTGACACAACAAAATGTTTAAAACGCAACAAGAAATGTTTCGTAGTCATGAACACCATCGAGTTAGTGAAGAGAGGAGTTGTCTGTATCACGGACAGGGGTGTTGGGGCGAAAGTCCAGTCAACAGATTGGGACCACCCTGTCGACACAACTGCACTTGTCGAGAGTGTCTGACCACCCTGGGATAGTGAGTCAGGGGTACTGGCAGATGGTGCAGTGGAAAAGCCTGGGAAAACAGGCGAAGAAAACTTCTGGAGAGTGCCAGGGTAGCAAGGCTATGCTAAGACCCGTATGGGTGAAATGCTGGGCTCTCACTCACCAGGAGTCAAAGAAAAAGGAGGGCAACAGTGGGAACTACCCATCTAAGGCAACCCCCTGGAAAGCTTCTTGTGCAAGGGTGCCGAGCAACCTCGGCAAAAAGGAGTTTTTATTACAGGGGATGATAGAGACTGAACGAGAGCAAGCATCATATGCAAGGTGGTGCAATCAGGAGTACCATCGCAAGCAGCGAGCAGCACAGCAGCAAGTTCTGGCACAGCATAACATGCATGTGTTACGGTGGATGCTGCACATGGCCAGGGAGCGAAAAACAAAAGCAGAGTGAGGAGACACGTTGTCTTCTCACCGAAGCTGATCGCGTGGCACATGAGGAGCAAGATGACGCTTGGACGGAACTCTTGAAACAAAGAGAGGTGGAACGTATAGCACGTGAAAGAAAAGAGATGCAAAAGACGGTGGAAGTAAAGCACATCACAACCACTCCAACCCCTGTTAGACAGGACAGGGTTAGGAATGTGACAGAAGAGAAGTTCAGCAGGAATGAGCTTGCTGGACAACTACTGATCAAGAAGTCTTGGTCAAAACAGTGCAGAGCCGCAGTAGAACTATATGAATATGCATATGGATGATATGACGAGTTAATTGACAAACTCGAATCTATGAAAGGAGTACGAATTGAATATGAACCCAAGCGCATGTATAACAGGGTATTTATTCAGCAATGCAATAAGGAGATAAGAACGCAGAAATCCAAATGGGAACAAGGCACATTCATAAACCTTGAGAAGATCGGTGGCACAGGATTTGGTGATGGCCAAGATCTTATACTAGAAATAGGAATTGATATTCCTGTTTTGGCAAGTTATGTAAAAAGGGTGTTTGATTGTATGCCGAGAGACCTAGAGTTGGTAGCTTGTCATTGGTGCTTGTCACATGAAGCATGAAACAAACTCCAGCATGCATTGAATGGCAACATAATGAAACCACAGCAGTACTGGAAGGACCAGAACTCTCCTTATAGTCGAAACAAACCAACAGAGAAGGCGTTACCTACAATGCCAAAGGACTATGTAGGACGAGGAGTATTGCACGGATGCCAAGGTCTCAGCATGAGATCATTCATTGAAGCATGCAGGGGAAGTGTTAGGAGCTACGCTCAAACAACACAACACTCAAGCTCACTACAAGCGAGCGAAGAGAAGAGTTGAGAAAAGAGAATGAATGGAATTGAAAACTAGGTAGTTGCCTGAGCAAGACAAACTATCTCGAGTCTTAGAGTAACCTCTACCTACAGTAGTCCTTATATACCCCTACCTAGCCTCCTTGCCCTTCCCTCATGTCCGACTGTGCCTACTGTGCTTCTGCCATACTGCATCCTCATGCTAAGCCTCATGTCCTCCTTATCTTATCTATGATAAGATCCTTGATAACACCGATAAGGAATCCCATCCTGATGTGATAAGTGATAAGATAAGATAAGATCACTTGATAAGATCTTATCCTTCCTGATAAGCTTTGCGAGTTGTCCGATGTATCCATCATGACCTGTACGTTGGTCCCATCTCTGGTACTGCATCCTAGACTGATGATGACACATGATATAGCCTTCGCGACTGTTGCACCTTCTATGGCCTTGTCTTGTTACTGTTACTGTTGCCTGTAGTAAGGCTTCCATGTAGCACGTAGTTGACTGAGCCCCATTGGTGAGTATATGCCTTACGCCTTGCGTTGTAAATAGATAGTGCTCTCTTAGATAAGTGAGACGTTGGATAAGGCATCGAATGCGTCAAAGCGTCGAATTTAGGGGTTGATTCGTAACAGGAAGAGACACTAAAGCAGCACAAACAAAGAGTCAAAAAATGGACCAAAGTTGTAGACTCGCAATTACCTGGAAAGCCAGGAATTTACAAACGAACAGCGGCAGATCCATGGAGGGAAAAAGGGTACTGCTACATGTACCTTTTCCAACCGCGATTCTACAATCGCTTTCAATGGCCAGCATATCCAACGGTGGAGCAGATCGCAGGATGGGAATGAGATCTGAGGAAGAATGATGTAAAGTTCATCCTGGAAGATGGAGAAGGGGAGAAAGTGTACCATGTACACCCCCATAACGAAAGACCTGTGAGGATGCAGGACCTAGAGGAATACAATGTCGTCTATGAATGGGAACATATCGACGAAATTAAAGATTGGACCCAATGGAGAGACATCAAGTTTGGAGCGCAGAGAGATGAGGAGGTGGTATATCCACAAAACTTCTTAACCACAACTCAGAGAGTGACGAGGCAGATGACCACACAACAATATGGTAAACCTCGCAGAGATTGGTTCGCTGCACAAATCACAGATCAACTCAGAGACACGTCGAAGGCATATATCGACATGAACATCTGGGCGCAACAAGTAAGACACGCGAATCAATCAGTATTACTGCCACCCGGATTTTCGAACTACAGTCCAGACACACCAGGGTTATGCTATCTGTGGTTATTTAAACCCCAGTACTGGAACGCATTTGCGTGGCCCAGGAACCCATTGTGGAAGGAAGTCAGCGGAGTATGAGTCTGAAATGCGAAACCCAGAAATTAGAGTAAGGGTGTCTCTAAACTGGGGACACATGAAGTACCACATAGAACAAGCAGAGGAGGGACATACCGCGGAGGACGTACTGAAGGAAATGTCCAACGGAGCAGGACAACATGTACCTGTGGGGTACACAATAACGGATGCATTAATTTCAGCATTTCTACTATGCATCACAATGTGGTTGACACTGTTTGCACCATCGGACATAAATCAGAGATGGCACGTGGCATCCAAAGAAGAGAGAAGGACGGCAGCAACCAACTTGGCTAACTCAGTAAATCCAATCATTGAAGCTATACGGGGTCCACGGGAAGAGAGAGCACCAGCGGTCAAAATCGATATGCCAGACTATTATGAAGGTCAACCAGAACAGATCGCGAACTGGTTAAGAAATATGGCTATCTATTTTTGACTCACAAAAATAAAGGACTCCACACAGATGACAGTGTTGGCTTTACAATGAATAAGAGGAGGGTCAGCTAATCGAGCAAGTAATTGGGCCAGAGTGAAAATCCAACAGATATTGGATTATGCCACAGAGAAAGATCAGTGGAAGGCAGATGGAACATATGCAGCAGGAACGACAAGAGAGCAAGAGAGAGATGGGATTCCTCTTTTATTGACAGGAGCAGGAGACAGAGCAATGATGCAGCAACCACTCATCCACCAATCACCGTTCAGAGATTGGGCAGATTTTGAAGAACAGGCAAAGCAGTTCTTCTTGATGACGGAGACGTGAGATGATGCGATTAGAAAAATACAACAGTTGTCTCAAGGAAAACGTAACGTCGAGGACTACATCATTGACTTCAGAGGATTAGCTCAGCTAACGGGCTATAACAAGATAGCGCTTATTGCACAATTTAGAAGGGGACTGAACCCGAACCTGGGATTGAAAGTCACAGAATCAGGACAACTGGGAGATGGTTCAACTACAGGAGATTTAGAAAAATGGTACATGAAGGTGTTGGAGTTGAACAAGGCATGGAGAGATGCCAGGAAGTTTTACGGAGATATAAGGATTGGAAATCCAGGGCAAGGGCAGATATCAGGACTACCCTTGACATGATGTCTTAGGGCCCTACTAGAGAACTGAAGAGGGGAGAGGACTGTGACTGAGCTGACAAGGGGAAACCCCAAGAGAACTCGAATGGAGTCTCTGGGTGTTCGTTGCACATCTTATATACCTAGGTACATGGTCTGTGCACTAAACCCTACAACCCTAAAGGCTGTGGAGTACTCTGGGTAACCCTAACTATGAATAGCACGGAAAGTTCGAGAATGATTACATACAATGGATGATTGATCCATATGAGTCAAAGGGAAATTGTAAGCAAGGCCGCATCTCCGATATCTAATCTAATCTAATCTAATCATTATCATATCTTTGTGCTGATTAGATAATCGTTATCTTATCTAGATTGTTTGGCTGCGACCTTGGATCAAAACAAAGAAAAGGAATATAAATGTCTTAGAAACGAAACGATGAAAAAGTGAAAATGAGCGGTTCATGACAGCAGAACCAACAACGCGCATCGAATACGGGGACACAGAATACCCAAAACAAGGTAGCACAAAATTCTGGACCCCGAGGGAATGGAGCAACTCGAGGACCTCCACCCCAAGCAGCATCAGGATTGGGCGCGTGTGACCCCAATGCAATGGACATAGATAGAAGGAAGGGACCAATCACCTGTTATAACTGTGGCAAAATGGGTCACATAGGCAGGGATTGCAGAGAGCCAAAGACAATCACTTGCTACAATTGTGGCAAAATGGGCCACATAAGTAAAGATTGTAAGGAAGCAAAGAACTGGAAAGGAAAAACACGTATCAGGGAAATAGGATGGAAGGAATACCTGGAGGATGTTACAGAAGAAGATAAGAAGGCCATAAGAGAGGCCATGGATTTTTAGGAGGCTCGATGGGAAACAGCTCCAACCCAATGAGCAAAGACTTTATTTCTACTGATTCACCATGTAATTATGATAAGAAAAATAATTCACAGGTTGAATTAAATCATATCGAGTATGAAATAAAGTCAAAGGAACAACAATTCAGAAATCTACCGATAAGTGCGGTAGAACCTCGCTTGAAGGCCTGGCAGACTCCATGGATGGTGAGACAGATATGGGAACAACCACTGGAGCAAGCTCTAGAAGCTCTATGAATGTGGACTCACGAATCTCAACTGGAAGAGGTGATGGAAGAACTAGTAAAAGATCTGAATAGAGCATCGGAAAAAGAAGCAATGTGGTACCTGAATCACTTAAAATGACACCCAAAATATGTCATAGGAACAGGAAAGAGGCAAATGAACTTACCGTTGGTGGCAACTGACATAATGACGGGACAACGCATATTGGTGACAGTGCTGTTGGACTCAGGATGTACGGGATCGTGTGTGAACAGGGAATTCGTATGGTGGAATAACTTGAATACCAGAAAGCTCGCCCACCCGGTCCCTGTGTACAATGCAGATGGATCTGAAAACATGGATGGCAAACTATCAGAGATGGTCCAGTTGAAAATTCAAGTGGGAATGCACAAAGAAACCTGGGAATTCGGAGTATCGTCACTCAGCAAAACAGACATATTCCTGGGACACGATTGGCTTAAATATCACAACCCAGATGTAGATTGGTGAAAGAACATACTGAGTTTCAATCAGTGCCCTGGCACATGCCAACAAGACACGAAAGTAGATGAGCCTGAGGAAGAGAGCGAAGGGGAGGACTATGAGGAAGACAGGATGCATTGGGAAGAAGGAGATCGACTATTGGCGGTAACAAGAGAAGATGTGGACGTAGAATGGATACGAGCTTACGAGTCAACAGCAACGAAAATAGCAGCGGAAAATAAGAACAAGCGGACCCTAAGCGAAATCATACCTGAACACTATTTGAAGCATCGGAAGGTATTCGAAAAACAGACCTTCGACGAACTACCACTGAGATGACCATGGGATCATGCCATCAAACTCATCCCAGGATCAAAACCATTGGATTGTAAAATCTACCCACTGAGCAAAGGTGAACAGGAGAAACTGGAGGAGTTTCTCCAAGAAAATCTAGATACAGGAAGGATTCGATCTAGCAAATCTCCGATGGCATCACCATTCTTCTTTGTAAAAAAGAAAGACGGATCGTTGAGACCTGTACAGGATTATTGAAAGCTAAATGAGAAGATGATAAAGAACCGATACCCGTTACCATTAATATCGGAATTAGTAGACAAATTATCTCATGCAAAAGTATTCTCGAAAATGGATATCCAATGGGGATATAACAACATATGGATCAAAGAGGGAGATGAATGGAAAGTGGCATTCCGAACAAATAGAGGACTATTTGAACCTTTTGGTCATGTTTTTCGGATTGACAAACTCACCGGCTACTTTTCAAACCATGATGAACGATCTATTCTGAGAAGAAATTGCAGAAGGATGGGTAGTCATCTATATGGATGATATTCTAGTATTCTCAAGGGATCAGAAAAGCCACACGGAACATGTGAACAGAATATTAGTGAAACTCGAACAACACAAACTATTGCTGAAACCGGAAAAATGTTGGTTTGACAAGAAAACCATTGAATTCTTAGGGATTATAATTTCACATGACTCGATCAGCATGGACAAAGTGAAAGTTAAAGCAATAACTGAGTGGCCAGTCCCACAATCCAAAAAACATGTACAACAGTTTCTAGGATTTGTGAACTTTTACAGAAGATTCATAAGGGGATTCACATCTGTATCCAAGCCATTAACCAAATTAATGGGAAAAGAAGAATGGAAGTGGATGGAGGAACAACAAGGAGCTTTTGAGGAACTCAAAAGAAGAGTAGCGGAAGAGGTGGTGCTGGCAATACCAGCAGATAAGGGGCAATTCAGAGTAGAAGTGGATGCATCGGACTTCACAATAGGAGGAATCTTGTCACAACAACAACTAGATGACACTTGGAGACCAGTTGCATTCATCTCAAAATCCTTGAATCCAGCCAAACGAAATTATGAGATCTATGATAAGGAAATGCTTGCAATAATGCATGCATTTTACGAATGGTCTCATTATTTGAAGGGTACAGAAGTAGCAGTGGAGGTCTTAACAGACCATCAAAACCTGATGTACTTTCGGAAACCCCAAAATATCAATCGACGACAGGCCCGTTGGATATTGGACCTTCAAGAATATAATTTTACCATAAAACACAGACCAGGTAAATCAAATTCCAAGGCCGATATTCTGTCAGGGAGGACAGACCATAAGGGGGAGGAGATTGACAACGAGGGAACGATACTGTTAAAGGAAGACTTGTTCATTAGAGTATACAATGACGATGATGCCTTAATGGATATAGAAAGGAAAATTGCGAAAACCAACAACAGACAATGGGAACTGCAAGTAAAAGAAGGATTAAAAAGTGGAAGTGAAGAATGGAAACAGGAAACAACAAATCTACGTACCAGTTGACAGGAAATTGAGAGAGACTCTCATTGAAATTCACCATGAATGGGGACACTATGGAGTGGACAAGACCATGGAGCTGATAACAAGAAACTACTGGTGGCCGAGAATGCAACGGGATGTCAAACTATATGTAACAGGTTGCAGGACATGTCAGACAGTCAAACCTGACCGGACAAAACAAACAGCTCCCTTACAACCCTTGAGTGTACCGGCACAACCATGGCAAGATATTTCAGTAGATCTAATGGGACCATTTCCAGAATCCATGGGATATGACACGGTCATGGTAGTGGTGGATAGATTTTCGAAGAAAGCATTTTTTCTACCCACAAACATTACTGTCACCTCCCTGGGAGTAGCAAGATTATTCCGCGACAACGTATTCTGAGAACATGGAATACCCCATCGAGTAATAAGTGATCGAGGATCACAATTCATATCGCAATTTATGAAGAAATTATATCGACTACTAGACATAGAAGGAAACCCATCCACAGCTTATCACCCACAAATGGATGGCCAAACCGAACGGGTGAATCAAGAAGTCCGAGAATTCTTATCAATGTACACGAATGACAAACAAGATGATTGGAGCGAGCACCTAGCTCTAGCCCAATTTTGTCATAACGACCAAGAAAATTCTTCAACAGGACACATGCCATTCTTTCTGAACTATGGAAGACATCCAAGGAAATGGTTTGACCAAACCAAGACAACAGCGATCCCAAGTGTAGAGACATTCATGGGAGGAATTAAGAAGGCATGGGACTCGGCAACGGACAACCTGGAAAAAACAGCAGAACGAATGGCTAAACAATACGACAAAGGCAAACGACCATCCAGGGAATACAACATTGGTGACAAAGTATACGTAAATGCGGAACATTTACCACATGTATGAGCATCCAAGAAACTAGACAATAAGTTTTATGGACCATATGAGATCATTGAGAAAATTGGGTCAGCCGTGTATCGCCTGAAACTGCCTACAACATGGAAGGTGTATAATGTCTTTAATGAAGTACTGCTAAAACTGTACACTGAGCCAGTATTCCTGGAGCAGCAGAAGAAAAACAAGTTAGAGAAACGAAGGAAAGAAGAGGAGGAGAAAATCCAAGGAGAAGAATATGAAGTAGAAGAGATCCTGGATAGTAGAATGAGAGGAAGGGGTATTCAATACCTAGTCAAGTGGAAAGGATATCCAGTCGAAGAATCATCCTGGGAACCAGCAACAAATGTCTCAAATGCTAGTGAATTAGTGAAGGAATTTCACAAGCAGAAGCCAAATGCACCAGCTCCCCAGAACATACCATGTAATGCCTTCCAGAGATATGGGAATCTCACACGTCCACCAGTACCAAATCGTTTATTTGGCTGGGAAGATGGACAGTTCGAGTGAGATTATTTGGATAAATTACAATGGAATTGGCAACGCTGGAAAGGAGACTGCAAGCTGATATACGAAGAACCAGACACTAATGGGACCTTTGTACGACAAGCCACTTAGGTTCTCGTGGATGCGAACCTTTAAGAGGGGGGTAATGTTACAATTTGATCTTATCTAAAGATCTTATCTTATCTTATCTCTTATCTCATCAAGACGCGATCTCTTATTGGGTTATCGGATATCTTATCACAAGATGACATAAGCAGGTCATGTGACATGACAGGTGTTGAACATGAGGATAGACATGAGGGATCCAGGAGGAGTAGGTGAGGCTAGGAGTATATAGGTAGTGTAGGAGCGTGTTGAGCCCCAGGCTCTTGATTGTCATAGTCGTAGACTATACAACAGAGTTTCTATTTTCCTTTTCATCTTGCTTTTTGTCTGGTTGTGTCTCTGGTCTATTGACCTTTTTGACACCAAAACACTGTTCGGTTGGGAAGATGGGAAATTTGAGCATGACTACCTCGAAAAACTGGAACAAAACTGGAAAAGGTGGAAAGGAGATTGTCGACCAATCTATCAGGAAGTCGACAGACTAGGAGAGTTTTCCTGGAAATTAAAAAATCCAGAGAAACAACAGAAGGGTCAAATGAGACCAAAGAAATGACAGCAGCAAGGAGAACAAAATGATGGAAGGGCAAAACCATCACCTCAGCAAAAGGGCAAAGGATGTGAAGTACCACTCCCAGTACATGAACAGATGAGGAGGGAGCGAGAAAAACAAGCAAGGGAAACAAATACTGCTTGTTATGATGATCGAGTCATCTGTCAATCTACCTGATGATGTAATGCCATGAGGATCATCCGAGATGATGGTGATGAAATAAGCCTGGCAAACATGAGTGGGTAAACAGCACTGAGCCTATAAGGTGAGACTCAGGTTTGAGAAGGGGATTATAGGTGAGAGCATGTGAACTATGACTTGAGATCTCACCACAACCTGTTAAGGTTGCCAGAGATTAACTTGTGCTTACTTACAAGCTTTGCAGCAAGTAATAAGGTTTATACAAGCTAAGTCAAACTTAAGGTTCGACCTATGACAAACTCTGCTATTTATATGTGAACCTACTGTCTGTAAAAGGTAAAGAACATCATAGGTATGATGTAATGATAGTAGATGCCATAACGCGTCATGAGTGAGGTCATAGCAACATCAGTATGACAGAACAAAGGTAGGCATGTTGCATAGGTAAAAATAGAGTCACAGCAAATATTGTGTGACATGGCATAAACATATAGAAATAGAAGAGGTTGCATAAGCACCGAAAGAGGCAGGTGCTGACATAAGAAAATAGAAAAAGTGTGCATAACTGTAACACTGCTGAATCTCAACGAAATGAGATGGCAGATAACCCTATGGAACCCTTAGTGGAAGGACAAGACAATGCCATGGAGGAGATTATAGAAGAGAGAGTAAAAGAAATTGAGGAAGAAGAAGAGGAGGAGGGATCAGATACAGAGACAATTATGGCTTATGAAGATTGCCATATGGAAATCATGGAAGACATGGACAATATGCAACCATGAATGAGCGAGAGAGATCTTTTCTTTTCTTTTCTGTTTTCTTTGTAGTATAGCTTTCTATTTTCAGGGGCTCTGGAAGGTCGAGGGGATGGGTACATGGAACAAGGTCAAGAACAGGATGTGCAAAAAACTCAGCAGTTTACACTCCCCCCCTGATCCAAGTGGATTCTGAGTGGAATCTGAGTCCATTCCAAGTCCATTCCAAATTATCACCAACTGGACTCAGAATCCGAGTAGAGTCTGAGCCCATTCCGAGCCCATTCTGAGTTGACAGGAATCCAAGCTGAACTCAGAATGGACCCACCTCCAGAGTTTATTGGGTTGGACAGGAATCTTCAGGACCTGCCACAAACCACTCCCACTTGTGTCTAACATCTCCATTAGATGGGGAGTAGACATATCATTGCCCATCTTCTCAGATTTATTACATAATACTTTGTATAAAGGTCGTGCTGAGGCAGATTTCTGTTGTACACACAGACTAGTGGTGGGCACTGGTTAGCATCCCACTTAGAGTAGGACATCTGAGGATGTCATTACAGAATCACACACACACATACATACACATACATAGCAGTGGATATTTTCATATGCAGGGAAATTGTAGGAGCCCTGGTACATCTTTGGCATAGCAACTTTCAAACTCCCTTGGGTTGTTTGTGTTGCTGGACTATGTCCATAACAATGTTGTCATGAAGATAGCACAGCCTGATAAGCACATTCATTTTTCTCATGATTATTTGAGAAAAAGAATCAGGCTAATACGATTTTTTCTAGATGTCTCAAATTTACCAAATTGGTTACCTTTCTTCTCAAGTCCACTATTACAAATATTTGGCTGACATTCTTGACAACAAAGATTCTATCAATGAGGGAATCTTGCGTCAAGTGTTGACCAATAATAGTTTCTTGGAGGAAAAAGACATTAATGAGATTTTAGATAGATATTACCAAGCAGATTTTGTTGTACTGAGATTTCTGTCAGAGAGGATCACATGTCTTGTATTTTTGATACAGGGGCATGCAAGTTGGAATTGCATCAAAGATGGTCCTGATGCAAAGGATCTGTTGCCTCCTGTTCCCATCGCATTCCTGGGAATTGATGAAATTCCCATGGCTTCTCATTCAGACACATACAGTTTTATAAATGACTGTTACATGTTGGAGGAGTGCAGGGATGTGAATGATGGATGTCCAGGTGTCTTGGGCATTCGTTATATCAATGACACAGGAAGGAGTTTTTTTGTGTATGTGCACCCATTGCAAATAGCACAACATGAACATAGAGAAGAAGAGGAGAAGGAAGAAGGAGAGTGTAGCACAGAGGAGGAGTGTGAAGGGCCAGCAGTTTTCCAGCTGGGTCCAAATGGCAGACAGGGTCTGCACTTTGAGTCCCTCAGGGACCTTAGCTCCAAACAAATTAGCCAAATGTTGACTAAGCGGAGACTCATTGCTGAGAGACCAGTTTGGATTCTGGATAGCAATATCTTCCAAAATGAGGAAGATTATCAGAAGGCCAAGAAGATTGCAGATGAAGAGATTGTGGTTCAACAGTTGAATTGCATAATGAATGCTGAGTCACAGAAGGTAATTTGTCAAAATCAGCTAAAAATAAAAGCTGATAGACATATTACAGAGCATGCATTCAGGGGTCAAGAGGACCCCAATTCCAAAGAAAGGGTTGAGACATGACCCTTTGTTGCACACAAGGCTGGGGAAGAGCAGTTCCCCAGTAGATGGAGAAAGGCTGGAGAGGAACCTCCAGAGCCTGTCATCCTGGGGGAGAACACCCCGATCAGGATTGTTGGTGGGAGGAAGTTCAGAGGAGTATTACAAGGTATGAAGAAACCTTGTAATAATTTTGTAGAAAGAGATGTGGACCAAAAGGGTCCAATTATGATTTTTTCTTCTCAGTTTGATAAGTCTAAGAGTCAGACATCAAATAATCCATTTGAGAAAACAATTAAGTCTGATATTCACCAAGGTGAATATAGTCATCCTAAGGACACTGATACATATATTTATGTACCAGATGAAGTCTTTGATATGTATTATCCTAAGACAAATCCTTTTATGGAAGAAGAAGATTCACCATTCATTAATCATAATGAGAATGTTGTATCTGAGTTTCCTCAAACTCAAAATCAAATCAACAATACTCCTGAACCTGATCTATTAGGACATCAGGAAATTATTGAAAGATTGATTGAACATCTTAAAAGGATTAAGATGAAACAAAGAGCAGACGACTCTGACCATGATCAGAAAAGTGATTGGGATAATCATGATCCTGATAATGAGAATGGTTGGGGACAATCAAACAAGAGTAAGAAAGAAACCATAGCTAACAACCAACATTGGCTAGATAGAAAGAGGAAGATCAATTCTGATAAACCTAGGATTGATGATGAGGAGTCTGAAAAAATTCTTTACCCACAAAACATATCTCAACCTAGAACTCGTCATCAAGTTAAGAAGAGTCATAACTTGAGAATGTCACATTTTAACTGGAAAAAGAATAAGAAGACTTATAAACCAAGAAAGAGTTTCTTTAAATCAGGTTCTGATTCTAAATCTGATGAAAAGAATATCACTTCTAACTCACAAGTAAAAGCTAAATTTGATGAAACAAAGTATCCAGTTACTTGCAATGTTTATTACATGAGTAACGAAACTAATCATCCAGTCAAAAGGATTAGACATACTACTGGTAATCCTGTTTGGAAAAAGAATGGACTTTGTTATATGGTATTATTTAATCCTAAGGATTACCATCATCAAACATGGCCTTTATTTCCTAAACTTTCCACTATAGTGTCATGGCCTAAAGAATGGTGCAGGAACATCAATTTTACTTATAGTAGACCTGTTCCTCATAATCTTTATTTTGAAGAAAATAATCTTTCACATGTTACTTGGTGGACTCTAGATGATATGGTTTCATCAAAAAACAGATTATCTCACTACCTATGTGGTGGAAAAGATGATAAAGATTCTTTTGAGAAACTAGTTCCAATCTTTAATGGAGTAATGGATTATAAGATATGGAAAAATACCTTAATAGCATATCTTGCTATGAAAGGATATTCCAAATATGTTACAGGAACTAAACCTGTATTTCCATCAGCTATTAAAGAAGAAGAAGCAACTCTTGCTGAAAAGACATTTTGGGAACTAGAATATAAGAAAGTATATCTTGATCTACATGATTGGGATGAAAATGCTGAAAAAGCTAATGCTACAATAAAAATGGCTTTGACCAAAAATCTATGGTCTTATGTAGCAGATGATCCAAAATCTACTATAGAAAAGTTAGATAAAACTTTTGGATTAACTGGAATAGCTAAATATTTCATACTCTATAAATCAATCTTTAGTTGGTCAATGAAACAAGGACAAGATCCTATTGTTGCTATATCCAAACTCATGAAACTTGTTTCTGATTTAGGAACAGAAGCCAAATACAAAATTCCAGATTTTGTAGTTGCATTCTTTATCTTACACAACTTAAATCAATCATATGGTAATCTTGTTACCAATATAGTTGATAGTAAGATAGATGACTTCTCCATTGATAAAATCATTCCAAGAATTCAGAATGAATGGAATCTCATGCAATCTAAAGGAAAAATTAGATCTAACATTCAAAAGAATCCTGATACTAATCCAAGTTGGAAAACTCAGTATTCTGGGAATTCTAACAACAGGTTTAGAGGATCATTCAGAGGGAGATTTAATAACAATCGAAACTTTGTACCAAGACAAAGTAAATTCACTAAACCAGTGAATGGAGGTCAGTTTGGATCTCAACTATCTAAAGATGATAAAAAGAAGCATAATGAAAAGAATCGCTCAAATAAGAAGCTTAAAAATAAAGCTTTACTCAGTGAACTAAATGAATTGAAGAACAAACATAAGAAAGATTCTTCTACTACAATTCATTTTGCAAATCCTATGATAATTAATAATAATGAATTAGAAAAACATCATAAATATTTCAATTCAGAATATGATAGTCCTATGACTGGTTATATTAAAGAGATATTTGAACCAGAATCACCAAAATCTTCATATCAATTGATAGATAGGATTGGAGATATACAGATAGTGGTAACTGAAACAAAAGATGAAGAAATGGTAGATTATGAATATTCTGAAGAACAGAATAAACTTTCTAGAATATTTTTAACCCCTACAGAATCATCTATATCTCCTTTATCACCATTAACACCTATATCTGGTGATTCTAGAGATGAAGATGATGATTTACCAGAACTTACTGAAAGTCAAAGTCAGAGTGATAATGAAGAGTATCAAGATACATACTCTAACTCTAACTCTGATTCTCATATCATTGAATATGTGGATGACAACATTGTAGAAACTATGGATGAAATGGGTAATGTTGGGTATGCAATAATTTCTAAATATCATAATTATTCCACTCATACTGTTTTAGTGCTTGATGATCAATCAAAGAATCAAATAAGTAAAGATGTGTTGATCACATCATATCAAGACAGAGATAACAGTAGCTACAAATATGTATATAATAATTATGTGAATAAAGTTCCTAGTGAACAAATTATGCTCTTAAACAAAAATGATAAATGGGTAATAGACTCTGGTGCAACACATCATTGTACACCATTTATGAGTGATTTTAAGACATATAAGAAATTTATTACTCCAATAGATGTTACTACAGCAGATAAACATAGTAAAACTCTTATTGAGGGAGAAGGACAAATATGTTTTAGACATGGGAAACATGTACTAAATTATAACATATGCTATATGCCAAAGTTACCATACAGAATTATATCTGTACCACAATTAACAAGTATGGACTATGAAGTCCATCAAACAAAAATTAAAACTACTATACATAAAGGAAACATAACATTGATTGGGTATCCCATTGAAACCAATTCAGTACATTGGTTATCAACTATAATACAGAGACCTTCTCAACATTTGTTAATAAATAATAGTTCTCAAACTATTGACTACTTTATTTGGCATCAAAGAATGGCACATCCAAATGATAATGTGTTAAGCCATATGTTCAGAAATACTGAAAATAGTACTAAAATTAGTAATCCTCATATGAACAGCATATGTAAAACATGTGTAATGGGAAAACTTGATAATAAACCTTATCATATTTCTTCACACAGAGCAGATCAATTATAGAATTGATACATATGGATTTAATAGAATTACCTATTATTTCCTATCATAAACAAAAATATCCTTTATTAATTTTAGATGATTATTCTTCTTTTGCTTACATAGCATTATTACAATCTAAAGCAGATACTTTTAACTCAATTAAAGCATATATAGTCTTTATTGAGAACAAATTGGACTTAAAAGTTAAAAGCCTATGTTCAGATCGAGGGGGAGAATTTGTGAATCAAAAGCTTAAAAACTATTTTCAAGAAAAAGGTATTAAACATGAACTAAGTGCTCCACATGTTCATCAACAAAATGGTAGAGCTGAAAGACTAAATCAGACAATTCTAAAGAAAGCAAATACACTTTTAATAGAATCTGGTTGTTGTTACAATCAACCCCTAAGTTCAACACTTTGACACATTCAATGCCTTATCTGACATCTCACTTATCTAAGAGACACTATCTATGTACAACACAAGGTGTAAGGCATATATTCACCAATGGGGCTCAGTCAACTATGTGCTACATGGAAGCCTTACTACAGGCAACAGTAACAGTAATGAGACAAGGCCATAGAAGGTGCAACAGTCATGGAGGCTATATCACACATCATCATCAGTCTAGGATGCAGTACCAGAGATGGGACCAATGTACAGGTCATGATGGGACCAATGTACAGGTCATGATGGATACATCAAACAACTTGCAAAGCTTATCAGAAGGATAAGATCTTATCAAGTGATCTTATCTTATCACTTATCACATCAGGATGGGATTCCTTATCGGTGTTATCGAGGATCTTATCATAGATAAGATAAGGAGGACATGAGGCTTACAGTGTAGCATGAGGATGCAGTATGGCAGAGGCACAGTAGGCACAGTTGGACATGGGGGAAGGGCAAGGAGGCTAGGTAGGGGTATATAAGGACTCTTGTAGGAATAGTTACTCTAAGACTTGAGATAGTTTGTCTTGCTCAGGCAACTACCTAGTTTTCACCCAATTCCATTTCTCTTTTCTTATTCTTCTCTTTGCTCACTTGCAGCAAGCTTGAGTGTTGTGTTTGTTTGAGCATAGCTCCTAACAGTTGTCCTAAGTCATGGTGGTCATTCGCTTTTGAAGCAGCAATACACATATATAATCACACACCATTAAGACGAACAAAATGGAAAACACCTTATGAAAACATGATGAACAGAAAACTTGATATGTCATATTTCAAAATATTTCAATGTTTGGCATATGTTTATGTTGTAAAAGAAAAATGTAAAAATAAATTATCACCAAGAGCTGAACCAATGACATTCATTGGATATGAAAATAAATCATATAGGTTCATGAATGATAAAAATACTATAGTAATTGCCACACATGCCATATTTGATGAAAATATATTTCCAAAATTATGAAAAAACAAAACCATTAATAAAGATATATACCCAAATTTAGATCTTAGATCAATTCCCAACAAGGAAAACTATTATAATCATGACACTACAATAAATGATAAAAGGCAATCATTTCATGATTCAAATAATTCCAATGATAGTGATTCGTCGGACTCTGATCATAAGTCTAATAAAGAAGTAGACAATCATTCAGAAGACAGTGGATTCTTCTTATCATACCACACCTGATAAATCAGATCATGATTCAGATTCAGATAAACATACATCATCAGAATCTGATGGATCAGTGGTTAATAAAAAAATATCTTCAAAAGGATTATGGTAAACGCAAACAAGTTAGTTTTGCACCAACTCCAAAATCATCTATAAGTAAAACTAAAGATGATACAAGAGAAAAACTCAGAGAGATTAAAAATATCTTTGAACAAATTCCTAAGAAATCAGTTAATACTGATAAAACAGTTTTTCAACATAAACCTTTTAATGAAAAATCTTTTAATGAAAAGGAAACTACCAAAACATACTTTGATAGACATGAACTAAAAGATATGTTTAATAAAGTTAATAATAGATTTCCAATCAGAAGAGTTTTAAATCAAACTCCAGAAGAAGTTTGGGATACAATTCTTGATGATGCTACTCCTACAAGCAGAAAAAGAATTGGTAAAAAGCTAGATCTAACAGCAGCTAAAAGAGATAAGCTACAAGCTGGTAGACCTAGAATAATTCAGAAACCTATTATTCAGGATCAATCATCACATCCATTTGGTTTTAGAGAACAAGAAAGAGCTGTGATACAACAACAAACTAGAAAATCTTCTAGAAAACCTAAAGTCAGAGTTATATCTGATAATATTTATGGAAATAAACATCCAGCTCAAATTGAATCTGAAATTCAGAAGGAAACCAATTGGAATAAGATAATTGAAAATAAGAATGATTATGTTAGTTCTCAAAATATGGAACCACATGAACAAACTCCTGAAATAGAATTACCTGGATTACCAGAATTACCTGACAATTGGAAACCTATGTCATTAAAAGAAAAGGTTGCTAAAGATTATGAAAAATCTTTAGATTATGAAAAACAACCTGAATTAACTCTTGAAGATTTAGAACCAATTGTAGATACTACAATTAGGGCTAATGCTGATAAAGAATGGATTGAGTTATGTCAAAAGAAAGCTTGAGTTCTTTTATCAAAAGCAGCTTCTAAACTTGTTGATCAAGAAAATAGAATAAAAGGCATACCTGTTGTATATAGAGATCTTGCTAAGATAAAAAACAAAGATCCTCAATCATACAAAAAATGGGTACAAGCCATGGAAGAAGATATTAAATCAATACAGAAAAGAAATGTTTGGGAATTAGTAGACAGACCTAAAAATCGTAAACCTATAGGATGTAGATGGGTTTATACAATAAAGCAATCAGATAATAGATATAAAGCATGATTGGTTGAAGGCTTTTCACAAGTACCAGGAATAGACTTTGGAGCCACATTTAGCCTGGTTTCAAGATTCAAAACTGTCAGAATCTTATTAGCACTAGCAGCTTTAGAGGGATGGGTACTCAAAGCACTAGATGTTAAAACTGCTTTTCTTTATGGCCAATTAGAAGAGGAGATATACATGGAACAACCAGAAGGTTTTAAAACCAAAGATAATAACAAAGTTTATAAACTTAAATGAGCATTATATGGTTTAAAACAAGCATCTTTAGCTTGGAACATACAAGCACATAACAGTATAATCCAAATGGGATTTAAAAAATTATTTGCTAATACAGGAATACATGTGCATCAAAACAAGGATGATATAATAGTAATCATCTTATATGTTGATGACATAATATTCATGGGCAATAATGAAAATACTGTAGATAATTTCAAAAGGAAATTTATGAATAAATGGGAAAGTAGAGATTTAGGAGACTTAAGTGAATACTTAGGTATGAATATTGTGATTGATAAAGAGAAACATACAGTCACAATAGATCAAACCAAATATGCTAAAAAGATAGTAGAAAGGTTTGGTTTGATTAATGCAAAACCAGTAAACATGCCTTTGCCAGCTGGTTATGTACCTAATAAACAAATAGAGGAGAAAGCTACACAAGAAATGATAACATACTATCAACAATTGATAGGATCATTATTATTTTTAGCAATGTGTACTAGATTAGATAGTATATGCTACAATTCTAATGTCTCAATTTGTAAGTAATCCTTTGATGGAACACATCAAAAAGGCATTACATATTATCCAATATGTTGGAAGTACATTGGATTATTGTATAAAATACAATGGAACAGATGCTTATGGACTTATTTGTTATGCTGATGCTGATTGGGCTTCAAATCCTATTGATAGGAAGTCAACAACTGGTATGGTTGTAAAATTAGCAGGAGCACCAGTATACTGGAAATCAGCAAAACAAAAAACAGTTGCATTATCATCTACAGAAGTGGAATACATGGCTGCATCAGATGCATGCAGACAAATATCATGGTTAAGAAATTTGTTTAAAGAACTTGGATATGATATTAAATCCATTCCTTTGATAATGGATAATCAAGCAGCTATATACATGGCTTCTAATCCAGCTCAAGAACAAAGAATGAAACACATGGATGTCAGATATCATTATATAAGACAATGCATGAAAGAAGATCTTGTTGATCTTTATTATATTCAAACTAATGATCAAGCAGCTGATATATTAATGAAGAACTTATTGTTGAATAAACATAGTCAAATGCTTAGATTATGTGGAATTAAAATTTAGATGAAATATTCAACAAGGGGGAGAAAACTCCAATAGGAACTCCATTTAAAATAGTTATCTTATCTATAATCAGATAATCTAATCTAATCATATATATATATATATATGTAATCAGATTGATGATAAGATCATTATATAATATAAAACTATTAATTAAGTGTTTCATATTTAACTAATTATAATATTCAGATCATTGATGACTCATGTTGTTCATGGGAAGCAATATGACTCATACAGAGCTGAAATGACTCATTCAGAACCAAGATGACTTGTACGGAACTGAAATGACTCATTATGAGTCATATAGAAGGAAATGACATCATATGGAATATGATGGAACATTTATATATAGAGCATGACTGCAGATGAGTCATGTGGAATAATATGATGTCATATAGAACATCATAGAAGGAATAATAATAGAATAAGGCACATAATGATGTATTATGGTGCTGGTTAGGGTTCCGTATATAGGAATGTAACTATTAATAGTACTATACACTGTACTTAGGTTAGGGTTACAGAAATGCATATAAGGAGGTCATTTTGACGATGATCCTTCAGTTCAATCAACTACCCAGTTGTACACAACTATCAACAAACCAACCACACTAAATGTGAGTAGTCGGAACACTCACTTAGCTTGTGCACTGTGTGCTGTCCCATGTTTCAACAGGTGGTACTGGTTCAAGGAGGAGATGAGTCACACACACACATGTGCTAGATCTCAGATCAGCCATTTGATCACCTATCAGATCTTACAGAGGCTATAAATAGCATGTACATTGATCATGATGTCAAGAGTGATCTCATCAGGCATCTCCAATCTCATCACACATACTATCTATAGATCTGGATTGATACACCTGTCAGATCTTAAGTGAGCCCCACTGATTTGGCCAAATACTGGACAATGCTGGCCCCCTAGGTTTATTTAATAGATAGACTCCAGCCTTATATAATTACAGCCCCTCATACATTTCTATTCGGAAAAAAAGAGACTTATGCAATAAATAACTCAAGTGTTGCTTTCAGGATTGCCCCCGGTCCCACGAGAAAGGGGGCGTAGGTGTTTCTTCCACTCCACCTCTCCGTGCGAGCTGTGCTCCAATACCAATAGTGTCATCCAATAAATCCTGGCCAGACAGGCGAAATTGGCCCTGATTAGCCATACGCAGCTGTTCCGCACGCAGCCGCTCAGCAGGCGGCACACCAAATAGCGTTTCTTCCTGTAATTCGCCACCTCCAGCTACCATGCTGTCATCGTCGAACGAGTCGTCCCCTTCGAATTCGTTCCCCTCCACGCCGCGCGCGAAAGGATGGACAGGCACGATTCCAAGGTTCGCTGCATCCTCCTCGATAAGCGAGTCATCTGAGTGGTTAGACGAACCAAACGAGTCGTCTGCACCTCCTCGCCTCTGTGAGGCCATGAGGAAAGCAGCAGATGGGTGGGCCGTGTTGTTAATTTCATCAAGCGAGTCCGAGTCTGAATCGGAACCTGGCTGATCATCGACATGGATGGGCAGGAGAGGCTGCCCCAAACCAATATCCAGGTCGGCACCAGAGCTGTCGAGCGAGTCGAACGAATCCTCGCGATCGACTGGTTCGGACTCCAAATCCGGCGCGCCCACACTCAATCCAACCCTACGCATCAAGCTCTCTAAACTTGGGTCTGTCATCATACTGTCGGTGGTATCAACTTCATTATGGCGAGTATAGCGGGACAGAGATGGAGGAGTGGGAACGGTACTACTGGTCATGGAAGATTCGGCTCTGCCGATAGGGTATCCAAACATGCGGCGCGCTTGTGCGCTCTTTCGCTGGATCTCGCGGATGAGGTCGTTTGATATCCTGGCGGAAGCTTCCCTGCCTGGCGTTTTGCCGAGTTTCAATAGCAGCTCGGCGGATGACCTTGGCGGTCGTGCAGGTGACATGAGGACTGGGGGTGACATGCCCGGCGGAAGTTCGTCAAACGATTCGTCTTCATTGTTCCCGACAGGGGTCACGGGGCGGCTCGCCTTGCCCTTCCCCTTGAGTGCTCGTGGAGTGGCATTAGATAGATCGACGACTCCATTCCAATTTTGTGGCTTGACGCTCGTGGGCAAGTAGGGATTGAGTTTCTTGGGCACGGGTGTCTTTGTTTTTCCTCTGAATTTCAGGGGCGACACCGTTTTCATCGTATCTCCTGGGGTGGCCTCGACGTTAAACAAGTTCTGCCGGAGTACGCTGCGCAGTACAGGTTGCTCTTCTTTACCCTTTCCCTTTCCGCTTTTGGGACGGGTTTGAGACCTCTCTATCATAACTGTGTGGTCCGCGCTCTCTTCAGCGTCTTCTATGTGAATAGACGATCTATCTGTGCCCATGGTCGATTTAATCATAGGATCCTCTCTCGTCAATTCTTGTATCTCCCGGTCCAGGCGCACGAAAGGGGATTCAACTGAGGCAGCCCATGAGCCAGCGTCACTTTGATCATTGGTGGTATCGTATATGTGCGTCGCGCGAACAGTCGCGGGTGTTGATGAGTAGGCTTGCTGGCCGGGCATGAACGAGCTCTCCGTGGAGGTTACGCTAGGCTCCATAGCAGCCTCATTCTCATGAACGACGGATTCAGAATCTTCACGTTCAGATTCAGTATTCTCATTCACAGTCATGTAATCATCGAAAGTTGGAATGCGAATCTGTGCAGCTTGTTCATAGAAAGAAGTCCAAAACTAACACGGAGAGTGAGCTCGCCGCCGACGAATGTCGGAAAACATTGTACCTTTGCGGCCTCTCTGACAGGTTCTGTACCGACAGCATAACGTTTTACGGCAGGCAAAATCTTGTTAGCAAGAATAGATTGTATTTTGGAAAAGTTTTCATCGATATTCTGACAGAATGGGAATGGACGAGACGAAAACGGTCGCGATAGCCCACCTGCAATTTAACGGTTATCATTTGGTCAATCTGGTCAATCTGGTCGTGTACAGGAGCAGCCGTGTCAAGACCTGGAACATCGATAGAAGCAGGGTCGGGGTTAGGAGTCCATCTAGGAGGATTTGGCGGGATCGGTCGCCGTTCTTTGTCGGCCATGCTTAACGCGTCACGATTGTCACATTGCTACAATGTACTACTAAAACATAATGTTGGCAGATCTTCTGATAGAAGAAGTAATAAATTTGTCTGGGGATTCAGCAAAGCAGTTGAGTGTTCAAACTGTTGAGGATTCAGCAAAGCAGTTGAGTGTTCAAACTGTCTCATCAACAGTTTGAACACTCAACTGCTTTGCTGAATCCCCAGGCAAAGTCACATTTCCTTCTATCAGAAGCTATGCCAGGCTTTGACATAACGATTCATAGTAAAAGTTAAGAAATAGTCAAGCTGTTTGTGTATCAGTGCATAATGTCCATTAGCGATAGGATATGGAGGCATACTGGAAAGGCCACGCGTCAAAGTCCATGCATGTCGAGCTGCATTTTCTTTCGCCACTTTCTGACTTCTGCCAATGCCGCGTCCTTTCTCCACACCATTTACTAGGGTCATAGCTTGTCAACCTAGGTGTTGGACATGTCAATATAAACTCACAGAGGCATATAACTGTCCAGGTAGGCAGGTGAGGAGGCCCAGTCGACTCGGCGGACCAGGTAATCGCGAAACCCTTCTGCGTTGCAACTTGGTTGAACACTGCAAGGGATATTCCGCCACCAAATCCATTATTCATCGCATTAGATATTCCATGGTTACCGTATCCGTTCATTGGTGATTTCATTAGTGCAATGTAACCAGGAGGAGGTGGAGGCGGAGGCGGAGGTTGAGTCGACGGAGGACGGGGCTGCTTATGATTAAGGAGGACGGTATCCATCATTTCAACATCTTGTGACGATGTGTTCGGATCAATTAGCTTTGACACGAAGTCTTGGACCACCAGCAATCCATTGCGAATGTATAGCGCCCCGACATAAGTATTGAGAAA
This sequence comes from Amanita exitialis, assembly GCA_023014455.1. Classification (NCBI taxonomy): domain Eukaryota; kingdom Fungi; phylum Basidiomycota; class Agaricomycetes; order Agaricales; family Amanitaceae; genus Amanita; species Amanita exitialis. Next base: position 597,568 of record JAEBUR010000002.1, read on the forward strand.
GGCTCTGCACATCTGATGCATATTAGTCAATAGGACGTCTGTGGACTGGTGCATTGGAGCGTACATCAGTATCCACCATGGCGGTTGGCGCATAACGGAGCTTCCGGGCCAAGTTGTAGCCGCTGATGAGGTCTGAGAGACGTTTCTCTGACAGGGACTCTCTCTGCTTTGCCTAGTAATGGTAATGAGATACTTGTGGTGAAAACAGAAGCGTGATACTTGCTCGGAGCTGCTCTGCAGAGATGGGAGGAGACTTGCGATACCAATGGTGAGTTATCGCCAAGTCGAGGACCTCGCTTCCTAGCAACGCAAGACGGTCTGCGTCACCGTACTCATCGTTTGTGCACTCAAACTGGCCTGGATTGTTATTTCTGAGAGAACTGTGGGAGTAGACGTCGAGAATAATGTGGGCGTCTCCGTCAATCTTCGGAAGCGGAGGCACAGACATTATTGCCTGCTGCGCCCACCACTGACGCTCTCACCCTGTCACGTGCCGGCGCGTCTCTCATGCCTCCACCCGCGTCCCAGCCTCTCATCCCCGAAAAATATCTCGATGCGCCCTCTCAGAGGCTCTACTATCTCAGTCTAGGTTTGCTGTGCCAGGTTGGTTCGACCGAATCACAATGCTTCTCTTACAACTTTCTTTCAGGCAATAAAACTCGTCGACATCCTTTGGTACTGGACTTCAGGAAGCGAACATCTTGCTCTCTGTAGAAAATGGCTCATCGTCGACTTTATCTACATCCTCTCACTTCGACAATTGCGCATTCCACGTCTCACCTATAGCAGATCCGTTGTCCTGCTTCAGATTGCTGTGTTATTCTTCTTTGACAGTCTTTTGTTCGGTGGAATCACAATAAATGCACCATGGTCAGTTGGATTAGCTGGCCGCGGCGCCGGTGCGTATTACCTCATGTGGCCTGTTACAACTCATGAATCCATGACCATAGCCCAACACGAATTCGCAACACCCGAGCCTACGAACTTTCTTGATCTCATCGCGCCACTTACCTTTGGCCTTATATCCTCGGGGTCAAAAGATGGGCACCTCCTTGGCCAGCACACCGTGCGCATGTCTCCCATCAGCACCGCTCGCTTGAATCCCTACGGCTCGACATTCTGCCTCCACAGTCATCATGATTCTGTTCTCATACCAATTCTTTTGAATAATACCAACGTAGTGGGGTTGAGGTACTCTCTGACTCCCCTCGATTATGTAGAGGGAAAGAGCAACAAACGAACGGAATATATCGACTTGTCTGCGAAGGATTTGAAATCTATCGAGCAGGCAAGGCTAGAAAGTTTGCAAGTCGCACGACTTGCTACACCTCCCACGCCCGATTCTGATGACTATGACGAATATGACGACGATGACGACGACACGCAATCACGACAGTCTCAAGCAATGCTGCAAAACACCCAGTCCTTAGTGCATATACGTACCTCCAAACCAGGAATCCTTCGGTTGGTCCGCGTATTGGATAGTTCAAATACCGAGGCTCGTCTGGTCATACCCACCGAGATTGTAATTGTACCCTGCCCTCGTGCCAAATTTATCGATAACGGTTGGAACGACGTCAATGTCCGCTGTGCCGGTCAAGAACAAGACGTTCAGCTGATGATCAATGTTTTCGGAATCCCGCCACTGAGCCTCCGATGGCTCAAGATAGTAAACGGCAAACGTGAACACTTTCTAGTTGAAGGGATAGAAGGTAGTCGTGAACCAACATCAGTGACGAGGACACCTGTGATCAAGGTTGCACATAACGACACCGAGATAGATGAAAGCGACAGGCCGAAACTGCCGCAAGAGGTCAAGGTCCCTTTGACAATATCACTGGATACCATCGGTACCTATGTCTACGCTCTCGAAGAAGTCGTCGATGGCATTGGCAATATCATTCCTGTAAAATCGGAGACGGAGTCGGGCGAGGGACCTGTCCATTCTACGTCAAGTCGGTCTTTGATGGTCTTACGTCGGCCTTCCATGACGTTCAACCTTTGTGGTCCTGAGAATCCCACTTCTCTCCTGATCGGATCGGAGGCCAAGCTGTTAGTGGCCGCTACTGAGGCAGACAGTTCTGATGCACCCTGGGAGATCGAAATGTCATATCAGCCACGAGTAGAGGATGACGACGATTCCAAGAAGCGCAAATCACTTAAACCATGGAAGAAGACGATCAAGACCCAGGGGAGTCATCGCGAGCTCATCATTCCAGTCTCATCGCCTGGAGATTATAGTCTCTTGAGTGTCAAGGGAAAAGTACGTTGGTTCTTTCACATTTTTCAAGGCGCCGATTAATCGGAATTTTCAGTACTGCGAGGGTGATATTCTTGCACCGGAAACGTGCAGAGTAGTTCAGAAGCCACTCCCTTCTGCGGAAATTCAATGGAAGCGGATTCATGAATGGTACTTGGCCATTGTTCCTGCAATCCTCGGAATGCTTATAATCTGTTCAGCTCCGGTGACATAGGTGTTTCGGCTACTCTCGTTTTCCATGGAACACCACCTTTCCAGGTTTATTACCGCATGCAGCGTGACAACGAGCCACCTCGCGAACTGCACAAGATGTTTACCGGTGCCAGAGGTGAATTGACGCTACAACCCGACCGTAGCGGTCACTACACTTTCACTTTTGTGGAACTGAGTGACGCCAACTACAAGAGGGTTGAGTTGAAAGAACCTGGCATTGAGCAAGTCGTTCATCCTCTTGCGACAGTTGACTTTGCAGCAAACCAGAGAGACCATGGAAAAGGCAAGCGTACTATCAGCAGTTGCTCAGGTGACACTGTCGGTGTCGACGTCGAAATGAAGGTGAGTGTGTTGTATCTTGCGTACTGTCTCCACCATTCATGATAATAGGGAACCGGACCTTGGACATTGGAAGTGCAAGTCATTGGTCCCAAAACGTCAGAAATCATGACTTTTGACAAGATTGAAACACCGCAAAAGACGTTGCATGTACTGGTCCCTAAAGAAGTGGATAAGGATGGTGGTACTTTTGAGATCGACCTATGTTAGTTCTACCGGGGCGTGTAACATGGACTCGTACTGATGACCTGTCAGTGAGCGTGGAGGATGCGTACAAGTGCAAACGCCCCATCAATGTTCCCGGGATATCTGTTGATGTGCGCAGGGCAAAGGTACGTAAGAAACATGCACCAAGCGCATGGCTAATCGCATCCGTCTAGCCTACGGCCAAATTCTACGGCAGCGTCCATGAAGGCCGGGTTATTGTTCTTGAAAACGACAAAGCAGAACTTCCATTGCGTCTAACTGGGGATGGGGTAAGTTGTAGTCCCATCTATGTAGCTTCAGAACGTTGCTCAATTCAGTTTACAGCCCTGGCGTATCAAATATCGTCACGTTAACACTAATAAGGTTTTGGCTGGTCTTGTCACAAGCCCCAACGGCAATCTTCCAGTCACAGATAAGGGCGTTTATGAGCTGTTGGAGGTTGGTGAAAATCCGAGTTGGTGGATGGTAACTTATTGAACTTAGGTTTCGGATTCGAAATGCCCTGGATCAGTTATTGCCTCAGAGTCGACCTACACCGTTGGTTGGGTACCGAGACCATCCGCAAAACTCTCATTGGAGACGAAGGCCAAATACGAGTCATACAATGGGTCTCATATCTTGCCCCCTATATGCGAAGGTATTGATGACCATGTGGACCTTGACTTGACTGGTAAGTCAGGTTTATCGTCTCCAGTTCTCGCCTCAAGCTACTGTACAGGTCGAGCACCATTCCAAGTTATGTACAACATCGCACTAGGAATTGAGAATGCCGGAACACGAGTGCTTGACCAGCCTAGGTTCAATAGCATCCAAGCTAGGACACGATTCCAACTTCAAACCTCCATTCCCGGTCGCATATACTATGAAGTCAAGCAAATTGGTGACGCATCATATCCATTGGCAAAGCACAAGAGCGCAATTATCCCCCGCTCTGAACGGCTCCTGTTTGAGCAACAGGTGTTCCCGCGCCCTTCGGCTCGGTTCAAAAACCGCAACAGGCTGACGTACTGCTCGAATGACGTTTTCGTTCCGACGGAGCCAGGATCGGCCGATGGGATGATCGTGCTCGAGGGGACGCCACCGTTCAAGCTTGAGTTGTCCATCAAGGACATCTCGGCGAGCCAAACCGAGCTGCGGAGCGTCCAAGTGTTTACGCACACGTGGAACGCGAACCTGCCGTCGTACATGTTCAAGTCGATCGGGCCGCACCTAGTTAGTGTCGAGTCGATCGTGGACTCCTCCGGATGCGCGCAGGCCATGCCCGACCCGCTCTATTCTTCCGTGTGGGTGGACGTTGCGGAGAACGCGGCGATCATTCCATTTGACAGGCGGATAGACTATTGTGTGGGCGAGGCGACGCAGTTCCAGCTTGAGGGCATCCCTCCGTGGTCGATCACGTCAGTCGCATTTTCATCACTCATATCGAGCTGAGAGAACTGATTGATTGGCTGGGTCGAACAGATACCGCATCAACGACAGGGCGTACACGCAAGAAATCAAGACGTCGCCGTTCTCGCTTCTCCAGCAGCAGCCTGGAGAGTTTGCGATCATGTCGATCGCGCATCAGCAAAAGATGTGCAAGACGTCGGTGACGGATTTGCATATGCACGTTCACCCGTTGCCTTCTGCACAAGTTGGAAACGGGAAAAGGATCTACCAAGATATCCATGAAGGTGTGTTGGTTTATTTTTCTTTCTGGCTCCACTGGTGGAACTGGGTTTTGAACGCGCGGCATAGGTGACCAAGCGGAGATTGTGTTCACACTCGCTGGTGAACCTCCGTTCACTTTTACGTATCAAAGGTCAGAGCCAAGCCCGAAGAAAGGCGGGAAGCCAGGAAAAGTACTAGAGACGCATACAGTCTCACGAGTGATGACGCATGAATATTCCATCTTTTCTGCGTTGGAAGGTACGTGAACACGGCTTGCCGGTGGCGTTGCGGCTCACCGGTTGTCCTAGGAACATGGACAGTCACATCGATATCAGATCGGTACTGCCGATACCCCCCACCAGTACCCGAGGGAACGTTGGAAAACCGATGAACTTTAATCTATCCTTGATATAATTCACCCTTCATCGAGCACAATCCATGTAATAGAAATCAATGGTTTATTTATTTATTTATTATCCAATCTATGAAAGCACACTTTTATCAAAGTTATACTTGTGCAGACGAGATGTGGAACCATTTTGATACTGAAGGATCAATCGGAGCAGGAAGCTTCCTGGAATCAAGAGGAATGCCAGTGTATACGATGTCATCCCTTCTAGTGAAACCAGGTGAGTTGGAAATGGTAATGTTGCGACTGAAAAATATGAATAAATCGGCATACGGAGAACAGACACGACGAAGACATACATGGAAATCTCGGAGCTGCCTATTTTGTTGGGAGTGTCACCAAAGATAAGACGGCGCCAGGCTTCGTGGCACTCGTGGATGATCTCTGTCGCATACTTTTTGTTCTTGGCCTCTCCAGAAAAGGCAAACGTGTTTTCAGGCTTGCCGTCGGGAATCTTGTAGATCCTAGAAAGACGACAGGTTACCATGACGCATGCCAGCGTCCAAGCCGAAGAGACACCGACCTGAACCACTCGTTGGTGGCTCTGATCAAGCCAGGGAGGTGCCTCTCGACATCCTCAATGTCGTTGAGCTTGTTGGCGAGAGGATCGGAGACATCGACGACGATGACCTTCCAGTCGGTCTCTCCCTCGTCGAGGAGAGCCATGATGCCGAGGACCTTGACCTGCTTGATCTGACCGACGTATCCGACCTGCTCACCAATCTCGCAGACGTCGAGCGGGTCGTTGTCGCCCCTGGCCTTGGTCTCGGGGTGGGTCGAGGAGGGGTCTTCCCATGTCTAGCGGACATCAGCTGTGCACAGGTACGGCGCGCGGAAAGCACATTACCTGAGGGAAGGCACCGTAGTTCCAGATGTAGCCGTGGTGGGGGAAGCAGTTGCGGACGTAGCGCAACCTGCCCTTCTTGATGTCTTGCTTGATGGGGTTGAAAGGCTCTTCCTTGGAAGTCTCCATCTTGGCGTTGGTCCAGCGGGGTACCTCGACGATCATGTTGAGGATGCCATGGTCCTGGTCTGCAAAGAGAGGAATGTCATGGAATGGCGAGACGACGGCGCCATTCTGCTCGATGTAGATACGGTGTTCTATTGCAGACTGATGAGCGCGATAAGGGAGGTGGGGAAGAACATACCGAGGGTGTTTGCGGCACCAATAATGCGAGTGGAGAACTCTGGAGAGAAATGTGAGTAGAAGACGGGGGGGGGAGAGAGAAGGACGCACGGGAAGCCATGCGTGGGGAGAGAAGACGGAGGTGATGGTTAAGACGAGCGACAGTATTTGGACGGAACATTAACGGGCGATTAAAAAGCCGCAAAAACGTGCAAATTACGCGAGTACGACAATCCGTCTGGTGCAAAATTACGCGGTTACAACCCTGCAAGGATATTTCCGTCCTCCCGCCCGCGCGGTTGCGACATCCGCCCGTTAAAGTCCAGCCGCAGAAGCAGTCGCTCAACGTGTCGTCTGCTGTCCCCCATCTCCATCATCCGAGCAGTCCGCGACGCGTTTTGCGTGTAGCTCGCGCTGACCAGCATCGATTTCGACGACTCAGACGCCGATGTCAGCGTTCGCTGTGACGTCCAAGCGGCCAATTGTTCGTGAAACGATTCCAACAGAGACTGAAACGTCTGTGCTCCGTCAGTTCCCGCTCCACAGCAGCAACCTGCACTGACCTGGTTGATTTCGCCAACCACTTCCCACCGTTCTCGCACCATCGTCCCGACGGCATTCTCACCCTCAATTAGACTCCCCTCAGATAGCAATCCAGGCAAAACATCGCCCCCCCACCGTTCCACCTGTGCCACGAACCGTTCGCACACTTCCAACATCGGCCGAATGATGCCCGTCAATGCCGCATTGGTCAAAAGGCATCCCATGAGAAGCCTGTCGAGATACGTCGTATGAATAGTGCGAAGTGTGGTAAAGTCCAATCGTGATGATGTCACGTCTTCCGATAATCCGCGCCGTGTCAAGCGTCCATGCATCCCATCCTCCGCCTCGTCCGTGCTAGCACGCCGATTGATCCCTCGTGCCAACAGCTCTTTCAGCTTTGCAAACTCTGTATCAATCACGTCCGTCATCACATACCCGAGCAGGGTATCGAGGAACCACCCCATGTCTCGTACGACGCCCCATCCACATCTCAGCAGTCGTTGCCTGACGTCAAAATCTTCTGTAGTTCCACCCTCGCCTAGTCCCGTCCACCGTCTGCGAGCGCGCTGGGCATTTGAAAGAGATGACCAGCAATGGTGAATGCGGGAATGTGTCTTTCTCAATGACGATATGAAAGAGAACAGGACGGCATATACGTTTAGATCACCAGAGTGTAGGAATAAATCCAAAGGCCACGATACACTGTACTTGAGTATGAGCGGCGTGCCTAGTACATGCGAATCAAAGAAATTGAGATCGGTTGAATTGTTGAACTGTTTCGAGACAGACGACACCAGCTGGCCACGGGACAATGATGGAAGCAACGGCCTCGTGGGTCCAGATGGCAATGAGAACCGAAGGTGACTTAGAGCCGAATCATGTTGTGCTGCTGTCCCAAGCGAAGCACGCAGCAGTGCGAGGTTCAGGTCTTGCTCGCGTATCATGGACGACCTGCCAGCAAGGTTGCTCAAACGAGACAATTTAAGGCGTTCTATCTCGCGAATAAGAGCAAGACCAAACTCTCCATTACGCATTAAAAAGTAATTTGCTCTTTTGCGTAGTTCGATCAGGCAACTGAGATGATCACGTATATGGACACATACAGCGAATTGACTGCATCTTCGACGTCGTGATGCGTGAGAACGTTCAACCAGAGCCATTCGCTCACGTTTGTCCTGATTTTCGCGATAGCAGCATCAAAGGCATGTTGAGTCTCGGGCAATACGGCCTCCAGCATAGACAGTATGCTCCGACGCCAGATTCCGCGGCAGCTGCGCCTGCCATTTTGCAGATTTGACGGTCGTAACTGCCCGACCAACGTACTCTATCGATTCGCGTGACTGAGAAGAGACACACGAGGGCACGGAACCGTTCATCAGCATATAGTTCTCAGAAGAGGCGAGAGGATCTTCCGGCGACAGCGATCCGTGGACAAGAAATGCAATGAGCTGCGTGCGCCACACTCGCTGAACAGTGACAGAAAGTCGAGAAAAGATGTACGCTATGCGTTGCACACCCGTCCGAGAGCGCGATATCAAAAGGTCAATCAACGGACCAGGCTTCCATTGGTTCTCTGCCTCGAGGTCGTCCATGAGAATGGCAAGCGACGCAAGAGGCGCGTCCCATTCAGCAAAGATGGCCCTGATGGACGACAGCGGCACAAAGGATTTGGCTGCGACAAGCTCAGGATCGCGGGTCAAGATCTTGGCCTCTGTTTCTACCACCAAGGCTTCGTATTCATCCTTGAGGATCTGGTTCAGAGTTGAACATAACGCGCAGATGTACCGCGACGGGGAGCGTGACAGGGCACGAGAGGAAGACTTGACGTTGGTGTAACGACGAGCGATCAGGGCGAGTGATTCGAGACACTGTTGCTCGCCTGGATGCAGCAGAGACGCGAGGGCGGGATCGAGAGTTGCACTGGCCGTGAAGAGGGAGGAAGGATGGCCGGCGAGGACGAGCAGAATCTCCGCAATCATGCCGCACAGCCACCCGATGCACGACTTTGACGACGCCTTTTCAGTCGGAGAAACCCAGTCGTCGTTCAGGTTCTCGCCAGAGGCCCTCAGAAAAGAGCTAGCAAGCCTTGGTTTCCAGGAAGTTCATGTCGGACATACGGCACTCGAGGGCACATCAGACGCATTCGAGGACTTGCCGGTCAATGACAATGACATTCGACCATCGACAGACGCGCCAATCTCTCCCCCGCCCACACCAGAACCCACACCCTCGCCTTCCCTCAACTCACAGGGTCCAACACCCGTGCATCGCCAAACACGCTCCGCCGGTCCCAGCATGTTCGAAAAAGTCATGAGCAAAACAAGACCCTCGTTCCTTCCGCCAAAGCCAAAGCAGGAGGACCGTAAGCATCTCGCTGACTGGCAGAACATGATGAAGATGAGCCAACAAGCAGGTTAGCAATCGTTGCCCCAGGTTATATCTAGCCTCTCAACCTCGACATGTAGCGGAAAGGCGCAGAAAGGCGCTGCAGCAACGGCGTCTGCTGCGCGAAAATGCGATAGAGGAGTCGATACACGCTTGGAAGAGAGAAATCGTCCCCGACTGGCGCGTGGTCCACACAAACCCTGCGATGCTCAAGCTCTGGTGGCGTGGTATACCCACCAAGCTACGCGCAGAGATGTGGGAACATGCGGTGGGTAATCCGTTAGCCTTGAATAAAGGCAAGCGTTTCTACATGATGTGCCGTAACGTTCGTTAAAGTCATTGCCGTCATGTACTTTTAGATCATTACCGTGCCTGTCTCTCACAAGCGAAACGCGCCCTGTCGTTAGGAACATTCCCCGAAGCGACCCTAAGTCGCATAGAAGAAGACATCTCAACAACGTTACCCTCCATCCACATTTTCAATCGCGATTCGGGCCCCCTTTACTCCGAGCTCAAAGATATGCTCTGTGCTTGGGTCGTTTCCCGCAACGATGAAGGGTTAGGTTATACTTTGGGAGCTGCAAAGCTGGCCGCCATGATGTTAATCAATATGCCAGCACAGCAGGGCTTCAACGTTATGAAAAACCTTCTCGAACGACATTGCTTGCGCAGTTTCTATGGCGGAGATGCTGCCCGAGACGATGTAAGCTAACGTACACAGTTGTCGCCTATAGGCTCAATGATTCGACAGGTTGAGGCCTATTATCGGTAAGCATACACCGTGTTTGGTGCCGACCTGCGTTTCACTGTGCACCACTAGCATTTTTGATACGCTTCTGGCGGACGGCATGCCAAAGAGTTTGTGTTGATCGCCCGACGCTTGCAGCATATTCTGATTCAGTTGACAAGTCTTTTTCAATTTCAAACAGCACCAAGTTTCGCCCGCAGCCTACCTGCCAGACTGGCTTTTGCCGATGTTTCTGGATCACCTCCCCTTTGAAGCCTGTGCACGTGTCTGGGACGTTATCGTTTTAGAAGGCGATTCATTCTTGTTCCGGGCTGCATTGGCCATCCTGGCGGTTTTGGAACCTCGGCTGTTCTTCCCGGAAAGAAAAGAACTGATCGAACTGCTCAAGTAAGCTCTTGCTCGTGTGTGATGGTTTTTTTGATCCATACATGGTGCGTCCCAAGAGGCGAAAATAAAGCTGCCATTTCCGTCGCTCAGCGAGAGAAACGTCCATTGGACGGGGGAAAGTATGAAATTTACGGTGTGGACGAGGAAACGCTGTGGGAACGGATTGAGAGTATGAATGACTGGTGGAGGGAGAGCACATGGACCCGCTTGATACAACGTGAGCTGCCGGATGTATAATATCATGGACTGGGTGTTTAGGCTACCTCTGATTAATAATATGATATACTATGGGGAATTCAGCTTCTGCTCTCAAATTAGACGCATTCCAACTAATGATACCGTGTCCATGATCAAGACATAAATTCATCAATAACCTGAAGCATATTTTTCCAAAAAGTCTCCACCACCGCTTTATCAAACCCGTTCTCGTCATAACCAAGGCTGATCCACAATCTGCCCGCAAACGTATATCCAAACATGAGCATACCACCCGACCTTTGGCGAGAACCCGTCGTCAGGGTATGCAGCTGGATTCCAGGGTACGTCGCATGCTTGTACGTCGCATCCAAATTGCCAAGGAGCGATAATCCGATAAGAACCTTCGATGGCGGCCGCTCAGAAGCCCTGTCAAACAGCGATACAGCCTTTTGCGTTTGCTCCACAGGCTTGCCGTCGTCCTGCCGCGCCCAGACCTGCGCGCGTTCGCTTCTCTCGCGCGCCATCTGGCGAGAGCGCGAGACGAGCATGGGGGTCTTCATCGCGGCGGTGCTCTGCTTCTTGGCTTCTCGGCTTCTGTGCCAGAATATGGGGGCCAGGTCGCCGGAAGCCGGGAAGAAGGAGGGTAGGATGACGTTGAAGTACCCAATGGCGAGGAACCAGTACGAATCGTGTAGACAAGGTTCGCTCGATAGCTGGGGTCGGACGTTGAGCGCAGAGTACATCATACTAAATCCTGTGTTTCAGCAGACGTGAAACAAGGAGAGGACAGAACGTACGTGGGCAGGTCGGGCGATTTGTTGGATGTCCTCGCCCACGCTAGATTACAGGCAGCAAAAAGCGCGCTTGAGACGGACACGCCGTGGGTCTTGCATTTCTTAAGAATAGTCTTTGTACGCTCAGGGTCAAACGCTTCGTTACGAACGACCGTCTTTCTGGAATACCCCGATTGCATCGGGAATACCTGTCCTCCCTTCAATAGACGCATTGATAAGTGTCCACGGCACACGTAACCACGATATGACTTACTATATTTTTCTCCTGACTCCGGTGGTAATCAACTTGCCTCGCGGCGCAATGGAGAGGACCACCCGGAGCAGGTGGAAGCCTGTCCTCTACCGCCTTCGGCAAATATTTCTGCTACACGTTTAGCGGATCCACGATCGCGTGAAAAAAAGGATAAACACCATGGCAGTTTTTCGAGTGCTTAGTTCATTTTCGAGCATTATGGATAGATCAGCCAATGTCTTCTCGCCGCCCAACAACGTAAAGAAGTCATTCGCGAATTGGTGTAGCGCCATCCCATCTCCGAGGAAATGGGTGGCGCATATAAGGAAGTCATAATCAACAGTGTCTGAGCTAGTTGGCGTGGAATTCGACACATTAACGACGAGGTAAGATAGACGCTCATCAGAAAGGGTGCGCGGTCCATTGAGGTAGGAATCGACCAAATCTAGGAGAGACGATGAGCTGATGACCACCCAAAGCATAGGAATTCATACCATCACCGGACTGTGAACGGTATTCCAAATTTTCGTTGGCGGAGGACAAAGCCGCTTTGGAATCGTGTGGCAGTGCGTACCTTGCATGCGGTCAATTCACAAGCGCTGTAGTCAATCGCTCTTGCACATACCCAAATCGGACATCATTGTAATCATGCATGCGGACTCTTGATGCCAGCAGCGGATGGCACAACCTCATGATAGCCCAGATCAAACACACACGATCCCGCTGGACAGATGAGGGCGCCATCCGGCATCCCAGACGTAAATACCTATCCGCGACAATTAACCCGTCGCTTGCCGAGATCGTGTGGATGTACTCACATGTCGTTGACACCGTCCCCGCGCGAGGGCAGATAGTAGGACAGCTCTGTATCCCCTAACCGACGTTCGAAGGATACCTCCGACCTCTGTTGCAGGTCTGGCTCCTTTGAGGTATGCGAGGTCCTATTCGCTTCATCGGTGTGCTTCCACCGAACGATGCTCAGGCCTTTTCTGAGCCATCCATCGAGTTTGACGGCGGTGCCCTTGAATAGTAACGTTGTCATGTTGGTGTGCAGCGAGAGGCGCCCTGCAAGGGGCTATATAATATATAGGGCGTATCGACAGCATACACGACCTGATCTTGATCATTAAGCCGAAAAGGAGGTGGTTTGATGGGATAGGAGGGTATCTTGATGCTGAGCCAGGAGGAAGTTCCCCGCAAAGCATTTTCTGAGATAGTGCGGCGCTTCCATAACCGAGCCTGTAAAAAAATTGTTACCCTTCCGGATCCAGGGCTCCTTTCAAAGGGACGCGGATGGAGACGCGGTGTTTACACGGCTTGGTGGTGACTTTTGATTTTGGCGACACTACTAGTATCCATTGTCGTAATTCGGAATATCCTTGCTGCCACAGCGTCATAAATGATACGCATCCCCTTATCGAGGACTTGAATTATGTCGCTATTAGCGACTAGTGCCCATTGTCGTAATTCGGAACATACCGTTCTTCAGCGCGTGATAGATATTTAGATAAATGACGCTTCATTTATGTCGCTATTCGGAACACCAGCGTCGCCGCCACACGTAACTAATTAAGTGATACATGTCTATCTGTAACAAAGCGAAATATACGTGTTCGGCGTTCCTCACCGCATCAAGGACCTTGATTTAAAATAACATGGACAGGCATCAAAACTGAATTAACCCTCAGTTCTTTCCCTCGGAGTTTTGCCACATAGCAGGTTCATCCTCCTCGCTCTTTGATGCAAGAGGTACAGATTCAATATCGTGATTTTGCTTCGCAGGTTTCTGTCCCCCTTCTTTATTTTTCATCCATGTATAATACCTAATTATGATGAATAAATACAATAGATAAATTCAAGCCTTGTGCAGCCTACTCACATTGTGCCAGACATGATAACAAGGATTGAGGTGACGCGTTTTCTGCCATGCTGCTCAGCAAATTGTCACGTAGATGTCTAAATAATGACATACGTGTTGAGAAGATCATTGAATATCAAGACCCCTAATACCGTTTGCAGCACAGACTTTGCGGCCTAGTGACGGTAAGCTCATAAATAGGATAAATGACTAAATCGACGAACACTTGAGAACATGTGCGTTATCGGACTTGTCACTTTGATGCTTAGAAGGCCTGCAATGCAGAGGAGGAATCCAAAGAAGCCGGTGATCAGGCAGCCCCACATGAATACGTATCCATTCCACTGAGCATCGCCAACTTTGCTGATCAACAGAGATATTTCTCCGTGAAGAAGGACGAATGGAAAGAGGAATATTGCAGAGCCGACATTCGTCCACCAGGCTAGTTGTATCGTCAAGTTGTTGCAATATGGCAAAGAGATTTTGATAAGTACTGCGTGTACGGCAATGAATATTGATGAAAGAAGTCCATAGACGAGGGACAATACAGAAGGAGAGGGTGACGTTAACGGTCCAAACGAATTAGGAACAACACCAAGTAGAAAACCGATTGTCACGATTGCGGCAGCCACCAAAATTCGCACAGAAGGGATGAGTTTAGTATAAAGGGCCGATACAAAAATCGTGAGAGGTAGGACCATCCCTCTTGCAATCTGATACGAATTAATATCTGACATAAAGCAAGGGATGATTATGCATCACGCACTTGAAAAAAAGTGGCGTCGACATCTCGTAAGCACAGTGTATTGAAGACAAGGCCGATGATGTTGACCAGGACAACCGGAACAAGTTTCCTTGCCGCCACCCCATCCACAACGGGCAGTTCTACCCGTTTATTCATGAATGCGGAAATGTGGAGCAGCATAACAGCAATCACGAGCTGTATAAAAAGGAACAAGAGTGGCAGTTCCGGCGCGTTATTCAGGACGGCTTTGTTTCTGCAAATTCATGAGAAGAAGCCAGAACTCTTATTTGCGCTGCAACTCACACAAAGACCATCTGCAGCGAGCGACAATCAGCATGAGCACATGGCGGGGTAGTGAGTGCTTACCACAAGTGCTGCTGTCATGTAGAACAGCACGACAGCAGCGACCTGGACAGTCTGAGCGGTGGGAGCCATGTTGAGGAAGAGGTAGAAGAAGCAAGGATAGGGCTATAAGGCTATCAGATATATATGAGGCTTGCATTGGTGTGGACAGGATAGGAAAGCCCTGCGCGGGTTAATCGATCGCCGATTCCATCTCGCATCATGCGTCTCGGCTTTCGTGGACTCGCCAACAAACTTTCAAATTGATAATAAACGTGGCAGTTTCCAGTCTCAACGTTAACCCCCGTGGTTAGGGGTTAGCCGCCTGCACCACCAGCTCCACTGATCGGAATAGGAGCGACCCGTTAGAAAACCAACGAGTTGTTCTCCACACAATTATGGGCGACCGCCAATACCCCATGTCTACCATCCATTTCAACGCCTCGACAGAGGGCTTTGACGCAGGCGATACAGAGATCTTGCTCGGAAACGGAGATTCTTCCCATTCACGTCCACGCTGGTACAAGCCCTATACAACGAAAAGGCGGTATCTCTACCTCGCGGGAGGCGTCCTCGTCTTTCTCATCCTCTTGAGCGCAACATACATCACAGGTGCCCACATGGCGGACAGGCGGGCAACGTTAGGGTTGGTGCCAGAGCAGCGAATCGTAGACCGGTTATCCGCTGTGAACGGCCCGCCTACTCTCAAGTTTAGAGGTTCGTGCTTACGTCTCCACTCGCACACTGCTGCCTTATGCTGTTCACACGACAGACAACCTGAAGCCGAATCTTAAATATATCACATCTTGGATAGATGCAGGATGGAGTACGTCGCCCCTTATTCTTCGCATTTCATAGCATTGACCTCGATTCAGCAAATGATGTTATTACCTACGTAAGTCAATTATGAAGCAAGAGCCGCCGAATTAGCTGACTGTCACAAGATGAACATTTTGTATCTCGCAACCATAACTCGACGTATACCAATCATTGGCGTTTTCACCCCGACTCACGTTGGATATTACTTGGAAACCATAGATTTTGGCAAAGTTTTCGATATTCCTCGATTATCGAAAGCTATCGGCTTACCAGTCCTGGAATGGCACGAGGTTAAGGACAGGAACAGCTCCGAGGTAGACGTACTTGGCTGTTGGGACGTTTGGGAAACTGTTCAAAACGAAACCCACGAGGCGAGGTTCAGCCGCCTGCCTGGCAGGCTAAAGCTTGGTATGCGGCTGCTTCTCATCTGTGTTTACAGCGGAACCAACCATTTGTAGACGTTTCTTACACTGTAGCTCCAGAGTGGGTGAAGATGCTGCCAAACTATAAGCATGACCGTCATGCCAATATCTTTTCTCTCGCATCTCTCGGCTTTCCAGAAATACGCACGGAAAGTTTGCAGAAGCCAGTCACGCACGAATCAAAGGTCCACCATGTTCGAGTCCCACCCGACGAGCAACTCTTGTGTTTCGACTACCTATACTATACAGCCGCCGCTCTGGTATGTACCATCAAGGATAAGCTATAGTGTTTTGTCTTGACGTGCGTGTCTAGCCATTCGAGTTCCAATACGACTATAGTCCAGAATGGGCAGTCGTCGGTCAGCATATGCGCTGGAATCCGGATTTAGAGAATCTAGCCAATCAATATGTGCGCAAAGCAATGGGTCTCGGTCGTTTTGAACGCATACCATTGGTTCGTTCGTCCTTAACCACGAAACATGCCACTGATGCCTGAGAAGTATATTTCTCTTCATGCACGCCACGCGGACTTTAAAACATTTTGTAATGATCTACCACTAGATCAGTGCTTCGCATCCCCAGCCGTTATTGAGCGCCGAATTGAGGAAGTCCGCCAGGAATTGCGAGACCGCAGAGGACTTGAAGTTCAGCACGTCATTATGACGAGTGACGAAAAAAATTCAACGTGGTGGGATAATGTGCGGAAACAGGGATGGTTCACGCTTGATCACTCTCGGACCGTTGAATTGCATGGTATTTGGTAAGTGGATGGTTCTTACTTTTGCGAAGGAATTTTTGACTAATAATTGAATTTAGGTATCCAGTATTAATTGATGCCGTGGTTCAGTCGAACGGGGTAGGGTTCGTTGGAACGCATGGTTCAACAATGTCTGCCATGGCAAGGAGACGTGTCCTGTCATGGCATGACGGAGCTGCCCGAAGCGTAAAATGGGGGAAACCGAACTCTGACGACCACCGAAGATGATACATTTGATTAATTTACGTTGTGCTACTGGAAAAGGTAGTCAACTCTGGACTTGTCTTGCATTAAAATATTGTTTTACCCTCACAACATTTGGTCTAATGGGATTTCGGAACGCATTTTCATCAGGTAGTGTAGCATTGCTGTGTAGGGCACGTTGACCTTGTATATCTTTGCCAGTCTCAGTAGATAGCCAGTAATATATTGAATTTCGGTTTTCCTGCCCCGACGTACGTCCGACAGCATGGACGATATGTTCCCGTCTGTAGCGCTTGCCACGCGGATAACTTCCGTACACAGACTTTCCTCTGAGAGGCCTACAGGGAGACGACCGACGCTGACTTCCTTTGGGTCCATGCCTCGTTTGGATAGGTCGTCTAGCCAATGCTGCGTCTCATCTAGGTGTTGAGCCGCGAACAACTTGGACGCCTCTCCACAGATCTTCGCCACTAGATGCGCGAAAGCCTTAGTCTTCAGGATGTCTCCGTTGCGACAACCCATGATACCCGTCAGCGGATTTATCACGCTGTTCACAACCAGCTTTCGCCGCATAGCTAGCTGCATTTCGGAGATGGGTTTCCAGGACACGTTCAGCTCTTCCATGGCCATAAGCGCCGAAACTGTCGCGTGCAAGCTGTGATAACGGTTATTGGCTGGATCAGCAATGTCTGACAGCCTGAGCGAGCGCTCATGCTGGGGTATGTCTTCGTCGTGGTAACTGGTTTCAAAGTCCCGACCGGCTGGATCCGGAACGATGCCAAATTGCATTTCCCCAAGACCTGCGTGGACGGCGGTGTATGCGTTTTTGATGAACACCCCATGTGTGTTTGAGGCCAGGATGAAGTGTGGTCGCCGCTGCTCATTGCGAAATACGTCGTTGATGAGTTCCTCATAGACGCCCATACCGTTGTGCAAAAGCACAATAGTAGCATCGCTAGATAATCGAGGTAGGAGTTGCTTTATGCCAACAGTTACTTGATGCGCCTTGGTCGTGATGATGAGAGAATTAATTCGTGAGAGGTCTGGGAATACGACATTCCGGCTCTGCGCGCTCGGAATACGCATTCCTGGGTACGTCTGTTGCTCGTGTGGGATGTATAAGGGTTCCGGAACGAAACCCTTTTGTGCAGTAACTATACCATCTCGTTCGACGCTGATGGAGCCGCCGTGAATGAGGAAGTCGCGCGCACGACTAGGCGTCTTGTGTATGATGGTTATGGTTTTGGAGAGGGAAAGGACACGGCGAAGATGGTGAGCGACGAGATGTCCGACGGCGCCGAAACCAAGGACATGGAAATTCATGCCTTTGGACGGAGTTTGAATTCGCCTACGCGATTCCCGATAGTCCGCATATAACGATCAACGATGGAGTCTGTCATCTTGCAGCGCAGTGGCCAAAAGGTCGGTGGCAGCCGTGTTGACTTGCGCTACACTGACACCAGGATCAGATGCCCTTAGTTGGGTAAGTTGGCGCATTGGCCCAGAGAACATCACACACTAACTATATGCGCCAGCTTCGGTCTTTGGATGGTATGTTTTCCGTTGTTT
Organism: Amanita exitialis; assembly: GCA_023014455.1. NCBI lineage: Eukaryota > Fungi > Basidiomycota > Agaricomycetes > Agaricales > Amanitaceae > Amanita > Amanita exitialis. Next base: position 615,775 of record JAEBUR010000002.1, read on the forward strand.
TCTGCACGGTGACGGATGAGATCGAGTTTTCAGGTCCCAAAGAGTTCATGCGCAGATGTACGTAGCCTTCCTATCATGTGGAATTCAACCGATATTTGCTTTTAGACTGTCTATGCGGCAATCAAAGCTGGTTATAGGCTTCTCGATTGTGCGGGGGACTACGGTAATGAGAAAGAAGCGGGTGAGGGTGTGAGACGGGCCATCAGAGATGGCGTCGTCAAGAGAGAAGATCTATGTAAGTCTATCGTGGATGTCTGAACGCGTTTCAAACACTACTTCTAGTTATCACATCCAAGGCAAGCCAATTTTCGAAATTCAAGCTTGCGATCTCATGCACCCACATAGTTGTGGAACACGTTCCATGCATACGAGCATGTAAGGAATGCTAGACTGACTCGGAAACGTTATTGATCTTGTTCAGGTCAATCCTATCGCCAAAAAGCAGCTGCAGGACTGGGGGCTGGATTATTTCGATCTCTACCTCATTCACTTTCCGATTTCCTTGAAGTACGTTGATCCTAACCATCGCTATCCACCTGAATGGTATGGAGACGATGGCAAGGTGTACCTTGGCATGTCCAATCACTTCAAACTGTTTTCTTTATTAACACGTGTGCAGAAAACTCTCCCATCCATGAAACGTGGAAAGCCATGGAAGAACTCGTCGATGAAGGTTTGGTGAAGAATATCGGTGTTAGGTGACCGTCTTCTTACGTACAAGAATCATGGCACTTACTGTGTTCAGTAACTTCAACGGCGCCCTCCTCCTTGACGTGTTAAGATATGCTCGTATCCCACCTCAAGTGCTTCAAGTAGAGCTCCACCCTTACTTGACGCAAAATGCCCTGGTTAAGTTGGTCAAGCAACACGGTATTGCTTTAACGGCATATTCTTCTTTTGGTCCCCAGGTACGGAAAAAAGTATCCTTCTTTGAGCCATTATTCGACTCGGAGTCCAGAGTTGGATCGAATTGGATATGGGCAAGAATGCGCAGAGCCTTCTAGAATTGAAACTCGTAGAACGCATCGCCCTCAAACACGGTCAAAGTGCGTCTGGGACTTCGGCACAAGCCCCATGGCGGCTGATTTCGATTCTAAGCACCAGCACAGGTTCTTCTTAGGTGGGCGACACAACGTGGCATTGCTGTGATTCCCAAGAGCAATAGCATCGAGAGACTGACCCAGAACCTGAAATGCAACTCGTTCGACCTGGATGACGATGAGCTCGCCCAGATCAACTCTCTGAACCAGAACCTTAGAGTATGTGAATGAGCACATGTCCCTGACTGCGTCTAACGCAGCAACAGTTAAATGATCCTGTTGACATTGACCCGCGCCTTGATATTTTCGCATGAGCTGTCATCATGTACTATATGTACTATAATAAGAACAGCTGCGGCGTAGAAACGCAGAGTGCGCAGTTGCGGAGTTTGAAACCATCCAATGATATAGGAGCCCGGGTGCGGGTCTTGGCAGCTCAATAATATGGCTTCGACCGAGTTCAAGCTTTGCAGGCGTAAAGGCATCACACGACGTGTAGCCTTCCCCGAACGTCCTACGTGGAATACTCTCGCCGCCCGCATCAGCGAGCTCTACGCCATACCCCTCGATCGCGTTGCCGTCTCATACTTAGACGCTGACGAAGACGAAGTGACGCTTAACACCCAGGAAGAACTGACCCACTTCTACCAGACATGCAAACCATCTAGTATCATCAGGCTCTTCGTTCAGGATCTGCTTGCTATCCGCTCACGGCCCGTGCCCATCCCCATGTCAATGGAGCCTATTGACGACGAGTGGTGGCGCTCGCAGCCGTGGGAAGGGGATGCAGTGTTCGTACCAGATCTCACCATCCGCTCATCCCAGCATGGCTTCGTGGAAGAAGTAGATAGCGATGCAGAGGCTGCCTCAAAGCTATCATCTAGGAAATCAGCCACGAACGAAGCCTCTAAAGCCGACAAGGGTAAAGGCAAGGCTGAAATTGCCAAAGAAGCGGATAGATCTTCCAGGCTTTCTGCCGCTGAGCATCTCAGTGGGTTCCGAAACAGTGATACCTCCACACCGGTTTTGGCCGAGAGCACACCGAAGCCGTCATTGAGCGCAGCAGGAAATCTTGAAACTGACGTCTTTGAATCTGCAGCAACAGAGGATGTCCATGTCATTGATGATCCTCCATTGCCCTCAATTGACCCTGATGCTCCATCATTGCCTGATGACATCTCCAATTTCTTTTCTTCACTTTGCAATGTGATCTCCTCTCACCCGGAGGTCTCGGAGGGCTTCCGCAACATTATTCTCAATGCATCTAACGGAACTTACTGGAGAGCACATCGAGAGGCTCTATCGCATGCGGCTGCGGAAGCAACCCAGGCATCAGAGACGGTCATGCAGGATGTATTACACGAGTCTGAGGCTGAAGCCGGCCGCAGAGTTTTCAATGCTTTTGACGCTGTATTTCGCACCATCTCCCAAGCAACAGGAGTTCGTCGCGCAGCAACTGAGCCCAATCCTTTGAATGAGGCTGTGCCGGCCAACGAAGACGGCGAAACAGCTACCCGAAGTGACGTCCCTCCATCTTCCACAAAGCCTGCCACTGGACCCGATGACAAAGGGTCTGCAAAAGCCCAAATCCCTAAACAGGAAAAGGCTCCCTTCGTTGGTCGTTCAACTGATTGGCAGTCATTCCTCACTCCAATCTTTCCCCCACCTCCCCCGTTGGCCCCCAATGTACATGTGCCCCGTGCGCATGCTCACCCTTTTATGTCATCTTTGCGTTTCCCGCCTCCGCCTCCTCCGCCTCCGCCTCCTGGACTTGCATTCATACCTCCTCCAGCGACGGGTGTCCCCTCCCCGTTTCCACCTGCTGAGGCACCTTCGCCGCCAGAGCCGCCGGGGCATGATTTCCCATCTCCGTTCACGAGAGATGAGCTATTTCCTGGATCGTATAGTACTCCAGCTTCTCCTACTGATCCTCGTGTTGCGGAGATGGCCGAGCTGAGAGCGAAGGTTCACGCTGCGAAAACGATGTATAGAGCTGAGAAAGCCCGTTATCTACAAGAGCGAGAACAGGCACGAAAACGCGAGAAGGGCAAAGACAAATATGGCGTGGAGTTGTAAGTGGTTTTTTTTTTGCTGCAGATTTCCAGCATGTCTAATTGACATTCAGGAATGAAACAGGGGAGATGAGGGCATTTGAAGGATTACAGTCTCTAATCGACGCTAATGAAGCAGTATCTCAAGTTATCAGCAATGCGAGAGGCTCTTTCCCTCAACTCGGGATGATTAGCATTCCAGGGCCTTTCTCGCCGGCTCATCGTCATGGTTCTCTCCGGGAAGGCACTGACGACTTCCGTTCTCGTGCAGTTAAAAGAATATGCAAGCAACTAGCTGATGTAAGTTCTCTTGATGCAGATTTTCTGGAGATTCAGTGACGCTGGTCATCAGATGGGCTTCTCCGAGAGTCAACATCCGGGGCTAGCTGACACGGTATCCGCCCGACTACCACCGAATGGAAGTGTAACGAAGGATGTTGAAGATGGGATCTTAACTAGTCTTTTAGAAGAATTACTTCCGCTAGCCTCGCCTGTTGCATCGGGCTCAGGACCCAGAGCAAAAAGCAGAAATTAGGGACAGACCAAATTTTGTACTTGTAGCCGGATTTGTATGCTGTGTAATGAAACGTCATCAACTACAGCCACACGAAAACGTGTTCAAGGAAAGTGCCGAACGAAGGTTCGCTGAGTTTGATGGGACGATGGATGCGTCGCTAGTGAGAATGTAAGTGTCTGAAACGAGTGGAATTCGGCCAATGAATGTATTCTAGTGTCCAATACCAACGGCCTTCTTCCCCCATATCGTGAACAAACACAGTAATGCAAAGATCCCACAATAAACATGTGAGCGCCTTCCGTGCCATGTTTTTCCTGTTGGCCGCACTTTCTTTGTCAAGGGACAGCCATCCGGGGTTTGCGATAGGACGAATATGTCATTTATAGCCATTCGGCCACTTGTCAATCATAGAATGATGCCAATCAGCGAGGCGCCGGTATGGGACCAAATTCACAAAGCCAAAGAAGCCAGGGTCTCTCAAAAAATCAAGATGAAAGAAAAAAGAGAGGCCCGAGCAATATTTAAGCGCAGAGGTGCGACTGACGAGGTCTGAAAGCCCGCTCCTTCAATCGTCTCGTATTTTTTGATTACTTAAGTTGTGGGTGTTTCTTTTATCTTGTGGGTGCTGGCTTTATTTGTTCAATCAACATGCTCCCACAGGCAGGTGCAACCGTGAAAAAGTGTTATAAATTTCCTTGAGAACAAGGTTTCGTGTCCGTTTCTGTTTTTTTTTCGTCCTGTTCCGATCGTTTATTTCTGCGTTCCCGTTTGATAGATCCGTATTATCTCACATCCGTCGGGCTTATCTCCCCTTTTCCAGACGTGAATAAACGAGTCAGGACGCTGCTTGCCCGAACTGTGTGCTCCTAATCGCGTCCGATATCGTCAGCCTTCCGATAAGGAGGTTGGCAGGCGGTAAACATGCATAGGCTGGTAGGTTGTAATTGAATCAATTCGCTCGAATATAATTTCTTCCGGCCCTTTTCACCAGTACCCACCTTCCATATATAAGGACTTTCCTCTCGGACGTAGTGACCGTCTGATTGCAGTAAGTAATTCCCTTCTGCCACCACCATTTAAATACCTCCTTGCTCCATCCATTAACCCTCGCGATTTTCTATCCTTCTCCATTCTTTATGGCCGTCCCACCGCCAGATTTTTCCATCCCGACCGTTGTTCCGTTAACCCGACGGTTGGCTTACTACCGCTACACCCAGTTTGCCCAACAGATCCAAGACCGTGTCATCAGCGAACTCACTTCCCGCCGCCGCCCTCTCACAGAATCCGACATAAATGATTTCAGACGCGACACCAACACCCGCATCGACGACATCAGGAGCCTGGAAGCTATTGTCGATTCCCATCGCGGCCAACAGATCAACGCGGTCGAAGATAGGCTTTTCTTTCGTCGCGTGGAATTCAGGCTTCGCTTTGGCTTTATCTTTAGAATCAATGATCTGCCGACGGAGATACTCGCCAATATTTTCCGCCTCATTGCCTGGTCATCCCCAAGCCCTGTAGCTAGCGTCAATTGGCGCTTATGGTTGACCTGGGTGTGCCGGCTGTGGCGAAACGTGGCCATCGCAGATTCAACGATCTGGAACGCCATATGGTTCCGTGAACGGCCTGCTTTCATCCGCTCTTTCGAATGGTTCCGGAGGGCAGAAACAACACCTTTGGACATCCGTATCAACGACAGCCATGGCTACCAGTTCGATAGCCAGACAATAGCAGAACTACTTGACAAGGTGTTCGTCAAACTCGGTCAAATCCGTATCTTGATTGTCATCGTGGAAGGGGTGGAGCCAGCACAAACAGTATTCGAGAAACTACAGACGATCGCTGACAGAAAGTGCCCCATGATATTGGAACGTCTTGAATTGCATAGCCATGCTGCCCGTGTCGACGACTCCATGGATGCCGGGGATTCTTTGCCACTATTCGGCGGCGCCTTTCTTCCCAGTCTTAAATACATATCCCTGAATGGCGTATACTTCGACTGGTACAAATCTCAGTTAACGAACCTTACAACGCTGGACGTGCGTCGCATGCCGTTCAGTCGTTCACCTGATCTGCTGCACTTCAGATCAATCATCGCTAGCTCACCTAATCTCTGGAAACTATGTTTGGACGGCGCAGGTCCTCGGTGGGACGAGGATAAAAATGTAGCGCTCGAGCCTATCTATGTGCCTAGCCTCAGAATTTTGGTATACGCAGAGTTCTCTCTCGACTATGCCATGTACGTCGCCACTCAAGTCCATGCTCCCAACGTGCGAGATATGACTCTGATGAACTTCATTGGGGAGGATTATACGCCTCTCTTCATCTTCATGACGGCGCGCTTCCCTCATGTACGGATGCTGACCCTTTACTCGATCGAAGTTACGGCCGGACAACACATGGTCAACTGGCTCGCATCCATGCCTGAAATCATCTACCTCCGCATTGCAAACCTCCAGCCTTCCTTCCTCAGCTTCTTTCTCCAACGCGCTGAACTCTCCGCGGCGCAACTAGAGCAACAACTGGGCCCTATGTCCCAAGTCGTCTGCCCCGCAATATCGGTCTTGGAGCTGCAAAGAATTGAAGCAAGCCATGCAATAGCCTGGCTCCGCCATCGACATAAGCTGGGTTGTCCCATCAAGAAAATCTATCTCTCACAAGAGGTCTCGGATAAAATGACAGAGACTGAACATCAGAAGATGGCGGCGTTTGCGCCGATGTTCCGGTTGGAATACGGGGCGAAGACTCCTGAGGAGGATTTGGTATTGCTTTAGCAGGACGCTGACTACTTTGCGACCTTTGGACTTCCTGTATCCCTTTAAAAATGGACATTAAAGGGTTTGTCGAATATACTATGGATTCATTGTACTCGACGATAGCTGCATTACATTGTATTCACACATTTTTGGAAAGAATCCTGTAGATTAGCATTACATGTCTGAAATCTGGTTGTTCTAGACGTGTTATATTCTAGAGCTGCAACGGTGACCAATATAGAATGACAGTGATTGCGAAATGTAGACATGTTGGCTGATGTGGTTTATTGACATCTCAATGCAGAGGATGCATGTACATCGTGAAAGATATATATTTGGGTGAAATATTAACCCAACGGTTTCTTTCTCTTTTTGCTCAGATGCGGGGCAGTTTCGGGAGGTTTAGGAGAAGGCGTAGATGTGGGAGTGACGAGAGGTAGCGGTGGCTTTGTGACATTCTGTTTTGGCGGTAGAGAACCGTTCGTTTTCTGGACAGGCGATGCAAATCGAGGATGGTGAGCACTGCCATTGACTATGGTTTTTGGTTGGATGCTGACTTTGCCATTTGTATTCGCGGTTGGTGTCAAATATTTGACTAATATATCTTATCAGTAGGAGCATCCGCACATATGATACTACGCACAGCCCACGGTATGTGACTTGAAGAGGTCTACCAAATCGTTCATCTCCTCTTGGCCTACGTCCCGTGCCTTCGGATTTTGAGAGGCAACTACTTCAGGCACGTCAAGTTCCATATCGATGTCCTCATCAGCATCGATTTCTTGCACCGCATTGGTGCCGGTCAGAGGCTGAACATGTACAAGCTCTTGCATGATTGTATCAAAGACACTGGACATCGGTTGTAACAAATGTGACGCGTTGTCAAATGCAGCTACAGGAGCTCTCGAACGAGGAACTACTGCAGTTGAAAGCGATGACCAGTTGGGCTGTTCCGATATTACATGGTCAAACGCTGATGAGCCAAATATGTCCTGGAAGAGAGTACGTTTATGATTAATCGCATCTGCAGGAATTTTATTGCCGCTGGAGCCTTCAACCTGTGACTGCAACGCAATTTCACCAAAAGAGACAACAGCCCAACTGGACGTGATACCAATGAAGTTAAATCGCGTTTGCGAAGGGGTGTATGCCACTACAGCACGAAAAACGTGTGGGATAATCTGTTTGTCCATAGGTGAGGGCGAAGCGACGTTGAAAATCAACCCCATTGTCTTGTTGGTATCCGTGGTCGAGCAGACATGAAAGACGGTAAAGGTATCCTCATGGTCATGAGAAATGACTTGCTGTATCGGCATGGGTGTCCTATACAACCATCGTGCTTAAAATAACTGTGTCAATCGAAGATTTTGTTTCGCGTATAAGTACGAATATACCTGACTGCAAGATAAGGTCCCATAGTACAAGCTCCTGTGTGCCGGCGATGGCAAGATAACGACCTCCTTTACCAATGAAGCGGACGGCCTTGATCGTTGGACATTCAAATGAACTAATCGTCTCGCGCACGGCATTTGACTCAGGATCGTAGATGGCTATGTACGGGCCCAAGGAAACCGCTAATAACGACGAATCAAATGACCATGACGCAGAGTTGGGTAGCTCAGAACGGACGCTGAATATTGAGCGAGTTGTCCAAAAATCTTAGACACAGATCAGCAAGTATGTGCATGATATTTCATTGCTAACTCACATTCCTGCTCCCCTGTTCTATTCTTGACTATGTGAACGGCCCAAATCTTCACTTGTCCATCTTCGCCAGTAGTTGCGAGGTATGGATGGGATGATGAACTAAAAGTAAGGTCCATTATTCTCTTCAAACCATGAGGTCGATCTATCCTGGTATTGAGTATCCAATAGCCAGATTTATGATCCCACGACCACAGCTTAAGGTATATTTCGCTATGGAATGTCTCATCTTCCTCGCGTACGTCCACTGTCGCCATCCATTGTCCAGAATGAGAAATTGTGACCTTGTCCACCTTGGGAGGCTCTATTAGTTTTTCGTCCCGTCTTGACACCCTGTTTGAGGGAGTAACTTCGAGCTCATAAAGCATTTTTGATGAGGAGGGTAAATAAATTTGCAGGGAGGAAGGGTGAGAAGAAGGTAGTATCACAGTCGAGGAAGCTGCATGTATAGCAATGGGTGAACATATTTTGGAAGTCGTCATTGCGTGAGTAGGACCTGTTAAATGTTAGAGGGAAGGGATGCAAAAAGAAAGTATTTGATTTACCAAGTTTGATGCCTGAATAACTTCTTGATATTCTCAGCGATCCCGGGCTTATGAACGAGTATGTCGCGTCTACAAGGCCTACAAGGTAGGATTCCTCTCCTAACCCTTTTGAAATGCTGATCGTGCTTATTGGTGCACCTAATCGAGGTACAAACTCCCTTTTACCGGAATGTATTTGCCATATGACAAGTACCGCTTCTTCGCCACCACTTAGGAGATATGCTCCATTAGAAGTAAACGCAAGGGAAGAGACAGCGTGCGCGTGCCAATGAAATGACGTGGTTTGCGTATGTTTCTCGACCCCCTTCACGTTAATGGCGAGATTGTCGTTTAAACAGTACCAAAGACGTATAACACCTTTTTCATCGCCAGTCGCAAAATAATCCTCGAAGGGATGGAATGCCATGCACGTCAAACGCTCGGGGGAAACGTATTTCACAAACCCCGATTTTAATGACGAGGATGTAGCAACGTAAACCTTATGACCGGCTGCTGCGACGAGCCATGTGCCCGTAGGAGAAAACGCGAAACCTGCTGGAAATCGAGTCTTTCCAATGACGGCAATAACTGGCGATTTTCTTGTAGAATGTTGAGCCTGATCGGAAGACAGTGAAACTTGCAGCACAAGAGCATCATCTGTTGGACATGCTTGAGATCATGCAAAGGTATTGCACGAAATGCTTTACCGCTGTGTCTTTTTTCGTAGGATTTCGCGGCAGCAACGAATACGGAGTTCTTGAATTTCTCGTGAGCGCATATACGGTGAATGGGTTGAGCTACATCGATTGTATGCAATAGGGTCGCATCCAAGAAATCCCAAATCATAAGTCGACCATCAATCGAACCAGTGATCAGCTGAAAGGGATTCCAAGGATTTAGCACAGCGGACGTAAGAAAATTCGATTCGCTCGCAGGATTTGTGGATTGCGGTGCTGATAGCGTTGATACAACTTGTCCAGTGGCGACAGAATATATTCTGATTGACGACCCTACAAGCGAAAAAAAGTAACTGTTGCAGCGAATTGTTAGTCACATGCAATGAATTTTCAACACACTTACCTTCCATCCTTGGTGTATATTGGAGGTGTTCTGCTCGCAGACGGATCTGTCAGGGTTGTCCAGTCCCAAGCAACGCTTGATTTTCTCCTTGCTGACGAGGATGATGCATCCCGTTTTTTCGCGTTCGTACAGGTCGTGCTCTCTTTCTCTTTTCCCTTTTGTGTCCCTCGCCTCGTTGAAGACTTTATCCGTATATCTGGGCTTGTTGGTAACGGCGTCTGATAGGGTTTGCGAGACTTGGACGCCTCCATCTTCTGACGACAGTCTACAAATTCATCTAGTCGGTGGAAAATTAGGCCAAACAAATCATAACCAAACTGATATGATGTACTGAACCTTAAAGTATACAGCGAATACAGTCAGCAGTTGCCCGCTTACCCGCCCCCATCCAATCCTCTTGGCGGCGATGCTCGCCTGCATACCCCACCTTCGATAACGCTCTTGCAGTGGTCAGTTTAAAGCACCATTACGATACCATTGAAACGGATTTGCTAGTGACTGGTAAGCTAGTACTGTCTGATATGATCTGTAAGGTTGCATAGCCAGAGATCGCTCATTCACGACACGAAGATTGTCGAGGGATGTCTTTATGTCAACAATTCATTCTCATCAAGAGATAGATAATAAGACGACCCTGGGAAAGACCCAGAATTTTCAATAAACTCGAGACAGATCATCTTCCAAATGCCGCCCCGCCGAAAACCCACATCGACACGTCAGAAAAAGGCTGAGCAGAAGTTGAGGCGAGCAATCAAACGTGGGGATGCCTCGCCTCCTGAGCCACAACCCATCTCCCGGTCCGGTCCCAGTCGTTTAAGAGGACAGGCTGCAAAAAATCGATCGGCCCAGATTGACTCCGTGAAGCGCCTGCAATCAGCGTTTATCAAGCTATCGCCTGAGTTTCTAGAGGAAACAAAACTTATCGCATCAACAATTCCACTTCCTCGACCGATCTCGGACACCAAGGCACTGTTCAACGCTAACGATGTATCACGAAATCAGCCTCACCTGACGTGTCCGCGACGTCCGAAATGGCGCTACGAGATGTCAAAGAAAGAGGTTGAACATAATGAGGAAGGTTGGTTCAAGAAATGGTTGGAGCAAACGGATGAGAAATTCCAAACTTGGCAAGAACCGAATAAAGGATCTCAGGATATGGAGTCCGATGCGAATCCCAAGTCACCATCGTATTTCGAACAGAACCTCGAAGTTTGGCGGCAGCTGTACGTACCTCCCCAATCCAAATGATAGCTTTGGCTTATCTGGAGTTTTAGTTGGCGCGTCATTGAGATTTCACAAATCATTCTCGTCTTGCTAGATTCGCGTTGCCCATTGTTGCACTACCCACCCTCTCTTCACGACTATCTAAAGAATCACAAAGTGATTTTCGTCTTGACAAAGGTGGACATTACTGGCCCTGTTTGCGTTAAAGCCTGGACAGATTTTCTACGTGCTCAATACTCAAAAACAGAGGTCGTCCAGGTAGAATCATATATAGAAAAGAAGGGCATCACGGATCAAGGCCGCTCGCGCCTAGAACCGCATATACCACTTGAGTTTAGAGATAACTTGGTGAAGGTTATCAAGTCTGCTCATAAAGAACTGCTCGAGCCACCAGCTAGTGTCAAGTCTGACTCGTCCAGACTCAAGTCATGGAAAGCACCTGTTAGACGCGATATCAATTGGGCACAGCTCACGCATACATCAAATACCCAGGACAAGTTGAGCGGCGCCCACGTAGTTGCGGTCACAGAAGAAGAAAAGGAAGAAGATGCTGGCGACAATGCAGATGATTTGAAGTAGTCTCACGATTGGGCTAATAGGTCTGTGGTGCTGAATCCTTCATATTCATTGAGTCATGGGTTTCAGGTCAGCCAAACGTCGGTAAATCGTCGCTCCTGAATGCACTCTTTGGTGAGCACAAAGTTAAAGCGTCTCGGACTCCAGGAAAGGTAGGCATCTCGTCGTAGCAACTACATAGACCTACAACTTGCTTTTAGACAAAACACTTTCAAACCCTCTTTTGGACTACCGAGATCCGTCTCGTGGATTGTCCAGGTCTAGTCATGCCAAATTTTATTCCTATGGAATTACAAGTCTGTCACCAGTGCGAGCGCGCGTAAACGAGATTGACGCATCTCCAGGTGCTTTGTGGCATTTTGCCTATTTCACGCATTTCTGCGGTCCCTGCCTGCATTCACTTTGTCGCCGGTTTACTTCCGTTAGAGCGCATTCTTGCGTTAAGTCATCCAAATGTCCCTGTTGCATCTATTAAGGACAAAAGAACTTGGCGAGATGGCATGACACCCTCACCAGAAGCGACAAAGGCACAAACGTGGACGGCAATGGATATACTATTTGCCCATGCTAATGCCAAGGGTTGGGTTACTGCCAAGGCAGCCAGGCCGGATGTGCACAGAGCCGGCAATCATAGTAAACTTCAGATTTGTTCTATCGTGCTTGGGTAATAAGCTTTCCTAGTCTTGCGGCTTCTTGCCGAAGGTAGAATCGGTTGGTCTTTCTGGCCTCCAGGAACAGATGCGAGAATCATTGATGGAGAGAACGGGAATGATAACGGCATATGGATCCCTCGTTTCAGCATACTCGATGAAGAGATCGATGAAGTGGAAGAAGAACAGACACTTCTCGGTGATGACTTGAAAGAAGACAGCTATGATATGGAGGAAGAGAGCGACAGTACTGAAGCAACTGCATTGCAATCGACAACGGGAAGATTCAATATTCTTACCATTGTTGACGAAGGGTTTGAAGAGTATGAAACGAGCGATTGATCAGGTGTGCATGTTGTCTGAAGGTCGTCTCTCTGAAAGCCAATTACCAGGCAATGGTATAAATAGGGCTACACGCCGTACAGTGTATGGATCAGCACCTCGTGACGAATCTTTCCTGGTTCCTGATATGCGTTCTTTTACTCCTTTCTGAAAATGGCGTTAAAGTTGTTCGGTGGCAGATCAGCGTAAATCCTCCTCTTTAGAGTGATAATCGGATCTTAACCACCACATAACCCCTGTAGTCGGCGTTTTCCCATTAACATAAACTTGGGGCCACTATCACGACAATGGGTATGTTTACATAGGAGAAGCGGTACGCATACATTATGGTGAGCCTTCGCCGACAACTGGCGTGCGATATATGAAGTAACATAGCACAAGAATGATGACGTCAGTTTCAGGAACTTTGATTTCCGGCAAATACCGCGTTTCTCTACCATTATGATTGTGCCAACGAATTGATAGCCTGCGAAACTAATCATACACACTCAGTAAGTACTGATTATTTCTAATGTGGTATTCTACTACAAAAGGCAATTAGAACTAAACGAGTGTCAGAAAGTAAACGTGTGCGATTAGTAGGTGGAGTTGAGCTAATCATATCTATCATGACAGGAATAATGGTACTGCAGTGACGAAAGATAAGGTTAAAAATATCCTACTTCGCTTGAGCAACCACCATGGCGTACGAAATGGGTTTGGCGGAACCGGAACGTCCTTGATCCTCTTCGACGCAGGTTATGTACTCCCATGGCTCGTCAATCTCGATATCGTGGGGTTGATTGTCATCAAGGATAATTACGGAACGAACGTGCGGGATGACCTCAAAGTCATGATCTAGATGCGACGGCACGTTGGTCACACTGGTCAAACAAGGGAGTAACGTATACGAACCTATGCCCTTGCGGCGGTCCCTTCTGGTAACGATGAAGTCTGCGAGGCTGACCTCCAACCTTCCCTTGAGCAATTCAGGTTGTTCGTCACCATGGGTAACGTCCAGGACAACTGGGTCGTCCAGATCTGCACTGTCGTCGGAGATCCGCGCCCCTTTGCGTACCTTGTTGGTTGGGGTGCGGGGCTGCGACAACGAAAGCTGCTTCGTTGCACCAGCCAGCTTCCTCACGCGCAGGCTGGCGGTCTCGGCTGTCTTCTTCACCCGCTGTCTATTATGCTCGTAAGCGCGGACCTCCTTGGACACGTTCGATGCGACAATAGTGGGAGACGCAGAGGCCTGGTTATTGTCTGCTGCCTTGGAGGGTGTGGAACGAGGGTTCTGGGGGATGGCGGAGGAGGGAGTTCGGAAGAGTAAGCTGTGCATGGGGGTGGACGAAGTGGTCAAGAGGCAGAGAGAGTATCAGGCCACTCGATGCTTATAAGGGTTCGGTGTGATAAGATAACGTAGCGAGCTTGGGCCCTACGCAGAGCCTGGCCATAATTAGAAATTTATGATTCATTCCGTTCGGTGCGATGGAGACACCCGCTACGCTTTAAGACAGCCCACAGCTTCCCTTGTCTTACCCCAACAGCCTCGCTCTTTCATCCCGACCAAGTATATATAGCCGCCTCTATCTCCATTTCACAGCTCGCACTGCCTCTCATGTCAACGGTACTGCAACAACTGCGACTTCCATGTCATGGAATGCTCTGCAGCAACACTGGATCCAACATTCTCGGCACTCTTATTGTCAGCGGTGCGACAGAGATTTGGAAGATCGCTGTAATAAATAATCTTCAAACCTTCACCTCGCCGCATATATTGACACTGGCCTAGCACCTAAACTCAAAACGCTCATATCACTGAATCGACATCTAAACAGCCCTTGCTATCAAGAGAAGATATATATCTGCCCCTTAAACGCCTGCTGCATCAAATTCAACACACTGAGCGGACTTTGCCAGCATATCGAGAGCGAGCGTTGTGAAGTTCCTAAACGTCCAGAATACTTTGGACCAATTCGTTAGTCATATGAAACGACATATTAGGAACCCTCTTATTCTTTCCCCACTCCGACACATGTAACATCTATAGCTAAATAGGGATATCTGCTACATATATTATAGTAGCGAAGCTCAACCGTTGAGCGTGGTGTGTGGTCTTTCCCAATCATGGCGCCAAGGTTGGTCATTTTGCAGACTCACCATCTTCATGCAGAAAGGAACGTGTAGGAGATGCCCCCTTCTACTTCTGACGAAGCTGGCAAACAAAGATCCAGCTAGAAATACTGCTAAGGGGCTCATCAAAACAGGGTAACGGAATTGCTCGGGCTTAGAGAGAATGACGGTGACAGCATAAGAGCCAAGTTCGAAAATGTTTTGAAAGGATGTCTCGACGGAGGAGAATGACCCCCTATATTCAGCTTCAACTTCCTGTACAACAAAGTTTACGTTGGATGGTTGTCGAGCATGAATTAAAGCACACCTCCTGAATGATCACCTGGGCGCAAAGATCAAATCCCCAGAGACCGATCCGGCTTGCAATCACGCCCCCTACGAGTCCCATTGCTGAAAAGAATGGAGACTGTATCTTCACGAAAAGCAGCCCAGCTACTGTGACCCAGAAGGCTTGCCAATTGATAAACCACAGGCCGGCCCTGATGGGACCAATCCTTCGCATGGCAAATGGAGCAAGCCATGTTGCAGAAATCTCGAACGTGACAGAGATTATCCGCGCAAGAGCGATATGTGTAGCCTTGAATCCAGCAGAGAGGAGATAAGTAATCATCTGACCGCTGAATGAAAGGACGGTGAAATATAGCAATGCCAGGGCCATCGAAGGGCGGAAGATAGAGTGGTTTAAGTAAATTGATAACCCTTTGAAGAGCGAGGAAAACCGCAATGTCACGCTAGAGTTTCTGTCCAGACCCGCATGCAAATGTCTCGGCTCAGCGAGGGCGGGAACCTCGTCATAGACCTACGCGTTTGTATTTCAGGGGATTGTACATCCATACATTGATATACGGACCTTTGCAATGGCGTAGTACTCGATTATCACTGACGACATGTTCAGACTCAGGGTAGCCACGACGGCCACTCTGGTTGAAATCCCATCCAGCACGGATATCGCAAATGGACCAACCAGCTTGCAGAACAAGTCAATTCTACGCATCTGAGAGTTAAGGGCTAGAGAACAGCAGTTCGAATTGATCCATAAGCTGCCACGAATCATCATATCGCCAGACCTTGTAGACTAGATTCGTTGTCCCCAGCTATCACGACGACCTGCAGCAGATGATCGTTACTATCCCATTTTCTGAACAATGAACCTACCCAGTCTCTGCCTACGGATATTGCGTTCATGATTGACGCCAATCTTTCAGCGCACGCTAGAAAGGTAACGATTACCAACATGACTGACTTGCTGGATCCATTTTCGATCGATAGCATGCGCCAAAAAATAGCGCACGATATAGCGACGGCGATCCTCTGAACGACTGTACGTTGTAATTTCAAAACGTCGACATTGTAGAAGACGAGAAGGCAATCACCTATAGAGAGTCTTACTACAACAAGGCGATTATTGTCATCGATGTAATTCCCCACAGAGGGAGAAAGCAGAATTGCAGACGACGAACGTGCCAACGCGTAAACCGAGGTAGGTAACAGAGTTCCAGGAAAGATGGTCGCCAGGAATAGTGTAGCACCAAATTCGAAGACGCGAGAATTCCAAGTGGAGAAAAAGTGCGATACGTACAAGCGACCCCTCACTTTGGTCCTTGTTAAACCGAGTGGAAGTGTATCGTCGACGGATTCATCCGTTGCCAGCCGGTCCTCGACACGCACACCGACAAGCAAGGATGTCTGAGAAGTTGCTGCAGACATGGTGGATCAAGAATCGTAAAAGACATCAGCCCTGTTAAGTAGTGCCACGATGCTGATGAGAGAGTCAATCAAGGATCGATCAATCCCTAGATTCCCGCTTTCTAACACGTTGGCTTGACTCCATCCAGTACAGACTAACTTTGTTTGACTTTGTTTGTCGATGAACGTGCACGAAATCAAGATTGAACGGGAATCATAGTACACGCTGCCACCATTATGAAAGCAATGGGAACTGCAGGTGGCGTTCATCTCTATGTCCTGCTGCATTCCCAGACAAATCTAATGCACGACTGATGGAACCCAACAATATCTTTGTGAGCGTATCGATGGTGAAGTTCGGGTCACGGGGGTCATAAGGCGTCGTGTCGACCATATCCTGCTGCAACGTCACCAAATAGATCAACGATAAGAGAGACTGACGAACCCTGACTCCATAAATCTTTGAGAGATCATCATCCAACTCCCGGAGGGCTTCCGTCGCATCCGGGTCGTCCCCAATTTGGGCAAATTGGACACCAATACAGCCGTGGCGGGCCTGCTTCTGGTCAAGACATCTGGCAGCCTCGACTATGACCTCCTTGGGATCGTCAGCTAAAGACAGAAAACCACGTCAATATTGAGGATCAGGTTACAGTGACAAACTTACTTGGTTCGCCGTCTGTAATAACAATGAGAGTGATTGGGCGGTGATCACTGAATTTATTCTCGACAAGTGGAAGGTACTTGTCGAAAAGATGTTGGAGTCTTTGACCGATGGGGGTTTCACCTGCACTCTATGTATTTAAGCTGGCACATAAACGAATCATTACACACCTTGAGGAATGACAGAATTGAACAATCTTTGAACGACATCACCCGCCTGTATCGATTGTTGAGTTTTCCAGAATAACAGATCCTCGGTGTGTCTACCTTCATATTAATTCCAACTTCCGGACTGTTGAGGAAGTAAATGTCAACACCCTCAGCGGAATATCTGGCATTCAAGTCGACAATTCCAGCCAAAGCCTACAGTTGTTAGAGTAAGGTAATTCCCGAGCCACAACACTTACGTTCCTCGCTATGGGCCAAAGTTTGTCATACATCTGTTATAACTGTCAATCATTGATTGGTAAGGTATATCGATAATTCGCACCGAGCTTGAATCATCAACGAGGACCACGGTCTTGATTTTACTGGATATAATCCTTAGCGAAGAGGAAAGTAATCATCCATGTCACTCACTCAAGGCGTTCTATGCCCGGGTACCGAACTGGGGGTAAGGGCGACGCCGAAGTGATGGGCGTGTTGATAATAACTGGTGCACTACGATGCATTCTTGGAATATGTGCTATCCTATCAGCATCGCAAATGCGATAACGTGTTGGCTGAAGGGCAGGTACGAGAACCTCGTAGGTATCAACCTGCAGAATAGGCACGATCAAACGCGAGATCCACATCTATTCGACATCTGAAAATCTTACATGGATTTCTCGACCATTGTAAGCGAAGCTGGCGCCCCGCTCCAAATGGAAACCTGCTTTTCCAATACCTGCACCGGTCATTGAGGATATGACGGCATTTCAGTCTGTTCATCACTCACAAATTCCACCCTGCGAGTGTGGCTAGGGTCTTCACTAATGGCTCGTTGTGTGAGTTGTACTAACCTCGTAGAATGTCCTGGCGATATACAAGGGTTGCCTACGCTCTTCGCCCGCAACAATAGCATTAGGAGGGATCTGTTTGCCGTGGACCATGACCCAAACGAGGGGGGAAGTGGAACCGTGTTCTAGCAGATCCTTGGTGCGAAGTTGGGCAGCCTCTACCCATTGCTTGAATGACTTGGGTTTCCTTGAAAGGCCATAAATGTCCAAGTAGAAATTTTCGCTTGGCGGAGGAGGAGTGCTGAGGCGAGTGGGATGGGCAGAAAGAGGGGTGTCGTAGTTGTATACCATGACGAGGGTGTTGCACTCCAGCAACGCGACCTTGGGATATATTTATACCAACTGCATGCAGCATTGGATCCCCTTCAGATAACAAGGTTCAGAGTATGACAAGTGGTTATCAGATGCAATGTGTCGTGCGCATTGCCAGGGCGTGTTCATGCTAAGATTGTCAAGAGAGGTGATTTGGCCACTCACTCCTGCTTCGTATCACAAAACACGAGTTTCTTCTGCCCTTTACCCAGCTTCTGGTTGCTTGAATTGTATGGTAGCAATAATGCACGTTGGGTTTGTCACGTCGCTCTGCGCAACTTCTGATAACGTCACATCAATCTAATCACTCTATGAAACTCTGCTGAAACCACATGCAACGCGGAGACTTTGACAGTCTTAGTGGGCAGGGACAGTAAGGCACGTGAGCACGTTGTCAAAGAGAGTTTATCCGAGTTGAAAGCGGAACTCCAGATAAAGGGGCGATGGGGATTCCAAACTGGCAAAGAGGTACTTGTGATTGATCAAGACGGCGTACTGCACCGGCAACGATGCCTTTGTATCGTACGCTCATCAGATTCGCTGTGCGTGCTGTACTGTTCATGAAACGGACATCGATGCCTTCCACCGAATACTTGGCATTGAATTCTACAGCTGGTCGCGATTGGACATGTTTCAACAAGCCACTTGAATTTCATAGCAGTAAGTGCGATTCTATCGATGTTGAGATAATGATAACGTCAAGGGATGCTCATACTCAAGCTGAGACTTGGGAACCAGTTCCAGCTTTGCATTTGATTGTAGGACATCCACGCGAACGCCGTGAATGAAGGCATCAACCTTGAGCTTCTGTTCTAACCAGGTTCCTTATATAGAATCGCGGAACAATCGGTTGCGAATGCCATTTTTCCAGCACATATAAGGTTTGAGTTGAGAAGCACTTGGGTCTTACACCACGCCTTAATCAGACGTGGCATTCATGACGCATGTGGGCCTGAAACATATTTCCGGGTCTCATCGATATCGATATGAAAGGCTTACGGTAACTGTGAATGAGATGTTCCGATCTCCACGCTATCGTAATCTTTAGATTTGCATGTATCATGTGGGTGGGCAATGGTGTCATAGCACAAACAAGGAAATAGAATTAGCGTACATCGCTTACTCCTCTTCCTCATCGTCACCACCCTCCTTTTTAGCATCCAATCTGGCACGCTTCCGCTTGACACGGCCTGACCGACCACCCCCATACGGGGATGTTAGGGCAAAGTCAATGTGTTTTTGAGAATCGAGGCGGACGACGAAGGACGGAACGTTGACGATTTGCTTGCCGACGCTGCAGTCACAGCAGGGTCAGCAGAAAACTCATCTGAGAAATGCCACGACGCACCGGATGTGACGTTGTCTGATAAGTACTCGAGCATGATGTATGCTCTTTGCCAGACCAATCTTGAAAACTTGTGTTTGCAATCTTCGTTCCAAGAAGTCTTCAACCTTTAGAGCCAACACGTAGTCGAGCCGCATGCGCGACTCATCGAGCACACCAATTCGGACAAGTCGGCGAATGAGTGCATTGCCCTCGAATAAACGTTTCGGGTCCTTGGCATCAAGCTTTAAAAGTTCACGAGCAGCACGACGGATTTTTGACAGAATAAGGCCGATACGCCAGATTTCACGCTTGTTACGGAGACCGTATTCCCCAGCAAGCTAGGACAGATTAGCACTTGGCGCTGAGCAAGATAATGGCTACTAACCTTGAGCTCAGCATCGAGACGAGCCGATCCGTAAGCTCGATGAGGGACCTTATAACTGTTGAAAGCAGAATGATGGGGCACAAGCTCAGATTAGCATATGTGCATCCCTCCACATTGAGTGGATCTTGAGGAACGAAATGCTCACGTCTTGGTATGGTTTCGCGGTGCCCTGGAATGATGTATTAACGTTATGTCGAGTCTGTTAAGGCTGGTAGCGACAATACCTAGGCATTTTCCTGAGGAAGTTGAGGCGTACGCGCTTGTAAATAGGGCGGGACAAAGACACACAAACAGAATAGACTCTGCGCCACAACTGTACAGCACATCAGCCACTCGGCTTCCGCCGGCATATCCAACTACCATCCCTCGTCTGCGAGTAGAACATTCTAACCGCCCTGCACAGGAAACAAAATGCCTCACTCGTTCGGTTATCGCGCGCGCACGCGCCACATGTTCCAGCGCGGCTTCAAGCGTATGTCCTGCCAATTCCGTACCTCTGAAAGCTGACCCGCTAATGCGCCTTCGTCAGAACATGGCCCTATTAAGATCTCGACATACCTGATTAACTACCGTGTCGGAGATATCGTCGACATCAAAGCAAATGCGGCTCAGCAAAAAGGCATGCCTCACAAGTTCTATCACGGGTATGTCAGCATGCAATTATCCTGATTGAGAGCTTTATATTTCTCAGACGGACTGGTATCATATATAATGTGACACCATCAGCAGTGGGAGTCATCGTTCACAAGGTTGTCGGAAACCGCTATATCGAGAAGCGTGTCAACTTGCGCACTGAGCATGTTCGACACTCAAAATGCCGACAGGAGTTCTTGGACAGAGTAAAGGCAAATAGTGCTGCTCGGGCTGCTGCAAAGGCGAAGGACGGTAAGTATCATGATCATGATTGCCCAGCTCGGTCGAGATGACGATATTCCTTTCAGAGCGGGCCAACCTGAAGCGCATTCCTGCGCAACCACGGGAGGCACATGTTGTCTCCATCTCACAAAATGCACCCCAGACGATTGTACCTTTGGCATATGAGACAACCATCTAGAGGATTACGTCTTTTCTATGTTGCTCTGACCCAACTGTATGTCATCATCCATTACCATTCTGCCCATGGCACATACGAACGTCATGAACTCAGAAAGTGTGTGATTGTAATGGCGAACAATGAGCTGCTTGAGAATCCGGATCATGATGACATCAATCTAACCTTCCCTTTTGTCTACGTCACTGCTGTCCCTTACTACCTTCATGGCTATTGAACTGTTGCCTTTGCCTTTGCCAGCATCCGCAGACGCATCGCAATTCCAGCACTTTGGGAGGGAAGTGAAGGGGCTGCATCCTGGCAAACTTACCCCTGAACAACTTGAACAGATTCACAAGGCATTATACCAAGTTCGTTTCGCTACCCTTCATACTTGAGATATTCACTGATCGATCCAAAGTATGACATCCTCCTTTTCCGAAACGTGGTCGTAGCGCCCGAGGAGCAATATGCCTTGACTAAGGTACGGATCTTGGGGTAGCGCTTGAACGACGCTTACAACTTTATCAAAGGCGTTCGACCTCCAGGCAGACAGCTATGGTCATGGCAATAACAAGACGGAGAGTACCAAGAAATCCATCCTTCATCCTGATCTCAAGACTATTCCGCGGGTGCCCCAGGTACAACTCATCGGCAACGGCACAGTCTACAACCACGAAGGCCTCGCAGAAGCCAAATTGAAACATCCTAGTCACACGACATTTCACAGGACCCGCGTTTCCCCTGAAGACGAGGCGAAGGGCGTCACGCGCTTCTATCGTTGGCACATAGATGCCGCATTGTACGACCTTAACCCGCCGAGAGTGACGACGCTTTATGGGATCACGGTGCCAAAAGGACCTACGCAGATTTGTAGGTACGATGATGGAACGGGAGATGAACTCCCCGTACCTCTTGGCACGACTGCGTTCGTCTCAGGAAAGACAATGTTCAATATCCTCCCGCCGGAATACAAGAGTCTCGCAGTCAGAAGCAGAGTCAAATATGCACCTCATCCATACGTCTGGATGGCTCCAGCTCGTGCCTTATCGACGGGATTGGGCATTGAAACTGAGGATCTCGAAATGACGCTCAACGAATTACCTCCCTGGGAGGAAAAGAGGATCAAAGTTTTCCCACTCGTGAGTCGTGAATCGGTACAGATATGAAACTTTACTTATCACGCGCAGGTATGGAAGAATCCTAACACGGGAGACCTTGCCTTTGAAGTCCACCCTTGCGGTGTCCTGGAGTTATTCGTCGATCCACTTCCAGCAGGTGCCAAGCGGGAAGGTGCTTTGTATCCGGATGGTGCCCATATTACCAATCTGAAGGAGGTCCGGGATCTCATGTACAAGATCCAACGGCCAGGTATTGCTCCTCAGGTACGCCTAGAAGCAGCACGCATGCTCTGCACTGACGTTCACCCTCATGTATAGCTCGTCTACCCGCACGATTGGTACGTTGATATCTTATCCGACCTTTTGCTGTTTAATAGTCGGCAATAGGAAAGAGAATGACTTCGTTCTGTTCCACAACCGAGGGTTATTGCACTCCGTTGTGGGTGCATTCAGGCCAGAACAGGTCCGTGCATTCCACCAGTGTAACTTGGCCGCTTCAGACGAACCTGCTGGTCCATCGGCGGAGGATGTCAAGAAGTGGGCTTAAATTATATTTTGTCATGCATTTACGCTTGAAATATCATGCGACGTATGCAAGCGTTACGCTACATAGAGAAATCCCATCCTCAAATTTTACCCTTTTCCCTCAACATTTGTTCATCCTCCGCCTTCAATTGAGCGTCAATTTGTGCTCCTCGCGAGGGCCGGTTGCCATGAAAGAGAGCCCGGGCCAGGGGGTCCTTGACTGTCTTCCTATTCTCCTCCGGATCTATCTCCTTTTTTCCAAGCGACACGAGCGCTTCGCCGATGGCACGTTCGTCGCTAGACGACCCTGCCAGTGCAATGATCATCATCGTAGATTACATCAATACTAACCGGCCCTCGATGTCTATGTCAGCCTTGGGCGGCAAGAGGTCGCGCTCGCGGTGACGTCCCTTCTCGGGGCCGGTCGTTTTTGGGAACCTACAAGAGTTCAGCGTTTTGGCATACTCGTTGAAGAGCGCCACCTTTGGTCACCAGTATTAGAGTGCATGGCAAAGAGTACAAAGCAAAGTGTCGAGTAGCGCTCTTATATGTATATGATGTCATTAGCGATAAACTTATGACATCAGATGTATAGTTGCGCTTCCATCATTTTTACTCGTGTATATTGACCATCGTATCCAGCGACAAACCCTCCTACGAGTGAAAAAAAAACCAGTTGGACGATTAGAAACGTAACATGAAACTCGTCTAATTCTTGCGCGATAAAAGGCTAGATGGTATGAAATAAGGGTGCGTCAGTTCCAGGGACGGACGAGAACCAAAGGAGCGTAATAAAGTGAGATAGTATAATAATTCGACTGAAAAACATGCATAGTGTAGCAGTGAAAAAAGGGGGGAACATATTAAATGTGCAATTAAGCTCAACTGATCATTTGGCAGTACGACTACGAAGCTTGGCGCGGTGATGCAAACAGGAGGAACACCTTTTCTGCGTTCTCTTTGTATTTTCTAAGCTTCCTGGACCTGTGCTTCTCGGGTTCCTCCGCGATTACATTGTTCTTCAAGGTGTCTGAAACTTCGGCGGGGGTAATGTCCCCATTGCCCGACTGGCCTGATGATTGACTATTGGCGCTAACCGATATCGCCGACTCCTTGGACTTCAACGTCGGAGTGGTAGGAATTGAACATCCTAGTGTCAGCGAAGGGCTAAGGAAGCTCCCTGATGCAGTGGAAGCCGCAGAAATCGTGTTGGCAGCCGAATGCTGTCTCGATTTCGGCGTCGCGCTTGATTTGGGTGACGATGGTGGTGATTTTGTCCGCAAAAATTGCCTTGGTCGTTTCTTGAACGGAAGCCCCGTGCGCCCACGACGTCGGTCGGGACTAGGCGAGTCTGCTGCATCCGATATTGTGACCTCCGATCCCTTTGACATCCCAGAAACAGCACGTGTACCATTGCGTTGGGGCGTGGAAGCTTTGCGGAACACTGCCAGGCGATATCTGTCGACGACGCCACGAGCAAACAAACTAGTCCCTTTGGAACCATTTCTGTCCTCGCCATCCACGGCGTCAATAAGATCCCAATCGTCATCGGAATCCTCTTCACGCTCAGTTTCGTTATTGTCTTCTCCATCCGACAAGAAACGATCCAATGCAGGGACGCCTGATTTTTCACGGCGAACCCGGTTGGCACGGACATTAGAGAGCCGAAGACCAGCGGCCTGCACATGCGTACTGATTTTAACCTTTGACTCTTTATTCGGAAGTTCAGGAGGCGGTGGCGTTGATGGTTCTGGTTGCGCTTCTGGTTGCGCTGGCGCATCCGTAGGTGACGGTAAGGTATCCGCAATAGGTGAAGCAGGCTCTTTAGGTGAAGCAGGCTCTTTAGGTGGAAGCGGAGGAATATCTTCCATAACGGGCTCGGGGCAAGTAGGACGAGCTTCAGGTGTCTTGGGTTCAACCGGCTCTTGATCTACTTGTTCCACTGCTTGTTGTTCTGCAACCTGTACCGTCACAGCTTCAAGGCTATCCAACACAGAGGACAAGTCCTTCTGATGTACTTCATCCTCTTCATCTTCGTCCTCTGTTTCATTCTCTTCGTCCTCCTCTTCGTCTTCATCTATCAATACCGAGTGGCGCCCCTTGAACGAATAACCATCAAAGACATCGATAGCATCTTCCCCTTCCTTCGGATGCCTGAATGATGGACTACGAGACTGCAAGGGGGTTGCTGCATTAGAGTCCTCTCCATCCGTTCTATCGGTATCCGTCGACGCGGGTTCTTGATCGGTTTCTCCCTCCTCGTTATACTCATCAAGGACGGGTTCCATGTCTAGGAAGGTATCATCGAAATTCTGAGTATCACTAGCATTTGACGGATCAATTGGAGGGATATAAGGTGCTGTGCGCCGTGTCAAGAATGTACTTGATGAACGGGAAATGCATGCAACGTACGTATATATCGCTTATAATACACATGCGACCAATCACTTTGTACAAAAGTCAGATCATATGCTGGAAAAAAAACAGTCTCAAGTGTACGCACATCATGGAAAAGTATGGGTGACGTTTGATTCTCGGCTCACATATTCTCAGGGCAGGATTGCGCTGCAGGAGCTACAATGGTGTTAAAAATGACAGATCATTGCGCAAGCAGAACACTCACTCCACGAATCAAGCTTTTGGTATCTTGGTCCATAGTTCTATCGTCGGGAAACTGAAGCTCATCCTGGAGCACTCTAACATACATATCTGGATGATTATTAGCCCAGAACGGTGTCTAAAAAGTAATGGTCAGCTGGAGTGAACAAGTGCAACATGTTACATACAATGCCCGTCAACATCTCGTACAACATGGTACCGAAGCTCCACCAGTCTACCTCAAAGCTATAGGGAAGGCCTTGTATGACTTCCGGCGCAAGATACTCGGCCGTACCGCAGAATGTTGTTGTGGTGTCATTCTGCGCGTGCCATGAGGTGGCCAAGTCTGCGCTCTTGTCCGACTGCATCCAAGGAGGGCTCACGGGAGCAAAGTCACTGCTAAGACTGGCAGGCGTAGATGGTGTTGTGCTAGATATTAAACGCCGAGGGAATTCTTTGGAAAGGCCAAAATCAGTCAGGACAATATGACCGTCGGCACCAATCAGAATGTTCTCTGGCTTGAGGTCACGGTAGATGACGCCCGCTGCGTGCAGTCCTTCAACACCTTCGACGATCTCCGCAGCATAGAAACGAGCACGGTCACGTCCCAGACGACCCCATCGTGCAAGCTGGGTAGCAAGATCGCCACCTGGGTGGAAGTCCTGAATGTCAAATCAGTGAGTGCACAACAATAGACTGCACAGCACTGAACAAACCATGACCAAGAACAAGTTTTCCTTGTCGTGGAAACTCCACCAGAGCTTAACCACAAAAGGATCCCTTCCCTCAGCCGCCATGCGTTTCAACACTGCCTGTTCCGTCAAAGTATGCTGTAGTTCCTGGTGCGCAAGCACATGTCTTTTGGTGATGGCTTTCAGGGCGTAGAGCTCAGAGGTTGATTTCTGCTTCACGAGCAGAACTTTGCCTGCACAGCCTTTGCCCAAGACTCGCATCATCTCAAAGTCATCGATGTTTACTTTGCGCTGTGATTTTCTGGGTTCTTTTGGTGTCGTAGACATGGATTGGTTCTTCTTGGCCCGTTTCTTCTCCACTGTCGAGACAGATGATTCATCCTCAGTCTTTGGGGGGCTAGAGTCCTGCGTGGAAGCATACGCCCTTGACAGCCTATACGACTTATCCGGATCTGCTGACTGAGAACGGTGAATCCGAGAAACAGGGGAATCGGAAGTGACCGGCGTAGAAGGCGTCGCATCGCCATTACTCTGGTTTCCCGCGCCAGCATCAATGGAAAGTAGTTCTTTTGACTCGGCAGAGATACCATCCACAGTGTCGGACTGCTGGGCATCTCCATCGGACTTGTCCGTTTGATCGACTGCCGTCTCAACCCGTTTGACCGGTGTCTCCGCCCTAGCGTCGGCAACACCGTTGGCACCGTCACTGACGTCAATTTTATGTTCTTTCTCACGTGCATTCCCGTTTTCCCCTTGTTCGGCGCCGACATCGTCCTCTTTTATCATTCCCATATGCGCAGCGAGGTCGGAGCGCACACGCTTGATTGCGCGCTCTACACGGACACTCTCTAAATCGTCTGTGCGCACTCTAACAAAGCGTTTCCAGACGCGTTCATGACGCAACGAGGGCTGATTTGAGACCGCAGTGAGATATGCGGCGATCCCGGTACTTGTAGCTGAAGGAGATGCCAGTGGCGAAGAAGTATCCATAGATGCAAGAGGATCACTTGATTCGTTTGTCGGGGACGTTTGTGGGGTTGAGAGAGTAGGGGGACTAGGGTGTGTGTTGTTACGACGGATGGAGATGGAGCCTTGCCGAGAAGCCTTGGAAGATGTGGGGGAGGCCAAGCGGGACAGGGTATTGAAGAAGGTTGATCTTCGCTTGGGTGGAGGGGTTGAATATATCTGAGAATCGAGAGGAAGCTCGGGGACTTTGACATCGGGATGGAGGTCCTTCAGCCTTTGGTGGAGCTCGAGCAGCTCGTTGGCTGTTCTTGTCAGGGTCAGGTTGTGGGTCGGTGCTGCAAAGACGGGGTCGGCGGCCATGCCTTGGAAGCGGAAGTGACTCACTCTTAATGTAAATGCTGTAGGAGCGAGGATCATTGGGGGTCTCTGCGACGCTGACACTCCAGGGACCGTCTGTGTCCACACGCACTGGGGGTCTTCTGCCTGAAGAAGAGACGAGGGCGGCGTCTAGGGCTCTCATGTTGAGGGCAGAGAACGGGGAGACGAGGGATATTAAAACGGTGGAGGCTTGCAGCGTGCTGATCCCATCACGCCTCCCACCACACCGCTTCTTTCTCATGTCACCTCTCTCTCTCCTCCCCCACGCATGCCTGATTACGGCCCAAGCGAGGATGGGTACACCCTCTTCCTCGAGAAGACCTTTCTCGGAGGAAACTTTGTCGCGGGCGTCGGCTATGGTCTCTCTCTCTTTATCGTGAATCCTTCACTCTCGTTAACCCAACCTAGGCGTCCAACTCGTGTTGTACATCAGCTGTGCATTATATCTCTGGGGTCATCGCAAGAGGCGAGGAAGAATCGTCATCTTCCTTCTCGGGTACATCACCGTACTCCTCGCTCTTGAATCCTTGTTCGTCTCCGCAGCCACCTGGACCATCGAAGACATGTACATTAACAACCGTAACTACCCTGGTGGCCCCTGGGCTTACTTTCTGGCAACGCAAAACTTGCCAGAAAACGTCCTTTTCTTTGCAGCGCTCTTCATCCTGACCTTCCTGTCCGATTTACTTGTGGTAAGTACAGCCCGCCCGGTTCCGCGTCTGTCGTCCTCAGTCTCCTGTTTCAGCTCTGGCGTTGTTGGGTTATTTGGAATATTTCGGGAAGACGTGTTGCTTACGCGGTGATAGCATTGCCTACAATTGTGCTTCTTGCCTCTTTCGGTGATTGGTCAATTCTCGGCGATCAAGAAGACCTGCTAACACCCTTCTTGTTTATAGCGCTCGGAACAATATGGACATTGCAGTCCAGTCAACCAGGTCTTTCCCTGTACAGTTCAGTTCCGATCGCCTTTGGCACAGCCTATTATGTCACATCTCTCAGCGTCAACATTCTTGTCACCATCCTCATCACCCTCCGTCTTCTCCTTCACCGCCGAGCGGTTCTGGAATCCCTCCCTCCAGAGCATGCAGAACACTACATATCGGTTGCCACGATCGTGGTCGAGTCTGCCGCACTGTACTCGGCCTTTGCCCTGGCCTTCATCATTAGCTATGCTATTAATAATCCAATAAACCAGATATTTATGTCTTTGGGCTCCTCTTGCCAGGTGCGTAATACCTCTTATGACGGGCGTATTGGGGGACTGATGGCGCGATCAAAGCAAATCGCTGGTTATCTCATCATCCTACGCATGGCCCAAGGACGCGCCTGGGGTCCAACTACGCTGTCAAAAACCATGATAACCGAGCCTCAGCTCACGACGGTGCAATTTAGCGTACCAATGACCAACTCTCAAATGGATTCGGATGTCGAAGGACAAGGCGATCACTTCTCCAATCGTTTGCCTTTGGCCAAACGAAAGGGTTAGGCGGTGCCCAGTGCCCAGCGATACCATTATGAGAAATATTAATTTGTCTGTTCGGGGCTATATATATTTTTTACATCTGACTGCTACTTACTAGGTTTAAACTTCACACGTCGGACTGTTGGTTGCTACATGTACTTGGTTTTAGGCTGTGTAACATTATGTATGAGATTCAGCAAATGGTGCCTTGCCTCTTACTGAAAACACCAGGTGGCAGCTGTTCCTAAAGTTAGCGGTTCATCACTTGTGCTCAACTGCCGATCAAATGCCCACTTCACAGGCCAGCTATACAACCGTGTTATGTGCGCATCCTGCACTTTTGGCGGTAATATTGGTTGGCCAATACAATGCTCAGAGTCGCCTGAACTTTTTTCAGAAAGTACGTTTACTTCTCATCGGTAAATCCATGTTCCGCGTTATGGACAGTCTGCCTTAGGCGGGTATATTGTTGATGCTATCCCTCTGATTAAGGGACAATGCCCTCTATTATCTCACATGTGGTCAAAGTGATTTTTAGGCGTCCCGACCACTGCTGTGCTACATAATCTTGAGAGCAAGACAGCGATCTATCGGCCCGAGTTTACGACACAGCCCTGCCGCACGTCATCAAATAAGGATGGCATTGAACGCACACGCACTCAGTGAGGCCGTGCGGCCATAATGCCAACATCGTTGAGCAATGGGTATATTCTAGCAGTACTACACATAACATGAATTTAAAACGTCAATCACGGACCCGCGCGAAAGCCCATCAGTCAAGCTTCATATCGTTTGACGCCAACTCTTTTCTGGCCTGTTCGGCTATATCCTGAAGGTATCGGTCGATAGGTGGTACGACAAACTTGTAGGCAAGGATAGATATAACGACAATAGAAACAGCCACGGGTATCATTGATTCGGGAAGGAAACCTAGATATTCGGGCTCCAAGTTTAGATAAAATGGGACTGGATTCCAGCGTTCTGGAATTGAAGCAGTGCGATGGGGCAGGAAAGGGTGTGTCCCATCATTGGGCGGTGTAAATACGCCATCTACATTGGCGTATATGCGCGCATATTTGAGGTGAGGGTTATCCGGCGACGAATAGACGTTGATCGTGAAAAGTGTCGGAAACTGCACAGATGGTTAACGCCGAATCACTGCATATCGGAAATATGAATACATACCATAGCAGGCCAAGAAGCGTATAGCATATATGAGTGGTGCCGCGACCATTTTGTGGATGTCATATCCAATACTGCCCAGAGCTGGTGTTGACATGAATCGTCGACCGTGCTACATGCGGAGGCAGAAGTTACGGGGGTGATGTTGAATCTAAGGCCAGGCTGCGACTGGGAAAGCACTGGCCAATGACGATCAGACGAGAGGGGGAGAGGAGGGAGGGAAGCGGTAATGGTATATTTGACAACCTCGGTGTTGGCGAAGGCGAGGATGACATGAAGCAGGACAAGGAGCAAGGTCATGCCGTTCACGCATTTGTCAGCTCTCTCCATACATGTCTGCCCCTCGCTGGCTGACGGCTGTTGAGAGCGCCCTTGCTCAGCACAAAAAACAGACCGGTACGCCGGCAATGGCCCACATATCCGCAGATCTCACAGATAGCAAGTTATCCAGCTTGCCACCATTGCTACCAATGCTGCCATTCCTGAGGTCCGCTCGCATATTCTCCGTTCCTTCCTTACGCCGCCCTCTGCTCCTTCGCTGCCTCTGCTCGTGACTACCACCGACATTCGCTCTCCCAAAGTATCTCAGATCATGGCAAATCCGAATGTACACGTCGTGCATTGGATAGATGGCTCCCAGGAGCAGTTCCGCTTCGTTGGGCTGGCAACTATCGTCCCTTCTCCACATCACGCTCTCCATCAGCGTTTTGCCGATGATCTGGAAAAGGCGCGAAAGCTTGGGAGTAGCGGCATTGCTGCACTCATTGAAGACGGCCTTGACTGGGAAAAAAAACGAATAGAGGTATTCAAGGGGCTCAGCGGTCACATGAAAGCTACTTGGTGTCGTCCGACTCCAGGTGGTCCATTAATTGGAGGCGAAGAAGAAGCAAAGAAATGGCCTGTTGAACTAGAGGAACCCATGCCAGGGCAGTCGACGCACCAGTGGGAAATGGCCTTGGAAAACTTTGCTCTCTTGATCATAGATCCACATGATTGCGACTATGTCGAACTAGGTGTTGAACCAAATCGTCGAACGAAATTCTCAAGGTCTGAAGATGGCAATTGGACAGAAGATGCACTGATACCATAAACATTCCGCACGTTGATATGGAAGCTGTATAAAGAGTACGGCGTGAATGGATAATACATACACACAACAGAACCAAGGAGGGTATAAGAAGTCAAATTAGAAATAATTCACGATGCAACATCTAAGCCTTAGCCTTCTTCGATACTTGGTCGTTTTCGTCACGATCAGCCTCTTCAATCGGCCTCTTTAAGTTTTTCGTGACGGCCAGAGGTTCCACCTCCTCAAATTCTTCGTCTTCATCCTCGTCTCCTTCTCCCTTGTCTTCCGGCTAAATATAACATGTCAGGCACGTTCGTCATTTCCTATTCGAAAAAAAGAAGAAACCAAAAACATACGTTGCCCAATAGTAACTTGGTTAGATCCCCTCCTTGCTCTTCCTCCTCCTCCTCTTCCTCCTCCTCTTCAGCATCATCATCCTCGTCATCCTCTCCGCCATCGTATCCCGGAATCTGTTGTACCTCCTCCTTAGGCGGAAAGGTAAATCAGCATGATGACCTTCCAAATAGGGCGTCACCCACATTTTCCACCTCATACACATCACTTTCCTCGTCTTCATCCTCTCCGCCCTCATCCTCGCCACCATGATGATTGACGTGGTTTGTTTCTACATCCCCTCCCTTCTCTTCTTCGTCAAAATCATCACTCACTGTCTCATCCGAGTACTCATCCTCGTCGTCCCCTCCGTCTTGTGGTCGGTCTGCCATTTTTTCGCCGAGAAGGACGATTTCGTCGTCTTCGTCGTCTTCTTCAGGGTATTCGTCTTCACGAGGAGGCGATGAGGTAGCCTCGGCCATGGTGCAAGTTGTTTTATCAGAAAGGTGGATGGGAAATTTTGCCCTGTTAGACAATGGGTAGGAACAGGTATGTACGCGTTGGGCGGTATAAATACGCGGAACGGGTAGGTGATTTGTGAGAAAAGCGAGCGGGCCGCGAACCAGTTTGGTCTAATATCATCACGCGTGACGCTCGCCACAGCATGGAATCTAGGGAAAACACAGACATTTCCGCTTCTTATCCTCGTCCTCCTCCCGGACATTATTGTCTCTGATCACCTTCAGGAATACACTCTCCAATGTCGCCCTCTCCACGGTAAATTCAACCCCCGGATCATCACCGCCGTTAGTAGTCAGCGTGGCCAGAATGCTAAACAGTTGTGCCAATGACAATGTTTCCATGTTGCTTGCTGATTTAGTCTCTATTGGAACTTCGAAGCGCGTGGCGACATCGTCAGCCATCCGTGATCCCGGTATTGTAGCCATCAGATTTTGGATCTTGACAAGGTCCTCACGTGCACGACAGCTGAAATGGACTTGGTACTTTGCATATCGTGCGGACAGTGATTCTACTGATCCAACAGCTTGAAGCAAATCATTTCCATTAGATGATTTGCTTTCTCTACATTGGCACTGCTCACCTAGAAGCCGCTTTGCGAGAATTCCCACCCTATCGGCCAGGGCAGATGCTTCTTCCATAGAGTCTGAGAGACGTTTTACAGCGCTTGAGTTTCGAACACAGTTGTCAAAGACTTACGAGTCGTGATGACAACAGCTTTTCCAGCGGCCACGTTTCTGAGCGTGTGCCACATATCCCGTTTCATTTTTGCATCAATTCCTGTTGAGAATTCATCGATCAAGAGCACCGAAGGATTTCCTTTGATCGAAGGTTGAGGTTATACTTGTAGTTTCAAAATCATGTTCTCTTTACCTATTAATGCAATGGCCAATGATAGCTTCCTCTGGTTCCCGCCTGATAGCTTGCTAGCCAAGCGATCCGCGTACATGTGTAGTGCAGTGGCCTGCAGCATTGCTTTCACATTCGCAACCAGCTCATTCCTTGGGATTCCTTTCAATCTTCCATAAATAACGAGATGCTCTCGCACTGTCAGTTGCGAGTCAATGGCCGTGAATTGAGGGCAAACACCCAAAAAGTGGCGCGCGGCGCGCGGCTGCCGGATGACAGAAGCGTCCGCAATAAATATATCACCAGCGTCTGGTAAAATGTCACCACCTTCATAATTGTGTCAGTGTGTCTCTGAGAAGGTTCTTGAGATACCCACGAATCATATTAAACGTCGTCGTCTTTCCTGCTCCATTTGGACCGAGCAACGCAAATATGGTATTTTGCGACACGCTAAAACTAACGTTGCCAACTACTTTCTTGTTTTGAAACTGTTTCGAGATATGCGCCACACGTAGAAGATCGCTTGAATTATCTGCTGCATCGGATTCCGCCACAACATCGTCTGGCAGCACAGTTCCAGTTGATTGCTTGGATTTGTCACGAGGCAGAAGTGAGCCTGAAGCAGCCCAAAACAGGACAGCGAGCAAGAAGAGGGAATACATTATTAGATAAAGTATTGGTCCGCCGAATCGTTTGAGTTGGCCCAACGTTGAGGCAGTAACCACTGTCGATCCGTCGCAAAGCAGCGAAAATATATTCAAAGATACAAGTGCTGCCCTTATCTGTGGTTCCTTTAGTGAACATGATCTATCCACTGGCCAATGGTACGTACAACACTTGCAACAGGTGAAGCGAGGGACAACGTCCAATGAATGATTGATATTGTTTCATTCGCTGTTATTGCTTTCCCATATGTGAGGACAAGCAGATAACCTGCCAGATACAGCTGAATATGTTATCAGTGCAATGTCCAGCTGAATTGGGGATGGATAGTACATACGACAAACATGATGATCTGATATCCTGCAACAAAAGCAAATGAAGCGAGAGGTGAAGAGATCACAAGCGTAGCGCAGTACGAAAACAAAGCGCCAGTGACACCATATAACACCAGGACAAGCCACTTGGTTGGTTAAGTGAAACGTCAAGCCAAGAGTTGGCCCACTTACAAAGAATCCGAGACCATGAAATGCATTTGAAGCAGTTGCAAAGATAATGACAATTAATGACGACAAGATAAGTGTCCAGACTGTATCGAACATGAGGTGACCAAGCCATAGCCCGAGGGAATTTGTGAGTCCATTGGAAAATTGCATGGCTTGCACAGAGGATTGTCTCTCTTTAGCAACGTAAAGAGTGAAAAATGCAGGAAACACAGACTTGGAATATATATGTAAGTAGCACGTTGTTGCCAACAAAGATATTGCTTACCATGGCAGCACTGTAGAACCCTGCCCATTTTAGTGTGTTCAGTGAACGGCCATCAGGGGGTGGAAGAGATTGGTAACTGGCATAGATGAGTGCCGGTGAGTCCTGACCACGTCCTGATACATTCAATGCGCGATTGTACAGAATATTCGTCGCGAGGTTAAGCATAGAAGGTCCCATTATCCCCGGTGGTGAGGCTTCCCAAGCGATGAGAGAATCTCCCGTCGTCAAATCAACGGAAACACCTCCGGGTGTTATATTGCGATAGTTTGTAGATATCGTATCGACAAAAGTCGTATTATCAGGAATATCATCGAGCATCAAGGTCGCTGTGGTATCACCCAATGTCGACACAACCCTAGGAGGGGAATCAAGAACATTGACAGCTGGTCCTAGAAAACTTGTCGCAGGAAGATATAACGGAACACCGGGTAGATCCAGAACGAGCTGCGTGCACGTCTGGGCGCCATTATCAATGAATACAATGGGGATAGTTGATCCTGCAACGGCAACCAATACAGTCAAGAATGGCGACAGCCAACTCCGGCGGAAGATCAAGATTCTCTTGTAAAAGATGGTGACTGCCTGCTGAAGGACAGACACATGACGGCCTCGAGAAAGATTCGAGAGAGGTTCCAACACTATGTCACCATCTTCAGCTTGTTTCTCCGGCATTGCGACCAAAGAGGCTTTGGGCAATATGTTGTTGCCCATATATGGCTCAGTCTCGTTCTCACTCATGAGCCTAAGGAAGACATCCTCGATAGTAGTGCCAAGGACGTTGCAGGAATTGATGCAGTGTTTCGACCTCTCTTCATCAAGTATATGAAGGAGATTTGCTACGACCTGGATATCTCTGGTATTCAAGTGAAACAGAGTTTGCAATGGCGAAACATCATCAGTTTCTACATGATACCCATCGGCCAGGATCCGTTGAAAGAGATCTTCCCGTAATGTTCTAATCTTCGCGCCGGGGTGAGCATCGAATGTTACCTGGAGACTATAGCCTTTTCCAAGTTCACGTTTCAATGTCACAGGAGATCCTCGCGCAATGAGCTTGCCTGGAGCGGCTAGAATGGCAATATGGTCAGCAAGAAGGTCGGCTTCATCCAAAAACTGAAGACAAGTCAATCAGGAGCCTCAGCGCCAGCGAAATTTATGCACATGTGTGGTAAAGACAATCGACCGATCATGACGGACAGAATTCAGCGTTCGCCATAATGAACGACGGCTCAAGGGATCGACGCCTGAGGTGCATTCATCCACAAGAAGGACTATTTGACATGAGGGTACATTCCTATTATATGCCTTGTAATAGCTCACTTTTTGAACCGCCTACGAGGCCAATGGCCAGTTGCAACTTCCTTTTCTGTCCCCCCGATAAAGTGTTGGCATTCGAATGAAATTTTGCATCCAGATCGCAGTCACGTAGCAATTCTTCCAAATCCTCGAGCTTATCAGAGTTATTAGACCATTTGACTGCTTTCCACACGCGAAGGGTTTGAATACAGGTCAAGTCGGGAAAGAGAACATTCTTTTGCGGTACAATACCGATGGTTCCTCGCGGTGGTCTGCTTGCTCCTCCCTCAAAAGTCACGGTTCCACCGTCACTGCTAGTCAAGCCGCCCATGATTGAAAGTGCGGTGGATTTTCCAGCCCTGTGAATGTGTGATGTCAGCTATGTGTGCTACCTTCATCCAAAATCTGTGTACCCATTGGATCCAAGTAGGACAAAAATCCCGGATTTAGGTACGTCAAAGGAGAGGTCAGTAATGGCAGTGATAACATTTCTTGCCGAAAACACGGATTTCTTAAAAGCTTTCCGCAGGTTTCTAGCAGATATTGCAACTTCAGGCCCATAATGGATATTATCAACGTCCAGCCTGCGCTTCTTCCAGAACAGCAGCCAGTTTCGAGAGGACAGCTCTCTTGCATCGTATAAATAATGTTCCAGTAAAACAGCAATGTATGGCCAGAGGAAAATGTCTATCTGGAGGATAGTCAGTATACGCTTGAATTTCCTCGACGTATAGTAGTCACAATGGCCGCAATGATTTGAGGAAGCAGTGTCAAATGGTTGTCAGGGTCGCCACGGACTATGTTGGTTGGCATTAAATGGCTCTCCCAGCCACAGATTGCTCGGATCGCAAACACATAGAACCCTGGAGGAAATAACAAAGTAAAAATGAAAGCAGATCCATCTCTAGCATTGTGAAAGACGAGTGCCAGAATAGCAAAGAGGATAGAGAGTAATGTTGTTCCAATTGCGGCTAGCTGTGGGCTCTTGCCAAAAGGGGCAGCTACAAAGAACGACCAGCTTGTTAGGGTGAGACCGAGAAGCAAATGTACAATAAGGATGAGGCCCGCGTTTGACGCCGAGAAGATGCGGTAATGCCACGTCAAGCCTACTATAATCCATGCTGGCAGATATATCAGAGAGATGCATGTAAACCATGATCTATACGAATATTAGAAACAATAATAATGAAGTAGAGTTGGGATGGATCCTACAGGATTCTAGCCGAATCAAGAAGCCCCATAGCTTTCATATATGTCGTCAGACCATTAGCGCGCTCGCCAGAAATGCCTCCCGGCAGCTGATATGCAATACCAATATAGCAAATGAATCTGCAGAACCAGTAAGATCTCCATAGTATTTAGCTGGTCCATACCCACAATGGAAGGACGAGCAACGATCTAATTCCATGTATGAAGCTTATTCGGATGCCCGTCTTCTGCTCTTCATTGGTTTCTTGGGTAAATGGCCATTCCAAAGGTGTCCGCAGTTGAATGCCTGACTGTAGTTCTATTATAGCCTAGGGATGAATTCAAAGCTGAAACTTATTTCTCTGATAAGAAACCGGCCTGATCTACTGCCCATTGCAGGGGTAATATCCTTCGTTCATAATTACTGGTATGACGCTGCACATTTATGTATGATAGCCCTGAGTCAGCTTGAATGGTGTAGTTTACCGGCCTGCTTGCGCTCCCGTTTGCAGGGATATCATAGAAAACGAGTGCAGCAAAGCATTGCGAGAACCCATCAAAGTTTTGCGGACATGTAGCAGGAATGTCTGAAGCGTTGGAAATCTTTCTAACGGATTGCTGTTGCCTAGAAGTGAGCGAGAACGTTATTCTGGACATGATCTGAGACGGGGATGGGGAGCTCGTTCCATCGGTTGCATCTGTCCAAAGCAATACCAAAGGTATATCGAGTTGACTTCTGAGAGTGTAAACCGGAATTGGTTGACCGATGCCATACTGGAAAGGCTAAGCGCGACTGCCTACATTTACAAGTAAACGTACGTTATTCGGCTTGCTGAGAAACAGTTGCGCCGTAGCTAGGAACACGCCATATGCGACAGGCAGGATAAAACATCTAAGTATATTCAACTGCTAATCGTTGCAAAGAAGATCTGGTGGACACAAACGATATCTTACCAAGGGGTGTTTCGAGAGGACAATACAATTTTTCCAGAACAATGCTCGAAATTGCTGCCAGAAGATGTTCGACATGACCAGTGATGTGCAGGTAGAGTTGATCCAAGTAGAAAGGGCTCAGGCGCCGGGCTGAAAGAGTCTCAGACTAAGTAGCTGAGACTCTCAACAATCATTGATGCTCTCCATGTGCAACGAGGCGGCGACTTGCTTATGACGCGGAGGCCACGCTGTGACATCAATCAACCATGCACGCACCGATATCCGCAAAGGTCCGTACAGCCACGTAAATGCTAATGAGCTAACATTTCTTGCCCAGAACCAGGAAGCGCGTGTGGCCGCGTTACAAGCAGAAATAGAGGACCTGCAGAAGCGGCTGGGGTCTGCAACTCTTTTCTCCCCACTCCACCCGCTTTGACGCTTTAGAATTCAAAGAGAAGGACAGGACGCCGAGCTAATTGCCAAAAGACACATTAACCTACTACATCGTTACAACGACGCTAAGGACGCGACCCAGGTGCGTGAATACGTGTATTCCCATGCACGCTTGCCACCATATATGCTACATAGATCCTGATTGGGAGGGTAGAGCTATATCTATCACTTCATGTTCAGAACTAACGCTTGTCGAAAGCTCGCCATTATCAAGCAAATGACAGTCAGACAAATCCACACCGATCTGGATTTGAAAGACACCGACTAGTGATCAATGCTGACTGGAGAGTGCGTAGCATACAGCCAACTGGTACCGCAACCAGCCCATATGTCGATAATATTGAATGCATTCTCGCAATTCATGGGCAATATTCTGACAGGAACATGGGCATCATCCGTCGAACCTATCCCGAGATTGCCGTGTTCATTCCAACCCCAACCCCAAGCCTCCGTTTCATGATGTCTGGCTCCAGTTACAAGAAGACATAAAATATGTTCACTTCCACATGCAATTCCCTTCATGAGCCCATTAACGGTATCTGGGAACTCCACATCGACTTTGTCCGATGGAACTATATGACCAAGCTGGCCGTGAGTATTGCTGCCTAACGACACGATACGCCAAGCTCCATATTCATCATCTACAACGGCATACGTTCCATGCCAGGTGCATGCCAGGTAACGGACGCGGGTCAACGACTCTATCGTCGACAGTTGCCCTTTCCTATTGGAGCCAATCCCGGACATGGCCTTCGATGCGTGCAAGAAGACCGTGTGCTGCATCCCGAGGCTCAGTCCGATAAGATCTATACATCCATTTATCAATTTCGGTTTCGGGAGGAACCGCGGTGCCCTGCCGGGTCCAGTGCCCTCAGATAGATTCCCCAATTGACCATGCCGGGAAGCCCCCCAGCCAACGATGAAAGATCTGGTAGAGTCATCGGAGAGGCTGGCGTGTAAATGAGCCACAATATGGTGTTGTCCTGCAGATATATTGAGTACGACCATCGTATCCAATTTCAAACTGAGCCCATCGATTTCGATATGATCCAATTGAACGACATAGAATGAATCATCTTTACTGCTCTTGTCGTGTCCGATGCCCAGATCACCGAAGTCGTTAGCACCCATGGATATGATAACATCGCCTTTGCCTACACATGTAAGGACGATATATGTTGTTTCCCATGCTGTGCATACCATCTTGTATGAATGCTCCTGGAGGTTGTAGCGCTCCGAAGGAAGATCAATGGCGTGGAATACATGTGATGAAGCATCAAGAGGCGTTTGCGGGCAGAAATTGGGACCAAGTTGCCCTCTCTGACCAGACCCACATCCCCATAATTCCTTCCTTGGTTCGCTCGAAGACGAGTCAGTGATTTCTAGCAACACGATCGTATGATTTGCACCACCATTGACGGATATGACACGAGAAGTTCCTTTAGGCAAGTTTCCTGGATCACAGCCAAAGAACGAGCACCGCTGAAACGTATGCGAGTCATCGGTAGAGCCGTTGCCAAGTTGTCCTCGCGCGTTTGAACCGGCTGAAAGCAGCGTGTGCATGCTGTGGGCGGTGCCGAACACCATCATGACTGCTATAACCATGAGCGTCAGCTTAACCCAGACATTTATCCACCATGAGCAGCAGCAGACTATCCTTCGTTTGTGGCACTTTGGCCCTCGTCGGCCCTCTTGTCGATAAATTGGCGCAAGACGCTGTGCAATCGGCACGTTCGTTTCCCAACGTCGTCCTGGATGCTCTTCGGCCGTACCACATCACGCTCTTCACCAAAGCAGAGCTAAGGACTCTCCCGCGTGAACGCATAGATGGCTTGCAACCGGACGTACGTCATGTCTTTTCGGCAGGAGTAGGAGGAAATAAGGATACTGGCGTCCTGTACGTCGTCATCGTCTGGGCAGCTGGCCAACAACTCCGCAAGCAGCTCGGACTAGCTCCAAAACAATTTCATATCACCATCTCTGCCGATGATAACCATGACATGGACAAAGGAATGGATTCTTTGCTGCCAGGCCAATTCCCTTCCAATCCAACACCAGAATTTTTGGACCATTTGGCATTCACACTACACATCTTTGGCCAGTACTCCCGAGCACGCGAATACTCATTACAGCTCATAATATACCAGCTTGATTCACCTAAAGGCTACGCTCGGCTTGCCGACTCAGCTCTCGGTGATGGCCTTTACAAACTTGCCATGTTAGCTTATGCTTGCACTTACAAGAGAGCAACTGACGAGAAGGTCTTGTCGTACTGCGTCAAAAAGCTCACAGAGTGTTCGAAAGTCACGGAATGGGGACTAGTATTTCAAGAGCATGAAATGACGGAATTGCCAAATGAAGTTTCGACCACTTTGTTGGAACCATGGCCTGGATCACTTTTCGAGACAATAAGCGACGAAGCCACAGCTCCAACTCTAAGGCTGTTGCCCAGAGACTCATTGTACATTCCTCGTTCACCGAGAAATGACAGTTTCTATAAGCTCCCTCGCTTCTTCAGATGGTTGATTCCACATTATCTCGCAATCATGTCGACTCCTCGTTGCGAAGAGGATATCGTCGCCATCTCTTCTCCGACCCTTGGCATACGCCACGTCCTTACTCTTACCGAAGAAACGCCTCTCTCTAAAAGCTGGTTCCACGGCAAGCCAATCACAAACACATATCTTCCCGTGCCAAA
The DNA here is from genome assembly GCA_023014455.1 of Amanita exitialis. Taxonomy (NCBI): domain Eukaryota; kingdom Fungi; phylum Basidiomycota; class Agaricomycetes; order Agaricales; family Amanitaceae; genus Amanita; species Amanita exitialis. Next base: position 656,445 of record JAEBUR010000002.1, read on the forward strand.
TTATCAACCGCCAACTATCGAACAGATTGATCTCATCATCAGTATGATGAGCGATCCAAACAAGCTGCCCCTCCTCGTGCACTGTGGCGGAGGGAAAGGCCGGGCCGGAACTGTGGCTGCATGTTATATGGTGGCATTCGGCTTTCAAAAGCCTCATGCCCTCTCTCAACCATCCATGACCGCTGCGGAAGCAATTAATGCAGTGCGCTCGATTCGACCAGGAAGTATTGAGACGTCTCAGCAAGAGGCATTTGTGACAAAATGGTGTTCTGTTGTATGGAAGCGGCAGTCTGTTTACCCCGATCTTCCATCTGAGCCTTCTCCATGTCCTGTCATGATTGAAGGCGGGCTGCCGCACGCTGCGGACCTCTTCGTCCTGGTCGGACTCCCTGGTTCAGGAAAATCACGGTTTTCGAATTCCTTGATTGTTCGCAACCCGATGGGTTGGATTCGCATATCACAGGATGATTCAAGAAGCCGATCATCGTGTGAGGCAGCGATTGGGAGGGCACCTCATGGACGGTGTGTCCTGCTCGACCGCTGCAATGCAGCCGCATCTGACAGGAAAGAATGGCTGGAACTGGCATCAAATTGGTGTTCGGCACCTGTTTGCGTATGGTTTGATTACGAACGGGATTTGTGCCTTTCGCGGGCTCAGATGCGTGCAGAACATCCCACATTACCTCCCGGCAGTCGAGTTAGGAATGCAGTTGATCAGATGCACAAAATTTTCGTACGACCTTCGTTGCAGGAGGGTTTTAAAGCAATCATCGTTATTCGATCGTTTGCTGCAGCACAAGAACTTGTGCTGCGCTTGTCACCACCTGTCAACATTCACAAGTTCCCTCGGACCCCTCATCTTATTGATCTAGGAGCAGCGACATCCGATGACATCTCCACAACTCTACCCACTACTATTGGAGGTTATGTGGTCATCACAGAAAAGGTTGATGGTGCAAATATGGGATTTTCATTATCTTCTGACTCGTCAGATATTATCGTGCAAAACCGCTCACACTATGTCAACTCATCTTCACATGAGCAATTCAAGAAGCTTGGTGCATGGATCAACCAGCACCGAGAAGAGTTGGTCAAGGTGCTCAACCGCGATGTCTGTTTTCCGCAGCGATACATTCTCTTCGGAGAGTGGTTGTTTGCAACTCATTCTATACCGTACACCCATCTTTCCGATCGCTTTCTGGCATTTGATCTTTATGATCGCACCACGGACACATTCCTCGATCGCAAGAGCTTAATAGCTCTTCTATGCACGACGTCCATAGATATAGTACCAGTCGTCCATGAAGGGGAGTCGGTGCCGAGTGAGGCTGAGCTGCGGGTGATGGTCCAAACCCAATCCAAGTTTTGGGATGGACGATTGGAAGGGGTATACGTGAAGATTGAGAAGGAGGGGAAGGTGGCATTCCGAGGAAAAGTAGTGAGGAGTGATTTTATTTCCGGAAATGAACACTGGACGAAGGGGAATTTACAGGTGAATGGCATTAGATAAGATAAGATCTGGAACAATTTGTTATCGATCCGCCCTCTGCATATCACCGTCATGTCTGCGTCATCTTACCAAGTCTTTTGCATCGGTAATCCCCTTCTCGACATGCAGGTAGCCAATCGAGAGGATCTTCTCAAAAAATATGACCTCAAGGCGAATGATGCCATACTGGCGGCTGAAAACCATGCGCCCCTATACGATGAGATTGCCAAGGAGCACAAAATTACCTACCTCGCGGGCGGCGCGGCGCAGAACACGGCTCGAGCAGCTGCTGTGCGTCATCTCAAATCATCGTGCGTTGGTCAGAACTGATTCGATCACAGTACGTTTTGCCAGCGCGTTCGGTCGTTTACACGGGTTGTGTCGGCAATGACGATTTTGCCGAACAACTAAAGTTGGCCAACAAAAAGGAAGGCGTTGAGAATCTATACCTCGTGAAAGAGGGCGAAAAAACCGGAGCCTGCGCTGTCATCATCACAGGGCACCATCGGTGACAACCTCCATTAATCTCAAGAATTTCAAACTAAAATTGGCGCATGGCAGCTCGCTGGTGACTACATTACGTGCAGCTGAGAAGTTCGATCAAGCCCATCTTTCATCTCCCGCTGTCACTTCCGCCATTGATTCTGCCAAGCTTTTCTACGTGGGAGGCTTCTTCCTCACCCATGGCACGCCCTCCGTGGTCGAACTCGGTCAAAAAGCATCGGCTGTTGGAAAGGTTTGCATTGACATGCTTCTCAAGAGATGAATCGCGCTTAATTTGCCTCAGACCTTCGTCCTTAATTTATCCGCACCTTTTATACCTCAATTTTTCGCTGCTAATTTACAGAAAGTCCTCACTTATTGCGATATTGTTATATGCAACGAGTCCGAGGCGGAGTCATGGGCTGCCGCGAACGGGCTGCCGGACATCAAAGACGTTGCCGCGATAGCAAAGGCTATAGCTCTCCTTCCTAAAACTAATGCATCTCGCCCTCGCACTGTGATCATTACTCAAGGAGAAAATCCAACAGTTCTCGTTACCTCTTCAGAACCTGATAAACCGAGAACATATCAAGTAGAGAAACTTGACAGTTCAAAAATAGTAGATACCAACGGCGCCGGTGACGCTTTTGCTGGTGCATTTATTGGAGCGTATGCCCTAGGTGAGGACATTGGCAAGTGCGTACTTGCAGGTCATGCACTTGCTGCTATTTGCGTGCAGCAGGTAAGTAACATAATCTTGTGATTGACTTCAATGCTCAAGTCTTATACCGCGTCAGGTTGGTCCACAGTACAAGTGGCCGAAGGTTCAGATCATCTAGAATGTCAATGAATGGCCACGATCTTTAGCATACGCATTGACATGCCCAAAGATTGTACAAACCGACCGGCGGAGCATATAACTAGCTAAGATACCAGAATAGAAGATATGCGCCGACTAAACCCAGTAAAATCTTTACTTGAGGACTGAGGTTCTCCAATGGACCATCGCCCTGTTGAGGACCAGGGTTTCTCGGCGTACTAGTGCTACCAAGGGTCTGACCCTGTCCACTGAATGCTCCCGAGCCGGCTCCCGAAGCATGGCGACGGAGGGTACTTTCCAGAGCACTAAGAAAATACACGTGTGCCACGTAAATAGTAGATGACAGGGCACGTACCTCTTATTAGCCCCGCGCACTTGGTCCACCTTTGTACTGCCTTTGAGGAAAATGAACGTCGGCCTAAGGGGGATCACGTTCGACACGCAAATCACATGTAGTTTAGGGGGACGAACATGGCAGAAATAGAGTAACGGCTTGCAACATCTCGTGCTGCGTCCACGTCACACTTGAGGAAGTTGACACTCGTATATTCTTTCGCAAGCGCTTCGTAAACCGGGGCAATCGTATGGCACGGTCCACACCTGGAAACGTCATGGACAACAATCGAAGTCGCTGTGGTGAGTGACGTTACCATGTTGCATGGAAGTCGATGACCTGTCAGTGGAGTGAAGTCTAACTGGTCACAAGAGGAAGAACACATTGCCTTACTGTGAGCTTATCCTTGGATTTGGAGAGAATATCATCAAGCTGGCTTGTCGATGTAATGTGTGTTATAGACATGGTGAAGGAGTGATAGTCTATGTGACAGAATACAACTTGAAGTAGGCTGTACGTTGTTCCTAATATAATATAGACTCATACCCTACGGATCCGAGAAGCTTACTTCTCTCGCGCAAGTCTATAAACACTGTTTCCCTCTCTGTGTCGATAATGTCGAGGATTCGGAGCCAGTGGATATAAATCGGGTTGAACAACAGCTTGGGGCACGTCTCGTTCGGCACTCTTCGTCTCCAACATTTGCGCAAGTTTGGTTGGATCTACAATGTGTCTCTGGATTGGTGGATACACGCGAGCTTCTACAGTTGTTGGCTGCGAATCGTGACCATTCCATTCCCCAGCCGAGGATGCGCGCCGGCGTCGAGCATTGCGAGTCGAGTCAGAAATATCAAGATCGCTTCGGTTTTCCTGGAGAATGGCATGCTGTCCTAAAACTGCCCCGCTAGCGCCTGTCACAAGCCAAGGTTGCCTTTCACATGACAAAGTTCTTCGATGCCACTTTGAACTCGTGTTCGTCTTGTCATGCAATGCAGATCTTGGGATGGGACGAGACGATCGTATCCCGGTTTGAGAATCTGACGTTTGTAGCTTCTCTGCCATCACTTTTGCAGTCATCCTTTTCCTCATAATGTGCAAAAGATTAACTCTCCTTCCTCGACTTGGGTGGAGCAACGCCGGAGAGCACGAGAATGACAGTGGAGTCAAATTTTTTTCACCATCAATGATCTTCTTCGACGGCCCAACTCTGCGGTCCTCTACTTTGTACACGAATTCCCAGTGTAACTCGGAAGATCCGCGGCCTCGGTTTTCGTCGTTTACGGGCTGCGTCACCAATTCAATTCCATGAACAACGTATATGCCATTCGACTTTAGTCCAAGAGTAGCTTCTCTGGTTATGTAGTCTCGAGTCTCATCGTCGTTTACACAGATACGCCGTAAAACAGGTAGGCCATCAAGAGGAGCATAATGAAAGTGAAAAGTTTGCTGATAAAATGGGATAAACTGTGCCATGTTCTCTGCCCGTTGCCGTTTATCATCGAAGACTCGCTTGGAGCATCCGACAAATTTGAAAGATGGACTGACAGAGCGGAAGCCTTCTTGGTCTACAGAAACCACTACTCTTGTCTTATCCAGTCTGAACGTTGAGCTTGTCTTTTCACCATGCCTACTCTTGTATTTGTTATTTGGATTGCAATCGACGCTGATGGAAGCGTCACATGAATCATCATGTTGGGTGGGATGTGAAGGGAAGAGTAGGACTGAACCTATTCTTACCGACAGTCGTTCTTTCTGACCAGTGGGTTCTAAATCTATCGTTGGACGTTCGTCAGGCACGCTGAATCCTCCGTCAATAGCAGATTTGACAATGGGGCGAGGTATCTGTACTCGAGAAGCTGCTTGCCATGCTGGACTGATGGATGGTTTGTTTAAATTCGAAGTCTCGATCGCTCGTTCGCTCGGATCTGAAAGTTCCACGCAAGTGCCAGGCTGTTGTTCAGTCGATATGTTCCTCTGGATTCTGTCGGAATCCGGATACGTTGACATTGACGGTCGGTAGATAGGACCAAATGTACCAGTAGACGCACAGCTATTGCTTTGAGGAAGATAAAGACTTGTTCTTCCACTAATTCTCCAACTAAAGTTGCTGGCAGTGGAGTATCTATGGTTGACAGAAAAGTCCAAGCCATCGAGTAGAAGGGGAATTTCTCCTGAGGTAATTGAAGCTGGCAATAGAGACGGACTCAAAGGAGGAGAGGGTGGTACCAGCGTCGAAAGAGCGACTAGGACAGACGAGGATGGTGGCAAGCGAGCGGCGGCGTAGAAGTTTGAACCCATGTGTTATTCCGCCCACATACAATAGCAGAATTGACAACTCTGATGAGCGCGGCGATGGCGCAGGCGTTACGTCAGACTCGAGGATGGCATTGACCATAACGACGGCTCAATCCAATTTGCCTATACAATCATACTCGCAGTTGCGTATACAATGTCTGATAAGAGCTATCGAGATATAACAAAAGTGTTGGTGCGAAATAGCAGGCTAAGATACACTCTACCAGAAGCATGGTCAACACGGTGCAAGACTATGAGCATGAAGTCTCATTTGCCTAGATCTTTTGGAATATCGCTTCTTTTCGCGTCACCGACGCTTTATTTTTTAGTAAGCAGTAATCGCCAAATTCATTTTGACGCTGCCACTGCTTTCCGGGCATCCATAAAATGCGTGTCAATAACTGAGAATTTTGAGCATCGAGGAATGGCATGCATGCAACGCGTTCCCAGGTTGCCTCATCAGTGGCATAGCGTGGTTCGAATAGTGAATATTTCGGATGCATCGGGAAATCAACGTCAATAAGGTAGTCGCATTGTGCAACGGACACCTATTACGGAATTTGAGCATAAGAAAATCAGAGGGAAGCCTAGACTTTACATAATGGGACGGTTCTTCAATATTCAAATCGTTAAGGTCAGAAGGGATGACCCGTGTGTGAGGCCACAACCACCAATCCGTCACATTTGATGCATGTGTACCCTCATCAAAGTGACCAGGCAACAAACCGTTGAACTCGCTCTTTATAAAGTCAATGCGAATGCCATTAGGAATGAGATAGTGACCCGGAAACCTGTGCCACTCCTTTCCCAGACACAATCTCAAGTTGAAACGTTCTATAGGTGACAGGTCAATCTGTGGCACTTCCTCGTCGTAGATATCCGAAGGCGCTGATAGGTAGCCCGTGACGTTCAACAATCGAGGCAGTTCATCGTACTGAAACCGATAAAGTAGCGACATCGGGGCGCCGTAATATATCCGCATGGCGACGATCCGGCTAATGGACAAGATTGAAGCAGAAAGAACAACGGACAACGTAAAATTGCGGAAAAGGGAAGTTCGGGATGCCTGTGTGATTATAGTGAGCAAAGTCTACATCTTCACTTGAACTCCGCTTACTCTGTAGGGTGAACTAGTGAGTTTTATGAATATCACCTCTTGCCAACCTCTTACAAGGTATATTGTCACAGCTGCATTGAAGCAAAGCAATGGAAATGCTGGAAACATGAACCTTTCTTCTTTGTGAGGTTGTAGTGTGAAGATTCCCAGCCACAAATAAAACGGTGCCAAACGGACAGCGAGAATGGTATAGGGCGAACTCTGCTCCAAACTAGCCGTGTAGAAACCTAATCGCTGGCGATCAACATAATAAGTGATTATTAGTGCTGGGACCGCTGCAAGCGCGAAGGGCAAGAGTATGTTGAAATTGAGGATCAAGTTGGAGATGTAGAAATGCCAAGGGGAAGTTCCGTATAGAGCTGGCCCGCGGTCCACTCCACCGAACATGTTATATCGCACGATGTTCCATGGTACGATAGATAACTTCCCATATGCAAGGGAATCGATGATGATGACTGGAAGCTACACGAGTGAGTCCGGCATGAAAATAGCAAATGGAACCTTACGAGAATCATGCTGGCTAGAAGACCGGAGATAAGGAGACGCCTCCAGCGTGCAAGCATCCATGAAGCTTTCTGCTCGGGAAGAACGCGATCCCCACTAAAGAGGAAGAGCTCTTCAAAGATAAATGGCAGGGAAAGAGCAAGTACGAATGGCCACCCGACAATACCACCTGTAGCGAAAAATAACGTGGCAGCGAGAGTTCTCCTATTATTCGTTACGGAGGAAGGAGCGAACGCAAATGCAGATGCCAGCGTCACAGCATACATCGCGAAGGAAGACGGGAGAAATGCTGATCGGGGTATAAGCTTTTGCATCGTGGGTAGTTGCCAGAGGCTAACCTGTCGAGGCATTCCACATCCCTGCGCTACACAGTAACATGAAAAACAAATACCTGCCCACGCGTTCATTGATCTTTTGGTGTACACTTCGGTAGAAAGCAACTTCAGCAAAGGTGCTGATGACAGCTAAGAATATGCGGACAGCGAAAAATGGTATTCTCTGCAAAAGGTTCGTTATATCTGCCAAAACGACGATAAGTCATAATTCTCTACCTTGTCCGGACCGACCAAAAAGGCAAACAATCTCGCGGGTAGTAAGTGTATCATTATGTATGCCCAGCTGCGAATGGCGTATTGTGGTGAGACTTCCCACGTTTGAAAGCCATAGCCCTTGTCGAGGAAATGAAGTGGCTCCCAGAAGTTGTAGACTGGTGATTGAATAAACTCCCATCTATGGACTGCAAAGGGCTAGTAGATACCTTCATCGCAGTCGTTGATGGTAGAGTACATTGCCCCGGCAACACGAACAAGCAAAATGATACGAAAAGCTAAGGAAAAGCTGGGACTCCATGGACGACGAGCAGAACTATGTTGGGTGAGCGGACAGAACGGAAGAACAGTGCAAATGCTCACCGACGGAGCTTGTCCTGTAAGATTCCAGTGTGCCTAGCAGGTTGTGGTTTTGGTTTTGTATTTTCAGGCTCAGGACGCCGCAGACGAACATACTGCGCGCCAGACGACATTGAGCCAGCGACGTGTTGCGCCAGCGATCACTGGTGTCACGGTGATGTGTGATATGTGACGCGTGACGTACGTCACACATGTCCATACAAGGGTAAGACTCTTCCTAGGATGCAAGATATTGAGCTCGCGTGGACAGTTCTCGTTTCATCGAGAGGACCGGCATCTAATGGACAGGGCGATGGGATGTATAATTGCCGGGGGACGTGACTCGGAGCAGGTGGACAGCGGACGCCCAAGAAGGCAATAAGATGGCCAAAAGGAGCAAGTGGCTAGAAGCGGCTGAATCTGAAGAGGCGGGAAGAGAAGCCAGAGCACGACGCAGCTGACGTTACCCGCCTTCTGAATAACAACAGATGCCCGCTCGCCTCTTATTCCCTCCCTCTTCTCCGTTCTCCATCACCTCCCCCTTCTCCTTTCTCCTTTTTCTCCGTCTCGCCCGCATGGCGTCTGCCCAAGACTCTCTCGCAACAGCGGAACATTTTATCTATGTCACTCAAGTATACTTTTGTGGTACGTGGCGTTGACCTCATTCTCTCAGACGCGCCTTTACCCCTCGGACTTCCTAGCAATGTGTACGAAGGTCTTTTAGCACCACCCAAGGTAGTCTGACTGATGATATCATTAGATGCCGTAGTCGTCTGGGATTGGATCATCAGTCTGCCCAGAGAGTATCGTTTCGTGAGTAAATGTTCTTTTGCTCGTCAACTCTGCATGACGTACCGCATGCTCAGATCTGGAAGACCCACTGGACACCAGTCAAAGTGGCATATCTCTTCTGCCGGTATGACCTGCTTTTATTCGTAGCGCAACTTACTGAACCAACGCATATAGCTACTGGGTCATCACCGTAGTTCCGTACCTTTTGTACTGTTTCGTGATAGACCACCACATCTCTACTTGTCGGAAGATTTACAAGGTCGATACAACAAGCTTTCTCGCGTAACGAATAGCTACACAGATTTCTAGATTCCTGTCGGCCTCGCCATGTGGAATCAAGTCGGCTCCGAATGTAAGTTTCATCCCTGTCACTTGAGGGGAATGACTTACGCGTATCTGTAGCCGTTCTTCTCATTCGCACCTACGCCTTCTTTAACAGAAACACGTACGTTCTTTGGTTCCTCGTCTCAGCCCTCTCTGGTGTTGTGGCATATCAACTCTACGTTGATACGACGCAAATGTTATGTTAGTTTTAGTGGAACTCCACAGAGGCACAGCTGACTGGTCAATATAGTGCTTCCATTCTTTAAACCTCCTTCTGTACGTTTATGCGATTCTAATCCAATGTGTGCTTATATTTCAAAGGATATGGGTCCTTGTTTCCCTATGTCGAAGCCTCATTCGGCACATCTCCTTGGTACGTGCAATGGCTTTTTGTGGGTTTCCTAACTTTGATCAAAATGACAGGCTTTTTTGTGAGTTGCATCAGCATAAATCAATGCCGAGACCGAGTACTCTAGATCGCACCATTGTTATTCGATACCCTGGTCACTTTCATGACAGTCTTCAAGGCTTTCCACATTCGAAGGCGCAATGGGGGTCCTAATAGCAGGCTTATTCAGACCTTTTTGCGCGAAGGTACACTTAATTGTCACGATGAAATTTTGTCATTTACACTCATCAGGTGTTTTCTACTACATTTTAATTTCTATTGCAAACTTGGTGAGTTGGACTGTTTTCTGCCCTTGGAATACCCTCCTGAACAGCTCAGATCAATGGCGTGTTCTATCTTCAGTAAGGCCTGAACATACTGCGCTCCGTCCTTTATTAAGCCAAGTGACAGACCACGCCAAGTGATTTCGGCTATCAACATTCCTCTGAGCGTCATGATGGGTCCAGTCCTTGCTTGTCGCTTGGTAAGGGGTTTATACACGTACGGACCTTGGTATAATTATGCAGCAGATCCTTGACCTCCGCGAGCGGGGTTCAGAGACCGTCTCCCATTCAGAGGGGACGGGTATTGCAGCTTTCACTACCAAGTCGATCACGCAGCAAGGGTCTCCTTTCACGCCACCAGGTCGTCGCAGCAAAAGCGCCATAGACGGGTTTGGGCGACAAAGGCGTGGCATTAACACGGTCAGCTCAAACGTTGTATTAAGCACCCTCGGAAGTATACCGCAGGATATGGATATCGACATTGAACGCGACGTTGTGGAGATGGATGACATCCGTCTTGGGCTAGGAATGGAGTTGGGAAGCTTGAGTACAGCTATTGGTGGGGACGACGGTGAACCCGTGACCGAGGGTGCCCCTCATGGTGACAGTCCTGCTCCCGCCTATCATGCCATCGACAAGGGCCAACACAGGCAGTGTCCCCTCAACAATGAAGATCAAGCCTTACAGGGTATCAGAGTTGATGTTGAAAAGGCGATGTCTTTGGACTTGTAAGGAGGAGCGTTTTGTGTATCTGCTGCCCTTCAGAACTTTTTCTTTTTTCCTTCGTTATTAGGACGTTGATGTTTTCCAGTTCTCTTGTCAACATAGTCGGAGACAGTTGTTTGTTTATTAGTACGTTGTATCGCAAGATAAGGTTGTCTGGCGGGTTGTAATAGGACTTGCCTATGATTCACGCGGAAGAGACAGGGTAGGACCCCAAAACCAACTGCGGTGCAACAATGATGCGTGATGCAATCATGCTTTCTGACGTTCTTCTACATGTCTTTCAGTCTGAGTCTGTTGGCCCTTTCGCAAGAAGTGGTCTTGCATATTTGTGAGCTCAATGCTCCATTCATTCGTTCTTTCTTACACATGCTCATCTAGTTGCATACCTTGACCTGCCGGATCTAGCCGCAGTTGCTGAGGCATTCCCATTGCTCGCAGCCCTTACGACAGACCCAGTGTTACATTCTCAAAGACTAACCATTGTTGCGCCCGCTCGCCTGAAACATTTTCTTTTCTCGACCGATTCCCATGGAGTACCGTTTCGTCCGACTGTTGGTGACCTTGCGCAACGGGGCGTGATTCGCGGTCTGAATGTGGAACAACGATGGCGCATGGGACAGTATATCTATACAATGAACGTGAGTATCCTATGGCCTATCTCGGGATGATGACAGTTAAGCGACTCGTACAGTCTATCAAACAGTACGAGAATGGGCGGATGCTTGCTCGTAAGCATGCTGGTGTCATGGTATCCAGACAACTGGGACGCCGTCTGGCTGCGCCACCAGATCAGGCTCTCAAACAACTTCACAGCTCGCATGTTTTGCCCGATATTGAATCCTCGTCGCCAAACGTTTCGCGCAGTCTCTTACCCATCATGCACAAGTTGAAATGGTCTTTGCAGCGAGCCAGCATAGCAAGGGCACTCAATGCGCGAATTGCCTTCATCTCTGCCAAGGGCATGGGTGAATGGCTCGAGGGAAAGGGAAGGTGTATGTCAAGCGATCATGAGCGGGTGCGTTTGGCAGTCTGCCCCGACGTCAATAAGATGATCAGATTCTACGAGAGCCTTGGTGTCATGTAACTTTGTACTGGCTTGTCCATTGTAGTTTTTCCAGTTTCATGTGTGTGCTAATCATAGGACGCGTGACGTCATAGCAACCAACGCGTGACGTCACTTACATTGCTTGACGCGTCGCGTCGCGCCATGGGCATAAAAGACGTGTCTAATACAATACATTCGTCTACATAATGAACGAATAAGATAGACTCGCAGGCCAATTGAGAGTAGCTGTATCTATGGAAAAAGAAAGAGGGTATTCATAGGGAAGGTTTCACCCAGTGGAAGGCTTCCTTGATCGGACACTGGATATTTTGGATGAATGCTCTGGTTTCACGAGGAAAGCAGAATTGTCCTGTGCACGATCGCATTTTTGAGCTATGCGAGTGACCGCCTCGACGGCGCGCTCCACCAAGGCGCGTGACGGAGAAGTGGGAGGGGTATGTGCCAGTAGGTCTGTCTCGGCTTGTGTGAAACGCGCAGCTTGTTAATAATAATAAATTGAGACAAACCTCGATATAGCAACACATAACGCAATACGCGCTGCGTGGGCAAAATGGCGAGATCACGTACAGGCAGCTTTTTGATTTGATGTCCATTTGTGCTCGGACCGAGGACCGATCGGTCTTTGCGCCAACCGAGGAAAGAAGAACTGAAAGATGGCGTGAGTAATGTAGGACCCTGTGCTGCTGTGGAGGTGTTCATATGGGTCATTGTTGGCACGTTCCTTTTCCATGCACTGACAGTACGCCGTAAGCTGCCGTTTCCGGGATGAGCGAGCGTTGGAATGTCCTCTTCTGATCGACCTTTACTGAGCCTTCGCTTGAGAGATGGCGCTTCAGAGACAGCGGCCGGGGCACTGCTGCCCTCGAACCAGCCGCCGACTACACCGCACCATCCGACGAAAGCACCTTCGACTGCATCTTCCAGACCCAGAAATGCGGTCGCGACACCCAAAGCGCTAGGATCCTCCTCCAGGCGCGCTAAATAACGTTCGCTGACGGACGCTAATTGACTCGCGTAATGTATCATGAGCGAAGGCGGTAAAGTCGCCGTCTGAGAAGCGATGAGAATATTCAGGGACGAAAGATAATGACGTTCGGTTCTGACGATTTCTCGACAAGTCAACAATGCTTGTCGCGCAGCCTTCCAAGTTATGCCATGCTTTGGCGACGACGGCACCGAGAGGGAATGCTGAAGAGGGAAGGAGGGGAGGGAGGAGGTATGGGGGATGCGCAGTTCTCTGTTCTTTTCGTCGCTAGCTCCTTCCCATTGTAGATTCCAGTTCCATGTGTCTCGGTTTACGTCCCACACCGCGGAGGAGTTGTCGGTGCCCGAGGGATCCTTCTCGAGCCTGATGCGCTCGAGTGTCTCCACAAACGCCTCGTCTGTCATTCCCTCGTCTGTCATAGCCATGGCGAAGCGTCCAACGCCTGCGTTGGGGACGGCTGACCGTGAAATCCAGATCGGGGAGAAGGGGTGGAGAATCTGTCGACGAACTTGACGGGTCGGATTCGCGGTCGTCTTCGAGGGTAAATGAGGTGGGGCGGGAGGAGCACAGCTGGTGCGGTCAGCGTTTGGCTAGGGGCTCGGGAATCGATACGTACGATGGAGAGGGAGAAGGGGGAGACGACGGGCATGAAGGGCGGAGGCAAGGGCGGCAGGCATTTGTTAGACGTGTCTGAGAGCGTGAGGAGCCATGGCTCAAGCCTTTGTCCAGTCTCTCCTCGGCTCGAGCTCCCCGCCCATTCCCCGTCCCCGCCTCACCCTCACCTTTGCACAGTCCATCGATGCTCGCATTGCAGGCCGCGACGGAAACCAGCTCGCTCTCAGCGGCCCAGAAAGCCTCCGCATGACCCACTGGCTGCGCGCAAATCACGACGCCATCCTGGTCGGCATCGGTACTGCCCTCAACGACGACCCCCAGCTCAACAGTGCGTCCCCAACATCCCCGTAGACAATCGCTGACTTGGCTTGCTGCAGCCCGACACCTGCCCCCGGAAGATCGTCTTCACAGCCCGCGACCGATCGTCCTCGATTCCCGCCTCCGCCTCTCCCCCACCTGCAAGCTGCTTGCCAACTACCGTGCGCGCAACGGCAGGCGTCCATATCTCTTCGCCGCCGAATCTTATCTCGCCGACCCTGAATGGCTCGCCCGACGCACCGCCCTTGAACATGCTGGCGCCAGGATCTTCACCGTCCCTGTCCAAGACCATCTGTTGCATTTCCCAGCCGTCCTGGCATCTCTCCGCGATCTTGGTCTCACCTCTATCATGGTCGAGGGCGGCGCCCGCGTCATTTCATCTCTCCTCGCCTCTCATTCGGATTTGATCCATCTCATCGTCATCACCGTCGCCCCCGTCTTCGTCGGCGACCTTGGCGTTGCTTACCACGCCAACCTTGACAACGTACGTCACTCTCTCCTTCCACCTGCTCACAGCTATGACATCCAGTCCGTTCACACAGCATGATCGTTTCAAACTTTCTGCCGTTACAACATTGGGCAGAGATACTGTACTTGCTCTATCAGCCATTTGAAATAGATTCCCGTAACCTAGTTTTCCTCCGAAGAACTATCGTCATACAAAATCACATACTCTTCTTGTCCCGCAGGGTCCCTTGGACAATCTTGCCAATCGGAATCGTATGACATTTCCGTTGTTCCTGACGATCCCGCGTTTGATGTCATTTCATCTGTTCTGTCACCAAATACATCTCCATTATCATCGTGTGAAACCGATCGAGGCATCTTCACAATCGAAGACGATGACAGACTGTCCGATGTCTCAGCCTGAGGTTCCGTGACATTGATTCTGCAATCTCTTTCAATTTCACAACACGAAGCAGATTATCATCTCCACTCACCGTATCCACATGCTGTCGCCAAATAAACCATATTCCCCCGCTCGAAGCCTCCAGCAACATGCATAATCACCAATAATCTCTGGTGCCTAACATCGGAGTCAATGATGAGTTCTCGAGTCCTTGAAACCAACCTTGAGTTCTCGAGTAGATATTTCAATCTCCGCTCCGGCCTCCAATTTGCCTATCAAAATAGGATAATTTGATGCCATTGCGTCTCCTCCCATAAAAACTAGTTCCGTCGACTCTGGCCAATCTAACGATCCATGGTTTACAACATGCCATGTCTTGATGAATTCAGCCCCAGGAGGAAAGACTTGTCCACTGGGCACCGTGATATCTTTAATGACCATTGAATCCAATCCCTCTTCCTGTACAGCCTGGCCCAGAAAAGCAGCTACGGACATCATCGGCCCGTTATTCGTTCGGTTGGATGCACCACCTTCTTTGGGTCGAATCAACAACGGTTCATTCACAAGAGGCGAGTCGGTCAATGTTTTCTCGTCTTCATACGCTACGCTAGATGCTGTTTCTGGATAATATGCTGTCGGCGCCTCTCTTCCATCGGGGCACCCTGTATTCTGGCCCCTCTCTGTAGGCGTTTCCTCTGGCGTACGCAAAATTGACGATGATCCAGAAACAGCTTCAGCAACTCGTAGCTCTGGTGTCAAAATCGGCGATCTCCAATCGAGACTAGTAACGGAACCGTCTTTAACGGCACTATAAAGGGAAAAGAAGGGTGCTCCAAACTTACTGTGCCTGTTGTGTTTCTCCGGATGGCTTAACTTCCACAGATACATGAGGTAGCACAGAATCATCGTTCACTGCTGTAGTGGGCGTTACTTCGGCCGTAGCACGTTCTGACAACGTCTGAATTAAGGTAGACATCGTATCCGCCGATCTCAACTTGAGCAGTGGATGATTCGGCGGGTGTTGAGGTATAGGATGCGCTTCGCAACGTTCACAAATATCAAAATCCGAGCAGTCGGGATGTAGACACTGGTGTGTATGAACGGAAAAAAGAAGATGGAACAAACAAACCAGCGCTTACCTTATATCGCACTCCAAAAATCATGGCGTTACATACTGTCCGCGGTTAGAATATTTCAAACATGCCAAGAGTAAAACATACCATTACACATTGCTTGATGGCGAGGGCGGGTGCCTAGCCGATACTATGTATATCGTCAGAACATACATATACTTTCACTGATTTTCACTTGCAATATAGTCAGCAGGATTTGACAACTTGACAAAAGAATGGTTGGGATGCTGCTCGTCCGTAATACTGGTAAAACCGTGAAAACCCGCATAGAATAAGTTGATGACGCATACCAACCTGAAGCAACTGGAACAAGTGTCGAAGTCCGGGCAAACAAGGCATTTCTAGATAATACTTGAGAACAATTTCAAACGAATGCGATTAGACTGACATATCTATCACCTCGAATGCCCGAGTCACAAAGATCACAGACAGCAGTGTGGGCTATGCCCAAGTACTCCGTCAAATTATGGCCATTGTGATTGAGGGGTGTCGCGGGGACTCTTGGCTGGGTTGCCCCCTGCAGACCCGAGGACTCGGCATGCAACAGAGTTGAATCTGTGTGGTGGTCGACTGGTGATCTGGAAGGTGGTGTCGCAGGACCACGAAACGAAGCAGGCTGAGATGATGTACTTGGCGTGTGGTGATGCATTTGGGACATGCGACTCATATATTTAGAATGCTTTGAAGCCTTAATTGGTACGCGTGCATGCCGCATCAGTTGATGGTAACTCGTTGCCCTTGCTGGGCATCTGTGACAGAGTACAGTGGAATAACAAGCAATACACTGGAGAGCAAGGTTATTGATTTTGTCAGGAAGGGGCTAAGTCACATACTACGTCCACTCCACATTGGCCACAGTAGAACGCTATTCCCTTCACATCGCGCTTACATCTTGAACATATGAGGGTGTCGTCAGGGCGCTGCTGCCCCTGACGAGAAGAATCTCGCGCATCTTGGACAGGGAAAGCATTCATGATGAGTCCATTCAAGTCTTGCATAAATTTGTCAAGTAGCGCCTCTATCTCCTTCTTGCTAGCTGCGACCGAGCAGCAAGACATGTTCTTCGTACTAGACACGGAACTTGGATCATGCGAATAGACGGGCTGGGTGTGAGGAGTGCTTGGAATCGAGCATGATGAAAACAGGTTAGGGTGCGGAACATGGGATGATTGGGCGCTCTCGGTGTACGCATCGTCTGTTGCTTGTGGAAGGTGAATGGAGGTGCCTGGGCTTTCTGTAACACCGTCGACAACTGTCAACCTGAGAGTAGCATCTTGCCAAAGACGGTTTCTATATGGTTCGATGTAGCGGATGTAGTCCTCTGCTGTATTAACCCGTTGGCCGATCAGGAGACGTATGGATTTCGTAGAACTCGGGGAAAAGAGGAGCCTGGTAATCGTAAAGTCATTGGTCAAAGGAAAGACACGGCGTAACTGGTCCGAGTCACAGGTTCAGAATACATCGTGCAATGACTCATATGACTCACTTGCTCGCAAAGTTGGGGATAGGTAGGAAATGTCAGGGGATAAGTGAACCTGCGGGTTTCGCCACGGTAATCTGCTTTGACGGTGAACATGGCGGTACGGCGAAGGGAGGTTGTTGGGGATTCGTCACGATATAAAGACGGCATGTCACAATAAGACACCACGTAAGCGGTACACTACGCGACTGCGGCACAGTCTACATCCATTCCATCCAATATCCCGCCGTCCATCTCGCCCAGCACGTAATCCACCATATAGCTTTCTTGCACAAGCTTGTCCATTCTTGACATGTGTCGCTCCGTATAAGCGATCAGACCATCAATCACTTCCTTCATTCCAGTCCCTCCTGCCTGCCTCGTCCCTAATGCCCTTTCTCGAATCTCGCCCACAAAGGCTTCCACAATCTCGTCCGCAGATCTTGACTTGACAATTGCGAACAGGACTGTCTGCGCGACTGCGCTCGTCTTTGCGTTTGTGTTCCAGTCCTTCACATATCGCAGCATCTTCGCTAGATCGGAACCGGCTATTGTTCGAATCACTTCGTCAACGGAGGGATGTCCAGTTAAAGATGATTCAAATTCGGGATTTTCAACAGCGGAAGCTTTGATATTTTTGAACAGCGAATAGAGACGACCAGGTTGTTCCAATGACAACGCAAGCTCAATCGCTCTTTTATAATCATGTAAAGAGATGTAGTTGAGGAATTCCTGCTCTCTGGTGCGAACGTCAGCAGGTAGACAGAAATAATTGTATTACCCACTTTAGAGCCAGTTCCGCTCTTGTTGCCTCTTTCTCCGCCTCTTGCTCTTCTGTACAGTCTTCCCAAAAGGTTACAACCGAATCTGCAGCCCCTGAGACGATGGTTCTCTCATCTGAGCTAATCGCCAATGCCCAAATCTACCAAAAATATCATTGATTCACTCGGCGACGGATCACATCAGACATACCTTATCTTCGTGATTATCCAACGTCGTCACACATTCCTCCTCTTTGATGTTCCATAACTTGACAAGTCCATCAGATGCGCTGCTTACTAGCTGCATTCCCATGTTGATAAAGTCAACTCTGAGGACCGAATTTGTATGACCTTCAAATGTTCCTACACAAGAAAAATCATCCATGTTCCATAGCTTTATAGTTTTGTCTCCGCTGCCAGTCGCCAGAATTCTTTCTGTCCTGCTAAATCGGACCGCCCAAATACCCCGCTTGTGCCCTTTGCATGTACCGACGAGCTGCAACTCTCCGCGAACGGCATTCTTGCCTGATGAAGGCACATAGGTAATCTTGAATATCTTGATTGTACGATCCTGAGACCCTGAAGCGAGAAGTCTCTCATCGGGCGATACGTCGAGCGAATTGATATCCTTGTCATGAGCTGTTGTTGTCGTAAGGCTTTTGCAACGTACAGGCCCTGTCTTTTCGCCGCTGGACGGCGATACTGGCACATTAGAAAGGTCCCACATTTTAATTGTGCGATCTTGACTGCCGGTGAACATGAAATGCGACATGCGGACCGGCTCGTCTAGTTTTCTCGGAAACGCAAGGGTCCCCACACTTCCGGCATGTCCTTCGCAAATGCCAACGCAAATAAATTCGGTCGAA
Source organism: Amanita exitialis (assembly GCA_023014455.1). Classification (NCBI taxonomy): domain Eukaryota; kingdom Fungi; phylum Basidiomycota; class Agaricomycetes; order Agaricales; family Amanitaceae; genus Amanita; species Amanita exitialis. The sequence goes on from JAEBUR010000002.1 coordinate 674,941, forward strand.
TTCACGAGCGGTGCCCATATTCGGGCAGTATCGTCTTTGCCTCCACTTGCAAGCCACCGTCCATCGGATGTGGAACCGAGAGCCAGAACTATGTCTGAGTGCCCGATTAATAATCGGGTGTCAAGGGAGGCCAGATTGTAGACACGGATTGAGGAGGAGTTCGTCGCTAAAGCTAAGTAAGCATCGCAGTCGACGTTCGCCACATCGCGCAGAAATGTTGCATCTACAATTTCATCGTTATAGCCCACGATTTGGCGCGCCAGAGATTGAGATGACAATGAGTAGAAGATAATGTTCTGGTCAGCGTGCACAGATATGATATTTGAAGTGGAGGGCACATATCTGACACGGAAGCTGGAGTTGGCAAAATATAAACGTCATAAAAGGGACGTACAAGACATCGAGAATTTGCCGTTGCTCTTCCTGATCCGGACGGGTACGCTCTTCAGTTTCACCGAAAGTGAATAGAACCTTCTCATCCCAGACATCCCAAATTTTAATTACACCCTTCTCGCCGCCGGTGTAGAATTTCAGCCTACCATGTGCCGAAGTGGATCCAAGCTCCCCCTCCTCGGGACGAAGCAGTCCAACGGCCTCAACGCGTTCGAAAATCGGGATCGTCTTGAACAAGGCAGGGACGATGGCTTTATCTTTCCCTTTCCTTTTGTTATCTTTGCTGACCTTGGCTTTATGGAGAGGCGATAGGTCCCATATCAAAACCACAGAGTCCCGACCACCACTTACGAGCCATTTACCGTCAGGTGATACGTCCAGACCACGAGGAACGGAGACATGACCCTCGAGAACAGCATCGGGCTTGGACTTGTTCGCAGACGCAGATAAATCAAAAATGCGAATCTTGGTATCAACGGAACCGGTTATCAAGTACATCCTCTGGCTCTGCAACGCGCTTGATGCGTCTCGGGGATAAATAAAAGTCAATGCACTGACGACTCCCCCGTGACCCTTGAACACATGAGTGACATATCCGCGAACGATATCCCACACCTTAACAATACCATCTGCAGCGCCAGAGGCAACGTACGTCGAGGTAGGATCGGTTTTGCAGACATGGACTGGAGCATCGTGAGCTCGACCGACAGTACGGATTGGCCGCACGTCTTGGTCAAGAGGACTGAATATTTTGGGTATTTCAAAGACGCGAAGCGACAGAGATGACGTGAAGACTATAAGATGGGTGGACGAAGGCGATACACAAAATGAGGTAACTTCTTGAGTGTCCTTGAAGACGCTAAGATCGCGTAGGCATGCTGATTAGAAAACGCACCCCCTCAAAACGACATAGCACAGTTCCATTGCTCACGTCTGTTAGTAATATATGTTCCCCTACACATGTGAACAAATGTTGTCCATGAGGGGCTACTGCCACTGGACCACCTGTATAAAGTGGTGGAATTGAACGTGCTTTCTTGAAGCTTGGATTGGCTTCAGTGATTTGGCTGATCTTCAACACAGCAACTCACGCAGTTTTTAGTTTCGGACGGCCAGGGTGTACGACCATGTTAGTGCTCGAATAAATTTAAAAATTGTGTGTTGATTGTGTATGCTTGGCTAGGGCATTGATTATCTGGAATACTTTCAATCACCTCACACACTGTTAAGTTGCAAACATTTGGATAACCAATTTTAGTTAGACGAGTATACATTTCTCACTGCGTTCTTCAGATAAAGATACCATCCAACAGGTTACGGATGTTGTCTAGTCCCACATAACTGGCAGACAAGTGGTGTTTGGGCCTGCTAACGCCAAAGCCCTCGAATACGGCTTAGCTCAACTTCGAGAGGACAAGGAACATATTTTAGAACCTCTCCATTGTTGTAACAATTCTGGTTGGAAGAAACCCGTTATGGTCTGGGCAAATGCATTAAGGGTCGACTGTCTCGGGAATCGTCAAGGGGAGAGATCGAACCAGATGCAGAATGACACGTTCTTCGAAAGCAGCTTTCCCCTTCCCCTGAATCAGATATTTAGTTTTCACCGCACTGAGCCTGCCTAATTCCCATAAGGCACAGCTTGTTGGCAAGATCGCTTAATCCCAAAGTTTGTGTGGCACACTACGCTAAAGACATTCAAGCTGGTTGGAAAAGCTGCCTACCGCTCCTACAATACTTGTCCCTGGTAATCTTTTTGGACCAGACTTGTTGGCCTGGGTCCAACTCTGACGGCACAGTCAGATAATGTCTTATTTGAGTGGTGTTTCAATGGAAAAATGATGAAAGAGGCTATCTGTTCTCTTCATAGCCATAATTGGTTTACAAAAAGGTTTTCTTGCAGTTTTTGGTTAATACCTAACCGTATATCTAGGGAGCTTCCGAACGTTGCCGGCTGATAAATGATTTTAATCGATATCCAGTGCTCCGCTTTGTGCCCACTTCTGTCCAATTTTAATGCCAAATCTGTCAAAATTCAGGACGCAATTTTTGACGTCCACTGGTAACAAGTCGAGGGCGCAGTTTACTCAAAACCAGAAGCTGAAATCAGTGGAATATGCTTCAAGTTGCAAACGAAGGAGCCTGGAAGGTGGAAACAGCTAGGACGAATCAAATGATTTCATGTAGACAATTGTTACGCCATTGAGTTCTATATGTATATGCTTGGCTAGGCTATTAAAGTCTGTATTCTGTATGAAAAGGTGTGGTATTGCACGAGTGGCGAGTAATCAAGATTTGCTATAAATACACATTCCATGATAGAATAGACCCTGTTCGCCATTATCTGGCGCAGCGGCAGCGCCGAAATTCATCTGCGATATGAATATCCAGACGTTCACCTGAGTCGTTCGTGATCGCATCATGCCAACTTATGACATCGAGCATGTTCAAGTGTAAGAGCTCGCAGCAAGTCTTCGGCTTCTCGACGGCGATGCATCTCTTGGTCAATTGATTTTTCCACCAGCCGTCGTTTTTCCGCTTCCTCATCGGCTAGTCTCTCCGCGTCCCGTCGCTTTCTTGATTCTTCATCGAGCATCGCTTCTGCCGTGCGCAACGCTGACCTAACCCTCGACGCCTCGGCTTGCGCTTGAGCAAGTTGTTCGGACAATCGTAATGACACCGAAACAGCCTCCGCAGACTGGCGTCGTAGGGTTGTTATCTCAAGCTGCATACGGTCGATCATACTGGACGAGGACTCGCCAAGCGCGGAAAATGGTGGCAGTGTTACAGGTTGTATCCGGGAAGGCGCAAAACGGGATAGCATTCCCAGAGACTCGCATGCTTGCACAATCTCCTCCTCGCTCTCGCACTCCTCATCCGAGCCTTGAGGAATTTCCGCCTCCCCTTCGATCGTCGACTTGTCATCGTCATCCTCGTGTGATGAGAAGGGTGTCCCGCCGGTTGAGATCATGCCTTTTCTTGGCCGGCCTCTCTTCTTTCCTGGTCCCGGCGAATCTTTGTTGGAACGACCTCTCTTCCGCGGACGCTTAGTGCCAGGTGGCGCCGACAAATTTACTGTCCAGTATGAACCAAAGCCTGGATCCGTCACGGGTCGTGGTTGACGCTCAAAGAGCCGATTTAATGAAAGGTGATGTCGAACTGATTGCTGTATACAGTCAGAATTATCACTTTTCGCGATAACAGCGGAACAAATACTTACTTTCCAGGTCGGACCGGCGGTTCTGTAGTAGGGATACTTTGCTTCCATTGCCGCGTAAATTTCACGTATTGTGAGACGTTTTTTGGGGCTACCTAGAATGGCACATCGTAATATCACTGGAAGTGTATGCTGTGGACGGCCATCCGTATCGGGAAGGCATGCTAGTGTATCTGGACAATTTGGATGGTACTCGTGATCCGGACATGAGGGCCCGTTGAGTATTTCCGCCATATGATTCTCGCTGCAGTCTGAGGCAGCAGAAGAGGGCATTTCAGCCGTCGTCATAGTCTGCTCTTCATTTAGCACAGCACTTTGTAAATCAAGTCGATATCAGTGCGTTTGGCAACGAAGAGAGGCGCACCTAACCAATCTTCGACGAGACCCCTCGGGATTCAAGAGGATCCTGAGATTCGACATGAGAATGTCGTTCACGAGAGTTGAGACTTGCAACAAGCCTGTGGGTCCTGGAAATGCACATTACCACCCAACAAATTATTACATAAAGACAACCATTGTTGTCCAAACTGGAACGGATCGCTTATCTTACTCCGGATCCCCGGTTGGTAACTGGTCACACAGAGTAAAACAGGACCAAAAGATCATGGCATAAATATTACCTATTCTAAAATCGACACTACTCATCTATGGATATTAACCGAGGTGCTCTAGGCCCCGAATCGTCCGAATTCATATGCGAAATTCATTCCTGATCCGGCACCATTATTACCTGCTGCGCCATGCAGCCAACCAGCATTGGCCTGCGCTTGCAATCCTTCCGGAGTCGTCGGCATCGACATCGAGTCCATGTGACTCTGCATACCAGCAGACTGCATTGGGGACAACGGTTGTGGCTGGACGACCTGGCTCGAGCGAGGCCACCACTCGTACCCGGGGTAATAGGAAGTAGACGGTTCTACTCCTGGTATATCCAATCCAAGCATATGTGCCATGATGCGAGTGCCCAGCTCCTGCACGCCATTTTCACCTTTGGAAGTCGATTCAGACTGCAGCCCCCCAAATGTTTCTCGTTGGGGGTAGTTTAAGCTTTTCTCCATGCCAAAAGCATCGTCTGCATGTCGTTTGTGTCTTTCAGAACCTTGGGAGTGGGTCAGATGTATATTTTCCATGCCAGGTTGGAAGCTATTAAGAAGCTCCCAGGCCCGGGAAGCGCTCGTCCACGTGCCCTGTAATAAAATCGTTAAGTCGTAATTTTGGTTTGTATCATATGGTCTTCTACCTTCAGTTCCTGCAAGGCAGACATACATTGTTCCAGGCCCAAAGAAGCTTGTACATTCGAAGGTCGCAAGGTTACTGCATGGATTGAGTACGAGTTGCTCCACTGCTAATCAGATCCGACTCACGGGTAAGAATATGCATGATGCTTGGTGGAAAGATCAGAAGAATTACTAGGTCACAGACAATTCAAGACATACGCTGCACTCAATATGTATGCAGGCAAAAATGGCGACGAGCGTTTCAACATGAACTTGTCCCTGTATGTTGTCACTTCAACGTGATTGAGCATATCGGATATGCTAAATATGAACTGTCTTACCTATAGCACTGAGATGGCTAGCGGCCCCTTGTGCAAGGTCAAATGCCTTCAGCTCCATCGTCGAGCTTCGTGGCGATGGCCCAGACCTGCGACACAATGAGCGAAAACAGTTTACCAATATGGTAGCGGGACATACCCCTTCCAATTTGGAATACTGATGAACGTGAGTGTCGTGGCATAACTTTAACGCGGTGATATGACTTACAATGCGCGATTTAGCAGAAGCACTGCGCCCCAGTAACGTATGTGCAGAAAGAGCACATGTGGTGGAGGTATAGCACGACGGCTAGAAACATCGTAGGACAAATTATCTTGTAAACCGATGTACCATCGGTCGAGGCGAGTCTCTAAATCGGCTAAAATTGCACGCTTGGACAGGTTGGGAGACATCCTAACCGGATAAACATTTTTGATTATCTCTCCCACAAGGATCGCTTATTAGTCATTGCAATGAGTCACTAGATGATATCGGGCTGATGCAAAACTTACCAAGACTTGATGCAGCGCAGAAACAGCTGAGAACTCTGCCAGGAACGGGCGAATAAGAAATATCTATCAATGGGGAGGGGATGGGTTGCCATAGTCGACTTTCTTCTTCCTGTACATACCACAGACACGAATCGGAATATGTCAAATTTGACTCGTGGAACTTACCAAACCACACTGCGGCATTGGCGCATCATAATCATTATCTTTGATCATAAGAGGCCGCCCTGTTAATCTTTAGAATCACGTCCACGGAGTCTTTATCCCATTCATACCCATATAGACTGAGGCATATCTTCAGCATTATCAGTATAATATACAAATATCTTTCACAAGACACACCTATCGACGAGATAACAGCTCCACCAAATCTGTCTCCGCGTTTGCAATTCCTCTCTGGTGAAAAGGTCACGTCCGTTAATTCTCCAATTTGTGGAATCACAATTCATGCCAAGATCAAAAGCCTGGGCGGACATTAGCCTCAACTCGAGATTTTATGAGCCCCCGATATACCATGCGGATTGCCATCCCTGTCACCATCTGTAAGCGCATCGCGCGCAAGTTCAAGCTACGAAACGTACCAATGAATATCCAGCCCTGTTCCATGGAGCCTAAAAATAATTAAGCATCGAGAGGCAAAAAAGAAAACGGATATACGTACCCGTGCCAAACTCGCGATAACCGAGCAAAAGTAGGGCTTGTACGGTGGAAGGGCGAGAACAATGGAAGTTTTTGGCTACAAGCATTGATTCTAAATACATGGTAATGTGATTGCTTGGGGTTGCTCACTAAGGATAGTCAGTGCAGCCTGAAGGTATTCATAACTAGGTGTCCGTCTTTCATCGTCAAGCTCCGCCCGCGAAAGCTCTTCATCAGAGAACCTTGAACATATCGAAAACATGGCAAGTAGCAACAAAGGCGTCACTTCTTGCGATGGCTCCAACTTGGAACTTGAAGTATTATACGGGAGTTTCCTATGTGACAATGAATTTGAAAATAGAAAAGGGCTATGTAAGGAGGCCACAAACGCGTTTTTCCTGTAGGCCAATGTGATAAACGGGTGTGATGGACCAACAATTCGCTTACCTTGCACTATATTCAGCCAAAAAACGGGTTTTATGGATGATGGGGAAGACGGGGTGAGTATAAGTGAAATAAAGAGAAAGAAGCTGATCCTGAATGTGGGGAGGGGGTAACATGGTTTCTGAATCTTCTCCAGGTATTAAAGGATAATTCGCCGGAGGCCATACTCGAGCCATAGGAAGACGCCTTTGGAATCTGGTAGGTGTAAACCAAAGCAATTGCCCGTACCACTCACCATATGCCTTCGTTGAGATCATCTATTCGGAGGCTCCGACTCAGAAGATGAAGTCCACTTGATTTGCCATGATACCGAACCTGTAACAATAATGAATGAGAATAGTGATTTTATCACGCGGAGATCTCACTTCTCGGTGCTCGTCAAGTGAAAGATGGCCGATGCTCTCTGCTGCTGCCTGCGACATCTCATCGACATCTGTGCAAATCAGCATTACGAATGAGATAGATCGAGCTGGATAGACAAACCTCCAGCCTGTTCCAAGGTATACATACCGTTCCAATCTGGCTGAGTCGGACCATCACCATTGTGGGCATCCCCCTCAGTCATGCCTTCAGTCCTCCTCTCTGGCGTATCTGACATGTCGCATGCATTAAGCGAGTTGACGATGCAGCCATATCCCGAAGCCTGCGCACTGGAGGAGGCAAGTCGAGCCGATAAATTATCTTGCCATTCCCTTGTGGGCACAACGGATAGTCCGTGGTCTGATAAGAATAAGGTCTTCCAGTAAGCTGTCATGGATCTGATCGCCCACTCAGCATATACGAGCCTTGGGTTGAAGACACTATCTCGCGGGAGACCCTCGACTGCCTTCGAGAACGCGACGGATCTCGTCCACTTGAAGATTCATTACTTTTCAAAATAGAAGCAAAGAAATCTTCCTTTGTTGCGCCAGCGGGTTGGTTACGGCGACCAGCGGGCCCCTACGATGCACCATTAGGAAGGGAATCAGATAAGAGGAAAAGTGGACAACTAACGTAAGGACCCATATCTACCCGATTTATGATCTCTCTAGCCAGGTCATCCTGCCTCAATTCTTCCACGAGGCGTTGAATGCGCGGTTCGGGACATTGAAGTATGGCTCCCAAGAGAGATTCGACCTGATGCCAGCGTTGCTCAATGGCATGGATATAGCCTTTGGGGGGCCCGCGTTTATAGCTAGGACCTGGGTGTGTCCATCAGTGACGCTGGAAAAGAAATCGATTTCGGGTGCACAATTGCAAACCTAGAAAAGTACAGGCTGATGAGAGATAAGCCAAGGGTGCAGAAAGAAGAAAGAGTGATAAAACTTGCCGGTTCCTGTGGCAGTACAGCTCTTGCAGGGTATGGATTCGTTTGCAGAACGTTCACATTTGCTTTTTGTTTTTCGACATTGATCGCAAGCTTAAGGGACGGATGGAAGGGCGGGGAGAGGGGACGAAAGGGAGGACATACCACGACTGCTGCGCTTCCTGCTGTTCGGATGGGTCTCTTCTTCAGACAGATCCGAGTCGTGCCAATTCATGTGGAACGAGTCAGAGAGGGACTGAATACAGCACCTCCACGTGCAGCAACAGATCAAGCCATTAAATAACAATACATTCAGCTGCCTAACCGAATGGCTCTCCACATATAGCTCTCCGGGTCTATTTTAGCGGACTGAACGACAGCGGCGCGAGAATAAACGAATCCATCGACTTTGCCAGCTGCGACGTCTGCTCCCGCGTCAGCACATCCTGTCTGAAACGGACTGACTCGTCACTTGCCTTGGAAACCGTCTCCGCCCATCCATCCAGCTGCCACGCCGTCTCCCGCGTTTCTTTCCGGGCTTCCAGGCCTCTGAACAGACGTCACATCGTCACACACCCATGCCAAAAAACGACAACCCACGGGTATTGCCACATATGGTGTACTTGGTGTAGTCGTCCAATCTGAGAAAACCACGCACCCACCGGCGCTACAAACTTCCTCCGAGCATCAATCCCTCTTCTCCACGCCGTCTCCCACTCCAGAAGCGTCCCAGCCTTCAGCTCATATGTTCTCAGTTCAAACACGCCACCCTGTGCGTGCGGAGGCGCAGTCGGGAAGAAGGCAAATTCTTGGTTTAGTTGGAAAGAGCGCGATGTTATGTATGGCAGCATAGCTGTATATGCTTCCCTGTGTTGCTGCGATACATTCAGCATTCACCTCATATGCCATGCGCAGCTAGCGTTTTCCTACCTTCAATTCGCGCAGCAGACGAGTCGTCTTGTCATACCCACCATAATTCTCGTATTCGAGGATGTGGACGTATGTATCAAGTTCGCCAACCACGACTTCCCAGCTGCCAGTGAGCTTGACGCCAAGCTGCGGGTCGTTCTTGACATCGGTGTAATATCTCTCACTGGTAAATGTTAGCAAATGCCCTCATACAAGCCGCGTTACGCACGCAGCTTTCTGGTACTCTTCTGCTTTGTCAGGCCTCACTCTATGAACTGTTGATGACCTCGTTGAGAACCCTCGGTCGACACGTCGCACCACCCACTTTCGAATCCATGAACGTATTTTCCACGGCCTACCAGACGAGAATGCTGCAAAACCTCGGATTCACCATCCTTCTTGGCCTCAGGAGAGCCATGCAACAAGGACTATATCATGACAGTCAGGATATGAACCCAGGCTGGGCTGCAACATCACCTGGACAGATATGGATCGTCTAGAAAACGCAGGTACAGAAGCAGCTACAGAGCGTCGGGCAAGGATGCTCAACATGGTGATGATGAGGATGTGAGGAACCCCAGGCCATACTGATCTCGCAATACGGCCGGCTGACTAAGCGCTAGCCCACATCTCACAGACAGTCCACCGCGTGTCCATTGCCCATCTCAGTCGCAGCCGAATTCTCCGGTTCTCTGTCGTTGTCTTACATAGACGTAGGGCAGACGTCGAATATGGCTCGCATGACATCTGCTGCGTGAGTGGAATCTGCCGCCTCGTTTGTCAGGTTTGACTCGAGCCCCGGTGTTTCATACAACATACCCATTCGTTGGCATAAACTTCGATCACGCTTGATGATAGGATCACTTCAGTTGCCTCGTCTACAATAACATTGATAGTGATTGGCCTATCCAACCGTTGGTCCACCAGATCCAATGCTATCCATTCACCTTCCTTGGCATCTACACTAATATCAAAGAATGCTACCAGCACAGTGAAAAGACGCACTGGCTGCACTCCGAAAGCAAGTATCATGCTGACCATCCACTGCATGCGAAGGTGGATGGTTGAGATAATAATATCTATACTCGTTACTGAGAATTTCGAAATTCATACGTGCGTTATCCAACATCTCCTCGGCCATCGAAACCTCAGTTTTAATATTCTGTGGAAGCCCAATAGAGGTTTCAAAAATGCACACTCTTCCAAGGCATGGCGCGCGGGAAACTGCCGCTGGTATTGTGTATCCCGTTGTAGTAACCGATGCAAGTTTTGAATCATCCTCGTCTTCACGTAGAAGAGAATCTAGCATTTTTGTCGCCTGCATCTACAGAAATCCTTCGACTCGACTCGGTTCGATTTGATCAAATTACTCACAATGTGTCGCTCATTCCTTTCATTGCCCTCTGTCCCAACAGTGAATGGCTGTCCTCCTCCGAGTTCCATTCCCTGATCAAACCACGTCTCAGGAATAGTATTCGTCATAATAGTGAAATAATTGTCCGCCATCTTCATAGTCTCCTCGGTCGCATTGAGACGGCGGAGCAGGGAGATGAAATCAACGGCCATGGTCCGTCGCATGATGGTACCGTGACCTAACCATGCGAACGAAGTGTGAATGCGGGACCCGGCAGATATCGTCCGAAGCTGGCTCGATAACATTTCGTGCGACGGCAAGAGATGGATGGCAGACATAGATGCCTCGTGTATGCGTGAACGCATTGCTTGAATAATTTCTGGCCAAATGAGATAGTCATCATCCTGAATTCAAGCATTATCGTGGTGAATAAAATCGGATGTTAGCGATGTCTTCCCTGAATAAAGCAGTACTGTGTACGTGACTGTTGACAAGCAAAGAAACGAGCTTGGAAGTAAAGGTTGCTTGGAGAGTTGTAAAGCCTGAGTCTTGAACTCGGGCATTTGGATTCTGCAAAGGTCTTTTATGACATTGAAATCGATGCAAACTGGCATCGTGAAAAGACTTACGGAATAGTTTACTTTCTGTGGGCTGTTATTCCAGATGAAGATGTAAGAGACTACTGGTTGCAGTTGAGGTTGACATAGGACGGATACTATCTTGACGACGTTATCCAGGCGCGACCAGTTAAGGATGATAGCAGTCGTGCCGCCATTTGAAGTCAAATCCTGTTGAATGTGCCGGACAGCAATGGCAATGATGGCGCATGCTACGGTCACAGCGAGTAATGATCGGCGCGACATGCACAACTGCTAACAACATATACTACAATCAATCAAACTACCATCAATCCATTCTCGCCTTCAAAGTACGTGTGATTACCTTGTCCTTTGTCCTGAAAAGCCGGTCAACACTATCCATGAATCTACAATCCGCTCACATAACATGCACAATACATCCCCAGCCGGAGAAGGCGTCACGATCCACTGCATTCATCAATGTTTGTGAGATTGTTTCAAATAACTCTTCTGGCTCTAGATCTGGCTCCCATAGGCCTTCTGCGAGTCCAAAGATTTTTGAGCTAGCAGTCCCCGCGACAACGAAGTCCTTGGCGAAATTTAGACAGCCGATGAGGTCGGCGGCAGCAATAAACGGCTTCAAGCCTTCGGAGGGTGTCTTGGCCAAACCAGCAATAACAGGTTCAATGAAATAGGGACCGAACCGATGTTCGTATAACGTCGACGATACAAGATGGGCAAAGGTTTCGGGCTCTATCTCTCGCTCTTCCTTGATAGTGTACATGTTAACTCTGAAGCGGAAACGTTCTCGTCTGTGACCGTCAGCCCATTCATGATCATAGCAATCAAATTATGGACCCACAGGGTCTCCAAGTCTGTTGCAAGACCACTGAGGCCAATGTAGATGCGATCTGTTACAGGAAAAATCTTGATGAGGGTTTGAAGCGCTCCAACCTAAAGTAGTATCCCAGCCTCACCTTTGGAAAGTTTGAGGATATGCCGAGTGCTTGGTTACCCAGACGTAGGTCGGAGGCGATAGCTACGCAATCTTTCCCGACCATGGCCACCACCGACCCGCCGTTATATTCCATGATTGACTGTCGTCTTGTTAGCAACAGCACTAGGGTGTACCAAGAGATAGCGCAGACCGACCATGCTGGCAAACTAATAAGATGGTATCTGATGCGGCTTTGGTACGCGTCAGTTACTGAAGCTTCAGTGACGCGTCGTTCTCGTCACGGTCACAGATTAGATAGGTCAGAGTGACCGTGACTCGGCCCCAGGAGCTGCACATCCTCCATTGCAAGTAACCGATGCAAGCCAGAACCCATAGGCTTTCCAGGTTGTATACACCATGTCTATATCTCAGACGTGGAATAGCTACGACGTCCCTCCCATCGTCACTTCGCCTGAGAACCAAAGTACGCTACTAATTTCGTCCACGTTTCGTAATATTCAATCGGTTGTTAGGAAAGGATAGCCCAGATAGACAATTCAGGTCTAATATCTCCCGCATTAATAGACTCGTTTCGACGGAGACACAACTATCTGCGTATATCCCTCACTGAGAGATGCAACTTGCGCTGTAGGCTGACATTTCGTATTATGGTCGATGATGATACAATCATCGTGCATCAGGTTTCTATTGCATGCCCAGCACCGGCGTCGAGCTATCTCCTTCTGGGAAATTGCTGACGGATGATGAAGTCATACGTCTCGCCACTCTGTTCGTAAAAAATGGTGTTACTAAGATCAGGCTCACGGGTGGTGAACCAACTGTCAGAAAGGGACTCGATGGAATCATTAGTTCGTCATCTCCTTCCGTGCAATACTTATCGTGATGGTTTACTAAGGTAATCTATCTACCCTGCGGCAATTTGGACTACAAGCCATTGCTATGACGAGTAACGGCTTAGCCCTCCATCGTCGACTACCACAATTAGTGGAGAGGGGCCTTACCCACTTGAACCTCAGGTATAAGAAATCAATATAGTGAGAATCCTTACCAAATTCACCAGTCTAGATACCTTAGACCCATTCAAGTTTGAAATCATGACACGACGTCCAGGTCATGACGCTGTTCTCAAGACACTCGACCTTGCGAGTTCGTTGCCGTTGACGTCACTGAAACTGAATGTCGTAGTGATCAGAGGCCTCAATGACGCGGAGGTCCTTGACTTTGTTGAAATGACAAAAGATCGGATAATGTCTGTCCGTTTCATCGAATTTATGCCATTCACAGGTGCTTTTAATTGGTTTTGAATCGCGTTATTGAATTGATCTGGCGACAAGGTAACAAGTGGCAAAAAGAGAAGATGGTCCCGTCTTCACAACTGCTGAAACAAATCAAGGAGAGATACTCATCGCTAACCCGCGCCTCGGATGAGCTCAACGATACGGCACAAACGTGGAAGATTCCCGGCTACATGGGTACCATAGGATTTATCAGCAGCATGTCTGACCATTTTTGTGCTTCATGCAATAGACTACGCCTCACTGCCGACGGGCAGATCAAGGTCATTGACTTTGTCGACAAGTGAGAAATAGTTGATTTACAACCTTCCCAGGTCTGCCTCTTTGATGCTAAAGAAGTATCATTGCGCGACGAGTTGCGAAGAGGCGCAACAGATGAAGAATTACTCGCAATGATTGGTGGTGCAGTCAAAAACAAGCAGGAAAAGCACGCTGGAATGGAAGCCATTGATGTTGTAAAAAACCGGCCCATGATACTTATAGGTGGTTGAGTGTCTTTTTCCCCTATATACATGCGAAATCCATTCGTCCCAGGATCTGCGACTGTCGCCCAAACTCACCCGCGGCTCATTCAAGCAGGGACTCGTCACGATACACGGCATACTCCTCGGCTTGTGTCCGGTCTTCGATTAAATAGTACTCAATCGCGACTCACACACATCGATGAGCACGGCCGTGCGACCATGGTGGACGTTGGAGACAAGAAGCCCACGAAACGCTCTGCCACGGCCCTCGGACGTATTTATATCCCGGAAGTCGCTTATAGACTGGCATCATCCACATATCCTCTTGATCCGGGCTTGGAAAATGCAGCCACTGAAAAAGCTCGGAGAAAAGGTGACGCTTTAACAGTCGCACACTTGGCGGCTGTCATGGCCGCCAAGAAGACATCTGACCTGATTCCTCTTTGCCATCCTCTCGCGCTTTCAAACGTATCGGTTACTTTGACACCAGAAGCTCCACCAGATTGCGAGATTGACGAAGGAGGACGGTATAGTATATTATGCCAAGCAACAGTTTCTTGTGAGGGCAAAACGGGGGTCGAAATGGAAGCATTGACCGCCGTCTCCGTTGGTCTGCTCACGGTGTGGGACATGCTAAAGGCAGTTGCAGGAAAAGAAATGGAGATCGGGAATATATACGTCTCATGCAAATCCGGGGGTCGAAGTGGTGATTTTGTGAGGGAGGATGGGAAGTGAACAACTGCGCCCATTTGCTATTCTCATCGTAAGGATACAATTAAGATACTCTATGCAACAAAAAGCTTTAGTTTCTCGCTATTCTTGAAACTGTCCAGAACTAATCGGTCCTCTTCTTCTCCCTGACAAGGTGGTGAGAGGAGGATGTAACTTCAAGTGGTGGTTGGCATACATTTTTCAGTTTGACGATAGTCGGAATGAATTGGATATTCCAAGGAGACGCTCGGTGGGCGTTCGAGGGGGATTTCCATCTAATGTGAGATGATAAGCAAACGCGATATGCCATTATTTCATGTGGCACGAAACTGGTCCCTGTCGCCAACGTAGACGATGAGCGCTGAGGGGCTCTCTGGGCTCGAAAACGTGTCCTGCACAATGTCTTCTACATCTCGACAATCCTAGATGACGATCGAGTCCTCGGTTAGCACGCATATTGTTCTTCGTGACTGTCGATATTTCACCGGACACCACATCCTTCCATTCACCAGAGAAGAATAGAATATAACAAATCTTTCAGAGGCCTTTGCCAGCATCGCAGGTTCTATAGAGTCGACGGCGGTGGATAAGGGCATGATGGATAGTACAGTTAGAGAGGGAATCAGTTGCGCGCGACGGTCATGGCTTAAGTTATAACTTGCAACCCAACCAATTTCCTGCATCCCCGAAAATTCGTATTTGGAAAAATGTAATACTCAAGGTAATTAGACACCGTAACCATTCCACCCAAGTGATGTTTAAGCGCAGCGGAATCAGTAGCCGTTCCCATTATTGCCTCCCTATGAAGAACCAGCATAAGGTGAGCCTTGATATCCACCTTGATATCCACCGTAATTGCTTCCCGACGGAGAACCACTATAAGATGAGCCTTGATATCCCCCATAGCCACCATATGACCCGCTGGATCCGTAAGCTGTTTGAGTGCTCTGATAGCCTTGTGATGTGGCAGTGGGATTCGCATATGTATTCCGGACGTTGCCATTGCCAGTATTCATGGACCACTTGGACTTGCACTAGGAAATCAATTAGCAGACAAACCTACATTGTTGCTCCATTACTTACACGTCCAAGGCAGTTATACAGGCCAGTAGGCGCTACAGTCTGAGTCGCCGTGGCGACGTATGTGATTGTCTGCAGTTTGGTCATATTCTCCACCATGGTCGAGGTGACAGTGTTGACCATCGTCTTGGTCTAACACCAGCGGTCAATATGTCATACCTCAACAATTGTCTAGATATTACTTACGTTGTCAATTGTCTGAGTCTGCATCCATGTCGAGACGAACGTCGTAGGTTGCACAACAGTGGTTGTGGCTGTTACTGTCATCAAGTCGGTCATCGTCTTTGTCATAGTAGCAGTCTGGATGGAAGTCATGACGTCGGTGATTGTTGCGGTTTGAGTGTTCACCATCGTCTTGGTCTGTTTCGAGAAGTTGTAAATCGTTTTAGCTTAGAAAAAGTAAACCAACCTTGTCGATAACCTGCGTGGATACGTATGTCTGAACATAGGTTGTCGGGATAAGCACTGTGCTCAGCTGCGTCTGGGTGACGACGTCAGTTTTTGTCTGTGTCTGAGTCGCAGTATCAGTCCTTGTGGCCGTGGTCGTGTACACATTGGTCTGAGTCATCGTCGATGTCGCTGTTAACGTGTGTTCCACAGTCTTCGTCTTGGAAATAATGTCGGTTGATACCCAAACTTTCGTTGTGGGGATCATTTCAACTGATGTATAAACACGAGTTTCTGTGACGTGCTGGATATCTGTCTTGGTCTTGGTCTCAAACATTGTGACCGTGGTTGGGACCACTTGAGTGTACGTCTGATTTGGCAGACTAAATTAGAGGAATGATGATGATAAAGTCAACCATACTGTAGTCGCAGTCATTGTTTCCGTCATTGTAACGGTATACGGAGACTGATTCCAGCAGTTGTTGCTGATAACAGTTATTTCGTGCATACAGACGGATGAAAATACATACTTGATGACCGTTGTGGCATAACAGCCTTGACTTTGCATGTTGTACTATGTCCTAATAAATAAAGAGCCATTCCATGTATCTATTGAGCGTACCCAGGGTTCTGGAGAACAAGACCCATCTGGTTGCTTTGCGTAGCCATAGCCACATTGCAAACTCTTGTAGCCACCATTCTGATACGCTGAATAGGGCATTGCCTGATAAAAATTACTGGGCGTCGGTGAACTCTGAGCCAAGGTTGGATTGGCACTTGGAGTGGGCGTGGCTGTTATCGTCGGGATTGAGGAGACACTACCAGCGATCGACTGAGCGGCAGTTGCACCGACGAGGAATAAACCAATAATGAACGACATCATGATGTGAAAGTAAATGTCTGAAAGACGGTGTTGCCAGCAAAAATCGGAATGAAAGTGAGCAGCGGTCTACGCTGGTAATGACTACTGTCTAGCAGTAGCAAGAGTTTGGACCGAGCCAAAAAAGCGCAAGCGCTACAATGCACGTGAGTGGGAAGTACGATGGAGAAAAGGAGGGTACATGCCTTGCAAAGAAAGAACGAAGGCGGGGGTGTGAAAGCGTGATTGACATTCGGCGTATTTGAAGGGCGCTCGGGTTGCTGTGGGAATGGCCATCACCAGGTCGATCAACACGACTCTGCGCGGCTGTGCATTCGCTGATTCCGGACACACTTTCTATTAGATACCACTCCTATGCCAACTCGTATATAGTATTATGCTCCAGAAAGTCTAGGCTTCGCCAATGACAACGGTCCTCCAGACGCCGCCGCCCGCCGTCCAAAGTCGCCATGGACATCAAGCAGGATTTTCAGCGCATTTCTCGCCCGAATCTTTGACATTTCATCCGGCCGGGTCGTCAGCGCCGTTTCAACCCGTGGTGGATTGTCTTGCCAAGGGAACTATCAGAATGGTCAACCCATGCCCCAACGGATGACAACCAATCACTTACCGGGAACTAGTGTGTGTGTTAATAATCATGTCAGTGTGGAATCACAGGCAGGAAATGACACGTACCACGGTCTTGAGGGTCTCATAGCCTGTCACATGCACCTCAGTCTTTCACAGCACCATCAAACTAATCACGCTTACCCAGAAGCGTAAATCCGAACTGGGGACTACTCCGAATGACCCGGGCAGGCCCGCCCTTGAACAGCGCCCGGAATCCTTCTTCGCGGTCTAGACAAATCTAATCAACGATGATGATGAAACAAAGCCGGACCCACATATTTTCACAAACGCATCTCGTAGCCCTTTATAATTTGTTTCACCCTTCCTTGCTTCTACTTGCAATCTGGTCTTGACAACGTCTAATACAAGGCATGAGTAGCAAGCAGATGAACAATTTGTCAATGTCAAACACACCAGCAGGGGTCGTAAGATACGCAGCTGGCATTCCACTAATCACAGACGTTATCCGCTGCACAAGGTATATTCACGACCAACGCTTACGCAATGGCAGCTGAGGCCAACGTTTCAAGGAAGGATAGTCGTTTACCATTGTAACCTTCGTGGAAGACATCCTTCTTCAGATGGTAATATGCTGGGAAATAGATGGCGGAAAATGGTATATCTCTTAAGAGACAAGCAGTTGCCCCCTTGTACAATCCGAGGATGCCCAGTTGGCGTATTATGTGAATAGCACCTTTGGGGACAGCACCTTCTAACTTGGCAGCTTCTCCTTGAACTTGTAGTCGAATCTTTCTGCAAGTAGCGTAACTATAGGTTTGCCTGAGTACAACGCGCCACGTACACAATTTCCAAGGGATTTGTGAAAATCTAAACCATATGCACATTAATGTCCGTCACTACCAGAAGTGTAGAAATGCCACCATACCACTTGGCAGCCACCGGCCGTTCCACCCGCAATAAACTCCCAACCAAGCTTTATACGACCCGTTTCAGGATCCGTCGCCCTGGCCCGGATCAAATCATTGACGGTAAGCTTGATGGCTTTCTCCGGAGCGACGCCCTATAGGTTGCTTCAGGAGGGATATGTATTAGATAGAAGGCAACTACGTACAACAAGCTGCGGTCCGAGTCCACGATAAAATCCGAAGAATCCCTCATTACGGAGGATCTTCTTTGCACAGTCTATACTGTTTTTGTACAACAGCTGACCCACTAACGTGCTTCTCTGATTTTGCATGCTGCAAAAATATGAGTTATTTGCATACTAAAAAGAAAGTCGACATACCGAGTCTACAACAATGTTAAATGGGGCAATACGTGCACTTCATTCTACCACTTACCTTCACTAGAGCATTCTTAGTGTTTTTTCTCAAAATAGTTGTGATGCTACTCACCTAGATCTATGGGGTATACAATTGTAGCACCGAATGCTCCCGCAATGCCTAGAATTGGTTGTTTTTGAAAATGCATCAAAAAGCCCTATTCACGTACCACCTTGCATGAAACTATATCCTGAATGTAAAAGACCTTGCAAAAGTGAGGTAGATGTAGCAGGAACTTCGTCTACTTCATGAGGTGCCCTCCATCTAGGATCTAAAAGCTGTGCGAAATCAACCAGCGCTAATCGTGATGAAGGAACACCACGACTAGCGAAATGAAATATGATGGAGGCCTCCATGGGCGTAAACAGTGAGTAGCGCGAGCTTGATGCAGCATGATTAAGGAAATCTGATTGGTCTATGCGCCCGTCTTTGCTCTTTGCCGTTGCTTCACGAATGATTCTAAGTGGAAACTTCAACGATACAGATACGAACCGTTCGCTAAATGACTTGCCGTTCGATCATGTCCATTTCTAATTATCCAAAACATCAGAAAGTAAGTGGGGGACAAAGTGGGGCAACGTACCGCGAATGACATTATGAAACGCAACGACCTCTGAATAGGATATCCGTTGACCGGTTAAAGTACAAAGAGTAGGGAGTCTATCTATTATGGCATCGGATAGCTTATGTCCAGCAATTTCCTGAGACAGTCGGTAAGCATTGAATGACAAAAAAGATAGTAGACTGTACTAGAATAATGCGCTTAAACTGGTCTGGTCTAATAAATCCATCTTGGTTATCGTCGAGGTATTTGAAAGCCTGGCGCACTCTTTCGCCTTGAAGGCCTTTCATAAGCTGGGTAAATTCGTTGTCTTGAAGAATTGCCGCTTGTTAATGCAACAGTGTAGACCACAATTGGGCCACTTACATCCCAAAACATGAGTCCCGTTCTTTTTCCCGAGATATAATTTCACCCAGTCGCTAGATCACCTGAATAAATTGAAGAGGAATGGAGGCATATATACTTTACTTTACCAATCAAAATCAAAAGGGATAGCATCAGGCCCAACGTTAGCGGTGAAAACCTGCTTGAATTCGTCGAACGTGATGTATCCCGAATGATCACTGCGCTGCTATGAGCCTAGAAGCGGAACTTGATTTCAAATCTACATACACATCGAAGTACTGGAATGCCATCCAATAGTCCGCATCAGGTCGCTTCAGAAGGGTCTCGAACACCGTAAAATCATCCCAAGAAATAAGACCACGCTTTGACGTGTCTGCAACGCGGAAGAGAAGGGCAAACTGCGCGCGGCCAATTTTAGACAGGTCGCCTTTGGGTGCGGTGGCATTGATAAAACTCTCTTGATCGAGGAACCTGCAAATTGTCAGCTGACATTGACAAGCCGCGCTTTCTACCCACTTTTCACCATTAATGACCTTTGCATGAGCGTCAAACGTCCTTTTCCATCGCTTCAACTCGTTCTCCGGAATTGCTATTGCTGTCCGGACGGTGCTAAGAGCAGCAGCTTTTAGGGATGGTTGTTTCTCAGCATCGCAGTGGATGGTAGGTAAAATGCGAGACCACATATTTCTGTGCGATTATTAGCGGGTAGGATGGGCGGGGGGTATCCCAAACGAGCGAGAGATAGGCAAAGCCTGGGGAGGGTAGGGAAATGAGGATATGGAGGGTTGCGAAGATTTTCGGTATTAAGGAATTGCTAAATATGTAAGGTGTCTGGTTGCCGAGCCCGTAGCATCACGGAGCCGGTAAATTGCAAACCAGGAGTCTGTCTACACTGCAAATGCTGCCTCGCTGGGCAATCTAAAGCTGATACAGTACATCTCCTTGTTGGGTGCCACAGAGCGAACCAAATGCAACTCTACTTCCGTTAAACTTGCCCCCAGCTGCTCCTCCACACGCTGGTAAGGTAATCAGTACCACAGTCCTCGGGTTACATCGGACCCACCTCTCGAATATCCATTTCAGCCTTCCGAGGCTCCAGTTCCCGAGTGAAGCAATGGCAATGTATTATTGGCATGGCGCCATACGTCTCGCGTAAATCACGCGTCCGATCTGAAAGGAGCCCTCGAAATGCATTTAGAAATTGAATCGCCGTGTCAGGCAGGTTCATAACGAAATGTGAGATGCGCTGTCGAGGCTGTTTGGCTATCTCAACAGCGTCCGCTACAATTCCTTTGGCTGCCAACTTCTGGGCTTTCTTACGGTCCTTATCTTGTCGAGTTCGGCTCACGGGCGGTCCGCTAAAAGGGGGAAACGGTTCATCGTAAATCCGAGCCACCGCAGCACGTATGAAATCACGGCCGTCTTCACAATAAACTCTCACAAGGTCTGACACCTGAACAAATCAGCAGTATAACAAAAACAGTATTGTCACGCTCGTACTCTGTTATTTTGCACATTGACGGTTAAATATTTGGCGCTCTCAGGATTCAAATCGTTGGCGAGTACAGCGCATCCTTTCTTAGCAGCAGGAACTGCAAACGGTCCAACACCAGCAAAGACGTCGGCAACAACTTCCTCAGGTGAAAACTTGCTTATAATTCGACCATGCTCTGTGTGCAACCGCGAATTCCAGTACACTTTTGTGAAATCAAACGTGAAGCGGCAATCTGATTCATGCTGGGCCGGCGATGAGAAACCAAGGAAAAAGATTACAAGACGTACATGTTCCACAATGTAATTTGGCTCCCCTGCCAACAACTCCATCTTGAAGAATCGAAACGTCGTGTCAATATTCTCAAGTTTATTGACAACCGTTCTAACTTGCTTGTTTTTCTAGATCAAATAAAGACATAAGCTTGCCGTTCCAAAACTATGGTAACAGAACTCACGTCAAGAATTACTTGACCGATCAGATACTTGTATGGTAAATATTCGTGATTTAGATTCAGATGGGCTTCATGGAGAGTCAGCAGCAACTTTCAATAGTACTTCTCCTATACATACCAACATGACCCGTCATGGCGAAGCCTGAGGGTGAACCATCGCACAGATCTTCTGGCAATATGGCATGGAGTATATCATCTATGAGCAGAGTGAACTACAGTTTCATCGTAGCGCAGGGAAGCCATCACCTGCTGTCCAGTAATCATAGGTCAGCTGCAGAGGATAATTTAATAAACCCATGCATTCATCCTTAATGAAGGCCAGTGCATCAGGCGAGAGGTCGCCTAACTTGCATATATATCACTGGTTGGCCATAGATTGTTCACTTATGGACGTACCTCTGTCTGATACTTTCAACAACACCAAGCGATCACCGTCGGGATGCGAGGGATTTGGCACGACGGTGTGAATTTTGGGCAAATCCATCAAAGCCCTAAAGTCGTATGTCAAATAGACTGCATGACGCGGGTAACAGAGGGGAGACTTTTTCATCGGTTTTGCTTTGAGCACGGAGGCAACTTTGTCAGGAGGGACAGAGACGGCAAGAATAGGAATGGATCTGCGAAACGCATTTCTGTCCAGATCATCTCTCATTTCCCTGTGAATGGGCGGAGAAGCATCGAGGTACAGATATCGCGACATGGTTAGAGTCCGTCGAAGCAACATCAAAGTCAAAGCTGTGCAATGGCAACGGCAGCACCCAACGAACAAGTGCTCTGCCATGTCGTCGATGTCCATTGCCATCCGACAGATGCGCCCCATATATCTCATGAAACCATGCAGAATCTCCGTATAACGCTCTGTGCAATGGCAACTAGACAGTCCGACCAACAGCGCGTGCGTCAGCTGGCTCTTCAATATCCCGACAGAGTCATCCCTTGTTTCGGTTGGTTTTAATCTCCGGCCGATACGATTGCACCCAAGCTCATGTACAGGCTATCACCCATGGTTTTCTTATGCCATCTCAATGCACCCCGCTGCTTCCAAGCATGATCATTATCGCGCATTGCTCTTGGGCAGCTCGTCAGACAGACCAGAGCTCATCGATGCGTTTGAGAAATTACTGCCCCATTTACCGGAACCACGACTCCTAGACGACATCGTCCAGGAGCTGCGTAGCAATCTACAGGCATTTCCCGATGCTATGCTTGGGGAGGTAGGCTTGGATCGCTCATTCCGGCTTCCGTTCGACTACTTTTCATCTCCACGTGTCTTGACTCCGTTTACGATCCCCTTCGAGCATCAGCTAGCCATTGTCGAGGCCCAATTAGATCTTGCTATTGAACTGGGGCGAAATGTGAGTTTTCACAGCGTGAAATCGCAACAGGCCACCGCTACCCTCTTGGGCAAAATGAGAGATAGATATGGTGAACGCTGGTGCAGAATCAGCATAGACATTCACAGCTGCGGTTTTAGCCCGGAAATGTGGCGCAGTATAGAGGCGGGTGTTTGTAAATCACCACTTCAGATGTTCTGACACTGCAGCAGAATGAACATCCGAATGCGTTTCTTTCTGTTTCAATCGTTATCAATGGTCGAAGTTCGAACCTAAGGCGTTTGATAGCTGCCTGCGCGTCAGACAGGATATTGGTCGAGTCTGATTACAATAATGCAGAGATGACGACAGCTATGACTTGGGAGATTTTGTTGATTGTTGCCGAGGTAAAGGGATGGCAGGTGGAGGAAGAATGGGACCAGATCCCAGAATTCAACCGTGTCGGTGCCGTTAGACAACTAGAAGAAAATTGGAGGAAGTTCAAGAGAGGCAATCACCCCATCCGAGTAAAAAAGTCGTAGACATGGTAAGGGATGCACAGTTGGGACAGTATCCTACAAGTCAGTCTACCACGGCTAGTATATGTATATGCCTACGTAGGCACGCGTGATTATTAGCGCCATAGATACGACAGAAGAATTATAATGCAGACGCCTATTACCAGACCCATTATGATCGAGTCCCTACGTCTCCGATTACGTATCATGGTAACCAAATTGTTAATGCCAGGCATGGTTTCTAAGGCAGTTCATACATTAGGCGCTTTGTGGTCGTGAAGAACTCACTGATAATATGCCCCATTCGACTGTTTACGCTAGCCAATGTGCTTCGCTGACGAGAAAACTCTGACCGAGTCTCATACGCTTGTCTAGTAAAGCTATTCATCAATCATCCTTTGAGAGCAGGGATACTTACTGCAAAAGGTCGTCTGTCATACTATGTGAACTGTCTATTCGCCCTCTCTCTGCCAGTAGGGCGTCTGTAGTAGATGACCTGTGTGCGCTATGCAACGTCGAATACTATCGACAGCAAAAATAATGTATGACGCACTCAATGTCATTACGAATGCCACTAAATAGGTTTGCTTGGTCTAGCACTTGCTGAGCAGTCGCCTAGGACAAATGGCATCCGAGAGTACATCGCTTGGGAGAAGGGACTAACCTTGGTCCTCCGTAGTTCACGCGCATTATCCTGGTAGACCTCCTTGTGTCTCTGAATGGTACGCAACATAGTCGGTGACAATAGCTCGGGATTGCTGGCGAGCCTTGAAAGCTGTTCGTTGGCTTCCTCTAACTGCACGGTGCCTGTGAATATCAACATTTACAACCACAGGGGTCAAATGCGTACCCTCTCTAGCAACTCCTCAAGTTCCCTTTCCAGGTCCTTCCATCGCTCCAAGGAGCCTGTGGCTTCCAGGTCGGGCTTGGAGCGTGAAATAGTGGAAGCCAGTTGGGAATAAGAGCTCAACTTGACGTCAAACTGATTCTCGAGGGTTCGACATTGCCGATGCAGGTTGTCATACGTGCTCATTGTGGCTGTCAAGTATGGAGCTGCCTAATCTGGAATTCCACACACCACCATGTCGTATGGAAATCCAATGTCGTCTCAGTATTTCGACTGCGAAAATAACTGGCAGTTCTGCTCTCAATGCGGCTAGCCTCACGCCACCCCCATCCAAATAACTCAAAAATATGAATATGTTGCCTGAACCACGACATGACTTAATCAACACCGTCCCGCCTCGAAAGATGTATATCAATTACGTGCGTTTCAAGTAATTTGACAACAATTATGATAGAACACTGCGACGAAATGCTGTGTTCCATGATCCCGTCGGTATCCCCAGACGCGTCAATTATTCTATCCGTTCCAATTTGCGATCAACATAAATCATCTCATAGTAGATTATTTAACGCCATGTTTCCGCGCGCTGACATTCCTGGTTTCCGTTTTCGTTTCCTATTTTCAGCCGAACTCTCCATGGATTGGAACTAGCCCATTAATAACATTTACCGTGGAGACAATGTATTCACTTCTTACGCTCAAGCTGAACGATGCGTATCAATCATCGGCCGTAGCAAAGAATGGAATCACGAGCATCCTAAGGATGGCTCCTCTGGCAAGTAAAGGGGGAAAAAGACCATTTAACCAAAAGAAGCTAAATAACTGTCGCTCCTCGCATAATCAAAACCCGAACCATGTTTTGGCACTTTGTTGTGCAGCAATCTTCTTTGCCTGAATGGGTCGCGACAAATGAAACGACGTACTTCTTTCAGATGAGATACTAACCTGCGCGACCATGTTGCGACTCCCTTCTTCTAGAGCATTGAACCTTTCTCCGAGATCCTCCAAGACTTGCCTAGCAGGCACGTTGGTGATCCACAAGCAAATGTATTTGTGACGAAGTACATACCCCCGTTCGCTCAGTGCTGAAGTCAATTTAACATATAGATCGTTTTGCATGGCAGCCGCTCTCGAGGCTATGTTTGCGGCTGACGACTCTCCCGCTCCGGCTTTGGTAGGCTCTGGCTCTGGCAAAGGTCTTTCTGGCCCTCCCACTAAAAAGTGATGGAAAAATAGTTCCAGTAGTATACGTAGGACTTACAAAGAGTATCCAGCTGATCTCCGGACAGAGAGAGACCAAACCTGAACCAGGCACTCAACCGGGAACTTGGTCCTATGGGGACAGGCTGCGGTTGAGGTGGGATAGTTGG
Organism: Amanita exitialis; assembly: GCA_023014455.1. Lineage (NCBI taxonomy): Eukaryota > Fungi > Basidiomycota > Agaricomycetes > Agaricales > Amanitaceae > Amanita > Amanita exitialis. Next base: position 700,372 of record JAEBUR010000002.1, read on the forward strand.
TGGTGAAGGCATCAGCTCGACGTCTGGCCAGGAATAGACTCGGCGAAAGTCAAATAGCGTCCCATATATAGCTTCGTCTATCTTCCCAGACATGGGACTAGGTGAGAAGGCTATAAAGTCGCCCGATCGGTCGATACTCGGTGGTCTAGTCACCGGCATAACGAAAAGTCTGTCATCGAAACAGAGAGATTGACTCACAGTGTAGGTACAGATGGAAGTTCTAGGGTATGCAAATGATCAAGATGTGGCAATGAGTACACGAGCGCTGAATGTTTGTCAGTAAAAGCTACTAAGGCGCAGGATCCTGATATTGGCGTAAGCCAACGCACAATATAACAACCAAAAAAACGTACCGATTTTCTCTACAATTTGTGCACTTTGGATATTACCCATTTTGCTATTAGTCCAATCAGTTTTGGCGATCCGCTGTCCAGTAACATCGGCGTAAACCCTGGCCCCCTTGCTACCTGTCGTAACAAAAATGCTTCGCGTCTCGCTGCTCGAAGCGTGTTGCATTAAAAACATCCTTTCACGGTCAGCAGCGATAATCGATCCTGTCTTCTCATCAAGGACAAAATTTCCGTGCTGCAAAGGATTTGCGACTGCCTCTGCGCTCACAGTATCATGAAAGATATCCCACGGTTCAGTCTCCACGTCTTGCATAAAGGAAATAATTTCCAGATGGCCAGATAAATGAATGGCTAATAGCCGTACGCGAGCTTGTGGATCTAGGACAGTCAATCGCAGATTCAAGCATCACAAGATACTAGCTACCCTTTCCAATTGAGCATGCTGTCCAAACAAAGTCAACTATCGGGTCAGGAGCATTGTCTGACATGAGTTGAAGTCTGCTTCTCCTCTTCTGCTGGTCTTTCCGTAATATAGTTTTTGAAAATTTCAAATCAATTATGACAAATGTTCCATTAGAGTAAGATATTGCAAGAAGTCCTGAGAAGTGGAAATCCAAATGAAGCCCGCGTTAATCGTAATCTATACTTACCGATATCCGCAATCGCAGAAGCCTCAACTCGCCCTGACACATGACGAATCATAATGTGCGGTTCAAGCTGCCTTTGATGGGAAGACTTCAGGTAATGCAGCGGTATCAAATTTGAGTCATCTTCGTTGTAGCGTGTATTGATGACTGTGATAGCTCGCATTCGGAAAACTATTACATCTCCTGTGTCCACGGCAATAACACAAGCACATTGCGGGGAAAACTCCAGCAAGGTGATCCCTGGTAATTTCTCCGTGTCTAGGTTAAGTAAGCTCGCTAGGTGTGGATCATGATAAATGTCGTTGATGTCGATGGTCAACGCGGGAACAGAATTCGGGAATTCGTGCTCTAGTGCCATAGGACGTAGGTTCTCCGTGATCTGCACGCTCAATAACTGTGCGCTTATATCAAATATTTGCACCGTGCCGTCATGATTGTAGGAGGCCATCATTCGACGTGGTTGATGCTGGACATATATGATATCAGAATGGCCGCGATTCACTGCAAGAACTACTTACTCTCGCAAACGTAAGGTCATTCTCTTTAGATGCGTCAGCCCAAGCATTTCCACCCGCAAGATTCAGGCGTGAAGCACCCTGCACGGACTCTACGGTGAGCGCTTGGTAGGATGAACGATCCACTGTGAATAGGTGCGCATTGATCAAGCCCGCTGCACTGGTCCAGAACGGGAAAGGTATTTTCAGCCGCCGGGGTTCGTTCGACTCCATCAACGATCGTAAGGTGGCCTCCAATTCGCTCGCAAGCTTGTCTGGGTCAGCTGTAGCTGCCGATCCCTCGTTATGATGTTCATCGTGCTCTGAATCCTTGAATGCTGGCGGAGGAAATTCGAACGCATTGAGACATCGTGCAGTAGGATCTGGTCCTGTCATGATAATGATTGCAACGGGATCGAATGTTCCCGAATAATGGGGGTTATCACGGGGAACAAGCAAATAATCTTGAACTATGTCTTGCGCTGAATAGAAATATGCCCTAAGTGGGGCCAAAGACTCCCTCATAGCATCTCTAAAATAGGGGTGTAATAATTGAGAGATGTCAGGAGAGACAGCAGGCGGGGGATCAGTAGGGGTAAAAGCTGGCAGCTCAAAGACCGTCAGTCCGGGATGTTCAGTAGCGGTCAAGCCTCCGAGTATAGTCAGAATAGTTTTTCCGCCACGGGGATCTGACGAATTAGAAAATCCACTCCAAGATATCTTGAATACAGGCTCTCGACAATTCTCGACCCTCGCTTGACCCGGATTCGACAAAAGCTCTTCGAGTTTCTGAGCATTTACAACGTTAACGTCATCGGTTTCCATTGTCTTAACAAGCAGTGGCTGGTCTTCGTCCTCCACAGCCCAGAAAGCAACAGAACCATCTGTATATCCCACAGCAAGGATATGACCTGAAGGATGAATAGTTATGCACGTTACTGAAGGTTGACGAAGCATCAGAACGTCCTTTTGACGCATGAAAATCTGTCCTCCTTGCATCGAACTAGCTTACCGGACTTGCAAAACCAGACCCACCGGGTGCTCCAGGAGGTATTGTGTATTCATATGCGCGAATGACATTGCGTTGTGACTGGTGAGGATCAGATAACTTAAAAAGGCATAATCTTGAAATTACCAGATCGGACAAGATGACACCACCTTCGGGCATTTTAAACATGTTATAAGTGATGAAGTAAATCCCGAACCTGCATATGCGACGAAAAGGAGATTTAAATCTCTCGGATGAGCTACCACCTCGACTGAGGTACGACTAGACAGAATTAGGTCTGCTATCACCGAGAACATCAAACACGCACACTGATCCTTCATCTCCTCTGCTCGTCCAACCGACTTTTTTTTTGTAAATGTCCCATAGATTTGGAAGAGTGTATGGAGATTTTCTCAGGCAGAGAAGATCGTAAGTTTTGATTTCGCCGGAATGGACCGCGAGGAACGCCTGAGGGGTAGCATAAGCTCTGATGATTGTACAGAATGAAGCACAGATTCCCATACATGGGCATGTGAAGGCGATGCTATAATGCAGCTAGGCAGTCATTGATCAGCGACATGTTCTCTTTCTTACCTGTTAGCATGCACTGACTTGGTTTGATCAAATCTTGCTGAAGCTAGTAACTGAGGTCGACCAAAGGCAGACAAATCCCAGATAGACAGCTGATTGTTATCGTCTGCCATTCGGATTAATGATAGCAAAAAGAGACATAAGGAGTGGGATCTCACCCATGCAGACAAGGCGGGATATCGAGATAGATATCAACAGGAATTTCACGGGAACGCCACTCTCCAATGCCAATATAGTGTGCACTGCAGGTTTCCCGTGTATGTGAACATATCCTTTCGCCGTGCCTTTGGAGGAAGCCTGAGATACGTAACAACCGATAGAATTGGTCGCACCAATGGCTAATAAACTAGCAGCTGGATCATATGCGAATGCAGTGAGATCCTTTGGAAATTGAAGCCTCCTAAGGTCACCAATCCTCCATTGCCGTTGCTCTCTGAGCTCGAGAGAGAAGTCTTGGTGCTTCTGCAGCATCGAGGAATGCTAATAATGATTGTAAGTCACCGCATTTGCTAATTACTGTATATGGAATAGATATAATCTACTGTACACTGCATAGAAATACAAGTGTGAGGTAATGTCGATGTACATGTGTGCCAATGGACCCATGCCTATCCGTGGTTCAGCTATGCGGTGCGGCTCCTCTGATCTTTCCTAGCCAGCTTCTTTTGCCACCCTTTTCCAATCCTTGGGCTTTTCCCCGGGGGCTGTTTGTAACATCCGCTATAAGGGATGACGCTTTCACTGAGGCTGACGAAGCGCGCTTGGGCGATTGTTGACTAGCATGTGTGCGGCGTACAGGGGTAAAGCCAGTCACTCCACCGCTTCGCATTCTACGCACTCGCGGTGTTCGATTCTCGTTATGGTCATCTGGCACACTGTCGACAGTGAAACCTTGGGGTGGAAGACTATCGAAGTCTTCAGGTGCACGTCGCTTCTTTCCTATCACTTGGACCGTCTCTTCAAATTCAGGCGCAGATACGGACGATATGCGTTTGTCTGGTGATTTTGCCTTAAAAACAGTTGGATGAGCACAATGAGCTTCTGGGGTTTTCGACCTAATAACGGAGGATCCATCAGGGACGACACGATTTGTAGCGCTAAAAGTAGCAGGCGTGGATTTTGAAAGATGGCTAGACGGCTCAGAAGCAGGCGGTGTAAACTGGGAACATGTCTTCGAAGTGACAGAAGATGCGGTGGGAGGTTTTGGAATCGACGCTTTCGCTGCTGTCAACTTCGCTTGCAAATTCTGAACTTTCCGGTTGAGTGACTCGACTTTGGCCGTCAGTTTCTTGTTGTCTTTGAGTATTCTGGTAACCAGCTTTAGAATAATCCAGCTAAAAACAATTTCGTGAACTTACTCCAGAACTTTATCGTCGTTTTCCTCGATTTCCACACATTTTTTTCTTAGCAACTCTTCCATCTCATTGTTCCTTTGTTCAAGTTCAGCTAAAGCGGCGGCAAGATCAGGTTTCGACTGCAAAGCGTCAATTTCCTTTCGTAGTTCTGCCACTTCGCGCCTGTGCTGAGCGCTTTGCAAACTGAGATTTACTTCCGCTGCTTTGGATAACTTTTCGGTACGTGATAGCTCTTCGTGTTGCAACTCACGCTCTGCACTGAGCATGGTGATCGTCTCTTCGCTAAGAGTTCAGTCAGCTCAAGTTTTGTGGTGGTACAATAGCACTTGCCATTCTTTGACCTTGCTCTCCAAGAATCGTGTCATGGAAACGGACCTCTGAAGCTCGGCTTCCAGGTTCGTCATACATTCTTGAAGAGATATCCTTTCTTTTTGCACAGCGCTCAATTCCTCATGAGATTTGTTTAGGTCTTTTGTGACGCAGTCCATTTGATCCTTGAGCTCCGCCAAAGCACTCTCTGCAGCCCGTGACTGCACTTCAAGGATATGAATCTGTTGCTTATTCTTCTCGCGCTCCTCCTCATGATCTTGAGACAGTTGTCCGAGGGCCGCTGTCAGTAGCCTAACATCCTCTAACGATGCTGTCAATTCACGCGAACGTTTGTCAAGCTCTGAATCTAGAACAGTAAGGTTTTTTTCCAGCATTTCTTTGACTCTGCGCGATTCCTCATTGAACTGAGTCGATTCTACTTTATATGATTCGTGAGCGACATCGAGCTCATTTCGGATTTGTTGGTGGGAGGATTCCAGAGCAAGAATACGCTCCTGTGCCTGTTCGTTTTCCACCATCGTTGCACGAAGATTACTGCGCAACTGAAACAATTCATCCTCGTACTTCCTCTGTAGAACCAATCGGTCTTCCTCAGCCTCATCGCTCCAAACCACGGCCGACACGTGTTTATCTAGTTCTTGCTTAATGTGGGCGTGATCTGAAGCCATCTCTTCTTTCTCCATCTCTACAGAAGCAAGTCGTGTTTGTAACTGTTTTATAGTTTTGGAAGTCGTAATCAATTGTTCCTGCAGTGTCTTAAGTTCTTGAGCATGACTGAACTTGATGCTTTCGAGGGTTGTTTCTGCTAAGTTCTTTTCAGCAATGCGGGATTCTGTATCCTCCAATGATGTTTTAAGTCGTCCTCTGTAATGAGAGAGATCGTTGAGCAGGACCTCGGTTTCGCTGGCCCTTTTTTCTACATCACTATGAAGTTCAAGGGTCCGAGCCTCCAGGTCCGTAATCCGAAGGGCCTGCCGATCGTTCTCAACGTGAGATGTCTCCAGCTCTGCAGTTAATGAGGCGCAACGATTTTCGTATCGACTCATATCCATCAACAACTCGTTGAGACCGGCGTCAACTCGGTCTTTCTCCTGCTTCAATCCACTCAACGCAGAAGCAGTGACCTTAACTTCGGCACGCGTCATGGCCAGAGCAATTCCCATTTGTCGTATTCCTACGTCGGAGTCGTGCAAACTTTGTTGAAGAGCAGCAAGGGATCTCTTGTCTTCCTCCGATGTTCTAATTAACATTTGACGAAGATCGTAAGCTGCGCGAAGCTGGTCATTCGCGTTTGCTTTCTTTTCCCGCATCATACGAATTGTGCCCTTGGCATGACCAATATTTTGCATGAAGACAGCAACGAGTGACACCAAAGCTTTGTCGCTTTGCTCTAGTTTGCTGTCCAGGGTCTCCAGTTCCGTCTCGAGTGTCTCTACCCGTGAAAGCGCTGAGTCACGAGCTTCCCTTGCGTCAGCACAATCCTCGACCATCGCGTCTTTCTGGGCGGCCAAAGTCTCTATTTCCGCCGTCATCTCGCCCATCCGTTCTTCCTGCAGACGAATGTTTGTTTCAAGTCGTCGAATGTCGTGTTGGTGAATGCCAATTTGTTCCGTCCTTCTAGCAACACGCATTTCCATTTCCTTCAGTTGATCGCGTAATGCACGATTAGCTTCGGTGGTAGACATGGTCGATAATTGCTGGAATTGTAGAGAGCTATAACGACTTTCTGCGTTTGTCAATTCCTGTTGCGCAGACTGAAGCTCAGAAGTCAAATTCGTAATTTGAAGAGCCAAGGAGTTGCGCTCGGATTCGACATTCTCCAGTGTCCGAGACAGGTCCTGCACATGTCTCCCAAGTCCATCGAGGGTACTCTGATTAAGCCTATCGAGTCGTTGCCGCTCTTCTTCCCATTGCATCTCACGTCGCGTCAACTGCGACTCTATGCTCTCCCTTTGTTTGCAAAGTCCTTGCAAGTTGAATGTAGTTTCTTTCATTCGCGCCTCCATGTCGTGCATCTTGTCTGTCTGCTCCGTTATCAGCTGGTCTTTGATGTGTAACTGAATCTGCAGGTCGGAACGTTTGTCATTTGTTGCCAGTAACTCTTCCTGTAGTCGAGAGCAATGTGAATCCAAATGTGCTATAATCATGGCGCTGGCAGTAGCAACAAGTGCCGAGTGTTCGACCCTTTTTCTGGACTGAGCGATTCTTGTCGCATCCCCGTCTGTGATAGTTGTGATAGACGCTGACAACTTGGCTTCCAAAGATTCAATTGTAAACTTCGATTCAGACTCCAGAAATTGAATGTCGCGCCGCAAATCGTCTCGTTCTGTGCGAAGACGATCTACTGCTGCAAGTAATCGCTCAATGTATGTTAACGTCACGTCATCTGTGGTTGACCCCGATTCGACTTTTATGTCTGTCCCATTCATTTCCGGACGACTAAAAAGTCAACACACATCGCATTGATGAAGAATCAACCCAATCACCTCTTTGAAGAATTATTTTGCTCGGTAATGATTTCTGTCAATCTCTGTATTTCCTGCTTTGCACCTGCTAATTGATCCAGAACATCTTCCTTCTCCCTAACGAGTTCGATACACCGTTCGTCTCTCCCCGTGACCTTCTTGGCCTGCTCAGCCAGTCTGATATCCATGCTTCTTATCTGTGACTTCAAATGATTGGAGTCCTGAGCGTCTCGCAAACTACTTTCAAGCGCCACAATCTTCACTTCGTCTTCCTCTATTCTCCTAATCAATTCGTCCTCTCGACTGCCATCCCCCACTTGATTTCTAACAATTTGCAGTTCCGCTTCTTTCTCTTCTAATGATGCGGTTAAATCACTTATATGGGACGACATTCGCTTGCCCATGGCGGCTTTCTCGTTGTCGACCCGGATTAAATCGCTCTGAGTCTGAGAAAGCTTCTGCGAGGTTGAACGCAGCGTTGTTTCCGTCTGCGACAGCGTTGCGCGAGCTTCGTCCAATTGTTTCTCCAATAGTCTTATTCTATCTTCGGAAGAAGAGGGCCTAGGCTGCGACGCTGTTCGTTGATGCACGGTGATATTCATGGGGGCCTGTTTCCGGGCTTCAGCCTCCAGTTCGCGTACTCGGGCTTCGAGCGTAGCTTTTTCCCGCTCCAATTTTGCTGTACGCACACCATGCTGATCAGAGGCACGCGAGACGGTGTCTAAGAAACTCTGAAGCTCCTTCACCTCCAAATCTTTCGCTTTTATCGCTTCGCGTGTAGCGGTCAAGGCTATTTCCAAGTTCTTTAATGACATGGATTGACTTTGATTGTCGTCTGTGCGCTGCCTGACATCATTTTCAAGTTCCAGGCTGCGTTCAGTCTCTTGGTTCAGCTGCAATCGTGGAATTAGTTTGCCAGCTCGAGTTGCAGATAGGGCACAAACTTTGTGTATGACATCATTCAATGATAGTTGACATTCGTCCAGTCGTTGTGCTTGTTTTATAAGCTGTGTTTGCTGGGCAGCAAGCTGAGCATCTGCAAGAAATAAGCCACCGAAAGCAAGAAAGGTTGGTGCAACATACCTTGAATATTCAGTTTGTTCTTAAGTAATGGAACTTCGTCACTTGTTTCTCCATCCCCTGAAATCCAAATGGACATCTTGAGGATGTTAAAGGGCCTACCAGAAGGCGTAAAAGACGACGCGGAGTTGAATGTCCTAGCGTGAGACTTGGTAAACGCGTTTAGCACGTGATCGTTCTTTTGCACGCTTGCCCAAAAATAGAGCCGTTGCCAGAACGTCCACCTTAGGGTCGTCAAAATCCATGCGCACCCCGCGTATTTTGCATGAAGAAATCCCGTTCATTGCATCATAGATAACACATTTCTGTTTGAGAATCAGATAAGGCTCAAGCTAACCTTAGTTCGACCGTTTTACGCCTTTTGTCGAACCGCTGACTCGGTGCTCAGCTCCACAAGAAACCCAAAAGAAGGTCGCTAAGGCACGTTCTTCCCACTTACTGTTTTATTGCTGTTATCCCACATGGAAATCAGAAGTGGGGTGCTTACGGCGATATTCTGATTTGAAGACAGTGACCTTGATACAGACACGGCATTCGACAAGGAACGCTCAACGCATGCTACGTGTTACAAAAATGCTCCCGTCTCTAATGCGAACTTTCCCTTGTCACAGGCCTAGGATTCATCCATGGCTCGGGAATCCCGATCCGAGTTGTTTTGTATTTGAGACATTTCTTATCGACATTAAACCTCAAGCCTCTTTGGCACCTGCGCTCGTTAGGCGGGAATTCTTTCCTATCGATGTATGGAAACCCAGTGATGTCACTTATTCTGACGTCATGCTCTTTTTTTTTTGGGCTAAAATTGTATTTCATACAGTATTTGTGGGTGAATTCGACGAAGAAGGAAATTAGAACTCCCATTCTGCAGCTGATTCTTGGAAGATATATAAACCGCCGTCCTCTGACGACCCCCGTTCCTCCTCCTGCCATCTCTCAACCGTCTTGAAACCAACCCTCGCATTCATAGCACTCCATAGTGAGACTGGCCAATATCTCACTTCCTCCTCCCTCTAATTGTGCTGTCAGACATAGCTCGATGTCAGCGGCGAATAGTTATGGCTTTGCGACGTCCGGTGCACCGTCAAAAGTGACGCTGTCCCTTGGGCATTTACCCAGTAAGAAAGATATCAAGGCGCCATGGCCCAGGACTCCGACCAGGGTCAGTATATGCGCTTCCCTTATGTCTTTGAAATTAATCTTCGTGTCCAGGTTGATCCCAACAACCCACCTTGGCCCGCGTATCGCGGATATCATGAATACTCTTTTGCCCATGCTACAATGCAGTCGAGGCTTCCGACCATATTGGGGAAAGCGATAGAAGACGCAACCCGCACTCTTAATGAGCAATCCTCGGAAGAATTGGTCGTCGACCTACTTGCGTCTATCGAACGCATGGGGGATTTAATGACCGACCTGAGCGGGAATGCTAAACTCCGCCCAATCATAGACGACGGAGAAGCAGACGTAGCTTTGTGGAACAAGGAAATTGCGAAATATTTCCAAGGTAATCAGGTTCTAAGTTCCCCGGCACTTCAGCCTAATGGGGATTGCAGGCAAAGATTTCATGAACGCGCCATGGTTGTTCGCTGAGGCATACAAGTACCGCCGCCTGCACGAATGTTTCAGTATTAGCAAGTTTTGGCGTGATTACGACGTGTTTTATAGACAGAAAGTGAGAGTTTGGTCCTCCTATTTACGGCGATGCTCAGCATAGTAGTGCGATACCTTTTCACGCTCCTCTGAGGCTGTATTCGAATTGTCCATGCGTTTCGCTGAACCTTTCAAACTTGCTGAACACTTGTCTCCTGAAGACAAGCTAGAGGCGGAACGATTAATGTTCATGGAACTGACGCAAGGTACGCATGAATTACTATTCATGAATCAAGCTCTGAAGCAGTCTTTCAGTCTGTCTGTGGGGCAATTCGACGGACCTTTCTTTGCTCATCAATATGACTGAGGAACAGATCAAAGCGCTTCAATCTACCGGTGGTGATCACCTTGCGGCGACGGAAAAGAACATATTAGGAAACCACCTTCATGAACTATGGGCAACCGTCAAGGAGCTCCGTGAGAAAACAGGTGGACGAATTGACTTCGTTCTTGACAACGCCGGGTTTGAACTGTATTGCGATTGTGTTTATGGTGAGTTTTTGACACATCAATGAAATGGGTATCTTCTTATCTCAATTATAGCCGATTTCCTTCTTCAAAGTGGACTGGCAACACAGATTCGTTTCCATGGCAAGCGTTATCCTTGGTTCGTCTCGGATGTGACGAAGAAAGACTGGGAGTGGTTGTTCAATAGCATGGTATATGGTCAGCTGTTCCCCAAGGCGACGGACGAGGAGCTCGAGTCTCTACGCAGACTGGGCAGGCGTTGGAAGGTACATTGTCATCGATGATCGTTTACTTCTAAGTCTTACTCGTTATTTGACTCTAGCAATATGAAAAAGAAAGAAAATGGGTTTACGAACAGCACCCTTTCTGGTGCACAGGATACACGTACTGGGATCTTCATACCGAGGCCCCGGATCTGTTCTTGCACCTTTCTAGATCAGATCTGGTCATTTTCAAAGGTGACCTCAATCATAGAAAACTGACATACGACTGTGCGGCTCCTGCTAGCACCCCCTTTGAAGTTGCAATTGGGCCCATGGCGAGTGCCGCAGGTGCGCCTAAAGTAGCCAGTCTGCGAACCGTTAAGAGCGATGTCGTTGTTGGCTTGGGCCCTGATGGAGATGAAATTGCGGAGAAATTGGATCAGACTGAACCAGGTTGGAAGATAAGCGGTAAATATGTGAGCTTTCAATATCATTATCATCACCACCGCATCGTGACATGCTTTACCAGGCTGTTGTATTATTGTCGAATGGCCGTCCAGGGGAAAAAGTTCGCTTTGCATAGATAGCCTTGCGTTAAACCGATATCGTGACCCTACTACCCACCGTTGTATGACCATTTGTACCTGAATAACATGAATCTGCTATTTTCAAATAATCCTGCGATGAGTGCAGGCGGGAAAACTGTTACAACCAAGGCTACATCCTCTATTAACGTGAAATTTACACAAGGATATCCATCAAAAAAGTGCTAGTATGTAAGTTTACGCTCAGTCAAGACCTTCCTCCCAGCCACCAGGAAAATAATCATGACTGTGAGATGGATCTGAATTAGACCTCCGATGTGATGAGCTGTCCTGGCCGCCAGGTCTATTGAAGCCCCCGAAAAATGTCTGAAACAGTCCTGGTTGGCGCTGGCTAGTATCGGGGGATCTTGATCGAGAGTTATTATTTGATGAAGGGCTTCTAGGGCGTGCATTTCCACCGGACCTCGAAGTGGACGGATCTCCTGGCTGTGGCACAAGAGCATGTCTGGTGAAGCCCAGCTAAGTAATCAAAAGTTTGACTGAGTATTTGACTCACCTGCAGACAGGGCAAGTGCCGCTCGCTTTGAGCCAGGGTGTAATGCATGGCTCGTGGAAGATATGGTTGCATGGCAGGGTTACAACCATATACTCATCAGGATTCTCCGTTTCGAGAGAAAACTGTTCTTTACAGATCGCACAATCCTTCTCCAAAGTATCGGCTAACGGGATCACATGAACACACTTTCATACGATTTGAGACGATGGCTTACATCCTTCCAATAACACATCCCGATTTAAATTATTAATAATCTCTTCCGATGCGGGTACGGGTCGGTTGGCATTTGCACCCTCCATAAGTTGCGTGATAATCTGATCCAAATCTGATCCACTGGTTGGAGGGATGGTCGAACATTGAGTCTAGTACGCACCTTCTTGATTAAAGACGTAATCACCCATCCTACCGCCTTCGGCACCCATATGAGAAAACATATCGAAAGTCGTGTCGTTATGACCGAGCAAAGCCATAATATAGTGCATCATTAGTGGCCCAGCAATACTTGAGCTTGTGGGTGTATCGCGATGGAGATACCTGATGTATGAATAAGGCAATGAAGGAGAGGGAGAGTAAAACCCTTTACTCGGACATGGTCGGCACATGACCTTGGCTTCCTTGGCTGGATCTGCGGCCAAGCGTATTACGGCCTCCAAAACTTACAGTGCGACGACCCTCGTCGTTAAGTATCTGTAAAGTGATCCTGGAGCCCTAGATAGACACTGAGAACATGTAGGCTCGAACAGTATGGATTTTGCTTACACCATCACTTTCTGAACTCTGGCGAGGCCTAGAGCGGTTTGTGCGCTCCGACATGCCATGTAAAGCCGCTGGTTCTGTATTAAGAAAAACAGAGAACACTTCAAAGGAACCATACCCAGGAATGCATCCAAGTTTGCAGGTGCATCTCCATGCGCGAATTCTCGCGGATCGTCAGCTGGGTTTTCCATCTGATACAAATGAATGAAATTGTGCAGAGTGATGGAAAGGCGTACTTTCTCCACAAATTCCCCTCGACATGATGCACATATCGGATGTGGTGCCTGCTTGCGACTGAGCTGGTGAAAGGGCCCGATGAACGTTAGGAACGGACCATGATTGGCCTCATCTCTGCATTGCACTGATGGAGGTCAGAGATATAAAATGAACACGCCGGAAACATACCTGATGACAATACCAAAGCGGCTCTCTGGAAGACATGGTCGAGATGGAGTGAGGGAGCGTGTGGCGAAGGGTGAGGGCTATGACGCATCATGACTAAGCCGATAACTAGAATCAAATTCGAAGTGATTCCACCACAAGTTCAAACGCGCTACGGGCTGCCTGCTTGCAGTCGTTTTTGAATCATTCCATTCAATTGAGCAAGTCGCGTTGCCAAGGATGCGTTGATGGCTACGCACAACCACTAATCGACGAATTACGCCTCCTGCTCAACTTCCGCATTCGATCTTTGGGACATCGCAGAGAACGCAACTGATAGGGACGGATATTTCGGGCTAGCTTTGGAACTACTCTCAATGACTGTGTCAATGTGATACAAGTCAATAAGCTGGACGATGTCCCAATCCCAAAGGAATGATTTCTCGTTGTAATGTTTTTCTGACACTTGGCTCACAAGTGTTGTCGCTGTCATTTTTCATGTTCCGTGTCTGAAGTTCATTGTTCTATCAGCGAGGAGGTTCCTATACCCTCACGGTCACTTCGTCCCCTCACGCACTTCGGACAGTCACACATGGTCACAATACTCTCACCCAGCCATCAATGGGATTTCATTCTCCGCTTCTTGTGCCACAATTGCTGTTGTCCGTCAAGAAAGACTATGTTTATTAGAAGAAATTAGATTTACAGTGAGTATGTATTGATATTGTAACTTAAATTACCTGAATCTTGATTATAGAAATGTCACTGCGGAGTTAGGATGCGGAGTTTGTATCCCAGCGAAAAGGTCATGATGTGGAGCATCGAGGTCGCGGGAAAGTTCTGGGCGTGAGTCCGTCGTGCTGGATGCCAGTTTTCCTCGTTTGGAGCGCTCTGCAGGCATGGCAAGCACTGCGACGCCAAAGGTTGAAACGCGTCGACGCGTTGACGCGAATATGCCAATATTAATAAACAACGTTTAGACTCCGCTCACGGCCGCGACGGCAGAGCGTGACATTGGTCTGGCTCCTTCCTAACTTGGTCAAAAACGACTGATTGCTCGAAATCGTGAAAACCAGCCCATCGATATCAATAAAAATGTTAGATCTCGCATTGTTGAATATATGCAAATGCACTGTAAACCAATTTAAAGTAAGGATGTAGAAATGAGCTCTGTACACGGTGTTTAGTCAAAGTGGACGAAGTGCCCGTGAGTGGCTGTGTTGGACCCTGAACCTGGACGAAGTGTTCGACCGTGAGGGATAGTATATCTCCCTCGACATTTCAGCGGAGAATCAATCCCATTACTCAAGTTTATGTCAAAAAGTGTAATCGCTCCTCTCATAGTTACAGTCTGCGGATCGAAGATACAGATGACGGCAAACCAAACTCGCATCGAGAAGATGGTAACTCTAGCAATACCAGTAGCTCTGAGCTCCCCTGCTTCGGAACAGAGCTTAGTTTGTCTGAATTTCTCAGGCGATGCGAACGACCTTTAACTGCAGATGATGCCGAAGAAGAGGAAGACGATGTCGATGCTTTTCTTTTTTCTTTTCGCATCGTAAAAGGTTTTTATTTGGTAACTACATACACAATTGGAGCGATGGGGTATAGCCCCAGTGGACTAGGCGCGTGTGGCGCATGTATAACATGAGAGGGCGGATGTCCTGTATCAAAAGCAGGTGGTACACTACTTACTGCATATCAATTGCTTCAAATGTGAATGCTGCCGGATTGGCACGGAGAAAGAGGAAAAGTTGGACGGGGATGACTGCCACCGGTCCAGACGGGTCAGGGAGAAATCTGATGTAGAGCGATCGTACCTTGGGCATCTGAAGAGGATGTGGTCGCGCGTCATTTGGGGATGACCGTGGCAGAACGTGCACCTAGTTTCGGACTCAGGAAAAAACCGGCGGCGGAAGCCAGCGGTTGGCGCGTGGTCCGTAGCCATGCGCGTGAATCGTGCAAAAAGAGGGGGTGAATAGGACGCCGCATTCAGAAAGCGCCATCGTCCGGCTGAGAGCGTGGGGCCACTGGTTTTTTCCGGGCTTTAGTGAAGTCTAACAGGGAATTGCCTCTGCGGCTGGGGCAAGCCATATCAGGCGCCAGTGGGACCCGGCTGTATTTCTGAAGCTTCGTAGCAGGTGGGCGTGTGAAGCGAAGGGCTGGACCGGGCCGGCGACTTCGGCCAGTTTGTCCGCGCGTTCATTTTCGGGTATTCCTGCGTGGCCTGGGCACCATGAGAAGGTGATGTGGCGGGAGCTGTCCTGGTCAAGGAAGGCCCTTGCGGCGGATATTGCGGCTAGGCGAATGCTCTGTGAGGATGTCGATGCTTCCTGACCATTTTGACGCCCATATACTTCATCCCTGAAAACATCCCCACCCACCTGCTGCATGCCGGTCTTGTGTATGGCAGACGACAAACAGCTACCGGAATTGATGTCCAGCCTACTGTATCGACGACGTGTGTGGCATATCGACGAACCATTGATAAGTATCAGGTTCTCTAAGTATGACACGGTAGCTATTAGAACACATGTGTTCGGAACGTGTTTTCGTGAGCAGCATATCGCATCTGACCTAGTTTCTAACTGATCATTCGGCTTGAATCACGTATATCAGCCATCAGTGCCATTGTTTACCATATCGCTCCTGTGGTCATTGCCGAAATCCAATCACAATCGTCCTTCGCATGGCGCGTTGATACCCGTGTACGAGGGAGATGACAGAGATTCCGCGAACAGATCATGAGGTGGGCGGAGAATCAAATTTATACACCCTATGAGGATTGGAATTTAAGTCGAATCCTGTTCTAGGATCGCTAACGTTGAATGCTTCGGCTATCTGGTAGATTCGCTGGAAAAAATGCTACACATGATTACGGAATATGCCGCTGGCTGTTTGACCGTAAGACAGTGCCACAAGTACTTGCAGCATATAACGATGACCCTCAGTTCAAAAAATACACTGAATTGACGGAGTTCATCTGGTCCACAACATGGGATATCAGGGTTTGCAATTATCATCGAGTTAATTGAACAATATTCTTACGAGTCTCCTTCCGCAAGAAAAACCTTCCACATGTCTTGAAGCCTGCGTCGAATAATTATTGAAAGCAGTCAATGAACTCAAGCTCCAACTAAATGCAATAGAACACATTGAACCAGACGAATTCCTGGCCAATTTTTAGCTTCTTTCATCCTATTTTTCTGCAATTTTCAACGCATCGAGGAAGGCAGGCCGTGAAGAAAATGTGTGCGAGACTTCATGGCGCCACGGACTTCTTTAATCTACAAGTCCATGACAGTAGTGAATCCATGTTCGTCCCCATGTACGTGACTGTTGATACCTCTGTTTTCTCTTCCTGACATAGTGGCGTAGTCTAGGGCGCACTCTTCGTTTTCCCAGGAGTGATCGTGTGGACAATCCATTCTCTCATGAAATCCGAGGCAAGATTCGTCAGTTGCTTCTCAAATTTGCGGAACCTCGATAGTGGATACAGCACCGTTGTGACGAAGCTTCCAATGCCAGTGCGGATGCTACCGAAACGAAAAAACATGCTCATACTATTCAGCAACACTGCAAGATGGATCGATGATGTTTTCCGAGAACGAATTCCAGCGGCTCTTTAATAAATCTTGGTGGGGATCTAGCTTCAAGGAAATGCAACGCTGCAGTCAAGACCAAGAGTAATGATAAGCGAAGTCGTAGGGATACTGATTGAGACAAGGCTGAAGACGGACCCGAAGGCAAGGCACGAAAACCTAAAAAGGCCCATCAACCGAACAGAACGTCAGAGACATCCCAGAGTTTGCAGGTTCCAGGCAAGACGAAGCCAACTAAATCATCGTACAATACGATATCGGCATAACTCTATTCGACGATGCAAGACTCCGTTGCAAAGTTCCACAGACAAGGTGATTTCCGACTTCGACAAATTGCAGATCGACGACGACGAGGGCACCAAAGAGATGAAAGGATTTCTTGACCTACCCATCCCTGCCATTGAATATAAGAAACAATTGGTGGATGCGAATAAAGGCACGAACCAACTTTGCATGTACCTCGGGAAAATAGACGTCGAAAAAGGCGAGTTTGAAGGAAGAAGTGCCTGGTCCAAAGTAACAGTCGAGTATCATTGTAAATAGTAGTTGATACCATCACAGACAAGGTGCAGGGATTCTAAGCTCGCGCTCTCAATCAAATGACTAGTACGCATATCTGCTTGCACATGATTCGCTTAGTCACTAGTCATTCATGATCTGATAGTAAAAGCCAGCAATGACCAACGGACGGCTGGAAGCCTAGTCTACATACGAACAATAAGACGACCTAGGTAATGATTTCGTCTGATGTCAGACCGCGCTCCTGGTCGCCTGTCGGGGGGGGATGTAATAAAGAGTAAATGGGTGTGTGTGACTTACCGTTGCCTATACTTCGTGTGGCAGGTCCCGAGGACGCATAGTTAACGTTGATGTATATGTGTCGATCAGTAAAGGAAAAGTGGTGCACGTGACTTCCAAGTTCATATGAACATTTCTTTCTCGCCCCTGCTGACAATGGCGCTTTGTCAGGACTGCTTGAAGGTAAGCAAGGCTTTCGCTTTCTGGCAGCTGATGATATCAGCTATGGTCCGTGTTTCTTAGAGGCGACTAGACACCGCCGATTCAATGTGCAGATGCCATTTATCGTAGCTCACTGATTCCTCGTATTTTCCTCGACAAGGGACTTAATACTGATATTTGTTTCTTAAGGATATATACAATGCAAATTGTACAATTTGACAGAGTATCACTCAGACGGAGGTTAGTCATTCTTTGATTGCATATAACTTTCTCTTGTGATGATTTGCTATGGTCCGTGTTTCTGAGAGCGACTAGACATCGCTGTAGCCCCTGCGGAGAATTTGATACATAGCCCTCTGACTCAATTCTGAAAACACTTTCCTGAAACAGACTCTGACATTCTCGCTCATCGATAGTACAGGGCTTTGTCTTCCTGGAACTCAGACACAGTGTAGATCAAGTTTATATCGTAGGTAGGCAATAAAACATGTCTTTTGTGCTACTACCGGCACTTAACCCTGCAATGCTTGGAGTTGTTGCTGGGGAAACTTAATGAAGCTACTTCAAACCAAGCGCAGTTGAACTCACCGAAAATGTTGTCGATGCTGCTGGGCATCCCACGCCGGGACCTTTAAGATTCTGCAACGTGACTATAGATGCCTGGATTCGCGCGATCTTGGAAGCCGTTGAATCATCAGCAGGGAATGTAAGGGCAATACTGGGGTTGTTGACAGCTTTGCCTTGAGCAGCATTCTCGCTTAATGACTACGATACTCTGAGCTGAATGCTACCATCAACTAGCTATAGAACACACCTGTATGAAGGCATTCCTATCGGGCGGGCAACTGCATGGAATCTTAACAATGTTCCCTTGTGCATTTTGTATCCCGTCGCAATTACCCGTTCCATCTGGACTCTGGCCAGCTTGGACGCCAAACTCTGGGACCAGCGCCGAATTCACCAAGGAAACCTGAGGAGGTTGAGCCGGAGGAGGTTGCGTCGCTGGAGGTTGAGCCGCTGGAGGTTGAGCTGCTGGAGGTTGAGCTGCTGGAGGTTGAGCGGCATCATTCTGGAGGGCCTGCTGTTGTTGTAGAAACGTCGTAGATGCGGCGGGGCACCCAACACCAGGGCCATGAAGATTCTGAAGTGTTACGATGGCGGTCTGCAATCGGGCAATCTGTGATTGCGCGGAGTTGTCTGCAGGGAATGTCACTGGTACGGACGGATTGTTGAGAACGTGGCTGGCCGCGACGTTGGCACTCAATGACTGTGGTTGACGATAAGCGCACTGAGCGCACGAGGAATTAACGGGATTCACCTGAAGAAAACTATTCCGGTCTGGCGGACACGAACAAGGAATCTTGACCACTTGTCCTTGTGCATTGTGTATTCCATCACAGTCTCCAGTGCCAGTTGGATTGACGCCAGCCTGAACGCCGAACTCTGGGACTAGAGTAGGGTCAACATCCCTTTTGACCACCCTTTTGACAGGGATTGGCAGGGAGGAGACGAAGGCGACCAGCGCAAACAAAACAACGAAATATCTCATTATTATTGTCAGAGGAAAAAGTCAAGCTCCTGGCTGGATAACAGTCGTCGGGATCTCGGATCCTGAGTGGAAAATGAGCGAAGAACAAAGGACGCAGTCCCTTGAAGGTGAGAAGGTGAGGGGATGAAATTTACGCCCTTTATGCTTTATAAGCGCCAAATTCAATCATGATGTGCATACCTATGTGTGAGAGCCGTCTATCAAGCTTCAAGGTTCATACACGTTCCGCATCCGCCGAAGGCTATGGCATCTTTTATTGCCCATCTCCGCTCAATACGCATCCAGCCACTCTCCGAATACGGTTGACATGCTGATAATATAATCGCCAAGTTCACTCCTATTTGTGTGACAGGTGACATTGATCTGCAGTCTGCAGTCGATGTAGGTACAGTTGATGTGCAACACCACCGACTAACCCGACTGAACCCCAGGCCACTGATCGATGATCTCTGCTGTGCAGGCGGACCGATACACCGCTTTATCAAGTCATGCAGGGACAACATGAAACTCTTCTCGCGCATGCCATCTGGCAAATATAGGCAGAAGTTCTTCCCATCGGAGGAACGTTGTAATGTTGTATTATAACGCAGTCCTTTTGCAAAATGTTCCCTACTATTCAAGCCTCCACGCCCTGAGACCACGCTACCAGAAAAATGGAAAAAAGCACGTTCAGCCTGTAACTAGACACATGGAAAAGGGGGAAAGACATTCCACGATCGAGGGATTTGATAAATCTCCGATCTCAAGTTGAGATGCATATGACGCTCAGGCCGCGTTGGCCATC
This sequence comes from Amanita exitialis, assembly GCA_023014455.1. Taxonomy (NCBI): domain Eukaryota; kingdom Fungi; phylum Basidiomycota; class Agaricomycetes; order Agaricales; family Amanitaceae; genus Amanita; species Amanita exitialis. The sequence continues at coordinate 720,126 of JAEBUR010000002.1, forward strand.
ACTCGGCGTCACTATTACTTGCGATCCGGCGTTGATAACGTTGATCTAGCTCAACCTGTGCTTTGAAGGGCAATCAATATAAACAGAAACATACACATATATAGCTGGGGCGTCCTCATTTTTTCTTCATTGTCATCTCTTGCTCTTCGTATATCTGGACACCACCAGAACAACCACGCGCTGATCTCGTTCTGTCTTGCGCCGACCGGATTGCCCTCGATACACCAAGGGACATCCTCGTATGGTGAGTGATACACTGCTTGGGCCAGTATTAGCATTGTCATACCATCTTAGGATATCCTGTGGGTCCTCCTAGGGGGTTGGGTACACCTTATTGTGCCCGCTTGCTTTCTGCTGTCTACTCTCTTGAGTCATGCTGTTATGGCTGTTCAAGATTCAGAATTTCTCGGGAGGCGGTGCTGGAATCCCTTCGGCAATTTCGTAACCTTTGAAGATATCACTGATCCTCTTGAGCTAATGGACAAAAACGCTGGCGCAAAGTCCCGAGCCCTGACATGCATCGCAGCCTTTTTGACCGCTTATTGGACAGGGAATACCGCATTCAGTGCGATTGGAGGGCATATTAACTATACTGTGGCATCTACATTGTCGACTCTTGCCTGGGTCAGTTATGTTGCGCAATATTAATTGCATTTCCCTGACCCCAGTTAGTCGTACATCGCATTGAGGGGATTTATCAGGGAATTTACAACACCTCCCTACCTAGTCATCCTGTTTGCCTCCATTGAGTTGGTCACACTGACAACTGGTTTACTGCGCCTGCAATTCGCACTTCTCGGCCTGGTCCAGGTCATCCATGCAATTCTCCTCGTTGGTTTCGTTTGGGTCATAGGCACATTACCATTAAAGACACTGCGGCCTGCTCACGTGGCTAGACCTGGAGATGTATACTCAATTACGGATTCCATTTCTTAGTGTTGATGTTCTATGACAGGTACCCTCAAATACTCTCACATGTCCCGAGGATGATGTCACATTATGGTCATGGTCAACCTTCTCCTTCGTTGAGCCGCTATTCCATGTCGCCAATACCAGAACCATAGACGAGGGTGACGTTTGGAACCTTTCTCCCTTTTTTCAACATAAAGTTATTTTTGGCAAACTACTGGAATACAAAGTTAGGTATGGTGCAAACGAACGCTGATCCAAGCCAGGAGGTGACATCCACTAGATATCCGGCACATTCTCTTTTACGGTTTCTGCTCGTCTCCAATTCACTTGACCTCACATTAGATTTCGTCCTGGAGCTGTGGAGTGCTGTGATTGGTCTGTGATTGATTACCTACTTCGTACATGCGCTAACATATTGTTATTTAGGATTTGTTCCACCTTATGCACTGAAGGAGATTTTGTCTGCTTTAGGAACAGATGGCGCGGAAGCACGGCGAACAGCGTTCAAATGGGCATTGCTGACATTCATTGCCCATCTCTCATTTGCTCAGGTCGATTTGTTCAAAGGGTGGCACAATCGTAGATGCTATGAACGGACGCGCGGACAACTATTCTGCAGCATACATTATAAGTCTTTGAAGCGCCAAGATATAAGCGGTAAAGTTAGTGGGGAAGAGAAGGCGCAAGAAAATGCAGATTTGGGCAAGATTGTAAACCTAATGCAGTATGTAACTGTTATTTTGTACAAGTTGATGACGTATGTTGGCAGAGGTGACGCCTATGCCGTTGCTCAGCGCTTCTGGGATTTTGCTGGTCTCTTCACGTCCCCGATTCGGCTCGCAATTTCTCTGGTTTTCTTATACCGGTGCGTGAGTCGCTACATTAGCAGCTGATTTTAACTGCTTTCTAGCATTTTAGGATGGAGCACGTTTGCTGGTGTAGCCGTTGTCCTAGTCGCATACATTCTGAATTATCCGTTGATCAAGTATAGCGTATCGGTATTATGCCTATTTTCTGTGCTCCGGGTAGATACCTACATTCGTCTAGATCTCAAGATCTTCCTGGCAAGCAAGAGACAAGCGGATGACAACAGTCAACGAGCTATTGCAGAACATACGATTTCTAAAGTTCTATGGCTGGGGTATGTTGTACCTCCCTGCGCCAGTGTGTTGGATAACACAGCTTTATAGAAAATAGATGGGCGCAAAAAGCGAAGGATGCCCGAGAGAAAGAACTCAAATGGCGGGTGAAAGAGAACGTTCTAATCGCACTCGTAACATTTATTTGGTGAGAATGTCGTTGAAACGGGTTCTTCTTGCCTAACTTTGACAGGACTTGGATCCCTTCATCCGTGGCGCTCGCCTCATTTTCCTGCTACACTCTGATCGCAGGGGAGCAGTTGACTGTTGCCAAAGCATTTTCGTCTTTAGCTCTCTTTTCACATTTACAGAGTGCCATGATGGGATTGCCCGCACAAGTATATGCGTTTTTGTATGGTATGGTCATTTCTACAGTTGAATTTACGCTTTGCTAATGATAAAATATAGCCTATGTTTCCATGAAACGAATTGAATCATTTCTTGTTGAACCAGAAGTCCCGGATTGGGCATCGACACTTACAGCACCGGCTATCCCAGCAGAATCAGATAGGATAGGATTTTCCCAAGCATCCTTCCATTGGGAGAAGATGGATAGTGATTCATCAACATCTCGGTTTGGCCTTGGACCATTAGATATTACATTTCCTCGAGGGGAGTTAACACTAGTAGGCGGAGCCACAGGTTCTGGTAAGAGCGCCATGTTGGCGGCTCTGTTAGGAGGTATCGTGTGTGAAAACATCCTAGCTAAATCATTCTGACTCTTCGTTCAGAGATGCATTGCACGTCTGGCAAAGTCTTCATTGACAAGACACACCACCGAATAGCCTATTGTGGGCAGATTTCCTGTGCGTCGTTCAATATACATGGCACATTTAGTCCAAACGGTGTGATAATATGATAGGGCTTGAACATGCGACAATACGGGATAACGTCATTTATAGCTCATCGCGGGGTTTTGATCAGGAACGCTATGAGGCCGTAATTGACGCTTGTGCTCTGAGCAAAGATCTAGACATTTTCGACGCAGGGGACTTGACTGGTGAATCTTCATCTGAATCACCTGGTTGAGACAACGCTTATTGGATCGAGCAGAAATAGGAGAAAAGGGAATCACTCTTTCGGGTGGACAAAGGGCCCGAGTTGCACTAGCAAGGGCCTTGTACTCAGAGGCTCAGGTATCCTACTCAATGAAGGCAAGGTTAATGATACTGACTGTAACCGTTTTCAGTGCATCTTACTGGACGATCCGTAAGCGTGGCCGCCTTATCACGGATTGGGACTGATGTTCGGAAAGTTTGGCAGCGGTTGATATGCATACAGCTCATCACATCGTCAAGAACTGCTTTACAGGAAGATTCGCTGCTGACCGGACCATCATACTTGTTACTCATCATCTAAGTCTCTGTCTACCTATAGCCTCGTACTTTATCGAGCTCAAAGATGGGACGGTTGTCCGTCAAGGCCCTGCGCGAGAATTTATAGACGATGGTGTAACACAAAATGTCGTCACACGGACGGACACGGACGCGGAAAACCTACAGAATGAGGCAGATTCTCTTGAAAATGGCACAAAGCCAGTGGGAAGAACTGGAGACGGGACATTGGTTGAGGAAGAAGCACGTCCGGAGGGCTCAATATCGTGGCGCGCTTATTATACATACATACGTGCCGCGGGGGTTTTCTGTTGGCTTCTATCCTTTGCTCTGCTAGTGCTCTCCCGGGGCGTGGGCATCGCAGACCAGGTAACAAATTTCGTTGGCTACGCCTTCCTGTTACTTAATGCCAAAACAGGTTTTTCTTGCAAAGTGGGGCGAGGCTTATGAACGTGTTTATCCAGCCATTGTACAGTATTTCGACTATCCCTGGGATACTTTCCCATCGCCGGACGAGGATGTAAAGCCATGGATTACAGTGTACCTGTGTATTTCACTTGCGGGTGCATGGATGGTCTTGCTGAACACATCTCTGGGATTATACGCTAGCCTTCAAGCGTGTCGGACTATATTCAATTCCCTGCTACAGCGCCTTTCAAGAGCACCTGTTCGCTTCTTTGATGTGACGCCTATAGGAAGAATTCTCAACCGTTTCACAACTGACATGAATGTCATCGATGGGGCGCTCTGGGGCTCGTCACTGGCCTGCTTCCATGGCGTGTTGGATTTTGTAGCTTCGATGTTGGTTATCCTCGTCGTGGTGCCACCTTTTACGCCCTTTGCAATTTTCATTGCCTGGTTATATATTAGAGTAGCGCCTTCGTATATTCGTGCTTCTAGAGATCTTAGAAGACTAGAGCTGACTTCCTTGTCACCTGCGTTCGCAGGATTTGATGAACTTTTGCATGGCATAACACATATTCGGGCCTTTGGAATGGAGCAACGATATCAAGATCGATTCTATGCTAAGGTACACTTGAGTTGTTCCAGCGCGAGACGAATAATCAACTGACTGCTGATTCAAGGTTGACAAGTTCCAGTCGTTTGATCATGCCTACGTGCGTATTGCTGTCAACATTTGTCCGCTGTACTGAAATGAAATGAAGTGGCTAGTTGCTGGGTGGCTTCGTTGGAGATATGATTGTAGGTATCTTCGTCAAAAAAGCAACAGGTTTCCTGACACGCTCAGGTCTTGGTTCCGTCATTGTTTTTGCCTCCACGATGTTTGCCTTGTGGAGTAAGGTAAGCGATGGATACGCAGCCATCGTGATTGTCCAAGCGGGAATATTTGCTGATGCCAGCAGAAGCCTTGTGAGGTAAGTGTTTGAACTTGATGCAACAGTTTAATGATCATCCATTTATTCTAGCGTGGCAGCGCAGCTAGAACTCGATTACAACAGCATCGAACGAGTATTGGAATACCTCGACGTTGGTCAGGAAGCACCTGCCATCATAGAAAAGAGTAGACCTCCTGCGTATTGGCCCTCGAGTACGGGATCGCTCTACGTGGAGAACTTGACCATTCAGTATGCCCCGCATCTGCCTGCTGCTTTGCGAAACATTACCTTCAGCGTGAAACCCTCGGAAAAAATTGGAGTAGTTGGTAGAACAGGGTCAGGTGAGATTCAAGTACTTTGGTTTGCAGGTAGATTATTATCCAATTCTACAGGAAAATCGACATTGGCACTTTCACTATTGCGGATGATTGAACCAAGCAGTGGTAAGATATTGTACGTGGTCAAGCATGGTCGATTGGCTGTCAACTCAAAAGCGCTAAAGACTGGACAATATTGATATATCGACGATGGGCCTTGAAGATCTTCGAACGCGCGTTGTGAGTGATACTCTTCACCTTCTCTCCATATGCTAACCTTGAGTGTAGACGATTATTAGCCAGGATGTATCGCTCTTTTCTGGGACCATTAGAACGAACATCGACCCGCTGGAAGAACACTCGACAGAGGAACAGTTGGAAGTCATTCGACGATGTCATCTTTCTTCAGTTATCAAGCACACAGCAACGGAAAACGAGCCCAGCCTCCTGGACATGCCTGTTAGCCCTGAATCGCTGAGTGCAGGCGAAAAGCAGCTAGTTGCTCTTGCACGGGCGATCCTAAGACGGACAAACGTGATTATTATGGATGAGGCAACGTCTCATATAGATACAAACCTAGACGATCAAGTAGGACAGCGTTTTGCTCAACTTGCTTCAACTAATCGATAACGAATAACAGATCCAAGTCACGGTCAGAGAAGAAATGTCCGATGCTATTGTTATCACCATAGCACATCGTCTCAAGACTGTTATGGATTATGACAGGATTCTTGTGTTGGACGGTGGAGAAATTGTCGAGTTTGATGAGCCAAAGGTATTGCTGAGGAGAGAAGGAGGTACATTTAGAGAAATGTGCCGCAAAAGTGCAGACTGGCTCGTTTTTGCAAGAATATTATCGGTAGACACGTGACGTCATTGTCATAGATCAACACTAGCCACTCTATATGAAGTCCAAGGGCGAGCGGCGTTCTCTTTTCTTGTCATTCTTTCTCATTGCATCCGTGGCAGCGGGACCTGTTACTTCGCGCCGTGACTTGGGAGGAATATTCGGTGGCTTGCTACAGCCTGACGTTTATGGTCCTACAACGTCAACGTTACCGTCTGGATCAAGCACGGCTCATGGAACTTTTCAAACGGCGAGCACACTATACATGACGAGCGAGCCGACGAGGACTCGTGAAACAATAGCGAACCACGTTACGAGCAGTTTCGCAGGAACCAATCGCGAAAGCATGACATTAGCCACGGCATCGGTGGATTCTTGGCCGGGCAGTTCAACTAGCAGTTCATCTTGGGCAACGCCAAGTACAACAGAAACAACAAACTATGCGCAAGACGCGTCGCACATGTCGTCGGGCGAAGCAACGGAGTGGAAAGTGATCGGCATCACTATCTTCTGTATCACGGTTGTGGGAGCAATAATGCTAGCTGCCTTCTTTTCGGACACGTTGATAAAGCTGCTCAAAGATGTGTGCTTGGGCAGGAACCGGAAGCGAACGAAATGTGGGGAAGAGACTCTGGTGCCGGACTGGCAGAGGCGGAGTTGGGAGTACAAGATTGCGGACGAAAAAGGACACCGGTACCCGACTGTCTCGTCGTCGCTGCAGTCCATGACAGAGAGCAAACAGAGGATGGATCAGGCCGTGTCCTCTGTGGAGACGCCGCCTGCGGCATTGTACCTACCCGAATTAGACCCACATCCGTTGGATCCTTTGCTTCGTCGACCGAGCTGCAAATACAGGAACTGACGATATCTCAGAAAAACGTTTTATTAGATGTGATTTATATACTTGTGTCTGTTAGTTTGAGGATGACATGAACTAGACGTGACATACCGTATTAATCTATTCACTCTCGCATGCTGGCGGAAGCGTTTTCTCGAGATAGTTGGAGACAAGCAGTCCCGTGATGGCCACGGCGCAGATGCCAAGGGAGAATTTGAGACGGGTAGAGGCAGGTAAGGCAGCGTACGACTGTGCGAGAGAACGTGACATTAAGGTGTGGGAAAGATTGATCTGCAAACTGAGCGATCATGTTTACCGGCCTCGTATGTCGAACGAGCTGTTGAGCAGCAACCAAGCCTGGCTGATAGGGATCACAGATCGAACATATGGGCTCCGTGGCGGCCACGGATCTCGACGATAAAGGGTGTACGCTCACAATAGGTGACGCTGCGCCCGTTCTGGACGATTGTCACATTGGCGATTCAATCGCTGTCAACGGGGCATGTCTGACCGTGATAGAATTTGACAGGGAGGGCTGGTTCAAGGTCTGGCTCGCCAACGAGACGCTTCAGCGAACCAATCTCGGAGAGCTCACGGTAGGCAGCCTGGTCAACCTAGAACGTGCGATGGGTGCACATGTGAGATTCGGCGGACACTTTGTTCAGGTAAATAAAGACAGTGAACATGAGAATGTGGTATTCACGCGATGACAGGCGCATGTGGATTCAACGGCGACGATCACGCAGCGAGTGCCTGACGGGGACTCTGTGCGACTGACGTTCGAGCTGCCGGACGCGAGCCTGCTGCCGTATCTGATCCCCAAGGGCTACGTTACGGTGGATGGGGCGTCTCTGACGGTGACGGGAGTAGAGGACGAGCGCAGACAGTTTGGAGTGATGCTCATCAAACACACACAGGAGCGGATTACGGTGGGACAGAAGGGGGTTGGAGAGCAGGTGAATATTGAGGTGGACATGGTAGGGAAGTACGTGTACAAGAGCGTAGCCGCTGTTCTTGCTGGCGACGGAAGCGGTGCGTTGCGACGCGTCGTTGAGGACGTCCTGCGGCGGTAGAAATTCCATATCCGGTCCGGCCGCTTTATGGCTGAGACGACCATCCGAGCAAGGATCCGTCGCCGCCCTGCCTCGCCTGCGCGTTCCCCGAGGCCCACCGCCAGTCTCTCGCCCACGGCGCGCGCCCCGAGGCCCACCGCCAGCCTCCCGCCCTCGCGTCTGCGCTCGCCGCCGGTCAGAATCACCTCCAAAGTTTCTGGCGTCGCAAAGCCAAGCCATGGCCCAAACGACCCCCCACGACCCCCCTCCGCCTCCTCCGCCGTCAGCCCTCCCACAAGTCCCCCCATAGCCAACGCCCGGCCAGTCTTTTATCCCATCACCACCGCGACGCCTGCTGCTAATCCACACCGCTATGCCCCCTCTCGTCCCTCCGCTAAGAGACTCGGGTCTCCTTTTGGCTCGCTCAAGGTAGACCCCAACACGCCCCCCCTCTCTCCACCCATATCCGCCATTTCCATATCCTCACGCTCCTCCACCTCTCACAAGACAGACAGCTTGGCCACAAAGGACGGAAGCACTAGCCCCGAGTACTCACCCTCAGAAGACGACAACAGCGACGAACACAAGGTCAAGGCAGCCGCAAAGTCTAACCGCAAAGTAGCACCCCACCCTGCTTATCTCACTTCTCGGGCTGACCCATCTCGTAGATTGCAGACCTTGAAATAACCAACCGTTCCCTAATGGTCATCAACGCCTCATTGGAGACGGCAAAAAATAAGCAAGCTCAAGAAATCAGGGAATTACGCCGGAAGCTGCGCGAGTCCAGGCTGATACTCCCACCATGCGCATACAGGGCGGTCAAGTCCTCCCTAGACCACGACGATACAGATGACGAAGAGGACGGAAATGACGATGACGATGACAGTGATGATGTAGAAGAGACCGACCAGGTCTTCATCCGCCTTAAAGCCACGCTCGAAGCCCTCCTTGAATCAGGCAGACGCGCACTCGAGACCAAAGTCGCCGACCTCGGCGGAGCTGGAAGCGCAGCCAAAGTTTTGAGCGCAGACCAAGTCCGTTCCTGGCGCTATTCGTTGGCCGACGATGAGCCAGAACCTGACCAACCCCTCGGCGACCCTTGTCAAATTGCAGTCCCCGATGATGACGATGACACGCCACTAGACGACGAAGATATGATCTCTCATCGCAGTGTAAACTCCCTCAGTCCTCCGACTCCCCCAATACTAGTCACGCCTTCCCAAGAACCATATCCTTTGCTTTCGATGCATTTTTCCTTGAGGAACTCTTTCCATCCCGCACGACCTTGATACCCCGCACTGCATGATGTTTTGTCACTCATTTATTAGAGCATACATTTGCATGACTTTCTATCTTATCTATCTAACTGTTCTATGCATAAGTGTCTCCTTATTCCTCTGCGATTCTCTGAGCCCGTTTCGCCAACTGTTCTGCTTAGCAACGCAAGGCTTTGAAATTGCATCGAATAAAACTTACCGCTGCCGCAAGATCCAATTGACCAACTTGTACTGCAGGCTTCGACACTGCGCCTGGTTTCGGCCCTGGCGCAGGCATAGGCCGTGCTGCTGCCGATACAGGAGGTTTCATGGGAGGTTTGGTACCCCCGACTCCAGGTTTCGCGACGATAGGAGGCGGCTTTGGCTTTGATGCTACGGGTGGTACAGGCTTGGCTGCTGCAGTTTGAGTAGCAGGAGCGTTATTCTTTTTCCATGGTGGTGCAGACGACGCCTGGTTTGATGCCATTCCTGGAAACACGGCCACGGGTTTGGCCGATGCGTTCGCTACTACAAGTGCTGGTGGTTTGGGCACTGCAGCACGCGGAGGGGGAGGAGGCGCCACGGGTTCGGTCTTTGGAGGTACGAGCTCTAGGTAGTTCTCCGGCGCCCATCCCTCCACACCATCCTTCTTCATGAGCCACCACCCATTTTCTTCCTTCTTGACAAGTTCCAGAACGTCATCCTTCCTTAGTGTTAGTTCACCATCTTGTCCTTCAAATGCATACTTGGCCTTGTAAAGTGGCACTTTGGGTTGCGCAGCGGCCACTGGAGGGCTCGGAACAGCACGGGGAGGAGCGGGAGGTGGTCGGCTACCTCCAGAGGCGGATGATACCGGTTTCATCACGGGTGCTGCCGCAGGAATAGCAGATTTCCCGGGCAGCGGTCTTGATGCAGGCTTCGGCTTTGAAACCGTCTTGCTGGGTTTCTGAAAATATGTAATCTCAGCCACGGATGGCAGATACTCCAAATCCAGCTTACCTCGGATGGTCCGCCAGCACGCAACAGTTTTCCTTGGGGGATTGGGCGGACGGCACCGGGCTTTTTCTTTGCCGGTGGACGAGATAAGCTGTTCGGCGACTCTCCAGAAGGCACATGGATCGTGTGGCTCTTGTATAAATCATTCTTGGTGACAGTTTCGTCCTTGATAAACTTGATTTGTGCCTTTTTATCTTTCTTCTTATTGTATTCGATCCTGAGACCCCATGAACCGGGTCCAAACATAACCACAACTCAATGCAATCTACGTACATCGGTCCGATCGTAACATTTATGCTTGCTTGTGTCAACTTGAGTAGATGGGTCGTGAACTCTGTCTTGAAATAGCAACAGATGATGGGATCTCCCTCTTCTGAGATATTCGTATGTAATGCCTCGAAGAACGTCAGGCTTCTCAAGTATTTACGAACGCATGCACAAACCATCCAATCGTCCCTAAAGTTGGACATTAAAATACCCTTGATTGTCACAAGAGGTAGCTTTCTGTCCAATGTCATCTGTAATGTACCGTCTTTCGTAGTGGCAACGACAATGTATACCGCCTTGGGAGTCTATAGGACTGTAAGGCCGTGCGCGACAAAGTAGGCGAGAACTGACTAGTATAAGGTAGCGAGGACTAGGCTTGCTGGAGCGACCAAACTTGGATACGAGTAACTGAGCCTTTGCACTAAAAGTCACGGATTCAGAAGCTATTTCACCGTCATGCATTGTCAAGCTGCAAGTACCAAATTCAATCACGTACATCCTATGCTGCATGCAGAAGCCAATTCTGTACCAAGTGCACTCTTCCCATTAATGTTCAGATAGTCACCCCAAAATCGACGGTAGCTCAGGAGACTGAAGCGACGGCGCTCCTTACGCCCTGCGAGTATCTGGTGTCCGTAATCACGAATCTGGGAGTAGACAATGCCTTCTTTATTATTCTTCCAGAACCTCTGGATACGTCTGGCGCACTCTTGCTTGTAGCGCAAATAATTACGAAAAGCTCTTTGAATGCGAGCTGCCATATTGTGCCAATATTTATCACGCATAGCTTCCAAAGCGAACAGCTAAAAGGCTTGAGAACCTGTCATCAGATGACGATAATACCATACCGTTTCGGGATTCTTGATAAAGGCCTTCGTCACGCCCATCTGCCATTCATCCCTTGCAATTCCTGTGTCTTTCAAGATTTGCTCGCAGGCAGATTTAGAATCCCCTGCCCATGTGTACTCTCCAGCATAAGACGTGTTGGGAGATAAGAGGTAAAACCGCTCAACCATCTTCTCAAACGTGTTCCTATAAGCAAAACCGGCACGCCTCACGCGGATATTCTCCTGTAACCCCAAGTACTTGATTTGATGAAGAATACCCTTGGTGTCGTATTCGGTAGGGCTGCGATTTTGGTTTGGCTTGATCGTTCGGATATATGAAGGTTGTGCTTTCATCAGGTTATCGACAAGAGCGCCTGCGGATTGCTGGATGTACCATCAATTACAGACATTTCCGCAGACAAAGTAAATACCTTGATCCTGTCACCCGCGGAAGGTGGCCGTTTCTTGCTATTAGGATCCGGTCTATCCGGGAAAAGTGTCTGTAAAAACTGATTCCCGCTGCTCGCGACGAGATCTAGTAAATCCTTTATAAGGGAATCCTTATTTTTGTCTGTCATTCCTGCGACGTTGTACAGCACATCACCCGCATAATGGCGAACAAGAAATTGTGCGCCTCGAGCTTCGAAGTGCGGATTTGAAGATAGCATGGCCGTTCGTTGTACAAAACTATTGTCAGCTGCAGAGGAATCTGCGTGCGCTGTAGCGCAAGCATCATTGAGGGCCGCAAAAATGCCAGGCGGCCGACGTTCTTCAATCAAATCGCAAACAATTTTGTTGTTAAAGTACTTGATCTCCGTCCATTTTATCTTCTCTCTAACGTATTCTTCTTGTTCTGCCTTGAGCGTCAATTGAATGAAAATTTGCTGCAGTTTCTCGTTAACGTAGTTGATGCAGAGTTGTTCGAACGAGTTATCCTAGTATGCAATCAATTGATTACCCACAGAGAACGCATTGACCATGGCCTACTTCGAAAATTTCGAAGCCGAAAATATCCTAGCTTTCGTGAACATTGAAACAACAATGGGAAGGGCACGAAGTATACCAGAATGCCAATGATGTGAGCGTGAGCAGATCTTGTCTTCATTGAAATATTGATCCGAGATACAATCCATTCAAAGAGGTTATTATATATCGCCTTGGCCAGAGCATCTCTTCCTGCAGTTGCTTGCGTAGGATTGAGTGGTACATCATATACAGAACCGCGGCGCCCTCCCCTCTGCGTCTCGACCACCCTTGTAGTCACGACCTTCTGTACGAGGGCACTGTCAGCTTCCATAAGGTATGAAACAAAATCTGTGACGCTTGTGTCAGCAATTCTCGCATTGCCATCGTCCATTTCCTCGAATTGAACGTTTCCCAGCCAAAGTATGATTGCAAGCATACGAAATATTTCATTTTGCTCGTTCGGCGTCAGGCCAATTACTTGCATTGCTTTCTAAGCTGGAATGAGGATCAAGTGTCATAGATGCAATTAGGACTCACGAGCGTATCATGGTATTCCTTGGCATCATCAACATCCTGTACTTCTAAGCAGTTGCTCATACTGGTGTATGCATAAGATTCTGGACCTTGGAGACCGTAAATTTCTATATTCGAGATAAGAATGAAGGTTCAACATGGTTCTTCCATACACACCGCGGTAGTCATCAGACGCTCCTTTCGTAAATTGATAAAATATGTGAAAGTTGCGTTCATTCTCAATCTGGCCCACAACGCGGCCCTTTTCCAGAAGATAATTGGTAATCTGTGCACCCACGGGTTCACCGCTAGAATTAAACATGATTTCAAGGTACTTTCCCTGAACATGTTCATGAATAGGTGCAAGAGTAGACATGTATCAACATACATGGCGACTGGAATTGTTATTGCGTAGCGTCTTCGCACAACCAAAACTTTCTAATAGTGGGTTGGTCGCGAGAACCATGTCCTTAATCTCTTTGATGCTGCTGTCCTGTCCACCAGATACGGCAGCAATGTACTGCATAATGCGCTTTGCTGCTTCAGTCTTGCCTGCTCCTGATTCTCCGGATATAATAACGCATTGATTCTCATGATATGCATTCATATTGTAGTACGCGGATTCTGCTATGCTGAAGACGTGCGGTGGAACTTCTAAACGATTTTTGCCCCGATATTTCTGCAGCACGCCATCTGTGTATATGCCCAAATCTAGATAGCCAGATTTAGTCAAACAGACCGCGGTATTTGCAATACGTACCTTGGAATGGGTTGACAGAAATTAGAACATTTCCAATGTATGTGTAGATTTCGGCGTTAGTCCAGCGCTTCTGCAGGTTCTCGTTGACACTCTCGTTACTGATCGTGGATAACAAGGTCATATCGGAAACTCCAACTTGCTTCTTCTTAAAACCTTCTTTCCAGTCGGCCTATGTTCGCAGCACTAAATCAAGGTCTCCAACTCTTCCGCTTGCCATACCTTTGCAACCTTACTTGATTTCTTGGTGCCTGGAGTGACCTTCTTCCCTGCCTTCTTTGATGGCGCCTGCGTTGACGATGCATGGTCAACTGGAAAGGTGGAGATAAACCGGTGTTCGTACCATGTTAGTATAGGGGTGTGGTTAGAGGGCGAGATGCATCTCGATCGGATACTTTCGGCACTTGCCGATTCTGGATTTATTTGACATACTTTGCAATCCTTTCCAGTGTCTCTACTGCTGGCCGTAGAATATTATCTTCAACCCCCCCACCTTCACCTTTCACGATACTACTAAGTGCTAACACTAATCCAGCTTCTTGCGCCTCTCGTACCATAAATTTGAGAGTCGCGTCTTCAGTCGTGTTTGCAAATAAATTACGAACACAGACGATTCCCCGGTGAACAAGACCCGATTCCGTCAAATTTTCTTCTTCGTCCCTTTTATCTTCAGGGATTGACGAGGGGTCGATCAACAGCGTAAGGATATGCAATGCACGGTGTCTCTCTTTTTGAAGTATGACTATAGCCCGACATGCGTCGGCCGATATCGTTAACGTTGCAAGTGCACCAGATGCCGCCGCCCTAGTAGGTACGTCATCCACGTCGGACAACGCGAAAAGCACCTGTAATTTTGACCTCGTCATTGCTTCATTTTCGCCACCACCATACTTCTCAAAGATATCGTCCGAACCGGCAATCAGATTGCATATCAGCTCCATCGCAGCCCTCCGAACTAGAACATGATCTTCGAGCAAGAGAAGTTCCACTCTGCTCACTAGGCCATCTGCCTTTGCGATGCGCGAAGCCAGCTCAGGACTCCGAGTCGCAAGATTGGTCAACGCCATCATTGCTTCAAAGCGTTGCAACAACGATGCGGACTCGTGTTGCATCATGACGGAGAAAGGCCGAATAGCATCGTACATCGCACCTTCGTTGGGCCCAAAGACCTGCATGGGTGATGATGTTATAGCTAGCTTAGCCAGCGCCTGTATTGCGTCTAACGGAGTATCGTCCTTCCCCCCAGTCTGCTTCGAGTCCTTAGTAGCCATGAAGTTGTGTTTGATAATGAGTCCCAGGATTTTCGCTCCTCCACTCTGCAAGACTTTCCCTCTATGATCCTTGTCCTCGATGATACTGAGCAGTGCCTTGGATGCACATAATCTGATACCACTGCTCTCCATGTATGAAGATGTAACTCCAAACACATCCAACACTTCGGCATCAACCATTCGCCGAACCCTTGCCTTGACATGGTGGTCGTCATCTAACTTCACTGTTTCCCCTGAGGGACTCTTGCTATTCGCATTGGCCATCTTCTTGAGTTTTTCAACATGTTGTTGTTCTTCTGTCAGCCGTGGGCGATATGTGCATATGTTTGTGACAAGTAGAAGGATCCCATAGAGCAGCGAGTTATAGGATACATCCGAAGACGCTGTTCTTCTGCGCGGTGCAAGGCTAAAGACTGCTTTGAGAAAAGCCTCGTCTTTGGACAACTGCTCCTTGATCCGTGGATCGACGCTGAGGTATGCAAGACCTTCAACAGCATCTCGCACTGACGATTCCTCGCCACGAATGACAAGTTCTTTCATCAATTCTGCGAGATCATTTTCGTTCATGCCTAAGGATGAGTCTTGCGTGACTTCTGCAGAGTCAGCCGCCCACCCTTTTGATAGCTTGATAAGTGCAATCGCCGCAGCAGCGCGAACTTTGGCGTCAGCTATTTGTCGAGATTCAGCCTGCAGCCATTCAGTCACCTCGGATGTGATTATTGATCTGCACTGTTTATGACCGCACGCTTGTGAAAGCAGGTGTGCGATGGCGAGGTTTACCGATGGTATAGGCAGAATATCAGTAGTCTCCATGATTTTCGAAAGCATCCCATCCTTTCGAAATATGATAGAGGCAGACTCCCAGTCAACCTGGAAAAGAGCGCAGAAAAACAATGCTGCTACCATAATCGAACGTTCATCGCAGCTATCCATGCGATCCACGATGGAACGTTCGAATTCCGATACTAGGCGGTCCGTGGCTGGGTCAGGTTGCTTTCCTCTGACGGTTAAAGCATTACGAATACTTTGACAATAAGATGAAAGTATCAAATATGCTTTGGATCGTTGAGATTCCGCCTGTGAAGGAGCGAACGATGACACTAAATCATCGAGTTCGTTTGGGAGAAGCGAAGTTGGCCCCTGTTGAGTCTTCTTTATAAGAGCGTCGATGTTTGTAGTCATATTGGTATCTGGCACGATATCGAATAGTAATGGAATAATGTAGCTGGTGCGAGAGGCGTACCGAATTGATTCTAAGTTGAATCGCGCTTTCACCAATACCCACCCATGACCGATGATCTACAATCGGAAAATCACTCCACCGAAGTCAGGAGATCTTCAGTCATAGAAGCAGGAGATAGTGTCTTGGTAAAATTGCCAAACGCAGAGGTTCGTAGCGTCAAAATCAACAAAAATTCGTGGGTGTTATATTTTGTACCTCCTAGTTCCAAAGTTGACACGGTACCAGGACTATACTCCTCGGAAGGTTCGGCTCATTCCACGCCAATGAATTGATTGGCCAACCATATGGCCTGGCATATGAAATCGCGGAGAAGAAATTAAGGACTATACCAGCTCGTACCGTCCAGGTAGTCGGTATGATGAATTCTGTCCATTTTGGTCTGACCTTACGCGTCTCTATCTTATACAGAGGATACAGACGCCACAAACGAGCACATCAATGACGAAGAGTGTGTGCAACCTCTGACACTGCAGGAAATACAAGCTTTGAAGAAGGCGGGGGTACATGTTTCTGTAGGTTTTACTTTTATTTTTATTGTTGAACACGACCGGATCCCTTGCTTTTAGGATATCATTAAGAAGCAGATTGAAATGCATGCCAATTATTCACTAAAAACCGAATACAGCAAGGAAAAATACAAGAAACGGAAAGAAGCGAAGTGGGTAGTTCTTCAGTACCAGTAGACCAGTTATTAACCATTTTTCAGGTATTCGAAATCATTCACAACAATTGAACCGACTCTCTACAATGTGTGCAGTTACTGGTTTGAAAAGGACCATGATCGAATACGAGATATTCGGGGGGATACTCTATCTCAGATGCTCAATCTCGCAAATGTACGACCTGGCGGAAGATATATCGCTGTCGATGATGCTTCTGGACTGGTGGTGGCGGGGATTCTTGATCGTCTCCGAGGCAAGATATTCCTCGGTTCCGTTTGTCACGGCCCATCTGATCAATCGTTCGCTGCAGGAGAAGGAAGACTATTGACAATATGCGGGACAGATTCACCTCCGGCATATCCGGTGCTTGGCAACATGAATTTCAAACCAGAAGAAACGCAAGCCGTCATATCAACACTTAACTGGGCAACAGCAGACCCAGACCACGCACCACGTTCGTATTTCGTCTTATTTGTAGTACCCGCTTCACCATCGAGTTCAGTGGTTCCCCCTTCTGAATTACCTCCAGAAG
Organism: Amanita exitialis; assembly: GCA_023014455.1. Lineage (NCBI taxonomy): Eukaryota > Fungi > Basidiomycota > Agaricomycetes > Agaricales > Amanitaceae > Amanita > Amanita exitialis. The sequence goes on from JAEBUR010000002.1 coordinate 737,192, forward strand.
AAATTCGCTCTGAGAGGCAGAAATCTAGATTAAAGAAGCGCAAGACCATGAACGACGTTCTTCATGCAACGCGGAATGAGTTGTTCAGCGGTGAATTTGACGCGTGAGTTGATCAATTTATTGCCAAATTCACGATTGACCAGAAGCATTACAGTCTCATTGTCGCGAGCGAATATGATCCGCATTCCACCCTCGACGCACTGTTTCCATTCTTAGCAGGATCAGCTTCCATAGTGGTGCATAGTCCTTATGTTCAGGTGCATTATTGGTCGCTATAACCTGCGGAGTCTAATGTACTTCCAGATCCTAGCTGATTTACAGAATAAATTACGTGCACATCCTCAATATCTATTTCCCAATGTCACCGAAGGGTGGCTCCGACAATACCAGGTTCTGCCTGGCAGAACACATCCAATGATGTCCATGTCTGGATCTGGCGGCTTCATACTTCATGCGATTAAGGTATACGATGACCCAGATGCCACCTCGGTTGTCTCACACCGACACCAGACAAAAAAACCACGTACATCAGAGCAACAGGCTGAATGTTCTATAGTGCAGGAAGAGGGAGGTTACTTCATGGCGGACGACATATGATAATGATAATGGTCGTACATTGATGTCTGATGTAATAAAAAGTTTATAGATGTGTGATAGTCCAAAATATTACTTACAGGGCGGTTACATCCATTGTAGTCAAACAACATGCGTCACAATACGATACCAGCTTCAGCGATTTCCGGAAACAGGGTGGCAACAATCTGAACGAAGTCAGAGAATTGCTCAATTTTTCCAGTCGCAATAAATACCTCATCAAGTATTGTATATGCAATATGTTGATTCAGACGCCGATTTTGCAGAACGGCAAAGATCCTTCGAGCCCCTCTCCTGGCATTTGAACGACCAATCATATTGGCTGCTAGGTCTGGCACTAACGAAGACAATTTCTTGTTGGCCTCTTCACGACTCCATTTTTTATCCTCCGCTGTACGGGAGGGATGTGACGTCCTTAGTTGACCACCAGGCCACAGTGTGTCACGGAAAAGGTTGACGAAGGGGAAGATGCTTGGTTCGTTGAGAGAAGATTTGACCTTGTCTCGAACTTTCCTGTTTCCGTTTGAGATGAGTACTCGCCAACTTTTCATTGTAGGTCTCTAACCTTTCAATCGTTTCCCCGAACACTTGTTGGAGAATGATCACAATAGCCTGTCTTCTTAGCCAGTTATTCTTCTTGTCAAGTTCAAAGACCGCCAGGATGAGGTCGCATATGGGCTCTGAGAATGTCGATGTGCTGGTTTCGCCCTCCAGGGGTTTTAAGTCTCCCGGAAGCTGTAAGAGTGATCCGATTTTGCCTGCAGCATTCAAAGCCTGCGCAACGTAATCTTCATCATTGACACGGGAACCAACGATACCAGCAAATTCCGCTGCTTGTCTCGTAAGGCGTTGGATCATCACATCCAACATAGAAGGTCCAAAGAACATGTCGTCGATGCTTTCAGTCACTGAGCGATACACTGTACGAACAAGATTGGTCCCAGAGAAGACCTTTCCGTTGTTCTCCTGGTGTTGGGCGGCAACAAAAGGAGAATCGCGAGATAAAAAGGAGCGAAGTTCTTCACTTTCACAGACCAGCGGGATAGCTACAACGCTCTAAGAGTATTTAGGAAGTAAGACCGAGGAATAATAACGTGCTCACTTGTAGATATTTCTCTAGCGCCACCTTTCGATTATCAAGAAAACTACCGGTCAAAGGCACCACCAGACGTTTCCCCGGAAAGTCAAGGTTCCGAACTAAAGAGAAGCGCTCTCGCAGTTTAGTGTGCATATTGAGAAATTCATTATATCGCCTTGCGACTACCCATCCTGAAGAGAACGAACCATCTGACGCCAGCTGCTGCACTTCGATGAGGTAGCGAACGACAGACTTTCCCGCCTCATCAGCCGTTGTGGAGCTCACGATCGACACTCGGGTTCGATCAGATAAGAGTCGATTGGCAGACTCCTGCTGTTCATACTGTGCTTTCTGGAACTGCAATTGTTTCGCTTCACGCTGTATAGCAGATTTGGATTTCTTTAGAAGTCTTAACTCCTGCGTATCACCGGTCAATTCGGCTTTCTTAAGCAGACTGTCAAGCAACCCGTCTTGAGTGTGAAGTTTTGAGATTTTCTCTGCTAGACTGCGCGATTTCATGCGAGAGTTGCAAGTCTCCTGGACCCGCCAGTTCAAATGCTTCATGGGCAAATTCTCTGTCTTCTTCCTCGAGATCTTTGCTTTGGATATCCTGCTCGGGTTCATCATCAAACATGGGTTTTCGTCTTCGCTGATCGAAGCTAGGACTGTCGTTTCTTGGATGTTCCAGGTCATTTACGACAGGGCTCAATGTTGTGCTTTTTTGGTCCAAAGCAACAATGTCCGTTAATGCCGCATGTATAGCCTCCATGCGTTTCTCTTCTGCTCGTTGCATTTCATCCTCTGGATCATTAAACAGTGGAGTCCTGCCAGGCTCATAGGCGGGATCGGAAATGGGTGACATAAGAACTTCAATGTTCGATGGCGCAGACCGTGGAAAAGAATCCGCCGATGCGCCGCCTATTGATGATTGTTTAGACATGGAACTTATGCTTCGATGCATGGGGGATGGCTCAGGGAGCGGCAGCGAATGAGGCGCAAGCCCAATGCCAGCCTTGGATAGAGCAGTGATGCCGGGAAGTAGTCCAACGGACAAAGAGCGCTTGACCCGCACTGGTGTTGAGACATTCGATGGTTCATCTACATGCATCGAGTTGGCGAAATCCGCGTCGCCCAATGCTCTGAACCAAAGTTCGGACCGCTCAAAACTCTCGAAATCTTGTTCCATCGCGCGCTCAACTTGCTTTTGAGCCAACAGAACACAACGGCGAACCTTTCTACGGAAGGCCTCTGAAGGAGTTGTCTCGTTTCGGGCGAAGTCGCGAATGACGTCGGCATACTTATCGGATATGAAGCCCAAGGCTGGATGTGGATTGGAACTGGAAAAATACAACTCGTGAATCATTGAGATATCTTCCTTTATCGTGATAGAAGCGGCCTGAATTGGTTCATTCTCGTTTTCTGAGGAATCTGAATCTACTGATTCAAGTGGGTTCTTGAAGCTTTCCACCGTCAACCAGAATTGTACCAGTAAGGATCGATGGCGACGGTCCATGAATTCCATGAAATATGACAAGGAATTTGGATTACGCAAGATATCGCGTAAGTTGAGCGTCGACTTTGGTTGGGCTTCTGTAAACGTTGCTTGCTTCTAAAATCAGGCTGAAGTCGGGCGCTGTCCTTTTTCGATCCCGAAAGACTCACAGGAGAATCTCCACCGCCGAGGACGACGATCCGTTGCTCCACCTTACGCTTTGCCGTGTACAGCCGGTCCAGAAAGGCTACTACATCTTCCGTTTTTTCGCCATCAATCCAATCTTCGTTCTCATGATTTGCTAGATAAATTGATTAGCAGCTACTAACAGATGGTGAAAGACTGTAAGCGCACCGAGTAGGAGCCGAGTTCTCCGTATCTCCCCAACAATGTCGTTCTTCAGTCTACGGGCATCTAGAAGCGATGCACATCTATTGATACTACGGAGAAAAGATTCAAACTGGCGCATATTTGTACGAATAGTTATCGTATCTGTGGCACTTGGTGCATCCTGACGAACATGCGGCGATTGTGATTCAAGAACATCACGAATTTTACTTATAAGTTTCCTGGACAAAGTTTAGAAAGCCTCCCCCATATTGATTATAACGTACTGCTGATGGATAGCAGCGCCAGCCTGCGAATGAGACCACTCTTGAGCACACATGAAATTGTCAATATACCAGTTACATACCACCCGATCAATAGCCTGATTCCAAAAGTCTGGGTCTGATACCATATCCATTACTGGGTACAACACAGTGCATGCAAGGATTTCACGGATAACGATGGTGAGAACCTTGCTCTTGGCATCCTTTTCAGGGAGCATATAGGGCAACATCCGGTCCACCAGCAACCGAAGGTGCATTTCTTCCGTTTGTCTCGTGAACGTTGTCGACAAGTTTTCAATAGCGGGATGCAGTTTCCCCGAACCTCCCCCGGCATACTTATTCGCAAGCAGGATGTCAAGTTCATCTGATTGCGTCAGACGACGTTCGAGGTCTGCGCCGCGCAGGGCAACCTCTGACTGGCGAAACTGTTCAATGTGAGCAGTGATCTTGGGGACTATTCGTCTGACAAGGAATGCGGGAACATCGACAGCACTAGCCCTGTCCATGAGCCTTTGTAAGGACTGGTGGATAAGCATAGTCACGGCCTGAGGGAAGGAAGGGGAGGACGATATTTCGCGGTACCAGGACTGGACAAAGTCCCTAACCACCAGAGAGATGAGGTCATTCAAAGCCTTGGAGAGTTGCGGGGCCTGAGGCACGAGAGGCGAAAGAGCGAGATGTTCATTCAGCGACCATTGCGAGCGAGTAGTGAGTGCCTGCCATGCAGCGGGCGTGGAAAAGGCGAGGGGTCTGGCTGCGTCAGTAAGATTAGGGCAGGGGAGGCGCCGGGTGGAGTCAAGCACATGTCCTAGATATACGAAGAAGACGAGAAAAACAAGGAGAAGAGAGGCGATGAGCAGAGGAGAAAAAGCGAGCAGCAGCCACGGGGAGGAGAGGATGCGGAATACGAACGGCAGCAGGACAGAGAGCACGCCGACCAGGACGACAGCCGACGCGCTGACCATCGCCGTCCAAGGTCTTGGCTGCGCACCACGTGACCGCACACACCTACAGCTATTTTCGTGGCTCTACCAGCCTACACGCTGAAGCAGCAGTCATGAGGATGAGGGGATGCGGAATACAAACTGATAGAAAGTACGCCGACACCCGGCCCGCCGACCATTGCCTGCATCGACTCGTCGAGTCTCGATGCCGCTTCCAACTCGGCAGCGGTCGTACCACGTGACCATATATCTATAGCTATTTTCGTGGCCCTGTCTGCCTGAACGCTGACAATTCCATGTCGGCGCCGTCTTCTGCGGTTGTTTCTAAGCCGAGGTATTTGTCAACAGCAGAAGGCTTCGTCTGTGGTGGACTTGCTGCGTGCATTGCAGTCCGTATTTCCGCTCCCTTCCTCCATTCCCGCTCACTTCCTTCCCTAGGTCACGGTATCAAATCCAGCAGAAGTCGCCAAAACTCGATTGCAATTGCAGGGTGAGCTAGCAAAGAAGACTAGCGTGAAGGTTTACAATAACGTTTTCGATGCTCTCCGAAAGACGTTCAATAATGAGGGGATTCGAGGCGTGCAACGAGGACTAACGCCCGCTGTGAGTTTACCTCGTGTCTGTCCTTGTCCAGCTATTGACTAGCCATTTCAGTATGCATATCAAGTAAGTTTATGCGCCATGCACCCCTTCTGACAAGTTTACGTAAATGAACAAAGATGCTGCTCAACGGTTCCCGATTAGGTCAGTTAACGACTAGTCATGTCATCCACATGCTTGAATATGCGCCGTAGGATTATATGAACCGTTTCGACGCGGCCTAAATAACTTAGTGGGTTGGCCGGCTGAAAACCAGATACCTCTGACATCAGTCATGGCAGGCGCGTCTAGCGGTGCAGTCGGCGGTGCGTGGTCCATCTCAAAATAATAATTCATCTCCTCGGACCTCATTTCGGCTTTGTAGCTGCACTTGGTAATCCATTATTTCTGATAAAAGCCAGAATGCAGGTCTGTGGGGCTTCGAGCAAGAGCGGTGCAGAGATTGACTCTTGCCTTAGGCATATTCACCTGCACTTCCTGTTGGCGTCCAGCGTTATTATAAGAACTCCTTTGATGCTTTGGCAACCATCTTCCGTACGGAAGGTTGGCGTGGATATTTCCGTGGAGTGGACGCTTCTATCCTTCGCACGTCAATGGGTTCGTCAGTGAGTACTAGATTTCTTTCTGCCTCACAGAGTGTCAGGCTAATGACGGTATCAGGTACAATTGCCAAGTTATGAATATACCAAGAATCTGCTCGGAAAAAACGGAATCATGTCAGCTGACAGTGTGGCGACCTTCCTTGTCAGCGGCTCAATTTCCGGAGTCTTCGTTGTAAGTAGTGTCCCTTGAGCAAACGAAGGAAACTTATGGAGTCTTGCTAGTGTCTTGTGATGCAACCTGCTGACACAGTAATGACATTTCCCCAAACTTATCCTTCTCTTACACCCAAACATAGGCAACGACCCGAATGTATAACCAACCTACAACTCAATTGCCGAATGGGAAGGTAGTTGGTACCTTGTATAAGAACCCAATTGACTGTTTATGGAAAACCTTCAAAGCCGAAGGCATGTATGGCTGGTATAAAGGTAGGCGCCTCTGTTCAAAAGCCTCACCAGTAGCTAACAACTTTGTAGGCTCCACAGCACATTTCCTACGTATTGCCCCACACACGTGAGTTGTCCCATCCCGTCGTTCTCATAATTAATTCGTGAATAGGATCATCACCCTGACCATGAGGGACGTCATAATCAGGTTATACACGAGGGCAAAGTTCGGAAACTTGGATGATCACACCTGATCTCCGCGTGCAATATAATGGGTCGGATCATACCATACTTGGTGTCCTTCCTCATTGCAAGGCAATTGATAATTAGATGGAGAATGAAAGCATAGAGCTGCGTCACCTGATCCTTCCAACATCTTGGCATATTAGTACTCCAATAAGCGTAATATATCTCATGGTCATGAAAGAACATTAACGCGTTAGATCGTAAGAGCATGCTAAACGTGTACAGTTCAACCACAGATGTCGGGGTATTCGAAGCTCGTCGGATCGTGTGGGATCCAGCCATTTGCCAAACCTGCTTGATATGACCACTCATCCGTACTTTCCGTCTTCCAAGTCCACATTAGCCAACCTTGGCCTCCCCTCTCGAACGCGATTACTTGCGCTTCCCACATCTGTCTCAAAAACTTCTTGAAGCTAGAGCTAAATGTTGATGCCCTCCCTGTCATCCCTGTGCAGCTCCCAACATATGTTGAGCCCGATTTTGTTCCGTCATAGCGAGCTCCGACACCACGGCCGTTCAAATACTTGGCGCAATCAGTCATTGCCGGCACCCATTCTCCCACGAGAGGCCAGAGGGTAAAGTCTCGTAAGTTCGAAGTCGCACTGCAGGCCGTTTGAATATGTTGAGATTGACTCTGGGATACGCCCTGTTTTGGTTTGTTTAATTAAAAAAGGGTGTGATCAAAAGTGTGAGTAGGCACTCACGGCCTGAGAAAACACTTGATAGATATGGGTATCCATTAAAACGCCCTGATAGTTAGGAGGTGCCATAAACCCGTTCCAGTAGCTAGGAGGCTGGAACGCATCATGCAGAACAACAACAGTATTACTCTGCTGTGGGGTATTATTGGGATATCTATGGATTGGTGAGCTTGGCATAGGGAGCCCTACGGTAAAAGGTTTACCGAATATTCCCATAGCTGTCAAGCCAGTACTGTCACAGGGTCACCAGAGAAAGACTTTGCATGAACTTAACGACAAACCTGTCTGACGACACTCAATACGGAGTCCCCCTCAAAACCAGCTGGTCTATCAAAGCAATGTCAGCAAAGGCAAACCATTGAGCCACTATTACTGACTCGTTCAATGGTGCTATCCCCACTACCACAGACGAAGAACCTTGATACGTCTTGGCAAGTTCCTTGATGATATTGTCAGTGCGTTGCACATTCGTGTTGCTCTCCTGCCACGTCCTACAGGCTGGTCATTTGTCGTAAAAAGACAAGGTAGATTGGGTTGCTCACGGGTACGAGATCCGATGACCAGAATTGTCAAATCTGGAAGACGATCAGGAAAAGCAAGAACACTGTCGAGACTACAAACCCGTTTTGACTACCAGGCGCTCCTGAATACAACTATGTCAAAGCATGGTAACAGGGATACATAGAAACACAATAACCATGCAGATCAATAATGAGCTTCAGTCCATGATTCTGCGCCCACGTTACAGCCTTTCGCAGGTACGGCAATTGTCCTTGAATATATGGCTCGCCATCTTGTACATCGAATGCCCAATAACCGATCGGCAACCTCACGTGGTTGAGCCTGCAATGCGGATCAATCATAGTCAATCCGTTGATAGTTATCACTAACCCCGCCGCAGCAATGGCCGCGAAATCAGACTCAGTGATCCATGTGTTCCAGTGATTCGTCAACGTGTTAATAGCAGTCTGCCTGTCTTGTGAAAAAAGACTGAAAGTCCATTCATCTACGATCCTGGAATCTCCGGTATTATCAAAGATGGATGGAGTTATCCATGGCTATTAAAACATTAATTGCAAAACATGATCATGCAACTAATCGCCACTCACTTCAAGAACTAGCCAACCACCGAGGTTGACGCCGCGGACTTTCTGAGAACCATAAGCAAAGCCCCAGGCGGATATTTGAGGTAGTAAAGACAAGCCAAGGATGGCAACCCCGATATAGCGTGCTAGTACCATGAAGAGGAAGGGAACGGACACGAGAAGCACCGTGTGTAGCGCCAGTTTTATATTGGCATGACCAGGGAAGGCGGGCACTAATCAAAAAATCAAAGACAGCGTGCTTTTAGGTACAAAGGCAGCGGCAACCCGATCGTCTTCTGCTCGCATCAGGATGGTTCAATTGATGGTAAATCGGCAACATCCAGATTTAGAATTCAACTTACCCCATAAGCAGTCTAGGCAGCTGGCAGCATGAATGCATTTCACGTGGATTGCTGTTAAGTTTAGTGAGTTTGGACGTACAAAGGGACAGATTTCTCGAAGCACCGGACATGGTCCGGCTGCCTGATGGGTCACTCAGATGTGGCATCATTAATGCAGTAATCAATGTTACCAAACGTGTCTTGGTCGACTCCCGCGAACGGAAAATAGCTGCATATTGGTTTGCGTCTACAGGAGAATCAGTGTCAGCATACCATCAATGTGGCACCAGTGATTCTGTATCATGAAGTAGATCGCAGTAAAATCGAAGTTGTAATGCGCGCCGCGACAGCCATGGCCATGCAATGCGGAGAAATTTTATTTTCCTTGGTTTCACGTAAAATCCGGCGATGGTGGGTTTGTCGTAAGCTAGATCGGGCGCGGCAAGTGCCGGCATTGTATCTCAGAGCTAACACCCATTGCATCTAACTGGTAGACCGTAACATGACCATCGATTTACTTCGCCAGCGCTATGAAGCCGCTGATCAAGGCCATCTTTTCAATTTCTGGAGCGATCTCTCTGAATCAGAGAAGGCTGTTCTCGCTGCCCAGCTCCAGGCCATCGATGTCGAACGTGTAAATCGCATCTACAAGAAGGCCATGGCAGCCGAAAAAGAAGCGGCCAATCTCCCTGCAGCATCGGAATCTATTGAACCTCTCCCTAGGGAGGCGACGGAATCAGTCGGCTCATCCGACCGTGACGTGGAATGGAGGCGGATTGGACTTGGCGCGATATCTCTTGGCCAGGTGGGCGTTTTACTGATGGCTGGCGGTCAGGGTACGAGGCTGGGTAGCACCGCCCCGAAGGGCTGCTACGATATTGGTCTGCCTTCCCATAAGTCTCTTTTTCAGTATCAAGCAGAGCGTATCTCCCGCCTACAGACCCTTGCAGAGCAGGAATTCGGGAAGCCAGTTGGCTCAGTGATTATTCCCTGGTATGTTATGACGAGCGGCCCTACTCGCTGGGAGACGGAGAATTTCTTCAAGAAAAATAGCTTTTTCGGCCTCGATGTAAAAAATGTGATTTTCTTCGAACAGGGTAAAATCGTCTCGCATCTATGAACCGCACGTTCATACCTGATATAGGAACATTGCCTTGTCTCACGATGGACGGCAAGATTATATTAGAAACTCCATCGCGTGCAGCCGTTGCTCCAGATGGAAACGGTGGGCTTTATGCGGCCACTAGAGCTCCACTCTTCGATACGGATAAATCGCATACCGTCCTTTCGGATCTTAAGCGTCGCAACATACTGTATGTTCATGCCTATTGCGTGGACAACTGTCTAGTGCGCGTTGCGGACCCTCTCTTCCTCGGCTACAGCATAGAAAAGCAAGCAGATTGCGCTGCCAAAGTTGTGCCCAAAGCCCATCCCACCGAATCTGTGGGAGTTGTTGCGCGTAGAGGGGACAAATATAGTGTGGTCGAATATTCGGAAATCTCAAAGGAACAAGCGGAACGCCGCGATGCTATGACTGGTGAACTGGCTTTCAGGGCTGGAAACATTGCCAACCACTTTTATACGACCGCCTTCCTTGACAAGGTTGAAACCTTCGAAGAAGAGTTAGCATTCCACGTAGCACGTAAGAAGATTTCCTATGTGGATGTCAAGACTAAAGAACAGGTCAAGCCTACAAAGCCTAACGGGATAAAGTTGGAGTTGTTCGTTTTTGACGTCTTCCCGTTCACTCAACGTTTCGCCGTCTTGGAGGTGGAACGGAGGGAAGAATTTAGCCCCCTGAAAAATGCTCCTGGAACTGGCAGTGATGATCCAGAGACCAGTCGTCGAGATCTTCTCGCACAGCACAAGAGGTTTTTGGAGCGAGCAGGCGCTAAAGTCGAAGAGGATATTACGATTGAGATATCACCTTTGGTGAGCTACTCGGGTGATGGTTTGAATGCCATCAAAGGTAAAACCTTCATCAAATCTGGTATCATTGGGAATGTTGAGGAGTTGGACATCCTGACATGAACTATGTATACCTCACATTGAAGTCATTGATTTTCATACTATTCAATTTACTGAACTTTGCTCTCACATCAGGATGTTGCCGATACATATTCAATCACACATTGTTAACGTTGATCCACCAATGAACGCGGCGTGGATGATATTTCCATGAGTACATGACTAGTGCCGCTATCCACCCATCGGACTATCAGCCACCTTTTTATTCATTCTTGGTGCATTTCTTTCCAATTCTTCTCGTACGGACGCTATTAGTCGTTGTATGCGTTCGGCATTTGGCTGATGGGGGTCCAATCAATGGATCACTACCCAGCATACATGATACTGACCACGTACCTCTTTACAGTACGTAATGAGTCGCTCCACGAACGTAGAATGTCCGTTCTGAGCCTCCTCGACGTCTTTTTTGAGGCTCTGATTCTATGGATGCAATGACGTTGGCGATGGGTTCAAAATGTACATGAACGTGAAGACATGAGAATGATGGTTTCTGACGGATGCTATATTATGTGATTGAGGAATGAACGCCTACCTCTTCATCGAATTTGTCAGCGCGTGCCTTCTCGCCTTCCGCCAGTTGTTTCTGCTCAGCAGCACGAGCCCTAGACAATAGAACTTCCAATTCTTTGGAACGGATAACACATTCGAAATGTCGCTCGCGCAACTCGTATAAGCGCAAGACCTCCTTCAGCCTTTCACGGACGCTGCAAGCGAGGATGTGTTAACTCAGCAAAGTGAAGTGGTCAAAGATCCCCCGACTACAACGTACACTCCGTCAAAAATTTCTTCTACTGTTCGCTTGGCCCTGAAAAGTGTGATATTCAACTCCAATAAAACTCTACTTTTCATATACCCACTCTTGGGGATCATTTGACCAATGCTTTTTCAGTTTTTCGCGATGAGGCTCAACCTTCTCATGCTAACGAATTCGAATAACGAATCAGCGTTTCACAACGTAGTTGTAGCCCTTGCAAGTGTAAAGATACGGCATACCACTTACCCATTCTTGGTTTCCAGGCCCATCCGTCAAATCCATCAATTCCACAGCAAGAATTTCGTCACCCTCCTCCATGTTTGCATCTTCTGGTGTCTGATCAGGTTCAAGTGACCTTCCATTGTGGGTAAAAATGTATTGTAGTGGCGGCTTTGACGGTGCTACAGTCCCAGAAGAATTTATCCCGTCAGTGACGTTAGTCACAGAGCATGAACCTGAACCGATCTTGTCTTCATCTATGATCACCCCGCCAATATTTCGGTCGTCTTCCAGCTTTTTCCCGTTGGTTTTTTCCATACGCGCTGTCCATGCGTCGAAAAGGCGGGAGAGTTTAGTCTTGCGCGAGATCTTGAAAAATAATTCTGCGCGATAACGACACACGACTTTGATGACAATGTCAGGCATCTCGCGGTATTTGAGCTCTTGCATTTTCACCCTATCAGAGCGTTTGGCTAGATCGTTCTTCATTTGGAGAAGCTGGAATACATATGAGAATTAATAGCACACAATCAGAAAACACCAGCCTCATCCTGGGCATCTTCGACACTTTGTGCTAGACGTTTCCCGTCTTCCTGCAAATCGACTTAGGCGTACTGTGCTGTTCATCATTTTCGCAAACCCACCCGTAGTCTCTTATTGTCCTGATTGGTGTCAAAAGATGATTTGCTGAGCTGTCAGCGCTTAAACATGCCTACCTTCTGAAGTTCGCGCGCAAGATTTTCCATTTTAGCCTTGGTTTGATTAGCTTTAGTGAGCTGACTCTTGGCTATTGTGGTGATGTTGTCAACGGAATGGCGGATTTCATGGTGACGATGGAAACTACCTGCGTCCTTGTCCTTCAACAGCTTCTGCTTTTCCTTTGCGTGGTCTCGCTCTAGTCGTTTATACTCTGCAAACTTGAAGGGATGTTTAGTGACCGGTGACCAGTGCAATGAGGGCGGAACATACGAGCTCTATATACTTTGCATGTATCGCGCTCTCTCCTAGGCCGCGAACGGACTGCTGGGCTTCCTCGGCTAATGGAAGCATTAGTGACAGACAAACAGTATAACGTTGCACCGTACATACCAAATCTGCGTTCCTCCTCTTCCTCCAGGACCTCCTCCTCTTCCAGCGCCGCAATTCTGCTCCTGACGCTTTCGTACATGGTAACTGGATCGACCGGTGGAGGATCTGTCCGCTTCTTTACTTTGGTATTCTGTGTATGCTGGCCATTGACCTGTCTGTTCTGAGGCTGGTGGCTTGGGGGCGCAGGAGGCGCGGTGGTAGGTACCGGAGGAGCAGGGCCTATGGGATGTGACTTGTGTTGCCTGGTCGACGCGTGCTGCGGCGGTTGTGCTGCTGTTGTGGAATTCATGGAAAAGTGCAACTCTTCGGGTAACGGCGTTGGCGGTTCCCCGAAAAAGGTCCGATTTGTTTGCCCGTGTCTCCTCACTCTCTGCCTCATCGGTTTTCGCTTCGTCTGCTCACTTCCACAAGTCAAAACTATCAGCTTTTTATTTGTTCCAGCTCAATTACTTTGCTGCAATTCCAAGCGATATCGTGTTGTGTGACATTGTGTTACCTGTTGTGACGCCTCGCGTCGCGTCCAGTATGCGCCGCTCCAGTAAGTGCTTCGCTACTGTTTTGCACGTGCGCCGACATTCACAATACATAGATACTTCGTCAATGTCCCCGCAAAGGAAACGGCGACGACTTTCATCATCTGTCAACGGAGGATTGGCCCACACACCGAATCTGGCTAATACTGCAACCGATGCTTTGGACGCCAAACGCGTGCAGCCACCCGTTTCACAGTCATCCGACGACGACGAGAATCCATTCACATCTACGCCCCCACTCTCTGGTTTTGCCTCTGCTTCCTCTCTACATGGGCAAGATAGCTTATGTCGTAATCCGCCATTATCAGACTATCCGATTCCAGAACAAATTTGTGAGGCATCGTTCAAAGCGGCTTCAGAAATGTCGTTTGTCGGGTTTCAGGCTGCGTCTGCAGCTGATCTGTCACCAGGGCAGTCAACAGCTTCTCTAGGTTTCTCATCTGCTGGCATGGGGTTTTCCTCTGCCAGTAAGAAATCCGTGTATGCACCATCCAAGGCTGCTTTGGCTGCTGCGCAAGCAAAGATAGAAGCAATATGGAATGAAGACGAGGACAAGCTAGATAGTCCCGGCAAGTCTTCTAACAAGCATTCCGTGGACGTATTTCTCGAATCGCACAAGCGACCTGCCTTTAGAGTGCTGGAAAATGCATTCAATTCGCCGAAGACGCCTTCAAATTTTGTTTCTGATAGAAGTTATCCGAAAACAGATGGCGCTCCCCTTTCCCCGTTAATGGATCGCCTAAGATATAAGGGTAAAGAAGTAGAAAATGTCCACGGGGAGTCGAGTAATGGAAGGAGTGTACAAAATCACACCCCTCTGAGTACTGCAAAGCCACGATATTCCAAACAATTTGTATCGCCTCTGATGACACGTCATGCCCGGCCTACTGAGGGCGGATATAGCCATCCTGCCAGTCCACGAAACGAAGTTAATCCAACATTTTCAAGTGCTACATCACAATTACCTGCACACCAGCGCCAGCTTCTGACACCACGCAGATCGGATGCAACGGTCGAGTCCCCGATTGGGTTACGACCATACCCAAATATAGGTCCAAAGAGCGGAACACCCAAGCCACCCAGCCGGCCATTTGTTACGCCTTTCAAAGCAGGAGTAAGACCCGGGAATATTGGAAGAACCCCGGTATACAACTCTCTCCAGCCTAGTAGCACTCCGTTCAAGCTTTCTCGCACACAATCACAAATATCAAAGAGTCATTTGTGCCTTTTTAACTTAAGTCAGTTACCCTTCTCGATTCGACGTCAGCGACGCTCATCCTTTTTCGTTCAGCACCACCCCCAAATAGAATATCGCTGAAATCATCGGGACTATGGCCTCAAAAATACGACGAGGAAAGCCTAGATGTGTATGTTGAAAGAACTTTACCAAATAGATACCGTATACTGACGATGCAGAACGCTATTCGAATTGACACAAATCACTCTCACCTTGGCGCTGTTCTACTCATTCCATTCCGCTCCCAAATCGAATATCAGAAATTTCGAAAACGCCTTTGAGAAGCTCGGACCATCCGCTGCTTTTGATGAATTAAAAAGACGAGGCTGCAGTCTTGTGACTAAGTCGTGGGTCGACAATCACTGGAGTTTGATTATTTGGAAGCTATCAGGGATGGTCCTCTTGGATCCTGAACAGGAAAAAGACGCATCAAAGAGACGATGGTGTTGGTCCGAAGTGATGAGGCAGCTTTTGTACAGGTAATAAATAGTTTTCGACCTGGGGAAATACGCTCAAAATGGCTAGATATGAACGAGAACTGAATCAAGGGAAACGTCCGGCGCTCCGCAAAATTACGACGCGTGATGCGCCAGCCGCGTTTCCCATGACACTCTGCGTGTCAGACATTTTTTGGTCCGAAGGCGGACGAACGACGGACGGGCGGGCCCTAGACCAGATTCCTGAAATTGAATTAACGGATGGATGGTATCGCCTACGAGCAACCGTAGACCCACCCATGGCTAGGTCCATTGGAAGAGGCATCATCAAGATTGGCAGAAAACTTGGCATCGCGGGTGCTCGGGTGCGTTGAGAGCGTCGGTCCCATTCTTTCCCCACAGCTAAGGCGACTTGATTCAGCTATCCTGTGAAAGGAAAGAGCCTTCTGAAGTACTTGAAGCATACAACGGGACCAAACTTGTGCTATCAGGAAATTCATCTCATCTGATGCCATGGCATGCAAAGCTCGGTTTTCAACGTGGTCCCTGTATATCTACCCTACATTCCCTAAGCCCCGACGGTGGTTGCGTTGCCGTTGTGGATATTGTCATAATCAAGGTGCGGCAGAATTCAGGAGCTCTGTAGAGGTGTAACTAAACGCGCTCAGGCATTTCCAGTCGCATACATCGAGTTCTTTGACGACGGTGAGCAAAAGCGTCGTGAAGGTCCGAGAAACGAAGCCGAAGAAACCAAGTTACATGAGCAGTGGAAGGTGAGTAGTTTTATCATCAGTCTCTTTGATTTCTTATCCTTTACGGTAGAAAAAACGTGAACAAGAAGGGTTAAAGCTTCATTCCAAGTTTGACAAACGGAACAATCGCTTTGAATCCTACATAGATCGCCTGAATCGACGCGCGGGGGCATTCAATCCAGAGGATGACGGTATGAACAATATCATATAGATGAGCTCAGTTTATGTATGTTCATTTTTCAGAGTCACCCCCTGATGATATTGACGAGCTATACGAATTACTGGAAGATCCATCTGAAGCTAACGCGACGATAGCAAGGCTTAGGCCAGTGGAAGCGGGATGGCTCGCAAGGCATGTCAGAATAGCCTTGGACAAGGACAAGGAAACGATTGGTGGGCAGATAGAAAGAGAATTACAGGTACACTTTGACGTTTGAAATGCACTTCCTTCTGATCACCCAGTTCTCCCAGAATTCTTGTCCGCCACGGGATGTCCGAAACTTTCGAGTTGTTGTCGGGCAAGATGCTCTTACTCGGCGGCGACCTGCAAATCGGATGGCTCAAATAACGGTTTGGGATGTGCTCGGTATCTCTTTTGAAGAAGGTGGTGCACGAGGAGCCTTCAGCGTAGGACAAAGATATCTCGTAAGTCGAAACAGGATTACCCTGTTGAACATTCATGGACCCGGTATAGGTGACAAAACTGATACCGACACAGCAATCTGCTTGGATGAACTGTGAACCCGGTTCAGAGATCTATCTTAGTACGAAGCGCGATTCACGATGGACACGGTTAGGATAAAAACCACAGTGTCTATAAGATTATATTATATCCATGTAACAGAATTTTCAAACTCGTTTTCCGCTGGCTACTCCGTACTTGGTGAAGACGTCATCCCAAGCACCGGTGTCATCATGACCCATGCAGGCGACGGTAGGCGTCGCCCCAGTGTGTGGGCCAAAGACACGGTTTGCTACCCGACGCACATCGTCAGGCTGAAGCCGATCAATCTTCTCTACCATCTCCCCCACAGGAATTTTCCTGTTGTGCATAAGAATCTGATTTTGGCCTGCTCAGGGTTGACAAATTCGAGGAAGGAATGAACACAATCACCTGTCGTCCCAGATCCTCCACTTCAACAGCCCTGCTTTCAAGTGCCATCATTAAACTCGACTTGAGTTGATTCTTGGCGCGAGAAAACTCTTCTTGGGGTATTGGAGTGTATAGTAGCAGACTGAGTTGGTGGACAAGGTACGGAAGGATTTGTGATGGAGTATTGCCACCTTGCAGTCCAGCAGAAGCAGGGATGAAAGAGGCAAACAAACCAAAGAGAGACGAATCGGTGTATATGTGATGGAAAGATGCACAGTGGTCGATTTGAGGGAAGTGGTTGAGGATGTGGGTGTAAAGTCGCGAATACATGCCCTTGCCGGGGCCACCTGAACGTTGCCATGTGAGAAGCCTTGAGAACATGGCTGGAAAGGACCTACCTGCGGAGAAGCTCCCGCCACCACCGAGAAGAACTTGCATTGTCGCTAGCGCATAAATATCGTCATCATAAATTCCGACACCCTCAAATGCAATGTATAAATGATTAAACTCCTGGGATGGGTCGTATATAAATTTGTGGCCACCTGTATAGTTTGTCGAAGTTGAGACGGGCAGAGGTTGCGGAACGGGTGACGACAGTTGATTAGGGAATAAATAGGACGCGGCCCGTGTCAAAGATTTGCCGACCGACGGTGACGTAGGCGACAACAAGTGGGGGGAAGGTTGTGATTGTGATGAATTCAATCGCATAAATGTGTTTTGTGGCGGGTAAACAGACTTTAACGAGGAAAAGTATTTGTCGGCGAGTTCAACGAGTTCCTGATGGTGCATTCCCGCACCAGCAATGACCATCCTCTCCGGTCTGTACCACTCTTTCATAGTTGTCCGAAGTATCAGCTCGTCTATAGTCCCTATACGGTCCTCAGGGCAGATAAGTGAATTACCTAGGCCCTTTTGACCATATGCGACGTGGTGAAGTATCTCCGGCAACACCATGTCTGGCTTGGCACTTATTTCACGCAACTCGTAGTAAGCTGCGTCACGTTGGGCTTGTATTTCCTCCTGCACGAAGGCAGGGTTAAGGACGGTGTCAGCGATGAGGGACATGGCAAGAGGCGTTGCTTGATGAAAGTGGGATGACTGATACATGATAGCCTCCCGAGGAGAAGAGCACATTATCTGTCCTCCCAATGAATGTATGGCGGTCGACATTTCAGCGTCCGAACGAGTTGTAGTCGACTAGAAGGGTTGTAAATAACTGCAGTTGGCGAAACCAGGAAAGAGAGACCTTGAATGCCATCCTATCCAGGAAAAAACTGACTCCCGAATTCTCCTGCGTCTCGTAACGTGAGCCTGCATCGATATACAAGCCGACAGAAGAGAAATGGCCGGGGGTGTGTTCGGTGGCAACTCTGATTTTGTTGGGGAGGGTTGTTATCTGGACAGGCGGAATTGGAGAGGGGTCGTTGGCGGAGCGCTTGGCGGGACGATACAGGGCATTTGCTCGACGCACGAAGGACTGGGCCCTTGTCATAGCGGATGGAGAGCAGTGCAGCCACGTGATGTGCAAAAGTATCGGCCCGCCGTGATTTGAACACGGGAGCCCGCGATCTGCAATTGCATGCCAAGTATAACCACTTTGCTACGGAGACTCTGTTTTGTCGCTGCGATCGGCTGCGATTTCCGGCCGCAACGGGACTGGGTATGACCTTATAGCCGACGGATTAGGCGCCTAAAAGCCTTCAACCCATGAGCGAATGCCACGGACGCCGTTCCATAACACTACTACCATGGCCACCATCAGCAAGAATTGGATACAGAACCAGGGATTCTTTGGTCACGTTACAGCGACGCTCGACTGGTGCGAAGTGAGCCAAGACTCGTGTGATCGGGAAAACGGTCCTGACATGGGATGCTTTACAGGCAAACTATCAATTTTCATACTATATTGCAGAAATGGCCAACTCACTGTCAAATGCTTTCACCATTGCCCTGGCATTCTGTGGCTACCATGAAGCTTATAGACAGGGCCTCCCTCAAAGATACCTGGTCGGTTATATCGTACGTCGCCGATCACCGGTCACCCCTTGTTACTTCTCATGTACCTCTAAATAGGGCATCGTGCTCGTCGGATTAGGAAGCTTCGCATTCCATGCCACCCTCTTGTACGAAGCACAGCTTGCCGATGAGCTACCTATGATCTATGTTGGCTCCATGAGTCTTTGGCTCGTCTTTGACGACCAGCCCGGTTTTACCTTAGAGAGGAGCAGGGACAAAATGGTTGATCCTATTGTTCATTGCTCTAGATGCTCTTTTCACTCTCACCTAGTGCGTGTCAGTTATAGAGTGCTTTCAAATGCTTAACTGTGTCGCAGCTACTTATACCGCAATCCAGTGTATCATCAAGTTGTGTTCGCAAGCATCATATTCATCGTGACGTTTCGTATCACGTATATTTTGAAAAGCTCAGAAGCATCTTCCAGAATACCATCGGAAGTCAAAGCCCTAATTGGCATATTGTTCGCCGCCGGCGCGGCACTCTTTGCATTCGGGTTCTTAATCTGGAATATAGACAACTTATTTTGTGTTTCCATCACTGATGTCAAACGGGATCTGGGCTGGCCAGCAGCTTTCATGTTGGAAGGTATGTCATCGCTGAACAAAATTATCAATAATTAACGATATCCGCAATCCAGGTCACGCGTGGTGGCATGTCTTGACGGTATGCTACCTTCATGCAATTATTTTCCCGTCCTGATTTATACTTGTATCAGGGTGCTGGCACCTATTATATGTTCAGTGGCGTCCAATGTAAGTTGTCAATGTTTCATCATAAATTGTTATTCATGATCCTATGCAGATTTGTAAGTAGAACCGTTATCTTCAGAACAGTCAAACCCATTACCCGAGATTTCTAGGACACTGTGCTTGAAAGATTCCCCTGACAAGTACACTGTAATTTTCAAGTATTCTTTACCCCATGTAGTCCGGAAGCACGAAAAGATCCATACGTAGCTCGGTATCCTAATTGCTTACCCTCCGTTGCTGCGCTACTACAATTTAGATAATGGATAGATATATTGAGCTGGGATGGTTATTAGATATAGCCATATTAGATTAATTTGTAGCAATAGGTGGGTATGTCTAGAATGTTCATTCGCCAACCGTCTGTACTACTTTTTCTCCAACTGTCCATTTTACAAAATCAAGAACAGCAATCCCATTCTTATCCTGTCCTTCCACAAATCCATGTGTTTTCGACCACATCCGCAAGACCTCTCTAACAGGTCGCCCATTGAGGTCACCTGGGAACATGGCGAATGGTTGGTTATACAATGCCGTTTCTCCATCTGTCTTGGAATCAATAGATTGTGTGTCGAAACCGACAATCTGACGCGCAAGAGATCGCTCTAGCCGTCCTAGGTCGTTAGGAAAACCATTTGATTCCATCATCGAAGAAATTTTCGGTGATTTCAAGGCCAACAGAACCAATGCTCCGATGCGACCTTGATGTGGGTCATTCACAGAACCATGCACATACGATGCAAGGCGGAGACCAACATCCTTCTGCGCGCGTGGCGCATTTTCTACTAACACGGCGGCCCTCCGCAACGTTATCTTTTCTCCAATTCTTGCGATCAAGTGCTTGATAGAATCCCCGACAGATTCGGTCGGTAATTTTGAGCGTGAAATTAGCGGAGCATTGTTCAGCATATCCAATGAACAGTTCCTGAACGCCCTATCCGCATCACCCGCTTCTGAGATGTAGGCGGCCGTATGAGCAATGTCCGCCGCAAGGCTCCCAAAATGCTCGTTCCGTGCAACGAAGTCTGTTTCGCAGTTGAGTTCGACCATGGCCGCGCGAACAGCTCCAGTCAGATTCCCGATGCCGTTGGACAGGACAGAAGTGCAGACAACGCCCTGTTCAGCAACTCTGTTGTGGACCTTGGCAGCCTTTTTGGCGCCTGTCACCACCAGGTCCTTTTGAAGCCATTCGAGAGCAGCATCGAGATTGTTGTTTGTGGCACTGAGCGCCTCGCGTGCTTTTGAAATAGAAACCTCTGTTAGTTTTCTCAGCTCAGCGACGAGCTTTATAGATGGTTTAGCTGCTGGGGTTGAGTAGAGTCTCAAGGATGCGAGAGGAAGATGACGGAGCGCTGGCAACATCGGCACGACGCGTGAGAGGCGATCAAAAATACTGCATACGCGACGCAGCCATGGATTCAATTCCACAGGACCTTTTGCTCATTCATGGCTTGATTGGCGACACACTGCAGTCCTCTCAGACGCAGCAAGCGATCCTCAGCAGCTCAGAATCAGACACCGACGCACATGCCAGCGAAGATGAAATAGAAGCACAGTTGATGAAAAACAGCCCGGAAGACGATATTGAACCCCCCGACCAGTATGAACCTTCGATATCTTCCAAATTCATCCACCTGAATGTTTGACAGTCCTTTGTCCTCATCTTCCGACTCGGGAGATTCTGATTCGGAAATGGATCCCGAATCCAAAACTCGTGATGTGCGCCAAGCGCCATCCGCTATCGACGAATTGGATGAAGATGAAGAGGGTGTGGCTACCCAGCCCGGGACGTGCCTTCGCACAAAGAATGAACTGACAAATATTCCCATCAAAATTCCTGACATACAAGAAGTGGGACTCCAAGAGACCATTGAAAAAGTAGGAGAAATTACGAGTATCGTGGACAATGTCGTCATAGTCAAAGCGATGGTGTCTGAAAATGTGCGCAGAGCGTCAGAAAAGGCTCTCGACTCGGATACCCTGCTTATTTTTGACGATCGCAAGGTTCTGGGTTACGTGCGTGCCTGGTCACCTCGATTTCTTGAACCAATTCACATACGTTTAGGCAGATTTATGAAACATTCGGTCCTACGCTACAACCCTTGTACCAGATCAGATTCAACGACGCGTTTCCCCTTGATTCAGAAAAGGTTCAAGTGTCACGGGAAGTATTCCATGTTCCCCTTCGTAGTCATTTCGTATTTCTGCGCGATATCAGAAGACTCAGGGGCAGTGATGCGAGCAATGTTCACGACGAAGAACCCGCCGAGGATGAAATGGAATTCTCGGATGACGAGGCGGAAGCCGCTCACCGCCAGTGGATGAAGAAAAAGTAAGGTTGCTGCGTTCGGTGCTGTCAAGATTGTTGATTTTATGATCAGACGCGGTGCATCGCGCGCTCCATCTCAGCAACCCCCTACGGCTATTCCCTATCCACACGAAGAACGTTCGGCCAACGCGTCTACCTATGGTGGCACCGCATTCGATGCATATGGTCCATATGATACAGACTATGTTATTGCGCCCTCTCGCCCACCGCCTATGCCATATGACGATCCCTATTCTGACGACTATAATAACACAGGTTCAGCAATAACGACAGCAACCCCTGCCACTACTGGCGACACAAGCTCATCCTCGAACTGCAAGGTCACTGGTGTCACAGAAAGAAGCAGAAGCTGGAACCGCCATGAACGAGTCGAATCAAGGGGCAGAGGTAGAGGCAGATGCAGAGGTGGAGGTAGAGGTAGAGGTAGAGGTCGGGGCGGACGAGCAAACGATAACATTTCTTGGCAGCGACAACCAGACTCTGTCGAGCCTTACAGCCCGCACGATCCTCGTCCGCTTACATCCGGATCGTTCGCTCCTCCATTCGCGGCAGGATCTGACATGGGGACATGGTCGGGGCTTGGGCCTGCTTACCAACAGCAGCATCTGGTGCAGCCACACATCAATCCGCGCTTTGCTTCTGCATTTGGGCTGAATATGTATCCCCCGGCTTATTTGCAGTTCCCGCAGCAGCAGCCGGTGTTCCCGTCTGGTCAGACATGGCCAAATGGATGGGGAATGCATGGGGAGGATCATAGTGGTAAAAACACCGGAGAGTAGAGCGATTGTATTTGTGGGTAGTTTGTAATGCAGCGTCCCTGGATTCGCTCGATATCGACTCGACTCAGACGCGCGCCTTTATAACCGCTCATATGAGTGCCACAGCATCCTTAAACGGAGTGCAGACGCGGAAGAAGCGAGTCCTGCCTACGCGGTCTCGACGTGGCGGGCCCGGAGTGGGCGGCTGCGACGTGGATGTGATGATATTGGACATGCATAAGCGACGCTGTACGTCCCGCCGCCAATCCCGATGCTCCCCACTTTGATTTTGCTATAAAGCCGAAAACGAGCCACTTGTTCCTCCAGACACCCCTTTCTTCCTCACCACAAATTCCGCCCTCGAGGCCGAACTAGCCGTCACCGCCGCCGACCTCAATACCCATGCAAACGAACGCTATTTCGACCGCCCAGAGGTCCTCAAGGCTTTCCGCGACCAACTCACAATCGAAACACCCCAGTTTGTCCACGTAGCGGATCTCCCCAGCGTGGGCGTCGGGGGCCGTTTCAGACCAAGAGGCTCCGCAGACGTGCGTGTCTTTTTCGGCTCTGTCGATTTCGGACTAACAAACGCTGTCCCGCAATCAGAATCTCATAGATACGTCAGACGCGGCGTATGAAAAGCGACATCGGAAATATGAATCGTTCGAAAAGAGATTGCGCTTGCGGGAAAAGGAAAAATTGAAACATGAACATTACAAGCTCAAAGAGAGGATCGAACAACTGCGTTCAATGGACCGTTCCGCATTTCTTTCCCTTCCTGCGTCCAACTTTACTCCAGCAGATGTTCAGGTGCTTGACGTAGAAGACGAGGACGGGAGCAACTCGCAAGACCTGCACATGAACGAGGTCCCGGACGAAGGAGAAAGGCGGCGGAAGGAAATGTTAGACGTGGCACTTTCTCTGGACGAACGCTACCGCATGTTGCTTCCCCCCGAGCGCATGCGTAAGGCCAATTCAAACTCATGGGTAGAACAAGAAACTCGATATTCTGAGGAGAACGAGGAGCCGCCAAGGCAGGAGGGCGAGTCCTCGAAAACGAAAGAGTCCTCGGGTCTTAAATTAAAATTTAAAGTACCCAATCCTCAGCAAAATGTGACATTGCCACCTATGCATCAAACACCAGTTAAAAAGGCGAAACAAACAGCCCTGCCTCCAACGAGGCCGTCGCCACTTCGGCGCGCAACGAATCACTATCAAGCAGAGTCATCTCCGACATTAAAGTGTCCCGAACCTCCTGTATACACTAATGACAATGTTGCCGCTGTCGCAGACATCTCTGAAACAAACCAAGCTGAAAGCAACGAACTTTTAGAAGGAGCGGTCACCCTGTCACCACAACCATCCTTGTCAGGTGCTGCAACATCCGTTACACCTGTACCGTTGCCAGCCACTCCCATGTCAAATCCAGAGATCGCTTTGCTTGAAACAACCACGAGTCCGGATGTGCAAGAGGACGATATCCCCTTGGCTGTCCGACTGCGGACGTCGATGCATATATCAAAACGTCCAAGACTTTCGCTGTCCCCAACGTTGGCTCACAAATATGAGGAGCCCATTCAGCAGAGTCCGCCGCGGATCTCATCTTCGATGGGGCCAGCGAGACAACCGTCTGTCCCGCCGATCGAGTCCATCAACACGTCACTGTCTGCACCCATTTTTGTCCGCATTAAGCAACAAAAGCAGAAACCTCTCGCCCTGCAGAGAATAGGACAGAAGCCGAGGCAGTACTCAACCAGCAGAAAGGAAGGGGCGGTCTGCATGTTGATGGTAGCTGCGGTTCGAAGTTCGGCGGGGACGAAATCAAGGAACCAGATGAGGCACATTACGGCTTTTGGAGCCAAGGTGCCGCCAGTAGTTGATGAAATCAGGGATTTCGAACTGCCGAGTTGGATGTGGGGTCCAGACGAAGATGACGAGAGCATGGAACAACACGATGAACTAGAGCCGAATGCAAACGATCTCGAGCCTGAGGTCGATCTTGGTAGTCAAGCTGATGACGATGGCTGCATAACTGATATCCCCAATGGCTCACCTTCCCAATCATATCCTACGACTGCTAGGTTTTTCCCAATTGTGCCGCCAATAGAGGTGCTCAATATTCCCGAGTCTTCTATTCGTGGCGATTCATAGGCCAAAGACCACCAACGATAATTTTTTCTTGTCATTTTAGTTTAGGACTTTTGTTTCATATCTAGTTATTATAGTATTCTGTTGTTATGCTACGTTATGTTCAAATTCTATGATTGTGATGCCAAATGTAAAAACATTCAGACTGCGGTCGAGGCAGTAACAAGCTTCACCAAGGTTTCCCTTTGGTTCAGGTCAATTGCCTTGTTCTTCGACAAAGCTAGCTGTGCCTGCTTTGCGGCATCTATTTTTTCTGGGGTGGTGATGCAATCCTGTGCGGTCTGAGGCACGTATCGTGAGTAATCGCCACCGAAAGCCTCTAGGATGTATTTTATTCGGTCCTTGATTGGACAGGGTGCGTTCAGTTCGGCAGGCTGATGCTTACGCGCGCGGACAAGCTCAGACTTGGCTCGCCGGGGACGAAAGACGTCTGCGAGGTCAACCGAAAGACTCTCCGGGGCTGTTACTTCGGCACCGCAAGGTTCTTCCCCTCCCTCTTCGACGACGCTGAATGAGATATCTTCTTTAGACGTGGCACCTTCGTCCGTCGATGGACGCTTTACAACAACGCGACCATTATTGGAGCGTCTAGATCTGGCTCGAGTCTTCGCCGTGTGCGACACACGGGAAGATTCGCTTCGGTTTTGGGGTAGACCCCTCCTGTCTCTCGATTTCGCGGTTGTCAAGCTGGTGCGAACACGAAACTCTCCAAGGGCATCAAGGCCTCCAAACCGGTCGTGCTTGATAGCTCCCGTCCTCGTTGTGGTGGGACGACCTCTATACTGACCTGTGACTCCCTCCCTGTGAGGCAGGCCTGGACGGGATGCACGGTTCAAGCTTGTTTCCCGCTGTTGTTGAGTGGCTTCCCGAGCAAGACGTGCTGCTCGGCGTTGCTCGACGGTGGAGTCATGTATCTGAGCGACCTCCCGAGCGGGACGTGCTGCTCGGGGTTGTTCGACATTGGGGTCACGTCGCTGAGCGGCCTCCCGAGTGAGACGTGCTGCTCGGCGTTCCTCGATAGTGGAGTCGTGTCGACGAGCAGCTATATCAGTAGCGCTGCTGTATGTCCTATTCTTCGTAAGGTCTTGTCGCAACTGCAGGTCCTGGTGGCTAGCTGTCAAGTGCAATGAAATTTAGCGGAAAGGCATACTACGTAGACAGCGGACATACGGATGACAAGACCGTTGAATTCACTGGCTATGCGAGCAGGAGATGCTACCGCGGCATTTGTAGCGTTTGTTCTATGTTGCAGGAGGAGCAGACGGCTGAGCGGCCTGAAGTGCATGGAATGCGCTGGCCTGTTTTGTGTTTTGGACAGTGTATGGCTATGGCTATCATGGATTTGTCATTGTAGACAGCTGCGCCCACACGAATGCCTGGTGGACTCCTTGGTCGCGTCTTTGTCGCCCTTGTCCTCTGCCTCATCTCCTTTATCGCTTACTCGTCGCAGATTTTCATCATATGGCCATGGTACGGCAGCGTTTGGTCTATTGATCTGCTCAAACTCTTGCTACCCTTCAAGTAAGCACGCAAACTATGCCCAGGCGACGCTCATGCACTAGTCAGCGTTCTCGTCGGAATGCTGTTATGGAATTACTATCTCTGCGTTGCAACGGATCCTGGTCGTGTTCCAGGTAACTGGGTGCGTCGCACACACCTCCGCCTGCTTCCGAACCTCACAGTGGCCTGAAGAAACCCGACACCCATATAGAAGGATTCGAAGTCAAGAAATTGACTGGAAAACCGAGATACTGCCGTACATGCGAGAAATATAAACCCCCTCGTGCGCATCATTGTCGCACTTGCGACAGGTAATTGCATTCTTCCTCTGAACTGTGTCATTGCTTAATCACACTTCCAAGATGCGTCCTTCGAATGGGTGAGTTTCTTGAAAATCTTCTCATCTCATATTTAACACATCCTGTCCAAGATCACCACTGTCCATGGATAAACACCTGCGTCGGTCATTACAACTACGGCCATTTTATTCGCTTTCTCTTCTTCGTAGACCTCGCTTGCTCTTACCACATTGCCATGGTTTCGAAACGGGTATATAATAGTATTGTGTCATACTCTTGGGTATGTTCGCAACTGTGTTCTTAACCCCTGAATGACTCAACTACGCCAGGATGTACCGTCCGACATGGAGCTCGTCTTTATTGTCCTCAACTACGTCGCATGTGTTCCCGTCTTGCTCTTAGTTGGAGGGTTCAGGCAAGTGCGTGTAAACCCAACAAACATCAACTTGACATTCTTGCCAGCTTATACCATTTCTACCTACTATCCGGTAACTCGACAACAATAGAGGGCTGGGAGAAGGATAGAGTCGCGACATTGGTTAGAAGAGGGAAACTTCAGGAGGTTCGTCTGTTTTTCCCTTAATGTGCCATTATTTATATAGACGTGTTCCAAGGTCAAATTTCCATATGTAAGCCCTTGCAATCAAGCATACGCAACTTTCACTCAGAATCGAGTAGAATATGGGTGTCAGGCGCAATATCGAGTCTGTTCTTGGACCCAAACCCTGGTTATGGTGCTGGCCGTCTCGGACTTTAGGCAATGGACTCAAATTTGAATTGGCTGAAGGAGATGGTAAGTGGGTCGTACTTGCACAAGCAGAAAAGGACCATGTTTTCAATCGAGAAAACCACTTGAAAGTTTAAATCATCATTCTTCCTGCACCGTTCTGGTGGATGTCTTGTATAATGGATGCTACGTCTCGGATAATACCCCTTCCTTTGTATCAATACATATATAATTTGTATGCAAGCTCTGCAAGCTAATGTGTATACTTTTAGACCTGGAACAATCATGGCCGCCCGAAGATCCAGATAGAGAGAGAACAAATCACAAACTCGATCTACCAGATTCCCCCTGGACGTATACTAATGGTTCTGTTAATCCAAACCTCCAACCCTCCAACTCACAGCTGCAACGCTCAGCTGTTAGACGTCGACGCAGGCAACCAGGCGAATCGACGATACCCCCATACCATCCCGATTATCAAGGTGAAGGTGGTGTTTCAATGGATGACTATGACTATTCGTCCTCGTCATCTGCCGATGTCGACGGGTTCCCTCACGTACGGAGGGGATCTGAAGGGTATGAAGTCCGGCCAGTTAACCGAGAAGAGATGTTACAGCAATATCTGGAGGGAATGGGCCAGGCAAATGTGCCCGACAAATATGTTCGATACATCCCGGAATCTGATGTCGACAGCCACAGTGATGACGAGTCATTAATACCGCATTATTCTAACAGTATGCTAGACACTGCAGGTAATTAGTTCCCTGCTATACAAAGTGTGATTCAGCACGTACGATACGAGGAAAGGATCCTTGTTCATGTCTGCATTTTTGTTTGCATCCATGATAGCACGAGCATTGATTTTGATGCCGTCCAGTTTATTGGCGATGAAGTCAGACATTTCCTTTACGGTGTCTTGAAGTTTCTTGTCATGCTGCAAGAACTCCGACGTAAATGTTTCAATGGTAGGCAGCACTTCTTTTCGAAGGTGAGGAATAATCAAGTGTTGGAGAGGTGGTAATAATTCGTCAATTGCAATCTTCGTTTGCGGAGGCAGACGATCTACTACCAGCAAATTCTGGATCAAAGCTGTAAGGTCAGCCAGGTCTTGTTCGTCTTGTGCATGCAGTTTCTCAAATTGTTCAACCAGGGAGGTTAACTATGGATGAATGAGCGATGAATGTACTCTGATAAGTTAGCACGTACCTTGTTGAGTGTTGTGTCCAGGGTATCATGTTGTGCTCGAGAATCTGCCAATGCGCTCTTCAAATTGGCCCTCTCTTGCAGCAGTACCGCAACGCTTTGAGCGCGATCGGCAAGCACATCTTCAATTCTTTGTTGGCATTCTTCACCTCGCGCCACCAATTCCTCAACGCCTTTTCCTGTGCTACTTAACAGTGACTCTTTCCGTCCATGGGTTTCACTTTGCGTTTCTTGGCGGATATAACTGTAGTCCTCAGCATATATTTGATCACTGAGCACCCCAGCACGATTTTCAAGCTCGGCTAAGGCGTTTTTGATGTCATGCAATGTCCATTCATTCGGATTTCTCGAAAAGGGTGCCTCTGGAGTGACGCTCTTCTCCGGTTCCTCAAGAGGAGGGGGTTCCGGTTCCTTCTTCTTCTCCATGACGGGATGCTGACTAGCTTGCTGTATCCATTGTGTTAACTCACTATGAAACCTTGTCATTTCCACATCATTGAGAACATATTGTAAGGATGCCAAATGGGGCACAGAAAGGTCGGGAAGCCCAGCCAGTCCATCAAGGGTGGACTTGAGTTTCTTCTCTGCCTCTGATTGTCTCCGGCCAATCTCTAGTCGTTTTTCATCTAACTTTCTGCGCGTCGCTATTGTCGCGCGCGAGAATTCTTCCGAGTTACGCGTCCTCCTCCATTGGTCAAGCTCAGCTGATGCTTGATCGTATTCTGTCTGACGCCTAACGGCCTGTTGTAGCATCCTTAATTGTACACGATATTTGAATGCTGTGAATTTGTTTTACAGTAATGCTAGCACCTACTTGAGGGTAGTGTTAAATGCGTGTATCGGGTCGGATAACCTTGGGGTGCGCGCTGATATTATCGAGCTCAGTTCTGTCGGTGCAAGTGACGCGTCTCGCGATCCCTCCCTGCGTTCGTTGAATGCCTGGAACACATGATTTTATTAGTCTACGCGTGGCACAAGAAATTGTAGACACACAGGTATGTTTTGCTCCCATCCAAAAGATCGTCTGATCGAGTCTTCTCGAGGCGTTGCGGGCGGTGGATCCCAACCCTTGATATTCGAGGTCGATACCATAGGTTCTGGAACCTTGTACTCATCTTCCTTGCTTTCCGTGTTACTGGCATTTGTTCCTGTGCCCCCCCATCCAGTATCGGACATGCCCCAACCGGTAGCCATCTGATCAGTAACTTGTTGGCCCCAGCCACTGTCATGGCCATCAGGATCTTGTGCCCAGGCGCCATGGTCGCCAAAATCTCCCCAACCTGGTGACATTGCAAACGCAGAAAGAAACTTTATTACGTAAATCACATAAGTACTGATGGTTATTTCATGCTGCAGTTACACGCTCGGCGTATACTTTCCACAAAATGCCTCCCGCTTCGCCAATCTCCAATACATGATTTCCTACTGGCAAATTGACTGTCCATTGGCCGTCCTTTTCTTCATCCTTGACCACCGAACCATTCAGTTTGACCTGCACTTCACCCACTTTTGTGGCCTTCTTCTTTGTCACAGGCGTCTTGGACTTTGCAGACGACTTTGCAGGAGTTTTTTGTGGCCGGGCTTTCCCTTTGTTCTTCCCTTTCTTTCGTCCATTCTTAACCGGCACTTCCTCCATCTCTTGGTCTTCTTCCTCTTGCTTTGGCTCTTGCTCAACTTCTTCCTCGCCGCTGCTCTCCTCCTCTTCGTCACGGAAGAATGCGATATCTCCAACAAGCACGCCTGTTTCAGCGGGTGTCAGCCTCATCGCCCATGCTTTGACTCCGTCTCGGCAGTCTAAACAGAGTTTTCGATTGTATGGCTGGATGTGAAGAGACACATATTTTAGCTGATAGCTTGACGTGGCGGAGGGAGTGGGTGACTGGGATTGCGTAATATTAGGCACCTTCTGCACCGTTGAGGTTGATGCAGCAGCGGTCGAATTATGGTACAATGCATTAGGATAGTGAGCGTAACTTGACGTAGCTTGAGCGGTGGTTTGTGCGGAAGTGGTGACTGGTTGTGTCGCAGTCTGAGGCAATTTGGCCTGCTTCTGCGTGGCAGCTGCAGGCTGAGGTGCTGGCGCAGCTGTAGACAGCAGCGATGATGATACCGAAAGACTTGCAGAAGCAGTAGACTGTGCTGGAGCTTTCGTCGCAGACGTTCCGAGTGCAGGTACCCGTAGTG
This sequence comes from Amanita exitialis, assembly GCA_023014455.1. Taxonomy (NCBI): domain Eukaryota; kingdom Fungi; phylum Basidiomycota; class Agaricomycetes; order Agaricales; family Amanitaceae; genus Amanita; species Amanita exitialis. The sequence continues at coordinate 767,926 of JAEBUR010000002.1, forward strand.
TAAGGTTCGGAGCCGATGTATGCGATTCCGACGTGGTGGCCGTAGAAGACTGCGCGGCTTGTGGCTTGATTTTGATTTTAGTAGGTGCAGGCTTGGAATACTCAGGCAGTGAGTAAGGGGCTGGCAAATCAGACATCAGTTGCCGAAAATGGTCCTAACGCAGTTTTAGAAGATAACAATCGATTTACAAAGGACCTCACTCGCAGAACACGCGCGTCTTCCCAGATCAGAGTATGCTCTTGATTGAAAGTCAAGGCATTTGAAAACACAAGTTCAACATCAGCAGCAAATTCGACTGCACTCGGATACTCTTTTCGTTTAATCCGTTTCTTGTGGCATGTAAGTTGCAGTTGTGCACATGCATCGAGAAACTCACAAATATGTTTTCTAAGCATTGTGGACGCTTGATTTCTTTATAGTAGATAGACCAGTCTTTCTTTGACGGTAATTCCATGAATTCGGTGGCCAAGATACGACCTCTATAGCATATGCGTCAGCATTGCATACAGAAGAAGTGTTTGTCAAGCTTACGAATCGTCGGATTTTTCAATGAGCTTTTGCAGTCGAGATTTAATCATTCTATACATGCTGGGTGCCTTCGATTTTCCTTTATCACCATCAGCATTCTCAGCATCCGCCGCCGAAGGAACCATTTTCTCGCATGTCTTGTTAACTAATTTCTGTGAAAATGACTCGTCTACGTCATCCGTTACGATAGTTCGAGTCGCTCACTAAGAGGTCCTTTGCGTCCTTCCATATTTCACTTTCCTTTAGATTGTACGTCTTGGCATTCATAAAGCAGAGCTCAAAGTCTGCTCTGACTGCCTCCAATGTGTGGTAAGCATCGTTGTCGAGTTGTTTCTTGATATCCTCCAAGGCAATTGGCTTCTGTATGATTTGATAATAGTCGGGATAAATGCGTTTTGGGGGCTTTTTCAGAAATTCAATGGAGAGAGTGCGACCCCTTGAGAGTTGCAGAAGAGAAAGAGTGGCAGAGGTAAATGCCAAAGGGTCGAATAAGGCAGGAAATACGCACTCCTTGTTGACCGCGTCCTTCACAATCTGCCACAATCTCAAGCCCAATTCTGTCACCGACTCCGTCTCTCCTTGCCCGCTCTCATCGTTTTCGTTCGACCCTGGAGCAGACATGAACACGTCCACGTCCAACGATGCACTGGTACCCTCCTTGCGTCGCTTGGGTCGTGACTCCTCCGCAGCGAAGACATCAGATTGGTCAATTTCTCTCTTCATCATTCCTTCCTCTCTCCTCTCTGCCTACAATTTCGTCAACTTCAGGGGACGCAACTTGTCAGCAACGAAGACGGCGGCGGGACTATGCGACTAACAGCCCTTCTATGTCGCAACTTATTTTTGGGGGACTCTTATGCCATGTCACGTGGTTTCAAAAAAGTTTCCGCTACAAGTTAACCACTCCTAACACAAACTCCCTCAACTGTCTAGAAGCTATTCGCGAGTGATTGTTAAGCCCTCCGCTGAATGCCCAAGATGCTTCTCTCCATCTCTCGGCTTCATTAGACGTCCCCCGTGGCACCACCCGGTACTTGCGCAAAATATCTGACCCTCCAGGCTATTCTCATCAATATCCTTGCCCGATGAAATGGAGTTGATAACATACATGTGTGGTCAGGTACCTCGTAACGTCAATAATACAGCCATCAATGACTAGAACACATAGTTTTTCGTCTTTTGCGACGTAATCGAACACTTCTTCCATGGTCCAATAATGGAGACTTCCACCATCATGAGAATTCAAGTTGTCCTTTCGTGTTTGCATATATCTGACGGAATACTGTATCTCTGTGTCTGACGCCTTTCGGAGACCTGTCACCAGACCAAGGTACCACAAGAGCTTTATGACCCATTTGGATGGGTCCCAAGCTAGCCATGACGGCTCCGACCTGTAGTCAAAGGGAAATGTGTGCTGTAGGACAATGTGAGTGCGACAGTATGTATCATCTCTATGACTGACATGCTAAAACCCAATCAGATATTCACCGATCTTCAACAGGAATACGACTTACAAAATTGTGGTTTCCTTCACCACTTGTCAGTAGTGCGATGATCTACGAGGGATTTTAAGATTTTGAGAAGCAAGCGTATGAACAATGGCCACCAGATTTCCCCGTGACGTGTTTTCGTCACTGTATGGTTGAAGACCGCTCCAATGCGCTAGTCTGGTTAAGAACGATTACAACGAATGTTAAGAAAGTTAGGAACATGACCGACGAGTTGACGAGGAAGGTGCAGTGCCAATCTATTGAGTTGGTGTTAAAAAGCTGCAATTAGCGAGAGGTTGTATTATACGCACTAATTACTGTGGTCACTAAACCAGCATAGATGAACGAGCCGACAGCGTCATTCCAACATGCTCCAACCAGAGCGGGAAGAACAACTCCAATCAACACCGCTAATTGAACTGGTATCCAGTTGTTAACGTTTGTGCGACTACGGTCATGTCCCTTACCGTAATAGGTATGCTGAAATTGAACCACTAAAAGCCATCAGTTTGACTTTGCGATCTCCTCGAATGAAGCTTACCAGGGTCTGATGCGAGGTCTTGCTGATCTATCTGATCCAATCGCTCGTAATTCCGCTGGATGAACATCCATCCTATGTGAGAAAATAATAATCCTCTTGTTGCAGCATAACTAATGACATTGGTTGGAAAAAGTGGTGCATTATGCTGGGACTCACGGGTCGTTCACTGGATCATCTGTAAATCGCTACTCTGACATTAGCCTTTACTAAATGTGTTCACGAACAAAGAACGTACGTGATGCAGTCTATGCCTCAAGCTCCTATCATGACGGTGTGCCTTGATTGGGTAGTACTGGCAGCATGTGGGTCACTTACCACCACTTCTCAGGGTAAGTGTGCAGTAGAATCGCTGAAGTAGCAGAGTCAGACCTTTATTGAACCCTGGAGAGCAGACGTTCCCATGATAGCCAGTCCTATTCGTACTGCAAGTCCAGCACGGAAAGCGCGATGCGAATACATGCGATGATATCCAATCGTGATCCTATGCTCAATCTGCTCATGTGTGATCGCTTGTAACCAAGGCTCGTACCCGAATTGCGCCATCTGCCATCGTATGGCCGCCAGAACTAGAGTGACCTTTGGTATCGTATTCAGCGGTCGATAGTAGAGACCGATCAAAGCAGCAACATGTGTGGAGAGGAGAAAGAGAACGTTGCTCCACCATATTTTATCTTGACTCTTTCGCCTCCTCATAGCGCTAGATTGTACTGAATCAACGTGGTCAATACGAGTATATAGCTATATAGCTTTTCGACCCCCCCCCCCCCCCCCCCCTTTCTTTTACGTCAATTACGAAAAGAAAAGGTTGGCAGCCAAAGCACACCAGAAGCAAGTTCGAGAATTCATGCCAGGCGTTCTTCAAGCACATCGGTCTTGAAGCTTGAAAGAGGAAAGTTGTCATTGATCACGTATATTATATGTGCAGAAGTACGATGTAATGTGCAATCAAACTTAGTGCACGCCATGAAAATGAAAGCTAACCTGATTCAGTATTCTCCACGACAGTTGGCATATCCTCAAGAACAATCGGAGCCACTGGGTATAAACTAGCACGCTCTTGTGCGTGCGACTCAACAGCGTATCTGACTTCTCGAATTTTATCTTCCTGGGTTCTCCACACGTTCCATTCGCCTTTGCCAAATCCCATGCTCATCCCTTCGCGCCGGAAAGACATGGCACCGTCTACCCACGTACCTCCGCTTAAATGGATTTCCTTTAGTCCAAGTGGGACCAAGGCTTCGAGGACTGATGTAACATTTTCGCCATTGATACCCGATCCAGGAAGAATGGAAAGCCCCCAGGGATCATTTTCGACTAGCTCTTTCCTTGTTAGGAACAGCCTCTTGAGCGCTTCCAACGAGCTCGGGGCCGTCGATCCATGTCCGCTGACATGCATTACGCCTAGGGTCACGACATGGAAGCTCAAATATCTCACCTGGTGAGAATCCGAGAGATACCTCCGATGCTTGCAACATCTTGCAAAGCTAGATGATACATGAACTTGGGCCCGCCGGTTTCAGACAGTCACTAACCTTCGTCTAAATTACGCGTCATATCGAATGCCCGATGGAAGCACACTTTAGATAAAACTTTAATGGAGTATTCTTCTGACAAGAACTTCGATCGTTACCCTCAAGAGGAAGTGCCTCATCTACAAGCCTACATGCGGGTGCGATTAGAGAGTGTGGCGTTGCCTGCATGCATGACAGTCACAAACCTTTTCATGCATTCAACGTCTATGCGACCCTCTGCAGTCAGCGCTCCGGCGACGATGCCCCGGACGCCACACTTCTTGAAAACGCGTATATCCTCCAGCATGACTGTGATCTCTTCGTCGGAATAGACAAAGTCCCCCATGCGTGGACGTATCATGACCTGCAGTAGGAAGTGGCAATCAACATGGACGGTTGGTCCCAAAAAAGGCCAACGACGGACCAGAATCTGAATATCACTCGGCAGGTCGCTAACAGCCTTTAGAAGACCGAGACTTGGTGTGATGCCGCCTCCATATCCGAGGCTTGCGCAGAGTTCGAGTCTATCCGCACCCCCGCGAATGGCACTAGTTTACAGTTCTGTTGCTGAGTTCAGTGTGAGAGATGAGCAGAGGGACGACACGGTACCTCATCGCAGACTCGACAGAGTCGACACAGACCTCAAGCACAACGGGTAAGGCAGCTTCAGCCATGTGTACTTGCTGCAAAGCGAACATATCTGTTATACCACGTGACCGGATCCAAGCTGGAATTGTGAGTTAAGATTGATAAGACGCCGCGCCAAAAACGCCTCGGTGCCCGAGTCTGATTCAGTACAGTATACAACAAGTCGCGGCTCTCCAAGACTACCATGGCGGATCAGACAACTTCTGAGCCTGTTAATGGCAAGGACCATCCGCATGAGCAAGACCCGGAGGAGTTTGACGACGGAGATGAGGAAGCTACGGTGGACGCAGCGGCACCTGGTATGTTGATCAGAGATTGGTCCAACTTAAATTCATGGGCCGCAGGGGAAGGGAAGAAGAAGAAGAAGAAGAAAAAGGCCAAGAAGAAGAAGACGGAACAGAGAGATCCACCTCGCGTAGGTCTCTCCAAGTTTTATCCGGATGGCATCTATCCGGAAGGCGAGATTCAGACTTACAAGGATGAGTGAGTCTCAGATCTGATATGTCATATGTGTTCAAGCTGATGTCTGGGCAGCAATACATGGAGAACGACGTCGGAGGAAAAACGCTACTTGGAAAAGCTGGCCAACGAGGACCCAGAGACAACGTATGAGAACATCCGTCGAGCTGCTGAAGTGCACCGCCAAGTGCGCGGCTATGCCAGACGGATGATTCGGCCAGGAATGCCAATGACGGAGATTGCTAACAACATAGAAGACACGATCCGTGCTCTGGTAGAAGAAAATGGGATGGAGGCCGGAATCGGCTTCCCTACGGGCCTGAGCCTGAATCACTGTGCCGCTCACTATACTCCCAACGCTGGTGATACGATCGGTGTGCACAATGCCGCATATTGTCTCTCATTTGTTTATGTGGTGAATCAGTGCTGCAACAAAGTGATGTTCTCAAGGTGGACATTGGGGTTCAAGTGAATGGACGGATCTGCGATTCGGCCATGACGCTGAATTTCGAACCGACATACGACAAGTTGATAGAGGCCGTCAAGGCCGCTACAAACACAGGAATCCGCGTTCGCATCGTCATGAAATTGTCTGATTAGATCTCATCAGTTGCACAGGAAGCAGGTATTGATGTCCGATTGGGGGAGCTGGGGGGGCTGATTCAAGAAACTATGGAGTCGTATGAGGTGGAGGTCAATGGAAAAATTTACCCAGGTGTGTGTTTTCCATGGCGATGGGTTGGCCAGCTGACGATGGCAGTCAAACCTATCGAAAATTTGAGTGGACATTCTATCAACCGCTATCAGATCCACGGAGGTAAATCTGTGTTGCTAGTCAAGTCAGAAGATCAGACAAAGATGGAGGAGGGGGAATATTATGCCATCGAAACGTTTGGATCGACGGGCCGAGGACGGATTGTGGAAAGTGTAGGTGGAGGATCATGACGACGATCACGTGCTGACGGCGACAGGGCGAATGTTCGCACTACGCCAAAGTCGTTAATGCGCCCCATGTTCCGCTAAGGTATGAAACGCGAGGGGCCAAGTCAGAGGCTGACCAAAAAGGCAGGTTGACGTCTGCAAAGGCGCTGCTGGGGTCTATCAGCAAACAGTTTGGGACGCTGCCGTTCTGCCGGCGTTACCTGGACAGGGCGGGGGAGAGCAAGTACCTGCTTGCGGTGAGTGCAGGGGTTGGGACGGGAGCGAGATGCTGATGTGCGGGCAGCTGAACCACCTGGTGATGCAGGGGATCGTGCAGGACTATCCGCCACTGTGCGACCAGCGGGGGAGCATGACGGCGCAGTTTGAACACACGATTCTTCTGCGGCCGACGGCGAAGGAGGTGGTGAGCCGAGGGGACGACTACTGAAATGGGCAAGTGAATTTGAAAGTGATCGGAGACAGCCCCGCATATGCGCGACGCTTGACCTGCGCTGTACTTTGCTCTATTGTACAACGCTCCTGTTCCATACCCCTCTGCGCATATATACTTGTCTTATTCCGCCTCCTCCTCTTCATGACCGTCCTCTTCCCTTCCTGGCTCTTTGGCTATGCCGGCCCTCGTCTCCAGTCCGACGTCGCTCTCACTGTCCCTCGCGTCCCCTTCTCCCCCATCGCCCTCAAGCACTACGCAACCCCCGGCATCCCCCCGCCTTCCGCCCGCGTAGATCCAAAGCTTAAGCTCCAGCCTCGACGTCCAGTCAGACTCTGGGACCTGTGGAAGTATGCCATGCTTGTCGCAACCAAAGGTCTGCCCCCTGCTCCCCTCCCTCGCCTGCCCTCATCTCCCCTCTCAGCAACCGAGGTTACGACAGAGGTCATTGCTCATCATATACGCGGCCCCCGGCGCAAGACATGGGGGATCGAGATGACCGTCGTCACAAGTCTCGTCCGCGGCGCCGCCAGACATAGTTCACTTGTAGACATTGTCAGTATATGCTCAGTCATCCATTTGTCTAGCACCTCAGCTGGGTCTAGGGTACAATACGTATGCTCATGAGCATCGGTGGTCTGGTTCCCTTGCCATCTGATGCTCTGGTCACCCCAGTCACCTTTCGTGTCAAGAATAGGAATCTTCGCGGTCTGCTTGCAGACTTTGATGCTTTGGAAACAGGAACAAGAGAACTTTCCGGAGAATGGATCGTTGGAAGGAGGACATGGCAACGATTGCAAGCCGAGTGGAAGGCAGCCCATCCCGGTTCCAAACGAAAAGAACGAGTGATTCTCTACATCCATGGAGGTATGTCCCTCCACTCTCTTCGTCCCAATCTCATTTTCGTTAGGCGCATATTATCTCTCGAGCGCTGCTGCACAGCGCCTGATATCAATACCTCTCGCGAAGTACACTGACTCGCGAGTGTTTGGTGCGTCCACATCCCAAGCCACGTCACAAATTCCTAAACGGGCGCATATAGCGATCGATTATCGTCTAGCCCCGGAAACGGTGTTTCCAGGGCCGCTTCATGACGTAGTCAGCGCATATTTCAGGCTCGTTGATGAACTACATATTCCTCCAGAGAACATCATCATCAGCGGAGATAGTGCAGGAGGTGGTCTGACACTGGCGCTGCTGATGTATCTGCGTGACAATGAGTATCCGATGCCTTCTGGTGCCTTGCTCATGTCCCCATGGGTCGGTAAGTAGGCCTCGGCTATTTTTATGTCAGGGTCTCAATCGCGTCATAGATCTGACCATGAGCTGCGAGTCATGGGAATCCAACGCCGACTGTGATGTAGTTCCTGTTCCGACAGCAGATAATCACATGAATCCAATTGCATTATACCTCGGCGAACAGACGGAACAATATTTGATGCACCCTTACGCAAGTCCGCTCTTTGGGGATTTCACAGGCTTGCCTCCTTTGCTGATACAGGCAGGCGACGCGGAAGTTCTCAGAGACGAGATCACCCTGCTTGCCCATAAAGCCACATTAGCGGGTGTACCCGTAAGGCATGAGCTCTACGAAGACGCCGTAAGTACTATTTATCATTTCGCCACAATATGTATACTGATTATGACGCACATGCAGATACATGTATTCCAGGCATATCCATTCCTGGTCGCCACGCGTCGATCATTCATGTCGATGCGCGACTTTGTCAGGAATATACTTCCTCAGTATCAAATCGGTTCGCCCAAGTTGCTTGGTTCTACTGCCGAGAAGGAACTGGAACAAGAAATTGATAACGATAATGTGGAAATTGTTGGAGGCGATGGCGTCGCAAGTACAGACATGGAGGCGGATCGCAAGATTCTCAAGGAGGGTGTCGATGCCCTGGAGAGTGATGGTGAAGAGGGTAAGAATTCTTATCCAAGTTGGGGGCGGCCGCGCCGTTGGTACTTGGACCCCGACCCAGACGATTCAAAAGTACTCGATGTGGAGGACGTGCAGCCTGCAAAATCCGATGCAAACCTACGGCGAATCAGATCTGCCATCTCCCTCGTGCTTCCCGATTCATCCAGGCATCGACTTCAGCGCCGAACTTCGCTTGCGTTGTCGACAACTCGAAAAATGCCGGAAGCTCCACCACCTTACACTGCAACCGCAGATGAGGACATGTCATCCATCGCATCACCTCCGCCATCCCCTTCAATACGTCGGAAACAATGGGTTGCCAGTCACCGTGATTTGACATCTCTGGTTGACGATTGGGCACAGTCTGGTCCTGCAAATCAAACGATGTTGTACAAGAGGGATACTTACACATAGCATTTTCTCATTGCAACTAATCCAATTTAATGTATTCTGACTTTGGTATTTTACAGCGGTATATGTTATACACACACACACGTTGTCCATGAGAGTAGTCTAGTGGTATAATTATGAGACCTGCTGCGCAGCAAGCCCGAGGCCTCTTTTGTGTATATCCAGTTCTTCAATGACATTCATGAGAGCATTACACTCCCATTTCCCGTAGATAAATCCTTCATAAAGTAATGTGGTTCCCAGCCAAGCGATGAAAATGGTGGCAATGATAACGATGGGGTTAATCCAGCCATGATTGATCCATACCGAAGCCACGATAGCACCAACAAGGAGAACGATACATATTGCGAAGCTGAGCAACTCCTTCTTGGCACGATGCTTTGAGTACCGGTAGCACGTTGCGAGGGCGCTAACCATGATGTCTATTGTCTCTGTGGCGAGTTCCGAGCCAACTTCCACGGGCGGTTTCTGACGTCCAGCGTCCGATATATCGACTGCGTTGTCTAGAAGACTTGTCGGGTTTTCTGGTATAGTGGTGATAATGTCAAGCGTCGCTTCCAGTCCAAAATGATCCGAGTAGGAGAAACTGTAGCCGGGCACGGTCTCATGCATGACCACCCGGCACCTAGAAGCGCGGATAATGTGCTGCGGACCTAGCCGAGAGGACTTCCTTGGCTGACGGTAGAAAATATAGTCCAGTCGTTTGCCGAGGTATTGGCGCGCGTGCGGATCAAGAGGTTTACCTGCTGAAAAAGAATTCAGGGGAGAGTCCGCGGTAACGCCAAACTTTTCAATGGCTTGCAGAGCGGTGGAGGTTGAGTGTGTGAAAACAGAGTCTGGGTGGGTGACCACCCATGCATCGTCGAGGCCGGCGTGCTCTCGGATGATGGCAATAGGCAAGGTGGTCGGGACGCTGTTAAAGTCACCCATCTATGCCCCGGATCAGCGGAGGCCAGTGTCGACGGCATAGGTACTGACCGCTATCACGTAGCGTCCCAGCTCGGCGGACTGACGTGCGAGCTTGGAGAACTCCCAAGCGTTGACGATGCGGTGGGCTCTGTTGTATTCAGGACCATCTTCTCCACCTTTTGCGAAGAGCTGCACGTGTCGTGGGTAGAAAAGTTACGAAGTCATGTGTGTTGCACTTACATGTGTGTTGAAAATTTGGACATGCCTCAACACGGGATGGTCTACGACAACGCTAACGGCAGCCTTCCCTACGAACCAGTCTCCAGCCTTGACGTCTATAGGTGCACCATTCAAGGAGTAGGGGTTAATGGAACAGGCCACAATGGGGAATCTCGAGAAAAAGACGAGCCCCGAGCCGAGGGCCCCGCTAGAGTTGTGTCATGACGGCAGCATGGCGAGAGTGGGATGGAATACCTGTAAAATGACTTGGAATAGGGCAACCGTTTCGCGACGCTAGTCAGTATGAACTGGTAATCTGCCCAGACCCACAGCTCTTGGAGTGCAATGACGTCGTAGTCGGAGTGAGTGAGTAAATTAGCAATGCCTCGTATACGTTGGCGACGGTGTTTTGAGACGAATTTTAGACCCCTGGAGAGCATGAGGGCGATGCGGTACAAGAAGAGGGGTGTGGACGCACCAGCAGTTGAGGGAAAGGACTTTGAGTTGGGTCTGTGGCATGGTGGGCGGGAGAGCGAGTTTACGGCCACCACGAAATTATCAACAGCCAACTCGAATGGCGACGGCCACCGCGAAATTGTCGACATCCGAGTGAGTTCGTCTGCGTCTCCCCGCCCGTCCCGCTCAGCCCCTGCAGCATAGAAATCGCAACTCGCGCCGCCAGCCACTTCATCCGCATCTACTACTCCGCCTACGACGCTGAGACCCGCCTATCCGACCTCCCCCACTACTACCGTCCATCCTCCTCTATCACATGGAATGGCAAGCCTTTTCAGGGCATCGATGGCCTTGCCCAGCTCGTCGACAAAATGCCGCCCACAAAACATGAAGTCCAGTCGTTCGATTGCCATCCCATACCGGGTAGCCTCTTCCTCCCATCTCCCTTTTCGCACTGATCGCCACTACAGGCACACACCCGCCCTCCTTGCTTTTGACAGTCTCGGGCAATGTCACACACGGCAGAGGCCCTGCGGGGAACCCCCCTAGCACCCATTCCAAGACTCCCGATGGCCATCCCCGCGTCTTCTCACAGACCTTTCTGCTTGCCCCAGATCCAGCAACGCCAGCGACAAAACCGGGAGAAGTGGCCAAGTACTATATTAGTGCCGATACTTTAAGATTTGTCGGCTAGATATGGCAACGCATTGCTTACGCTATTAATTATATGTATATCAAGATAGCAGTAAAGTACAACTGTAATACAATCGTCCTCTAACCAAACGTTTGACTCTGTAAATGCGCGTGAGCGTAAACATCGTGGAGAAAAATGGACGATACGTACCGAACGAGCACTTCTTTTGACCTTTGACAAGCGCCACTCATCCGCCTTCTCGTACTTGTTGTACAGCGGCTCAATCTTCTCCTGCTTCTTCCGCTTACTGATCTTGTTTGCGTCTGCCACCTTGAAGAACTGTGGAGCAACCTCAACCAGCCACTTGGGCTCGATGGCCGTCACGTTGTGGCAATACTCCCGTGTGGTCAGGACCAATTCATGGTACACCAACCATTCTGGAGCGCGGTTAAACAACGCCGACGACGGGTGGATGTAAACAGGTGTCCCCTCCACAAGTGTCTTGTATCCTTCCTGTGGGTCTTTTTTTGCGGCATGTCTGAAGAATCCGGAACAGATGGCTTTCCGGACTCGATTGTAATCCCTTCCCGCCGAAACGATATCATGCTTGTATCTATTTCGGCAATGTAAGCCCTGATTCATGTCTTATAGCGTTGTCACTCACCTATCCATGATACCCAGCAGCTGTTTCCGCACGTCTTGCGCCCGTCGCATACTCCTGGCCTGAATAAAATTTTCATAACACCAAGCATTGGAGAAGTTTGCTGCTTTCCATCCGTTGTACACCGTCAACAACGTCAAATGGTCACCTTCAGGTTGGTGGAATTTGGCCTTTTTCGAATCCGCCTGACCTTGCTTCTCTTTTGGCCGGTAGAACACTGTTTGCACGGAGAGCATCGCGACGATAGACAATATCTCATCTGAGCAGCCCAGTTCCACAGATGCGATTAACATCTTGGCCAACGGTGGTTCCATAGGGAAATCCGCCATTTTTCGACCAAGTTTTGTTAGCAGACCTTCGTCATCAAGCGCGGAAAGCCCGTATAGCGCCTCTAGTGCTGTAAGCATGGTTGGTGCAGGTGGTGGGTCCATGAAGTCGAAACTGAGGAGATCATTGATTCCCATAGCCTTCAGCTGAAGAATAGTATATGAAAGATTTGTTCTCTGGATATCAGGTATCGAACTTGGAAGCATTTCATTTCGGAAAGCAGCCTCAGTGTATAAACGGTAGCACTTGCCAGGACCAGTACGTCCTGCACGTCCCGCGCGTTGCCGTGCCTGCGCTTGCGAGATAGGCATGACAACGAGCTGAGTCCATACCGAGCCTTGCGTCGTAAGCATTCTGCTTCGCAAAGCCTGGATCAATGACATAGTAAATGCCAGGAATAGTCAAGCTAGTTTCAGCGACGTTCGTGGCAATAACGACCTTTCGAGCACCAGGGGGAGTCGGTTCAAAGACTCGTGACTGCACCTCTGAAGGCAGTGCAGAGTAGATGGGAAGAACGATGAGATCCGGCACCTTTGGTCCAAGGGCCTTCATGCGTTCGTATAGAATCTCACATGCAGTATCGATTTCTTCTTGACCCGTTAGGAACAGAAGAATATCGCCCGGTGGTTCCGAAAGATGAATTTGCATGACAGTGATCAGTGAGGCGTCCATGTAGTCCGTTTCAGGGTCTTTGGTATATAAAATCTCCACAGGATAAGTTCGACCAGGTATAGTGAATATAGGACAGCCAAAGAAGTATTTGGAAAATTTCTCAGCGTCCAGTGTTGCTGATGTCACGATGAGCTTGAGATCTGCTCTGCGCTTGACAGCCTCTAAGAACATGGCGTAAGAAAATATAACGTTAGAGGGCACGTCACTCACTCTTGAGAAGACCGAACAAAACATCAGTTGCGATTGTACGCTCGTGAGCTTCGTCAAGCATTACAACAGAATATTGGCTGCACAGCGGATCGATGAGACATTCCCGCTGTAGCATACCATCCGTCATGTATTTTATCCGAGTTTCTGGGCTTGTGCAGTCCTCGAATCGAATAGTGTAACCAACTTCTTGACCCATTCGACAACCAACTTCCTCTGACACACGCTTGGCCACTGACATGGCGGCCACACGGCGAGGTTGCGTACAACCAATCTTGCCTCTATCGGCATAGCCAGACTCGGCAAGATATTGAACCATCTGCGTCGTCTTTCCGGAACCCGTATCACCGACGACAATGAGCACTTGATGCTGAAAAGAGCGTCAGTATGCATATGCCGAACAAGAAATATTTCACAAACATCTCCGATGGCCTGCAGAAGAGGGTCCCGTAGCTTGTAAATTGGAAGAGCTTTCCGCTGGTCTTGGATACTGAGACTCGTGATTTCACCGTATGTCGTTGCCTTGTTGAATGTCTGCTCTTTCCATCTCGGAACCTCCCCTGCTCTTTGACTCTTCAGATTTCCTCGCATATCCTGAGCAAACGCTCGCTCATTGTCTTTAGGACATGGGATCCAACCAAGGCTGGCTAAAATCGCGAGCCTGAGAGTCCGCCAACTCGTTCGCTTCTTGCTGTCGCAATTCCCTGCGTTCCTTGGCCAGGGATGCTCCTGCCAACTGCCGCGCGGTTCAGGGACCCATCGGGGGCTTTCACGATTTTGACGGGGCTGAGATCCATCGTTCTCTTTGTTTGCCCAGCAAGGAACGGCGGTTCATCTTCTCGAATTTCAACATCCAATTCCTCTTCTATTTCTACCTGGGCCATGGGATTACCCAAATCTTCTTCTAGTTCAGGGTATTCTGACGCATCGATGGCTCCAGACGATATAAGCTGTTTCAATTCCCATCTTTCAGGGGAAGTCAAACGCTTCGCGGACCTGACGGGCGCAGTGTTGTGAGAGCGTAGTGGAAGAGCATTTGCACCGGTCATCGTTCGAGAGGCACGAGCGCGCTCTTCTTCCATTTCTGCCTCGGATTTTATGCGAAGATGAGGTGTAAGGTCCCGTCCAGTGATTTGGTCCACATCCTTCATCGACAACCCGACGCGACTGCCTGCGACGCTCATCACCTTGACTTTGACTTGCTGCCCTCTACTCAGTAAGTCAGAAGCAGAGTTGATACGCGCTCCCGCTTGAATATTGGAGACATGCACCATACCTGCATACAAGTCAAAACGGTAGCCATCAATTCGACAATGCCCATACCTTCCACCCTTCCGGCTACGCCTTCTAACTGGATAAAGGCGCCGAACTCCTTTATGCCTGTTATCTTCCCATCATAAATCTTGAAAAGCACGGGTCTGTCTTCCAATGGATGTCTCCCTCCGATCCGCCCTCCGTAGGCATCGTCTCTTCTGTCACCGTACGACCTCTCGCGTGATGGACTAGGGCTTCTTCTTCTCGGGGAGCGGGAGCGAGATCGCTCTCGTCGCTGTCGCTTCGGCGGACGCTCTTCCCCCGACGATCGTGGTCTATCTTTCCTTCCCGACACAAGATCTCCTAGCTCCTCTAAAAACACGTCATCTGGTACCGCGGAAGGCACATCTTTATTTGTGAGGGCCAGTCCCGGAAACATACGTCTCTGCCTTTCCTTTTCGTCGATGACTTCATCCTTCTTGTACTTGCCATCAACGTCAGTAATTTTGTTCGCCCTTTTCTTCTTATATTTCGGATGCATTGTGAGAATGAGACGGTCCACGCTCTCAATCAAAGAGTTGGGTAGACCCGCATCCAAACTTGACAGAGCATTCTTGAATACAGCCATGTCTCCCTTGCTCTCTTCGTGTAAGCTAATGATAAACTCTGCGACTTCTTTGTTTTGTATTCCCATGTAGTTGTTGATCTCCTGAGTTATCTTCGCCACGAGTGAGAGAAATTCGAGGTTCTCGAGGTCCGCATCTGCCATGGTTGCCTGTGGTAAAGACGGCAAAGCTTGCTTACGTAAGAATATTTCCTTGATTCATGCCACCTAGTAAGCGCGGAAAAGGTATCGTCAAGTCTGGCAATGCAGGAAACTCGTCCAAGGCCTCAAAGACGCAAACACCAGCGTCTGTAAACCAAGAAGAAAAGAAACCACTTTTTCCTCCGGGCTACAAATATCCCTTGACCATTTTGAACGAAAGGTAATCTCAGATTTGTATTGTAGAGTAGCGCGTTCTAAGCTGCTCAAGATGTCAGAACAATGGATGGGAGAAAGCAGATGTTCGAACAGTTTGTGATCATGCATCTACAAATGGACCAAACGTCATAACATAATGTAGTATCAAGATACGGATGGCTGGACATTCGCCATCACGTTATGCAAGTTGAACAAAAGGACTGGAGAGCAAGAAACAGTGCGCATGGCACCGCGACCTGCTTACACTCGACCATCCGCGATAGAAGCACGTCACTGGGGTGCTACCTATGCCCTGTATCGCGTTCGTGGGGATATTCATGAATAATGACGGGCCATCTCAATTGTCTCCAGTTTTGCAACGGCATAAATCTTCATCTTGTATTGCCGCCCGGACCGCGGGATTATTGGAATGAACTGGCAGCTGAACATAAGGCAGCGCCCTTGCATCTACAGTGGATGTATGCAGCAGATCCTTTTGCTTCCGAAAAGGGAGATCGAGGAGCAAAGGGCGAGGTCCAATGAGACCTCAACGAAATTGAGCCAGCAGAGGGATGATATAACTGGGCGCGGAAATGTTCCTGAAGTAAAAATGGCCACGACCATACGTGAAGCTGTTGAAGCTGTTATCAAAAAGGCAAGTATAGAGACTCTGCAAGAGATCTTCTTTGAACTTTACTATCCAGGGCTTATCAGTTTATCCGGAAGCGGGAGGAGAAAAGTTAAAACAATTATCTGATGAGGATGCTCGAAACGTCTCCAAGCAACTCGAAAAACTGGGGTTTTCTCTAGCTCAGATCCAAAATGCAATGAAGTTCTTGACTCAGTCGTCCGCAATGGCCACAAATCTTCTTGCGGTTTCAGCGCCATTAGAAGCAGCTATTGAATACATGGTTCTCCATATCCCCGAATGCGACCTGCCTCAGCGCTTTCTGCCGCCCAAAAACTCGTCCAATCCATTTATCACTTCGCTTCATTCAGGATCTGATGACCTCAAAAGACGTTGGATCGAAGAGAAAGTTACAAAAGAAGCAGGATGGCCGATCAATGTTGTAAAGGAGTACATGGCGGATGTAAGGTTTTCGAATGACGAGGCATCGTTGATCGTTGCCCTTGGAAAAAAACTTGTCGATGACTGTGACGAATGGTCCGAATCCTTAGCATCACCCATGTTGCCATATGTTATAGAGCCTACGGAGGTGGAAGCCTATGGCGCCACGTTTATCACAAAGTCTGAACTGGTAATGCCCTTGTTCAGTGCACCAATCACGGTCCACTGTTTTGGTTTCCACTGAATCTCAACCGGCCTACCCGCGCCCTGGATTCATTCCACTTTATTTGTCCTCTCAGATAATTCCAGCCTATGTCAGGCTTCATCTCATTTCTCGGCTACTACGTGGAGCAAAACTTGATACCTTTATGGATACCGGGGAAGGTTTTTGCCTAGCTGTCATGAGACTACTCGAAGATGAGTGGGAAAAACTTGAAAGTGAAGGACGTCCAGACATTTCATCAGTGTTGCAGCATCTACTTCCTCACCATGACACTGTTTCGATCAACAATGCGTCTGGTCCTAACATTCCAACCAAACTCGCTGGGGAGGTCAGAGATCGACGGGCTCAATTGGCTGACAAACGGAGCAGCGTTCAAATCCGAGATGAATTTGTTGCTATCGGCCAGAAGGACCAGGTAAGTAGCATGTGACTGGGCTTGGCTGTATCCGATGCCTCCCAGTATGCAGTATTGTTGTCGAATAGGCAACGACTTCCAGCGTTCAAGTTTAAGGATGCTTTCCTGGCCAACCTTGCATCTCACCGCGTGGTTGTTATTATCGGAGAAACAGGTGAGCATCGAGAAATTCTTTTGCGCAGATTGCAAATGCGCCCCGTGTTTTGATAGGCTGTGGAAAAACGACCCAATGTCAGCGTCAGCAAGATTGCGCTTTAGAATTTTAACTTATTGAACCCGTAGTGCCTCAATTTATTTTGGATTCTCTTATTCTTTCAGGTAGAGGGTCAGAAGCCTCCATAATCGTGACACAGCCCAGAAGACTAGCAGCCATTTCAGTTGCCAAACGTGTTTCTGCAGAAAGGCTTGATGATGGATCCGTAGGCTACGCAGTTCGAGGCGGATCCCAAGTAACATCTAAAACGAAACTACTCTTTTGCACCACAGGTGTTGCGCTTCGACGACTTGCATCTGGAGACCAATTCCACAATGTCTCGCATATCATCGTGGATGAGGTACGTCTGGCAGACTTGAAATTAGTATTATTGACGTCTCTCACAGGTTCATGAGCGCTCAGTAGATGGCGATGTATTGCTCCTGGCTCTTAAGGAGATTCTCAGAAGCAATTACAATCTACGTGTGGTTCTGATGTCAGCTACCATTAACTATGAGAAGTTTTCAGAATACTTCAACAATGCTCCCGTCTTGCAGATCCCAGGGTTTTCCCACCCTATTACTGACTAGTACGTTTGGGATCAATCTCCAAGTACCATACAATGACACGCATTATGTTAAGTTATTTGGAGGATATTGAACCTCTCCTTCGTCCTCGAAGTGAGCATAGGGCTCCAGAACCCGACACGCTGAACAGAGAACAGAATTCAAAGGACAACAAGCTCAGACGTAATAACCGCAGTTACATTGACTATCGAGTAAATAGCCATCCGACTCTTCCTGTGGATTCAGCTTCTGATACTTATTGCAGTTGATAGCAGACGTCGTTCAACACATAGTAACGTCAAGTGATAGGCGTGGCGGTATTTTGATATTTCTGTCGGGAGTTCAAGAAATTCAACGATGCATTAACGCGATTCGTGGCACTGTAAATGAGAGCCAGGCAGACATATTTCCTTTGCATGCGAATCTCACGAACGATGAGCAGAGCCGAGTCTTCAAGCAAATGAAAAAATGGAAAATCATCGCTGCGACCAACGTAGCCGAGGTAATGCAACAATCATTTAATTCAGTACTTCTCTTATTTTGCATTGCCAGACTTCCATCACCATTGACGATGTCGTTTATGTCGTCGATACTGGCAAAGTTAAAGAGATGAAATATGACCCTGACGTGCATCTGTCTAAATTAGAAGAGGGTTGGATATCCCGCGCCGCTGGCAGGCAAAGACGAGGTCGTGCTGGACGCACATGCCCCGGGGAATGCTATAAACTATACACTAGGGAAGAAGATAATAACATGGAAGACTTTTCAACACCGGAGATCCACAGACTTCCCTTGGAAAATATCGTACTGTACGTCAAAAACATGTACGAAAAAGAGGACGCAAAGGTCGGATAGTCGAAAAGCGTTTAAATCAGCTGATTCTGATAGTTTGCAGGCCCTGCTGGGACGTGCGATTGATCCACCCAGAGATGCAGCATTTGATATTGCCTGGAGTACTCTTGTCGACCTAGGGGCAGTACAAGCATCGGGTTCTATGACACCTTTGGGCCGATATATTGTATGTGTTTTCCCGCGCGAGCGAGATTATTGACCGCAGGATCGATAGTCAGAACTTCCTGCAGATGTCAAGCTCGCAAAGGTGATCAAATCATTTCGTGAGACGAATTGTCACTTGAATGCCATAGATGCTTATACTCGGCACCATCTTTCGGTGTTTGGATCCAATTCTGACTATCGTGGCTTGCCTGTCCTCAAAACCATTATTCGTCAGTTTAATGGATAAAAGAGAGGAAGCAAACCAGTACGTCTCATAAAGTTGATGTATCAATCCCATGCTAAAAATGCGTAAGAGCAAGGGCCAGATTCTCAATCGCTGGAAGTGACTTGTTGACCGATGTGAATGCCTATGATCAGTGTATGCGCCTGCGAGCAAGAGGAGAATCCCAGCCCATGATAAGCAAGTTCTGTGAACAGGTAAGCCACGATCTACCTAATGAATTGGCTGATGCAAAAACCGCAAAGAATTTCATATCGCCAAGTACCGTGCAATCTATAACTTCATTACGAAATGACTTCTTTTCCTACTTAACGGACTTGGGCTTTGTTCCACGTGCTTTGCAGCCGTCATCTGAGGTGCTCAACGCTAATAGCGACAACGTGAACCTTGTCAAGTCGGTCATTCTCGGAGGGTTGTGGCCGCATGTTGCTCGTGTGCGTGTGCGGCAAGGGGCACAGAAATTCGACCAGATCCAAGCAGGAACAGTAGCACGTGAAATCAAAGCGCGCGACTACATCCTCTACGATACGAAGGGTGGACGTGTTTTCATTCACCCAGGCAGCATCCTTTTTGATTGCGCGTCGTGGAAATGCGACTTTATCACATATTCTCACAAGTACCAGACTGATAAGGTGTTCCTGAAAGGTACCACGCAAGTGAGTGGTCACTATATAGGAGTTGCTCAATTTGACAAGGAATTAGATATCGCTATATGCTCTGCTCCTGTTGGGCGGTCAGGTAACGGTCAATCACGTCATGGGAGGGTTAGATGTCACCAGCAGTGGGAGCACAATTAAACTGAAGGCATGGCCGCGAATCGGCGTTTTGGTCAATCAATTACGGTTTGCCCCTATTCTTCTCTTTGGCATCTTCTGACGTCATGTTAGCCGCCTCCTAGATGCACAACTGGCCAGTTGCCTCGAGCGCACTATTGCGCTATCAGACATTTCAAACCGCAGTGTATTGGATGCATTCAAACTTCTAGTAACTCACGATGGAATGTCCGACAAAAATTAAAATTGAATGTCCACTGCATATAACGATACAAATGAGAGGTATAATACATACAAGTGCCGAACTCCGGGTATACGTAAAACATATCCATGCAATTGTTGCCGTCATCAATATCAAAGAGTTGCTTGCTTCCTTGGCCGATGCCACCTGACAGAATCGGTTGCGACGAGCTTTTTCATGGTGGCGTTGCACGACGCAAGGACAGCGGCTCCTTTCTGTGGGCAAATATGAAGAATAGAAGCATTCTTGAAGTGCGGCAGTTGTCGAGGGATATGAGTATGAACGGTCGACACGACTGAACTGCACTTGGCCTGTGCACAAGCCACCATCTTACGAGGTGTCATCTTCGTGGCGACGGATGCAGTGAGCTTCTTTGTAGGAACGGTTATATGTTTGGCAACTGGTGCGACGGACGAGGACAATTTCGAGAGAATCTGGCTCTTTCTCTTTTTTGGAGGTTTAACATCTGATAGAATTGCGTGAGCTGGATGCTCGACCTGTTCCGGCGCTGGCGGCACCTCCAGTTCCACGAGAGGCTCCGGATCAATCAAAGTTGACGTCGCCGATGCAGTGGTGCTGGAACTCCCCCGACGTCTACGAGGCGTAATCGCTGATTTCGGGGGTGCTTTGATGGCGTAACTGGGGATAACCCAGACCAAGGCGATGAACATCACGGACTGTTCGAAAGAATGAGACGTTTTCCTGATCATGCTCGAGATGGAACTTACCCCGGTAGCGTAAGCTATAGCAAATGCTTGCCCAGCCATGCGAACGGCAAGTGGCATGCGCGATTCTTTCAATAGTACGGCCGACATTGTTCAGGCGATAGAAATTGAGAAATAGAGAGATAGAATAATATAGGGACTCGCATCGGTTTGGAATATATACGTCGGGGAAGCCCCTTACTGATGAAGAGAGTCAGGATCTCCTATCGTACATACTAATTAGGAGGCGCAACCGTCGCGCAAGGAGCACAGCCACCTACGAATATCATTGTATCATTGTACACGTCGGTTCCTGAGGATGTCGATCACCTCCGCACTCGTGGTCAACTTGATCCCATGTTCCTTCATCTCCTTCCATTCCGCCCCCGCCTCGGATACACTCTTAACTACATCTCGCATCACCCATGTATTGTATCCAAAGTCCACTGCGTCTAGTGCTGTGCACTTGACGCAGTAATCCCCCGCGATGCCACATATGAACACATCTGTCACCCTTTTGGCTGACAGAAGCTGGGGAAGATCTGTAGTTGATATCTTCCAAGGGTCCTGGAAGGCAGAATACGACTCTATGTCGCGGTCGGTTCCTTTGTGCACTACAGCATCAAAAGCATTCGAGTGTAGTTTGTCCAACAACTCTGCACCTGGCGTTGATGCCACACAGTGAACGGGCCACAACACCTGTTGTAATGCCTTGCTTTCAACCCCCTTTTCCCCAGGCGGATAGATAGTAGTGGCCGAGAAAACAGGCTTATCGTGCGTGTCCGCGAATGAGATGTGATCGGATGGATGGTAATCCTTCGTCGCAATTTTGGTAACAAACGGGAGGTCCAAGTCGAGCAGTACATTGATTCCATCGATTATCGTGTCTGCTTCTGGAACAGCGAGCGAACCCCGTACAAAGTCGTATTGCACATCCACGACGATAAGGGCAGGTATGAAACTGCTAGTGTTGGTCATGGTATCAAGGATGGGCTGAAGTTGTGCCCTGTCCTGTCACGCAGATGGTGAATTTATGTAAACTTGCAGCTACAAATACAACTTCTAATTATGGTATGTATAGTCCTGTTAGTTTCGATTCTACATTCAGATATGAATAACTCACAGAGTAAGCGAAGCAACGGAAACATGATCATGCAAATGATTTAGTCTGCCAGTGGGCTGGCCTCGACTGCGACGTGGGGACATTGTAGTTTTTTTCCTCGAAATTCCTAGAACCGCCATACATTTCATACACTGGCGCGGGAGGAGTCGCGAAGTATGGCGCTTCGTACGGCGAAGTACGAGGAATGGGGTCTGTTCTACGGACTTTCCGAAAAGCGCATGTTGGTACAGTGTGAGCACGCTTCAGTTTCAAAGCCGTTAATTGACAAGATTTTTTCGAAGGTAACCTCAAACTCCTGATACGGCGGGATATACGTTCGACGGGCGACGACGAGCGCGGGCGACTGTCCTCAATGGGCTGCCTTTTCGAGGTCCCAATACTCACCGCTTTGCCTTGAATGTGTTGTGAGAATGATCAGATCGTATACTCATTATACATCATATTATTAACAATAACTCACTCGGCAGCACGTCTCCCATAGGTTTAACGAGTTGTGAGAGCGACGTTGAATCATGGACTTCGGGCGTGGCTAAGTCTTGTACTGTTATAGCGTCTCTCACAATTTCAGGATGACTGATGCGTAGAGGTTCCACAACGACAGTAGTAGATGAAGCTAGGGACAAACTCGAAACCTCATACTCGATTGATTTGGATATGATGTGTTCGCGGTCGCGTGAGTGTGACTGGACGACAGTTGTGATGTGTGCGAAAGACACGCGCTTCGTTTGCTTTCGGATAGAACAGTGTTGAGACGTTGATTCATAAGTTGGGAGTGATCGCTTTTCATGGGTTTTGCAGCGGAGGCGACGCTGGCCACCGCCTAAAATCTGCGTCCTGTGCCCACTACCCACAGAAAAGTCAAACAGCCATTCCATCGATAAGGCACCCAGGCTCTAAAACGCCTGTCAGTTTATGTAAATAGGCAATCAAATATAAAATCATGTTCGCACCAGTCCAAACCATATCGCACTTAGAATTCCCGCTGATAAAGTTATGAAAAGTGGTATTTTACGGTTCTCCTGAATTTCTGAGCGTTCGATGCCGTCACTGGAAGCTTCAGAAGCAGGCGGTAGAGGCATGAGAAACCATGTACGATTGACCGGCTCGCTGAGAAGAGTCAATGGCATGGAATTGTTGGTGGTTATGAGGGAGGAAGTAAAGACATTGGGACGTAATAAAGAGAGCCAGGAATACATTAATGAATGGCATGTTTTAGGCTCACCCGGTGTCACCGAGGCAACTCAGTGAGTCCACTGAGCACATCCTATTTTAGTCAGCTTCTCTCGTTCCACATTACTATTTCCACATTATTAAGCCCATGTCATGATCTATGACTGACATCTCCCTTCACGCAATACTATAGGCAGTGTAGTGTGATAGACGTATTCTGTTGTAACGAAGTAAGAGTTCAAAGCAGTTTGACGGCTTGATTCTTGTCCTTGAAGGGTTCCGCGTTTGACAGATGTGCTTACTCATCGGATCAGATTCTGACCTCCAGCCATGGTTCTGTGAAACAGAATTTGCGCGCCCGTATATCCGGACTACCACTGGTTTTCTTTTTCCGGATCCACTTCGACAAGTCTACTTGGATTCGACAGTCATATCATTCGCCCCGACCACTTCCTCGGTGAAAGCACCAGCGGACGTAAGCCGTATCTTAAATCACTCGTCTGCGCCTGAATTACTGTCTTTTTCACGTGACTTGAGCCGTCACGGAAAATGTGCTAAAGTTAGACTGGTTGAATAAAAAAAATCATATCTCGCCGAAT
Organism: Amanita exitialis; assembly: GCA_023014455.1. Classification (NCBI taxonomy): domain Eukaryota; kingdom Fungi; phylum Basidiomycota; class Agaricomycetes; order Agaricales; family Amanitaceae; genus Amanita; species Amanita exitialis. The sequence goes on from JAEBUR010000002.1 coordinate 791,423, forward strand.
ACTCAATGGATTTGCATAAAAATTGTAGCGTTTGAACGAGAAAAAAGTACTCTAAAGTCCTATAGTGGACCGAGCATGAACAGAGGCGGTTTTGGAATTGACTGCTCCGAGGGGCTTACAATTCCCCATTGCAAACTTCAAATGCATATCTATTCATTCGGATTATGTATTTTAGTCTCGTTGTATCTATATGCTACTTAGTTCTAAGGTAATAAAGGCTGCCTGCTATTGAATTTAGCCATATCTTCTTTTGCGTAACTTAGGATTGAGACTGCCGTTCCAACTTTCACGCCGAGCCATTCCTGCAAATCATTCTTTGTCACATCACCAGTGGTGAGCTGTGATATGCGGTAAAAATCCATCTCTTTCAAAAGAGGGCCATATTTGGAATAGAAGATGCCATCTTTGTTCCGTTGTGGGTGACGATCAAGCATCTTGAACCAGGGGATTATGTCGATACTAGCAGCATCTGGAGGTGCACTAGTGCTACTAGTAGGCTGTCCCATTACCGAGTTCGCACTTTGGCTGCTGGGCGCAGCCTGGGGTGGTGTGATAGCGGCAGGTGCACTTGCAGACTGACTTGACTTCATGATATCTTGAAGCATTCCCGGGTAGATAATGATAGGTTGTTGCATTCCAATGCCAGCACCAACAGCAAGTGAGCCTTCATGGAGTGAGTAGGAAGCCGATCGCCCACGAGGCCTTGCCCTGGAAAGTATGAGCGAAGCTGGCTTTTCATCAAGTGTGGCTCGCTTCTTGATCTGAAATGGGGCATCAATAATATAGGATGGTTGTAAGGATGCGCTACTCACCATCTCTGATGCCCAGTATCGCAAGTTGTAAATTGACAATTTGTAGCAGAGAGTGGTGCCTGGAGCTTTGTAGCAATAAGCTTCCTTGCCCTTCGAGTGTTCTTCACAAAGCCAGTGGTGTTCCAGCTCTAATCGGGCTTCATTTATCTTCTCAGTAAGCTGCACACATCCATCATCTATAGTATTCTTGTCGGTTACAGCCGAATGAGGCTGTATGGTGGAGAATGTCAAAGTCAGCCTCGTTTATACAAACAGTTGGGTACTAATGATACGCACCTTTTTCCCCTTCCCCTTTGATAGGTCTGTCATTTCTTTGACACTCTCAGCAGCACTCTTGAAGCAGACGGTGATGGGCTTGAGCTTGCGCATTGAAATCTTTCCGCTTGACAAGAGTGGTGGGACAATCAGGTGACGCATCTTCAACACGAAAATTTCAAGCTCTTCTTGACTTTGAATTGAGGTGGGGGCCGTCTTTGCTTTGTCACTGTCAAGTCTATACTGTAAGCGGATGACTCGGGCATCCTCAGATTGATCCAGCTTTTCCGCAATGAGAATTTGGAGATTTTCAAGTGTGATTGTGGAGTTGATGCTGAAAGGGACGTTACTCCCTTCAGTATTGACCACACTGCATTGGATGACAAAGTCTGCAATGGTATGAGCAGAAAGTTGATCAAGAACAGCTTCAACTTACCGCATGTTTCAGGATCAGGTTCTGGCGGCCGTGAATCCCGTGATCGTGATCCAAGTCGCTTGGATCCAGAAACATGAACGGCTTTCTTTGGACGGCCTCGCTGGAGAACTTTCTGGGTATTCATTGACATGCCATCAGATTCACTATCATCACAGTCTGACTCAGAGTCATCTGCGTCTGACTCAGAATCTCTGTCCATCATATCACAATCATGACGGTCCGTTCCTTTCCTTTTAGCAGTTCCAATTTCTCCCATGTCATCATCATTGCACCGCTCAAGAAAGTTCACAACTTGCTTGTACGAGATGGAAAGTGGAAGTGGTGTACCATCAGTGAGGATGGTCAACTCTGGCCTCTCTGCGTCATTACTCCATTCATCAAGCTCAGGAATTGTCGCCAGTTCCAAGCTCTCCATCCTCGGGACCATGCTAGATGAATAGCTGTCGGACACTGGCATTGATGCCGATCTTGCATGTTTCCGAGTCTTTGCTGGTTTATGTGATATATTCTTATCTTCCAATTGCCGTTTTAGGCTGGCCACATTTCTGGGTTCGGAAACGACAGGATTGGTGGGCAGTGGATGAGGAATCATGCTAGGTTCGCAGCTGGAACTACGAGTGCTTCGATGTGTTGACATCTTTTCTTGCCTAGAAGGGGCACAGGTTCCACGAGCACCACCTTTTACACATGCACGACAGGCTTGGGTATCTTCGAGCCACTCACATTTGACTTTGCGTGATTTGCATCGTGCACATGCGCTGGCTTGGTTGCGAGTGTTACTCGAGCCACCTTGATGTCCTGTAAGTCCTTACTATTGTATGTCACAGCATGATTCAATACCTACCATGATTGCTGGGTGCAGCTTGTGTAGCAGGAGTCTGACTCGGACTCAGCTTGGCCTTCCTCTTGGGTGGCATGGGAAACACAGGCGTATTACGTATGTAAATTCACTTGTATACATCACAGCAGGAAAGACGAAGGATGCAGTCTGAGCACAAATCATGAGGCTTCATGATCACTGGCAGAGACATCCATGAATCATAAGTTACAACAAAGTAATTATGTACGTGCTCCAACTGTACTATGGTCTAATACATATGTACCATTGAATGTCGTTCATCATCTACTGCACATAACCACAGTGTTGATACCAGCCATAAGCGTCCTCAGGCATAATGAGGTAAAGAGCTTGGAGTAATGTAAGGTAGACATCAAGTTTCGACATCTGGGTCATGGCCATCCGTACATAGTCACCATTACGCCGTAAGTGATATTTCATTGCAGAGAATGCAAGCTCAATTGGGTTGAGGTCAGGTGAGTATGGAGGAAGGAATTCACAGCGCATGCCACTGGGAGATCATTAGCCCCGTCTTCATGGTTTTGAGCAAAAACAAAAGCTCACCGTGCTGTAATTGTGTTGACAATATCTCGATGTTTATGAATAGGACAGTTGTCCATGACAATGACGGAGTTGGGACCAGGATAAGGTTCCATGTGATCAAGCAAGTCATTGATGAAGCGTTGGAATGATGTTGTACAGAATGAGCCTTCAACAATCTCACAATGGATGATACCATCATTTAGGGAGAGCGCCGGAAGTACAGAATACCTTTAGAATGTTAGCGCACACATTATGCACATGGTAGTTAGATATAATGACATACCGCTGCCCACGAACAAAAAAAGCCTTTCGCTGTGCAGCTGTTCCATGAATTGACCATGCAAACCCACGGTATGTTGTTCGACGGTCCACTGAGCTCTCATCAACAAAAACTAGCTGGTGGGCCGCATACTGCCCAATCCTTGTACTGTATTCCAGCCGTTTCTCTGCAGAGCGTTCCGCCGCAACTCGTGTCATCTGCATAAGCATAAGCAGATGTCTACTGCTGCAGTAAAACGCACTTTTTTCATTGTAAAGCCGGCTTTGTGCAGAGTCCGCCAAACTGTTGCTTTCGAGACCTCTACACCGCATGTCGTATTCATAATTTCTTGCAATTCATCGAGATAATAGTCAGGCTGCTTCCTGATGCTGCCAAATAGTATCTGACGAAAAATCAGTCTATGTCAGAAGTGAAAGATAAATGTGATGATAGCCTGATTACGATCCAGGCAACTTCTTGGATGACTTTTTGACCTTGCGGCATGGCCAAAAACTAGACTACCTAGTGCCGAGTCAGCAGGCGGTCGTGTTGAGCGATAACAAAGAATGTTACACACTGTGACCCCCAAAGCCGAAAATGTCAACGCCAAAATTTTACTCATTCGCACTCGGTCTGCTATAGAACTTTAGAGTATATTTTTCTCGTTCAAATGCTATAATCTTTATGCAAATCTGTTGAGTATTCGGCGAGATATGATTTTTTTATTCAACCAGTCTAATTTTAGCACATTTTCCGTGACGGCTCAAGTCACGTGAAAAAGACAGTAAAGGTGATCATCGCCATTACATCTCATTTGCATCGCAATACCAGTCCCAGCTGAATCAGCTCCGAAAACGACAAAATTGTTATCAGATAGCTTGCTTTTAGTGATGCCAATGGCTCCCCCTGACTATGACATTACCTAGTCAGTGAAATGAACTCCTCGGGCCTACAACGACCTACATGTCGTCATTAAAGACTGGATGCCAGTCTCGATAGCGTGTCAACTTGGAGGCTGTGCGCATTAGAAGTTCCAAAATATTCGATATGTAGTAGACTGCGGATAGTGCTTGCGCACCAATTGCACGAATCTTAGTCTAATCATTAGAGTCGTTATGACGCCAGCCCTTTAAAGCTATTAAAATGTGTTACCCGCTCGGAACGTTTTTCACCCTTAGCTTTAATAAGCCTACATTGTCAGTTCCGACGTCCAGCCTGGACACCACGCTCACCATTTTACATCTCGAGCCTCGAGTGCACTTACGAATTCGTTGTCACAGTTGCGTGACTCCAATGTCGGACAAGCTTGAGGCGTCCGAGTATGATGCCTATGATTTTGTTGAATACTCACAGGAGGATCTCGCAGAGTGTGACGCGATTACTGCAGCCTATTTCAATTCCACACGTGTCCATGAATACCCAGAGGTACGGGACGAAGCAGAAGGCATCGTTCAGATTCATGAGATGCCACTCAGAACCGGGGCTCAGAGTCGAAATCGTTCCGAGGTATCACCCGTGAAAACATACCGCAGGAATCGCGTATTCTCTGTAACAGACCTTGTCTCACCTGCTTGGTACGTTGTTTCGTAAAATACAGTCGAACGACGCGTTTTCATTTTCTTCATATATAGGTGCGAGGTGCAGTTTGATTATGGACTGCGTCAAAAACGGTCAAGACCATTGGAGAAACGTCCCGACTCTTTTATCTCTGTGTCTGGAAAAGCAATCTCCGTAGAGAAGAATGTGGCAGCGAAGAATGATGCCATTACAAAACAAGGCAAGGTCAGCGTGTGCTCTGTGCTTTATATATCAAACTACACAACTCGCAGGCCGTCCATAAAAAACTTGAACAGGAGCTGGGTCTCAAAGAAATGCAGGTTTCCGTAACGTCGCAGGAAGAACGTTGGGCATTGAAGTGAGGATGAAATTATGGTGAACAAGAAAATGGAAACTGACCTGTCGACAGAATCCTTAACTTTATCATTGGAATAGAAGGGATCCTTGCAAGTGGTTACACGGTAAGAATCAAACAGAATGTTTTGCAATGTCGCCGAACCATTCTCCAAGCGCGAATTGCCCGTGTTCGGGATTATCCATGATCAAATTGTCGTTGGCGTGATCGTACGTGCCTCCGCGCTTCCCAGGATCACATTTTGTAGACAGTGTACAGGACGAAGTAAAATGTTTTCTTTATTATAGTGTCACACCCAACTTGGATGGAAATTCTTCTAGAAACGACAAATCACAAACACATATCCATGACTATTTCGCGTCCCAGAATACCCTGAGTACGTTGAGCTATCCGCGTATCCATAATCTCCTCACGAGTTTCCAGAGAAAAAGGCTGGCAAGAGATTCACTTATCTGCTTCAACTTCTCGACACAAAGACGAGATGGACTGACTCACTACCATCACCTGAGGATACCCTGCCATCAAGATTGCAAGTCATGGTATATTATCGCTTATTGTCGGATCTAGTTTCCGAATCCGTACCATTTGACTTTCCATTGCTCTGGAGAAAACTTGGTCTAAATCCTGCTCGGCTATTTTCAACACCATTTTTGGTTGATGCCGGCTTAGTCACCGGTGACAATCAAGATAGAACAGCCTGCTTGGATGAGCTAGTCCTGCTTCTGCGTCGGACAGTTAAGAAGCTGGACCTCGTCGGTGTTGATCCAGAACTCCAGATAGTGTACCGCTTACGGCCTAAAAGAGGCAAACCCGGTCGTGAACTTGATGCTACCGGTAAAGAAGACTTTGAACTCGCACTGGCCATAGCGGCGAGCTTGAGAGATCTCGGACCACGACAGAATCAAGTCCCAGAAAAAAATTCTGAAATATCCCAACATACTAGCATTCTGTCCGACGTAGACGTAGACTCTCCGAGCATCAGTGCTTATGCAACTCCTCCAGATCAATGCATACACAACCATTCAGACGATGGTAAGTCCAGTACTCCTGCATTTTTAATCAGACGATTCATCCTTGTGGCAGCTCACGACCAGACTCAGTCTGTACCCTTCCATAACAACCTTGGAAAAGACGATGCCAGAATCATTGGGACTAGAGAGCTCTATTATGACGAGGATTTTCTCAACAATTATATGGCTGATGTTTTGCAGTGGTGGTATGGAAGGCGAAAGCCGAGAGGGGTCCCAGTGCATCTCACTCGGCGATGTTTGTAGGTGATCCGCTTTTGATCGCTGTCATAGATGTGACCACGTGGCTGTAGTTCGTGTGAATATTGCACAGATTGCGAATGGCGTGAGGAGAGGGCAAGGGAATTCACGGAATACATGACGCAAAGGAAGAACGAGCAAGCCGCATTGTCGGATTGGAATTGAACGTTGATTCGCTATATTTACAAAATCTTGTATATTATGATGATCGTGCGGCCGCATCCCACTATCCAAACTTGTGATTCACGTCCAGTATGAACCGTTGGGAACCACACTTACACTGGTCTTTTGAAGGCGAACATGTTCTTTTGCCAAATTTACACCTCCGTTCCTGGCCAACTTTTGCTATTTCCTGCGTCCTAACTATAGCTGTCTGTGTAATTGAAAGGTGAACACTTTCTCTTGAAAGTCTTGCTCGTTAGCGAATCAGAACCGTAGGTGTCTTTCCGTCTCATTAGATCGACGCTGGGCGCCCACTTTCGTGGTGAAATTCACGCGGCGCTATGTGGCATGGAGGACAATTGTATATGGGCTAACAGTGTGTATGAGGCTGTACGTATTCGGTTCTCTTCGGTTCTATTCTCAAGTCGGTGTGACTTCTAATCGTGATTTTCATAATGTAGATGCTATATGCTTATCGCAATGACTTTCAACATGGGGTGAGTTTGCGCTAAATACATGCGACAAAGCTAATTTCCCTTCCTCAGTTTAATCCTTGTTATTGTAAGTCATTATGTCGTTTTCGAAGTCCTCGATTCGTATTTGAAATTCAACTAGGTCTTTAGTCTCGCATCAGCACAACTTGTGCTTGTGGAACTGCAACAAGAGCCCCATTCAGCAGATGTGGGGTCGTAGTAGGTCACATTCATGATTTTTCAGATTGCCCATCGTATACCTTTGCAGTGCATCAATTCCGCTGCTCGCGGACGGCAGCCGTCATACATTCAAGGCCGTGCGCTCTCGACCTACCGCAAGGCCGGATTCTAATTATATACATCCGTCCGAGTCCAATATTGCCCGCGCAGACGCGACAGCTCTTGAGTTCGGCATGGATGCAACCATCTCTACAGAATGATGATGAAGCATGGCAATGGCATTTCCAGGCAATCCATCCGAGTTGGAGGTTAATGACGGTGAGGGGTAACTATCCGATTCTATTAGTGGTATACAAGGATCTCCTGAATATAATATCGACGATCGTGTTAATAATATGATTATGAAAAAAAGTCATTATTCATTCCCAGCTGTGGTAGGACGTTTAGTAATAATAGAACTTCGCTTCGCTCCATGTGTCCGTGGTTCTGCTGCTTCAGCTTTGCGCTGCCATTGATCGATTAACCTTCCAACACCTTGATAGGACCTCTCGGGAGATGATGAACGCTCCATCGTCAGGTTTTCATTTCGCTCATCAGTAGCAAGAAGTTCTTGCAAGCTTATGGGAGGTTTTAGGTTCTCATGAGGTTTCAGAGATAATTTACGGGTCCTGGGTAAGATATCTGCCTTGTGTCCCTCTGGCATGTCAGAAGGTTTGGAACTATCAGGGAACACACGGCGATCAGCCGAAGGGGATGGACTAAGTCCTGCCTTTATTGGCCTCGTGGGTGACGCACGTTGCTTCGTTGATGGGGTAGATGGACTTGGTGGAACAGCCAACGATGCCCCGATGTTCAAAGAGCCCACGCTGTGGCTAGGTTCCTGCATACTTTTTGAGCTGGCACTCTTCTTGACTCTGGATGGAGAAGAGGGGCCTGCAGATTTCAGATTGTTACCCATGGCCTCATATCGTTCCACCATGTCCGTAATAGAGTTCCTTCGAATGCTTTGCCGCCGCTTAATCTCAACCGGAGTTTCAAGCAACTGACTTTTCTGATATAAACTGTCCGTAGTTCGCAAAGGGAGAAGTAACGACTGAGGGCGGGGCCGAGAAGAAGAGGAAGTTCCCTCGGAAGATAGTTTTTGTTTCGATTCATGGTTTATCATTTCAGGTTCCAGATATGAAGAAGCACCAGGATCTGGGGAGTTCGATATTGGTATCAATGATCCAGTCAACCTTTGTTTATGTCGTGGGACTTTTCCGGTCTTCTGCTCCGTATATTCACTATGCATTGCACCACCCCATAGATCAACCAAATCATGAACGGAATTTCGTCTACTCCGCCCACGGGATTGTTTCCCTGATTTGACCGTCGCCGCCAAGCTATTAACGTCCTCTGGCCCTTCGTCTGCACTAGACGACGAAGAATCACCGCCCTCTAATCGAATGGATGTATCCCAAGCATCTGAAAATACGTCTTTCCCGTTGGCAACAGGAGGAAATTGCCGACCAAACTTGACAATCGTCGGAGATATATCTATGCTGGTGGCAGAATCATTAACTGTGGAGTTGCTCTCCGGTTGGGCGATTATAGCTTCCTGTATGTTAATATCACTTTTTTCGACAAGGGAGGCACGCTTGCTCGGAGATCGTCGAAGGATGGGGAATTCTGTACTTGCGGTGTGGGATGGCATAGTTGGGCTGTCTAGATTTTCGTCGCTGGAAAGCCAATCTCTGACTTGCGACGTCAACTTGGGCGGTGGAGTGCGCAGGTGCAGCTGTCCCTCGTCCTTTTTTTTGGGCAGAGGCCACGACGGCATCGACTCGTCACTGTCGTCTGCCGATGGTCTGTCTTTGGGGGAGATTGAAATGTGTCGTCTATATGTGACCGTCGGCTTGAGCGACAAACTTGCCACTCTCCTGGGTGGTATACCGTCAATCATCGGGCTGGGTAATGCTTTATCTTTATCTAGGCGTAGACTATCCCCAGCATTGTCCGCGAGCTGAATGACACGAGTGTGGCTGCTACCCTGTTTCCCCTGTATCACTGTTTCCGAGCGTCTGGTCGAAGTTGTATTGCTTGTTGCATCACTTGGCTTTTGGGCCTGTGGTGTCGTGGATTGGGTGGTCAAAGTACTTAAGTGGGTAGAGTTTGAAAGGATTGACGGTCGAGTTGCCTGCTGTGATTTACCCGAGGTCAAAAAGCTCACATCCAACTCCTCTAGTGATGGAAAGCGTGACTCGATGGGCATTCCATCAATATTCATGGATGACGGAGGACGAGAAGCAAACTGAGCCGTAGAGCTTGTACTTGATGCATTAGAAGGAGAGGTAGATAAAAACCCCTGGGTCTGCAAGTAGGGCTGAGGCGTAAGAAAAGAAGGGCGAGGTGAAGATGATGGTCGAATGTCAGATTCAAGCCTTGGACGCGTGCTGCCCAGGATGGCCAGCCCAGTCCTCAGCTTACGAGCCTCACCGAGAGTGGGTTCGAGTTTCTCAGTGGGAAGACCTAAACCCAATCCTTCGAACGCGTCTCTCTCCATGCGATGGGGTGGTATCTTTCTTGAGACAATACTTATGGCGGACTGCGGAGCATGACGCGTGACTATAGAAGCTTCCTTTGACAGGGACGGAGAAGCGCCAGCAGACTTGGGAGCTGACATTTGCTTGAGCCCAATTTGAGCGGCAGGACTGTCCATCGATGGGCGGAACTTTTCCCCAAAATTGTCATTAAATCCAGTTCGGGCATTCACCTGGACGTTCTCCTTCTCCTTTGTGACCTTCCAAGCATCGTCATCGAGGAGGGATGATGACTTAGTGGACTGTTTAGTTTCCGTGATCCAAGATTTCCATGTCTTTTCTTCATCCCCCAAATTGATTTCGTTCAAATTGGGCTTGAGTTTGTCTACCACGATGTTTGGCTTCCTCTGTTCTTTATGCGGACTGGTCTGCCGTGAGCTTGATCGAGACAAGTCTTTGGAAGGTGAAGGCCTGCCACGACGCATTGGTGCTATAGCTTCCATGACTTTGTCACGAGCCATTTGACCTTGATTCCGTGAGGGAGACGATGATACACTGTTCTGCTGCTTGTGAGGAGATTTCGATGGTTTGTAGGTTATCACACCATCTAGGGCACTTAGAGTAGGATGTTTCGCATGAGGCGGGCGGTTGGGTGAAAGGGGCTGTGGTACGGATATGTTGTATTGAAATTGGGATTTGGTTCCACGCATGCGATGGACCTCAGCAAGAATTTCAAAAACCGTTGGTCTCATCGTCCCGTGGTCTTTCAACATTTTACCTGCTTGGCTGTTACTAGACGATCATGAAGTACGAAGTAAGGAACTTCGTACCAATTAGCGCGTTTAGTTGAGATGAATAAACGGGGTACGGCGGTATTTTATATGAAACCTGCAGAATGGCCAAGGGACCATGCTCTTCAAATGGCGTTGTGTAGTAGCACAGCTTGTATAGCAGGACGCCGAGCGCCCAGACGTCGCTCTTTTCGTCAATTGGTCTCCTCATATGAACATCGATCATTTCTGGTGCCCGATACTGCATTGTAGTGTGCTTATTCAAATCAGCTTCTATCATTCGAAGTTCTTGAATGTTGGCAGGTGACCTTGAAACGGCTGTTGCTGATCCAAAGTCACAGAGCTTATACGATGCTTGAGATGACTGGAGGATATTTTCAACTTTAAGATCCCTGTGCAATAGGGGCGGTCGAAGGTTGTGCATGTATGCTACGGCTTCGCAAACATCCACGAAAATCTGAAGTATCTCTGCTTCAGTCAGTCGTTCGCGTAATCGACGATTCATCATGTCGATAATACCACCGCCTGTTGCCGATATGAAAAGGATGCCGGAAAGGTATCCTTTTGAACACACCTGGGCAGTATTCCATCAATATGAAGACCTCGAACACGCCATTGGACATTTTGTGCCATGCAGCATCAATAAAATGCACAATATTCGGATGGCCTTTCAAAAGTCTCTAAACAAAGCATGAATAGAACACAGAGAACAAGGTTATAACTATACCATTATGTCCACTTCTTTTTTCACCTCTGTAAGCATAGGCTGATCAGGTACCGCAATGCGCTTAAGCACATGATGAGTAGTATTGTACACAGGGGTGGCCGTCCTGACGAGATAAACATGTGCGAAACCGCCTAGTAAGGCAAATGAGATACCGTGCCGTTCAGGATCTAAAGGATGACATGCCTTGCGAGAGATATTTCTCGACCTGTATCGTGTGTTTGTTGACCACGATGGTCTGACCGGGCATAAGGGAACCCTTTCCTTGCTGGAACGGATAAAGTTGCGGCGCCGCAGCCATGACTTTCGCTGGTCAACAAATGGTCTGAGCCGTGATCGAAACGGCAATGGCAAAACAACGTGGCCTTTCCTTTTCGGGATGCACGCAGGGTTCTGTCTGAATATTGAATTCTGGACTTCAGTGGCTCAAAAAATCAGTGCAACCATGATGCATAAAAGACCAGCCGCATTTCGACATTCCAAACTGCATAGTCTGCGCAACATCGCATCTCCACATGCCAGGAGCAGGTTCCCATAGCTGCCCGCAAATAGAATACATCGTGTGGACATGTTGATAATATCGATAAGCCGCCACATCTCCTCCCGCTTTTATCCGCGATGCAGCATCTCAGCCCGCCCAATGTATCCCAGACTGCATTACCGTACTCGAGGCCTCCTTCTCCGCGTCCTAACCCCCTCCACATAGGGTTTGTCGGTCTGGGTAACATGGGCTATCTCATGGCCAGGAATCTAGCAAAGTACAATGCTGCATCTGCTGGCAGTTTTTTGCCCTTGTTGGTTTGGAATAGGTCTGTCAATAAAACTGAAGCCTTGGTCAAGGAAGTGGGCTCGGATAAAGCTCGCGCAGCAAAGGATTTGGATGAAGTGGTCCAATCCTGTGATATCGTCATAACCAATCTGGCAAATGATGAAGTGGTGAAATCTATATATCAGCAATTTGCGAAATATTTGTTGGTACGTTGAGTTATATTACACGCTCCTTCTACCAACTCAGTTACATCATAGGAACACCCGCCAACCAAGAACAAGATATTTGTTGAAACAAGCACGGTTGGTTTTGGTTCCTTTCAGTCCATACTCATTACGCTCACCTATTTTGTTTATTCTTTCAGATATACCCCAAGGTTGCAGGTAAATTTGCCTTGCATTTCCAATCGCGCTGTCTCTGATCATACCATAGGAGAGATTGATGAACTGCTCTTCTCGTGCTCTCATGTCCATTTCATTACGTCTCCAGTGGTCGGTGCTCCCGCAGCCGCGGATAAGGCACACCTTCTAATCCTCCTGAGTGGCGATTACCGGTCCAAGAAGGAAGTAGCCCATTTATTTGTTCCCGCTATTGGCCATAAGGTTATTGACCTTGGCGGAGATGTCGTAAAAGGTTATTTCATTTTCTTTCACCATAGGATGTGACTCACGTTGCTCAAGCTTCGACATTTAAGCTGATCGCCAATTCATTGATTATTGGAAACGTGGAGATCTTGGCAGAAGCTTTTACCATGGCGGACAAGTCTGGTATAGAATCTCGTCGCGTCCTGGAGCTTATCCAAGGTAATTTATTAGCCGTCGGCCGGACAACCACTGACGGCACGTACCACAGACGTTCTTCCTGCTCCACCGTAATTGAGTAAAGTACGAAATGCAAACTCGATACTAAAATTTCCTGGTCAGGATCGTGAATTATGCCAACAAAATTGCAAACGGATTATTTGACGGTTCAAAAGGCTTTGCCATTGACGGCGGTATCAAAGATGCATCGTTCGTTCTCACATCCAATCACGATACGTTCTCAGTAACAAGTCCGTCAGTCATATTCGTAAACTGGCGGAAGAGCATAATTCGCCTATGCCTGTTATTGATATTGCGCACCATCATTTGTTGACGACCCGTGCTCTGTACCAAAACGACAAGGCAAAGGCCAAGGCCAAGTTTGAAGTGCTGGATTGGAGTGGCTTAGTGGCGGGAACAAGAGTCGCTGCCGGTCTTAGTGGTTTTGATGACCAGGAGGTATGGGAACATTCCTGATGCTGCGTTGACATGCTAGACATGTTTATAAGGATGCGATGGACGGGCAAAATAAATAGGCATCCTGACGCTGTGGCGCTCTGATGAGATAAGATAGAACATCGCTTTGAATAGATCACTCAAAGAGCAGCGTATAGCACTATAGTTTAAGGTTCCGCCTATACTTGATGAACGCAAGAAGGTTATCTCTGACTTCTTCTCCTCTCCGTCTCAACTCTCTACCATCCTCCTTTCCCTTATTAATGCCTTTGACAGCTTTTCTAACGCCATTCACACTGGCAATTAGCCGTTGTAGATATCCTCCCTGTCGGAAATTGATATCGTATGGCATGTTTTCGTCTGAGTAAATATCGATCAAGGCAGATACCGTTTGGATCAGGGGTTCGGGATCCAGAGGAGAGGGGGAGGATTCCGTAGGCAGGAGAGAAAATAGGTATTCAGATATGACCTATTATGATTAGCGTGAATGCCCAATGAATAGTCTGCAGTCTTCACCTTGTTCCCTTCAATCGAGTTGGGGAACTGGGCTAGGCACTCTAAGGTGCCTATACATTTCACGCGAAATATTGAATCTGTCGTATTGTTGAATAGCTGCATCAATATTCTGACCTGCTCCTCAATGGGATCCTAAATTGAAATGGTCAAGAATGAAAAAAAGAGTATACGAGAACCGTTTTCGACATACGATCGAGCCTTTCCAAACGTTTCCTATGCCCCAAAGGACGCCTATAGCAATTTGCCACATTTCCTGCATCCGTTCTTGCCCCCGTTGTGCCTCCGTCCCTATAAGCTTCAATGCCGACCAGATAGCGTTCCAAATGGTTAAACCAGCTTCCTTATCTGATGATATCGACGGCCTCCGTGAACTGGCAAGTGACAAGAACAAGTTATTGAGGCATTCGAGCGCGCTGACGTGAATAGCACTCAGGGCCGAGGTCGTAGGCGGATGAATCGACTGTGCAGCTAGAGGGGGAAAAGATAACGTTGTTGGCTGTATGAGCGACAACAAAGGAGAGACTAGTGTGGGTGGTATTGATGATGCCGGTAACTCGACGGCGGCACTACCACGGTCAATAGCCATATCTTCATCTACACCATTCATCAAGTCTACCAAAGTCAATCCGAAAAAAACCTCTGACCAAATCTTAACCCGACTTACCCTCTTCTGCGTCGTTCTCATCCTCATCCTCATCTGCCTCATCAGGCCCGCCTGACTCTGGCTCAGGCAGCGTCGCACAAGCACCAGTCAGCACCTCCAGAGCCAGCTGCACTGTCCTTAACTTTCCTTCCAGCTTCTGAAGCTCTAACTCAGTCTGAGACTTATGATCTGACTTGAGCGTATTCTTCAATGAGAGCTTCTCGATCTGCGGCTCGCATGCCTGAAAATCCGATGGATGAGCTCAAAGTCCAACTGGTACATCCGGAGCTACTTACTTCACGCTGAACAAGCTCTTGAACTGCACCCGAGATTTCGGATAGCGAAAATGACGAAATCACGGGCTGTATGAGGGGCAAAACAACGTCTTTGTCAATATCCATGAACGAAGCGGCGGAAGGTGGGGGTATTGGGGATATATTACGGAGTATACCTGACGAAACGATCGTGTCAATGACTTGTGGTTCTTTGATTCTGATAACGTACCGGCCGCGAGCACACGGAGGGTGACCAATCGATGATCTGAAAGGTCATTTGTCTGGAGCGCGTCCGGGCTGGAACGGACAATGGAGACAAGGCAGGAGGTATACCCAGCATCTAACCTGACATCTATAATGGCAGGCTCGTTGTCGTCTGTGAGGACATACAGACACTGGGCTAACTCGGACATGAAGCGTAAAACCTAGCCTGCTAGTTTTGATGACGTACCAGCAGACACGACTGGTGCTATGGGCAGCTTATCCCTGGCAGCAAGGAACGACATGAGAAAGGGAACCAAACGAATTGCGTTGATGGCATTCAGTGCCTTGTTAGATGTCTCTCTTGCAGATCATGCCATCAGTGAGGGCAACGAGCGAAAACACCAATCTTACGATAGACACCATAGCGTCGTGATCACATTGTCCGCAAATTCATATACCACCTTTTGAACGTTTTCCGGAGCCGTCCTGTGCGAGTCTAAAAATTGAGCGAGTGTAGTCGATATCTGCAAGCAATACGCAAGGGTCTTTCAACGCGGGAGCAAGCGACAAACCTTGGGCACAAACGTCTGCAAAGGTACAAGGATACTCTTGTTATACATTTCGGCGCATATCTCATAACCACCATCAATACATAAATTTCTGTCGAGGACGAAAAAACAAAAAAAATGAGTTTCTGTTCAGGTACAAAACCCGACGCACGAACCGCAGCGCGCCAGCAGCCTCAACAACCACCTCCTCTTCGCTGTCACTCAGCCGCGTGATGAGCTCACCGACGACGTTTTTTCCTTGCAGGAGCCTCCGCGTCGAAGGATCGTTTTGGATCAGATTGGACACGGCGACGCATGCCCATTTTCGTTCAGTGGCGTCTGTGCTGTCCATCTGTCACTTGCAAGGTCAATCGATAGAACGCGCAGCAGGCGATAACAGTATCACTTTTTGTATGATTGGCAAAACAGCCTCTTTTTTGGAGGAAGTTTGGGAAGCGGATTCCAGACCCCTAGGCAGATGCGAGTCTGGCACGCGCATTGGATTGTGTCTGCGCATCGCGCGATTTTTCTGGGCCTTGCCCATTGGTATTGGGCAGAAATTGCAGGATCCCACGGAGATATAATTATCAGTGAATTTGATTGGTTGATTATAGATACAGTAGTACGTTTCTAACCAAATGCAAAGCGAAACTAATGACGAAATGGTCAATAATAGATAGTCCCAAAAGTCACTCTGGCTGGTAGCCAGGAGGCCGACCATTGCTGTCGATTGGCTCCTGCGTGGGCAAGCGGGGATCTCGCCAGACAGGGGCGCTAGCGTCCAGTGGCGGAGCATCCAGTGAGAGGGGAGGCGCAGAGGGCACTTCTAATGGAGGGGGTAGATCGATCGCCTCTTCGAACGGGGGTGCAGAAGGTCCAAGTTCCGGTTCGATATCATCAAACGAATAATGGTAGTCAAAATAGTCCAATGCCATTTTTCCTTTTGATGGCGGCGGTGGTAGAAGCGAGGACGACCCTATCGGCGGGGTCGCTCCAACGTCACGGCAATGTTCATCTTCCGCGGGGAACTCGAGTTCATCCGGCCAAGCTGGAGCGGACACTCCTGCGGTGGCAGAATCTTCTGCAGGTGGTGCACTCCCATGGTCCACCATCTGAGCCAAGACAGCCTTGTCATCTGTCGCCAAATGATACAAGGTTAAGGATTGTCCTGATGAAAGTGCAGGGGTCTCGGTGCTTCTGGTGGAGGGATCGGGACTACTGTATTGGTACGCAGGCGGCATGATTGGACCCGGAAGATCGGGTGATGACACACGTTCTAGTGGCCGTCCTTCCGTTTCGGTAATTGATGCTCCGCCAGCGTCCTGGGTTTGTTGAGGTGGTGTCGCTGGTGTCGCTGGCGATGGCGGTGCCTCCTGGCAGGGCAAAGAAACCAACGAAGAACTGAGGGCGTGCTGCAAACGAACGACTGCTCCACGCTTTCCTCTTCTCTGCCGTGCGGTGTACCTGACATTTGCCCTCCATCTTGCCGTAGCTCTGGCCCAGAATATTTGAGTGGCCTTGTGGGCTTTCTCTTTTGCAATGACAGTATCCATACTTTCATCATCCATACCATCTGTCCGTTTTCTTTTCCCCAGTTTCATCTCCAGGTCTACGTTCTTGGATTTATTCACATGGTTAGTTCTTTTGAGGAACAGACAACCAATAATTAAGGTGCAGATTGCTACGGCGAGTACGAGAGAGAGGGCGAGAATGAGAGGTGTCTGTTTTGGAGGGGGGTTCGGGTTCCAGCCCAGTGGAAGCGAGTCGGTGACGTCCACGGTTGGCCGCGCCGAGGGGTCTGGGTCGAGAAAGGGAGGTGGCGAAGGCTTCACCTGATCGTCCATCACGACGCCAGTTGGCCCTCTGCATGACTGATTGGCGGGTCAGGAGAGAACACAGGTGGGGGCGAGACACTCACACCACACACTGTGGATCCATAGAGGGTATAATCAGAGACTTTTCTCCAGCGTCCATCGGCATCTTGCTCGTACTTATCAGGGAGGAGCTTGGTCTTGATGGACGACACAAAGCCGAAGGCATGGTGCTTGAATTCTGCGAGGGGATCGGGGGTGCAGTGGGGCGGGGGATGGCCGTCGGAGAGGCATGGACAGAGAAAGGGCGGGATGGGGGCAGGGGAGGCAAGGGCGGGGTGCGCGGCGGCGAGGGCGGCAAGCAGGGCGATGGCGCAGGAAGAGAGCGGGCGATACGGGGTGCGTGGCGGGCGTCGAGGAGGGCGGCGGGGGGCACGCATTGGCTCAAGTCGAGTGGACAGCGGATTTCACAACGCTGACAAAGCGAGTATTCGACTCAGCCCTTCCCACACCCGACGCCGCACTCGCTCCTCCACCCCCGCCCGCTCTTCCCTGCTGCGCTCCCGCCATATCGTCTCCTCGCTACCCTGCTCGTGCACAACCCTGTACTTTGCTCGGTCCACCCGCACACGCAGCTCCTTCTCCCGCATCACCCCTTTCTCCTCCCACACAGTCCTATATTTACATCAGCAAGATGCTCGGCAGCCATTTTTGGCACCTGCCTTTTCAGGAACACTTTTGGTCTGCCATCCTTGGGCCCAGGCAGCCACTCTGTTGGGTACGTCGACACATAGGTATTCACGTATTCGCGCCATCGACCTTCTCTGCTTCCGTCACTGTCCACGCTGGCATCCTCCGTCCCTACCAGGTACACCCGGATTTTCTTCGTTCCGCGCACCTGAACTGCTTTTGAGCACTGATCTTGTCAGTCCATTTATAGCTCTCACCCATTGCAGTCTGTACAGGTGATCGTCTGGCCCAACAAGTTTCTCGGCCACCCGTCTGTATCGTGCAACGTCTTGATTTGTGATGGTTTCTGTATTATGTGCGCTCTGCAGGAACGACCACAGTTCCTGGCACCGGTTATCGGATAGTATTGTTTGAACCTGTGTTCCATCTTAGTTGACATCACTCCGCAATCAAGTGTTCATACTTGTTTCACCAGTGCCGTAATCAGCTTGTCCAACGTAAATAATTGATACGCCTGGGCTGCTATTATTATCTTTGCTCAATCACATTAAAAATAGCCTTACCTTGGTACCGAAAAACCACCGCATATGCTCTTCGAATACAGTCTGGTCCAGCTCATTGTCGAATAGCTTCTCGCACTCATTCAGGAGGTACAAGTATACGACGTTGGAACCGTCACTTGCGCTGCGGTCGCCTAGGACTTCCATGGTTTGCGTAAGGATTGCCGAGGGACCGTTGGGATCGTCTAGGCCAAGCTCCACCGCCACCTTGTTGGCGATAAGCGATGCATGCTTCTGAACAGCTAGTTGTCCCCCAATCTCCTTGCACATCAACAGGCGTGAGTATAGCAACTAACACCATTTAGTGGGTATTTGTGTTCATGGTCACATCTTCTTACCTGTAGCAGCCGTAACAATGTATAGAACGTTGTATTGGCGAAGAAGGGCCGATCAACCTCCAACGGAGGTCCATTTTCCAACAGCCGCATTGATTCCTGGATCCAGCTTCCATTGCCATCTTCACATTTCACATCGTCTCCACGTTTCGGTGAATGCAAACCCGATGGCGAAACGGCCCGAGAGCCAGCAGCAGAGGCCCTACCACTCACAGACTTTTCTTGAGCGGTTTTGAACAACTTGCGCCTTAAATCACTAGCCGCTATGCCGGTATAGGTATTTCCACTGACAGTGCTCCCGATGGACCTTCGGCCACCGCTACGCAGACCATCAGCGTTGTCCAGAACTGGCATCACGTCATCGTCGTGTCCGCCCCCTTCCAGCGGTCCACACGCCGCATTGAACTCTGCCACAGGGTACATGCATAAAAGCGGTATAAAGGCACGGAGGAATTTCTCCACCGCTCTTCGCTCTTGCTGAGTATATTGGGCCTGGGAACGATCAAGGAACGAATAAACCATTTTAAGGGAATCAAACAAGACCGAGGTATCTTGGAATGAGTACTCGAGCTGGAAGCCGACAGACCCATGAGTCATGTGTGATCGACCGCTCTGCTCCCATTCATTCAATTGTTCAGTCTTGATCGTCTCAATGTCAGCAATAAAATGCTTCGCAGTGATATTCTTCTTATCATTAGCCTTGAAACTGATTCCCTGATGATCAAGAGATTTGTAAAAGTTCCTCGAGTCCACTTCACGCCATGTTCGACTCCACTCGCGTTGCGCCCGTCGCCACTCTTCGTCCTTTTGTTTGAGGCGAGCGACAACAACCGGCAAGGCAACGCTGGGACACTCCTGTAGTGCTTGTATGACTTCCGTTCCGCCTTCTCTTCCATATATCTTTTTGAGAATTCGGTGATATATTGACTTGCTCGATCCGCCAAAGTCTGGCTTCAGCTTAAACGACGCTCGTTCCTCGCTTGTCATCTCTTCAAGCCGTGCAGTGAGCGGTTCCAAGACAGCAATTGTTCGAGCAAGTGCTTCAAGATGCACATGGTATTCATATCGCTCTTCCTCGCTCTTGTGAAGAGCCTCTTCAAACTGGTTCTTCTTGTGTGCCACGAAGCCCGCTTCCTCTGAAGCCCATGTAGGATGTGATAC
This sequence comes from Amanita exitialis, assembly GCA_023014455.1. Classification (NCBI taxonomy): domain Eukaryota; kingdom Fungi; phylum Basidiomycota; class Agaricomycetes; order Agaricales; family Amanitaceae; genus Amanita; species Amanita exitialis. Next base: position 811,363 of record JAEBUR010000002.1, read on the forward strand.
CCATTCGTCATTGAGGACGGACCTGCAAAGCTCATCACGTCCTGAACAGGCAAGCCGAATTTCCTGAAGCGGATAAGCAAGGTCACTGTAGGCTCATGCACGATTGCTTACACTCTCTGGTAGTCTCCGGTAACTGGGGCCTTCACCATCATCAGCTGGCTGAGCCGCGAGTGCTTCGGGAGGGCCCGTCCTAATACTTCCGGGTGGTCCATACTCTACGCTTTCTGTTCTATCATCCCAGCCAACAAGGTCCTTGAATTCCATCATCAGGTCACCCTCAAAGAATACCTTGACTCGTTCAATCAGGGTTTTGAGACCGATGATGTCTTTTGAGAAGAGACTCAAAAGCTTCAAAAACTCCTCGTAAACACCCGGATCAAGTGACCTCTTGGCTCGGTCAAAGAACAGAAGCTTATCCGCCGGGGTTCCCATGTGATGACCGGTATGGGTGATCAATGCATGCTGGGAATGGGTAACAGTCATCTGCGCGGTGGGCTGTATAGCAGAGTGTTGGCTGTGTGCCTGAGCAAGCTGAGGTGAATGGGCATCGACATAGGGCGAGAACGACGGCGAGTCGGGGGCAGGCTTTTGCTGGTATTTAATGCGCTTATTCTGCAGATCATTAGCAAGACGCATAGAGAGGAAAAGCGGCGACGCACGCGATTTTGCGTCAACTTGTCGGACGGAACCGGAGTGGTGTCTTTTTCTGTGGGACGCTTTCGCCGCTTTGCAGCAGCAACAGGCTTTTTGGCCAGGGATGAACCCGAAACTGGCGCATCTTGTTGGTTCCAGGCGGAGGTCGGGCCTATTTGACTGCCTGGCTGGGGCAGAATCACGACACCGTTCTGACCAGGGATGACTGATGCGACTTCGGGAAGAAAGTCTCTAAACTCGGCCAGTAGCTCGGGCGCATCCTTGAATAGAAGCTGTACCTGTAAATAAACCTGGAGCGTCGTTCGTGCGTGATCCGGAAGGACGTGTCAAGGCACTCACGTCCTGAATGTCCCTCTGTTCCTTCTGATATGTCTGAAGTATATCCAAAAATTGCTTATAGGTATTGTTGTCGTCGGCATAACGTGCCTTGATTTTGTTGAGGTACTGGATAGCATGATTGAATTCGCCTGCTGCCTGTTTTCCAACCTGGTCCCTGCCGTTGAGGTTTCCGAGGAAGGAGGCGGCGGCGGTCGTTTGGGTGCTGGGAAACCCCGAAGGGTCAAATGGAGGCGGGGCATTGAGGTGCAATCCATGCGGAGTCAGTGAGCGAGAGAGTGTGCCACCGCCGATGATGTTGGAGGGTGCACCATGGCCAAGTGGCAAGGAAGCGCGCTGGATGCCGAAGGGGTTGTTGATGCTTTGGGTGGTGGTACCGAGAGGGGTGGTGACGGTGATGGTGTTTGGGTCATGGGGGTCGGAAGAGATGTCGATGCGGTAGCCGACGGGAAGGAAGGTGTTGAAACCCTGAATGAGATTGGGGTTTCCGTGGAAGAGGCGCGACACGCGCTGGATGACACCAGGTGTATCGATGCTGCCAAGGATAAGCAACCGGAAGCAGATGGAGAAAGCGGACAGACATCTGGCTCTTGAAGTCCTTCATGATGTCGAGAAAGTGGTTGTAGACCTCGGGCCTGTCGTGGAACTGGACCTTGACGGCATCGAGATAGCTGAGGGCGTCGGTGACGTTAAGAGGGCGAGCGTTCTGGTCAGGATGAGGTCTTGGAGTAGCAGGCTTGGGCATGTCGGCGTCGTGGACGAGAGAGGGCGACCCTGGATCACCGGGCCGGAGAGCGCAAGGCGCATCGCAGCCCGCCTCGCCCGCCATTTTCGCGGTGACGTCCAGTCCAGCCTCGGTGCTTATCTAATCTACACCCATATTATGTGAGATCTACTACTCCATTAAGCCAAGACTAATCTATTTGGGGTATCCTACTGCCAGGTGCCCGGAGGCGGGATGTTGTATGGTGCATCGTATGGCTGCGTGCGTGGGCGGACGCGGACTTGATCTACAAGGATATCAGCCTTTTGATCGTGTCGTGAGCGGTACATCATGCCTGAGGTCAACCTGCGCAGAACGGTTCTTCTCCTTCTCGACTTTTCAGGCGTGGGTGGCCGCAAGAAGGACGCAACATTCATCGTCAGCTGAGGTGACGACGCGCTACGGTTTATTGGCGGCCTGGAACCACCCCCATAAGTCAGCGGTTCGGCGTATAAGACGGCAGAGTCCGAGTCCGCGCCCGTCATGGTGATGGTAGGAATAGACGAGCGTCGACGCGAGCCAAGTCGGACTTGTTGAAGTCTGCTCCTGCGCACGGCATCTCCCGCAGAAGGCTTCCTGATGATTGTAACGAATGTGCCCAGAATTGCAGACAAGACACTCTGGAGAGTTGAGCGGGCGGATGTGGGCGTCGTGGTGGACTCACGAGGATGAACCCAGCAACACCGTAACAGAAACCAGCTGAACGGACGAAAAATGCGCGAGCTCGACCGTTCATGAAGCTGAAGAGCAAAGAGAAAGGACAGTAGAGAGTAGCATCATATTACGTGCAGTGTGCAGGGCAGTGCCTGCCAAACTTGCCCTCCCTCTGCCATGAGCTGCATGCGCCCCGCAACGCCTGGCTTCATCGTCACCCTCGCCGCAACCGTCATCCTTGCACTCGTCTCTTTCTGCGTCCCCTACCTGAAATCCATCTACTTTCTCAAGGCAATCGTCTCCGACAGCGGCTTTAGCGGCTCCATCACCTTTGGCACCTTGGGCTACTGTCTTCAGCTGTCCAACGGCACTACCTGTTCAAAACCATCCGTAGGCTATGAGCTGGGTGCGTCCATTCCATCCAACTTCCCCTATCTTCATTAATCCTGCCCAAGACATCAATGGCCTCGTTGGCAACTCCCTCCCTATTCAAATTCCCCAGGCAGTCGTCAAGTGGCTCACCTATGCCCTTGTCTTGCATATCGTCGCCCTCATCCTCTCCGCCGGCGCTACCGTCTTTGGCCTCCTTGCTCATGTGCGAGAGATGTCTATGACATGCTGCAGCTCCTTTTGGTCCGGCTTTGCCGCAGCAGTCGCTTTCGTCGCCTTCATCTTTGACATCGCCCTCTTCTATTCCGCAAAAGCACGCATATCCAAAATCGGCTCGGCACAGATCGGAAATGCCATCTGGCTAACTCTTGCTGCATGGGTCCTGCTCTTCTTCAGTGGCTGCTTCTACACCGTTGGCAGATGCTGCGTCACTAGGCGGCCTCGCGGAAGCGACGGAAGGCACAGGGACGATAACGAAGAGCGATTTAGATTGGACGCCGTTCGAGCCGAGGCCGAGAGAAAAGCTGCTCAGGCCAAGCCAGAGGGTGGTCTACCTGCTTTCCATGAAGTCCAACCTCTTGCAGCCAGGATCGATGGCGATGCTGTCTACCTCGAACCCTACAAGGACGCGAACGCCTCGAGCATTGCTTCAAGTCGCACTTCTCGTACTGGATATGCCCCCGCGCCCGAGGGTACTCGGGCTATTGACGAATATTACACACCCTCCGCTGCATACAAGTCCAATCCACGTAGACAAAATAGTGCAACTACCGCCACAACATCTACCTATCCCCCGAGCATGCCTGTTGCATCTCCACCTCCACAGCATGCGTATCAAGATGGTTACGCATCAGCCTCCTACCCAACAACGCAACACCCACAACAAGCACTCAGCAGTTCGCCACCACCCCCTGTCAACCATCAATACTATAATTCCTCTTACTCTGATCCATACAACCAGGCGTACTCCCACGGTCAACAAGCGTCATGTAAGTTACATCAGCATTTCCATATCAACCTATATATCTATATCTTCCGTAGATTCCGCCATCCCCATTCATCACCAACAACCTTCCAGCAACTCCAACTATTCTCAATATACCGATCCCTATGCGGCTCGCCACCTACAACATCAAGGATCTTACCATTCTTACACCTCAAGTCCTCCTTTAGCAACAAGTCGTGTAGAGCCGCAACGTAGTTATACACTTGGTGGTGATGGCTACAGTTCTTCACCGGTGCAAGAAGTGCATCGGCAATACCAGTCACCCATTCCAGCTCCAATCAGCACCAATGTAGGTTATGTGTCGCCCGTATCTACAAGCCCCGTGAAGGGTCCCCGAGCCCAACTGTCGTCAGAACGCCATGATGAACCACCGCCTGGATATGACGACAGAACCCCCGGCGCTTGGACGCAGTGATTAGCTACAAATCTGGACTGGGACTGTTTTACTTTCACGGACGTCTATGTAACGACGATATTTATCTTTTCTGTGCATAGCTGTCGTGTATCGAAATTTACTGCTCCGACTGTCTATCTTATACCCTATATATACATATGAAAAGGTACATGAAACATATATGAAGTGATCGATGCGGATCACAACTCGTCTCGATGCACAGACCGACAAACAAGGACAAGAAGTCGTGAACGAGATCCGCTGCTGCAATGCCCGTAATATCCGCTGCTTCGCTTTAGTTTTTGGCCCCGAATTCGATTATAAGCTCACCATGATCATACGCGGGCGCAACTTCCACAATGTCCGCTCCTCTATTGCAAGGCACATTGAGTAACGAGTGTAAATATGCGATGACCTACACAAAATTAAGTCCGACCAAGCCTCGTATGATGCGCTTTAATTCCCTTGTTGTCCACCCCCCCGCTTCAGGCGTTCCGGCTACAAAAGCAATCAATCACTTGTCAACTCAAGTGGTGAGAGTGTGCGTACTGCCAGGTGCCAGGCCTGGGTCTATCACATTAAGTAGCTTTAGATAATGTACTAGGCCAATTGACAAATACCGATGACATCAATATCCAAACTAGTAGGGGCTTTCAGAACCAAGTGCCTCGGCGGACAGTGTGTGGACCCACCTTATATACACAGGGCTGTTTCCAATGCGCCGCCTGATTCGGCGAATGATTTCACCGACGCCCAAGTCGTCAATGTCGTCCGTGGTTATAACCTGGAAACCGACAGTCTTGTCGTTGGCAAGATCGTATTCCCCCTAAATTCTTTCGATGAGTCGTGGCCGGTATAACAGATCAGACACGGAACATACAAATTTGCACCGGATACCCGCGTGAATGCTGTTACCAGCGATTAGACCTTCTTCCCAAGCATAGTTGAAGAACGTTCCATGATTGAGGCGGGATTGCTCGCTGGCGACGTATCCAGGGTAGACGAATGTGTCCTTTTACGACCATCAATTTAGCTCAAGCAGTAAAGCGGGTGATGCGTACAGAGTGGGCATCGAAGTGTATGACAGATATGGGCCCATACACTTTGTGCAACGAGCGCAAAATTGGCAAAACCTATTTCAGACCAGCGCTTACTTGACAAGGTCAAATGGGATGTGGACGTGATCGACTTGCAATAGTATGGTCACCTCCCAAACTTAATAATAATAAAAAGGATAAATTGAGCTAAATCAGGTGATTTAAGCGTATTCGACGAATAGACGTCGCACCTGACTATACGAGGATGAGAAACACCATTTTGGCTTACTGGCCATATTGTGGATCTACTTGGCGGATCCGCCGACATGGGCCTTGAGAGCAGCGTGGAATACGCCACTTCTATCTGGTCCATCGCCAGCGCATTGTCGAATGGGCTGACGGGGACCTGCATGTCATTTATCATTCACATGCCATGGCGACGAGTGGGAGAACTATCCGATACATACGTCGCCGCAATCGAGGATGGTGAATCCTGACCGATATGGATTCATACCCCACGACATCGTATATCCTAGCGATTCGCGTTGTCTGCGACTACCAGAACGTATGGCATACGGCCCAAAACGTGCACTCCATGGCAACACCTCTCAGCTCGTCATCTATACTAAAGTGATCCGCGCGACTCACCCAGGTCTGTATGTCACGGCCGTATCAAATGGTAGACCTATTATTGCAATGTCAAATTGCGCGGCCTCATTCTCCAGACATCGTTGATAAGGTAGATGGGAGAATGATAGCGGCCCAGTGAATGTAAAATCGGATTGTGGTCCATACTTGGCGAGCCAAGTTATGTCTCCCTGAAGCGATTTCTGCTGGTCAGAAGAATGAGCGCAGGCCAATTGGATAATTGTCCCAAGAATTGATAATTTGAGTAGCATCACGGAGAAAGATATTCACATATATAGAAGCGCCTTTCGTGTTTGCTACGTAACAATAAAAAATACATTAATGCTACTTTGACTACACTTACACGACAACGGCAAAATTATACTTTACACACACCAAACCTAAACGCTACAATGCTGTCCAAGTACAGGATCACTTTAGAACCTTCATCTATGCAAATGCAGTTAAAAGATATACTATAAAGCTCACTTAAAATTATGAACGAAGTTTAATGAAACTATCGAAAGTGGAAAACGTGACCTTAATATGGGACGAAGGCGTCAATTAAAACCTAAATCGTCTGGAAGGAGGTGAAGGGGCAGGATATCGCGGGTATTCGAGGTTCGCCAACGAATAATCGTCAGACTTCATGGCTAGAAAAACGCGGATTGTCCTAATATGTGTTAATTCATCCTCGGTGTACGGACAAATCGTGGATTCGGCACTAGCAAGCTGCTTTGTACAACCGGAGGAGGGTGTTCGGCGCTGAATACCTTTGAATGTCGCCGAGGCATCGGGTGGTCGACGCATTTCAAGGCGAATGTCGGGGACGTCAGCTGGCCAATGGAAGCGCCGGCGACGGAAACTGTACAGAGTTAGACGGCAACTAGAAAAGAGGATAGCAGACCTACCATTCATACTCCCATAACACGTCACTACAAACACCATCTTCAATCCACTTCTTTCCGTCTTTTTCAGTGAATGATTGCATATACTCTTGCAGTGCGTTTTTGCATCCAAGTAAGACGTGAAGATATTTACAGGCGTGCATTTCAAGTTCCGAAGGAGACATGGGAAAATAGGTCGATGGCCAAAGGATTATCCCTGGAGACTGAGTCGGGCTGGTCAGCGTGCGTTGGCGAACCGTAGCTGCAGTCGCCGCCGCCAGTGCGGAATAGGTGATCCCGAGTCGTCCTGCCGCCTTGGCACTGACCGTGTCGGACATTGATACGATATCTTGTCCTTTTTCCCGCTCTAACCTGAAAGATTTCTTGAGCGGAGGGAGCCCTAGACCCGAATCGGAGCTATGGGTACTCCAATCATCGCCCTTGTCACTCAGCATTTCTTTAGATTCCGAATTTGCTGATAGGCCATAGAATTCATCTGCACTTTTCGGAGCCAACTTGAGATGGAAAGTCCGTTCTCTATGGCTTTTCCCGAAAACGAGAAGTATAATGTTCGAAAGAAAATCTGAAGGACGAGGATCAATGCCATATTTCATTCTAAGCATCTGCTCAAAAACTTTCTCGAGATCGCGACACTCTGAGGCCCGTTGTGCCCACGTAGACATATCGCCAATTGGCATATCAGCCAATGTCGGTGATCTCAGGGATGGATCATCTGTTGACGAAGAACCGGTAGACTGTCTGTTCGCTTTCCGAAGGTCAATCTCGATACTTTTGTGAATTGAAATGTCCCGGCTGTTCACGAAGGTCGAATCAGAGTAACCGGAGTCATCTTCTAGCGTATCGTCATCGTCATCAACTTCATCGTCCAACTCGAATACAGATTGGATGACAGGCTTGGCCTGTTTGGAGTCAGAAGCTGGGGCAGGACCGTATGGAAAGAAGATTTCGTCATCTATGAGCTCAAGCCGGCCTCCTACAGCCAAGATTCTGAAGACTTCCGAGAGAAGTGCCTCCCATTTCGCTTGTGGAATGCAAAGCGCCAGGTTTGCCATACGCACGAGATCAAACTGCTTGTTGGCGAAAGGCAACCTCTGCTTGAGGCTGAAACCCAATCAACAAAATATATACGATAAATGTAGACGAAGGCTCACAAGTTTCCCTTGACGAAAGTAACATTTTCCAACTTTTCTATGTGGGAGGTGAGGTCGACAAGATCAAAGCCGATGAATTGGGAGGTCTTCCATATATCGGCAGCATAGAGGACCCAATGGCCTAAGCCGCAGCCCAAGTCCAAGACTGACTGTGGTGGCTTTGTTCCATAATCGTGAAAAGTTGGCGAACCGCTCGGCATCAAGCGGCGGAGCAGGAGATCCGTGTAACGATCACTATGCCAGCATTACTGGGCGCGGCAGATGATTAGATAAAGGCACATACTTGTCCAAGAGTATCGGGTCGTAAGCTTGCATATACGGCGCTTCGTTCGGATACGGGTGTAGGGTTGCATAATGCTTCCGTATCCAATTATTCCTTTTGGTGGCATGTTTTCGGAGATCTGGCGAACTCAGATTCGTCGCGAAGGGTTGAGACGTGACTACATCATCAGGATGCTGTACGTTATATGTGACCGAGTTGAGCGAAGACATTGAGCATTTCCTGGTGAGTTTTGAAAAGATGTTGTTACGGGAGAATATGCGGTCGCCAACAGAGAAGGGCGGAGGCGATTTACTCCGGCTCGCCCTATGTTTGGATAACGAGTCGAAAGAGACTCGACTTTTGTCCTTCATTTGTGCGCTGGGCTCACTGTCTAGGGACAGACGGGAACGAGGATGCGGCTGGGAAGCGGGCAGTTGGTGCTGGTGGGCGGGTGGGCGGAGGATGGTTGAGACTGGGCGATAATGGGGAGCCGCGGGAGACCGTTTCTTCCGCTCAGTGGATGAAGCGGGAAAGAAAAGCGAGGAAAAACGACGAGAATCGGAGACGGAAGCCATTCAGCGCCGGGGGAAACAAAGCACAGCGTCTTAAGAGGACAGTCACGGCCAGGCCAGAGTAGGATACGCCCATCAGATATAATACCGCACTTGTCTACAGCATCAATGACAAATTAATTCTACTTGTCGCCAGATTAATCTTCCTCCTTCCGAGGCGGCGGCCCACACGGCTGCAGCATGCGCTATTGCTCACTTAGCGTCCGACTTGCAACACACCCCACACATACCTCTGTCAGTTCAAATTTGGCCCGCCCAATCGCTTCTCCATCAGCGATCGCAACATACGACAGCAAAGTTGAATGTCCAATTATGGATGACAGCGTGTCCCGGTGCTGATGAGTGAGCCATTCACTGACGCCATCGTGTTTCAGCCTTCCAAGGGAGATTGAGCCATCTTACTATTTTGTGATGTCCGCATGACCTTGCGCAAGTCAATGCAAAGACATGCTGCCATCCATCTGTACGCACCTGTTCCTGTGTACCTGGCATGCACTACCAGTTCAGGTCAGCCGTGCGGGCGCAGCCAACTCGCCAAGTACAGCACTTACAATGCTCCAGTTGCGTGTTCGCCGTGTATCTCAGCTCTGAGGACTATCGCGCCCGCATAAGCTGTGTTCGACTGTCTTTTCAATGTCACTTACCATGTTCAAGCGGCTGTTTAACCGTATTTACTCCTACGTTCGGTCGCCGATGACCACAGAAATCTCCCAAGTGAAATCAAGGCTTGCTGCCCTGGCTTCGTCCGTCGATGATCTTGAGGAGCTACTTGAGCCTCTTTTTCGCCCAGTCTCTACCTGAAACCATCATGTCCCTGGAACCTATGCAACGGGCAAAACTGCAAACAGTCCTTCCCTATCTAGTGTATGATCTCTTATTCAGTATGTCCCTGTCTAGTCGGCCCCTTCGTCCCTCATCTTCGTTCACAGTCTACCTCAAAACCCGCGGAATAGACCCGAAAAGTCATCCAGTCATTCAGGAACTTGTATAACTAGCCCACATGTTGAGATTGCCGGTATCTGACATTTGATTTATCAGGACCGTGTTAAGCATTACTTTCAAAAAATAGCGAACGCCGAGAGTTCGGGAAGCAGTATGTTGCGTTGTCACCTGGTGTTCATCGCTTAATCGACCTTGTGCCAGAAGAGCCTGCCACAAAATTAGACAGGGCAGCTGCTGGCAGATTCATCAAAAATGCAATCGCACAAGCTATCAGACAGCCCACACAAATCGAGCCATCACCTCCTGCTACTGCTTCTTCATCCATCCCTATCAAAGTCACTAGCAAGATGCTGGCCCGAGCTGAATATGAACTACAACTGAAGCAACAAGACGACCAGACCACGGACGAAGAAGAGCTGCAAGTCATTGACGAAGATCTTGAAGTCACTGCCAAGATAGGCACCTCCGGCAATGACGTCGATCATGACAAGCCATCTGGAAAAACTGGTCGTCTAGACAAGGTTGCTGACAAAATTGAAACTCAGGTAGGCAAAAAGCGCAGGCGGCCTCTCGTAGATCCATTTGCTGGTGCGCATTGGTGCTTGGTCAGCCAAGATCGTACTTAACACTTATAGGTTATGGCGATGATTCGTCAACAACGGACCGCGGTGCTCAATCTCAAGCCGACGAGTCCTACTCGGTCCCGAAGCCCCAATTCAACGAGGGCAGAATGGATGCCAGCTATCAAAACTCTGTGTCATCCATTCCTCTGTCTATAGATGCAACGTCATCGAGTCACGGTTCGCCCGTAAATCCTCAGAGCAAAAAGAAAAAGAAGGCAAAACGCCAGGCGGTTTAGTGCCAAGTAGTCGTACAAATTCTACTCTGTTATGTGTTACATGATACCCAAAAATAAGAAATGTGATAGTAATACATACAATGAAGCAAACTGCTTATTCAATGGTTACACGAATTAATAGCTATGACACTCAAGAACGTCCTGAAATGCAAAGGGAAAGATCATCACATCAATAGACACCCATCGTTCCCATTCATGTCTGTGATATTCTGAGGAGTGTCTCTGCCTGAATTCGGCAACCGTCGACCACCAGGAGACCACCATCGCGTGCGTCGTGTCGAGTATTCGTAGTCCGAACTGTCACTTGTGACCCTCTTCGTTGACCTGCGGCGCTTCTCTCGCGCAATGCACACGGAGTCAACGGTCTGCCACGTATAGAATGACTTGACGACAACACGCTTCTCATCACATTCGTCCTGCCCCATCTTCAAATCCTCGGCGTTATCGTCCCGCGCATCCAGATACATTAATTTACGAGCCGCATATGAGCGCCACCCCATCCGCGGTCGAATGGACTCGGAAAGCTCTTTCACTAAGCTATCACTGACGCCTCGACAGTCAACCGCCACAATCTTCGCCTTGAGTATTTTTCGTTCCCGGCTTAATTGAACAAATTCACGTAGCACAGCTGCACCCATCCTAGTGTTATCTGCCTCGAGGCACCTTAATTGAGGGCAATTCTGTATCAAAGACAGTAGAGCTCCGTCCGATATCTGGTTCGCATGCGATAGGATAAGATGCTCCAGGGCATGGCCTGGTTTGCAGGTGATTCTTGAAGCCCTTCGTCTGTGCTTCAATATGAACGGGATCAGGTCTGATTTCTTCGAGTACCCTATCTGTTATGTCTGAGGCATCTTCGAGGTCGATGCGTCTGATATAAGGCGTCGTTCTGAACAATCTGATAAGACCATCGTCTTTGAGGTCCGCACCAATGCCTGCCATCTCGAAGAACTCGAGATGAGGAACAGAATACGCGAGGTTCGAGCATGCCATATCCTGTCAGAAGAACGCAGTGTGATAAAGACAGTTGACGCAGCCGCGTAACCCGCCTGCGGTAATAATCTTTATTCCCGCTTTCACGTCCCACTTCTCTTGCACTTATGGTAACGATTTTGACTCCTAAAACCTCCGCCTTGTCATTTGAGTCGCATTTGATAAATTCCTCTACCGCGGAGTTATGAAGTTGCCGAGCGTAGCTCAGGTCAAGCACTTCGAGGTAAGGCGCAGCTTTGCCCAATGTGGACATCATGCCATCGCTGACATTCTTCAGTCCAGAAATGCGCAAAGACTTCAACCTCAGATGTTCGCCCTTGCGAAGCGCCGCAGATGCCATATATCTAATGCCTTCCGCATCCACGTTAGGACACCTGCTCATGTTCAAGCTTGTCACCAAAGGACAGTGGATCGAGAGGATGTCACAAGTAGCGTTTGTAACGGCGCTAAGACCTTTCACGTTCAATATTTGAAGGGATTCGGATAATATGAGGAGATGGTGCAACGAGTGAGTAGTGAGCGAGGCGCAGCCTTGCAAGTTAATAGACGTTAATTGCGTGCAGGTCATAATACGAGGTGGAATACAGAGATTGTCAGCTATGTTGATGAGAGTACTTGCGTGAACTTGAAAGTGACCTGCAAGATTCAAGCTTTGCGTGAAAGAGCAACCAAACCCGGACAAACGCAACAATACAGATTCAGGTAAAGCCGGGAAGTCATGTAAATCGATTGATTTCCAAAGTTGACCATCAAAAACTAGCCTTTGCCACGATTTGGACACCTTCAAGGCGAGATGTCAGGCTGAATCTTCCCATATATGAAAGCATTCCACTCACGCGACTTAGCTTAAATAGCTCTCGAATACCCTTCGCTTTGCCAACCCATTGTGACTTCGACGACGCGGCTTTAGACATCGACCACTTCTCGTTCGCAATAAGACAGTGAAAATCTAATCCATGCAATTCCAATAGAGATTTGAAGATGTTAAGGCGAAGCTCTGTTGGCAACTCGTCATCAAAGTAGTTTTTGATAACCAGAGGAATAGGTTCATATATATCTAATGACGAGATGGGAATATAATCCTGTGCCGACGTTGGTTCTGGCAGTGAATTAGAACGAGGTTTCACCCGTAAAAGCAACTGTTCACAAGATGCCGCAGGAGGCTCGTCCAGCTGCATGCAAAGGAAAGCACCGTCAGGATATCGCGGGACAAATGTATCTTGAAACAGAGTCAACCCCTAAGGCGCTCGAAAAAAAGTAGACAACTACCAAACACATCGACAACCGAATCTGTTATCTCAGGTTGTACTTTGGCTGGATCCCGTCTCCTGAAGGGAAATGCACGAGAAAGATTGTGTTGGAAGCGGGAAGCATTCCATTTCGCCTTGACCTTTAACATCGACTGAGACGGGGTTGACAGATTTGAAAGCGAATGGCGCCGTGAAGGTACACGTTTCGACGCGAATAAGTCACCTTGGCTGTGCTGGGAGGAACTGGATGCGGAAGATATTGAAGTGGGATATACCTGACTGCTAGGCGGTGTGGTCAACGAAGCCGTTGGATATGAAGGAGAATTATGATTGGACGGGCCAGGAGTGGGCGGGGACCACACGGAGTGCGCGAGGCTTCCATGATCTGGACCTGCCAGATTAAATACCGGGTGAGTCAAAAAGGAGGAAGTTTCCTTTTCCTTTCCTTTCCCGCTGTCAAGGCTTTGATATATTCGCGCGTACATCTCTTCTTCGGAATTGCAGTCCTTGCTGATGAGATGGTTGCAATTGAACGGTGAAATGCTAAGCTGTGATGACGAGGGATTCACGAGAGGACTGAGTCTGGAATCGGTGGAGGAAGCAGCCAGGGGGACGGAATCGATGTCCGAGTCATTTGAATGCATCGGCGATGCTGAAGGCTTAGACACATCTTTGCCTTTGTCTGTGGATCCAGTTAGGTGCGTGTCTTTGAAAACACCCTCGTTTGCAAGGCGATGTTCCCCGTGCCTGGATAGGTCTGAGACATTGTCATGCAACGCGAAATGGGGTTCTGCGTAAGTCAAGCTAGGATCCGGGCAGGTGTATGGGTCAAACTGGAAGATGGAATCATCGTTATCGTTAGCGTGGGCGGACATTGTGGGATGATGCGACGTGGAGGAAACCATTAACGGGCGGATGGAGGACTATTGGTAAATATGCACATCTGCGAGAGAAGATGAAGGGAGAGAAGCAAGAATGAGAGCACGATAAGGGAGGACGGATCACATATGTAGGGCGCTCTGGCGAGGTATCCGTGCAAACATCCCAAAACATCTTTCAATGCCTCCAGCCCTCAGCCAGTCCGCTTCGGGTTCTCTTTCGCATTCCTCCAGTTTCCTGTAGCCAGCTTGAACCTGTTCAGCACTGTCAGTCGTTTCTCCACCATCTTAGCTACGACCTCACCGTTCCTTGTGTCCCATATTCGGTTCATCCGCTTTCAACCGTGCCATCTCCGTTTGCTGCCCCAAGCTTAGCTTTGAACTGAAACCAATCACTCCTCCCTTACCATGAACTTGTTGAATGGAGACAGCTTCTTCCTTCCGCCCTTCCCGGCAGCACCCGATGACCTTGCTGTGCCAACTCAGCAAAAAAAACGCGGTGCAGTACGCAGCGCTCACTTCTTTTCACTGGCTTGGACGTGCCTTCATTTTGTCTTGTCATACTGTGTTTTCGGGGAGTTGGGTTGTTGAGTCTCAACAAGAAATCTGACAGTCAGGTATATCAGCGATGATGGTCGCTATTACTCGGTAGTCTGGGAAGTGGCTGGTCTTAAATCATGGGCGGAACTTATAGTGCTCCCCACTATATCTCGCAGGGCACCATTGCTGTTCCCCCTGACACTCCAAGAGCCCGAGTACCCAGTACTTACAGATCTTCTTCAATATGACAGATAATTATCATCCTAGAAGTCATTCATGGGAGGATCACCGACTTCTTCAGCTTGATTGTCCTCAACTCGCCGTCGAATCTTGACGAAGATTTGCTGAAAGTGTCTGGGGTACACTCGCCCATGCCAAACAAACAAACGCGTCGCGTAATGAACGCGCTATCAGGAAATGTCATTTGTCACTAGTGGCGATATAATTGGCTACATGGAATCGCCGTAGCTTTATTCTGACGCCAAATTGCTAAACATCCTTTTCGGGCAATTCTATTGGATACTTTCAGAATGTGTGCCAAAATCAGTAATGCCGTCCACAAGGCTGGTCCCACTTATAATGCCCGTAGTCGCAATCAAGAACTTGCGCCCTGGCAGATGTTCACACGACGCCCAACGCTAGGTAAGCAACGTACCCTGATGTTGCCGACCGACCCATCTCAAAGCAGCAATCTCGGTGTAAGTGCACCCGCCGACAAAGAACACTACCGTAACCTTTACCCCTTCTATGCTGGGATTTGAGATGCTTTCTGGATAGTCTGCGAAATAGCCATACCGGATGGTAAACCTGATGCAGAATCATCTTCCACTCGAGTGATATCCACAGTTCCTCCAGGAATGGCGGCCACAACGTCCTCAAACCCTTTCCAGCCGACAATAGGATGTGCATTGACCTTTGTGGTGGACTTCGCTGAAACGTCTCCCACATCAACTGTTTTTTCCTTCTCAGCAGGGTTGCTGATGACACCTCCTTTCTGAGCGACACATTGGACCAGCCGAACGCTGATGGGTGCGTAGCCAGAATAGACATAGCCAACATCGTTTTCCACCTCTTCGCGACCTTCTGGGCTGTCATCGATCAACAAGCGAAGAGACTTCCTCAAATATTCAAATGGGTACTTGACAATACCTGCAGTCATAGGACTCGGAAGAAGGAGACCAACGGATGCATCGCCTAAAGCGAGTATCAGTGGTAGATACTCATATCCGTAAGCCTAACGAGACTGTAAAAGGTTTGGCTGCAATAGGTCATAACTCATCTCATCACGCACCTGTAAGAATTCCCTTTTAATATGCTCCAGTGATTTTGATTTGATGCCTCCGGAAGTAAGACACGCAAGACAAAGGAGCCTTGCAATGAGCTGCAGATCAGCTCCCTGAGCCATCAAGTCTTCAATACTAGTTACTTGCTCCGAAGGCTCGTATGATGCGAGCAGGTCTTGACAATATATTACCATCATTCGGCAAGAAGGAATCATTGCTCACTTTGTTGGATTTCTAGAGACTTGTTAAAGAATGCTGTTTGCGTATATGAGACAATGAGCTCCGATATACCAGTGTCTACGCTTGGCGTCAAATCGGATTCCACGACGAAAATTCAGGAGTTTACGAAGGCGTAAAGCTTGTTGCTCCGTTTGAAGGTCTCCCAACTTGCCGACAAAGTCGCGCAGTTGCGTCACGGATTTTGATTGAAGGTTTGTCTAACATAGCGATCACAGATATAGATGGGCCAAACAATAAACGTTCGATGGCACCTTGTGAATCTCATCTAGCTTGCGGGCGACGTAATTCAATTTTTTGCCAACAGCAGAAAAATTCAGATCCTTTAGTTCGGCGAAAAGAGGGTCTGTGCTGGATGTAAGCTGGTGCTTCTTCTTGTTGTCCTTCTTGAAGCCCGTAGAGGCAGTTGATGAACTGGCCGAGGCGGTGCTTGGAGGCGATAGCAGTGAAGCAGGAAGTTCTACATGAGCTGCAAGTAGAAAATTAAGTGTAAGAAATATGGAGCAGAGCGATACATGCGCACAGTTCTTGATACCGAACGCTTCATCAATGAGGCCTTCATATGTGAGTTGGGTCAACAACGGTGTGATCATGTCGACGCGACGATCCAAGATTATCAGACAATCCATCATACTAGATGGGGTCGACAAGGTACCTGGCGCCGACCTGTCCACTGATTCCGGTGTTTGACGATTCAACAGTCTTGCCAAGTGCTGAAAAATTGCTGAGTGACATAGTACAAGCCAGTTTGAGATTGTCGTACAGCAGCTTGATCACCCTTTCCTACTATCCGGGGAAACGGACCATAAAGTTTTTGAAGAGTTGTCAAAGCCAGCATCGAATCAAATACAACCGTTTCATCTCCAACCTAGAAGCAACATTCACCTGTCAGAATATGAAGAACAAGACGACCTACTTACGACCCAAATATCTCGGAAAGCTCGGTCATTCTCCAGCGATATCACGTCGGGTGCAAGTGGAATAAACTGTAAGCCATAGGAGTTGATATTGACATCACCCAGTACACCTTCTTCTTCCAATATCTGAGAAACTAGTGTCGAAACTCGTGGGACGAGTAGAAGTGTATAAACAAATTTGCGAGAGTCTTTGGTGTGCTCCTTGATATGACCTTTCAACGCGTCATTCACTACAATGCGATGAGTGCTGCCGACATACCAGCAACTATCTTGACATTTTTAATTAAAGGTCTGCACAAGTAGATTACGTTTGGGGACGACGGTGACAACGGACCAGGCTCCAGCCAGAACATTTTGTCCACGCCATGTTGCTTTAGCAGAGTCAGCGATTTTTATGAACGAGACGTTGATTGAGCACCTTAAGCAAGGACGCGTCGGTTACGAGGTTGAGGGGTCCTGTCAAGGATGTGTCAATGACCAGTGTTTTCGCCCCGTTAACCTGGTTTACAGCACATGTAAGTCAGAGACGAGAAGGCGGGAAAAGGAACGGACCGAATTCAAGGCGTCAACCAATGCATCTCTGTTGATTTCGCAAAGAAGGCTTATGTCCAGTGGAAATTCATCGGTCATGCTGATGCAACGTGTGAGAAATACACAAAGCTGCTCTCAATCCACATGTCCCAGCTACCCTCTGAGACATTGCTAGAAATCTTTCAATGGGTCCTCAATCCTACTACATGCATGAAGTATTATATACCCTTCCAGACGGTATCAGCAGTCAGTGATCAACGTGACAGAACCGCTCTCAAAATGGGGAGGAATCTCTCCCTTGTTTGTCGACAGTGGAGACAATTGATAGCTGAATTGTTGTACAGGGATATAAGAATAATACGTGGTACAAAAGGCCTTAAGGAAGTACTGCAGACGAGAACTGCTAATGGTAACTGTTATGGAGATTGGGCAAGTCAACGTCGCGTCAGGCATCCCCCTTCCTCACCATTTGATTTAGGTGCAGCGCGCAGTACTACCTTTCTCCAGCACTGTCACTGGTGCATTCGAATCTTCAACATACAGGGCGTCCATTGACATTCTCAAGCTATGCCCAAATCTTCGAATACTCGTGCGTCCTCAGCATCTTGCTAGTCAGGAATTTCAGTTCCACTCCGAGGCGCAGAGTGTTCCACTTCCGTCACTAGAGCGTCTAGAGTGGTGGCACAACAATGAGGCTGAGCGGACGGGAGGTATCAATTCCTTAACTGCCGTCCTTTGCGCGACTCCAAGCCTGATTTACCTCTTCATCGGTGGTCTGGCCGGCCATACCAGGGTTGTGTCTCGCCCCGTATCTCTTCCCAATTTAAGAACGCTGCGTCTGCGCTCAGTCGATGGACTCTTGCTGCACCAGATCACGCACAGTTGGGCATTGCCTGCACTTACGCAAATAGTTCTCGATGCCCCTGGATTGTCTCCACAGAATCTTTCAATGATATGGCATAAGTTTGGCCAACAGCTTCGAACAGTGGAATTAGGGAAAAATCTCCGCTTCCTATTGGACGATGCTGTATCATCGTGTCTACGAGAGTGTCCTGGTCTGAAGGAGATCAATTATTTTGTTCTGTTCACAGTCGCTACAGAGCTTTCGAGCGCACATTATTCGTTACAAACAGTTGGTCTACACTGTGCCGTCAACTCAATTCTAACAGAGCCAGGGTCTGCTTGGTCGCTTCTAGAACAGCATTTCAATATGCTTCTGGGTCAGCAACTAGCTGTACTCCAGCGCATTGTTCTTCACGGGGATTGGAGAGGCATTGTGGCACATCCTCGTTTCGAACCGATATTACAGCGATCCCATCGAACAGGACGTTTCGATAGTCTATCCTGATGGCACCAGACTATCTAATTGGTCACATTAGATAACGGAATTACTACTTTCTAGACAAAGAATCCCCTGAGCCAATTTGCCTCCTCTTCCATTTCCTCCATTGAGCGTGGCGGTCTCTCGTCTTCATCATCGACCTTCAAACGTTCGACATTGCCATCTTGGGCATCTGTGAGGTCTTGAGACAATGTCTTTTCACCATTCTCCAGTGCGGGATAGATATCATCATTTCTCTTTTCGAACCTGTCGCCTTTAAACTTTCTGGGCAAGATATGGAAATGCACGTGTGGTATGCTTTGGCCCGCGGCTTTTCCATCCTGCAGTATTAACAATTAAACCCGATGAATGGTGCCCTCGGATAATGTTACCTGACATGCAATGGTCAGGGCATCGGCACCATAAGCGCGCTCTACAACTTGACCAACGCGTCGGATAGAATCCATCAAGCAGGACAGTTCTTTATCTATAATACCTGAATCCACGGATCTGCCTGATAAGAGTGCTAGTACCATCCAAATCTGTCAGGCGAGGGACTGGTTTTTGAGGTAGTACTAGTACATCTATCAATGCTGGTAAGCGCAATACGGCAGCTTGCTTCATTGGACTCACGACCAGCCACTATAGGTTTCAAATTGACTATGGCATACGACAATGGACTACGATGAAAGCATTGTCGAGTCACGTCGATGGTTGAAAAGAGCAACGGTCGCGTCATGATAGAAGGCGAGTACGGGGGGAAGCTGGGATATGCTAAAATATCACTTCCCAAACAATGTCGTAATGTCCATCCTTAATCTTTATTTGACATCGTATCATGGCTATACAGAATTACGCCTAGCACTTTGCCCCTTCTTCTTTGAACTCGCCAGCGCATCCTTTCCATCGATAATCAAAGAAGGAAGTCGACCTTCAGCCTTGAGCTTGGTCAGCGTCTCCCGGGCTGCCTGGTACCCTTTCTTCTGGATCTCTTCAAACTTTCCGAACTGTAGTGTACCATACTAAGCAAGCCATGAGACACATAGGGAAGACTCGTGGTTTCATCACACACCTCTTGCACGGGCATGGGGAAGTACATACAACCCTTTGTGGTCTTTGCTTCCTCCAACGGTCTGACGCTCGAAACACTGCAATTCTTTTGAGCAAGTCAACACAAGTTTTAGTTGCATGCATACTATGCCAGTCGGCTTTGAATTTCAGGAATTGCAGGAATTAGCTTGGCATTCGAGAATGGATTCCATCTATTCAGGAGCAGCCACCATCCAGACACGGTATCCCCAAAGTTTCGAGGTGAATTGTCGTCAATCTGTCGCAGCTGTCAAGAGCAATGGTGAGGAGAAGTTGGCAGCTTACCGCTCCAACGTCACACGCGAAGACGGCACTGGCTCCCATAGAAAACATCGATGAAACCTGCACAAGTTATTAGCCAAACGTTACAATCTTCGAGAGCCGGACAGACTGGAAGGTTGTCGACTGAGGTCTCGTAAGGGATAGTATCTGACCAAAGGTTTGATTTACGTACGGTAGCCGCCATCCACAAGCATGTTGCCATTATCGCAAAGTGGTGGGAGGAGGCCCACCAAAGACATCGATGCTCCTACGCACTTCAGATAGGCTGATAGCACGAAAAACTATTGATTCTTACGGATAAATCGCCACGCATAGCCAGTCTGATGGATTTCCATTTTGGAGGAGATGATGTTGGTTGTGTTACAAAAGTAAGGGAGCCACATATCTTCAATATGAAGATCATAGAAGGCTTTGTAAATGGCGCGGTTAAACTCATGACCCTTTCGATACCGTTAATTAGTGACGAAGACGTTAACAGCTAGGACTAACCGTCGTATAGGCAACTAGAGGGTAAGTAACGTCCGATAGGATACGCCATATGTTGGCCATCCTTCCACTAAACTGCTTTGCACGCCCGGAAGCAGAAATTAAGTCGCCTTCCCGCGCATACAATCCACCGATAAAAGCTCCGATGCTTGTGCCAGCAACATGATCTATCGGTATCCCATGTTCTTCCAGTGCTTGTATCAAGCCCTGTTAACGTCAAGTAACCGCTTCGCCATGCTTGACTGAGAGGGCATACGTACAAGGTGCGCAATTCCTCGGGCACCTCCGCCACCCAGCACCAATCCTATCGATTTCCCACATATCCTCCTCGCCAGACGAGAGAAATCGTTCATATGAGGCAACCGCTGGGGGCGGGCATCTGTCCTAGTGCCACGATATTTCTTGATACCACTTTGGACCTTATACTTGAGGTTCTTCAGTGCTGCTACTGCGTCGGGATCTTTCTGGACGAATGCAATTTTGGGAAGAGGTAATACCAAGCCCTGAACATGGGATATATTTTAGGTTTGTTTATGGATTCAATGTTAGGACTAACGGGCAGCTCGACATGGATATGATGATGCACCCATGGGCGATTCTAATTGACATTTAGAAAGCACAGCCAAACTTTGCAACTAGGCTCACCTTCAACCATTCACGCGTCGACCCTGGAACGACTGACCGATCGGGATGAAGGATAATCAGCTCCTTACGAGCCGTAGTCTTCATAGACAGGAGTAATCTCTCGTATTCTCCCAAGGAAGGGTCATCTCCCATGCCAACGACCATGACATAGTCCGCCTGACAAATCAACATGGATATAATGAGAGAGAGCGGTGCCATACCTGGCGGATACATGTTTGTGTCCAAGAACTGTTTACCGGCGAGTCTGCAACGTAAAGGACGATCCTATATCTTTGCTCTTGATCGGCTAGCCAGCCTGCAGACTACGAAATATCTCGTACTAAGGTCATGCCTAGCTGTCATACGACATACCTTGAGTTTGCCCATGCGTGTAAAAGCGTGACGGCCGAGATTCCTTGATATAGATGCATGGTTCAAAAATGCTGTTGAACCACCAATACCTTCTAATGCAACTTGCAATTTCCGTGCAAATTCAGAGACAGGCACAATGCGGGATACAGGCAAAACAGCGACCGTCTTAAGATTGGTGTTGTTGCGCCCTAGTTCTGACCCAGGGCTCCTTCCTTGTGCATTAGACGATGAGTCAACTTCATCCCTAACACGGGATGCAATCATCTTGAGTAATCTATTTGAAACAGTCAGATACGAAGAGTTTCGTGATTGAGGACGCTGACTGAGCCGTAGTGTGAGGATTTCTGGGTAATGTTAGCTAGTCTCTCACCATCATGGATAAGGTACCTACCTGGCTGAGATGGCATTGAAGAGTGTCTGAGGCATCCGTATAAGCTCCGTGTCACGTATTGCATGGACAGTGTTCCTCCTCGGACAGCTGGTAATGACGTCCAATTCACCAACAGTGTCGCCTTGACCGTATTCGCCAACAATGCTGACAGCACCTTTTTCATCTTCCGAGATTGCACGAAGACGACCATTAATAACAATATAAAAGCTATCACTAACGTCTTTTGGTCGCCACAGGACCTGGCCCGCGTTAACTTGCATCCAATCGAGTGACGCGTCGATATGCAACACTTTAAAGATGTCAAAAGAAATTTCGTGCGATCCACTGCGTGACATACCTAGTGGCGACAGCAGTGTAATGAGCCGTTTAGCCAACGTCAGAAGCACGATCGGATTCTTCTCAAGCAGGCGTTCCAGAGCGTTGTAGGGTAAGAATCCAACGTACGTGTCCGTTTTGGCATAAATATCGACATAAGAAGCTGTATTGCAGAGCGAGGCTGGACACGAAGAGCCTTTAGTGATCGAATCATGGATGTGAATGGAAACTGACATAAATAACCGGCAATACCTCCTGGTTTGACCGTGAAGAGAGGTTTCTGCGAAATCGAATAGTGCTGAAATCGATCTGACTGAATGGGTGTTTTCAATGAATAGTCTTGATCTTCAGGTAACAAAATATCTAAAAATCCTTCAATGACATAAAAAAGCCCTTTATACCATTAGACAGAGTCTGATTTGGCTTGCAAAGCGGTACCTGTGTTATGCTCTCCTGCCTTGACAAGTGTCGTCCCTGCAGCGAAAAATAAGATCTCAACATCATTATCGAGACCGTTCATGTATCCATCCCCCATAGTGATGGACGAGCTTCCAGTAGCGCTAGATATATCGTCCCCAACGTCTAGCAACGACAAAGTACCAAAGGGAGAGTCAAAGGTGCCAGGTGCCTGTCGCCGATCGGAGGGTTGCAGCGCTGGCGAGGCTTCAACCGAGTCACTGCCGCTTAGTGGTGGTTGGGACAGCCCGATGGATTTGGCTATGCATGACATGACCTCTTGTCTGAGGTCAAAGTCCTCTGCCAATAGATGACTCCTGCTGCTTTGGATTGCCTTCTTGGACGTATTGACATTTCTGGATACTTGTGGAGAGTCGAAATTTATGAAGCTTCGCCTCCTATTGCTGCTGCGCCCTTGGAGTATCAGAAGGTCACCTGCCGGCAACACATGACGAGTAACCGGAGACGTTCCCTGACTACTCACGGAGGGCGATATTGAGCTACTATCGCGATGGCGAGCGTTTTGTGAGACCACAGTAGATGGGTTTGATAGACTACTCGAACTTGCACCATCGAACCGGTGCCTGAGATGCTGTAAACCACCTCCTTCGTAAAAAGATGTGGGTAGTGGATGACAGGCAATATCATTGATAGCTTTCTCTGTACGTAGAACTTCCTTGGTCAATCCCAGATACTCGTGTGCAGCGTTGAACGTAACTCGCGAAAACCGCGTTAAAATTACTATTCGACTTGAATAAGTCACTATCGAACAAAAAAGGAAGCATTACCTTGAACCACATGCCCCGTAGCCTTTGGATACTTCTTAGTTAACCTCCGGAATGCTTCTGCCGGGATGACGGCTAAGGTCGTGTCTTGGAGGGCACGCGCTACCACGGCACGGTGAGCCGGTGCGGCTGACGGCGAATCGGCTGGTGGCCTATGAGAACGTGTGGTGGAGGTAACACTTCGCGCGCTGCTATAATGGCTCTCTGAGGATCTGACATCAGGTGCATGTACTGTTGATCCCGAGGAAAGGGAGGACCGACGACGCCTCATATTAGGATGTTCAAGATCCAGCTGGGATACATCCGAATCTGTTCTATGATCCAAGTATGGCGATGAAACTCCCATCTGCTGCTCTCCGAGTACGTCCGAGTCAACTTCATCTTGCCAACTCATTTTCACATCTTCGGTGAAAAGACTCAGGATGGTGAACAAGCTAGACAAGGTTCCGCCTGCGCCTACTTCGTTCAGTAGCTGGTAGCCATTCATATCTTCGTCATCCCAAAGGTAATGGTTGCCTTCCGTAGATTGACCAGTCTTCGTGTATACCTGAACCATGCCATCAATGACGCAATAAAAGCTCTTGTCCTGATCAAGAGAAATGCTGTCACCAGCAATCAGTCTTCTTGTTTGTAGATGCCTGGCAAGTTCGTGGAAGACCTGTAAACGGCATCAACCGACTGACTAGAAAATGACTCCAGTCGTCTCACCGGCTTCTCTAGCTATCAAAAACAGTCTCAGAATCAAACACGTTTTGGTGAGGACGTACTCACGAAGCCGAAAACCCTGACTGCTTGCAGGAAATCATCCAAATAGTTATGAAAGCTGGGAGGCGGCTCTAGACAGAGGTGACGATGGAATTCTACAGTATATATTCAATACATACCTGTATTGACATCTGGATGAAGCTCGTTTGCATCGGGCTTTACCAAAGGAGGCTCCTTCAACTGCGTATAGTCGTTGAGGTATCGGAATCGTATCCAGTAACTGAGGGTTATAGCGGACAGAACAAAGATGACAAAAAAATTCCAGAAGTTAAGCTGACAATGGCAGTTAATTCCGTTGCCGAGACGAGTTGAACAGGAAGCTCCATACGGTCAATGTGATCGAGTATGAGAGCAGAGCATAGATGTATCTTGGAATTGTGATTGTCGCGAACGATATGAGTAATTTGGTCCAGGACAACAACCACACTGGCGAGGGTCTCGGCTAAGGGTCGAAATTGGAACTGGTGTAGTACGCACAGATGACCCAGAAACACGCAGATACTAGAGACACCAATGGGTGACGCAGAATGATTTCTGGCAGAATATCCGCGTCCATGACTTGCCGGGGGGACTCGGGGCGCCAGAGCAAAAGAAGGCTCAAAAGAGTGTCGCAGGTTGATGTGCTAAATCAGTCGGGACTGGCAGTTGCATGAGTGTCCTTCCAAATTGGTCCGTCTGCGCAACGTCCGCTTTTCACTTCATCACACGTGCAATCTACAGATATTATTATACTACTAGAATGTGTGCTCTGTCGAGTCTTTCCCAATAGCAGAAGTGCTTGATGACCCTGAGGATACCGTCTGTAGTATCTTATCAATGTAATTGGCTCCACTCCTGCGAAGAACGTTGCATGAACCATCATCAACGTGTGAGATCCATCGCCCTACCATTTCTGATGTGTAAGTACGTCACATCCAATTTCTTTCTCTTTGCGTTGCACAAGCTGCACATAGGCTAACATACCATCTTCCTTGAATCTGGCAGCAAGCTCAGCTAGCAGATGTTAATAGTGGAATCACATGCTCGTATGGACCTACCAGTGGTGGTCGCATTGCTGTGCAATCCTGCCAGTGAAATGAGCTGTAGAACAAATCTATCATGATCAATTGGTTACATTCGCACGCATTCATCTTGTCTCACCCTTCTTTGGCTAGATCCCAAACGAAGTTCTTCAAGTCCTGATCTAGACATTGTCACAAGATGAGATAAAGCAAAAAACAACAATGAAACTCACCAGTAAATCCATGTTTAGACCAGTTGAAGCTCGGACTCAAATTGTATACAAACCACCTGTGCATTCTGGTCAATTTTTATCGGAATGCAAAGGATGCGAGCCCAATTACTTTCCGGGGTATTTCTCGCGAATCTTCCGAGAGAAATATCGTGCCTGTTCCAGATCCGGAGATTTGGTTTCCAGCCAGAGAAGATCAGCAAATGGCGCATACGCCAATGTGCGCTTGATAGCGGCCTACCGCAGGCCGTGAAGAATGTATGTGCGAAGAATAGGAACGTTATACCTCAATACCACCAGTATAATGGTAGTAACCTTCTTTAGTACGTGGTACTACTGGCTTCAGGATATGCAAATGTGTCGATGGTTGTATGGCTTACAATCCCAATCCCAAAACACCGGTTCTCCAACAATATCAGATGCGGCTTCGCGAGCGACAGCATTTGATTTCCCGGCTGCGGCGGTGATGTACATTTCATAAGATCCTTTCTTGTCCTTGATGTTATCTTTACTGCCTATAGCCATTTCCACAGCTGCGAAGCGATGAAATCATGCTAAAATGATGTACGAAGCATATACCTTGATTGAAGGTACACAACGCATGAGCCTTTGTCCACTCTTTCTCCAGGTAGTCGATTTCAAGGCCGGATGCACCTCTGGCCTCGGCATCTGCCAATACTTCTGCAAGAGCGCGTGAATCTTTGGTCGTAGTGCCAACGATGTACTCATGATCCGCAACGTCAACGTTCGAGGAAAGGAGTTTACCCGATTCGGAGTCGGTGCGCGCAATGAGGTGCATCGTTGACTTCAAAAGATCCAATTGGAAACGAGCAGCAACAAGCCGCGAAATATGGGTAGACGTCGGTACGAGGACTTTACCACCCAAATGGCCACACTACTCTTTCAGCCAAGCTTGGTCAAACTCATATTGTGAGCTCACCTTCTTGCCACCGTGGAGCTGATCCTCCAAATGAATACCTGATGCACCCTGCACAGCATAAAGATTATGATAACTTTGGATGTGAATAATCTCACAGATTCTGCAAAAAGCTTGACGAGTTTCATCACAGCAGAAAGACCGCCATGCCTAAATAGATGAGTGCCATGCAAATACACAGCGAAGGTGTTTACCCCGTGTCAGCATCTCCAACAATAGGTTTGAGATAGTCGATATATTCCATCTTAGCTCTATCTTCGGGAGTGGCAGAGATGCGCTCGTCATAGTGCTTTTTATCATGCAACTGTTGAGCACGGAATATTCTATGGACTTGATTCGGAACTGTAGTATATGGATAATCCCTAAATGTGACATTAGATTAGTCCTAACAATGAAGAGCTGTGATCACCCCAAGTCGGGCCCGACTTCATTATTCGCTGTTGTTAACAGGCTGGATGCTGCCCACCCGGACACGTACACAACGTCCTGGTGACGTGCCATCTGTGTCATTTGGACTGGGTCAATTGCACCCATGGTATGCACAGGTTGTCCGGCCTCCGACGCCTTTGAAAGTATCGCATGGAGTTTGTCCGCAAGTAACGTCGATGGCAGTGGTAACACAGGCATAAAACCCTGCTTGGAGGCCACATCCGCCGGCGTGTATGGTCTCTTGATGTCACGGAATCTTGAAAGAGAGAAAAAATCTGCCATTTCTAGCTTGCGCTGTTCAAATAGTTCATTCTCTTCCTTCAAAGACGGTCTGGATAGAAGCAAAGGTCGTATTTGCGTGGATATGGATCTCATCCCATTGCGGAAGTACAGAGGATGGAAACGTGAGCGGACAAACAGCATGTGTAGAATTCAACCAGAAGAGAACCCGCCGCAGATATTTATAGCTGCAACCACGAAACGAATCATCTCTACAGCATGAACCATTACTACATGACAAGATAATATTGTTGAACGTCACCAATTGTACCGTACAATACAGATAATCTTTGCTTTTAATGCACTACATGTTGATGAAAGCTGAGGAGTAATAACGCATCCTCGATTTTAACTCCATGATACTGGGTCATTGACAGTTTGTCTAGACCTGCATACGACGACAAATCTGTCTTCAACGCAGCAACGGGTGGCGGCGGCTCTGACAACGGTGTGACAGCCTCTGGGTATTCTTCATCGCTGATAGCATCAGAATGGCGTTGTTCAAGTTCGTGGTCACAATCATCCAGATCCATGCTGTCCTCATTCACAGATGAAGAAGAGTGTTGAGAAGGTGTGACGGGTCGTGAAAAGGACCCAAATTGTTCCTTCAAACTTGAAAAATCGTCATCTTCATCACTACTGCCTCCCTTTCTTGTTCTCTTCCGGGCGGTTTGTCGGAGGTTTCTGAACCAGTTTGTCACTTTACCAATGTCCCTGATGAGTCACCATCAGCTCATGGGGAAACGGGCAGAATAACGTAATCGCTTACATTCCTATTTCAGCAGCGAGAGCAGAACGCTCCTCGATGGAGGGAGTCGATGTTTTTGTGAATAATTCTTTCAATGCGTCAAGCTGATATGGCTCCGGACGTGAACGCCTGGGTCGCGAAAATGAGGAAGAAGTACTATAGGGTGCAGAATACCTCCTCGGCGAATGTTTTCTGCGAGCAGATTCATCCGCATGAAGCAGATAGTCGACGGCGCCCCGCATCCTATCATATGCCAGTGGATGACCGTTACTACCAGACGCGGGAAATGAAGACGAATGTCTGTGAGAGGGAAGATACGCGGAATGCTGTTTCTCGGACACATAATGCGACCGTCTGGAACCTCCATCCATGTCTTCATGTGTCTTTTTCTTTGAAACACTACGTTGATTTTGAAACCAGTTCGTAATGCTTTGATACCGCCTGATATAGATAAGTCAGCGACAATCTTTCCTGAAATGGAAATTTGACCTCACATTCCAAAACGCTCAGACAATGCTTGGCGCAGCTCAGCAGAGGGATGAGGATTAGCGTCGTATATTTTTTTGAGTTCATCTATCTGTTCTTGTGAAGGATGAGCACGAATTCTCCGCGGAATAAAATTGGCGTCGGTCATAAATCGAGGCACATCGCCGTTTCCGGAAATATACGCCGAGGGATGATTTTGTTGCGCCAAATCAGGAACAAAGCGAGATTGGTTCAAATCTAAAGAAGATATTTCGTCATCGTGATAATCGTCAAATTCTGCAACGTGAGGCAAGTTCGAGGAGGCAGAAGACGCTGATGGAGCAGCAAGTGTGGCATTGGTGCGAGAATCGGAGCGCAGATGGTTACGAAACCTCTTCTTTGACGACGCTCTCTTGTTTTGGAACCAAGCATTAACAGTCTTTGTCTCCCTTTTAACAAGTGATTAATTTATTTCAAGAGGATAAAGAAGCATGGGAGGAAAACACACATTCCAAGTCGCTCTGCTAGCACAATGCGTTGTTCCAAGGATGGATGTTCTGTTTTTTCGAACAACTCATTGAGAGCCGCCAGTTGAGTGGGGCTATGACGATGCCTAGGTTTCTTTGGGGCGGTGGAAGATTTTGTTACATCTGGAGAAGTAGAGGGAGGAGGAGATCGAAGCCAGGGCTCTGAGGCAACGTCCATGATGAGGTGGGGAGACGGAGAATGTAGGATGTTACAAGAAGAGCTTTCTAACGGGCTCAGACACTTTTCAGGGGGAAACTGATATGTGTACAGAGTTAATTTCCCACGCGTAATGATTTAAAGAGCTTGATCATTATGCCGGCCCGGCCACTGATCGTGATCAGTTCATATCGACTCGTGCTCTAAGTAGGACACAGATTGGGTTCACCAGTCCCGGTTCAAGTACATCTTGGGTCGGACAACAGCAGAATACCGCATGACGAACTTGACGAATGATGCAATGCCTCCGACTCTTTTGCGGCCGTAACTCGGTTTCCGTATTAATCAGCACATGGTATGTAAGTGACTCCCATATCACAATTCCAAGCTACAAATATGGCATATGATAAATGTTATAATGTATCGGTATGATTATTATAGGCTGTGTCATATAAATTATTACCACTTTAGTTCTTCGTCTTCTAGCGGGCTAATATTTTTTATCCATGCTCCGATTGCACCTCTGGCGGATTGTCAGTATTGCACCAATGGGGGAAAAGTGGCTCACAAAAATCCTTCGTGCCGAAGGAACATCGCACGCTTGCTTCCTTTACTCCAGAAGCGAATCGCATAAGACAACGTAGCAATTGTTGCAGCGTGCCCTAGAATGGAACTCCGCATTGTTGACATCTTATATTTAACCCGATACTTACCTCGAATGAAACAGCCTCCGAAGTAAATCTTGTCCAGATTGTACTTTTCCGCGTTCATATAACTGGATGAATGGTAGGCATCTAGTACTTGGGTGCAAAAGTACCACTTACGCGATTTGGCCTATGTTATTCGAAACAGCATACAGCAAGCTCTTGCTTATGTCTTCTGGCGAAAACTGACGTTTGTCGCCGCCCTTTTTGAATACTTTGCCAAATGTACTCGCAATTACTGTTGATCTGAGTCCCATGCGATTGTAATCCTGGCCATAAATATCTCCGACCAACATGTCAACAGATGAATTGTCTCCTAGCTCAGATAATGCCAGCATCTCTTACGGCAATGTGTTATTACTGGCCGTCAAGTATATAAAGGGCGAATGCTCACCATCAAAAGTTGTAGCTGGTGTCAGCAAACTCAACAATCCCCACAATGTACCTCCTCCCAAGCTGGTCCCGCTAACGCGTTCGAATTTACCATCTTCGTCAACTTTGATAATCGAGACACCGGAACCAATGTTGACTAGCAGGCAAGGCAATTGGGGTGTCTGATTGTTCTGGAACATCACGTCGTATTTAGGAGGATCAGGGCTGGGTCGAACAAGGCCTGTGTCTGTCTTGTGTGTTTGCGGGTGTGAAACAGACGAGATGAGTTCGTCTGAGAAATAATATACTTCATCAGGTATAACGGTGATGAACTTCAATCCCTCAATCAGGCATTCCATTTCGTCTTCCCTCCGCACCTCGACTTGAAGTGTATCCTTGAAGAGCTGATAGAATCGATGAGCACCACCTCCAGTCGCCATGATTTTGACGGTCTTGCGCATCTCCTCAATCGTCACTTGGTTAACTTCAGCAGAGCGCTCAATTAACGCCTGGATGAATTCAACGCATGTTTGAACATTATCCGTTTCAAAGCGCTCGAAATTGAGCGAACCGCCAGGAAAATTCTCGACTCTTGTTGCTAAACGGCCATGATGTTGGAAGAAATTCTTTCCTAGCAGGCTGTCCCCCAGGAGAGGGGCTACGCATGTAGTTGAGCTTATTGGTTCAAGGGCCAAGGGTGTCAATGCACCGCTGCGTTTCGGACTAGGGGATGGCGGGGGCGGCGTGTGCGGGTATTCAGGGTCATTGGAAGGTGACAGCGAACGCGGAGGAGACGGACTGCTTGATCTACTAGCGATGACAGAGGGCGAAGCCGGCGGATCGGGGGATCGAGTAAAATAGATGACTTTGGCTAGGGAACCGCCAATCTAAGCAGGCATTAGACAAGAATATCGAGGAATGGAATTAAAGCGAAACGAACGTCTATTGCAATATGAGAGACTACTTCAATGTAGTTGGGTAGGTATATGCCCCTACTGTCGCGAGTCTGGAACGACCGTCAACACACATTATTTTCGAAACCAACCCACACACACACCTCCGGTGACTCCTCCGACAATATGACAGCTCCTCGGGTATCAACACGGATGACCCTCGCAGAAGGGAGGGAGGGAGAAATAGACATGGAG
This sequence comes from Amanita exitialis, assembly GCA_023014455.1. NCBI lineage: Eukaryota > Fungi > Basidiomycota > Agaricomycetes > Agaricales > Amanitaceae > Amanita > Amanita exitialis. The sequence goes on from JAEBUR010000002.1 coordinate 842,430, forward strand.
GTTCTAAGCAGTAGAACGATCCCCAGCAAAGGTAATAAGAATTTAGGGGGATCGTCTGAGAGGCATTAATATTGTGGTGCTGGTTCGACAGGATGTACAGTTGGAATTTATGTCAGCCGAACAAAAGGGACTCAGCGGATCAGCACATTTGTAATAACCACCGACAACGAATAAGCCCGTTATGTGTTGATGAATCATCCGACTCTCCCGGTAGTCGGACGATAGTAGTCTACCTTGATACAAGCCTACAAGAATAATCCCCTATCCACCAACAGCTGCTAGGACAAGACCACAAGCTTCCTGGCTTTCCGCCCGCACGCTTAGCTCCAGGGTGACACCTTGGTCTCGCGAGTACGTCATACGACACCGTGCTAGCACTTTCCCACCTCCGCCGGTCACCAGTCCGGACAATTGCAACGTATGCACCGATGTGGACGTAGGGACTTCCGTTCCTCCGAGCGGTTCCATGTTTAGTACCTCAACGATGGAATCGCATGCCGCTTTTTACCACACGGATCAGTCACATGAAAGACAATAACCATTCTAATCACGAACCTTTCAAGCTTTCCATCGCAGACAGGGCAAATGTCTCCGTCGCTCCCGGGCCTGTTCTTAACCGGTCCCATTCTGAACCGAACGTGGCGTAGCTGGGCATAATGTAGTCCCCCCCCGCGCTCAATTCAACTTCTTCCAACTGGTATTCATCCTCGTAGCCTTCCTCTTCGGGCTCTCCCGTAGAAGGATCAAGTTCTTTGCTAATAAATTTGAGAGTACATTGGAAGGATGCCAGCGCGTACTGATCTGGAGAAACGCGGGTAAATGACACGTAGACAATCCCGGGCGACGTTGATGAAGTAAGAGAAGGAATTGGTATAATGAAGTCCTCTGTCAACACTGACTCTTCCGATTGTGGCTGCATGATGACAGATACCTGCTCCAAGACCGTATCTGGCAATGTGTTTGACACGTTGAACTAGTATTTTCATCATCAATCAGTTAATGCGCAACGAAGGCTATGTTCCAACCTGAAATACAATGTGTTCCTTGAATATATGCTTGACACACGCCACCTGGTATTCAGTCTCGCTTTCAGTAAGCTGCGCTGCTATTGCGCTGCTAATGAGTACAAATCCATACAATGCAAATTCGGGAACTTGTGCAAGTTGCTGCGCATAAGCGGACTGTTTCTCCGCTGCCGTAGGGGGCGGCGGCGCATCTGGTGCCTTTTTAGCTATGGGTGCACTTATAACATCCAAAGTACTTGGTCCTGTGTGAATTGAGTCGACGTTTGAGGAATTGATTGCGCAATGCTTACGTGCAGCGTCTTGGGCAGCTTGTGCGCGACTTATTCTTGGAACTGTGGCGACATCGAATCGCTTTTCAGTGGCCGTTGGATCTTTCACGTAGGCAACAAGTTTGGCTTCGAGAGCAGCAAGAGAGAAGATGGACTCTACTTCATGTCAGGGTAACGTGTATAGATGTACAACATATTACCGACCTTCTTTGACATAGGCATCTGCCAAAGGCTTTTCATTGAAGGTCTTGAGATAGAGGGTGGCCCGATCCCGCACCTCATCATCCACATCATCCAAACACCTAACAGGCACATTAGTTTCAGCCGTTCCCGTGCACTCAAAACCTGCCTGTTTAGTAAAACGGTAATGCTGCGGCGTAAACCCGAGTCAGTCGCATTGACACCGAACTTGGCCAAACTTGTCACAGCGGCAGCTCGGACGGTTGCGTTTTCGAGTACGACACGATTGTAGATGAATCGGATGTATTTGGTCGGTTGCGGCGACTGTGGCCCTTCTATACCCAGGAGATGCAAAATGCGAACAGAGAGTTTTGTGAATTCGCAGTCCTCGATGAATTCGCAAAGATGAGAGAGAGCTTGTTCCTTGCAGTCTGCGATAAACTTGATCATGTCGAACATAGCCTCCACGACGGCACGCTTGAAGTCATAACCGCCTTCATCCCGTAGAATGCCAGACAAAAAGGTAAGCATTGACGCATGCTTGGTAGGGAATTTGAGGCACAGAGATCGGATAGCATCTACGATGATGACTTTAAATTCATCGCTTATCTCGGCCATAAAACCGGTGATTTGCTTGATTAGGCGGTCAACGGAGGCCTCATTGCCAGTCTGTATGACGGGTTGAAGAGGTTTTTACTTTGCTTAAGACATATTTTACCTTTAATAATGTTGTAATAGCATAGGTGGCAACGCTGCGGTTCGGGTCGGCAATCAAGTTTTCCAGATCAACATTGCAGGCAGCGACGCTGGCAGGCTGTGACAGAGCCAGGGCCGCAAGAGTTCGTGTCGCAGCGAACTTCAGGACTGACTTTGGAGACGAGAGGAACATCTGCAATACTGGATAGCGAGTCAAAATCACAGTGACATCAAGCGCTAGGCAGCACACCGGAAATCGCTTTTGACAATTGAGGTTGAGGGACATTCTTCATCTCGCACATGACACGGGCTGCTTCAAAGTTAACCGTGTCGCTTTTATGACGTAGCCAACCTTCCAGCAGATCAAGTACTTGCTTTTGCACGCTGTACAATGATCAGCAAGGTGGCAGTTTGAGGATGCCTAGCGCACTTGGGATCCTCTTCCATCACTTTTGCAGCATACCGGATAAGCATACAAAGCGCCATTGGGTTCTTCAGCGTCGTTCCCGCGCCAGACTTTCCGCCACCTAGCTGTTGGATCATTTTTGTCACAGCCATTCTGTCCTGCTGGCGAATGAGGTACAGCAAACCGAGAGCATGGTATTGTGCGATATGACTAGTCGACTGGATCGTCTGGGGGCCACTGAGCTGTGAGGAGCCCCCAAAGCCGAGATACGAAGCGCCGGAACTGGAACCAAAGAAACTGGTAGACGATCTAGCGTTGACAGCCTCCTGTACCTCGTTTACCCAGCGTTTCACGACGTCTTTAGCGAAGGGCTGCAGATGGTAGGCGGACAGAAGAGCTGCGCTGGATATAGAAGGGTTGCGATCGACGATGGCGGCTTTGAAAAAGCGCTCAACACCTTGTGCCATGGAAGGCTAAGTATCATCAGAATAAAACAAGTCAATGAATTTCGCAAGGACATACGTCAATGATACGGCACAATGCACGGATCGCATTTGGACGGTATATCACCTCAGAGTTAGGCTGCATATCTTTCATCATACTGCTTGTAACCATGATGACATCTTCTGCCAATACAGCGAGCTCTTTGATGGCGAGATATACAGCCTGTCGCAGGGCGCTCTGCGAAGGTTCTTGAGCACTTGTGGTCGGGGAAAGGGAAAGCAAGACATACATCCTTGTGTTGGAAGAGCTTCGTGGTCCCGAAGAAAATTGTCGTAGCTTCTTGGGTAGATAGCGTTTCGCCTACATATAAAAGATGGACTATTCTTGTAAGAAGCGTCCTGCACTTGCGCGGACTGATTGGCGATTCGTTGAAGACACGCGCTTCCTGGATGATAGTTGTTTTGTTATTATAGTAAGAGTTCAGCCCTCCTTCCTCCTCCTTCTTTGAGAAGGCCATTGTAAATGAAGCCATCGGCGCGTATTGACGGAGAACGTGGAAAGAGTTGTTTGGGCACTGCTTGGCTGAAGCTTGGAAAGAAAGCACACTCTTAATATCAACATCATAAATGCGCCTGTAGTGCAAAGTACTTATGGAGTACATTCTCTAATTATTAATGTAAGTTCCACCGATGAATTGATTCATCCAGACTGGTGACCACAGACGCGGCGCCCTCTTCCAGCCTGCTCGCCCTCTGCTTGATCTCGAATCTAGCAGAGGTGGAGGACGGAAGGACAACAAATGCTGCAGCAAACCTGAAAGAAGAATGTCAAGCGTGAAGGGGAGTGTATCGTAAGGGACCGTTGCAGTACAGTATAGGGACAGAAAATTTGTGGAGGTCAGGATAGCGACTATTCGATAACAGAAGAATGACAATGTAAGGGGTGAGACGTGAAATGGGAAAAAAGACATAAGGCGATACGGGCGCAACATGTGAGGATAGAGAACCGGAATAAAACGGCCAAGCAGTGGTTTCCTGGGGAAGGAAACCGGGATGACCTGAAAAGAAACAGCGTCCGTACCAGGAAGAGAAAGGAAGCCAACTGCAATGTGAGCCGTAGTATAGACGCATCACGTCCAATCTTCAGAATCGCAACCTCGCATACTTGGCGAACTCTTGTGCAGCATAGGTTGAGCGGATGGGACTTGCGAAAACGAGAACAATATCTTCAGCCGAAGGTGCAATCTTCATCGACAGGGCGAACCGGACGTGCTCCATTGATCCTATCACAAACCATCCCACTCCCTATACCACCCGAGCATATGCCATTGACCAATGACCGAGCCACACACCATAGTCAATCATAACCTCCACTTCTCGGCCAACCGTGGGACGCTGCTACCGGAGACAAAACAATCACAGGCTGGATAATTTACCATATATCGGCTTCCCGTCCACGGGCTATACGCTGTTGTCCAACGGCACCCGGTGCCGTTTGTTGTGCCTGACGAGCATGGGAACGTAACCTAGTATGAAACATACATTAGTGGAAGATTACAAAGGAGTTGATTGACAACTGACATTCTGTCACTTGCACGATGATCTTCCTCTTCTTGAACCACCTTTCTGCGAGCGGTAGTCTTTGAACCGGATGGGGCGTTCGGGTCTTCCTGGCCAGTGCGCTGCACGCTCCAATCGAACATGTAATCGTATTGGAAGCCCTCGCGAACGAACAAATCACGGAAGAGCTTGCGAAGATACGAGTAATCGGGTTTGTCATCAAAGCGAAGAGCGCGAGTGTAGTTCAAAAATATGCCAAACTCAGAAGGAAATCCACGGCAAAGAAGATCGGTGGGCGTTGTCATCTTCTTTTCCATGATTCTGTCGTACTTCTGCTTCTTGGTGGCGGCTTTCAAGCCTTGCCACGGAAGCGCGCCACGAAGGAAGTACATTAAAACGTAGGCCAGCGACTCGAGATCATCTCGGCGAGCCTGTTCCACACCCAAGTGAGTATTGATGGAAGTGTATCGGGCAGTGCCGGTGAGGTTCTTGTTCTCTCTGTAGGGAATATGAAGATGGGTCTTTGGGTCACGGAACTTCTTAGCGAGACCAAAATCGATGACGTTGACTTGGTTTCCGCGCTTGCCAATACCCATCAAAAAGTTGTCTGGCTTGATGTCACGGTGAATGAAGTTGCGAGAGTGAATGTACTCGATACGAGAAATCTGATGATGATGAGAAGAGCCAAAGAGTAAAATAGGTTCACAAACCAGCTGATCAGCAAGGAGCAACACTGTCTTGAGAGAGAATTTGCGGTTGCAAAAGTTGAAAAGGTCCTCGAGCGAAGGGCCCAAGAGGTCCAAGACCATGGCGTTGTAATCGCATTCCGTGCCATACCAGCGAACAAAGGGCACGCCAACACCACCGGCGAGGGTCTTGTAAACCTTTGATTCATATTCGAGCTGCGGGTGCTTTGCCTTTACAGACTCGAGCTTGATAGCAACTTCCTCGCCAGAAATGATATTGATGCCGAGGTAGATGTCGCCTGATGAGGCCAAAATGAGTCTCAGGGCAGATCAGCCGAGCAGCGACGCACCAAACGAGCCAGAGCCGATCTTTTTGCCGAGCCTGTACTTGCCGCCCACTCGAAGGTCTAATCTGTGCGAAACCGTGTCTGTCATATGGAATACTGGGCAAGCGGTGTTAGTAAGCAGGAAAAGCGAGGGGAGGATGGAATAGACGGGGCGAATATATAGGTAGCAAAGGCGGGTAGGCAAGCGTGTGGATGAAAAGGGAGGCGTGAAACGTAGGGAGGCAAGCGGAAGGGGAGGAAAGCTGGACGTTGGAGGCACACTTGGCTCGGCGGGGGAGGAAGCAAGCGGGAATTGAGCTAAGCGGCAGAGGCGAGAGACAGGAAAGGCAGGAAAGAAAGGCAGCTCACCAAGAAAGAAGAAAGAAGAGATGGAGGCAAAGAGAAGAAGGCGAGGACAGCCAGGACTCAGCCAGGCAAGCCAAACAGGCTGTGTTTGGCGGACTTTCAATCGGCTTTTCGGCAAGCCACGTCACCGGCGTCCCGCCCCGCCCAACCGTCCGCCTTCTTTCTTCCCGACCTTCACCTTTGGCCCTTGCCGTCCGCTCCCTTCCCCTGTCGCTCTCTATGGCATACCCCCACAACCACCAATATCCCCATGGCAACACAGGTGTTGTCCCAGACTACCCCCCCGCAGACGTCCAGTCCAACTGGGACGCCAAATCATATCAGAGCAGCTATGCTGGCTCTCAGGCCCACCTAAACTCGCAGTACGAAATGTCACAGATCTCTGTCCACTACGACGCGCCCCCCGTTCCAACTATGCCCTATCAGAATTATCCCCCTTCTCCCCAGCATCTGTACAGTAGCAACGGCGCCGCAGGTTACTCCGTGGCCCGCGAGAAGCTCATGAAACGGCGCTCCGTCCGCCATGTAGAGCTTGTTCGAGGAAACCTCGTCTTGGACGTTCCCGTCCCTTCTCATATCATCCCCGCAGGCAAGCATGACATAGAGGAGATGTCTAAAATGCGCTACACCGCTGCAACCTGTGATCCGGACGAGTTCAAAGCAATGCGCTATTCACTCAGGCCCTATCTTATGAGTCGTCACACGGAACTATTCATCGTCATGACGATGTACAATGAAGATGAATTTCTTTTTTTGCGGACCATGAACGCGTATGTTTCTTCATTCATGCATGCTCTTCTCTCTTAATGAAGAACAGCGTGATCAAGAACATCACCCATCTTTGTTCTCGAAACCGTTCCAAGACCTGGGGTCCCGAGGGCTGGAAGAAGGTTGTGGTCTGCGTTGTATCTGATGGTCGCAGCAAGATAAACAAACGAACTCTCCAAGTGTTGGCTTTGGTAATCTCTTCCCACTATTGTTCGTGCCGCGCACTGATTTTCTAGATGGGGTGTTACCAAGAAGGCATTCCTAAGGATTCCGTAGCAGGAAAAGACGTCACAGCACATATATTCGAGTAAAGTCTGCGCCGTGCCCTGTGAGCAATTTTCTGACTAGTTGGTAGGTATACATCTAGCGTCGTCGTGATGGAATCTGGCGAGGTATCGCAAGGGACATGCCCCGTACAGATTATATTCTGCCTGAAAGAGCAAAACAAGAAAAAGTTGAATAGCCACAGGTGGTTTTTCAATGCTTTTGGTCCATTGATCAATCCAAATGGTGCTCACGCTTTGGTGCTCTTATTACATTTAATTCTCATTATTTCAAAGTTTGTATTTTGCTCGACGTCGGCACGAAACCCACTGGCACATCTATATATGAATTATGGAAATGTTAGCATCAAGCAGCATATTCTGTATACCAACTTATCAGCACTTCACAGGCTTTGACAAGCATCCTTCTGTCGGCGGCGCTTGTGGAGAGTAAGTAATGATTGGTTTTCTGAACGTTCTATGACGACTCGGCACAGAATCTGTGTCGACACTGGAAGAGGTTGCAGCCTCCTTCTCACAAGTCCTCTAGCAGCCTCGCAGAATTTTGAGGCGAGTAACGGGGCGTGCCTTGCCACCAGACTGTTTCTGACCGTCACCTCTAGTACAAGATGTCCAATATACTTGATAAGCCCTTGGAGGTTTGTTACAGTCCAATCACGTATATTTGATCTAAGAAAACGATCAGAGTGTCTTTGGATATATCAGCGTACTTCCCGGTGCCTTCAGCGCGTACAGATATCGCGCGCTTCTCAACGGACAGGATGGCAAAGGTCCACTCGCGTCATACTTCAAAGGTGAAAAAATGCATGGCGGAACTGTAAAGGCGGGCTTATTTGGTGAGTTGACACTTTGAGTAAAGCGTACTAGTTCCTAACTGTATCCTTAAATTAGAGGTACACTCTTTTGAATGGTATCTGAACTACTGATCAACGAGGAGTAAAGCGTAATATGTATCTTGCGGAGGACCGGATTCTTTGTTTTGAGATTGTGACCAAGAAACGCGAAGGATGGACGTAAGTGCCAATACAAGTTACGATAGATTACCTGTTGATGATATGTGTAGGCTTAAATACGTGAAAAGTGCCAAGGCTTCCACGGATGTGCCAACTACGGTTCGTGCGTTGAACTCATAGTCGTCCATGCTGACGAGTTTGCTCAGGTTCCCGAGTTCATTTCCCAGCGCCGTCGTTGGCTGAACGGATCGCTCTTCGCTTCCATCCATGCGACGGTTTTTTTCTACAAGATCTGGACTTCCGGCCAGAATATTTTACGCAAATTTGTCCTTCAACTTGAATTCATCTACAACGCAGTGCAACTTGTCTTCACGTGGACGTCGTTGGCCAATTTTTACTTGGCGTTCTTCTTCGTGTGTAGTATCCTCTCACGAAGAGAATATATTTTCACATCCGCCATAGCTTGTATCGTCTGCCACTGCCGGTAGCAATGATGCCTTCAACTTTTTGAGCAGAGGTGCTGGAAAATACGTTTTTGAAGTTTTCCTCAATCTCTACCTCGGTATTTTATTTGTTGTTCTCGTCTGCTCGCTCGGGAACAGGCCCCAGGTTAGCTCATCGGTTGCCGCCTCGTCATATCCTTCTGATTTCATATGCAGGGTTCAAAATGGGCATACAGCTTGGCAATGATTATGTTTGGTCTTTGCAACATTATTACGACATGGTGTGCCGCGTACACAGTCTACTTAACTGTCCCTCATTCTATTGCGGGTTGGAAGAACTTCCCAGAGTATGTTTTGGTTCTCAATTCTTCCAGGAGATAGACTCATTGTCACAGACTCTTTCACACAAACAAGGTACTGCAAGATATTGTTATCGCCGTGCTCGCAACGTACGGTCTATACTTCATCAGTTCTTGCATGCATCTCGAACCATGGCACATGTTCACAAGCTTTGTGCAGTACATGTTCCTCCTGCCTTCATATGTCAACATCCTCATGATGTATGCGATGTGTAACTTGCATGATGTAACTTGGGGAACAAAAGGCGACAACGGCGCGACAAAGGATTTGGGCGGTGCAAAGAAGATCAAAGGTGAAAATGGCAAAGAAATGATGGAGGTTGAATTGCCCACCGCAAGAGAAGACGTTGACCAATTGTGGGCTGCTGCGCGGGCTGCATTGAGAAGCAAACCACCTCCCGAGAAAGAGCACCGCGATGCGGCAACGAAACAAGCTGATCATGACAGGAACAGCAGAACGAACGTCGTGCTTGCCTGGGTCGGGTCTAACATGTACGCTGTTCTGCACACCAGTTCGCTTAGGCGCTCAAATGGATTTTAAACAGGATCTTAATCGTTATCTTTACATCGAGCGCATTCCTTGACTGGGTGGATACACATATTAGTGGTCTTGGACAGACACAATTCAATCCATATCTGTCATTTCTATTCTACGCTTTGTAAGTGACAGATTATTGTTCCAGCGAACTGATTATTGATGGTGATTTCAGTGCAGGGCTATCCGCGATTCGTTTCACGGGTTCCTTATTATACCTCATATTCAGGCTTTTCGGCTTTTGACATTTGATACCCTGGATCCGTTGTGTTATTGTTGTAATTTTTTACTGTTGCTGGCAGACCAATTGTCTTTTTTTTTTTGTACGGCTGGTAGCCTACCTTACCAACTGTGTACAAATTGATTTTGCTCACATGGGGTAAACAGATAAGGAGTATACATCTTGACAAACTTGTGTTCATTCACGAGGCAGGTAATATATAATAATACATAAACCAAGATCGAAAGTGAGTGGATGCAAAGATGCTTTGAGTTCCGCCAGATAATTATCGTCAATATAAGAATAAAGTGTAATTAAATCCCATGTGTCCTCGTATATCATTCGTGATCAAGTCCATGATAAGGGTATGATAGTGCAGCCATTTTGGGTGATACCATCTCGAGCTGAGACGTATCAAAACTCGGGCGTCTTTCGTGCGAGGAGCCCGTAGAGCGCCTCGTGGGGGAAAGAATTTTAACTGGGGATCCAGCGGGATGGTCAAAAGTCATCTGGGAATCCCCTGAAGAGTATTCTGTTTTGCCATGCATTGCCGCTGATGCGACCTGTGGCACTTGTCGTGAATGGTTCTGGAAGTGTTCTGGAATTCTTGGACTAGGAGGAATTTCGGAGCATGCCATTGGAGCATCGCCAGGAATTAGACTGCTCATACTGGGTCGCCGACCGCTTGAGGAAGTGCGCGGTTGATCGACGCTCGCTCTTGGTTCTCCTGCCCCGTTCTGAGAAAGGCTGTCGCCCCTTGGTTTCGACCTCCACTTGAGAATTGACTTTCGCGACTTTTCCGGCTCGGGCGTTGCCAGTGCGGGTAGCGAAGGAGATGTGTGCTGTGGAGAATACCGCGCAGATGGCGATAAACGAGTTGGATATGGAGACTCTTGATCAAAGTGTAGGCCGGCTAGCTGGGAAGGATGCACAAATGTTGGAGACAGGCTTCCATTTGGCACAGTCAGCGACGAAGCAGACAACTGTTCCACTGATGATCCTCCTGGCACTGACGATCCCGGCACTGGCGATATTCTGGGTGAAGGCACGATATCTGGTACGGGAGGAAGACTTAGGTCTTCTTGAGATGGGGCCTCACTAGGCGATATCCTTCCCGAGCCATTGGACTTGTCACTTTTTCTCCACAATTTCTTGATGCTCTTCATTGACATCAATGTTGTTCGATTCATCGGCTTGACAATCACATCGTCCACAGAATCGATTGAAAAGCGACTGCTGACGGTGTCCGTCCTTCCTGCAACATTCTGATAACCATTCTCAAGATGTGCGCCAAGATCTAGAATTGGAGGCATTTCGACCGGATATCGACCAAATGGATCTGGGGATAGAGGAATGGGGGAATCTGACATGACATTTTCCTCTGCTTTTACAACTAGCTCCGGGTATTCCTCTTCAAGTTCCTCTTTGCGACGCTGCATCTCCAAGGATTGCCCAAGACTCAATGATCTGGCAGAAGGCACGAACGGAGTCGAGGTAGTGACGCCATTGACAGTAAGTCGTGGAGGTGACAGAGGGCCATCAGCGTCAACAGAATTCATCGACTCCTTCAAGGCTGCGTATGGGACTGCTGGCCAGACTTGAGATGCATTTTGTAAATCCTTAGGGTGCGCATCGCCCACACGCGCGGGGAAAGGTAACAAGCGGCCCGATCTACTAGGAGAATAAGTCACATCATCCTCTACAGTGTCCTTCAATGCTCGCGGAGAGAGCTGCATCATGGCCTTATTACTGTGGTCAGTAGAGTAGCAGCCAATCGACGATATGCTCACTCTCTCTATCTCATCCAATTTTGCCTTCATGAGCAATTGGCTTCTTCTTCGGTCCTCGTCAAACTATACTCCTAAGTCATCTGCATGGACAAGACTATCTGTATACTTACGTCCACTGACATGTCCAAGCCAAGGTCAAGGGCCTCGAAGATGGCGCCAACTCTTTTTTCCGATTCTTCCGGCCTGCGATGGGGAGTGTAACAGTCGAGTTCCTCGTCACTTCCGCCTGTTTTACTTGGAGAGGACGGCTCTCTGAGATATGCTAAACGAACGCTGCCAGCACTGCCGGGGATGCAACTCGCATCGCATGGTACAGGTAGACTGGGGTCAAGGACCAAGGGTAGCGGAACGGATTCGCTGGTCGCGTCGTCATCCACTGCATTTGAGATAGCTTCCAAGTCAGATTCATTGACCTGTGGAACAGTTGCACCTTTTACACCTGTCAACAGCGCCAGGGGAGGTTTTTTATCACTCTGCTCGTCGTCGCCTCCGGTACGCTTCGCTTGGTTTAGTCTCCTGCTCCTGAGCCAGGGCTCGTACCAGCGCGCCTTCTTACGGTCAATATCGAACTCGACTTTTGCTAGCACCGGCACTAATGAGGTCGAATTGAGCCCGGGCAGAGGGAACGCGTCAGCCCCCTCGAGCGAGTCCTGTTGCGAAGTATCTGGGGTATCGGGATCCGCCGAGGAGGCCAGAGAGGGCGACGACGAGTTGAGCTGAAGGTCAGGCGTGGACGACGTACTGGACACGGACTGAGGCTTGGATGCAGCAGACAGCAATGGCCTGGGATGGGGCGACGCACTGGCATGTTCCGAGGGAGACCCACGACGCGACTGGGGCAGGTCTGCTCTGACGACGCGGGTCCATATATGCGTCCAAATGTCCTCCGAGAGACAGGGACCAGGCTCGGGGCGGTGGTCGTCGGCAACTAGATAGAGGACAATGCCGACGGTGCTTGGAAGGGCATACACCCTGGCAATGGCTGCGAGCAGAGCGTGGAAGGTAGAAGTGACTGGGACGAGAATGCCCCTGCGGTAGTGGATGTGGTAACCGGCGGCGGCAGGGGGCGGGGGTGTAAAGCGAGGATCGTCGTGGGGCAGGTGGAGCGGGGGGATCACGTGCAAGAGGAAGCGGGAAGAGGGCGGTACGGGAGAGGAGGGGACGGGAGCAGCGGAAGGGCGGGGAGCGGGGAGGAGCGGGGAGGAGCGGCGGAAGGGCGTGCGGAGGACGGGGGCGGGGACACCGAGGGCATTGGCGAGACTGGCGAGGCGGGCGGGTGGGAGCGGAGCGAATGGCAGGCGATGGGGAGGATCGAGCATTGGCGGCGGCGCCTTTGAGGATGTGGCGGCGTTGAATCTCATTCTTATGCCGTTGTTCCTGACGCCGTTGTTTCTACGCTATTTCCTCTGCCGTTGTTTCTTCTGCGCGTTGTTTCTTATTCTTATCCGCGTTGTTTCTTATTCTTTCATTCATGGACCACCCGCACCCAGACGAGCATCCCCACATCCCTCCTTTTGGCTTCTATCCCACAGAGCAGGACCCATCCTATAGTCTGGCGTATCCCTCCCAACTGGCTCCCTATCAGGTCATGCAGCATGCCGCAAACCAGCCTCGTGGGTCGCTCACTCCTCCTCGTGTCCATCTGATAATCTCTCCCTCCTCCAGGCCACCTTCTGCCGGATTTGCAGCACCAGCAGGGTCTCCAGTCTTTTCACAACCTTAGCTTTGCTCCCCATCAGTATCAGAGCCCCGTGTTCGCCTCTTCCCCGCCTCATGTTCCCCTTCCCCTTTCAAATTCGCCTCCTCCGCCTTCCCCTGATATGTATGACCCCATGTCTCCTCCCGTTTCCGGATCAGACACCTCGGCAGACGGCTTTTACCATCATTCCAATAGCAGTGGCGCAAACTCTCCTTCCTCCTCCCGTGGTACCAGTCTCGTCCACAGACACATTCGCTACAATCCTTCTCCTTCTCCAACCAGCTCTTCAAGCCGTCGCCGCCGTGGTTGCTCGCACGATTCTGACGAAGAAGATAATATGGGTGTTGCATTTGCAGAGAACCTTGCCCATTCTCGTAAGGAGGCTACACGAAGACAACGCATCGAGGCAGAACAGCGCAGAAGGGACGAATTGCGCGATGGTTATGCCAAATTGAAGGAGGTGCTGCCCATCTCCAACCAAAAGAGCAGCAAGGTTTCGCTGCTCGAGCGAGGTGGGTCTTCCGAAGCCTTCTTTCTCTCTCTCGCGTTGTTGCTCATCCATACTTGACTCAAGCTACAAACCATATCATCGCGCTCGAAAAAACGAACAAGGAACTGCGAGAGCGTCTCGCCAGCCTCGAACAGGAGATGCAGCGTCTTCGTAGTATCAATGAAAAAATCTCGCTCACGGCAGCAGAAACCACCTCTCCAGCCATCTTTGATGGGCGCGCCTTGTCACCTCCGGCAGATGCAGTACATCCAATGCACTCTCTTGCTTCGGTCAAAGGGCAACAACCCCCATTAGAAGATTCAAGTCCGTCTGCATCCGAAAATGGGTACTAATCATTGTTTTCATCTGTCCTGCATCTTTTTCTTTTTTCTTTTTTCCTTTTTTCCATCTTCCCTTTCTCTTGCGGACACTTGATCTTTTTCTCTTTCTTCTACGCCTTGCCCTCTGCTTTGGTTTTGTATCCAGCTTTCCCTACATGCTCTCATTTTTCTTGCTTTGGACCGCTGCGATTGGAAGAGTTATTATCAACAGGGCGACGACAGCAAAATCGGGTTGCGCAAGGTTCTGGTGCCTGTGCACCCCCCTATCCCCATATTCATCCCCCTCGTCCGCCATCCTCCGTGAGAGATCTGCAACAAATACAAGTTGGGTGGATCCATCCTCCAATGCAGCGTGTGTGGCCACACGTGTTCATCGTCGATCGATGATCACCCACACCGCAGCCGAAGGGATGGCTGGCAGATCCTAGAGATTACTTCTCCGCCGAACCAACTTTGCTCAAGCAGTTCTCCTCGGCACTATCTTTCCATGCAACGGCATTTCCCACCACTCGACGAACGCGTTCTACGGACTTGACGAACGATACCTTGGACGAAGGGCCACGAGTTTACATGATTCTTGACGAATTATCCATGTGCAAAAGTATTGTCATCCCCGAGACGGCCTTTAGTGCCCCTCTCGTGACGTGTCCGACATCTTCGCATCCTTGCCACAAGCGATGGAGAACCTGGGACTGGATTGTGCCATGGAACGCTTTGGAAAGCATCCGCACATTTCCCACCTCATCCCCCTTTCCCGCCAGCACGGGATCTTGCACCATTTCCACTTCAAGCCAGTGCCTATCATTGGTTTTCTCACCCAGAAGTCTCGTTTGGTGCTTTTTGTGAAGTGGTTTGACGAGAATGTCGGACGTATTACACTCAACTTCTACTACATACTTGTTTTCATTTCACATACTATTCTTGCTCTTCCGATGACGCATACGACAGTAATGATATATAACATTAACCATCTTCCATCATATGAATGACTCAACCAATTAGCCAATAAAGAAGCTCGGCGAATGGAGAGGGAAATGGCAATCCACCGTAGCAATCAAGGGTGAAAGGTGGTTTGAGTCATCGATGATGAGCATCACACACGTGTAACACACGTTGCGCTGCGATCTCAAACTCAAAACACAGATCGCTCTTGTCATGCGCTGGATTTAGCGGCCGCACTGCTCGGCGGTCTTAATGTCAAGATTGTTTTCCATGCCATCTGCCAAGGTCCCTGGCTAGAAATTGTCCACACCAATCTTCAACATGGAGGGGATCTTCATTTTTGCTCGTTCCGCAAAACACCATATGGTCTTTTAATTTCGGTGTCTACCCTTCACCCTTTGACATGATAGCAATGTTACTAGTGGCGTCGGAAGATTTCATCAGAAAGGATGTAAAGCTGTCAGTGTGACCGATGGGTGTGGATAATATGAATCTCGATGGGAAAATAGAATTCTCGAACCCCTGCGATATATGCTTTTCTGGCTCCGTTGAGGAATCTTCCAAGTTGGCAAGATACAAAGTTTGTTAATCGATGATTGAGAGGCGAGAGAATCCAGAGCCACCAAGGCACCAACCTTCAGGGTAAGCTTTTAGTATTCAACCTCACACCCACCACCTGTAGTTCGATAGCGTACATCCATCCGTAGTCAAAATGTGAAACACAGCTCAAGAGGGGCCTTTCCGACGGTAGATCGATGATACTGAAGAGTTTGGGGTCTCTTTGAAGGCGCAGGCGATCCACCAAGGGTCGTGATATTCCAAGTCCGCGACGTACCAAGAGATATGGATCAATTTGGTCAATGGCAAGTCGCCGCCAGAAACAGCGGAGTCATGCATTTCACCTTGTCAATGACGAGAGTGGGCCAAGAGCTTTTCATGATGTGATATCGGCTCAAGAGGGGATCGAGAAGACTGTCTTCGTGGCTCTAGAACAGAAGAATGTCCACAGAATGGAGAGAGTGATGGATTGCAGATATGATGGAACCCGCACGGAACTTCGTTGAGCAGCTCGGTAATCACGCGAATGAGCCGTAGAGAAAGTACTGGATCGACACGCCTGCTGCAAAACGTTACTAAAAATCAGCATGCGTTATCTTTATGCATCGTTCATTTAGGAAGGTAACCTTATGAAGTCGACGGACTGAAACGCCTGCCCGGCGGACATATGCTATATCGAAACGCACGCGTGCCCTTTCATCGGATGAATCGTGGGGAAGATGCTACCAGCTTTTGACAAGTATTTCTCAGCGCTGTAGGTGGAACCCACTGCGCTTTATGTGCTCCCGGTGCATAGTCAGATGGCATTAACCCGAGAGAAGAGGCCACGTCAGCCAACCGGGTATCGGTGGGTCCGGAAATTACGCGTGTATGGTAAGGATTACACACATGTCCTCAAAAGGACGACTTTCCAGACCAAATCCCAAGCCGTGATTTGCGCACAATTTCCCAATCAGGTTGCCTCTCCAACGGTCATGAGGCCACCATAATGGTGGTCCAGGGCTTTGAACAGCACTTGTGCAGAGACCTCATCACCACCGGCTGTTCACCGTCGCCCAAGTCTTTCTTTAACAACGAACATCCATTCTTTGACTGGGTGCGATGTGGTATGTATTATTGGATACTATCTTATCTCCTTGATCACGTTGTTCCACAGGTGCGACAATTGTTGTCTTCTTCTGCCTTTGGTAAGTTCATTCGCCAATACGGTTTATTCCTTGCTGATCGTAGTCAGAGAGCCGGAGCCATTGCCTGGGCGGCCGTCATTACAGTTAAGCGCATCGATCGTTGCACCCCCAACCACCATCATTCATGTATTTTTTCAGGTGTACAGCCTTGCCGGCGCTATCTTCCTTTTTCTCGATGGCCCTTTATTCTTTTTCACATACCCCGAATGGTGAGCGCACTTCGGATCCAGCTTCTGTCCAGGCAGTCATTTTCTAGGCAAATATACGGTGGCATCAGTATTGTTGTGGCATTAACGGCCTTCATTACTCTTTGTGCGCTCTCGAACGTGAGCTTTGATCGTCGCCTGGATAGTACAGCTTCACATGCCAGATTAGAAATCAGAAACTTGGTCCAATGTGGCAAGATTCCTATGGTCGTTTTTGATAGTTATTAGTGCTCTACGAGCTATTGTCATAATCGTGGAGCTGCAACGGGGGTAAATGAGAACATGTTCATGCTGGAACCATCTACTAATGAGATATGCTTCCTCTAGCAAGGACAAAATAATATGGGAATGCAACAATGGAGGACAACTCTATCCTGCGTCGGTTGCGGCAGGGCATAACGCCACTACACCTCTCCCTAGCCAAGTTTGTGCCATCGGATTCTCATCGTTGAACACGGCATGGATAATTGCCCTTCTTGTGGACATTGCCTTTCAAGTGAGCGGGCTCTTTGGCTTGACGTAACCCGAAACTTAAGCGCAAAAGGTATACATGTTTTTCCTGATATGGCGGTTCGGCAAGCGATTGGATCACTATTTCAGTGTGAAGGCTTATGAAGAAGGTATTATGGCCAGTACAATCCCTTTTGTGGCGGACAACTAACTAGCGATGAAGGGTACTTATGAATGATCTTCCGATCAAGACTAGGGACATGAACTATTTATGGCATACGACTTAGTATTGACGACAATAACGAACGTAACGAATCTGATGTGGACCTAGGTAGAATAGTGTATTGAATATGCGCATTTGTATGGATTGGGTTAGTTCCGAGTCGAGGAAGGGGTGCTGCGGATTGTGATGGACAAGAGAGTTGTATGAAAAAAACGTTGCAGAGATTGGGACGAAAAGGACAAAAGGGAATGTGAACCCTCGGGAGGTCGGATCAGTGTACACGGCATCACACGGAGAACCGGTACGGCTGACGAGGCGCCTGAACGCGAGAGATTATCTGCACTGCCCACAACCCAGCAAGGCCGACTCTGCTCCCTATATAGCACCCCTGCCCTCTCTTTCCTTCTTCATCCCCTCTTCTCCTCCTCCCGTCTCCCCACGCCTTCTCCCGGTCATATTTTCTGGCTTAAGCCTCTTTCTCCGGCCTTTCTGTTCTTTCTTGTGAGTGTCCCTGTCTTTGTTCTCTTTTTTGTCCCCTCTTATGCGCATATAGTGGCATTTTATTACTCTTTTTTATTGTCTGCAGGTTATAAACAGTCGTCTCTCGCAGTTTCTCCCTTACTTCAAACCAATGGATTTTGATCACGCTCCCAAGACTCCTTCTTACGTCGATGGCCTCGACAACACTTTTTCGTACATGGATAATCTTGATTATCTTCAGTATCCCCAATCCCCTTCATTTGGAATGACCATGACCCGTAAGTGCTTCCTCCGCTCTTCCGCTCTCAAACTCAATCGCCGTCATCAGTCTCAAATCCCTCAAGCTCTCCGATGGCCTTCCCGACTATCAACTTGCCTCCGTCCATGGGCGAATACTACAGTCCTCCCCCCTTCTCCGCCCCTGCCAAGGGGTTTGCTCCTCCAGAGGGTGTTGGCATCTGCCCCCCTGCTCTTTATGACCTGAGCAGCGGTGAAGTCTCCTCGGATTCGGCTCGCCCGAATCGTGGTGCCAGCAACTCTCCTCCTGCGGGTCTTACGTATTCTGCCACTGTTCCCCGGTCGCAGCGCTACAATCCGATAGCCATTCCTCCCACTCGCGCTAGAGTGACGCAAAAGCGGAGGTCTAGCAGGAGCAATGATGAGAGTGATGACGAGGATGAAGAATTCCAACCAACCGCCGCAGCCGCAGCCGCAAGCGTTGAATCGTGAGCACAAGATGTCCATTTTCAGTCATGTTTTTTTACATGTTTTGTTAGCCGCCGCGAGACCATTCGCAAGCAGCGCATCGAGTCCGAGCAACGGCGGCGCGATGAGCTCCGTGAGGGTTACGCGCGCCTGAAGGAGACTCTACCGGCTTCGAACCAAAAGTCCAGCAAAGTCTCCCTTCTCGATAGAGGTAAGTTCAAAAATGTGATTGTTTCTTAGTGCTGAGTTGCCCTTAGCTACCTCTCACATTCGGTACCTCGAATCCGTCAATGAACAACTCGAGAAGAGATTACAAATCGCTGAAGCCGAGGTCAACCGTCTCCGTAGCGTGAACGAGACGCTCATGATCAACACTGCCAAACGTGCTGCTGCTGCTTCTAACAGCACGCCATCTAACCTTCTCCAAGTAACTGCCTTTTAAACATTGACGACGACTATTATACGCCCCCAAAACCGCAGACGGTACATATGAGTTCCCAGGCCGGGCCCACGCTTGATTTATGACACGGTTATCGTTATTTATCTATTTTGCTGCTGCTTTTCATCACGTCTGTCAAGTTGGTTATCCCTTCCAGGATCTGCCGCATCAGTGATGCGTCAGTTCACCTACTCTGCCAATCTCACATGTCGCATTCTAGCAATGCCACATTGCCTCGAGGACTTCGGCCTGTGGCCGCCCTCGTACACTCGAGCTTACCCCGGATGTCAAGAAACTTCCGTAAAACAAGATGACCGATGGACCGAGGAGTTTGGTTGATATGAAACGTGGGCCCAACACCGACGCAAGACAGGTATCTGGCTAGAGATGTTCGTGTCATCGGGTGGCGCGATTGTCTCGCTAGTTACCTGGATCTTGCATTTCCTTCATTGCCACGGCCCCGTCCATATCCCACTTCCAACATTCCGTCAACAGCTAGTAGGCGACGACCACTTAATTGTGGTTCCGTGCCTCGCTGTGCCAAAACGCTGGCATCATCCTCTTTCAATTGCTCTAGCCACGTTCCAGCAGAGTCATACGGTCTTTGTACCGTTCGGAGAGATCGCCGTAACGACGAAGACACGACTTGCAATGTATCCCTACACATCCCCGCACCCTATCCCTTCAGCTCGCATCGCGATACAACATTCCCATCCCTAAACCCTCGCCACCGCTAGGCCATTTGACCATTGAATGTGTCAAACGGATAGTCAGCTATGAAGGGTACGAACGATTCATTGATGGCCATTGTTGTAACAGTCAGACAGACGCGCCAACGACGAGACGTTGTTTAGGTCTGCGTTCTCGCCCTTTCATGCACGTGTAGCTGCGCATTGGCCAGACCATTTGCCCTCCGCGTATTGAATTGTGTCGCCGGGTCCGCTAGGATCAATGCAATGTTCTCCAACCGTTGGATGCGGGACAGTGCTTGAAGCTCTACTGTCTTCTGGTTGGGTGGACTTTTTGGCTTTCTGATCGTTGCTGACGTCCAGATGCCCTAATCGAGGCTCCTCCGTGCATGCACTTGAGTACCCATACCTAGTTGGTGTTCCTTACGTAGCTATGTTTCATGACTGTATCGTGCCAAGGGCTGGTACATATTCACACCATTATACATATAGCAATGCTATGGAATAGTAAAATGCCACAATTCGTGTGATCCGTGATCGTGACCAATAATGGATGCTCCCACCATTCGAAGGCAGTTGAAAATCAAAGTTGGCTCCATAAAGCGGTGAGGCTTGATGTGCTCGCGATGCAGTATAACCAAATTATGGCGCTCAAAGGTTGAGGAAGGAACAGAACCTATACGAGATGGAAGTGAAAGAACTGGAGACGAAGTTGAGTACTTTGAAAGCAGGAGGCTCTGAAGAATGGGATGTGAAAAACGCGGTAGGTATCGATAAACTGGTGCACGATCGCTGGACGTTTGCACCTCGTTATGATGCGACTTAGACGAGAATGCTGGAAGAATCGTCAAAGATGATAAAAGATACATTGGCGCGGCTGAATGTAGTTATCGAGGAACTACAGGGTCTAGTGGTATGTATCAACAGCCCTCTTACACGTCTGAGTACCATTTCGCAGAAATCATCAAGCACAAGGGCAGATATGGACGGCGACGAAGAGCTGAGAAAAGCGAAGCAAGTGCTGGAGGAAGCTTGAGAAAGCGTTTCATGCGAGCCGTAGAACATTCGTTAGATACCTGTGTGTTCCAGCAAATATTGCCGTTATGACAGCGATTGCTGCGTTATACTGTTTCCGCTTCTCTGGCAGCTTTTATTCGTAAGAGGGCATCGAGAAGGCCTTGCCATGCATTACGTTCCATTCTTTCTTCTTGCAAACCTCGGCTCCTTGAAGGGGCTGCGTCTGCCGACATTGGCAGTCCAATTCCAAGAGACGGAGGAATAAAGTTGGGGGGAGGTGCATTGATAGCAGAGGGTGCTATACGAGAATGTCGAATATGAGCCAGTGATGAGCGAAGCGCTACTTGAACAGCCTTTTTGTGCTTCAGAGATGCGACGACAATAATACATGACACTCACGTCCAGCCTTTCAAAATATTCGCTTACCTCTAGGACAAACTGTTCAGACCGTTCTTCGCCTTGCGGGAGATTATCGTCCGGTCCATCAGTTTGAGGCAGAGTCAGCAAGGAAATTGAAGACGCCGCCAATGCAAGTAAGCGTGTGATATCCTTAGTTCCTGCGTCATCATGCAGGCGAAAACGACATGTATGGAATGGCGCACCTTCTCTACCTCGCCGAGAGCATAGATCTGCCGCGCGGTACGACTGGTCGTCCAAATTGGGTCTATTTCTGACGTGTCTCGGGGGACCTCACTTTCAGCCCCAGACATGATGTCGGTCTTGGGATGCAGTGATCAACGTCAATCATTCAAACGTGATCCTCAGGGCTGGCATCCCAGCACGTGTTCAAACACCTTGTCTCCATGCATTGGATACATCTCTATCATTTTGTCATTACATTTTCTCGTATCAGTCTTAGTTTCAATTCCGAGGCCTGCAGGGACAGCCGGGAAAAGCCCCAACGCTGCTGATTCTGCGACGACGTGTGCGTCTTTGCCATGAATTATCCTTATCACTTGCTGCGTCCGACGTGAATCAATCGCTGCCGATAATGATATTCACGAGCCTCGACTCGAAACGGTTTGTCCGATCGCTGGGCAAAGAGCTTCCCAGTTTTTGGCCGCGAATTGAAGAAGGTTTCGTCTCACGACATATTAACGACTAACGCACATACTTTAGCCTGGGATCTGACACTGGATTTATCATAGTTTCCGCGTCCTGTCCTTCATCTTTCTTTCAAGAGACTTTTTCTGTGCCTGCATTTCAGCACCAAACTGCTCTTTCAGTGTCTTTTTTGCTGCCCTGCGGATTTGTTTATCTGCTTTGACAGCGGCTTTGCGTAATTTCTTGTCTTCTTTGTTTTCATTGCGGGGTCTCGCGATGGTATGATGGGCTAAGGGTTTGGGTTTGGGAGGTACGTCATTGACCAGCGTGCACGTACCTGGTCTCTCTTCACCTCCGTCGGATTCCTCCGATGTGGCGTCGCTCTTTTCCAGACTTGGCAAACCCGTTATTGGATGTAGTCGGATCCGAGGCACTGGCTTGCCGTCCCTTACACGGACGATTCGAGGGTGATTTTCCAAGTTGGAATATGTCGCTTATCTTCCACATCAGGTCACAGAATATACCCACGATTCGATACCTACACAATACCGTTTCACAATCCCACCAGTCTTTCTTTCCTATTTCTATTGGCACAAGCACCTCGTCTTCTTCGCTGTCTTCCTGTGCTTTTATCGGCTTTTCCTGTCCCATGGAGCGTCGCAACAGGTCAAGCTTCTCCGTGCCCGTCCCACCTGGCAGTTTCGCTTGCATCTTCCTTCCTAGGATCTCGTACTCATCCAAGAATTCGCTCATCATGGCCTCAAAATCTTCCCGTGACGTGATGAGCTCGGGTGCTTCATCCATATCTTCATCATCATCTTCAGATACACTCCTTCCTTCTTTGTCATACTCCTTGAGCATGAGCTAAAATACAATGAATTGGATCGGAAACGTGAGAGACGATTAAATGCCTACTTGATCAAAACGTTCATCCAAAGTCTGCAACGCCTCGTTTCGATACATTGATGAGCTGCTCATGCTGTAGGCAGATGTCTCGCTAGATCCCTTTCGCCGCCTTTTCCCCCCAATAACAGACATTGTTGGCAATCCATGAATTGTATCGCCTGCCTCCGATGCAAACTCATCGTCACTTTGCCCTCCCAAGTTTTCCTCCCTAGATTTCTTGAAATGTGAAAATCGTTCCTCCCAAGTTGGGTCTTCTCTCAGTTCAGCACCACACTGATCCTCAATCTCATCATCCTCTTCATATATGCCTTCTTCCCTAAATTCAAACCCGATGTCTTCGTCATGTTGTCTTTCCCCGTCTTTGACGAGCTCAGTAAAGAATCCATCGTCAAGTTCGTCGTCCATAAAAGCATCGTCTTCCAGGGCCTCCAGCATCTGTCTAAGATGGGGATCCATGTCAGGTTGAAACCCTGCGATGCTCTCCGGAATAGCTTGCTGTGATTCGTAATTTCTGGGCAATTCTGTTTTTGAAGCAAACAGGTCCTGTGGAAGTTCCAGGTCCAAATGCCTTTTCTCTCTGCCTCTGGGATGAGGTGCATCAATAAGCATGCTCTCAGCTTCATCTTCTTGAGTGCCGACTGTCCGGAGATGTTGCATATAGTCGTACTGTGTATCGTCATAGTAGATACCATACAGTGCAGCTTCTCCAACGTGTGATTTTTTATCGTGTTCTACTTCTTCTTGGGTCAATATGGATTCGAGTTCTGAACGTGTTTTGCCCTAAGTTGATATGGTTATCCATCAACCCTACGGATTGCGCAAAGTCAACACCTTTCTCGTGTTCCCACGTTCGAGAGGCTTTAAGACATGTTGGCTTGCATCAGGATCATGTATCAAAGGATCGCGCTGTGAGCGATGGACGAGCTGAAAGTGCCTTGTGCCTGGTTGGCGGAATATTGATTTCTTGGGCGCCATGATATGATGTTAGATCAAAGTAGCGCCAATACTGCTTACATAAGTACGTCGTCCACGGCCTTCAGTGTTCGACCACCACCACTTTTCGTTCTTCCTGCCTGGCCACATCTTTCCGACTCTTGAGGCAAGTTGATCCCAGGTGCAGGACGTTTTATGCCATTTGCTCGTCACATATCCAAACGACGCAGACGACGATGGACACGCGTATTAACAACGTACGCGAGCATGTTCGACGAGGATTCACAATATACGTCTTTTCTCTCAATCTTCGAGAGAAATAGCTTATTGACAATGGTTTTCGTATATACTAGCCATCAGAAAGTCGTATTGGAGATAGACTTTTCCGGTAGTCTTTGGGTAGGTTAACTTCTTTTTCCGCAACATCCTTTTAACAGGAACCGTCATTCCCCAGGGATATACAGAAATAACACTGGTCCCATCTAGCAGCGAATTGAGAACTATCCATCTACATTCTCGTCAATGCAGTACGTCCTCCTGACATAGCAAGCCAAGGTCCGATTGACGTTGCGTACAGCGATCCATAACGTAACGGTTGCGGGACATCCGGCCGAATTCGCACATCAAGATCCTCTAAGTCATATCAGCATGGGTTCCGCGAGCGAGACGCAAGATTGTCATCGACATGCAGAGCTGAAACGTAAAGTCTATTCAGCCTTACAAGAATGCGATGAGGGGGAGTTGTCTATTGCTATTCCCAGAGAAGTGGCCTTGAAACACTCTGTTCACTCATCGTTTGGGGTGACCATGAGCGAAAGTAAGGCGTGAATTAATCCACCCGCCGTTGTGTCTTACTGATGTTTGAAGCTGCAACTCCGGAGCCGCAAACGCCTAATATTCCTCAGCAGGCGCAAGGTGTGCCCGAGTTTTCTCCAATAGTCGTCAACATAGCATATAGTCTTCGCAATCCTGTCGATGGTTTTGAGTTCGTGCTGCCGACCGAGTCATATCCATATGTGAGCTCAGAAAGCTATTTGATGCGTTTATCTTATGTTTTTAAAAGCGTGTTCCGCATGCATACACGACGCCCTCTTCTCCAGATTCAGCTAGATGTTGGGTTCCGTGCATTGACAACATTTGGGAAAGGTGTACGTGGGAGCTTGAATTTGTTGTCCCACGTTATCTTGAGGAGCGCGTATCTACCGAAGACGACGAGGAGCTTAACGATCTTGTCCCGACGATCGTGGCTTGCAGTGGAGACCTGGTGGAGCAGGTATAACTCAGTGATTAAAAGTGAAAAGTTCACCCTAATTTGCAGCAGGTTGCACACCCCAACAATTCTAACAAGACCATATTCTTGTTCTCGCAATCCGTTCCTACTTCTGTTCAACATATAGCATTTGCAGCAGGACCTTTCCATCTACATTCTATACCTCCTGATAATACCGCTGACGATGCATCTGGGGCCGCCCAGCCGCTCATGTATGCTTTCTCACTTCCAGGATATGAGAGCTTGCTCCATACTTCGGTTTCGTTCCTCCGGTCTGCTATGAGCTTTTATTCTACGGAATATGGTTCATATCCTTTCGGATCTTACAAGCTGGTTTTTGTCGACCAAATGCCGACGCAACGTTTTGACAGTGCAACTCTATCTATCATCACGAACGATTTGCTCTTTGGAGAAGATGCAGTAGAGCAAGCCCTCGAAGCAAGGCATGCCTTGGGTCACGCTTTGGCCTGTCAATGGGTAGGAATCAATATATTGCCCAAGAACTGGTCCGACTTATGGCTGACCAATGGCCTTGCATTGTACATAACCGGACTGTACATGCGCAAACTATTTGGAAACAACGATTACCGTTTTCGATTGAAGAAAGACATGATGCGTGTTCTCGAGTGGGATGTCGGTAGCATGCCGCCCATATGCCAACCTCAAGTTCTTGATCCTCCGGATGCGGCAGCGCTCCCGTTCGTAAATTTGAAAGCTCCCCTGGTCCTGCATATTCTTGATCGTCGGCTGTGCAAATCCGGAATCTCACTTGGCCTTAGTCGAGTTCTACCCAAAGTATTCTTGTCTGCCATTAGCGGAGAGATGCCGAATAATACTTTATCTACGCATGCTTTCTTGAGAACTTGCAGGAAAGTCAGCGGGGTTGATCCCAGAGGCTTCGCGGAACAATGGATTTATGGGAGTGGATGCCCTTCTTTCGGGTTCTCTGCTTCATTTAACCGGAAGAAAATGGCGGTGGAGATTACAATGCGACAAGAAGCCCCTGCCTTTAAAGCCATGGAAAATAATGAGGTGTCCAAAGTTCTTATGAAACCTGTACCATTCTTCGAGGTGCGTTTCATGTCTCTTACTGGTGCAATGCTGGATACGTTTATGGCCAGGGCCAGATGACCATCCGAATACACGAAGCAGATGGCACGCCATACGAGCACGTGCTTGATATTCGTTCGTCGTTCAAGCGCTACGAAGTCCCGTTCAATACCAAGTATAAACGGGTGCGACGCAATACCAAAAGATATTTGGCTAGACAAGCAGCTGCCCAGGCAGCTGCTGAGGGTGATGCTGAGGCTGCTGAGGCAATAGGAATGGTTGACATGGGTTTCGGACTCGAAATCTGGGAGAACGAAAAGGAACGTGAAAATTGGAAGGTGGCCGATTGGACTGAGGAAGACGAAAATGTGATGAGCGGTGCCACCTACGAGTGGATAAGGATAGATGCAGACTTCGAATGGATTGCCAATATGAAGTTCGAGCAACCTGACTTCATGTGGGTATCGCAGTTGCAGAGGGACAGGGACGTAGTAGCACAGCTCGAGGTTAGTGTTTCGTACGACTTCAACTTGCCGTTAATGCTTGTTCTAGGCCCTCTATGCTCTAGCCGAGAAACCCACTGCCATTGTCTCAAGTACGCTCACGAAGACAGTTCTGGTTTCAAACTACTATTTCCGTATTCGATGTGAAGCTGCGTTAGCGCTTGTTAATGTACGTTGCGTATTACACCAATCCAGACTTACGAAGATTAAGCAATCATAGTGCGCTATTCGAAAGCTTGATTTCCTTGGACTATTTCATCTATTCAAGTTATTCCTTCGTTACTGCTATGATCCTGAAGATTCAAATCAGGATCTGTTCGATCATACCTATGTGCCCAAGCCGAGCGACTTCTCCGATATCGCAGAATATCTTGTTCGCAAGGTGCGTAACACCTTCGTACCCTCTCGCGATCTCAATATTATTTTTAGAGCTTGATCAGCGCAATTTCACGCGTTCGTTTTGAGAATGGCAAATCTCCTGCCGTAGTTAGGAAATTCCTCATTGATCAGCTACGGTACAATGACAACACAACTAATCCGGTACGTTGTATTCCTTTTGCAGGCATTTCATCATTTTGACGACATTGGTAGTATTCTGACGGATACTACATCAGTGCAATCATTTCTGCTGCTGCATGCGCGAGTGTTTCTACAGCACCACCCGAGAGGGGCGAAATTCTACCTTCAGAAGTCAGGAGCGAGCATACTGCTGAAGATCTAGATTTGCTTAGGCAGACATTGGGTGAAGTCGATCGTTATCGGAGTATGGACAGACTAATTCCATCTCCTCACAACGTCGTCACCATTGCAGCATTGGAGGTTTGTATCTCAAATGACTTTTGCCCCATGGGTTCTTATGGAGAATGTTCAGTTCTACATGGTTCTTAGCATAGCTAATCTCATTCCAAACCACCCAAAAATATATTTCCCTCTTACTCGGTAAGTTTCTGAACTTGGCATTTAATTTAATCGGGCTCAGATGAATTCAGGGAAGGGAATTATACCCAAGTTCGCTTGACAGCCTTTGACGGACTATTCTTGACTAAGTGGTATGTTCCGCAAATCATGCGCTATATTCTGGCAGTGATAGCGAACGACTCATGCCGAGTTGTACGCCGCCATGTGGCAAGAAATGTTTGTCACAGTCTCGCATTATTGGTACACATGGGCGAGATGAAAGCGAACCTCAAGGAGACCGAATCTTTGCTCATTGAAGAGGATGGTTCTATCCCCGAGAAGGCGAGAGAGGCCAAAAAGAGTGAAATGGATATGATGATCAAAGTGTTGAGAAAAGATCGTGAAGTTGGCAAGAACGAAGTTCTACGAGAGTTCCTTATGCCGATTGCTCTGTGCGTCAGTTCTTCTACGGTTAACATACAGTTTACCAGTTAGCAGTGCCCCAGACGTTGATCATGAAGTTCGATGGTGTATACTGAAATTAGCTGATCTACTCATTCGACCGGTGGATGAAACACCTCCCACAGTGAAGATACATATTCCTGTCCCTGAGACTGTACCACAACTCCAAACTGTGAAGTTGCAGACAAAGGTGCCACGTACTATCAAAAGTGGCCCACCTTCGAAAAGTCCACTGGTTCCATTCGCTCCATTGACAAGATTGAAATTGCCCTCCAGTCCAGTTCCTGATGTGGTGTTAAAGGCACCAATTGCCTTTACTTCAGAACCCCAGCGAAGGTCCAGTGCAGCCTCGACGCCAGCTACCATGGCAAAATTACAGAAGCTAAAGGGACGTCCACCCAAACCTGAAAGTAAACCAGTAACTTTGTTGAAGGGTCAGAGCGGTGGAATGAGTTTGAATGATCTCAGAGCTTGTCGCAATGCATTGAAGAAGCTCAAATCAAACAAACATGCTGTATTGTTTAATCAGCCAGTCGATCCAATCCGCGATCATGCACCCAAGTGCGTTTATTTCTTAGTATTTCTGGTGTGCGTTTGACATCGGTTAGTTATTTCGACATCATCAAAGATCCGATGGACCTTAGCACGATGGGGGCCAAGCTCGAAGAGGGCATGTACAAGGACCGGTTTGCTTTTGAGGCTGATTTCCGCCTCATGATCGAGAATGCCAAAACGTACAATGCTTCAGGCTCTTATGTGCACAACGAGGCAATCGCATTGGAAACATTCTTTGACAAACGTGAGCTTGTCTTCTCAATCGGGTGATGTAGTATTTATACCAATCACGCAGAGTGGTCAATCATCAAGAAAACACTTGAAGCTGCCGACCGGGCTCACCCAGCGACACCAGAGGCCATACCTAAGCCATCTCTTCAGCGACGCGCACCACCACCAGTTCAACCTATTGCAAAATCGTCGACGGACGAGACTGGCGCTCCCTCGTCCACTCCTAGGGAGTTGGTTGCTGATCCTGCAGCTCCAATGCCTGTACCCTCTACGTCACGGCCTGTTATCAAGCTGAAAGTCAACGCACAAAACTCGGTTGCAAGCTCCCAACCTGAGTCAGCGCCTGCTCCTAAGGTCAAAAATCGCAAGACTAAGACGGACGGTGCACCACACCTTGATGCCGTTGCACCATCTCTCGAACCACCCCCTCCATACATCGATGATGGATCGCACGATATTCTGCAGGAAGTCATCGCGATTGAGCGAGAAAAGAAGCAACGTTCAATAGTAGAGAAAGATAGAGATCGAGACAAAACTCAAGCAAACGGTCCTTCTGGAAAGAGGAAGAAATCTAACACTTCTTTTGACGAGGATGACATCCTTGCACTTGCTACGCCGTCGAAGAAAGAGAGGGTTTCTCCACCCAGTGCATCGACTTCTTCCAAACCAAAGCCGATTCCACTGTCATCCTCAACAAGACCTTCCCAAGCAGCTCAAACTAAGACTAAGAAAGAGAAGCAGCCAGATCCCTTGCTTCCTAAAGATGCCATTCGAGCATCCGCAAAAGGAAAAGAAAAGGAGACATTAATATCGAATTCTACAACCCCGACTCCTGCCCCAAATAATCCCTCAAAACCCAGGAAGCAGCACACACCTATCAACGAGAAGAAATGTCGAGATCTCTTGAAACTGACCCAGAAAACTCCAGACGCAGCCATTTTCATGAGACCCGTAGATCCTATCCTGGACGGTTGTCCTACGTAGGTTTTTTCCATTGCAATTTAACAACAAGCTCATCTCAAGTAGATACTTGGATGAAATTAAGCACCCGATGGATTTCGGAACCATGTTGACAAAGTTGAATGAGGGAAAATACGAAACAATGGAAGAATTCAAGAAAGACGTTGAACTGGTCTTCAGCAACTGCCGCAAGTTTAACCCTTCTGGAACGTTCCCTGTGACTTGCGCCGAGGCGGTAGAAAAAGTTCTCAAAAAAGAATGGTCGAAGGTTGCAGAACGCAAATTGTCATGGACAGAAAAGCGAGCCCTTCAAGGGATCATGACAAGCATTGTAAAGGACCCAATGTACGACGTCGAGGATTCTGTTCGCAAGAGAGCTATTCTGACAGACTTCGCAGATCCTGGGTATTCCGAGAACCTGTCGATCCCATTGCCTTAGGGATTCCTACCTATTTCGATATAATTGCACGGAAAGATGCTCGCGACCTGAGAACAATTCGTCAAAAGCTTGACAACGACAAATATGACAATGTGGAAGCTTTCGAAGCCGATGTAGAGCTCATGGTTCAAAATGCCATCACATTCAATGCAGCTGACTCAGAAGTGGGTGTTATAGCTGTTCAACTAAGACAAAGATTCGATGAGTTCCTGGGAGCATGGAAGTCTGGTAACTCAAGAAAGCGGAAGGAAGGGGAAAAGAGCACGCCACAGCCAACGAAGAAGGTCAAGATTGCATGATTGTATTTTACGACTAATATAGATGCAGTTACAATACAGGTAATTATTTGTAAAGTAGGTATAGTGCACAGCATAGCAACGAGCTTACTCGGAAAGGACTTGATATCAACATTTGTGCATGTGGAAGATATGGGACTGACCAACAGATGCTTATAGCTCAGTCAAGCAATTGGAATCATCATCTGGTGTATCTTTCTGTTTCATCCAACGATCTGGAATCTGTTCTCCTTTCAGTGCATGAACTTGATTAAAAATATGACTTACAAGAGGGAAATACCGCTCCATGGCGCTGAGAAATCGCTGGCGATACTGTTTGGGCGTTACAATAGTCGGTTCGCCTCTCCCTCCCCCGAGAAAAGCCGACTCTTTCACCCAGCTCTCTAATTTCTTATCCCACGTATACGTGCGTTGATAGTCTTTGGCATCGTTAATGTAGTTGCGATTGTGAAAAAGGGAGCACTGACCAACTATACCGATGACCAATTCATTCTTTTGGCTATCCACCTATACACACTGTTGTAGGTGATGGATCAAGGTAAAATAGAATGTTACGCACTCCACAAACCAGCGAATAATCCATGACATTTATATCGGCCAAGAACTTACTATCGTTGCATAGAGCGCCCCGAAGGATTCGTTTAGAGTGTTCCCGTAGGTAGAAAGGGTGTAAATGAGCAGCTTCCATCTCGATTAACATCGAAGGAGATTGGAAAGAAACTTTTCCACTCACTCTCAACTAAATTCTCGTCTAAAAGTACCTCGTTCTCCCTTCCAGTTGATTGTACGCGTCGATTTCTTGTTGAGCCCTTGAGATCGAATATCTAGTCACGCAGTCAATTATGTTCGTTTGGATTCACTAGAAACAAACCTTGGTAAAACGCCTGTCATAGAAAAGATTCTCCATGACCAGCAGATTCATCTGAAATGATTTAGATCTCCCTTGTTTGTCTTTCCCATTCTTCTTAAAGGTAAGTTTATAACACCCAAAAACTTTGGCAAGGAGGGTAGGCCGCTAATCTGATATTAGTTCACGATATGCCATGGAGATTAAGACCAACATTGGCCGATACTGCAGAAGACATGTACCCAAAATAGGAGGGTGCAAAAGTCTCCATAGTCTGGAGTTCAGGTCTCGAAAGTTCCTTCGCGATGAAGCGATCGTCTAGCCGGCTTTAATACACATGCCATTAGTATGCTATAGACACACCTTTCGTTTTCAAGAATGCGGAGCCCGACTTTCCTCCACTTGCATTCCACTTGACACAACGCGAGAGTGATTCTATCATGCTTTTCTCGCAGTCGTATGCTCTGCGTAGCGCATCAAATTGTTCAGGGTATAGGACGGTACAGCTAATTGTCAACCCGCCGCTATCAATGGCTGGAGTAGTATTGATAAACGCCTCAGATGATTAGAACGAAGAACTTACTTATGACCCAAGGCGACTTGGACGATGGCATCCTAAGTTCCTCCATTGGGTCGACGAGATCTGAGCTCTCGAGGTTGACGACCCCCCATGTCGATGTAGACTCTGCAACTGACTTATCATCAGGCATGAAGGCTTCGCCATCAGTCAGTTTCGCCTCTCTAGCTGTCCGTTTCTCGGCACGGGACCTTGCCAGCATGTCGCGGTACTGCGGTGAGCTAGAGGGTATATGAGGGTCATCCCTTATGAGCTGTAATCTCATAACAGGACTCACTCAAGAGCAAGGGCGATTATCGACGTCGGCTCATCTGTCCGCACTATCATGGATGAGTCATGAAATATATATTCTGGGTCATACATCGAATCATCAATGTCAATTGTCTGCTTCATTGATGATGGATGTTGCAACAACAATCCAGATAGAGCCTTGAAAATCGACCCACGCTCCATGCCGATGGGAATAGGCTCGAGATCGGATGCCGGAGGCGTTAAGCTTTCATGTTTTTGCTTGCCACCGTCCATGTACGGGGGGGCCGGAAGCGGAACTGGGTCTAAGGGGTGTTTAGCGACGTTAGCTTCAACAAGCGTTGGTGCTTCTGGCTGACCCGAAGGTACGAGAGGTGTAAAACTTTCCTCAGCTATGGTGGTAACAACAGTTGAAATAATGTTGGTATCATTAGTTATTGTTCGCTCTCGTACTGGTTCAAGACCATCCTCTTCATTGACATCAGCTTCATCGTCCGCTTCGCTAGATGCGTCTGACACATCGGTTTCATCTTGAATGGCATCTTGTACACTAGGGAGAATCACAACTCTAGCATGCGCTGATGTAACTGGGCGTGCACGCTTTCCACGTATGACATTATAACGGTTCTTCGAGCGCTCGGCATCCCTACTTAGGCGTTCAAAATGTTTTGTCATAGTGGACACTTTAACTCCACTGGCAGATGATCTTCGGAAGCCAGATTTGCTATTGGAAACTCGCGGCGAGTATTTATCTTTGTTGTAATCAACGACTCTATTATTTGCAGCCTTGTAGATCAGTGCTCCCGATTGATTGCCCAGTGGCGAAGATGGGCGGCTGAATCTGGCATCTTTGCCTTTAGCGGCGATGTATCGTTTGTCTGGTGAGGTTCGTCGAGAACTACTATGAGACTCGCCAGCGGGCATCACAGGACCAGGTATTCGACTTCTGTTCGCAGCGAGGGGTGCCCTGCGTGGCCGAGTGAGATATATAGGAGCTATATTTGCCGCATAGCTTTGCTCAAAGTCAGATACAGAGCTTTTTCGCGGCACATGGTGTCTGGTCTTCGCCCGAGAAGTTACCCTTCGTTGCACAGGCGAACTATATTCTTGTTCACTTTCTGATACGATAGCATGGGGGGCAAGTGCTGTCTTTGCTAAGTCTTGAACGCCTTGAGCTGGAAGAAAATCTTGATACTTTTTGACTAATTCAGCCACACTCGGCTGATTTGCTGACCGCCGAGGCAACCTTGAAACACGCGAGATTTCTTCTGAAACCCTGCCCGAATTTCCCTTTTAAGCTGCTGTCAATAAAACGCTAGGTAGTATTCCTATGAGACAGACCTGTGCATTTTCCGTAGGTCTGGATGGCGGGGAGATGTTGTCACGCGGAGCACCTATGGTAGACTCACTTTCCGGTTCGGAGTTCTGAGGCTCTTCCTCTGTGGCAGTTTGGGTTGGAAGATCAGGTGTGATTGCCTTGAAGTCATTTTCCCTAGTATGGATCTCACTACCAGCTTCTGAAAGGTTGGTTTCATCTTTTGTCCCCTCTGACACAAAAGATGAAGATTTCTCGTCCGTCATTGAATCAGTCTCAAGGGACCCCTCTTCTGCCTCAGAGACGCTCGTGGACGGCAAATGCTGGTTGTCAAATATACCCGAAATATCTTGCCGACTAGGCCAGATAGAACGGACAGAGTTGAATGCTGAAGTGCGCCTAAATGCTTTTTCAGTAAAATGGGGAGGCCTGGGCTTAGGCAAGCGGTCGAAATCCTGTTGCCATGACACGATCTTTTCCTGCCGATACGAGTGTACTCTGTTGAGAGCAACCGTGTCCGTTGGCACAGATTCTTTATATACACGGCTGATGAGTCTGGCGATCTCGTCCCGTTCGGTTTCGGCCCTAGCTATAAGTGCATTCACTTCGATCAGGAGCCTTGCATCATGCTTTTCGTCTCCAGTTGCAGCGTCGATGCTGATAAGTTTAAGGTCATCAATCAGACCGCTGTACCATTGAATATTTCGACGGTGTAACTTCTGATAATCAACGTTTTTCAATTCTAGCTGAGTTTGTGGACGTATACGGATCCGAAATGGTGGATATACTATTTCATGGATAGTTATCGGATCCGATTGGAAGCGCACAGCCATTTCTTTCAGAGCAAAATAGCGGGTATGATGCTGATATACATTATGTTCACAGCCAGCGCCTTGAACTAATTTGACGTCCGCAGGGTAGAAGTGTAACTCAAGAAACTTGGCAAATGAGTATCTCTGCATCTCTTCGGAGACAGGTATAAATGGTGTAGCAATGTGACATATTCTGCATGTGCTCCAAGTTGTGACCATGTCAGGAGGTGGAGGATGGAGAAATCGCCCGTTCATCTGTGCTTCCAATGGCTCGACTGCAACAACTAGCCGAGTTTCGTTGTGCACGTAAACCTTGCAATGGCTAGCAAAAGGCTGATCGCAACTCTTGCCGGCGCACGGTGCTTTGGGATCTTGCGTTTGCGTTAGAGTGGCAACAACTGCGCTCTCAATATACTGGCCTAGAGTACAGTCGTTCTCACCATAAAAAGTCATATAGTTGAATCGGGCCGGAAAACAGGCACGACACTCGGCGAATCGTGCGATAGGGATTGTATATTCCCAAAGACTGATCCGCTGGTATGTCTCTACAATGAAATCATCCCTGTTCTTGCGGAGATACCAGTCCCATACTCTCCGCTGTTCCTCGTGTTGCCACTTGATGAAACTCAACGTGCTTTCCAAATGAATATCCTCCGCAGTTCGTAGTGGTTCAATAATCTCTCCTACATCTGAGCCTGTCCAAGATGAAAACGGGATGAAAGGAGTTCCCACTCGTGGTGAAGCATCAACCGATACATCACTGAAGTATGATCCATTATCTTCTTTACTAGCGCGATGTTCGCTTCCACCAGGTGTCGGAGGAACATAGGGACTTGAAAGGACATCCACACTTTGAGGAGACTTGAGGAGCATACTGATCTTGTCTGAATCGGTAATTGTACTTTCTTGCGAATGGCTGATTTGGATCCGCTCTTCCCGCCTTATTATTTCATCTTCCCAGGCCTGTCTTGCAGCCTTCAATCTTAAATCCAATTCCTTCATTATTCGAAGAGGATAGGGAGGTGGAAAACGTAGTGTTGCTGAGACAGAGATGAACGTCTTGATGTATGGCTCCAATGATTCTTCTATCCGTCTGGAAAGATGGCGCTGATCAGCTTCCTCATCTGTGAGGTCATCTAAAAATGATCGAGGACTACAGCCTGTCAGAGGCGACTGAACCGAAAGCGGAGTAACAGCTTTTCCATCCTGACATTCAATCGGATTGAACGAACTAGGAACCGCATCTGGATTGAACGACGGAAGCGTTATTAGAGAATCCTTCCAAAGATGGGTTTCCAATTTCAAGTTTCTGACCATGAATGTGACAAAGCGTGTTATCTTCTTCAACCTCCGCAAAGTTGCAATGTCGGCACCTCTCAGGATAATGGTGCAACCCATATCAGGATTGCATCCTTCAAACCGCATGTAGGTCTTCCGACGGTTCGGAATCAATGGATGATCAAATGTCTGCAATCGATAGCGACCGCAATGGCCCAAGCGAGGCTCCAGAGCTAACCTGTCCATGGAAGAAAAGATGTCGGCCTGCGTCATCCGAGCAATAGTAGTAATAGCACTCATTTTCACCGATCTAGCAACTGCAATGTTTTGCTTTGCAAGAGCGTCCAGTGCAAGGCGGGACACGGTCCGTTCAACTAAGACGACATGTGGTCGTAAAGCCGCAATCCGAGCAACGAGGATGCTCAGATACTCCTTTTCTTGGCGTACAATTTGTCCAAAGGGCATATATTGGCCCTCCACTCTGTGAAACTCCAGTGGAAACGTGACGAGCATCACGCGAGGATGAATTTGCGATCGAGACATCTGCTTGTGCGCAACGTTCTTCGTGATGACTGCACCATCCACGTATTCGGAATCTTGCGGTGCACCGCCGGGGATCTTTTTAATTTTAACGTAGCGACGAATATCCATATCTTCACCCTGCCGATGGGAAAAGGCAGTGAATGTCATATCACGAGCAATCTTAAGGGCAAGCCGTGAAAGGGTTTCTTCCCATTCCTTGACATTAGGTATCAGTTCTCGCGCAAGCATTTGACGCAACATGATCTTGAGGTGA
This sequence comes from Amanita exitialis, assembly GCA_023014455.1. Taxonomy (NCBI): domain Eukaryota; kingdom Fungi; phylum Basidiomycota; class Agaricomycetes; order Agaricales; family Amanitaceae; genus Amanita; species Amanita exitialis. The sequence goes on from JAEBUR010000002.1 coordinate 878,585, forward strand.
AGCATAGAGGTAAAATTGAGTTCCTGCGCATAACTGAGGGGATCGAGTTAACATTCAGAAAAATAAAGATGAATCAGGCGTACGCCGTGCTTTCTCTTCGCGTTCGCCATCCGATATCCAAGGAAGCTATACTGTCTAACCGGCTTTGAACACGACTACGTATGAATGGCGTTGCCGTATCGGAATCTCCATAAGAATTGAACCGAGAGCGCAATTGATCATGACCTCGGGGGCTATCCTGCAAGTGATCCGGTGATCCTATCGGGAATTGCACCGTACTTGGATTTGCGTCGTTCTTTAATTTTGCCATATGGAGCGGCGTACTGCTTCCCGGCATATCATCTTGAGCATATGTTCCATTAAGCTGGCTAGAATCTTTCTCTTCGTCAGAGAGCGCCCGGCGAAAAGGAGCGGGATTTTCGCGCGTAAGCTCCCACATATTATCAATGCGCTCTGGTGATAACTCGTCACCAAATGGGGCCCGTTTAGTTTCTGCAATAGAATATAAATTGAATGAATCGTCCTTCCGTTCAGCCATCTGTGATGCTGAATACGGTGACTGAGGATAGAACGCGAGGCTGGTGATACCCTCCCCACCTAGTTGGTGAGCTGGAAATCCCGAATGTACGGATGACGCGACAGAACGCCGGTCATCCTCGTCTTCATCAACCGTAGCTAGCTTGTCCAAACATAAATTGCAGACACGAACCATTCCTTCCTGCCCAAAACGAGAACCTTTGATAACATTTGAGGCGCACCTGGAACAGAAAATTTGTCCTGTTGCTATTTATTAGAGTAAGAATTTGGTGCACTGGGTATTGCTGACCGCATATTCTGCAATGGTGTTTTCGCCTCCATGTGGTGAACACACTTTTACAATCGTAGCATTCTCTACAGTTCTCATCATCCATCCAGTAGTGTCTCGACAAGCCTAAAACCGATGAGCACATCAACGCAGACAATACAACCGAAATGTTTACCTTCTCCACGCAGGCGACGAATCACCTTTGACACTGAGGCAGACCTGTGCAAACTGGCAGACGTTCTTACACTACGAGCGTCATCCGGAATGGGGAAACCGGGGATGGATGTACCAAATATTGCACCATCCGATGAATCCCACACGGGGGAATAGAAAGCGCCGCTGCGAGACGGGGACCTGTCATATTCCGCATTATACGAGAGCACCTCTGACTGTGCGGGAGTAAGCGAGACCAAAGGTGGCGCGGCTGAGGCAACCGCAGGAAGGAATGGGTTAGGTCGTTCTGATGCAGGGGTTTTGACTGGGGGTCCTGATACCTGGATCTGTCCGGAATACGAGGGCCGTCTCTGATCTGGCAAGTTCTGGATGGTTGAAACATTATTCCCGGAAGTCGGGGGGAGAGTTGTAGGGGGCGCAGAAGTCAACGGAGCAGACAAAGTGTTTTTCACCCTGGAGAAGATTGAGGTGACAAGAGTGTAAGAACTCTTATCATTGTCATCTTCCTCTGAGAATGGGTTGAAAGAGGTTAAACTTGTTGCGTCGTCTACGCTGCGTGACCTGGAGGGCTGCACAGGCGAAGCAGACATGACGGACGGTGACACGGATGGTGGCGAGGACACATAACCTGGATTCGATGACGTAATCAGACATCATGGACGACGACGATGCAGACTATATGCAAGGAAGTGAGGATGAGGTCCGTCTTTTGCTGCTCATTCGGCCACTTCTGATACATTCTTAGGACTATGAATTCGATTATTCAGATGGCGACGATGCAGAGGAATCAGGCAATGTCGATGTTGAGAACATGTACTATAAAGCTAAAGGTACGCTGTTGCACCTTTCCAGCGCGTCTGATCTCTCAGAGTCTCGCTAGCCAAGAAGGAGGACAACCCCGAGGAGGCATTGAAGGAATTCCGTATTATCGTAGACCAGGAAAAAGAACAGGGTGATTGGTATGTCTCATTTCGAATAGCATATCCATCGTCTCATCGCCTCTGATAGGGGGTTCAAAGCGCTTAAGCAAGCTACAAAGCATTTATTCCTCATCCTGCGTAGACCCAATGATGCGCTGGAAACGTATAAACGTCTGTTAACATATACTAAGTCTGCAGTGACGCGCAACTATTCCGAGAAGACCATCAATGGAATTCTAGATTACGTTGGCGGTGGAAAGGGTGGTGTTGTTGAAGTTGATATCCTTGAGAAGTTCTATCAGGCTACTAAGGATGCTCTGGAGGAAGCCAAGAATGAGGTGAGGTGATTACACCTCATCCGACATGCAACTTCAGTATCTGCGATAGCGTTTGTCATTGAAAACTAACCTCAAGCTTGCCAAACTGTGGCTTGATCGAAAGGAATTCACCCGGTTATCGAAGGTATCCGTGGTCAATACATTTTTGTTATTGATCTTATTGCTAGACAGTTGATACGTGACTTGCATCACGCAGCGAACGTCAACGTTGATAACGATGACCAGTCACAACGTGGAACTCAACTATTGGAGATCTATGCTCTTGAGATCCAGATGTATAACGAAACGAAGAATTTCAAAAAGTTGAAGGTGCGGTGCCACCGTGACATGCAGTTTGTTCATCCTGAATGTTCCTTAGGAAATATACAATGCTACCAATAATGTTCGCTCCGCCATTCCTCACCCGCGTATTATGGGTGTAATTAAAGAATGCGGAGGAAAGATGTGGATGGGAGAACGTGCGTGTCGCAGCGTTTGCAATATGGATTTCACCGAACTTGAACAGGTCAATGGAACAGAGCCAGCGAGGATTTCTTTGAGTCATTCCGCAACTATGATGAGGCCGGTTCGCCTCAACGAATTCAGGTTTTGAAGTATCTTGTGCTAGCAAACATGTTGATGGGATCAGAGGTTAATCCGTTTGATAGTCAAGAGACAAAGCCGTAGGTCCTCTGGAACTTCCGTTAGGGTTAATTTGATTATATTTTAAGGTACAAGAACGATCCTCAAATCAAGGCTATGACAGATCTTGTCGATGCATACCAGCGTCGCGAAGTGCATCTTGCAGAAAAGATTCTAAAAGGTATAGTTGGCCACGGAGTTATCAGTGTCATGCTCAAGTCATATTTATCGTCGTCGGATAGATAACCATGCAACTATTATGGCTGATCGTTTCATTCGATCGCATATAGGTGATCTCCTTCGCAGCCTACGAACACAATACTTGATCGACCTCATAAAGCCCTATACACGGTTGGAGCTTACTTTCCTGGCAAAGGTTGTATATTTATACACCACCGCATACACATTCTTGGCTGACGATTCTCTAGCAACTCAACGTTGATACGCAAGAAGTCGAGGAGTTACTAGTGGGCTTAATTTTAGAAGGCAAGGTTGACGGACGGATTGACCAGGTTGGGATGAGACTAGAGTTGGACAGAAAGTAAGTCCCTGATTCAACGTCATGGTCAAGGCTCGAGAAACAACATTGTAGGCAGAGTCTGGAGAAAAAGCGTTATGCTGCACTTAGCAAATGGACAGAAGCACTGGAAGCAATTCATGGCACAGTTGTTGGGAAAACAGCCTCGGTTAGTCGGAATGAACCTGGGCTTATGGGTCCCGAGGCCCTGGCTATGCCCATCAGAGAAGAGCGCTTTTAGTTTTTCCTGGACATTGTCTACATCATTGATGTACCTGGTTTCGCCACGTGTTCGTAATCAGTTTTGAAACTACATAATCAGAGACGAAAATGAACCTAAGTATCACAACGGACGAGGGAATGGTTTCCAGTCGTAGTTCCACCCATCTTTAGAAGGAGTGTCCGTCGGTATACGCAATTCGCGCGGGAAGAGCCCTCGAATTCTGGCTTCTAGCGTCCGTATTTCGGACGTTTTCAACGTCCTGGAGAGCTCAACTTCAACTATACTCCTCGCTCTGGGGTCCTCCTCCTTATTGGCCGCCATATATAGTGCCTTATCAACTCTCTCCAACTCCTGCATTGCCCTTTCCATGCAGGCGAATTTCCGAGCCAATTCGGCCTCCCTCTGTTTTCGAACATGGCGTTTATGGAGAAGCCAAGCACGTTCAATGGTATCGTGAGCCTGCACAGAAGGAATGGCATGTTGTACGGCTCGACCGACGTCGGGCCTCCATGTACCTGTCGGCGACGCGCGGTTACGGATGTTGCTGGGGTACAGTGATTTACGGATGATCTCTTTTTTCGGATCACCCGTAGCTTCGCTTCGTGTTGCGTATGACCTTGAATCGCGGACCGCCAACCGAAGTGCGCGAGTAGTGAGTGAAGTGGGCATAGCAAACAAGTGGCCGGATTGCCTGCTAAGGCAGTCAACCACAAACAATGACATGTTCCCACGAGACGACATCGTTTCTGATATCACAGCATCACACTTCCATGTCTATCAAGCTCTGACAAATGGCAGATCTCTTTGTACTTATCATGATCACTCTGGAAAAGTAAAGCGACCACGTTTGTCGGGGTTAAGATTTATGGAGTTGACGGTGAGGAACGGGGATCCAATATTTCTCAAGCCATCGAGAGCTATAAAAAAGTACAACCCCTGCATGATTGGTGCATTGTCTGGATTTCAGAGCGCTTTCGGAACAGCTTTTTCCCATGTACGGCTATATCACGGAGAGATGATGAGCCGGGCATGTGGGCATGTGAAGTATCGCAAGTCGGGAAGCCATGCTATCAGCTATATCCTAGCATTTCATAGGAGTAAGATGTCACTGTAGATTTAGGAATATCAATGGGTAACCGAATATAACACAGTTTCCCACGGCTTTCTTCTCGCCTTTTGTGATGCTCGTATCCCTATGCCGCCAAGCATGGCACGCTAGACAGGCACTCGCCGTATGTATTTGCGCTTCCCTAGTTGGTTGAACGTATGATAGAGACTGGTTTTGATAGAATCCCCGTCTTTTCTCCACAACCAGTGCCCTCCTTTTGGCACGACGGGATAAGAAGTCTACGATCCGCGTTCCATCCAAGAAGGCGTCGGCTGCGAAAGCAAAAAGGCGTGCTGCTAAAGCAGCCAAACTGGACGAAGCCGTGGAGAAGCTGTCCCTCATGGATGCTATTTCCGTCCTCCGTGTCAGTATGCTTTGACAAGATTTGCTGTGTGTTGTCTTCTCATTCAGTAGTCTGTGGAGGTGGCATCACCGAATGCAACGTACGAACTCTACATCAAAACTGTGATTAAGAATGGCGTAGCCATACCCAAAGGACGTGTTAATCTTCCGAGGGAGGCCAAACCAAAAACGGAGGAAACAATACTTGTATTCGCGGAAGGACGCCTGGCAGAAGAGGCGAAAAAAGCCGGAGCACATATTGTGGGCGGTCCAGAATTAATCGAGGGTGTTCGTCTAACCTTCTGTCTCTCAGTTGTTATTCAATTGACGATACCACCAACAGGTAGCCAGTAATCGTTATAAGGCAACTACCATTTTATGTACACCAGCTCTCATCCGCCCAATCACGCCAAAACTTGGTCGAATCCTAGGACCACTTGGTTTGATGCCTTCAGAACGGCGGGGGACTGTAACAGAAGATATTGCTGGTTATATTCAACGGATACAAGGCACAAGTGAATGGCGAGCAGATAAATCTGGCAATATTCGCATACCCATAGCAAAGGTGGCACAACTTTCAACTGTAAAACACCATGGCTAAGTCACGTTTAGATGCATTTTTCAGTCGAGGACGTCGTCAGAAATATCCGCTTCTTTTTATCTTCCGTAAAACGAGTTACAGGCAACGCAAAGGACGAGGAAAGTCGTAGAGCCAGAACCGCGGGCGCAAAGCCAGGTAAGTGTACATATTTACTCGCAGTACCCTAGCTCAACCCAACATAGTCACTAACATCAGCAAGGTTATGCTAAGTTCAGGTCAAGGACCTGGTATACGAATCTCCGATTTTTAGAGACGTGCATCCTTACTGTAGGATCATGATAAATCTATGCCGATGTAGTGGAAGGTATCTACTATTGTGCCTCCGATAAAAGAGTTTCAAGATGGTGTCTCCTTGACCTCTTCTGGTTTTCTTGGGGAAGTCGAACAGGTTTTTTGTATCCTGGAACGAGTTTGCTTTTCTTATTTATTTGTGCATCGTTGCGAGAGTTTTGCGTCTTTGAGCTCAAATGGCGCTCTTGACCTGGATTTTTGGGCTGGTGTGGAAAGATGTCACCCCAACCCGATTTCCGAGCGTCATAGTAAGGTTGCCTGCCCTGGGACCTTGGTATAGTCATACGCATAAATTTTCCTGTTTCATCGTAAAATATTTGCTGGGGGGTCGGAAAGGCCTTTCATACCTTCTGCAGTACAACAATCCAAAATGACATGCCCACTGCGTTTCAAAGGAGGAAGGATCAGACGCGGCCAGCCAAAAGCTTCCTGTCGTAGATTAACTTCAAGCTCTTCCTGGTTCTCAATTGTCGCGATTACCACGTTCTCAGATTCTGCGGGATCTTCCGAGTCGGCGAGTAAAAGCTCCTCCGAGCCATCATGTAAGGATAGTTCTTTGATTGGCGCGTTACGAAGAGCGGTTTGCTGAATTGCTCGAAGACCCACTTCTCCGACCCTTCCGGTTTGTGTTGTGGCAGTAGGTGGCCTAGTTCCACGACGTATAACGACATACGAATATTCAATGTCCTCATGACCGGTTTTAGAGTGTTTAGTTCGTCGCACAAACTCGGGACGTTGTATGCGCTGCGAAAAGCCACAAGCAAGGCGACTGCTGCCCCCATAAAATAGAGGACAGGCTCCATCATGGGGACACTGAAATGGGGTCAGATTTGGTAAACCAGTCTCTACAATTGAGTAATTAACAAACCGGCGCAACAACATACGAGCCTTTCAAACTCGTTATGGTGTCGTCAATGGCTTGCAGGCCTTCCAGTTCCTTCTTGCCCAATTGGAGTAGGTACTCTCGAGCTTCGGCAATGGCCTCAAAACCACCTGCAGACCTATGATCAATCAACACTATCACTTCCGCACCACTCTTCCACATCTCCTTCACCAGCGTCTTTCGTGCCAAAGAGGTTGACAGCGTCGAAAGTAGAAACGCAGACAAGGCAATTGTCTGTTTATGTTCTGCACAGGCTAGGTCCTCGTTACGGAGTGACCTCCGCCAATGAATGCGCAAATCGCCGCAGTCAATACCTACATTCAAGTGAATAAACGTTTGCAGCCCCTAAATACCATTTACCCACCATCCACGAGACGTTTTCCCATAGAGATTAAACCATCTCGTTTATCTATCCCAGTATATTGTAAGATAGTCGAACCGGAAAGGCAAGGATCGTTCGCTTCAATTGGGTCCTGTTCGAATTCGGACACTTGGAAAGAGTGAACAGTAGCCCTATGCGCAAATTCCGTCAGTCTCTTAGAGCAATGCACTACTCTTGCTCGCACCAGAGCCCACTACCAACGCTAGCACCCCAGTCTATGACGTTGTTGACGGACCAGGACGGCCCGAGTCGTTTTCTGACGTGGAGGAGAATGGCTCTTATGGCGGAATAGTGTGCAGGAAGGGCAATGGAAGCAAATGCTATCCCATCACGCTCACCATGGCGTGCGCTTTGTTGTTTAGATCGATAACGGACGTCATACTGAGCATCCCAACCACGTTCTCCGTCATCTGTCCCGTCTTCATAAAAAAGGCGTTTAGCATCAACGTGCAATAGTGCCTTGTTTGATTCTAGTACGGGAAGTAATCAGGAACAGCCGATGGGGAAAGACCATCCCAACCTTGTATCAGTTGATTGATTGACTTGGTCAATTGGGAAGGCAGAATGACTGCACCAATCTTCCGGCTTCCAAATTCTGCAGCTGGCGACTTCCTGCCCAATCCCACATCCTCCTCAACCGGCTCGACCAGATTAGAGTCTGTCCTCTCAGTCTGTTCCCTAGGATAAATTTGGAGCTCCCTATAGGCTGACGGGTTTTTATGATTTAGCAATGACATGTCGACATCTTTGAGGAGGGCTTCTAGGCTAGGGTCAAGGTGCAAAGGTGGATTTGGATGGCGACTGGCTGCGAGGGCAGAAGAAGAGAATTTGGCAGAAAGCAAGCGGCAAAGACTATAACATTGCCCGCGAGAATAGGTTGTGATCATGTTGGGTATAACTTGGAGAATATTGAAATCATGCAATTACGTAATGCTTCCTTGACCAAATAGCCGTGCCACTGCCACTGCAACATGGAGGTCGCAGAAAATGAGAGGCCCTCTAAACGGCTGAGACTATCTGAAGAGACACACGACCGCGAGGTCACTCCATCAATTGAGGTCGTGGATGGTTATATAGACGCTGAAGACGAGACAGCCTTTGCGCAGACAGAGGAAGTGAAGGCGTCAGACTTGTACCTCGATACGGTGCGAGCCATGGTCTTTCTTCCCTCCCCGCTTGTTTGACTTGCTTGAAGATCAATCGTGTTGCGTTAGACTTTGATTTTGAGAAAGTGTGCTCCGTCTCTCTATCCAATATCAATGTATACGGATGCCTCGTCTGTGGCAAATATTTTCAAGGAAGAGGACGCAAATCCTACGCTTATGCCCACTCTATTCACGATGACCATCATGTTTTCATCAACCTTGAATCTACCAAGGTTTGTCCTTGACCTTGGTCAGCTTGTCCAACTAGTAATGTATTATTCAGGTATATGTGCTTCCCGACGGTTATCTAGTCTCCGATCCTTCATTAGAGGATATCTCTTTCGTTCTCGCTCCATCGTTTACGAGAAACTCCATCGCACATCTCACCTCACCTTTTCATATCGGCAAACTTTCATATGACTTGAATCATAGACCTTATCTTCCCGGCTATATTGGTCTTAACAACATTAAAAAGAACGATCATATGAACGTGATAATTCATTCGCTCTTACATATCCCACCACTTCGGGATTACCTCCTACTGTCCAATTGTCGCGGTAAAGAGTCGGAACTTCTGAAACGATTCGCCGGCCTCGCAAAGAAACTGTGGAATCCTCGTCTTTTCAAAAGCCAAGTCAGCCCGCATGAATTTCTGCAAGAAGTTAATCGAGCTAGCGGCGGAAAGTTTCGGCTGGAGCAGCAAGGTGATCCTGTTGAATTCCTGAGCTGGCTGTTGAATCGTCTCCATAAAGATATGGGTGGCACAAGGAAGCGGTATTCTAGTATGTGCTCAATGGTCAATTAATTGACGTCGCTGATTAGTATTTTTGGAAAGGCATCATTTTTTCCACTTTTCGAGGAGAGTTGCGCGCGGAAACACAACAAGTTCTAATTCGGCCAGATGCAGGAGGAAACGAGAAGCCGCGTTTTGATATTGACAGAGGTAAGCCTTCGAATGACACATGAATCTCCCGTTGTTGACACGATCAAAGATATCAAGACTACTGTTTCACCCTTCCTGTTCCTTGCATTAGATCTTCCTCCTCCTCCTCTATTTCAGGACGCCGTTGAAAAGAACATTATACCTCAAGTCAACATACATAGTGTGTTGGCAAAATATGACGGCAAAACGACACAGGTCAGTCCTAATCAGCTTATGCCATGCATTTCGTCATGCAACATCCAGGAATTTGGGGGTCAATTGCGACGATACAAATGTCAACGGTTGCCTCAATATATTGTTCTGCATTTCAAGCGCTTTACCAAGAATACTTTCGTGGAAGAAAAAAACCCCACTATTATCAACTTTCCATTGCGCAATTTGGACATGAAAGAATGTGCGTATGTCAACTTTTGTGCTTGAAGATGATACTATCTCGTAAATAGACGTTGACAATTCCCTACACGAAGCCTTGACATCATACGACCTAATAGCAAACGTCACTCACGAATCAGTGGCTGGGACGACGCGAGACAAGGAAAATACAGCATGGAAAGTATATCTTCGCGCCGCAGGAGGCGGAGGCGAAAACGAACGCTGGTTCATGATCCAGGATTTGATTGTTGAAGAAACGAGGAAAGAGATGATCTTCCTTGGAGAAGCCGTGTTACAGGTGCGTGCAACATTCGTTATTATCTCAGAGTAACAGATAATCACATCAATGGCAGATCTGGGAGCGACAGAACAAGGGAGCTAAACTAAATGGGGAAAATGGAGAGAGTATGGAAATAATTAGATGAAAATGATGCTTCTACCAATACAGTGCATAAACCCGTCTACTGTTTGCTGGTAGTGGTATTTGACGGGCCCTTTAATGCTTCAGGAGTCCCAGACGACGTGTCGTTTGATGATACCAGGCTGTGCATGTAAGAATCGCACGTCAAACTCATCCCTGGGCAACTCACTCCTCGCGGCCAGCTTCTTTGAACAAGGGCTTGAATATGTATATTCCAGAAATAACACCTATTAACTGTGACGTCGTATCACCTCACCGCTAAAAAAACGAACCTGTTGCAGCAGCCACGCAATAGGATATGACCTGACGAGAGCGATACATGGAGGAGATTTGTGGCGACGTGTAACTGGGTAAAAGATTCGATCTCCGCGCCTATGATGGCGATAGACAAAACCGACTTGATGTATCGTGTACGTTACAATCCACTACACAAGATTACAGTAAATCAGGACTACGAAGATGAATGGATAACAGCTGAGGGCGGATTTACTTCTTCTCTGCTCTGAGCTTCTGTTGCGAGCTGTCAGCGAATGTGATTTATCGAATCATCGTTTTTTTACCTGTAGAGCTTGCTCAGCAGCGATCTGCTTTGCTGCACTCTTAGTGTACCCGGAACCAAATCCTTTAACAACTCCACCAACTGGTTGTTTCATAAGTCAGTCATAAGTATTTACGACGGACAAAATAACCCACCCTTGCATTCGATGTGCCATTGCAAGGCATGGCAAGGACCACTACTAGACTCGCCCCAACTGAGCAGATGGCTCTCATGTCGTTCTTGGAGGTCTTTATCCTAGTCATTAGCGGAGCTTTCTCTATTAAAATGACCCACAATTATTTAGACGTGTAACGCTTGGTGCTGAAAAGTGTAAGTTTGGACGCGATACTAAGAAACGGTGAAACGCTCACTTGTAGACATGGTCATGTTTGTGGGTGCGTGAAGGTTCAGGTTTTACAAGGCCTTTTAATCCTCCAGATACACAGTCCTAGAAAGGGAGTTGTGGCAGAAAAGCTCAAAACGCCTTAAACCGTTTCATTTCCGGCACCTTTCCGTGGTCAAGGGACATTGTTATATCGGTTAGCACGGGTATATGTCCATCAAAATTTCCCAGAGTCTCTAGCAAGAATGATGATAAAAGGATATATCAGCAGGCCTCAAAACATGGACATAAAAAAGACAAACATCCATTACTGGCATAATCATGGCTCTGGATTGATGAAAATTTAATTTTGTGGTCCCCTGATTATGACATCCTTGAGCAACGAAACGCTGAACGGAGCAAATGACAGCGGAAGTATCATGCTACCAGGACTTGATGGAATGAGATAGGAATCCGGACCAACGCGAACCCCTCGATAAGAATGTGTGATTTTTTTGAAAAACATCATCGCGCACTGGATCCTGGCCGAACTGGCTACACTACCAGGAACAACTAGCGGCTGCTGTTCATAACAAGTGAGTGACAGATGTACAACCGGGCTGAAGTATCATCAACCGCTACCCATCACGGTTCCGAGCCGAGTCTGCCTTCCAGCTCCCCTTGCACGGGTCCTGAATAATCACATCTACGGTATCAGAATAAAGCATGACATTTCGCTTGCATTGAACATTGGCCCCATCGTTCTATTTAGGCACGCTGCAGCCTCTAGCAAAAAAGGTTGTGACGGACCCCACTCACCGTTGCTTCTGATGAGGTCATTTTTACCTCAGCGCCGCTGATACCCATGGTCTGGTATCATATCTGATACGCTCACGGGCGCCATGAACGGCCGTCCTGCCGTTCTTAAGTACCGCTGGTTTCTAAACGGCATGTCAGCTCCTATCGGTTATTAATTGTTGATAAATATTCGCACGTTGAACATGAACCAGCGCAGATCAGTTTGGCTCTTAAGTTGTCGACAGCCAAAATGCACGAATCGCCAACCGGGGTCAATTAGTTACACAGGCATAGTCACCGGATTGTGGGCTTCAAGCAACACAAAAACATCCGAAGACTATGGTGCTTCGATCCACAAGCAGCTCATCAAAATTAAGTGATCAATTCTCGGCATATGAAAATCGATAGAGCCCATTCGCTGAGACCTGTTGCTGATTGCACCTTGCCTTCCTATTTCAACGGCTTACTCGGGCATCATTCCGTGTCCACAATTGGGACGGTGAATATAGACTGAACCCGATATTAGCGGGGGTACCACAGAAAAAGCAGGCCTCCAACGACCGGTATGCGCCATTTAAATTCAATGATGATAATAATTGAGATCATGGGCTCGCATATTTCCGAATGGCTCCCGCTTTTCTGGGACAGGAATTGTTCTTGTCAGTGGAAATTTGCAGAGTAATTCTCCGTGTCATTCTGCAGTGTCAACCATGCTGAAAAGGACAGCCGGAAGGGAAAGCTATATCGGAGACAAATCCAGGGAGCTGTCAGATGTACAGGCACCTGATAATCGCTGCGCTGAATCACCTGCAAGGTCTGAAACACATCTATTATTTGGGAACGTCGGTTCGTCACGAAAAGTCGACAGCTGAGCATGTGCGTCGAAACATCACAAGGTCGACGATGAAGGTGTTATCCGAGTGACGTGCAATCATGAAACACGAATTGTGTCCGTTACGACAAGGCAGCAAGTGGACAGACAAGGGTAGAAGTGAATAAGCACCGGCAGGGAATCTGAAAGCGAAAGATGGATGATTTATTGACAGCGACAACAATGATGAAAGTTGGGTATTGCGGAGATAGCGCACAAGTAAAAGGCAGAATTACTCCGTTTGCCAGGTGAGTATGAAATACGCGAAGCTGAGAACCGTCGTTGCGCGTCTTCAAAGACTCGGCGCCACTGCCAGAAGGGAGCGGAGTTCAAAATGGCAAAGCGTGATTCCCATCAGCAGCGCCCAACCGTTCTTGCAACCACTCACCACCTTCCCACCCTTCCCCTCCGCCCCCTCCCGTGAGTACCATCTGTCTGACTCAGGTCCCTACCCCGCCCTCATATCCAACACAGGCTTCCTCAATCATGTCGCAAGGTCAGGCCGACATTCAGGAACGGATCGCTGCCGCTCGACGCGAATCCGAAAGTCTGAAGGAGAAAATTCGCGCCAGGAGAGAGTCGTCGGCGGACACGAGCTGTCGGTCCACTCCCCCTGCCGCCCAATTTTGACTGACTAGACTTTTCAGTGCGAGCCATGGCCGCAGAAGTAGATTCGCTACCCCGCATCGTCATGCGCCAACGGCGCATTCTTAGGGGTCATCTCGCAAAAATTTATGCCATGCACTGGGCTGGTGACAGAAGACATCTTGTCTCCGCCTCGCAAGACGGCAAACTCATTGTTTGGGACGCGTATACAACAAACAAAGTTCACGCTATTCCACTGAGATCAAGTTGGGTCATGACTTGCGCTTATTCTCCCTCTGGAAACTTTGTCGCATGTGGTGGCCTGGACAACATCTGTTCCATCTATAGTTTGAACAACGCTAACAATAGGGACGGCTCCAATACCAGAGGCGCTCGTGAATTGAGCGCGCACTCTGGCTATCTTAGCTGTTGCCGATTTCTCAATGACCGCCAGATAGTGACGAGTTCTGGGGACATGACATGTATGCTGTGGGATATCGAGGCTGGAGTGAGAGTAGTTGAGTTTAGTGACCACACCGGTGATGTCATGAGGTATGTCGCGGTGAATGGCTACTCTTATGTCTGACTTGCAAGCTGTGCAGCCTCTCACTCGGACCCAATCAGAATGTTTTCGTATCAGGCGCCTGTGATGCAACAGCTAAACTTTGGGACATCCGAAGTGGACGGGCTACACAAACCTTTACTGGTCATGAGTCTGATATTAATGCGGTGCAGTACGTCGTTTTAGTCCTTGGGCCATCAACCTTGGTTAAAAGCAGTTAGATTCTTCCCAAATGGTGATGCCTTTGCAACAGGCTCAGATGATGCATCTTGCCGTTTGTTTGACATAAGAGCTGATAGGGAGCTTAATTCTTTCACCCACGACAATATTTTATGCGGCATCACATCTGTTGCTTTCTCCATCTCTGGTCGCATTCTTTTCGGCGGATATGATGATTGGACTTGCAATGTCTGGGACACCCTGAAAGGGGAGCGCGTCGGTGTATTGACTGGCCATGAGAACCGCGTCAGCTGCTTAGGGGTCAGCGTTGATGGTATGGCGCTATGCACGGGTAGTTGGGACAGCACTCTTAGAGTAAGTGTCGATATGCAGTCCTTTTTTTCTGCGCACATACTGATTCCTCCCAAGGTCTGGGCATAGCCAACATGTCATGATGTTTTGTATACCACGGTCAAATCCTTTTTTTCTACAAGCAGGCCAGGGTTTACCCTGACTCCAATACCTACTCGCGGACATACGACAGATAGTGTATGACGCCAAGAGTCGCTCATTTTAATTCCATTCGTGCCACATCGTTTTTTTTTTTTGGCTACTCTACCATTCTCTGCTCGGTAGTCTTCTGGATCCTGTACATATTGGTGCAAAACGATATCATTCTGGTTGGATTTATTTCCCAATAAGGCAATTCTTATAGGCACTCCTGCAGTCATGTCTGAAGACGATAGAGCTGCAAAGGCAGCTCGGGCAAAAGCCTTGGTGCAGTCTATTTGTCCCATTCATACCCTCATATTAACTACGCCAGCTCAATCGCAGACGGCAACAGAAGGCAGGAGCTGGCCCAGAGCCAACGGTTCCACCCTCACGAACAGAGTCTCCGGCACCGTCGGAGCAGCCTGATAATGACAAAACTCGTGATCCTGCTGAACTGTGAGGCGTAGTATGCTTCGAGTTGAACGTCAGATTAATGTTTGCAAGGACAGTTTCTCGAGGAGGGATGCAGATGCATCATGGATATCCTCATTACCACATCCCACCTCTCCACCGGCGCGCAGCATTCATGTGGCTCCTCGTCAGTCTGTAACAAATGGTCAAGGCAGTTCGCCTGTTGATATCATGAAACATGGATCAACAGCCTCACACGCGAATCTTGAGCACCTTAAGGATATAGAGTCGAGTGAGCATCAGTAAAACTGAAGATAACAAAGTCGTTAACTTGCGAATTCAGAGTTACATGGTGTGGAGGCAGAACTGGAAGCAGAGCGGTCTCGTTTTCAACAATCTGTGGCCCGACAGGAGCAAGAACGTCACAGATTAGAGTCGATACTCGACAATGAACGGCAAACTGTGTCACTTCTTGTTTCAGAGAAGTCCAATCTCGCCGCGGAGTTGCATCGTTTGGGCGGCATGGAATCTCGTGGGTCAACGCTTGTTTTTTCTCGCCATGAATTAATCAATGATGACTAGGTGCACATGAGTTTGAGAGTATGCTAACTGAAGAGCAAAAAAAGTCTAGGTCTTTAGAGACGCATATGACTCGACTTCAATCGGACTACGGAATCGCGTCAAACCAGCTACGCCGTGCTGAAACAAGAGAGAAGGAGCTCGATGAACAATGTCGAGATACGGTGGGTTTAGTCTCCGAACAAGGGTCTGCTTTCTGATGCAATTCATCAGGAACGACAGTTACAGCTGGCAAACGGCACCATCGTTGAATTGCGAAAGGATCATGAAGATTCCCAACGTCGCGTGCGAGAACTTGATGAACAAATTCAAAGTGATGATCGTGTTGAACTTTTGGAGGAATCTCTCAAGAATACCCAAGATCGAGCCGATGAATTGGAGTTTCAGTTGTCGAAATTAAGACAAGTAAGCATGTAATGCTTTGCGAGACCAATTCCGACTAAATGTTGTGCAAGTCACAATCCACTCTAAGATCTGAACGGGATGAACTAGAGCGACAATGTCACGCATTTCAAGAAAAGGAGTTGGACCTGGAACAGAAGAATGCGGGCTTGCACGAAGAATACACTGAAGTAATGCAAGAATTGGCTGAAGTAACATTGGAAAGGGATAATCTCGTCTCTGAAAAAATATCACTTCTGTCTCAGGCTGACAAGACAGAGCGCTCCGCCCAAGAATTAAGAGGAATGCTTGATCGCGCATCTTCTGAGTTAGCTGTTCAAGCAAGGCAACTTCAGACAGTTAATGGTGACCTACGAGCTGCAACTAGGCGCGCCGAAGAGGCCGAAAAAATACAAAAAGACTTACAGCTAGAGGGAACGAATCTCATGCGTTCCTTGGATGGGATGCGGCCAAAAATGATCGACCTCACGTCAGAAAAGTTGAACCTGACCGAAAAGGTTGAAAGCTTGCAACGAGCTTTGCGAGGCTATGAGGGTATCGTAGATGAACTCAAGTCTTCGCTAAACGACGCTCGTAGCGAGGCCGATGTAACAAACAAGGAATGGCAGCAAAAATGGTCACAGCGAGAGAATGAACGCGCTGAAATGGCAGCTGCATTGGAAATGCAAACAGCGCATGCGGGGTTGCAGGATCAGTTTGAAAACACATTGCGAAGTTTGCGCAATCTAGAGAGCCAAAATGCTACGCAGCATCAAGAGCTCGTTCGGAAGTCAAATGAGATTGAAAATCTAAATGCCACGGCTGCAAGCCAGAGAGATGAACTTTCAGCATTGAGAGAAGAGTTGGAGGCACAACAGTCAGCTGAGGTATGTTTTACGCCTTTCCAACGGGAAGTTTCAAGTGAAGTAAGCTTGTCGCAGGACCAGCTCCAGAACTTGTTGGATTACGCCAGGGATGAGATTGAATCGTTGAGATTTGAATTACGTGCTAAGGAAGAGGAATACGAACGAATGAAAAGCCATGCGGCGACGATCGACGATCCGTTGAACAATGGGTTCGTTACTACTCTCAAGCAGCAGCACGCCCTGGATCTTTCCGCAGCGCAGTCCCAAATCAAAGCTCTTGAAGATTCCGTGTTCAATGCCGAAGCAAAGGCTCATACACACCAGCAGCAGATCGTATATCTGGAAGACCAACTTAGACACGCTCGTTCAACGTCCCACATCAACAGGTCGTTCTCTAGATCCCCCGTCCCGTCGCGACCTGCGAGTAGGAACGAGATCGATCTGCGTCGGTCCTCACTTGGCTCCCATCGAGCTGTTAATCCTACCGCATCCCCATTGTCGCGAACAGTAATGGATCATGAATTGTCACTTGAAACCGTTCATAAACGTAAAATCAGCCTCAGCATGTTGAAAGCTCGGATACAAGGCGAGATGGCACAGCCTCCTTCACGAGCCCTATCTCCAGTTAACTCCTTGCGAGGCGGCAGTCGATCAGCATCACCCGCCGTTGAGCATCGTCATTCACAGTTTTTAGACGACTCGCATGTTTTCTGGTGTAGCTCATGTCGTGGAGATCTGGTTATTCTGTAATAGGATCAACTTATATCCTACATTTTACATCGGTAATTGCGCAATGAACAATGTTATTAAGGGAGAGGAGTAATGTGATAAAGAGGATCGGTAACCCATAAATAATTGGTATCTACAATAGATCATATTAACAGATATCCTTACGTTTGATCTTTAGATCTCGAAGCCTTTGCAATAAGTCCTTCAAGTCTTATGAGAGAAAAACAAACATATTTATGAATGAGACATACTTCGATTTCATCAGCTTGCAGTGTCCCGCGATTGCGTTCATGCTCTAGGCCGCTCTCGATACTCTCCAGCACATCGTTGATGAGTTCGCGGTAATCAACACCGAAAAAGTGCGTCAACTTTGCAGCCCTACGTCGACGCAATTGAAAATCAGTCATTTCTGGGTTGGGGGATGTGACACTAAATTCTGAGGGTATCGATACCATAGACGTCCGCGTAGGAAGGGACCGACGCCGATCTGACTTGGCAGAAGATGCGTTGGAAGCACGTCGGTCCTTCGATCGAGGGGACGGCAAAATGGGAGAAGTCGGCGTAGTTGGCGAATAGTCACCACCATTGAGATATTGGTGTAGTTCAGCCAAAGATGCTTTGTCATCCTAATCAATTCAAGAGTTGAGAATCATGCAAAATCAGAGCAATAGCACTCACTCGGTCAAGGATATCATGCAGAGAATTCAAGGAATGTTGATAATGACTATAAACTTTGGATCTTCCTTTGCTTTTTGCGATCAACGTGGACCAAACGGTGACGGAATCATGCAGCGCATTACCGTCTTTAGGCAACAAATCTTGACTTGATTCGGAAGACCCAGGCCTCGGCTCCTTCTTGATTTTGCATTTTGTATATGCGGTCCTATTCAAATTTCGTTGATAGGACAGGGCACCAATATCACCGATGGACGGCTCTGAAGGAGAAGGAATATGTCGAGTGTGATAAAGTGTTTGTGGCGGTGCCACACCAAAGACCTATGTTAATTATGGTAACCAGCGAACCAACAAGCGTAATTGGGTTGAGCTTACCTTTTCCATCTTTTGCGCTCGCTTGACATTAATGGCTTTTTCTCTGTTGCCTAGATCCGCCTTGATCCTATCAGTATTGTTGGTCTCGGGCACGTAGCTGCTTCTTCGCCTCATCCATGCCTTACGAGGAATTTCATCATGTCCAGAGGGAGGAGACATTGTTTCAGGTGGTAGCGACGAGTCTGGATCGTCGAGACCAAGAGCAAGAGAAGCGGGGACCCGGGAACCAAGGAAACGGTGAAGCTTTGCGAGCGTCTCCCTTTTCCGTCTTCGTTCTTCCTCGGCGTGGGCCTCCGGAGGGAGATTGTCGGAGAAAGATACAGATGAAACAGAACACCGGTGACGACCGGCTCGTGGAGTAGCAATGATAGCCGAAAAATCATCCTCATCGGATAGATCTATGAATGAAACAGGCGAACGTCCATCAGTAGCCGTCGCATCAGCTGACGTGCTGCCCATCGTAAGAGGCAATGAATGTCTTCTACTTGGAAACCCCGGCAGACGCGGCGACGTGACAGTTGGCGGCCGTGACGCCAGGCCATGGCGCAGGACCCCGGCCTCAGGTGTCTGGCCAAACACATGGGCAAGCTTTCTGGACTTTCTGACTAGATCCGCACGCTTGTTTGTGTCAAGAAGATTGGTCGTGGGCGGGCGCGAAGGAGATCCGTGGCGGCTTTTCGACGGAAGGTCAAACGGTAGATTCGGTGAGTCAAACTTCAGAGATGGCGAATTGGGAAGGTCGTTGGCGTCATCATTCGTGAGTTTAGAAAAAGTGGCATCCGACTGAGTAGGTGAGAAAAAATCAATAAATGAGTGACGGTCGTTGGCGGGGCTCGGATGGTCAGCGGGAGAGGAGAGATTGAGGAAGTTGAACATGGAATCAGCACGGGGCGACAAAGGCAGGATGCTGATGCGAAGACGCCTGTCGTGCCCGTGGGAACCAGATTGCTTTGCCTCTGTCTTCATTCTTTGCCAATCCTTGTCTGCGACGGTGGGTTTTAACTGCTGCGGCGGTGGCAGCTGCGTTTCATCACTGGACGTAATCTGTTCAGAAGTCACGTCAATCACGACATCCCGTCCCTGCAACCCGAAACCCCTTGGCGTGGTCCTTGATGAGCCACATCCGGCTAATAGTATTTCCTGCAGCGTTGGTGCTGGGTTGATGAACGGATTCGACTCTGAAGAACTCGTGCCCAATGACATCTCCACTTCTCGCCTTCGTTGAGCCTCATCATTGATTGCCAGCAGCTCATCAGAGATTGATTTGGCTCCCCTTGGGTGTCTTGGTGGTGGTGGAAGACTGGTTGGTGGTGTTGGCGTCAACGGCTGACCTGGCAACAGGGCTTTGTCATTTCCGTTCGATGAGTTTTTGACGTCGCGATGGCGTTCTTCAAATTCGAGCAATGCGTCCAGATTGGGAGATATCATGAGTGAATGCGAATGCTTGAGTTTGGGTGGAGAGGTTGACTTTCGACTTGCCGATTGGCTCATATCATGGGCGCGTATCTGCAATGCGAATAAGCATGGAGTGTGAATGATTTTTCTGTTTCAGTTACCCCCCGAGTCATTTGCAAATGAGACAAGATGATGGTCTGCGGACGAGAATCCTAAATTAGCCTCGTATTCGGTCAACCTGGTTACCATGTTGTCGGTTCCTCCCTTGATTCTTATGTTAGTCGACTCACGTCTCAAATGCTACAGCTTCGCGTCGAAGTACGTGTCAATGATGACCTAGTCTGCTGTGTTATTGTGCAAATGTATTTGCGCGTATACTGTTCTATGGAGTTCCCTAGACCTTAGCAACGTTTTTTGATCGGACCAAGTAGCAACGTAACAAATACGGTCACCACCTTAAATACCTAGTCTGTCTATCTGACCCTGCGAAATAGATAATGAACCATGCACATATAATACAAAGTGTTGCGACGAGGAGAGCCTAAGTAGACGTCTGTATGCGGCGTGGAGGTAGAGGAGGTGGCGTTGGAGCAGTGGATGACTTGGGGATACTAGCCTCTAATCCATCTTCACATCCAAGACTTTCCTGGGACGAAAGTCCAGAGCTTTCTGACTGCGCCCACAGCTGTAAATCATCATCCTTTGACGCGGATGTCACAGTGTCCGTCGAAGATGTTAGAATGTTGGTCGGATTAGGAATAGATACTGGATTGGAGCGAGGCGGTAGAGGAGGCGGTATTGTTGGATGTTCTGCACCTGGGCCAAGTGTCCGTGGTGCGACATCCTCATTAGCGTCTGAAGCTCCGGATAGGGCATCAATTGAAGCTAGAGAAGATTCAGGATCCGTTGATACAGGACTCTTCATCAATCGGCGATAAATAGAATTGATCGTCGGGTTGTTTTTAGATTTGTCAGAGGGTGCAACGTATCCCAACGCCATGACCTCGCCTCGATGACTGGCATGTATTCCTGGTATGGTCATGGTTTTACCCTGAGGCTGGATGAATATGGGAGTATGATGATCTTCCACAGGTGGGTCATCCATCTCAGTCGTTGGGCGGCCCCGAGAGAGAGACCGTCTCTGCCTATTTTCCGGAGGGCTCGGAGGGACAGACAGTGACGAGAGCCCTTGAAGATCTTTGTCCTTGTTGATTGAAGCATCCAACACATCGGGCACCTCATTTCCGAACGCCCCTCTAGCGATGACCTCGGTTATGCTGGGTGATGTTATTTTTCCTCTTCTTTCAACAACAGCAGCTCTGACGTCTGCATAGCTGGTACGAACGGTGCCACTAGTGCTGTCCTTTGCATGAATGTCCGAGGAATCTGTAGACTCCCGGTTGGTTGCAGGCACATTCCAATCTTTCCTGAATCCCCAATTTACACCCAGTTTACGCACCACTTCTTTCGCGGAGTCTTTTAATGCCTGTCTGTCTCTGGTTCGGAATGTAGACAATAACGAGCCTGCAGTCGGAGGGCTAGATGGTGTGCTTATCGTCGATGCAGCGTCCGATGTTCTGCGTGATACAGAGCGCTCAAGGGTACTTTTTGTAGAATCCGCATAATCATTGCCAAGATGTGCATCGCGCAGCGATTGTCGGGATAAAGAGCGTTCGGGAGGAGCGACGAACGGTCTCAACTGCGTGGTATCTTCAGCATCTGGGGCAGGGTCATTCGAAACCATATCTGTCATCCCATCCCTACTTCTTGACGACTGGGCACTTGTTGACGTAACTTTGTTGGGCGCTCGGCCT
This sequence comes from Amanita exitialis, assembly GCA_023014455.1. Taxonomy (NCBI): domain Eukaryota; kingdom Fungi; phylum Basidiomycota; class Agaricomycetes; order Agaricales; family Amanitaceae; genus Amanita; species Amanita exitialis. The sequence continues at coordinate 900,223 of JAEBUR010000002.1, forward strand.
CTCATGTCCCCATTCATAGCTTGGCTGTTACCACCGTCTAGTGATTGACCAACAAGTAAAGACGATTCATCTATTGCCGGGTTCGAGAACCATGAACGGCGACGGCGTGGTTGTGTAACCTCATTGAACAGCCCGACCGTTACATGTTCTTGAGAAGTCTGAGCATCAGTCAAGGTGGCTGCTGCAGTTATACTTTGACCAAGAGAATCACTCTCCCCGCGGCCCTCCGTCGCATCTGCACCAATATTCTGCGATAATGGTGGAATCGTATCTTGTGTCTCTGCGTCAGGTGCAGAGGATATGGTTGGCTGTATAGTAGTCACCGCTACTCTCGTCTTACGACAAGCATCTGCCCAGATACCACCTCGACGAATGTATAATAAACTCTCAAAGAAGGATATGTCATCCATGCTTGGCAACACCACTGATTCTTGTATCTGTGACAAAACTTATTTCTTGTACCTCGAAAGTCAAGGAAATACTTACAATTTCTTTCAAGCGCGATTCTATGGTGCCTAAAATCATGCTCCAGGTTATTTGGCGGTCGCTCACCACCGGCTCAACGTCGAGGACGATTCTCGGCATCTGGGTAAACGCATACCAGATACGATTGCTTGGCGGTCTCTTCACTTTAATTAGCATGTTCCCTTCGATTTCTCTCAGTATGGCAGCCAGAACGAGTTTGACAGTATATGTCTTCAATCGGGCGCCCAAGTTGATCGTTGCCGTAGCCTCAATAGTGATGCGCACTTCACCCTTGTACCGCGCATGTACTTCTATGGAAGCGTCACCTTCCTTGGTAAGTTCCTTCAGCATAGGTTTACTGAAGGTTGGAGCCTTGTCCCCAACAGACACCTCTGTAACCACAATGTCGGATAGGAAAGTAGGGCGCTTAACCTTGGAAAGTTTCTTCATCAACCTGCCAATTATGAATGATTCCAAGATGTGCGTGCGGTAGTAACTGAAGAAGATGCGTCCAATAAGAGCATTGAACCACCGCATCGGGATGACATCAGGTTGCTCGTCCAGTGTGGCTACGAGATATTCCATGTCCGCGGGTTCAAAAACGGCTTTTAGAGGTTCTAAGGTTGGAGTTTGAGCTGGACATTCCGAAGTGTGGACAAGCGCGAGATACCAATCTTCCATATCAGTGTTTGAACGGACGAACATGAACCAGGGCGCAGCAATATCGTCGGGTTTCCTTTCCCGTTCAAGCGATCTCTCTCTGTGTCTCTCCTTCTTCCTCGGTGTAGTATCACATTGTTCCACCTTGGCCTCCGGATCCTCCTTCTCATGTTTCGCATCTCTCGAAACGCCCGGTATGGTTTTGCCTGGCGATGATGGCTTCGGCCTGATGCAGATGGCATTGCGCCTGGCAAACAATTCTCCGTCCAAAAGACCTTCTGGATATACGATTACATCATAACCGCTGAGCTCGATGGCCGCTTCACATTCAGTCATTTCTTCATCCTCGTACAGGTAAAGAACTTTGCCCTTTAGGACGACATACCACATGTCTTTTGGCCTCGACCTTTTTGGGTCCTTCGTCCGCGCGTCTAAAAATGTGCGCATGAAATTGACGTAACCAGTGTCGTTGGGCTGCTCCTCGAAGGTACGTCGTACGATGAGCCAGCCCTTCCGTGTGCGAGGCGTGTCATTTGTTTCAAGAGACACACGTCCATCTGAAATACTTTTGTCCAGTTCCTCCGCCCCTGGCTTATCCTTGCCGCGTTTGGACGACTCCGCTGCATTGACGATGGGCACAGACGTATAGATGGTGTAGAATATGATACCCGCTAGGACGAGGGGGATGAATGTGATACCTCCCAAGACATATGCATAGAAGAGACCCGTGAGGGACATGAGAGGCCAACAAGCACGGCGACGTGGAGGTAATGCTGACCGCACGTGGGTAACAAGCCATATATGGCAAGCCTTTACTGCGACTCTACAATCGTCTCTACCAATCTCCCCAAAGCGTCCGCAGAATCGCTCTCCGGAAGCAACCGCAAGACCTCCCTTGCTTTATCTGCATATGTCCGAGCAAGATTCCTTGTCCGCTCTACCGCCGAAGAGACGTGCACTCTTTCAAGGACCTAACAGAACAAAACAAAATCAGAAAGGAAGTCAAATCGTCCAAGGCATAATTCCTACACGCTCAATGTCATCATCGTGTGTCAAATATCGGCTGACGATAGGTAATAACTCTGGGTGTTCTTCCAAAGCGTACAGCGCAGGTGCGGCGGCTATGCCTGGTTGCACCCGACCGAATTTGAAATCACTTGCATCATCCATCAGCTTTAAAAAAGGTAAATATAATTCCGGAAACGGGAATTCAAACTTGGACGAACCTGTTTTGCAAAGCCTACATTGCGTCCATAAACATACGCCACTTCCTTCACCACTTCACCATCTTGGCACCCACCCAGTACTACAGACGCCCTTGCACCTTTGGCCATGAGACTTGCGTTTTTGAAATATATCTTCTTCAAGTACAGGTCCCAAGCATCTGAGACTGATGCTGGACCGCGGACCGAACCTAATTTTGGTGTCTTGACTCCCTTCATCCGCAGCATTTCTCCCTCCACAAGGTTTGATATGATGCCTGACACAAGTTCAACGACTTCGTTCTCTCCAAGGCGAGGTAACACTGCGCTGGCACGTCCTAGCAAGAAGTCACCCCCGAGTATGGTTAATTTATCTCCCGTCCCATTTGATATGACATTGGAATCATCGTGTACTTCATCATGCAACAGTGATGCTATATGCACCATTTCCATTATTTGAGCCAACCGAATCTGTGAGGGTAATATGACAGGTGTTGTGAAAGGCGACAATGCAGAAAGCCGGGCGTTCAAGGGGGCTTTGCTCGGACGAGTTGGACTTTGTATCTGGAATACAGAACTGAACGACGAGGTGTGATCTGGCATTGTGGGGTGCCAGTCACGCAAAGTACTGGGATCATGCAATGCATCGTCAGTTATAGTTCCTTGGCCCGTGATACATTCATTATGTGCTTCCCGTATCTTACGTCTCCAATTCCCGCCGAGCCCATTTGTCGCGCGCGAAAATAGTAGGATAAGCAACGAACGCAGTTGAACGGATGGCTGAAGGAAGAAGCATTCTGCCATGTCATGGAGGCCCGGATGAGCAGTGCCTAACAGGTTGAGGAGGCGTTCTCGAATTTGAGTCAGCTCGGAAGAAACGAGCGCGAAAGGATCTGAACGGGTTGCATGAGTGACAGTGATTGGGACGTGTTCCGGATGTTGTCGCGACTGTTCAGCCTTGTGCGCAAGAAGGGTGTGCCTCCGTGGTTTAGGCATGATGACACGACATCCCTGCGAGAGACCGAGCGAGCATCGTCGCATAACGTTGCAGAGTCCCCCGTAGGGTCGCCGTTGAAGTTGCAGAGGCAAGCGATAACCGTACGGAGATAGTTGTTATTTGACTCCAGCTACTACTACACACAGCGTACTAATCATCTCAATGGTGCCAATGCGTTCGCGGCTGTCTGGGTCGATGTCAATGTTGCTGTTCTTGGTTCGGCCAGGGCCTCTCGGTACTTTCTGAGCGGCTTCCCCAGAAGACCCCCAAGTGTCTTGCTCTTAATCGCAAAATTACCGCCAGCAACGCGTAACAGAGATCGTGACCTACTCTTGTATGAAGCTCCCCCCAGTCGACGTCTGCTGTCGCGTTGAGCGCGACCAATAACACAGGCTGAGGGTCGTGCGACTGCAAACCGGGTGGTGAAACGTCCTCCTCGGTGGCCTCTACAGGAGCGACTGCAATTCGTCCCATCTAATTTTTAAAATAGTAAGCAACGGCGGGACAATCCCATCGCACTTACCTCGCTATCAACCATTCCGAAACCACGATGCCTAGTTTCTCGCCATATTTCCCCGCTTAAACCCACGAGTACTCGTATCTCATCCTTCGGCCTTTCATAACAACATGCAGAAGACACCAATTCCCCTGCAGGGGTCAACAGCACCGCTGTATGTAAATGTGGATGAGACAAGATTTGTGAAAGTAGCTGATGCAACGTCGAAAGCACCAACATGGCCAGCCTGGCAAACATTCCCACAAACCACTACCTAACATGTCGTTGGGACAAATGTCACAACACGGATGTAGATAGTTAGATTACGGTCAATAATCCAGAGTTCAGAAGCAGAATGAACTCGCGCAAAAGAAACGATATAAAGATAGCTACATCGAGTCATTTTCTAGTACAAGGTCAAATAGCCCGCAAGGGTCGATGTTATTCACACATACAGGAAATCATTGTTTTCCGGTGTTCTGGGACTGCTATGGAACTCGTTATTAATGAAGCCAAATCTGACGAGACCAGTATGTTCACCAGATAGCTCATTAGTTGCTGATACTGAGGACTTGCGTTCGCAGCTGCTCCTGGAGGAGAATTCATAACTTGATGAGGAATCCCATACTGGGACGTCAGTGGTGTTTGCCTTTGGGCAGATTGCAGCAATGCTAATATATTGGGTGGCAATCCGCTTAAAGGAGCTTGGCTGCCTTGGGCGCCAGGAGGGGGTGGCATGGTCCCGTATGGATTGTTTGGAGGAAATGGTGGGGCGTGTAAGGGAGCCATCCCAGGTGGCGGATAATAATTGCCACTGGGAGGAGGCAAAGGAGGCATCCCTGGCATGCCAGCTGCACTACCTGGTGGCATAGGAGCGGGAGGGGCAGTTGGAGCCGTCGGAAGAGACGGTGGACCAGGCTGTGGTTGTTTTAGCGCCGCCAGAAGCTGCAATAAAATTAGCTTTCCGCGCAAAGGTGAGAGTAATATGATAAACGTTCCACATACTTGTTGCACCTTACGGGCTTGCTCCAGTCGATCATCAGTAGGCTAGTTCAACAGTTTCGTCAATATTCAACAAAGCAGACAGTGAACTTACATTGGTTGGACCGGGGGAGGGCTGGGGTGTCGCGCCGTAGCTACTTGCTCCAGCATTGATCACATATCCGTTGGTTGGTGATCCTCCATATGTACCTCGATTACCTTCAAATCTTTCATCATAACCTACCGTGCCATTTTTTGGACGATGATTAAAATCTTCATCGAAACGACCTCTACCTCGCCCATCTCGGTCTGGGCGACCATACTCCCCTCGTCGTTCATGATCGTCGTCATGTCCATGTCCACGACCTCGCCCACGCGTTTTGCCACGCCCACGCGCACCGCCGCGGAAACCCCCGCCACCGCCACCGCCACGATGGTTATCTTCCCAGTTATTCTCCCTAACGCAAGATTCATTTGTGGGATCCATTTTCACTTTGACTACCCACCTTGGGCCCGAAACGGGGCCTTCATTGGTGTCCCAAGCAAAAATGATATCCATCACCCCATCCTGGAGACCTTGATGACGCAACCTGTCATATGCCTCGTCGCATGCCTTGACCTCTCGTCAGAGGAATTATTGGCTGTAGATAAGAACAACCTCACCCTTGTATCATAAAACTCGACGTAACGAGAGCTGATGCGATAGGACGTAAGCTCGCACGCATATAGAATATTTTAAACCACCCACTCCAGTCGATCTCCAACAGGAGTTACAGATTTGACGTCCCCAAATTGTTGAAATTTACGACGAACCTCGCTATCGTCGATGGGCTGGCCAGTTGCAGAATTTCGCAGTGTGACTTGCAATGACCCTTGAAATTGCTGTAGTGATATGTTGTGAATGATGTTTCGGAAGTAATTGATGACCACAAACTTGATTTTTTTCCCGGTCCCCACCCTTACCATGATCATCACGCGGCAGGGAATAATGGACATCAATCTTCACAATCCGGATCAGATAGATTATTTGACTTTTGTAATGGTTATTCGTCTCACCGGTCTCCCGCTTATTTCAGAACCTTGTAGCCGCTCCCTCGCCCTTTCAGCTGCGCGAAGATCATACTACAGAATGAATGCATGGCACACTACCGTTGACTAAGACACTCACGTAAGTTACAAACACCATTCCTCTTGTTGATATTAGATCAAAGAAGGTTTTGATATCACCATGTTCCTCAAACATGTGTCGCACGTCTTCACTGTTCGTTTCATACTGTGGACCCATTACGAAAATTAACTTGCCAAGCCACTTTATTGCGAAGCATTCCAAGCGGAACTTGCCTTTATATTGCGTATGAATAATGTACGACAAGGTCGCTCGCGCTGAATTCGCTCCTCAATGATAGAGTCATGTACTTTACCCTCCCTTTCCCTGCGGGGTGGACGTCGGTGACCGCGGCCGAATTCCCCGTCGTCGTAAGTTGGTCCAGGGCCGTCTGGCATAAGGCAATAAGAAAATCCACCCAGTGTAACAGGGATACGAGGAGATTAAGATAACACAAAAATGTAGCAGGTCAAACTGAGAACGCGGACAAGGCATCAAGGTAATCAGTGATGTTATGGCTTTCAGTGGCTCCAGTAAGCCTCGCTCCTGGACGTGAATGGTAGAACTTCACAACTGCGCTCTCGCTGGTTATAGCTGAAGCTCATTTCGGGATGCCACTTCCGCGTGCCTCAACTCGCGATTCAGATGACGTCGATGAAGAGAATTGTTTATCACGATATCCAGTTTCAGTCTCAATTTCAAGCGCACCTTCAAATTTATAACCCTGACTGTAACTGTTCGGCGGAGCTGACGGGAATTGGGTGGGCGCAGCATAATTGTTGGCATAAAACGATTCTTGCGAAGCAGCTTGAGAATCATAATCATTGTAAGCGCCTATGTCGTTCTGAGAGGAGTCATAGGCTGCATGATGGCTCAAATTTCCATCATAACTTGAATAATTCCCGCGTCCTCGGCCAAATCCCCTTCCGCGTGTGGGACCGCCGCCTCTGTCTTGATACCGGTGCGAGCGATCGGGCCCTGGTCCAGAAAACCCTCCACGTCGAGTACCTGAACTTTCGAAGCTTCCACCATACGGATGGTGACGATTCATTACTTTCAGTTGTACAAAAGACTCTGACGGTTGATGTTACGAGACAGACTTAATGACGTGGCTGAGGATATGTAGTAGAGAGGAAGTAGCAAGTCTGTGTGGATTTGCGTCACGGAGATGTAACCGGCAGCGAGCTTAACTCAGAAATGCAAGGGACGAGCTTGTTGATGATGGGTGTGGTAGGGAGAAAGGCGGGAACGAAAAAATTGACATGGCGCAAGGTCTATCTCGGCAATTGCCGGCCTGTCATGAGGCAACAACACCGCGTATTCTGAACAGCAACCTCCATGGCTAATAAGCAGTATCAATTCAAGCTCGTCCTTCTTGGTTCGTTTGCCTTCTATCCTCTTCACCAGCGCTTATCATTATCCATTCCTCCAGGCGAGTCCGCAGTGGGGAAGTCTAGGTATGTAACTCGGTTCAACCGACCGCAGCGCCTTCACATACTACCCTAGTTTGGTTCTGCGCTTCGTTAAAGACCAATTTGATGATTACAGAGAAAGCACGATTGGAGGTAACCTTCACTAGAGATCTCTCATTATCAATGGATCACGACCCGTCTTTAGCCGCATTTCTCACTCAAACGGTGACGTTGGAGGATCAAACAACTGTTAAGTTTGAAATATGGTGAATTAACTCTCGATAACCTATTTCCATAATTCACTCTACTCTTAGGGATACTGCTGGTCAAGAGCGATATAAGGTACGCCGATTCAGTGCTCAGATACTCATTTGCTAACTCATTCATAGTCCCTTGTACGTCAACGTGACATGTCACTGCACGCCATTCCTGACGTCTTTTGCAGGCTCCCATGTACTACCGCAATGCCAACTGCGCAGTTGTTGTATACGACATCACCCAAACCGCTTCCCTAGACAAGGCCCGAACTTGGATTCGAGAATTGCAGAGACAGGCAGATCCATCGATAGTGATTGCTTTGTGCGGTAACAAGCTAGACTTGGCTGCACGTAGACAGGTGTCGCAAGAAGAGGCGAAGAAATATGCCGAGGAAGAGGGATTGATGTGGGTGGAAACCAGCGCAAAGACAGGGGAAGGTGTCGCAGATGTTTTTACTGCGATTGGTTCGTTAATTCGTTGGTCTTGCACTACTTATCTAATGTATCGATCATGACAGCCAAGAAGCTACCTCTTACTTCTCCGTCAGCAAGGACAGGTGCAGGCCGAAGCGCAGCGGGGTCTAGGACAGGTGTTGACTTGAACAAGCAAACCTCTTCGCAGGGACAGAATGAACCCTGTAACTGCTGAGTACTCATACTCAAGTTCATGTCTCGTATGTGTCTAGCCTTACTCTTTTGAGACTGCCTTCTTCCTCTGTAGTCTATTTGGATGACATTCTATTTTGGACGCTCGTTTACAATACATATCAATATTCCGCAACGGATTCAGTGCTTCATCGAACGAAAGAGTATACGCACATCCTCCACAACCATGCCCCGTTAATACGTTTTTCCGACTGCCAAATCCTGAACATTACTGCTGTAAGATTCTCAGAACCAGAAATTAATCCAAATGCGATTGGTTCATCCTCTTTTGTAGAGGTCCTAGATCGTCATACTTCATATGGCGGCTACCGTTGGCTAATAAGTGCACTGATCCCAAAATAGGCGATGTTGGCGAGGGCATGGTATGTGGATGAGACAAAGGGACAGATGGCCTGCAGCTCCTCCACCCAGGGCACGAGATAATAATGCACGCAAGAGCGACCCCAAAATCGAAAAGTTTCTTGAAACTTCAACCAGGGACTGATCTGATGTAATTGCAAGTCTTTAGGTTCATGTAGCAGTAGTAGCTCATAATATGAGTGATCAGTGACCGTGGGAAACGCAGCTACGTGACGAGAACGACATGGTGCCTTGGAACGGAGCGAAAGCAAAAGTGAGCCTGTTGCCGCCATAATATTGGTTTGCTAAGGCGACTGTAGGTTCAGCTTCGGTAAGGCCAATTCAACTGTATCACGTCTATCAATAGCATGTAGTTTATCAGTCCAGCGGCTGAGAACACTTCAACAAAAGAAGGAGGCGCAAGCAAAGGCAGCACGCAGAGAGATCGCAACATTGTTGGAGAGATCAAAGACAGAAACGGCCAGAATCAAAGTAGAAGCCTGTGCGTGTCAAGCTGTCATATGGATATCGTCGTATTCAATGACCAAGATCCTATCGTCAGTGATCAATGAAGACATATATGCGGAACTGCTTGAATTGCTGGAACTCTACTGTGAACTTCTGATAGCAAGATTCGGTCTCCTTGAACAAAGGTATCAACTCTCACACCATCTTATCAAAGTTATTGACACGCTTAGCACTCGGGAGCCTGATCCTGGTACGTGATCATGGTTGCAATTGGCCAACGCTCACCTTCGAGAAACAGGTATAAGCGAAGGCGTATGCAGCATCATCCATGCAGCTCCACGCACCGAGTTAAAGGGTAACAATTGATAACGAATGTGCAATATATGTTCTGATTTCACAGAATTGCATGTTCTTCGAGAAATATTGATGCACAAGTACGGCCGTGAATTTTCCTTGGCAGCCATGGAAAATCAAAATGGCTGTGTGAGCGAACGCGTAAGTGACGATACACCTGTCTGCGGCCAGTTCGGACGTACTCTGACATTCATTTCGTCCCACACTAAAGGTGCTCCGGAAGCTCGTGATCCAAACGCCATCACCGGAATTAGTCGACGCATATACGACGGAAATAGCGAAAGGATATGGGATCGAAACGACAACTTCCAATCCCGATACAGTTCGTAAGGATGTGACTACCGACACTACCAAAGTAAGTTAGTGTCTGACTCTTGACGAAATGATGTATGTCTCACGATGTTGTCGGCTGTTAGGAGCACACGGCATTTGCAGAGAAAGACCCTGCGAACGAAGAAGCACACATGAAACAATCAGCCGAGTCTCCGAACATGAACCGTCGAGCTCCAGGATTGACCGTTACGAAGGAGGATGATTTCGAAGCGCTGTTGAAGCGATTCAATGCTTTGAAGCAGCGTTGACGGGTGAAAGCCAGCCATGTGGAGGATAAGGTTTTACGTAAATATCTATGAAGAGCACACATGCAGCGGATATTAGAAGCAGGACCGCCGGGATTTAGAGCGAAGGACGAGGGACCAGGAATAGACTTGACATTGTGGGAGGAATCTGATTGGGCAGGCGCGGCACTCATATCTTGTCGGCCAGCGACATGAAATCCGCCGCGCTGCTACTTATACTCCCATTTCCGTGTTCCCTTGCATGACACAACCCCACTTGCCTCCCGTACACTCCATACTGACACAGCGGCTCCTGAGTGACTTTGACTTAGACGAAGACGACAGATCCTCCACCACCTCCACCTCCTCCATTCTTACCCATTCGCCCAGTGCCATTGCCACTTCAGTCACTTCCTACGATGCATCCATGCGCTCGCTCTCTCCTGCGCCCTCCGTTATGTCAATCACAAGTTTGCTCAGGGAACAAACGATTAGGCAGGAACATGGGAGAGGCCTCAACAATTACTCCGAAGTCTACTGCCTTCCTGCCGACGAGCAGGAATGGGACAGACTGAGTGAGCATCCGTTTTTCTCCCTCTACTGAGTCTCATGTACGAAGGAAAACAATACTCTCTCATGTCAGATCTAATGGGCAAGTATCCCCCTCCTCTACATGATATCATGCGAGACGATGGCTTGGGAGAAGTCAAAAGGTGCCTTGATTTAGGGTGTGGCAATGGCTCATGGCAAGGCCTGTGCTTCTCTAGACGCCCGTGCAACTCACATATATTAGGATTATGGATTTGGCACGCGATTATCCTCACTGCGAGGCAGTGGCGGTGGATCTTGTCCCAATGCAATCATCGTGAGACCTTCTGCATGTTTGAATATTCGTTGATATTTCTCACTCCTTCCAAGATCAATGCCACCCAACGTAAGGTGAGGTTTTGCGCAATGGCGTCCCTGCCCGGAAGTATGGATTAATTCCGCCTCTATAGAAGTGAGGTTGATGATATTAATCTGGGGTTGGAGCACTTCTATGGCGATTTCAACGTTGTACACGCGTGGCTGATATCCTCCGGTGTGAGTGCATACTTTCTGTTGCTATTTCCCCGATACCAATTTCTGGTGTATGATAGATAAAAGATTACGAACGACTCATTGATCAGATTAGTCCATGTTCTTCGTCCCGGCGGATTGATCGATGTAATGGAATGGGATTTCTCCCTTTATGATGCCAATCGAAACAAAGTCAAGCCATCGATGGACCAATTTGCTCCACCATGGCTGCCTAAATTCACAGCCCTTGTACTATCCGCCATCAGAAACCGAGGCGGGGATGTAGATGGACCTGAAGTCATGGAAACTTTGATCCAAAACCATCCTTCCTTTGAGAACGTGGTTTACCAATCGTTCTGGCTTCCAGCGTCGCCTTGGTCACATGAAGATCCTCACATAAGTGTGAAGAATGTTTCGAACATTAGAGAGAATATTTTCGTATGCTGTCATTAGCGCTGTGTGAACTGGCGATTGACATAAAATTGCAGGAATTCTTGAAGTCGGCAGCACCACTATTGCTCAGCAGTGGGCTTCAGCCGGAGCAGTTTGAAATGTTGCAGAACAATGCAAGGCAGGAGATAATTGACGGCTCACCCTATATGGCGAGGATGAAGCGGGTGTATGCTGTGAAAAGGACTAATGAATAAATCATAAATCATAACTATACCAGATAATACACGTGGCTGTACAAGCTCTTTCGAGTCTTTGATGGATATTACATCCCAACTTGATCTCATTCAAAAAATCGTCAATCCTGACTCTAGAAACGCTCCTCATCTGCTGCAAGAATTAGGTCTAGCGGAACCTCCGTCTACCAAGCAAGTCCACCGAGAAATAGAAGAAAGGTATCTGTTACCCAGAGCATCGTTGCCGAAACATTGGCTTCCACATTATCAAGCGTGCGACGAGACTCTTGCAGCTTTAAGGCAGTGGTTAATACGTTCTGCAGAAATTGGGAGCCTAAACTTGATCTGTCTTCATTGTTAATCGTAGAACCTTCACCACCACCAACTACTCTGCAAATTGTTCGTTCGGGGCTTGATGGGCGAGTCACGGGCGTAGCAGAAGTGCGTACTGATCTGCACACTGTGAAAGTGCCTGAGACTATTCTGTTCTGTAGAAAACTGTTCGGCCTGCTCCTAGCGGCCGCACATCGACATCCATGGATCGCGCTCCAGGGTCAAAGAAGGATTTTGTTCGTGGGAAGTCAGGGAATATACCATTCTGGCCAGGTGGCTTGGAAGATATACTCAATACGACAAAGCTAGACGGGATCCCTCGTCAGGGACCTGGAAGAGTACCGCCTGGATTTAAACGGGGCCTCCGATTACCTGGGGAGGAAATTGATGAGACGGAATTTTTGACTTTTAACACGAATGATCGCGAAGAGAAGGTACAGTGCGAAAATGGTATTTTCAAACGTTCGTGTTATACTCTTGGCGACAGGTCAAAGAGGTCGACGACCAAGATCGAGATTCCAACGCATTCATGAAAGGGATCAGTGATATCGATGAATTACTGCCGACAACGGTGAGGTTAGCACATTGAAACGTGACGCGTTCTTACATTCGTCATAGCGATCTCATCTGAGGCCAGTCAAATCCACGAGCACTAAAGCACGCCTCCAGCTCATGCAAAAAAGAGAATGGGCACATGTAATTGACGTGAACGAGCCCTTAAAGAACTTCCACGAGCTTGTCCCGGAGATGGCTCGCAAAGTAAGGGCTTTGCTGCGCTCACTTGACGACTTTCCCCATACGATTCCTAGTATCCTTTCGAGCTCGACACATTTCAGAAACAGGCTGTGTACCACCTGGAAATCGGCGATTCCGTATTCGTTGCAGCGCACACATCAGCGGGGAAAACAGTTGTGGCCGAGTATGCCATTGCGCTCGCTGAGAGACATATGACGAGGCAGGTGAACAAGTCCTGAAAGTCGTCCAGTTCGTTAAAGATTGCATCCAGGGCTATATATACTTCCCCGATAAAAGCGCTTTCCAATCAAAAGTACAGGGATTTCAAACAAACCTTTTCATCTCCATCTGTGGGTATTTTAACAGGAGATGTGCAAATCAACCCAGAGGCAAGCTGCTTAGTGATGACAACCGAGATTCTGCGTAGCATGCTATATAAGGGCGCAGACTTGATTCGCGACCTTGAGTTCGTAATTTTTGATGAAGTACATTATGTCAATGACGCAGAGGTGTGTACTGATCTTGCCACGCTAATTTGAGCTCAATCATACACAGAGAGGCGTCGTTTGGGAAGAGGTCATTATCATGCTTCCAGAACATGTGAATATAATTCTGCTATCAGCTACCGTCCCGAATGCGAAGGAGTTCGCTGATTGGGTTGGGTAAGAATCGTAAATTATCCGCATGAATTTTCCTGCTTATTTTAGGCAGGCGAACGAAGAAGAAGGATATATACGTAATCTCGACGACCAAGAGGCCTGTGCCACTGGAACATTATCTCTATGCGGGACGAGACAAGTACAAAATTGTCAGCGCAGACAGAAAGTTCGTTGCTGAGGGGTAAGTCTGAGTGTGACTAATTTCTTGGACTCTAGTGTTGATTGGCTTCATAGCTATAAAGGCACGGGAGAAGCGCTCAAACGGAAGCAGGATAAAGAAAGAGAAGCTGCTGGACTCCCGCCCATTCATAAAGTGGGCGCCCGTGGCGGAACTGCCGCGCAGAAGCGTGGTGGAACAACTCACAACCGAGGTAGAGGTGTAGTGCTGACAAGTCGTGGTGGTTCCACAATTTCCAGGACGGTACACACAACATTGGACAAGAATATATACGTTCACTTGCTCAATCATCTGAAGAAAGAAGGCCTTCTTCCAGCAGTGATTTTCACGCTTTCAAAGAGGCGCTGTGAGGAAAACGCGGCCACTCTCACTAATGCTGATTTGTGCACATCTGTTGATAAGAGCAAAGTTCATGTCGTCATTGAAAAGGCACTGGAACGGCTGAAAGGTGTGCAGCGAAAAGTTTTCAGGGTTACATTAGTATTCACATTCGAGGAGGGTCTGATAAGGAGCTCCCTCAAATAGCGCGCATGAGAGATCTGCTGGGCAGGGGCATCGGCGTTCATCATGGGGGACTTCTACCTCTTGTGAAAGAGGTCTGTCATTTACGGCCAAGGTGAATCGCTGCTAACTGAGTACAATAGTTAGTCGAGATATTGTTTGCCCAGGGTCTTGTCAAGGTTCTTTTTGCAACGGAGACATTTGCCATGGTGCGCTTCATCGAATTAGCCTTTATATGATTCTCTAACATGTTTTCAGGGGGTAAACATGCCTGCAAAGTGCGTTGTATTCTCTAGTGTACGAAAGCACGATGGCCGAAGCTTCCGTGATATACTGCCCGGAGAATATACCCAGATGGCAGGTCGTGCAGGCCGTCGTGGTCTCGATACGACCGGAACAGTCATCATTATAGTTGGCGAGAAACTGCCTGAGGTAAGAAGCGTAAGGGCTACGTTTGATAGAGTCCTTACTTGCTTGACAGCAAGGCGCCCTTCACACCATGATTCTCGGTGAACCTGGGAAGCTGTCGTCTCAATTCCGGCTCACGTACAATATGATTTTGAACTTACTCCGCGTCGAAGCACTTAAAGTAGAGGAGATGATAAAAAGAAGTTTTTCCGAGAACGCTTCGCAACGACTGCTACCTGAGAGTCAAAAGCAAGTACAAGAGGTAAGAGAGCCACTCCAATCACATGCCAGTACTAAATGACTATAGGAACAACGACGTCTCGAGTCCTTTCATAAGCTTGATTGTGAAATCTGTTTGCCAGACGTCGAAGCCTTCTACGACGAATCTTTTGAAATCGTAGAACTGAATCGACAGCTATTGAATATGGCAGTTGGGTACACGCAAACAATCAAGATGTTGGCAACAGGCAGAATCGTTATTCTTAAAGATGGTGTAAGTAAATCATAACGTTGCTCGGATGTCGTTGACCTGTATTTCGCAGCATTTCAAGAGAGGCAACGTTGGGGTATTGCTGAAGCAAGCTCCAAGTCTTGTGGCCGAAGCAGGGAAGCTCAAAAACACGAGGAGCTATATTGTCTTGGCTCTTGTGCATCCAGACACGAGGAACAGCAACAATGGTTGAGTAGCAATCGCCTGATCCACGTCGATAACTTACACTTTTCAGATATCGATCCCCAGCAAATTCCACCCCTTTGGCCACCTCTGGCTGTTGATTTACAAGTGGAGGATGGTACTTATGAACTGACAACCGCACCCGTTACAAGCATATGCCTCGTAACCGATAGGATGATCAAAGTTGGTTTTTCTTGGAATCCTTGTTAATATCGTCTTTTCATGAAATTTGTGACAAGATTGACGCAGATCGCATCATTGGGCGTCGCATCAGTGAAATGACCGAATGCACCGCGATACTGAAAGGATTAGTAGAGGAATGGAAATCACGTTCAAGCCTGCCAGAAATCGATTGGAGTCGCCTGCGTGCTTTGGATTTTCAAGATGTCCTGCAGTCACGGAATGCTCTGGCTCAACGCATCATGAACCGAGTTTGCTTACAGTGTCCCAATTTCGAAGCACACGTTAGTCAAGATACATTGAACATTCCAGCAATGCTAACACTGTCTAGTACCTGATTATGCATAGAGAAGAAGTGCTCCGAGCTAGAATAGCAGAACTCAAGATGCGCATATCGGATCAAAACCTTGAATTGATCCCGGACTACGAGCAGCGCATCGAGGTTTTGAAAGCATTGAAGTTCATTGATGAGAATTCGACCGTTCTGCTCAAAGGCAGGGTTGCGTGCGAGGTATGTTATCTTTTCGCCATATTCTTTGCCTTTGAGTATCAACGTCTTAGATAAACTCCGTGAATGAACTGGTCCTGACGGAGCTCATCCTGGAGAACACTCTAGCAAGATATTCTCCGGAAGAGACAGTTTCGCTGCTTTCTTGCTTTGTGTTCCAGGAAAAGACGGAAGTAGATCATGCCATATCATTGAAATTGGAAGAAGGCAGAACCGCCATAATGGCAATCAGCGACCGGGTAGAAAGTATTCAGGACGCGTACAAAATTTCCGGAGTGGAGTATCGTTCCTCCATCAACCCAGGACTCATGGAAGTTGTGTACGAGTGGGCAAACGGAATGGTAAATACAAGGCATCATTTTCTATCAAGTATCTAACCAGACGATATCAGCCGTTCGAGAAAATAACTGCGCTGACCGACGTTCCCGAAGGAACGATTGTGCGGGTTATTACAAGGCTAGATGAAACATGTCGCGAGGTCAGGGACGCCGCACGGGTCATTGGGGACGCAGAATTGTTCAGGAAGATGGAAGAGTGTCAGACGAAGATAAAGAGGGACAGTAAGTGACTCTGCTCATGCTGGTGACGCTGCTCATTGATCAACCGTCGTTCAGTCATTTTTGCAGCTAGCTTGTATTTTTAGACGAGATCAATACATAATGTGACATCATGCTCGTCATGGCCGCATATATAGGCCTGTTTGCATCGGCCTCGCTCTCATCCTTCCCTCCTTCATTCCAACATGTCCAGCGGAGAGATACCCACGTCTGGCTCTCCGAATGCCAAACCTACTACTGCGTCCAGATTACGTTCAAATGGTAGCCATTTCAAGAGGCCTAGAGAACAATCAGCGGAAAATATCGTTGACGACTCTCGACCGAAGACGCGCAGAGTAAATCCTGAACGCTTGGCTACTCGTCTTGACCCCAGACTTGTAGCTGAGATGGACGCATTTATAGTCCCGGGGGCAAAGATGCCCAATTTCACAATCAGAAAGGATTTCCAAGAGCGTTACTGCGTAGATCGACGACACATCTATGATTACTTTCATTCCCGAGGTTTGTCGATAATCTATGTGATCGTTCAAGTAGTTCTTGACTACATGGCTTCATTAGGTTTGCGAGTCGCAAAAGAGGATAAGCACAATAATCTATTAAGAGGACGATTACTCAAAGCGCGATCCGAAGCAGCTACGGCTAACGGTGGCACCAACAAGGTGGGCAATTGCACCATCGTCCCGTGCTGCATGACCGCAGGAATTTAGATGGCGAAAAAAAGACAAGAGGAAAAGCTTAAAAAAATGCATATGCGAGATGTCGCGAAGACGGAAAATGTGAAGCTTCGAAAACGCCGGAAGTTCAGCCATCATCCCGAATCTTCAATGATCCAAGCCAGTTTCCAAAGTCCCTCCCCGTCGCACACGTTTTGGGATTCTGAGGAACAAGCGTCTTCAAATGATTCCCCTGAACCTGAGTTTACCATGACAGATAACGCTTTGGATGATGTTTCTGTTTCTATTCGCGCATACCCAAACACAGAGGCCCTAACTTTACCGTTCGATCGGTTTTCCAGTTCTTGTCTGTCCCAGAATCACTCATGCGGAATTCCTCCGACTCTTCAAAACATGCAAGGGTTCGCATCATTTGGGGATGAGTTTACGTCCTTTGCTCATGGCGAAAATCTTGATTACTATGGCTCGAGCTTCTTTGGACAGGACAGTTTCTTTGCAGAAGGCCACAGACTACATGACAAATTTACTGAACTACGTTTGGTAACAGGAGGTACGTATGTAGATCATGCAGTAGACGGGAACGGATGCATCGAGGCGGGCTATGGACTACCGAGACAACGAGACAGCGCGACGTCGGCCCATATGACGAAGAACGACGGAGACGTCGATTTTACCAAGTGGCTACTTACTGTCGAGGCTCAAGAGGATAAGGAAGACTCGCTCACCACGCGAAGAGAGCCAACGTCGACTGATCACAGAAGCGTTACGCAACAGGCCCTGAATGGAGTGTTCGAACAACGTTCTCTGAACATGAGCTGCCACAGGGCTGATGGTGGAACCTTCACTGGAACTACGGCGCACGCCAATTTCTGAGTCTTATTCAACACCAGCGATATTCAAGTCCCTCGTTTTCTGGGCTCATTCGGCGATTAATCAGAAGGACCTTTGACTGCTAAATTACTGTAAGCGGGTAGGTAACAATACATCAATAAATTTTCTTATGAATGTGCAGGGCTTCATTCTGAATGATAAAACATTGAAGCATAACATATCTCCGAGCGATACATAACACTGCATTAATTAAAAAAAAACCCCTCTTTGACCGCTACCAAGGTGTTCGACTGCGCAAATGAGCGTTTGAATCTGAATGCTGTGTTGCAATTCGCTAAAACTGAATTGTAACTTTGATTGCATCAGGCTGCGACATGTTCCACCTTTCCACCTGGAGCAGATGGGCCATCTGCTACCCGACGCCAGAGATCGATTACTGTGTACTTCGGGTAGATTCGGTGTCAATTATATGACCTGCATAACATGATCCCAACCGTCATCGTGACGTGTTTTCTACTTGGCAGATCAAACCGTCCCTGAGTTCGGGTCAGCACATGAAGAGTCACGTACTTTTCGTACGTACAAAGTCATTACGCGGTCTTGCTACTTGCCATTGTTGTTCAACTGCAAATATAATGACCCATGCAGCCGCAAGGGCAAAGGATAGTCCTATCAACGGTCTTGGCCAAAATCATGGGCGATCTGTATGTGTTGAATGCTGCGGAAGGTGGAAAAGGAGGGTGGGATAGGGGTTGATGGATGCCTGTTGAAGTTGGATCAAGGTTGAAATCAAGATATTCAAATGGCAACGGTGACAGCGTGCTCTGATGATGCGGCTTGTTATCAAAATCTTCACATGCCGATGCCAGTTGGGAAAGAGATACGATGGGGATGCGACGATATGGACGGGGTTGGTGTATTATCAGTGGCGGCTGCGCAGGCATGTTCGGCAACGGTGATGGTGGTGATGGCGATGAGGTCGCATCCGATGACTGACTAGGTGAAGGGTTGTAGAGCGGCGATGACGCTCCCCAGTACATCCATGTATCTATCCCCCTGTCACCACTAGGGAAGGAACCGTTAGATGCTGAGGAACGATCTATGTCTGTCATGATAGGGATGGAGACGCTCCCTGCGGTCATCAGCGGTATTCGTGACGCGTCGGGTGGCGGCTGCTGGGTGATACCCGATATGGGTTGTCGGATATATGAACGCCCATCCGTAGACGACCGTATCTTGGATGTAGGTATCATGGCATGTGTTTGAGGATAGTGCGTCTTCCAATCAACGTGGTTATAGGCATAGACGTTCTGAGAAGCATCAAAGCCATCTCCAGTGAAATGACCTTTCTGCGACGGATTCATGTATGTGCTGGCAGACAGACTGGAGGATTCGGGAGAGGATAAAGGATAGTACCAGTCATCGAATTCCTGCATAGTGTCAGAAAGAGTCCGGGAAGTGGGGTTTGTTTCGGCTGTCTCGTAGATTTTGCAATTTATTGAGATGCTAGCGGAGCTTCCGATTGCGGCAAAGAGGGCCTACTGTCAGAACAAAAAGGGTCAGGTTACTGTTTCTGGCATAATGTGAAGGTGGATACGGACTCTTGAGGGACAAGGGTGAATGAACAGAGGGCCAATTGAGCGGCAAAAGTTGGGTTGTAGCAGGGAAGCGAATCGAACGTAACCGTCCCCTTAAATCTGCCACCGGTGTCGAAGGTAATAAATACGGGTGGGGCCGATTGCGGCTTCGTTTCTCGAAATGGCCCAATTAATACGACACATTTGTCGTGGTGAGAGGCTAATTTAATACAGCACGCCCGTGGCTGAACAATGGAGATCAGGAACGCCGGACGCCACGCAGCTGTTGTGATGATGAAGCTGTGGTTATCAAATTCTCCTGGATAGCCAATGCTGACACACGCGGACAGGATGCCGTCTGATGCGTTACAGAAAAATGTGCAGCAGGATGACACTTTGTAACTTGTGATTGCGGGCGCTGGGGGCAGAAAATGATAGTTACATACGAGAGCCATATCAGGGAAATCAGGGATATCAGCGGTGGCAAGGTCAGGTTCTAACTGATGCATACCATCGAAGCGATGCCATGGCCATGATTAAGCGGAATGAGAAGAGATGCGGTGGGATGCGAAGCTTGGAACGTGTGGCCAGAAGCCACCCTTGATCCTCGTGGAAAGCCTTACTCGTCATGTAGCTCCAGGATAACAAAGGGAGGTGCGAGGATGCAGCATGCGCCGGAGCATCGCTGCCGTACACCATGCCTCATTCTCTCACACAGCATCACTACGAACATACAGCTGCTCGTGGGCGCGCCATCAAGACATGCCAACTGTCGTCAGCGCCACGCCAAGCAGGCTCGCCAAATACAGCAGGTAAAAGCATCCAGTGCTAAAAGGTAATGATTCAATGATTGACAGTAACACACTACATTATTCTTTGCTATTGGAGAAAAGCATTACGAGGGAGAGGCGCAGGAACGAATGAATGAATGCAAAGGCATCGACCTACAAATCGAACGAAACGGGAATTCGGCGTTGTTCACTCTCCAACCACTAGACCGCCCATGGACCTCTGAACGTCGCGCATAACCTGGTCTACGGCGGTTCCTTGTAGAGGAAGAGCCGAGTTGGAATTGTGGCTATTCAATATCCTCGGTCCAAGCGAGGGATGTCTGACGCCTAGGGCTGCACCCAGCATCCTTTTTCCAGGGTCCCCAATTCTTGGTCCCCCGATTGGACCCGCGAACTCCGCCGTGGGCAAGCTGGCCAAGATAGCAGGATCAGTCGGGATGCCATCTTTGGATGATGTCACGGCTTCTCCAAGGGATGAGCTTATGAGGGCATTCAAAGTTGGATGTGCCGGAATGGAAGGAAGAACCGGAGATGATTCCCGCGCGATTGAGATGGATGGGTGATGCTCAGGGATGGACGGCTGTCCGTTACTCGAGCTATTATTACGGAAGCTGTTGGATGTATGCATGATGGCCGAACTAGATGCACTGCGGGAAGTGGGAAATACAGAAATGGAAGCAGCCCGAGCAGTGTGCGAGCGGGAATGACTAGAATTGTGTTGACTGCGGGCGTTAACGTTTTGAATTATGACCTGGGCATCCGGACCATCGTAAGGTCTAATCATGGCCGAAGCACCATTGGAGGAAGTCAGAATGGCAGGGGGGAAGGCCAACGTGTGAAGATATGCGCGTTTCGCTGCCAGAATGAGTGAATAGGCGCAAATTGGCAGTACAGCCGATCAGCACGCACCAACAGCAGCATCTTGGAAAACAATCATGAGGCTAGTGTCGTCCCTCCATTTTATTTTGAATCCACCACTCATGGTCTCATACTCGGCAAAGGCCTGATGAATGTCCTTTGTCTTGAGCTCTTTCGGAAACCCGATGAGATAGAGGATGCGGGTGACGGATGCAGATAAACCGGACAAAGAAGCAGCCATTTAGCGGGATGTGGGCAGGGATGATGAATGAATGAGGCAAAGAGTTAAAATGTGGACGAGAGTAGGTGCAGCCTCCGCTCAGCCACGCGCCCCACAATTCACTCGCATTCTCACGCTTCCGTAGCTGCGTTCCAATCATACATTCGTAACTAATCTCCTACTTTCATTACAGCTTGTCATAGTACGTGTCCAGAGCCGGGATCTCAGGCTACAGGTGCTCTGTGAGCATTTTTCAACCATACAAGAACAGGACGACCAACCTTGAGCCCCTTACGAACGCGGATCTTGGTGACAATATCCTCCATCTTGCTGCCCTTGTCGAGTGGTGCTGTAGACACACTAAATGAGCAATCACGCGTAATCTATCGTTCCTACGCACATCCAGCCATGAGTTCCCAATGGTCAAACACACTTTGAGGGAAGGCTTGGCCTGCGGTATGCGACCGCAGTTCACCATTAAAACCAAAGGATTCCGCGACAGGAAGGTAAGCCTTGACCGTGAACATTGGTGTTCCCGGCCTTTGCTCCTCGCTGAAGACTTGACCACGTCGCTTGTTAAGCACGCTGTAGATACCGCCAATGGCGTTTTCGGGACATTGGATTTCGACTGCCCAACGTAATGTCAGCCAATATAAAAATCGGAGTCCGGTACGACATACCGAGATAAACAGGTTCTTGAAGGGTTGGCGTTGCGAGCAGGCAAGCGGCATAGCAGACACGACGCATTGTTGGAATGATCTGACCACCACCACGGTGGATAGCATCGGCGTGCAACTAATTACAGCTTTTAAATGATTCGTGATTGTCGGACGAGAAGCATCTTACCGTCACATCAAGAACATTGAAACGGACACCACGCATATTTTCTTCGGCGCAGACACCTTCCTTTGTTGCCCACTGGAATGCGGCAACGCAAGAATCCTTGATTTCGTTTAGGTACTGCACTCCCTTGGTGACATCAACCAACAAGTTGGCGCCCGTTGTGTCTGGACCGAAACACCAGATCTTCCTGGCATCGGTAACATCCCATCCGAAATCATCGGCGAGTGAACGAGCTCGGACCTTGAAATCGTCACGAGCGTTGATGGCACCGTTCTCGATAGCCTTGGTAAGCTCCTCGTCCAAAGGCATGGCTTTGACGAAGAGACGGTTATGCTTATTGGGAGATTTGGACAAGGCGACGATACTTGATTCTGCTTTGACTGTCTCACGGTATGGTACGACGGGGTCAGAGATCTTGAGGGGAACACCAGCATGGTCTTCTTGCAAGTCCTGAAAAATATTGATTTCAAGTCTCATGAACACTCTACCACAGACTAACCTTTAGGCAAATTTCCAGGTGAAGTTCACCAGCGCCAGCAACGATGTGTTCTCCCGTCTCGGAAATAGATGTTTGCACACATGGATCTGATTTTGACAGACGCTTCAAGCCTTCGACGAGCTTGGGGAGATCAGAGGCATTCTTGACTTCGACAGCGACCTGGACGACTGGGGATACGGAGAACCTCATAACCCTCATGTTGTGGGCGGTTTCCGAGGTTGTAAGCGTTCCGCTCTTGAGCAAGAACTGATCGATACCGACAAGACCGACGATGTTGCCTGTAGGACAGTCCTCAATGGGTTCGACGTAACGACCCATCATGAGCACAGTGCGTTGAATAGCTTTGACGAAGAGATCATCCTTCTTTCCCGGGACATAGTTTGGACCTTGTATACGAATCTTGGGTCCAGCACGGACTGTTCCCGAGAATACACGACCAAAGGCATAGAAACGACCCTTGTCTGATGTAGGAACCATCTTTGAGACATAAAGGACAAGGGGACCCTTGGGATCGCAATCCCGGATACCAATAGCCGATTCGTCATCCATAGGACCTTCGTAGAGGGTCTCAACACGATACCGCTGAGCAGTAGCAGGTGAAGGGAGGTTGATGACAATCATCTCCAAAAGCGAGTCACCGGCAGGCAAGAATTTACGCATGATGATCTTGAGGAGAACCTTGCCCTCCTTGTCACGCTCGTCCTGTGCAAGTTTAACGTCTAGCTTGTCGAGCATGGGCCCAATGATGTCCTTTTTGTAGTTCATGACGGCATCGAAAATTTTGAAAATTGGGTCAAGGACAAATTGATTAAAGGCACGTTCGAGAGGTTTACCATCGGCGCCAGTTGAGTTTGTGGTCCACTTGCGTGTTGCAGGGTTGAAAAAGTTGTCACCCCAAAGCTTGGACATCATTTTTTCCTTGTCTACGCCAAACTTTTTTGCATATCGCGAAGCAAACTGCCGAAGGGAGAAGGCCCATCCATGGAGGCCAGAACCGAAAGCGACGGTACCCTTGTCGGGGTAAACTTGGACATCACCCAGGGCAGTGTCGTGGTACGTGGACACGATGACGTTTACACTTTCGATTGTGCGGAGGAATGACTGGTATAGAGATTCCTTGTCGACTTGGAGTTCTAGAAGAGCACGGTCGACCTTGTTGATGATGACAACGGGTCTGATACGCTCTGTGAGCGCCTGACGGAGAACGGTTTCTGTCTGCACACAGACACCTTCCACACAGTCGACTACGACAAGAGCACCGTCTGTGACACGAAGGGCAGCGGTGACTTCGGAAGAGAAGTCGACATGTCCTGGGGAATCGATAAGATTAATCAAGAACTCGTGTCCTGAGATAAGATGTGATTAATTGAACAAGTGGATAGATAAGATGCGGACCATCAGTCTTCTGCTTGATGGCAGCAATTTCTTCCTTGTTGACTTCAAAGTACATGGAAATGGCAGTTGATTTAATGGTGATACCACGCTCTTTTTCATCTTCCCGGGTGTCAGTGAAGCGCACGTCACCTGCTTTGGCGGCTGCAATGATACCGGCTTTTGAGACGAGGGAATCTGTCAGGGTTGATTTTCCGTGATCGACTAGGGAGAGATAAGATGGCATATAGAGACAAGAGAGGAAAACACACCATGAGCGATGACACTCATGTTACGGATATTGGTGGGCTTGTCCATAAGGGCCCGGATCTGATCTTGAGAGCTGTGAGACGGGAAGAAAAAAGAGAAGGTGGATGCGCGTACCTACTGTGAAGTTACTGAATAGAAAGGATGAGCATGATGAAGAGCGGAAGCGATATGAGCACTTACACCATTGTGCCCAGGGGTTAGAGTAGATGGAATGGATGTAACAGAAGGTTTCGCATTTTTCCTCGCCTTATCGATCCCGCTTTAAGGCAGGCGTAGCGATCACGTGCGCTGCCACTCCAGATGAACCACCAGCTCTACCCGCTGCAAGTGAACCCGCTGACGGGCGAGCCCTTCTTGCGCCTCAAACGGCACAAGAATATCATCATCACGCCGCCTCGGACAGAGGACGTGCCACACCTGCTTGCGCCTCTGAACGACGAGAGAGTACACATTTGGCTGTCTACTACACCCTATCCCTATCTGCTTGGTATGGAGAGATTGGGCGCGCAAGCATGACGTCTGAATGATGGTTGTAGAGCATGCGGAAACGTGGATGTCATTGATCAAGGCCAAAACTGACGCGATTCTAGAGCAGCTCGAGTCGGCGCGAGATGAGCAGGAGATGGTGTTTACGGATGGGTGTCCTGTGAGGTACCTGCGGGAGATTGGGGAGGACGGCAGGGAGCAGTTTATTGGAGACATAGGGATAGTTAGATGCAACCTGGGAGAGGTGATGGTGGAGGATGGGGTAGACTGGGAGGGCAAGAGCGCGTACGAGGCGAAGAACAATGGGCTCGCGGTGGGAGACGAGAGGATTGTGTGGAGCATTGGCAGTGAGTGGGCAACTGGGTGTGTGTGCGTGCGTGTATCAGCGCTGATAGGCGACAGATTTCGTGGTCGCGAGCCACCACGGACGGGGGATCATGACGGACGCGGTGGAGAGGGTGGTTGAGTGGGCGAGGGAGCGGATGAACGCGCGGCGGGTGGTTGTGGCGGCGTACGCGGAGAACACGGCGAGTCTGCGGGTGTTTGCAAAGAACGGCTTTCGGGAGCGGCGGGTGGTGGACGGATATCGCGGACCCAAGAGCGGCGTGCGCACACTGCTTGTCCTCGAGCGCACCCTCGTGTGAATCCGCTTTCGTGCTTGTATTCCGCCATGCCTCCTCGCCCAAACGAAGCCCTTGACTTTACCCCAATCCTCACCCATTATCTCTTCCTTTTCACTTCCATCCTAGCCATCGTACGTCTCGTCTCTCTCTCTCTCTCCATATCGTCTCCCCTGACTCCTCTCTCTTAGCTTGGTTGGTTCATTGCCTTCATCGCCCAGGTCGTTTCAACCGCTCGATGTACGTCATTTGCCCTTCTTCTTCCCTCTCGCTCATCCCTACCGCTAGACGGCCATGCCAGCGTCGGCACCCTCTGGTTCGCCATATTTCTCCAGCTCTTCCTCACCCTCGGCATCTTCTACACCCTTGCAAGCGACTCGGTGGCCATGTACCGCTTCCAAATTGCCATCTTTGGTGCCATCGCCATCGTATTTTCAGTCCAAGGCGTAAACGAAGGTATATTTGCAAACAACGCAGGCCCCCTCAACGCCATGTCCGCCGGCTGGATCGTTCTCGCCTTCGTCGATATCCTCTGGGTTCTCTACTTTACTTCGGAGGAGGACTCTTTTATGCTTTACCTCTTCAACTCGTTGGGTACAGGCGGTCTCACTCCCCCCCGTCGCCGAAAACGCACGCGACCCCAATCGGCCATGCACGGAAACAATGGTTACGTGTCCAACTATGGTTCCGGCATTGGTCCCCATGACATTTCCTACGATACCAAGATGGGAGACGTCAGAAGTCAGCACAGCTTCAACCCTGCTGCCAGCCTGAACGACAACGTGACAGCCAACAGAAGCATCGGCGTCGCCAGCACCGGTGCCCAAGATCCCATCGGAGATGCTTCCAACACCACGCCCAGATCACCCCTGATTACAGGCGTGGGCGCTGGTAACGCGTCAGTCACGTCAGGAAATAACGACGCCGCCTCGCAACCTGAAATCTACTCGCACAAGGCCAAGGCACTATATGCATGTGCGTTCAAATTCTTTTTTCATCCCAAACACAGTCACCCATTGCATGTTTCAAGATACCGCATCACCCGATGACCCAACTGAGCTATCCTTCTCAAAGGGAGACGTTCTCGATATCCTTGATAGGCAAGGGAAATGGTGGCAGGCAAGAAAATCCGACGGAAAAGCGGGAAGTAAGTTGTCTCTCACTCACCAGTCTTGATGCTTATCATGGATCCTGTAGTCGCCCCATCAAACTATCTCCAAATCATATGAAAAAACTTTCAACGGTGACAGTTTTAATATGCCTATTTGGACATGCACATTGTTAGTCTTCTACGCTC
This sequence comes from Amanita exitialis, assembly GCA_023014455.1. NCBI lineage: Eukaryota > Fungi > Basidiomycota > Agaricomycetes > Agaricales > Amanitaceae > Amanita > Amanita exitialis. The sequence continues at coordinate 926,936 of JAEBUR010000002.1, forward strand.
GTTACCTGTTGATACCACCACCGTTTCTCTGCTTACTGCTTCCTGAATATACATTATACTGTTGTTACAACAAGTGTAAGGCGCAATATAGAATAAAACTATTCTCTTTGTAAACATTCAACGTCGTCTACCGCTACCAGCACCACCCAAGACAAGCTTAGCACCCCGCTTCTTCCTCCCACCAGAATTCGCGCTCCGTTCTAGCTCATGCCAAGCAATATCATCCCAATAATCCTCATCCTCCCGTCTAGCTGGCGCCGATGGTCGGGGTTGAGATACAGGCGTGTGCAATGCCGATGCAAAACTGCGGCTTCCCCACGCACCCGCAGTCTGAACTGGCGGCCCTTGTTGGGTCGTTGATGGAAAGGACTCGGACAGTTCTTCCGCAGGAACAACAGCGGCGTCGCTTGGCAGGGACTGCACCGCCTGCGACGCTGCACCCCAGGAAGCGTCATGAGCTCTTTCCTTCTCTCGCTCCCTCTCTTCTGCCCGAGCCTTCGCTCGGTCATCCTTCCGCTCCTTGTCCTTTCGTCGCGCAGAACGCGTCTTTAGGGCATTCTCAAAGTTCTTGAGTCCCTCTGCTCCGACAACGCCCGAGACGTCTGCTTCCACAAACACGACATCTGCACCTTCAGGCAGATGCGCAAGGTATTTGCACCGCTTCCGAAGGTCATCGTTTACCGTCCCTTCCGAACAGGCTTCAACTCGCACGGAGATATTGTCCGGAAATGAAGAGTAACTGCTGAAATGGGACAGCAGAATCTTGATATCCAACGGATGGAGAAAGATGGGCAAGCCAGAGGCGGCTTGGTAGTAAAAGTAGGTATTAGTAGACGGTGGTGGTGGATTAAGGTTTTTCCTGTGCTTTGGCATGTTCCGGGAGTTGGGAGGCGGCGGCGGCATCGTAGTGGGCCTGCTGACTCCTTGTCCTTTCAAAGCAAGGAACTCTATCGGAATATCATCCACCACTTCTGCAACGGGTTCTTGTCCACCTGACTGACGTTCGCCAACGTCAAACCTTTCCTCGAGTTCATGCTGGTCACGTATGGTCTTCTCAATACGTTCTTGAAGTTGTGGAGAGTCCAAGGCAGCCACTTTTGCAATTTCATGCCGAATCTTCTCGTCAGCACCGTCGATAAACGACAAGGCCAGCGTATCGTTAAACTGCGCCAAAGCACGACGCTCAGCGGCCAGATCATCAAGGTCTTTCGTGAAATCAGCTATCAACTGCGATGGAGTCGCCAGCATGAACTTGGAAAAGGTAAAGACATCGGGAAGGAAATGGAAAGGAGCCTGATGGGGCGGGATAAGGTCAGACGGCCAAGCGCGCGAGCGGGGCAGAGCGAGAGTCGTAATCTGGGGGCGTTGTACGAGCCTCATGCGCAGAACCGATCCAGCCTTCGGGACCGCAACGACAGACTCATCCCCTGCTGCCAAAGAAGTAGCTAGCGGCTCATCTCTTTCGGCTTCTTGGGAAATGGGCGTATCGCACCATTTCACGCATTTGAGGTGCTTCTCGTTGACAGAGTCGAAGCAAATCGGACATCGCGCCCATTTGTTATCCGACATGTTCAGATACTGAAGTATGCAAGAGAAACAATAGACCTATATAACGTTAATTATTATTATGGAAAAGGCCAGTGCGACTTACATGGCCGCACTTGGTCATTCTAGGGGCGACCGGGGAGGAGAGGCAGATCGGGCACGTCATGAGTCCTTCACTCTGAGCAGGAGCATCGCCGCGAGCAGCAGCATGCGCGAGCGCGGAGGAACGGGGGATGATGATTTGCATAATGTCCTGCCATTGAAAGTAGCTGCAGACAGTCATGAATACATCTCTTCAACCATACAAGCTGAATACATGCATGTCCGGGTCTGCAAAGTGCACCGTGTAGTCCCCGGTTGGATTCATAATGAACCGGTACTGGGCATTGACGAAGCCTGGACAAGATATTGAAGGAGGGTGGATAGAGAGAAACAGGACGTACTAACGTTCTTTATTCCATACGCCATGGAAGTTGGGGGTCCTCCGACTCCTCCTGGGAAGGGTTTGGATGGGCCTGGAGTGCCTTGGGGGCAGCGAGAAGTTGAGGAGATGGGAAAGATCCATCTGCAGGGGCTTGTGTGCAGGGGGGCGGGGCGGCCTGACATGGCGAGAGGCCGCCTAGGCGCAACCACGTGCGTGAATGGCCAAAGGCAAGAACCTCAACCCCGCAGACGCGTATCGAAAGGCCCAGAGAAAAAAGGAACTCAAAAAGGTCTGCTCAGCTCTCTGTCCTTGATAGATATTCACCGTGCACAAGAACAAAAATGAACGACAAAAGTCCCGCCATCTCGCACTCGTCAAGAAAGACACAACAGGTGCCGTATTCTATACGTCTCCCATGCTCTTCTGACCCCCGCTGCAGAAATCGAGGATGAAATAAAGATCCTCGAAGAGAATGCCAACCCTTCCTCCGCGGACAAATCTCGGCTTGCAGAACTCAAGGCAGAACTCGATAACATTCACCAAAAAAAAGAGGAATATGTCTCAGAACATCCCGAGCAGCGACATCTCGTGTACAGAAAGAAAAAAATGCAAGAAGATAACGTCGTACCCGCACAGAGGAACGTCTTTAACAAGAAAGGCCTGCCTCGTCATCCTGAACGGAGCATGTATTATGACCCGGTGATGAATCCCTATGGCGTCCCGCCGCCTGGCATGCCGTACATGGAGCGACGTAGGTACGCTCTCGACCCCATTCATCTCTCCTTACGCTGTCCATAGCTCTACGACCTGGCGAAGTCGATTCTGATCAGGGCGAGACTGAAGGTAGTGTTCATCTTCCACTGCATCGCTGTGGTGCTAACATGTTGAGAATCTAGACGACATTGTCATACTTCAAGGCCCCCCTCCTGGCCCATTTGACGAGTTGGTGGAAAGTGATGACGACATACCCATGCCAGAAGGACCACCACCCGGTCGCGGTAAGTTGTACATCATTTCCGGTTCGGCTCTGTATTGACAAGCGGTTAGCTGTACCACCGCTGGCAACGCCATCGCTTCTACCACACCCTTTACCAGGAGCAGCGCCTTTTCCTCCGCCAACGCCTGTACAAGGAGCAACACCTTTTCCTCCATCTCTCCCAGCAGGATTCCCACCCCCATTAGCTCCACCTGGTTTTGCGCCTGCTGGTTATCCTCACGCTTTCCCCAACTTTCCTCCAATAGGTGTATCTGTACCACCTTTGCCGCCACCTCCCCCGGGTTTCTTTCCACGCCAGAATCAATCAACCCCTTCCATGCAAGATCCACTATCCTCCGTTCCACATGTCACATACCAAGTACACAATGCAACTCGTTCCTCTCTACCTTCTCATCCTTCTTTACCGGACAAGCCTGTGGCAGCGGTTGCTGCTTTGGCTACTATATCGGCAGAACCACAACTTGCGGGACTTGAAGAAAGAAGCGACAGCCTTCGTACCGACAGCGCTAAAGCGAAAGCGTCCGGCAACATCGACGTCTTCTTCCTCAAAGGTCAACGCGGCCCCGGCTCTCACGGATGAACAGAACAGTCCGGAGGCTACCCTCGTTCGGCCTGACCTTGTGAGCACGCTGAGAGATCAGTTTGGTGCTCCACCGGTAGCCAAGCCAAATACAAGTAAAAGCGTGCAGCCTAGGAAAAATGACGATTACGATAAGTTTTTAGAGGAAATGGGCGATATTTTAGGCTCCAGCTCATAGTTATAATTACGTTTGAGTTACCCCCCACGGCATATCCAGAGCTATGAGTTCAGACATCATCCTTTTGCAACCTAGGCCTTATGCACAGGCGTCTGGAAAGTTGCTTCTTTTACCTCTTTTGCCTCTGAAAAAACCCGTGAAACATCTCCCAGCCGAACTATGGTATCACATATTCGCACATGCCATTCTCGATGATGAGAAAGCCACACTTGCACGATCTTTACTAACAGCGTGCAAGGCATTCAAGGTAAAATCATACGCGCCTACCCAACAGCATCAACTTACCGCCCAACGCCAGGAAATAGCTCTGCCGTTATTATACAGCCACGTTAATTTTACCAAGATTGTGGCATTTGAAGAGTTCTACGGTAAACTGTACGCTGCCGACCAAAAATGGGACTCCATTCGCCGCATTCCCTACTCAACTCCAGGCCGTTGGGTCCAAATACTTGACCTCTCCCGCCTCGAATTCGCAGGGCAGGCTCAAGCCCTCTCCTTCGATTCCACTTTAACATGCCTATTTCCCCTGGTGCCGTTCCTAACCCGCCTCTCCATCAATCCCCCTTTCGTCATTAGCCGAAGAGCGCTGAACGCTCTCGCCGACAAGGATGGCATCGACAATCTCCGCTGTCTCGAGGGCCTCAGCTATGTGCCCCCATCGTCCCCTTTGACAGACGACGACCCGTTCGTACGGCTTTTCAGACATTGTACAGCGCTACAGGTGCTCGAGCTGATTGGACAAGGACCAGAACCTGCGGAACTCGAGTTTTCGAGTGGCCCCGAACTTTCAGATCCCTTCTTGCCTCTGAACCTCTCCAATCTGCACACTTTGACCGTCCTCTCTATGCATTCATCTCCACTGATGTTAGCCCTACTGAACTCACCGCTCCCGTCGCTCAAGAAGCTGACGATCACGCCTTATCACGATATTCCGTACCCCGCGTCAATGACTTCACCCTTCATCGAAATCCATGGCAAGCACCTACGATCTCTCAACCTTCTCACCGTAAGGTCCTGGCCAACACGTCTACACCCTTCCCCGCCTACATTGTTGCACTCTTGTCCCAACTTACACCACCTATCCCTCGAACGCCCATTAACGGCGTTGCGTTTGGACAATAACCACCCACTTGAAATTCTCTCCATCCCACGTCCCGACTCAGAGTGCTGGAGCATCGTGCAAGACCTGCTTCCGAAATTGCCTGCCCTCAGAGTGATAAGGATAAGAGATGTGCGCTGGTTGAGAGATGGTATCTCATCGCACGCCCAAGCTGCCGGAGTCCAAGGCGAGATGCGAGAATGGGCCAGGCGGCTAGGCAGGAACGGCATACTCGTACTCGATGCGGGCTGGAATGGGCCAAAGTGATGCATTTACTCGCTCTCAGTATTTCTCATCGATCCCCGCTCATGATAACGATAATACTTGAATCAAAGATGCTAATAGTGATCCGAAAGGATGGCGTTCTCTACTGCTCATCTCTGATATGATCTCAAGGGCAACCTGATCGCACTTGTCTTCATCGACACTTGCGCAGCAGATGACTGCCTTTGTAAAGGCGACATCGTACGGACAGTCAGACTTACGATTATGAACCACCAACTTTGTGCCCAGAGTTAGATATGGGGACTAATTGATCCCATGCGTTATCAATCTTAATCGTAACATGACTATCCATTACATCGGCAGCGTTCATGTGATAACGAGCGCTTCTATAGTGCTGGTTCATCTCAATGTTTTGCCATGGCAAGGTACCTGGAGGAAAAGGACTGCCCATTGTCTCATTGGACCATACATTGATGCCAGAGACGAAGCCAAGGGCATGCAAGTTAGTCCCAAAGGTGGTGAGGTATGGCATGAAGGACGAGGCTACCAGGGGTGCCGACTCTGTTGAGCCGAGGAGAAATTTATGCCTAGAGACAAAATGTCCATACAGCCTGCAAATACGCTAATGCCTACTGAGGGACATATAGTTGCACGATCCTTAAGAACTCACGTCACTTATCCCCCAGGTTTGTATCCGTTTTTTCTGCGCTTCGCTCATCTGCAGCCGTTTTGGCAGTGGAATCAGCGGGAATGTTTTCCTCTGCAGGGCGCAATGACTGGGCATAGAGACGCATAGTAAACTCGCGTATGGACTGTGAATAGAGTGCTAGAGCACCGTCGAGCGTCGCCTGGTGTTCGGCGTCGCTGGAGTCGGATGGATGCGTCATCGAGCCGTGTTATGATGACGTCAGTCGAGCCAGCCATTTAGTCTACATTCCAACCAAGAATACATATTGTAGCGTTCAATTCTTCAAAAACGCCTACCAACTATGATCTCACGACACTCGCGGAACGTGTCTCGCTTCGCGCACATCTATTGTAGCTTGGAGGCCGTGGTACTTTCGCAGATCTGCAGCTTCCGACCGCGCAACACCTGCAGAGTCGTTCGGCAACCATATAATGGGAGGCGGTGCGACCAATTCAGGTGCATACAAGACTCCAGCCATGTCATCTGCGTGCTCGGTGAATGATAGGGGCGGCAGATGCGGTGGTGCATCTGGATGAGTTCTTGCCGCTCTTTCAGTGGCCGTCAGGTCATCTATGGTTTCGGTCCCTAGTTTGCCGTTGTCATACAAGCGGATGAGAAGGTATCTGTTGTACATACGGAGAGGGACGACCCCCTTGAACTGTGCCGGCGACACCGCTAGTGTTATGCTCATCATATCCAATACAGAAGCCATTGATTCTCGTATTCTGCCAGTTCCCTGACCACTGGTATCTCCTGTTGTTTCCCGTCCATCCAAGTAAGTCCGATTTGTGTCAGTTGCAGTCTCTTGAAATCGATTCAAGGAGTCTCGCACGATAGGGCTGAGAACGTTTTTTTGTTTGATCCTTGTTTTTCGACTGGTGTAAACCTCTACGAATAGGACCACGATTACTGCGACGCCAAGTAGGACGCATCCTTCAATCCATAGTTTTCTGGTTAGGAAGATAAGACCTAGAAGGATAGGCTGCATAGATAGAATCGTTCCCAGACGTTTCACAAGCCAGAGTTGTAGCAATCCACCAGTTTGAGAATGCGTGCGTGCATATACATAGCCGACAAGATAACGGTGTGCTAGATGAATACATCAATTAAACGTTATTCAGTCGGTCAAAGAACACCGACCAATGAGGGTAAGGAACAAGAGAATTGCAGCCGCGGGTCCAATTGGTGGAAATACCAACCAAAATGTAGACACGATGGCAAGGACGAATATACAGGCACCGAGGGCAAATGAAGGTTCATATGTAAGCGGATAAAGGGCTGTTGAAGGTCAGCCATCGCACGACTCGGAGATACATCGACTGACCGCGGAATTTTTGTCTTGGAGTAATGGCATCTCTTTGTGCGCGAGTTATTCGCAAAACATGCCTCGGTTGCAACAAGAGGAGGCCCGGAGATATGATTACAAAAGTGGTAATGATAGCCAGCATCAAAACACTTGTGGAAATGGAACCATCGGCCACAGATAGGGCTTCTGTTACGTCAGTACTAAAGGCTTCAAGAGAGTACAAGAGGGCTCCAATGACTACCAGCCAAATGGTAACCATCACAGATGACACAAGGGTAAACTTGAGAACAAAAAATTGGCCAGCAGAAATACTGATATATCCATATATATTAGCAGCCCCTGGATGAACATAAGTCAATCTGCTTGGGGAATAGCATGTGGTAACTACTTACAGTTAATAACGATGAGAGCAATGATCAAGAACGCGATGATGGCAAATGTGGATGCAAGGACAGTGGCAATACCCGATGCCAGTGTGTTAGATTTTGACAATGGTGATAGGAATGGGAGGAAGTGAGCTACATTAGGTGCTGTTGCCAGCGACAAGCCAGATGCGGCAGTGACTAGACAAGTTGAACATGAACATCTCGGTTCGGGAAGTAATAGGTCACTCACGTGCAGCTGCAAGCAACACCACAACCACGCATATCAAGGACCAGAGGACTGCTCCATCAAGGGCAACAGGTTCATTCTGTAGAACATCCCATCGAATATCTTCCTTGGCCCGTCCTTCGATTAGTTCTAAACCAGGAATCAAACCAAGCCCCCTCCCAACCATCAGCCAACCCTTGATCCTGGCACCGTCAGCAATGTCATTGTAACACTCTCTTTGAAGCTCCTCAATCTCCGCATTGATCACCTTGAGATGGGACCGCCAGTGAGTGATATTTGCATAAACTCCGCCAAGCTCGGTGAAGCCTATCCCTTCGAGAGGTCGTACAAAAGGCTGTGTAGGCTGTAAACGCATATGAGGTGGTGGCAAGGACTCAGAAGCATCCTTTTGTCTAAGAGGGAAAGTCTCCCGGCGTGATTCTGGCTGTGGGATAGGTGGTTGAGGTTTGGAAAGTCTTGCCCTTCTCGCTGATAAAGCTGCTGACGCATGGCTTGAAGGACCAGCCTCGTCGTGTTGAGCCTCTGGGATCTGATAATAATGCATGCCAAACTCCAGAGGTGCTGTTCTGGCGATGTCCACCCAGCCATTGTTACCCTCGGACTCCGTACTCACTCCCGCGTAACTTTCTCTCTGGTGTAAGCCCAGCTGCTGAGCAATACGACCATCCCAGGAATCAGTCTCATGAACATAATTAGGACCATATAGCCTAGGATCAGGAATTGAGCCCGAATAATCATCTTGTGTTGCAGATGGTACTAATTGCCCTGTCTCGTCGACCGATAAGGGACTTCCGATGGGTATATGACCATTGATGACGGAATTACGATTGACCTCAAAGAATCGGCTACCGACAACGCGAGAATTAAAAGCATCGGAGAAACTGGGTTCCGGAAGCCGTTGGAGAGCCATCGTCCTACTTGACCTTGAGTCGGTTAAGCGCCCATGAAGTCCCTGGAGGTTCCGCAGCCTGTAATATTGTGAAGGTGCGACGAAAGACGTGGGCGCAAGAGAAGATGATGCCAGTGCACGATTAATGGCACGACGACCTTGTGGGCGCTTGATCACTCCTAAGCAATTATACCAAGGTGTCAGACTCTACTTACTCGTTTGTGTGCTCCAAGAGGTCGTGGTAGACTGATGTTGGGTCGATTAGGATTTGGCGGTGGTACAGTTAGTTCAAAATCAAGGACAGATTGGTCAGGGGTGGTGATTCTGAACGATTTTATATATTTGCTTTCGGCGATCTCGAGGTTTTCAAGGATGGCATCACGCTGGTCTATGAGTACTGCCAAGCGTTGGGTATCCCTAAATCCGCAAAAAAGGTCACTAGATGGTCGAGAATCTGAAAAAAACAATCACTGAACCCGATGGAAAATAGCATTTGAACATCCACTTCCAGGCTGGCCTCGTCAAGGTGATTGAGCTCGTGGTGCTGGAGATGTCTTCTTCTGCTGCCTTGTCGTCGCTTGGATCGAATCCTGTTATCCCGTTCTGTTGCATCTAGAGAAGAAGTCAAACCTAAAGATATGATAAACTCCTTCACTCGTTTCTCTCCCCAACCAACAAAACCCGGTGCGCGCGACGCGCTGAGCCAACCAAGTTCTTTTCCATGACATTTTACTTCTAACCATCGCCGACGGTACTCAACTAACTTGCTAAACTCCTTCAAAACTAGATAGACAGCGGGTAGCAAGCCTCCGACAAGTGCCAATATAGTCAACACGACCACGCGTATACCTGCGTGCCATGGATCGTCAGCGGTGCCTTGGACCAAAAAATTCATTCCCGAAACTTCGCCGGTGTCAAAGATCCGCAAGAGTCGAAGGACACTCAACTCTAGCAGAATAGAGGTAGCACCGCCGTAGAAGCCTCTCGAATTAACGAGCCAGCAAGGTATGTCGACAAGGTAAAGCGGTAAGGCGCCACCAAGTCCGACGATTGACCAACCAGAAACAATAATGAAGGCAAGCCAGAGGAATCTCTGCGACAACTGTTCATCTGAAGGAAAGAGACGAGCATCTTCCGGGTCTGACTGTCCCGCTGACGAAACGTCTATTGGAAGGCTAGGGTAGAGAGGAATTGGAGGGTTCAGGAAGGCAAGAAGAGAAGAGGAAAGAGGTCTTGGTCTCAGACTTGTGAAAAAAGTACGTCATAGTCCATTCAAGGGAAGGTGTGGCCACACTCACGCGTGATGCACAAACCACTCTCGCAGCGCATATATGGATCGTAAACGGGGACGAAGAGCGGCAAACAGCGACTGAAGGAGGGTCAAGGCTGAACGGATAGCATAGGTATGAAGCGTACCCATGACACGAGACCTATGGCACAACAAAGGACGGCAGTGGCAATGAGACCATCTGCAGAGACGTCCAGCTGATTTCCGATGCACGTGTAAGGAGAGGCATTGGAGTTGTGATATACAGGGCTTGTTGATATAGTTAAAGAGAGAGGTACAGAAGGCGAGAAGGAAGGGAAATGAGTCGTGGCATTCGTGGATGACATCGTGGGCGCGAATAAGGGGAGAAGCAGCCGGCCGTACGTTGCTTCCACTGCGGCTCGTTGAGGATTGCACCGTTGAACGTTGAACAACCGTAATTGAGCTTGAAATAGATCGACACGTGACTGTGCATCATAAGATCTGGCCACGTGCCCTGGCGTCGCTAATGGCAAGCGCGACGAAAAGCGTCAGTCCCTCCATGGTCTTTGCAGCCTGTGCTGACTTTTATACAGGCAACGGCGCAGCAATCTTTACAGCAAGCGCAGACCGCCGCCATTCTTACCCTCCTCAACCTTAACAACCCTGTAGATGGAGCAATAGCCAAGTCTACCGCTGCTTCCAAGGCTCAACCTGCTTCCGGTCCCCCGGTTTGGAAAATTCTTGTTTTGGATCAACGCACGAAGGATGTCCTTGCGACCGTGTTACGTGTGCAGGACCTGCGGGATGTCGGCGTGACGCTACACGTGTCGGTCTTTCTTCCTTTATCGCTTCTCTAACGCATCCTAACACACGAAATAATCCCACAATCAGTCAACTGCATTCTCTTCGTCCTCCTTTACCCGATGTCCCAGCCGTGTATTTTGTATCTCCTACTCTGGCCAATATCCGAAGGATAGCAGAAGATCTTCGAAAGGGCCTTTACGAGTCGTTCCACCTCAATTTTGTTGAACCTCTCCCTCGTGCGCTTTTGGAAGAACTTGCCGCATTCGTCGCCCAGGACGGAACAGGAGACCTCATTGGACAGGCAAGAAGATTCTCTTCCTCATGCGATGTTGGAATCTTATGCTGCACCAACAGGTTCTAGATCAATACCTTTCATGTATTGTCCCTTCCCCATCTCTCTTTTCCCTGTTGCCTCCCGCACCAACTTCTTCATCGACATCGACGGCTGATACACCAATCCAAGCCCCGCACGCATCGTATACGCTATTGAACTCTCCATCTTCGACAGAACAACAGATCGAAGACGAAATTGAGCGCATAGCGAGTGGACTTTTCAGTGTCGTCGCCACAATGGGTCAGTTATTCTGCCTGTTGCGGTTTTTGCAGACAATCAACATCGTTTAGGCCATGTTCCTTTCATCCGTGCTCCTAGGGGCAACGCTGCAGAGATGGTCGCGAAGAAGCTTGAGACAAAGATCCGAGATGTCATCCTGATGGCGGCGCGTGGACAAACTGGCACATCAAACCTCTTCGCCTCAGATGCGACGGGTCTGTCTAATCTTCAACGCCCACGTGAGTAATTTATCTGGCCCCTCTTCAGATTGTGATTACGAAGACAGCTTAGTTCTACTTGTCCTTGACCGAAACGTCGACCTTACTTCCATGTTGTCTCATGGTTGGACCTATCAGGCCCTTGTTTCGGATTGTCTTCTTTTTAAATTAAATCGTGTCGTCGTTCCGCAAGGCGCTGGGTCTGAGCAGAAGCGGTCGTACGATCTTGATTCAAAAGATTATTTCTGGGCTCGCAACGCCCCAATCCCCTTTCCCCAAGTGGCGGAAGACATTGACGTCGAATTGAACAAATACAAACAAGATGCAGCCGAAATAACGCGCAGTACAGGCGTAAGTAACGTTAATGACATTTCTCAATTGTGAGTAAATGAGCAAATGTTCATCTCGAATCTACTGGTTATAACTCGCTGATACTTACAGAGATTTATCTGCGAACGCCACGCACCTAAAAACGGCCGTCACTCAACTGCCCGAATTAACGGCACGTAAAGCCACTCTGGATACACACATGAACATTGCAACTACGCTTTTGGAGCAAATCAAGCAACGTGGCCTAGACGAGTTATTTAGCACAGAAGAGTCGATAAACAAACAGGTAAATTGTACGGAAGGAGATGATGCATTTAAGCTCATGAGAATGCTATAGACGTTGAACTCCATCCTTGAAATCATCCGCAATCCTAGATCAGATGGTACCCATTACAAGCCCGAAGACAAACTTCGTCTAGTTCTCATATATTATCTCGCTATGCCCGACAATGCTATATCCAAGGACGATTTTGCTGAGTTAGAAAAGGAATTGAAGGCGTGCAACACCGATGTCGCAGCACTTGAATATGTACGCCGCACGCGTGAGATATCTCGCATGTCTGTTGCTGCAGCTGGATTTGGAGGTGCAGTAATGGGAGTGTCAGGAGCAGGAACAGGGAGTGCGACACCCATTCTCGGTGGCAGTAGCCAAGGCGGAGAATTGTTCAAGAACTTTAGTGCACTTGGGAACAAGGTGATATACACCGCTACTCGCATTCCTTTCCAGCACTGACACGAACTCCTTATTAGCTAACGGATCGCTTGAAAGAGGGTGGGTTGGAGAACCTTATATCTGGTGTTCGGAACTTCCTGCCGACGAACAAACTTCTTTCTGTTACTCGACTCACCGAGGCTCTCATGGACTCGTCAGCCGCGTCAAATCAATCATTGCAGGAAACAGATGACTACATATTCTTAGATCCCCGTGCGCCCCGTCACGGACATATGCCTGGAGCACCAGGCTCTAGTGTCACAGCTCGCGGACGTCGAATGGCATTCGCAGAAAGCATTGTATTTGTCGTGGGTGGCGCGGGATACGTCGAGTTCGGAAATCTCGAAGAATGGGCTGCAAGAGCTGGAAAGAAGGTAACCTATGGCGGGACAGAAATCATTGACCCAGGGTCATTCGTCAATATCTTAGAGGATCTCGGGAAGATGGGGGCGATGTGAGAGTTCGAGGTTTACGAGCTGAGTGGACGTTGGGAATTTTAAACATATTGGACTATTGTACATGCAGGGACGAGAAATGATCTCTTTCTGTCCTTTCCGCCGACATTATTGCTTGCCGCCATTGCTTTGCTTTGCTTTTATTTGAACCAGGCGAATGCTTAACATACCCATCAGGTTTTGTCACCCTGTGCGAGAAGAGATGGATACTCACAATATGTTGAGCATATCAAGTTCAAGGCTAATCGATTCGTTGATCGGGTCGCGCTTCATGACACCACGTTCGGCCATGCGGGCGTGTTGTAAAATCTTCTGTGTACTGCTTTCATGTGAGTCGTGCACCTTGTATGTTATTGATAAGGACTTACTCGTATAGAACAAAGCCACCAAAGACGGCTAAGCCACCGTACAGTGAGATCGCTTCAGATATAGCGAGGCCTCGTATGCCCATTGGAAGGGCCATCGGAGCGAGGGAACTCAATGCGACAACAGTTACACCAGCTAACAGTGGCCCGCCAAGATGAAGGTACTTGTCATTCCTGAAATGGATATAAGAAGTTGCGACAAATAGTTGGGCTGTACACTTACGTTGCCGTGGCGCCAACATAGCAAATGGACCCAACAAGGCCAACTGTATACAGTGCGGCACGAGAAAGAAGCGCAGGGCCAAGGAAGAACAAAGGACTGAGGGTCGCAGCTTGACAACCATTAAAAGCCTAGCCGATGGGCAGAAGATATTAATGTCATAAGATGCCAGGGGGAAAGTATATACTTACTAGCCAGAACGCATGCTTTTGAATGGTTCTTTCTGGGGTAGTGAAGTAGGTGCCCATCATGCTTCCAATACTGCCTACAAGGCTCACTCCGAGCACCATCCCTTGAAAGAATTTACTAATTCGACCAGCCATCCTCAAGCCATGGCACTCACAAGGATTTGCAGACATGATTCTGAATGCCACGCCAGATCGAAACATCGACCGTGCAGCCAATGCGGTAATCAGGAGCCCCGCCCCGGTGTACTTGAAAGTATCATTGAGAAGAGACCTTTCTGCAACAGAAAGAGGATCTCTTGTCTCTCTGTTAAGCAGTGCATCCGTGAGCAGCGCGACTCCAGCTACACCAGTTATGGTGATGGCAACGCGTCTCCAAGATATAGTTCGATCTTCACTTATAATTTGTCTGTCAGTCATGAAACTTCTGCTGCCTGAGAAACCAGGTGCATTCAAGCCAACCCTTTGGAGGATGCCCCTCTGCTTGAATACGCCAGACTCGAGCGTACTAAGAGGTCGTAATTTGAATGATGCATTGCAAGCTGTGGCCGTCAGCAGCGGCCTGAGGCGAGCAACAGCCAGTCGTTGTGATAACATATGGGTAAGTTGCAGTCGCTGACGTCGTGTCTCGGCATGCTATAAATACTAAGCCTATATATAGGTACATATCCAAGAATAGCAGGTCATTCTCGCAACGCGGGGATGCCGAGAGTATCTATCACTGCTACCTGTCTGCATTCCAATGCAACAGCAAGTCGACTGATACCTTCATGCTCCTGCCAGTCAATTTCAAACACGCCCGGTTTCTCTGCACCCGCATACCACGACCATCGTTTGGTTCGCGACTGTTAAGGGTCGCTGTCAACAATGCGGCTAAAACGTGCGGCGATTGAACGTTACCTGTACGCTATATATATGTAGCCAACCGTCCCCGCTTCCGGTAGCCAACCACTTTCCATTTGGACTGAATGTTAGAGAGAACAGAGGTCGTCTATGATCCGCGAACACTTTCAAGCATTCGCCAGTGACGGAATCCCAGATGCGGGCTGTTCCGTCGAACGATGATCTGACAACCGTAGAGTGAGTGCGCGAATAAATGGTATTCACACATCATACGTGGCTATAAGTTCATTGGTTCCTGGCGGACGGTCTGGACACCAAGATATTGTGTTGACGGAATGACCGTGTCCTCTCAAAATGATGGCATGATCTGACGCCATCAATCCTGGTATCGAGTCCATAGAGTTTGAGACGTTTTCAATGTTCCATACTCGAGCCGTCATATCGTCCGAGCAGGAGGCGAGGCGAGTGCCTGTCGAGTTACATCGTATCTCGTTGATCTCGTTCTCGTGTCCTCTGATCAGAACATGGTTAGAAGTGAACCTCTGATCATAAGTTTCAGATCTCACGTACGACAATGTTTTGACTGTCTCTTCACTATCCACCTGCATTATGTGTATGTGACTGTCAGCACCGCAACTGGCAAATGTCCAGTCATCTAGCCAATCAACATCCAAGCAGCAATCTAATTCAGCATAAACAACAGTAATAATTAGAATAACGACTCTTCCTTCACCTGAATGACAACGATATTGTCGATGTAATCGCTTCTCTAGGACGTTCCACAGGCATGTTGTTCCATCCAAGCTTGCTGTAAGGAGCCATTGTCCCGACCTGGAAAATCTCGTGGCAAATATGGGCCCCTTCTCAATCAAATATTCAATGTAAAGAGAGGTGGATGAAGGTAGAGCCGGCATTGCTCACATTATGTTGGGCGTGAGTAAAATATAGTTCACCATCAGGTCTAGAGATTCTCAAGATTGAATCATAGGAGCCAATAGCCAATAATTGTCCCGTCTGGACTCCAATGTAATGAAGTTAAGTCTGCCGACTCAGTTTTCGAAAAATGTTTCAACGAGACGGGAGAACAAGGGGTTGACGTAGAAGACGATCTTGAATTGGGGGGGTCAGGTAGAGTCCAAAAGTTAACGACGGCGTCTTTGGATCTATTTACGCGAAGTGAACGGTATGGTCCACTCAATGATATCATGTACTAACCCACTCGCAAGCATCGCATGACTTTTCGGATTCCAGGCACACACAAAAACCTGCACAGCATTTACATAACGTTAAATCTGGAAAGAATGTGCGAACCTCCGTCGTATGGCCCTGGAGTATCGTAATTGCACTGGCTGTTGATTCGTCGATGGGTCCTTGCGTGGACTTCTCTCTGAGCTTCGGCTTCTTGGGGGCTATTTCCGGCGTCATAGTCCGAGAGACAGCTGATTCTGCATCTTGATTTTTCGACTTGAACGCTAATATCCCCTTTTCAATACAATGTATCTAAAAATACAACCAGACGCACATTCGGACGACGAGTCAGCATGCATATCATCATTTTCACGTTTCGCTCTTTTCTCTGACGGCTCGTCCAAGGTCATTGGAGATTCTTTCCTTTTGTTAGCTGTTTCAGATACTACTGGCGCATTACTTTGATAGACCGGTTGTTCCGACGTCACAGGTAATTGTGAAAGAGACGTAAGTTTTGCGGAAGCGTCCGAGGAACATTGGTGCGATTCCAAGAGCGAAAATTCTGCTGTGCAATCTAACGTGACTTGATTATTCTTCCAATGATGTTCGACCTCCAAGTATAGTAACGCCTTGCATAGGAGCTCAACGAGTTGGCCGCGAATGACGTGCTTGTGAAATAGAGGAGAGCGATCCAACTGTGCTTCGGCACGCAGTGTGAAAGCAGAGTGAGCGAAACCTGCAAGTGATGATTAGCCACCAGAGAAAGCCAGAGACAAATTTAATACCGGAGTCGATGAGAAATGCGTAAACAAGGCAGTTTATTTCATCTGCAGTTACTCGTATCTGGTCTGCCATATTTGCAGGGAAGCTTCATGGTAGCAGATGCAGCGTGTTTGCATCAGTTTGGTTGCCGAGATCGAGGGACTGAGATCCCATAGACCGGCCCGTACCATTGCCGGTGCCTGCTTATTAAATACAGCGCATCGTTCTCATCCGTATCAATGCAAGCCGACTGGGACTATGAGAGCTCCGATGAGGAGGCCAGTTCACGTCCGCAAGAATCAACGCCTCTTAGACGGTCACAGGGTCGTAGCAATATGATCTTGCCCCTCTTGAATAGTTGGTGACATACCTACACAGTCACTGTATCTAACCAGCTTATATAGATTTGTTCTCCATGCAATCGCCTTTGGGAGAACGTACATTTAATATGACAACAATCTCTACCAGGGATCTATTTCGACTGCTCGAAGGTCGAAGTCCTGGTCTGATTGGTGACGACGGCGATGAAGATGAGGATGACGACTATTTTGAAGATGATCATTCTCACTCCACCCACGGGGTACAGCAATGGTATCCTCCGCACAAGGAACCACAAGATGCAGGCGTGGAATTACTTGCCAGCGGTGATTTCGGGCGGGTGTCCATAAAGGATCGAGCTCGGACAAATAATCGCAATATGACTAAACGATTGCTTAGTCGAGTTCTGCAACCACCAGTGAGTCCATTCAAGGAAGATCTAACCAATGTGAGTTGTACTCTATCATAATTTTGCTGATGGGTCAAGTATGGAACAGGATTTGGTTCCCAATACCAATGGCACAGCCGTGGCAAGCATAGGTGCCAACGTTTACAGCGGTCAATACTCAAGTGGTAAGTAGCGTTGCGTAGCGAGGGTATATATATTATCATGGCGGTTCGATGACACGCCACCGTTGTGCAGATTCGTCGTTCTACTATACTTGTTCACAAGGTGACCCTGATTTACTTCTTTCACAACCTTGGTTTACGTTTACCTTGATCTTTTCAGACTTTCGTCTGCACGTTTTTGATACGACCAAACCTCCATATTCCCGGCCAGTGGACCGTGCAGGGGTTAACACCAGAATGCCAATCAAGAAGTCTATACAGGGACAACATGGAAGATGGACAATTACTGATGCAAACCTATCGCCGGACAATGAAAGGTATTATGTTATCATTGGTTTGAAAATGATACTAATTAATAATAGGTTAATTTACTCCTCGATAGTAGGCCCAATTTACCAACGTTCGCCTCTATTCCGACCTTTACAATTAGACACCAACGGCGTACATGACTAACGTCTTGGATGATTCGACACAGCAAAGTCCCTATTCCGTTTGGCGATCATCTGCTTCACAGCTTCGGGGTATGGAGCTGTCGATTTTCCGCCGACGGTAACGAGGTTGTGGCCGGTGGGAGTGGACATATTTTTGGTAAGTTACGACAAAGTTATAATTTTGACGTATCTGCATCTCGTTCACCTCTACAGTCTATGATTTGATTGCAAATAGACGAAGTGTGAAAATTGAGGCCCATGATGACGATGTTAACAGTTGCTGCTGGGCAGATACGGCGTCCGGAAATGTGCTCATCAGCGCTTCGGATGATACATTTCTGAAAGTTTGGTATGACCTTTTTGGGGCAAGTGTCTGAGTTACTTATTTTCACTAGGGATCGTCGTTCTCTGGGTTCATCACCAAAGCCTTCAGGTGTCTTAATTGGACATACAGAGGGGCTAACCTACGTATCAGCCAAGGGGGACGGCCGCTATGTGATATCCAACGGCAAAGATCAGGCATTGCGTCTCTGGGATCTTCGCAAGATGCGCTCAACCAAGGAATTCAATAGCGTGAAAAGAGAATTCTATGGTGTACCAAATTTCGACTACAGGTTCGCTGCCCCGAAAGCGTCGAGTATTGACCGAAATAAAGCACTTCCATAGATATTCCGCTCGCTGGAGACCTCGATATGCTGCCCATCCTAGTGACTGTAGTGTTATGACATATCGCGGTCATTCTGTGATGAAAACCTTGATACGCTGTCATTTCAGCCCAGCAGAGACGACGGGATGTCAATATCTTTACTCTGGCTCTGCAGACGGCAGAATACATGTTCGTATCCTTCCCGAGTGCGCGTGAATCTACTCATCGTCATCATCCCAGATATGGTCGCTGGATGGCACCATTGTACAGATATTGGACCGTGCAAAAACATTACCCATTTCGTTCGACCCAGCAGGACCTGAGTTTGGGGCTAGCAGAGGCACGCGGACGAACGTCTGCGTGCGTGATGTCAGCTGGCACGCTCAGGTACGTCTCGTTTGCCATGTACGTATCATATTCAATCCTTTAAACTTCAAGGAACCTGTTTTGATGAGCGCCGCGTGGGAGGGCCGATATGACGGAAGCGTTGTTGCCAGACATGAATGGAAAGGGTTGATGAAGATGCCTGGTGCTCTTGAGGATTGGAACGAAAAGGTGCAACTAGAGCAGACCGACCGCTCGAAAAGACGACGATATTCTCACCGTGTTCCAGGCGCTTTTGATGACGAGGATGATGACGAGGATTAACGTGCGTACAGAATGTGGACAATTGTATCGATCATGTTGTTGTACGATGCCTGTAATGAGTCAGGGTGCGCTTTTTGTGCTGTGCTCTTCTTGGTATGGCGACAACACATGGATTTCCTCCCGGCTATTTTGTTATCAAATCAATCGCATGCGATAGAGTGTTGGACGTCGCTCAGGATGAAATTGAGGACGGAACTGAGCTGCTGTTGTGGATAGAGAAGGAGAAGTCTCTAGTGGAAAGTAAGGGTAGATAATTCAAAACGACAACTTGACTAAACGTCCGCAGCCCTACGGGATCCTAATGCCAATAACCAGGTGCGCCTGCTCACGTTCTCGATAGGACTACATGTACAATGATCAACAGGTATTCTTCATCGATACGTCGGGTGCATTATGCTCTCGTGCGTCAGGGCACGCAATCGATGTTGAGAGTATGTGATCTTTCAGCGCATAGGAATTGCATCCCATTGTCAATCAGATGGCAGACTAGTTCTACGGCACAGAAGACCAGTCTCGCATCCATACCCAAATCCCTATTCGCATCCTCTTCCACGGTTTTCTTTCTCCAAGCAAACGGGAGAAATCACAGTAACTTTTGAGAGCGACCCATCATATCCTCCACCCAGTCGCCAACCATCGGAAGCATGGAAAAACAAGCGTTACTTGCTTACCTCTGTTCCGCTACGCAGGCCACGGACCATGATGGAGGAAGCATCAGATATGATCTCAAATGCAATCACACTGCCGTTGGCGGGACTGTCTAGCATATTTGCGGGAAGTAATGTCACGAATACGGAAAATACAGACGACCGAATGCCAGCAAGGCCGGACGAGGTGTTCGATGGCGAGATAGATTTGAAGGAGAATGAGATAGTTGAGGAGGAGCGGGGAGAGGAAGGTGAGGTGGACGACTCTGCTGAGTTGTACCGGAAGGTCGTCGTTGTTGGCGTTGGCGGGGCTGCTGGGTCAAAGCAGGCGAGGGCCAGACGCACATGGACCGTCCTGCCACTCAGGCGCCTCAACGCGAGGACATCACACGCTGTCACGTAGTCACGTCACGTCCGTTTTCATGTTTTCGTCGCTGTCAGCTCGGCGCGTTTGCTCTCGTCGTCTCTCATGGCAGACGGCTCGGCGCGCGTTTGCGGCCCGAAACAACTCATCGCTTACTTCAGATCCTTCTGCAGAAGACGAGGAGGCGTCTGCTCTGCTTTCCGCATTTGATGCTGAAGACGCAGGCGATGAGACCCCGCGACCTGAATCCTACAGTGAATTTATGAAGGCTATCGGGAACAATTTCCAGCACGCTTCGCCTCAAAATTGGCTTGGTGGAGAAGTAGTTGAGTCCGTCTTTCGTCGAAATGTATGCCCTGCCTGAACCGTGTCAGCCATTTCCGATGAACCCTTCTTTCACCCCTCCTGCACCAATATCCGACGCAGTGCGGACTAGAATGTACCAGGAGTACATGCGCGACCCTACGAGAAACAGTGTAAGAGCGCTATCTCAGCGATATCACGTCAGCCTGAAGAGGGTCGATGCTATCCTGAGATTGAAGGGTTTAGAGAATGCTTGGGTCAAGGTCTGTTCAAGTTCTTCATAAACTGCCCTCAATGGGCGGAGATGATGTCTTTTGATTAGTCTTTAAGACGCCAAATTCATGGTTACAATCTTTTTTCCAATTTCCTGATTTCATGCCCCGGTCGCATCTTTGACTATAGCTAACATTTTAAACAGGTAATTCTACCGAATGGCTTCCCTTAATACACGATGCTGATGTACTGGTCGTCGATGCGCTTTCTATAGCAAGTGAGTAGTCAGTTATTTCTAATTACTTTCCATACTGCAAATGATGATCCAACATGTCATTCGCGATTTGAAAGACTTTCGCGGTGCCTTACATCGCCCGAAACTTGGTTCGAATTTTCAACCCCATCTGACTATTATTGCTTGAGCATATTGGAAATGGATCTGATACTCATCCATTGCTACAGGGCAAACAGTTACAAAGTGGCTTTCAGCAGGGCATGGAAAAGCTCCTGGGCGTAAAAAGCCAAAAGGTTTCGGATGATTGGACAAGGCATGATGTTCACGAAGCCGATACCCTTGAGCAAGACGAAGATCGGGATGCTGCCAGACAGAGATATCAAAGATTATACTGGGAGTCGATCCCAGAATCTCGGGGCGTAAGTCCGCCTTCCTTTTTCTTGTCAATCATGTCTTGAACTATATTTCCAGGAGCCTATCCTCCCTGCAGCTCTTGAACATGCGAGAGAGCATGCCAAACGAGTTGCCGCTCGTGCAGAAGGCCTTGATAGTAACCTTAAGCCACGTATCAAGGACACCGAGCATATCAAGACGCCACATGAAAAGGTACAAGTTATTATCAAGCCCGACCATCCCACGTTTGAATTCCGGGACGTTGGAAGCAAGTTTCTTGATCCCAATGAGCGTCTGCACCGCATAGCTGTTGCTGAGCGGAGGGCAAGGCGGAAAAGGGACAAAAGGGCTGGAGGGGAAACGAATTGATGCTCAGACTAATCCTACATATCAAATATCAACGTTCAGCTCTGTAGCGGACCCCTCTAACTTCAGATCATATATCGTAATCCTTCCAAAGAAATCAGAGCTCTCCTCAAATACTAGCTTGAGGCCAGTGACACCGTTAGCAAGAGAGTGTGTTTCAGATAGGTTGAGATCAAAAGATTGTCTTCGGTTAACGTCTTCTGGGTATATATTGGTCAAGATTGTCCACTCTTGTCCATATGGAAGAATGTGAATAGAACAACGAGTTCCCACAAATCCACCTTGGAAAGTTAAGGACAGCTGCTGCGGTACCACACCGTCAGCAAATGTGAGGTGTATATATTGTGGCAGACCCTAGCAATCTCCCGTGAAAATGTGGTGAATACGAAAACACTGTCAGGCCTACCTGTTGTGATGTCCAGCAGGTTTCTGGATTGCCATCGACCAGACACTTCTTTCCGACGGAATTATCGAGTGTAGAACTGACCCTAACACGACAGTCAGCGTGGAAAGCAGAGGGACCACTCGACGAACTTGATTACGGTGTCAGGCTTGATGAGGCTGGGCATAGCGTGAGAAACACAGGAAAGGTCAAGCACCTGCGACGGCCATGAACGCAGCGGGCAAGTCTATCCCAGACTGGCTGAGCGCTGCAAGTTCAGTTCAATATCTCAGCTTCGCTCTTGGGTCCCTTGCAGAGCGCGAGGCAGTTCGTGACAGTGCTCGAGTCCTCTCTAGGCGTCAAGTCTCGCCTCCGAACAGAAGGGCTATACCCTTCAGTCCCACAAAGCGGAAGGGTCTGCCTGTCCACTATTCTGTCTCGGTTGGATGCCAGCCCGAGAATGCGCTTCGCAATCGGTATCACCAACTCGAACCTTATGACCGAACCCGCGTTGTCGCGGCAGGACAGGGATCAGAGCGGAGATACATTAACGCTAATTGGATCCTGGAGCGTGCTGGACATAAATGGTGGATCGCAACGCAGGCGCCCCTTCCTAGCACGGCACATGCATTCCTCAGCTTAATTGCGCAGCCGTCAGCCCGTCCGGTCACAGAGTTGGAAATTCAGACAGATCCACAGGCTCAATTACCATTTCTTAACAGGGTTCGCACTGTAGTGCAATTGACGCAAAATTTTGAGGGCGGCAGGCGGAAGGCGCATGCGTACTTTCCCAGTGATATTGGGAAATCGCTTGTGATCACACCCGAGGAAGGTTGCACAACGCCTGCATTTCAAGTCACTCTTTTGGAATCCCGTTCGTTCCCTGAGGCACATTGCGTTCAAAGCACTGTATCAGTTGTCCCTGTCAATTCTAACGACACTGCTTCAGAGGGCACTTCGAAACCTGGTGATGCAGAAAACGACTCGAAGCAAGTCGTCTTCCGACACATGCTCTACACCTCTTGGCCTGATCATGGAGTGCCCAGTAGGGAGGATCAAGCTAGTATAATCGCGTTCGCCCAGCTCGTTGATGCTGTCAACAGGGATACACAATCAGGGGGCGCAAATGATTCCGATCCGCCTGTTATGGTTGGATGTTCTGCTGGTGTTGGTAGAACAGGGTCATTTATTGCGCTCTCGTCACTTCTCCGGTCTTTGGGTTGGCTGCCTGAAGCTTCTTTTCCGACGTCTACGTCATCGCTGCCTCCCTCGCCTCTTGGCTCTCTACCGACGCAGTTGGCGAATGACCTTGTCGCACAGGAAGTGGATTTCTTGAGGGAGCAGAGGCCGCGCATGGTTGAGCGTGACGAACAGGTCTTATTTATATACGAAGCTTTAGCCAGTGCGTTGACAGGGTTTGGGGCAAATATTTACTGTATTTTTCACACGACTTGGCCCGGCAAGAAAAACTTGTTGAAAAGGGACAAAAGTTTGAAAAAAGACATAACTCGCCGAATACGCAACGGAATTAGATAAAAATTATACCATTAGAATGGGAAAAATTGGGACTATCTTTTGATAGTGGACCGAGTGAGAACGGATAATATTTCGGAATAGAGATTTTCGGCATTGAGTAGTCATGTGAGACCTTGATCATTCTCGTTCGCCCACGACATCCACGGCTTACAGTAGCATGCCTCAAGGCGAAAGAGTCGCACCAACAATCCAGCGGATCATTATCCGACTATCTACAGTCCTTACTAAAGAGGCAATTGCTACCTACACCGGATATTCGCTCAGAACAATTAACCGGATCTTATATCATTTTGAACAGCATGGGACAGTCCAGGAGTCCAATAAGGGTAGGCACCAGAGGAACTGTAAGCTACGTGGTGTCGATATAGAGGTGAGTAATGATATCTGTTCATTTCTGGAGTATGGATAACTGGTTTATCAGATGCTATTTGGCACGGTCAGGCAGACACCTGACATCTACCTTGATGAATTACAAGAAATGTTAAGTACAAGTTGTGGCGTAAATGTCTCAAAAACAACAGTTTGGCGTGCTCTGAAGCGGGGAGGGTTCACAATGAAAAAGGTCATTTCAGCACGTCTGTGTAGGAGTCACTTTTATTCATGCACCATACAGTTGACACGAGTTGCAGCAGAACGTTCTGCTGAGAAGCGACTGGAGTACATTGCAAGGATTGGAGCGTATGAGCCCCAGCAGCTCGTTTTTGTTGACGAAAGCTCAGTGGACCGTCGAACAACATATCGTGGGTATGCATGGTCAATTCGTGGAACCAAAGCGCAACGAAAGGCTTTTTTTGTCCGTGGGCAGAGGTATGGGCCATATCACATCCTGTTGTGTTTATAGTGCATATTGAGAATGTTATACAGGTTCTCGGTACTTCCAGCGCTCTCTATGAACGATGGCATTATCCACTGTGAGATAGTCGAAGGCTCATTTTGTACAGGAACATTCCAGCACTTCATCGATGGTCTTCTTGATCAAATGCAACCATATCCTGGTCCAAACTCCGTCATCGTCATGGATAATTGTCGGATTCATAAGCATCCAGATATTATTGACAAGATTACAACACAGTGAGTCAGTTTTCACTTGAAATCGTGAATATAGGGCTAATACTTGCTCGGGCAGTGGCATGCGCTGTGAATTTCTACCTCCATACTCACCTGACCTCAACCCGATTGAACTTGCATTTTCTGCAATGAAATACCATCTCCGCCGTAATGGTGACTATATGCGGTTGGCCATGACTCAGATGTCGGAACGTGATATCTTTCTGGTCTTACTCAGTGCTCTTTACATCATTACACCTCGGGACGCACATGGATGGTACCGGCATTGTGGTTATGTGTAGCAGACGCTAGACTCATAGCAATGTTGTAGTTCGTAAACCGTAAGTAGCTGTAGTATGGTGTGTGCATCAATGTACGTAATGTGCTCGTCGTTTTCATGCCAGCCATGAGGAAGACCAAGCTGCTTCCCATGAAGACTGGTACAGCCAAGGACATATCCAGCAATCATGGTAAGGGCCTGTGACGCTGTTTATATGTGATAGGTACTTATACTATGTCAAAAGGCAGTTCAACCAGTACTCGCAGATATAGTGCATGTGCACGGTGCAAATCACGCAAGAGCAAATGCGAGTGGCTTGAAGAGGCTCAGGCTTGTCGTGCATGTGTAAACAGTGGTCTTCAAGGGAACTGTGCAGCTGTCATCAAGGTGGTGCCTGTACGTCAAAGTGCTCGCAGTTCCAGCCTCCCACCTACTGCTCCTGTCGCTCAACAACTCCCAACCAATCTGGTTATACCAGATATCCTGGACACCAGCAAAAGGGTTCCTAGAAAGCGAAGTCACTCAGCATGTGATGGTGTGCGACCTGCGCCGGCTGAGAAACTTCCAAGAGTAGTATCATCTGACACTGGCAATAGTTCTTCTAGCATCATTCCAAGAACTGAAAGCTCAGAATTACCATCCATCCCTGAGCTAGATGAAGATAGCGATGTACCCGAGCCGGCAATTCTTGCCAATGGTACCACGCCACTTCCATCGATTGTTTATGAGAAGGCAGAAGGTTTCATCAGCAATTTCCTGCGGCATGGGTCAGATGACGATGAGGAAATGAATGCTACTGGGGATGGGAAAAGAGTCAAAGGAGCAGGATATGATCATGATACTGTGATGCTAGACATCAGTTCCGACTCAGATGTGGACAACAATGGGTCTGATGGTATAACAATCAGATTCAAGGGACCTCGGGCCCAGCGTGGACGTCCAAAGAAAGCAGCTGTTCAACGCACTAGTAAGCAATTGCAACCTCTAGAAGGAACACAGTCACGTTCTGATCCTAAGCCTTGCCGTGAGTCAAAACAAATCCATTGAAGTAACTCAGCATCATACCTATTCTAGACTTTGTTATTCAATGTGGTGTGATAGATTCCAATGGGAGCAATGTCCCATTTAGCATCAGCTCAACAATCACGCTTGATGGTCTCCAGGCTCTTGTCGCTGAAAAATTAAATCGGCATCCACAGCTCATCCGTTTGCAATACAGACTTGAGAGTGACAAAGCGAAGGCTGCCCCTACATCGATCCAAACTGAGCAAGAGCTGGAGATATTCATGTTGAAAATGCGTCACCTGATTGTTCCACCACGGCTGGCCAATGGACAGCTGTCAACACGTCTGCTTAAGCCTGTAACTGTATGCTTCAAGAATGCTGCAGAGAGTGGTGGCGGCAAGGACCCTGAAGCCGAAGCAGGGAAAGGAAAGACAGGAAAGAAGGTTCGTCATGTCTCATTCTAAACATTGTTCCTATAAAGCTAATATTCCTCAGCGTGGTTCCAGTACTCCGCCAAGCATGGCTGACAAGAGCAGCATCATCGATGACAGATGTCAGAAAATCACTCAAGATATTACAGATATTGTTGGAAAGCTGCAACAGCAGTGGCGCTGTGAAATTCACTCCAAGAATAAAGAGACATATTGCTACAAAGCACAAGACAACCCGCTTTGTTATGAACTGACATTTTGGAATCTAAGGTTTTGGGCAACGGAAATTGTATGTAACAAATTCATATATCTTCTGCATCCTTTTGATATCTTCCTTCTAGATCATGGGTCGCGCAACACTGGATGAAAAGCCAATAGCACTGGTACTTGACAAAGCTAGGCCACAGGGACGGTCCACTCCCCACTTGCTCCATGAAAGTGGAGTTCCGGCCGCTGGTACAATTGGTACACAACCAATCCAATACATCTTCAATGGACTGCCTCCGCCGAGCATAACACCATGGCTCCATGGATTCCCAGCACCTGCTGTGAGTGACGCACTAGTTCCTCCAATTCCCATGACGCTGTCAAATGGGAGTATAAGTGCAACTATGTCCACAGGACAACTGGCCTTGCCATCTCCGGACTGCATTGAGATCATCAAGTGGTTTGAAATGCTTGACAAACATCCAGATCGCAATGCCGATGGGATTCAATATGCAAAATTTGGTCCGATGTTGAAAGCCCTAGACTTCCATCGTATCTCACAGCTCACATCTGATCTTGTCTCAAAGGATGACTTACAGGAATGGCTTGGGGTCAAGGTAGGGACAGCGATCTCAATTTTGAGTTATGTGAAAGAGGATATGATGAAATATAACAATTGGAAGGCTCAGTATGATAATTTTTCGTAGCATACTAGATAGTTATGGTACCAGCAGGACTAATTGAATAATGGCATTGATGTGCACCGTGACAACTTCTGTTGATAACAGCACAATAATCTGCAAGTATCCTGCTTTCGCAAACATTTGCGGGTCTTGCTTATGTAAGGTATGACCTGCACCGAAATACCAGTTCCGAAAAGTGATCTATTCATGGTCGGTCCACTATCAAAAGATAGTCCCAATTTTTCCCATCCTAATGGTATAATTTTTATCTAATTCCGTTGCGTATTCGGCGAGTTATGTCCTTTTTCAACCTTTTGTCCTTTTTCAACAAGTTTTTCTTGCCGGGCCAAGTCGTGTGAAAAATACAGTAAGTAGTATGGACTTGGACAATTTTCAAAACCTTGCTCTACTTGCAATTCCATCGTGGGAACCAAAACGGGGATATTCCAACTCCATGAGGACCTAATGGCCTACCATAAAGTAGGTTGTTCATTATGTTTCCACTGCCAGTGCGTTGGGTGCTTCTATCGGTGCGATGACACGTGCCCGCTTGGGGCCAGGTCACGGGAATACTCAGTACTCGACTCTTACACAAAGAATGTCATTTCCATCATATGTCGAAGCGATCACGATTCCAAAGGTATTTATCAATAGGCATTATTGGTCGCTGCACATCAATCATTTCCCGCTATCTGCAGACTGGTGGCGTCGATGTGATTGAGAAAACCAAGCAACCATTCCCCAGGGTCAATCCTGACGATATCGTTATTAAAGTGCGCAAATATCACATACGTTCTATGACTTACACTATAATGGTATGCTAGGTGGAGTATGCAGGTGTCAATTTCATCGACACATACCACAGGCTCGTTATCTGTTTTGATATGTCTGACGATCAATCACGATATATATACAGGAGTGGATTATATCCAGTTCCACAGCTTCCCGCCATAATAGGCAAAGAAACTGCTGGTTACATAGTCGCATTGCCATCGCACGAGGGCGTTCTGAATAACGAAACATTTAAGAAAAGCGGTTTCCGGGTTGGGGGCAAGGTGGCAGCCGTAAGCCGCACGTAAATTTGGGAATGAAGGGGCTGTTCAACTTGGTCACAGGACTACGATGGGACGCATGCCACCTACATCAGTGTCCATTGGAAAAGTGTCTATTCAGTCCCCGAAAATGTACCAACTCTAATTGCTGCTGCTGGAGTACTTCAAGGACTTACGGCTGTAACATTCACTGAAGAAGCCTATAGCATTCAGAAAGGAGACATCATCCTTGTTCATACAGTTGCCGGCGGCCTTGGTCTTCTGCTCTGTCAACTTGCCAAACTCAAAGGTGCTACTGTCATCGGCACAACATCCACGGAGGAGAAACGAAGACTCGCGATAGAGAATGGTGCCGATTACGTCATACTGTATCGGCAAGAAGACACGGTTCAAAGAGTCTTAGAAATAACAAACGGTGAAGGCGTTCATGCAGTTTATGACGGAGTCGGAAAGGATACGTGAGAGAATCAAGTTGAATCTTTCAACAAGCATTTGATAACGTGCTCCTAGTTTCGACAATGATCTCAAGCTCATTAGACGTAAAGGCACGATTGTTTCCCTTGGAAACGCGTCTGGTGCTGTCCCACCATTCTCTATCTTGAGATTAAGTGAGAGGAACACAACCCTTTTGCGACCAACGTAAGTCCGGACATTATGCCGGTACCGCAGTTTATAGAATATATTCTAGGATGGGCAAATATGTTTACACGCCAGAAGAGGCATACTATTACGGCCACAAAGTTTTTGACCTCATTTCAAAGGGGTTGTTGAAGATACGCGTATTTAAAGAATATCCGTTCACTTCGGAGGGCGTTCAGCAGGCTCATAATGATCTGACTGGAGGGCGGACGACTGGAAAACTTGTCCTCAAAGTAGAGTAGATCAAAGTCACCAAAGTCAATGTATTACGTAATCGAGAGCAGACTTTTTGCCGCGACGGCTGTACTCTGTCTGCATCCTCAAGCGTCGTGCGTGTCATCGCTTGCCGTACGAACGTTTTAGTCAGGCGTGCCATTGCCGCAGCAGAGTCGAGCTTATCACTATCATCAGTGACGGGTGGGAGGGCCCATACATCGTCTTTATAACCTGTATGTTATCGTTTTGAATAAGATCGTCGACATTGACTGGCTTTTAGCTTGTCAATGGATAAGAAGGAGAAAGTCAGACGACCGCTGCCCACCCCAGGGGCTCCTGTCCAGAGACCAAATACTCCAGTTCAACCCAGCACACCCGTGCCGCCCATGACCTTTTACGGCACATCAACTCAGAAGACTGCCATACCTTCAAGCCAGTCATACCCTGGTTCCTCCCACACGACTTATGTGCGACCAAATGAACCCCCTAGTTATGCGGCTGTTTCGCAAAGTGCGCCGGATATGATGTCTATAGCAGAAGAGCCACCAGAAGACGTTCGCCCAGGTTTAGTACCTGCGGATGGCACGCATACATATGTGAATGACGATAGCAGCTGGCCTAATCCTAATTGGGCAGCTGATATCTCAAAAGGCTGGATGGCTGATGAAACCCTTTGGACAAATTATGGTCCTCCTGCATCTGCTTGGACAAATTCAGGGAACAGCCCGCTGGGTTTGGAAACTCTGGATTATATGTCACCTGCAAAGAACTCGGATATACAGATCGATGGAAGGTCCACAAACGAAGAGCTGAATTGGTGGGATCCGTCTGTACGACAAAAGTCTGAGCGTCCAGGACCTGGGATGTTGCCACCAGTGCTTGCGGAAGATCTTCACGATCCTGATCATTCCGTTTTCTCCGTTACAGTGACTTCACCTAATATTCCATTTCCGAGCCCTGCGGTCTCACAACCATCGACTTCCAGTGAAACAAAATCAGTCGTCTCCGTCTCGTCATCGCGTAGTGACATAAGTGTCCATTCAAGCATTCCACTTTCCCCTCAACCAACAGAAGAAGATGTGCGCACAGCAGTGCCGCATCCCAATGCATATTATTGTCCCAGGGAAAACGGTTGGATTATTCTCAGTTGGAAATCATCATCTGTGGCGCCTCCTGTAGCACAGTCATTCATTGAATCTCTTCACTTGCCTTTGCCGGACCTTGCTAGGCGGAAACGTAGAAGCTCGTGTCTTGACGAAATGGAGCAATCCTTTAACCAATCCAACAAAACTCACCATTTCCACAAATATGAGAAAGCAGTTGATGCACACAAGCTAACGCCTCCGTATCGACGGGATGAATGGGATCTCGAGTCAGTCAAGCTGAAGAGACGGGTTCAAAGGGTTATAGACACAGAAATGCAAGATTTGAAGCGTCTCGAGGATGGGACAGAAGAACCAGAAGAAGGCAGGTTATTGGATCTTTATGTTTGCTGCCAGTGCTCGTTTTATTGTGCCGCATCCGGAATAATCTCTGGTGTTATACCACGAAAACATTTCGAAGAATTTGTGCGAGACAAGAGGGAAAATCCGCCCCCAGGCAAGACAGGAGAGCAGGCTATTGTACAAGCATTTGAGACTATACTACTGTGCGTTCTGCTGATATGCAATACTTTATATTCTAATGTTGAATTTTACCAGTGCCATTGAGAACATATTATGGAGAGCGGAGAATCGAATGCTGAGAGCTGCGCGCTCCTCGTTCCAGAATAAGATAGGATGGAATGCTAACGTGTATGTTGAATCGTTCCAATGTCATATGTCTTATCTCATTGTATCTTTCGCATCTCCAGAAAGCGGGTATTCGAAATTTTGGGCTTCGCCGAAGAGACGCACGAGAGCGATATTGCTCTGAAACCACCAGTCGCGGATACATCAACTCCTCAAGGAAAGCAAAATCGCAGGAAACTTTTAAGGGCATGGGTGGAGATCGGAGCCTGGGTCGTGGACCATCGGCGCAAACATGGTAAGGATTGTTTCTGATTGCTACCCGTGCAGCTCAAATGTAGCGACATGGTGCCCAGCTGCGCAACTGAAGGATATGAGAGCTCACAAAATGCATGTCAAGATTGACAGCGCCCGAGAGATGTATCAGACTGCTATCGGTGCTCACCCAGATCAAAGTACGCATTATTTTGTCCCATGCTCTTATCGTGTCATGAAACTTAATCAATGGACCTATTTAGTACCTCGGGGAGAGCTTCAAGGCAACCTTTTATCCGCCTTGCAGGGGCAGGATAAGGCTTGGCGCGAACTTGGTTTGACACCGACGAGCTATTCCCCTGGTATGAGACGTCCATATTTGCCTTTCATGGGCTCACAGGACAATAGACCTGCTTGCGTTCGCATACTTTGCACAGTGCCGCTGCGACCCGGCTGGAACTGTGACCTATTTCACACATATATCCAACCTGGTCAAGGTCATGCAAGAGATGGGTAATTGTCCATCAACATTGCAAGACTTGATGGCAATGGAACGTTCCCGTGATAGATTCACTGTGGAAGACTTTGCCAATGCAGCCGCAGTCCTTGGCTTCGGCGTGGATGGACCGTTACGCGTCGAGTACGATGAAGCAGACGTTCCAGATGTTTTCATAGAAGGTGCATGGAGAGAATGCATTAAGCGTTCATGGCGTGATCCAGTTTGTGGATCCAGTATGCAACGCGAGGCTACTGAAGCCTTCAGAATTCTTGCTGAATCGAGAGGGAGCTCACGGTTGAAGAAGGCCTGGGAGTTAGGTAAAAACGTGATGACTACAGAGCGAGCATACGATACCTTGGAAATTCCCAAAGATGTGGATGACAATATGTTGGTCACTGTATTCAACATGAGAGTACGTCTACAAATCATTTGTGCTATCAGCACTGATTGAACGTTTCTCCAGCTGGAAGAACAACCGATGCAGATGGATAAAATGCGAGAAGCTCTGCTAGTCATCGCGGAAGTGAGAAACAGTGATCGCTTACGCCAGTTTATATCGTCCGGACAAGATCGTCAGTAACCGATCGTCTGACTTTTTTTTTGCAATCCTTGAATGATAAGTCCACAGCTGGCGAAATTGCAGCGTCCACGCCTCCAGACATGCCTCGCGGTCTCAATCAGTTAGGCAACACATGCTACCTCAACTCTTTGCTACAGGTGACTAGAGTTTTTATCATTACAGGGTCACTGAGAATGTCAAATAACAACTTCAGTATTTCTATACCATTAAAGACCTTCGGGAGGCTGTCTTACCTATGTCAAAATTGGATCTATCCGCATTAGAGGACTGAAAAGCTGACAGATGAAGACCTAAAACGACACCGCGTAGGCGGCAGATTGGTTACTCGTCGAGAAATTCAGAGATCCAAGAAATGTATTGCTCATTTTCGTGTTTTCTCCCGACCCAGCTCACGAAATCATACAGTCATTCACCAGCTCGCCGAGCTCTTCTTCAATTTAGAGTATTGCGAAGCTGCGGCCGTAACTCCCACCATAGAGTTGGCCAAACTGGCATTGGTCACCTCCCGTGACGAAGAAGATGACTGAAGTTGATAGAAGCGGGACAGATTCATCCAATGATACGGAAGCGACACTAGTCGATGATGGCCCGTCCAGACTGACTGTGACAGAAACGTCATCATACTTGCCAGAACGAGAAACCAGTACAGTACTTGGAAAACGCAGCAGAGATTTCATTCCATTGAGCGGTGCTGATATGGAAGTCGATAGTCCAGCTCCAGGTTCTCCGAGAGACAATGGAAGCTTCATCACTGCATCATCGACAACGAGTTCAGTATCCCCTCCGACGAGCATAGCAAGCTCATCCAAACATACTGATCATATACACGGGACAAAGAGCGATAGTGACGGTGACGTTGAAATGGCGCCGACACCAGCGGCCCGACCGCCACCTCTCCCTCCCCGAAAACATGCCATGAAGTCCGAGTCAGTCATGATGTTCGGTACGTTGATCACTATTCGAGAATTCGTTTCTAATACCTCGGTGGCAGGTAAACAACACGATGTTGCGGAATGCATGGACAACTGTATGTTCCAGATTGAGACAGCCCTGCTCAACTTCAGCGATAGGAGTGACACGGAAGCCAATAGTGACAAAACCAGTGTCGTCAAAAGGTATTCTCTCTCTGCATCCTCAGGCTGTAGTTCTGACAACTCCAAGATTGTTCTACGGCAAACTTCTCCAGAGATTGACAGGTGTTGTGGACCAAAGAGCCTCTCGGTCATCGATACATGAAAAGGAGGACCTTTTTTCTCATCTCCCCGTGAATGTGACACACGACGGAGTAGATATTTATGACGGCCTCGGCGCATATTTTGATGACATAGTCGAGTACGAGGGGGAAAAAACTCGGATGGAAGTCTCCCTTGTGGACGTCCCGCCCGTATTACAAATACAACTGCAGGTTTGAACTTCATTTAATCATCTGCGACGTTTCCAGTTTACTGTGCTTCAGAGGGTTCAATTCAATAGAGATACTCTTCAACCGTACAAATCCCAAGCCTATGTCAAATTTGGTGAGACGATATACTTGGACCGTTTCATGCACGATGCGAACCCTGAAAAAACAACACGAGCAAAAGTTGTGCAAGCAGAGCTGAACTTCTGCAGGGAGCGGCTTCGACTACTGGAGGAAGGAAAGGTATGTATGGCGAAAGTTTACCGGACGGCAGAAGTTCACCACTTCCACCAGAATGCCATCCCTTACTGGTCAACCATTGACCATACGCATCTTTTCTTATCAAAATTGGATGGAATCCTATTATCTGGACTTGACGTTAAATTGTTGAACCAAATGGCAGACGAACGCGACCTCCTCAACTCCGAAGTCGAAAGCCTGCGTGGCCGAGCAAAAGCATTGAAGGAAGAATTAGAAAATATATGGCAGGACGATACTGAAGTTGCATATGAACTCACCTCCGTGTTCGTTCACCGCGGTTCTTCTCCATCATGGGGACACTACTTCTTTTATTCCCGACATCTCCCAGACTCGCCTGATTCCTGGTTCAAGTATAACGACTCTGATGTTACGATTGTAACGAAAGATGAGGTTTTGGCGGATACGACAGGCTCTACGGCTAATCCTTATCTTGTACGTTCCTCATCTTTGCTGACCGGTACCTATTTAAGTACTATTCCGTCAGCTTGTGTTTGCACGCAAGGGATTGCAGGTTGTTGATACCGTGAAGCGATTCGATCCGTCGAATCAGGAATAATCCTGCTCTTTGTAAGATAAGGACAGATTTATGGCTTCATACCACACAGCATCATCAACGTTTGTATCATGCCTATCGCTAACTAATTGACATTATCTGGAATTTAATACGACGGTTCATGCTCATACGGGCTATTGGGACAACAAGTTGGCGTGACTAGAATGCTTGCTGAAAGAGAAGATTATTACGGCCTGTATAAATGGCGTTCTACTCACGAGGTGATATTGAGAACAAGGTCAGCAAACACCGACAGAACAACAGATCACAGGACTAAGGAGATGATCAGATATGAGAAGTGGGAATATTGATGAGGTAACCATACTTGGGATCTGGGCCACAGTTTTAGGTGCCGTGAATGTCCTCTGTCCCTGCATTGATTCTAAAAGACGGTCAAGGTCCTCTAGAATATCATCAAGTCTGCCCTCCACGCCTTTCGCGATCCCATCGGCGTGTTCCAGCCTGCTGAGCAGCTCTGAGATATCTACCTCATCGTTGCTATCACGTATGCCGTGCTGATCCATGAGACAAATCATTGCATCTGAGCTGGATGTCATCTGTTGCGCCCCTTTGTTATCAGGCATGGTGGATCGTTGCATGGTCATCATCGGTCAGGTTAAGCGCTAATGAAGCGCGATGGGCTGCACAAATATCGGCAAACAGCGGACATGGTGTCCAAGTTGCAGCCCGCCTTCACTTCACTTCTCGACTCTCTGCCTCGTCAGTTTGACCAGCAGCAGCTCGACTCTCTAGTCAGGAAAACTCTTGACGACACAAGTTCTAGGTCGTCTTCGGACATCAGGAAGAGCCAGTGGGAATATCTGCTCAGGGATGATATTTTTAAATTAGCGGTAATGCTCTTTCCGTGCCCACTCCAACCTCTCATTCGCTTTCAATGTAGGCTACCGAAGGGATCGCACTCGTAGAAGAAGACTCTAGCTATCATGAAAAACTCCGGGACAAACTTGACCTCGTCCTCACCTTCACTGAACATGGTATTCGCCTTCATGTCCATTTGTACGCCTATTTATGTTGGTCAACGTAGATGCCTGTGATCAGACACTTCCTCTGAGCATACTTCAAGGACCTTCTTGAAACACAAACCGTTGCCTCGTGTGACGACATATTCTCGTGGATTGAACTTCGTGCTGCAAGGCTCACGGAAGGAATGGTTCCTCAAAAGGGCAAAGCACTTGTACTTCTACGTACATTGAATGATCTATTACGTCGGTTGTCAAAAATGGGGTCGACAACCAGATTCTGTGGTCGTATTCTTATTTTCCTCAGCGATGTGTTTCCGCTCGGAGAGCGGAGTGGCGTTAATCTCAGGGGAGAGTATGGGCCTACATGGGAGGGTGTCGTTGACTTGGTCATAAGTGAAAAGAAGGAGGTCGAGCAGAAGAAGGATATCCCGCGCGAGAATAAGACAATTTCCGAGGATGAGGACAAAATGCAAATAGATTATGTAGCCCCGGCCTCCAAAGAGGGTCAGTCATTGTATGTTCATTGTTTCCTGCACGTTTTGATATCCCTTGCAGAATTCTACCGGGAGTTCTGGTCACTACAACTTCCCTTCTCCAAGCCCCCCATCTTCGCTCAAAAGGACACATTCTCCGAGTTTCGCGACGGAGTGGAGAGAGCTCTTCCTGTCATAAAGGAAGCCACGGCCAAGGAACGAGCCATGATGGGTAGTCGGGTGGCCCCTGGCCTTTCGTCACCGCTCAAACGCAAACGAGAACCAGACACTGAAGAGATAAGCAATGACGACTATTTCTTTGCCAAGTTTTTGACAAGTCCAGACCTCTTGGACCTTGAGGTATTGCTAACCTTCAATGGATCTACACCTGCTGAAGTTCACAGATCGCAGATACACAATTCCGTCGGCAATTCCTGTTCCAGCTGTTGATCCTCCTTAATCACCTTTTGACGTTTACAAAAACAGCGAAAAATGCTTGGTCTTCAGCACGCAATCGGTCGCTCCAGATGGACTTCACCTTGGAACCGTCAGATGCCCAGTGGGTGCAGGAGACGATAAATAAATCCATGGAAGAGCTACGCCAAACAACTCCGAATGGTAGAGCGTTTGCGGAGACAGTTAACATTATTCTTGAAAGAGAGAAGAATTGGGTAAGGTGGAAGAATGAACTCTGTGCGCCCTTCGACAAAACTCCCTGGTCGACAGATATACAGGGTAACAGCGCTGGCTTGCTGGATGCCACAGCGGAGGTGCGAAGAAAGATGACCGAATCACCGGAAGATTGGCCATGGTCCTTAGGGTCAGAACCTCTGAGCGACATATGGGAGATGGGATACAGAGACTTGCAGGATTTGCAAACACCTTTCCGGTATGTATATCGATATAGGAGGATCTCCGTGGCTGATTAGCAGCCAAAGTGCCGGTGACGTTAAAGACTTCGTAAAAAAGATCAAGCAGGAAGATGCAAGAATTACCATGAGGAAGAAGACACTGGTGAAAGCGGCAGAACGGATGGCACATAGTCAAGCTACAATTGTGTCGGCAGCGGCTACAGACGTAACAATGTCATCTCCTGACGCAAATACTCAAGTAACAGTTGTGAAACATCAAGATGGCACAACGCCGTCAGTCGACTTGTCTAAGGTGCCACCGATGCCTGATAGTTTGTTGATACCTCCATCACTGCCTGCAAGACTGGGATCTGCGCCGCCGAAAGTTAGCGAAAGTCCGTCAAGTTCAATGCCAACTGGCCAAGTGTCAACAGCCGCTCCACCGCCTCCTGGTCCGTGGGCTAGTGATGAGCAAATTTCCAAGTACGAAGAGGTGAGCGTGCTTCCTTACCTGTGAACTTGGGGACGGTAGAATTAAGTTGGCAATAGAATAAGCAGCGTTGGTCGTGGCTGGCGCTCCGGATGGCGCGCGACCAGTATCTGCAACTGTTTGGCAAGGTTGGAACAGGAGATATAGAGGCGTTGGCTCAAGAGATTGAAAAGGAACAGGAGAAGGAGAAGCTGAAGGGTGAAGAAGCGGCCAGTAGTAGCATGGCGGGTGGAGAGGAGCACAGCGGAGGGACGGCAAAGAGTGTAGATGGAGGGGACGTAAAGATGGAAGAGGCGCGGTAATACTAAGTGGTGCTAGTTCGCGTAGTTTGATCAAACGGCGTCCCTTGCCTTGCTCTTCACCCCCAGTCTCTCGCCATGTCAGACACCCTCAAGGTACGCCCGGTCCCCACCTTTCTGATGTAGTTTTGTTGTCAAACATGCGATAGAATGTGCTGGTAACAGGCGGTGCTGGCTACATTGGTTCGTGCCGTAATTGCTTCTTCGCCCATCTTACTTCCGCCCCAGGAACACATGTTATATATGCTCTGCAAAAGACCAGGCGCTACAGGGTCATATCATTAGACAATCATCATAACTCGCAACCAGCATCGCTTGCTAGAGTTTCGCGGCTGTCCAAGAGCGAGCTGCCCGAAAATGCAACCCCGTTGGAATTTCAGAGCACGGAAATAGACTCCATGCGTTGCGATCTCACTAGTCCGGAAGAAATCAGGGCGGTTTTCCAGCGCTATGGAAAAGGTGGCATATGGGGTGTGATTCATATCGCCGTATGTTCTGTCCTTGCTAGCCAATACAGGATCCTACTTACACTGCGGAAAGGCCCACAAGGCTGTTGGAGAATCAACAGAGATCCCACTGACCTATTACCAAAATAACGTCTCGGCAACCATCTCACTGTTACAAACCATGGCGGAGTATGATTGCACGCGAATTGTTTATTCATCGTCTGCTACAGTATATGGCACTCCTCCAGTCATACCTATTCCGGAATCAACCAGATTACAAGCAGACAGCCCTTATGGGAAAACAAAGATCATGGCGGAAACCATTATTAACGATCTTTGCCATGGTATGACACAACCATCGAAGTGATGGCTATAATCTCAATAACCGAACAGCCGATCAAAGATGGAAAGCCATTTCTCTCCGTTATTTCAAGTGGGTCGATACTCCCATCTACTTGTGCCGATACGCTCATAGTGTCAAAGTCCTGCAGGTGCTCACCCGTCCGGCGAGATCGGCGAGGATCCCAAGGGAAGGCCAGGAAATCTTTTGCCTTTACTTGCCCACATGGCTATTGGACGTGTTAAAGATTCGACGCTCAAAGTATTCGGAAACGACTATCCAACGCCGTACGCTCAGACACATGCTAGTCAGTTTTTTCGGTAACGTTCAATCACAGGGACGGCACTTGTGTTCGTGACTACCTTCACGTGCTCGATTTGGCGGCCGGCCATCTCTTAGCACTGGATGCTTTATCAGAAGACTCGAAAATTCTTGATGGAAAGTCTGGTGCTTACTATCAAGCTTACAACCTTGGGAAAGGTCGAGGCATGAGCGTTCTTCAGATCGTCGAAGCAATGCGCAAGGCTACTGGCTTTGATTACAAGTACGAGATTATTGGTCGACGGTAAAGTCCTACGCATGAACCGAACCAAACCCTCTTATGAACCGCGCATTTAGACGAGGGGATGTGCCTGACCTTACAGCTGATCCTTCTCTTGCCGAGAAGGAACTGGGCTTTAAAGCAGAACAGGACCTGAAGACTATGTGCAGAGATCTCTGGAATTGGCAGACGAAGAATCCACTTGGCTATGGAGAATAAGAGAGGACTTGATGTCATTTACACTCATTTAGGTATTCTTACACTGCTGGTTGTATATCGAAGCAGTTAATTACTGACCTTGTGGCAATGGTCAACGTGTGAGACAAACATTAAGTATGGATTTGTTTTATAACACACGCACGTGGACTTTACATCTCTTGCTAAGATCTTCCACATGTCGACGTCGGTGTGTAGCCTGATCATCGATATATACCCACCATACCGCTTTGCTGACACATGATAGTGGGAGGTACGATTATCTAGGTCAAAGTCGATACCCTACTTCTACAATCCCGAAACTCGGGAGTCGACCTGGAAGATACCCGAGGGGCTCACTGAGGACGAGATCAAGAAGCTTCCAGGAGCCGACGAATATCTCATACCACAAAAGATCCGTGCTAGTCATATTTTGGTCAAACACAAAGATAGTAGGCGACCTTCGAGTTGGAAAGAGGTGAGAAGACCATGCGATAAGTAAAGTGTTCGCTAACACAACAAAGGCGAATATCACACGCTTGAAAGCGGAAGCCATTGGCATCCTTCAACGTCACCAGGAGGAAATCAACGGATCTTCTGAAAAGCTTGCAGAGCTGGCGGAAGTGCATTCCGACTGCTCATCTCACGCTCAACGTGGAGACCTGGGTGAGTTTGGACGAGGACAGATGCAGAAGGCATTCGAGGATGTGGCGTTTGGGTTGAAAGTGGGGGAAATGAGTGATATCGTCAGCACTGACAGCGGAGTACATATAATTCTGCGCACTGGCTGAGAAATACATATGTCGCCTGCACATGGCAGGCCCGCATCAGTTTATCAATAACACCATCGACAATCTCCCTTACCTATGGCGAACGAAGTGCGTGTGTCCAAAATCCTTGTACATCCAATCAAGGTCGGTCGTATCGATGAACATTCGGACTGAGTTACTGACATCACCAGAGTTGCAGGGGTACTTCCGTACAGTCTGCCAAGTATACACCGGAGGGCATGGAGGTAAGGAAAAGTACAATATGTATCATTTTGTGGTGTTCTGACTATCTCAAGTATGACAGAAAATGGTGCATCGCTGATCCGGAGGCCAAGCGCGTTATCACTGCCAGAGCTGTACCCAAGGTGGCTAGCACCCAGCGTCCTGATATGCTTTAGACGCTCACTTGATTGGTGTAGATGGTTCTGATTACACCACTGATTGAGCGAGACGATTCTTCACCTTACGGGGGCGTATTGACTATTTCATTTCCCGCAGACTCGGGTTGTGAACCGTTCTCGGTGCCTCTCAACCCTACGAATGATATTCTGAGTCGCTGGACTATGCGAGTGCTGAATCTGTGGTCGCTCGTTGTTGATTACTGATAAGAATTATCTGCAGTCTGACCGAGTTCACTCTTTGGCCCTCTCAAGGTCCTGTAGATGGCTACATCTGCCAGTCGCTAGACCCTGTGCCTGCAGACTCTCCAACAACAACATTGTCAAAATATTTTGGAAAGCCTGTACAATTGATGTTCAAAGGACCACGGCCACGACCTGTTTTGACGCCAAGTGCGTTCCCGGATTTGGCCGGAACAGCTATATATCATGACGAGTATCCCTTGCTCCTGCTATCGGAAGAAGGCATGGATGAAATTGACGAAAAAACTCGAGGATACGTGGGCATCCAAGGTGTGGGAGACAATTGGATGGCCGATAAAGTCGAGATTGAGAGGTGAGTGACCACTGGGATCGCACTTGCGTCTGGCTGAATAAGTCACAGATTCCGGCCAAATATAGTATTGAAGGGTGGCGGAGCGTTTATTGAAGACAAGTGGGAGGCGATAACGATAGGCACAGGACCAAAATTGACATTGGTCGCCAAGTGTGGGCGGTGTCTGGTAAGGCCATCTGGCAAAAGGGCGTGCTGCCACTAACTGAAAATACAAGCTTCCGAATATCAGCACGGAAACCGGAGTACGAGACAAAGCGGTTCCGTATAAGATACTGATGAAATTCCGGACGGGTTTGGACCGCGAGCATATGATGACACCGTGTGTAGGGTGCTATGCAATGCCAGGGGGCGCGGGGGAGGTGCGGGTGGGGGATGTTGTGGAGGCCGGCCGGGGCGGACAAGGGGCGTATGCTTCGTAGGCACAGGCACTGATGGATTTGCACGTGACATAACCAGGCTCTCTTCCACGACGTCGACGCCCGACGTTATGACCAGAGCACGATGGCGTTTCGGGGCCACTCATCACCACTCTCCTCAAGAGCCCACAAAACCCGAAGCTCCCGTCCCATACTCAGCCGATGCAAAACAGTTCGGCCTCGAGAATGTATGCCGCCTTCACCGCTTCACTTCTCGCTGCTTGCTGATTCGCACCGCCTCTAGTTTGGCAATACCTGGTGCGTCATTCATATCTGTTTCATCTTACAATCCTGCCGATTGACGCCCGTTCAGCTATGCCAATTCAGTACTCCAGGCGCTTTACTTTTGCTCCCCATTCCGCGACCTTATGTTACAGGAAATAGATAGGTCGAACCCGCACGAACACGTTGCATGCCACTCGCTTCCCGTAGTAAAGCCCAACACTCCGCAGCCACCTCTTACCCCGATCCGTCCCAAACCGGAACGAAAGCCATCAATTTCCGGAACATCTACGAATAATGCAGAATCCTCCACAACCTGCGTCATTCCTTCCGCTCCGCCCACTCTTTTTTCTGCTCTGCGTTCTCTTTTCGCATATATCGCGTATCACCCATCACAGAAAGGTGCAATAGCTCCCCGTGCATTTGTTGAAAAATTGAAGGAGCTCAACGAACTCTTCCGGTCGACCATGCACCAGGATGCCCACGAATTTCTAATGTACCTACTAAATAGGGTTGTGGAGGAAATCGAAGAAGAAAGGAAGCATGTGCAGCGGGCCGTGGAAGATCGTGAGTTTCGAGCAAGTCCACATACCCCAATTCATAACTTTGTTGGACCAGTGTCAAATTCCGTTACCACCTTGTCGTCTCCTCCGACAATTGTGACAACGAAATCAACTAGTTCTAATACAGGAACGCCACCCCAAGATGCCACTCTGGTGCACAAATTATTCGAGGGCGTATTAACCAGCGAAACTAGGTGTTTGACATGCGAAACTGTATGCCTCTTTTGATTCAAATCGTAGGTGGTGCTTATGCTCCGGCTAGACGTCATCCCGCGACGAGTCTTTCCTTGACCTATCCATCGATATCGAGAAGAATTCGAGTGTTACTGCCTGTCTTCGCCAATTCAGTGCGAGCGAGATGCTATCACAGAAGAACAAGTTTTTCTGCGATTCATGTTGTGGTTTGCAAGAAGCAGAGAAAAGGTTGGTATTTCTTCCCCATTGCTCTTGGTATAGCATAATGAGTACTATGCTTAGGATGAAGATCAAAAAGCTCCCCAACGTCCTGGCACTTCATTTGAAAAGATTCAAATACCAAGAAGACGTTCAAAAGTATATTAAATTAACGTACCGTGTTGCCTTTCCTTTTGAGTTGCGACTATTCAACACCGTCGATGGCGTAGAAGATGCCGATCGGTTGTATAATTTGTACGCGATTGTGGTACATATTGGAAAGTATGTCGACTCATTCTCAACGCACACATCATTTAATTATAGATTAGCGGCCCTCACCATGGTCATTATGTATCTATTATC
The DNA here is from genome assembly GCA_023014455.1 of Amanita exitialis. Classification (NCBI taxonomy): domain Eukaryota; kingdom Fungi; phylum Basidiomycota; class Agaricomycetes; order Agaricales; family Amanitaceae; genus Amanita; species Amanita exitialis. The sequence goes on from JAEBUR010000002.1 coordinate 969,548, forward strand.
AAGACGCTTGGACAATGGTCGGTTTTCGATGATGATAATGTGTTCTCAATACCCGAGCAAGACATATCCAAGTATTTTGGCGACTCCAACGGAGGGGCTGCCTATCTACTTTATTACCAAGCAGCTGACATCGATCGCACTGCCCTCGGATTGCATACACCATCTCCGGCTGTGGAACCAAAGGATGCACCGACTTTGGCAAACCGCTCATCATCGCGCTCTACATCGCCTGTGCAGGAAACACAACCAATGTTTCCTCCGGGTCTCTCGAATAATGCAGCGACCGATCTCGCGACGAACGCGAAAGCTGAAGATACATCATCTACATCTCCCATCTATCCAGAAGAGAACCAGCGTCTTGATGATAGCCATGAAGGTGGTGCTCTCTCGACTCTTGTAGAATCGGAATCGGACCTTTCATCGTCACATTTAACCCAATCAAACGGGATCGGCTCTCACAGGTCATTGACAGGAGGCATTCTCACAGGATTACGACAACCAGCATCGTTTTCAAGGTCAAAGACACTCAGTCCTGAGGGCAAGTCCGACCTCCAGGATCAGCCATCAGTATCAAACCACCATTCCGACACCTTTAAGCCGTCCTCCCTGCCTCCAAAACGGCCGTCAACAAGCGCAGGGACCTTTTTCCATTCGAATGACCAAGAAAAGGATCAAATTCAGAATGACCATTCCAAGTCCAATCATTGGTTCAAGCGAAGAAGTTTCAAAAACGACGATAAATCCAGACCCACGAGTGCTGGATCATCAATTACTCCGCGGTTGCCGCTATTCGCCAAGACGAATGGACAAGTATCATCGTCATCTCATGGAGAAGCGGCCGTTCCTGAAGCTTCCGCTGATCGTTTGTCTGGCAACGGAAGGAATGGTATTCTACGATCACACACCAGTGCACATGGCTTACACACTCAAGGCCACGCTTTGCAACGCCCAACACACAATCTGAATGGATATGAGAGCCACTCACCTGATGATTCGATTTCGTCTTATGGATCCACATCGATATCACAACCGCCGTCTTCATCGCGACATTTGTCATCGCTACGCCATTCCGCGCAGATACCCGAGTTTTCACGAACGCTAGAACACCGAAAATCAATGCCCGAACCCCATAGTGATAGAAGAGATGAAAGACCATTACCACCTATTCCTTCCTCGCCCATCACGGCCTATCGTGCTGTGCCGGTGACCAACGGTCATAATGCCCATGAGCCTGTCCACGGTAGTCCTACACGAAGCAGCGCAACGACAAATACCACTTCGCAGCAGTCTAATTCCCACCATAATTTGGCGAAAGATGGCTTGAATGCGGCCGCCAAACAAATCAGGCGAGCGAGTAGAAAGTTGAGTTTTACGGCGCCTTTTTTCCACTTTGGCCGCAAAGATAAAGACAAGCACTAAGATAAGGAAAATGTCATGTCTGGTCGCATCTCATGCCATTCATCCTTCGCACATGTAGCATTCGTTCATTAAGTTAATTGTGTCGCATATGATGTTGTGTGGGTATACCATCACCTGAGCATGTTAATTTAACAATTTCTTTTTTTCGCATTCTGAAGAGGGGTAGCTGTTCCATGCATCTTTAGCATAATAACTATACAGGATATCTACATACCACAGATAGACGACAAGTGTAATAACATGCCCAATATATTTTAGCAAGCAGGATCGTGAAAATAGTGATGGGTATTGGTCCATCTCGAGAGACGCTCATCGGGTTGGACCACGTTTGAAAAGTCCATGACTCTGATTTTTTGATCTTGGGCGGCCGCGACGCAGAGTCTGCCGATACTCTCGTCCCATGCAATGGCGGCCATACCGGTTGCTTCCAGCTGGGCTTTTGCATTGACGGTCAAGTCTATGGAGGCGTAGACATTGGACGGAACGAGATATCTGGGGCGGCGTAGGACGGATCCTGTCGAGTCCACTGGCTTCGGGTAATCCCAGGGCACGTTCCCAGGATTGATGTACCTGCGAAAGTTGACGACGCGGAGGGCATCTCTTCTATCGTCCGCGTGGACGGTGTACATCATAGCGCGGTAGGCGCCGGGCAGGACGTAAATGTCGTACGGCAAACTGACGTGGCTGGTTTGCACCGTCGCCTGAGACAGATCGTAGAACCAGATGCGACGCGTGGGGCCGGTTGGGGTCGTGGGGTGATCCGTAAAAGACGGCCAGAGAGCGTGGTGGAGGATGCCTGAAGGGTTTGATGTACGGATGTATATGGAGATGGGTGGCGGAGGGCCGGAGGATGGAAGCAATTGCGGCTGATCTCCGGTCGTGGTGGGGATGCCATAGTCGGAGATTTGAACGCTTGCGACGAGTTTCCCTGAGACGGTGTACGAGTCGAAACAGGTATATTCGTATGAACCGGGATATATGGGAGCAGTATAAAGCTCTACCAGCATGAGATCAGACGTTGGCGAGAGGGGGACGGTGCGGACGACGACAAGTTCTTTTTGTCCTGGAAGAACGCGAAAGGCTCTTATTCGATGTTCCTGGCAAAAGCAGAACGTGAGTCCCAAGATTTATTGGCTGGTGATGAAACTTACTTGACCTTTGTGGTCTGGATGATCAGCACATGTCATGACAAATACTTGTCGGGTGGAAGGATCGACGAGCACGATTTTTCCCTCTGACTGTACGAAACCGAAAAAGGACGAATGGTTAAACTCGAACAGTGTGAGGCCGGTGACGACATGGTCGACCTCGATGAATTCGATTTCGGCAAATGGAGGGCCGCGGTCCATTCGGAGAGCATAGTATTCTTCCGACATGGGGTCGAGGCGAGGGTGAATCATACGTTCCAACGTATCCAGATCGACATGCAGACATTTGACTTCGTATGCAAAAGGCATGGGAGGATCTATCCGCGTTCTGTGGCTATAGTCGGAGGGATCGATTCTGACCCGGTTTTTGTCAGTCAAAAAGGCGAAGGAATAAGCTTGGACTTGTTACCCGCTCCGGCTATAATTTTGAAATCGTCTGCGGCAGTAGACCATCATGATGCCGCGCTTGCCTTTCCATTCGCCGTACTTTGCTTGCAGAAAGTAGGCTTTTGAAACAGTTGGGATTCTTGCCAATGCGCGATGGCCTTTGGGGATGGTCCATGGCATAGAGCACGAGGTAGAAACGGTGACCAGGCTCGTCTCTTACAGAGGCGATAAGAAACTTGCCGCCGGGGACCATGACAAGGTCGAGTACATGGTGGTAAGTGGTGATGATTTTGTTGCATCGTATCCGTGTTCGGCCGCGTCTCCAATTGTCATCGAGAGATATGGCACGGGTGACGAGATGCTCGACTTCGTAGTCGGTTGCATGGCTCGTGTATCGGAACGAGGGCCTGAATGGAGGCAAAGGAATGTTCATGCGTAGGAGGAAGCGTTTCCATATGATAGGCTCGTGCGTCAAGACAAAAAACGGCTTGTTGACCTAGCAGCCGTTTGAATACGTGGCCATGGCAGAGACAAGCACATACCCGACGTAGTGCTATGATTTCCTCGACAGATAGATAGGGAAAGATGGCGTCTGTCAGCAAGTCTGGGGGAAGGTTGAATATGCAACAAGGTGGGACTGGTGGAAAGCGGGCTAGTGTGCGAAAGACGAGTGCGAGAGGACGATGCATGGATGAGGCCGTCGGGGAGACATTGTGAACGTATAAGTAAGAGGAGCAAGCGTTGTGCTAGATATAGTCGGCCATTGTGAAAAAGGAATACAAAGAGTACAAAGGATGGCAAAAGATAGAGCAACTCAGACCAAAGCCTCTCCAACCGTAAAATGAACATGATCTCCCTCGCCAAGGGTGAGTCTGACGGGCAGACGGGGATCGATGCGGACGGGAGCGCTGCTGCCGACGTAAAAATCGCCGCGGGTGAAATTGCGGGTGATGGCGGCAGCCTCCTCCTCTGTAAGGTTGCGTGGCCGCTTGTTTGGCCGGAAGGTGGAGGTGGAAGCGCCGGTAAATGTGCCGTTGTAGTCGTAGTAGTGCTGCTGGGATAGGTTGGGTGGGCCCTGGAGGGCAGCATACATGGGCGGGGGAGCAAAGGCGTGGACGGAGGCGGATTGATGGTGATCCTGGGCGTCTGGGTCTGGATAGGCGCAGGAAGCACCGAGGCCGCGTTTGAGACAGCTCTGGGGTGGGCTGAGGACGGGTCGGGGAGGAGCATCGAATGCGGGCGCACCTGGCAGGGGAGAACCTCACTACAACGGGTCTTGCCGGAGTGGCAGGCGACACATGCGCGCCTTACGGAGGGCGCCTTTGCTGTGGAGGGTCAGGGCTTGGACAGGCAGGGCTTTGGGGAGACACGGACGCTTCCTGGGCTGGTCCTGGGACTGCGGTTGGATCTGCTGCTGCTGGATGTCCTGCGGCGGGTGCGGGAGCGGCTGCAGCTGTTGCGTGTCGATCGCGGGCGGGGCGTCCTGGGCCGGTTCGTCTGTCGTGAGCGCCGACATTCGCTGCTGTCCGCCAACTCGCCGCCAACTCGCCGCGCCGCCTCGCCGTCGCTCCTTCAATTCTCGGCCTTTCCCGCACCGGCTCCCGTCCCCCCCGGTCCTCCTTCGCTCATGTCTCTTTCTCCATTCCCCGATTTCGACTTTGCCTTTGACCCCGCCCTCTTTCCAAACCCTCCTCCTCTCCCGCCCTCCGCAGATCTCTTTTCTCCCGCAGAAACAACAGATTTACTCGGCTTTCTCGACGCCTTTGGCGACTTTACTTGGGATACCCATGAAACACCAGATCACCCACGCAGCGCCCTCGCTCCATACTCAAATCCTCATCTCAATACCACCCCCGATCCTTCCACCCGCCATCATCCCCATGCCGCTAGAAGCACCACAGATCGTCGACGCAGCAGCACTGCGTCCGACACCTCATCCCCTGTCGTCCCTGCCGCGCTCGAGCTTCTGCCCCATCCCTCGTCCTCTTCTTCGTCCACATCCACCTGTTCTCAGCTGCATCTGACCGGTCGCACAAAGCCCCTACTCTCCACCCCACAAAAGAGAATCAACCACATCATGTCCGAGCAAAAGCGACGGAACGCTATCCGCGATGGTTATGCCCAGCTGATCACACTGCTGAGCCCCGAGGGCTCTGCCCATGCCATCAACATGCCTACGCGCGGCAGACCAAAAGGGAGTGGTTCTCGCGGAAAGGGGCAGAGCAAGGGGAAAAGCGGCGTCCTGTTCCGCGCGGTCGAATACTGTCGCTGGTTGGAAGAAGGTCGAGACGCATTGCGAGAGGAAGTCGCCCGTGTAGAGGCCGCCGCTGGTATACGGCATCACTGAATCTTATCGCCGCCCAATACCCATTATCTGTATCGCTATAGTAATCTCCTCACTGTATTCTCCTACATTGTATTCCAAAATGCCACCCATACCTCCTTCACAACCGTTGTCTTCGCCGCCTCTCCGCTACGGGCTACACGTCCAGGACCTGGAGCACCGAGGCACTGACATATTTTTGAATGCATTCGGACCAAACCCACGACTCCTTTTGCAGCGCTGCGCCGCCTTTGTCGTACACACTCTCTATGACGAAATCCCGTCAGATTTCCTGCCCAAGTCAGTTACGGATTACACATCCAACGTCGCAGCGTGCCTTGACCATACACCAGAGTGGAAACCATAACGTTGATTCTTCGACACATGCCTGGATTGGCACATACATGTGGCTCTGAGAAACACAAGGAGATCCACTTTTCTCTCGACTACATCCAGTCCTTGTCGCCGGCCATCGCGTCGGCAGAGATGGAGGGCGTAATCGTCCACGAGGTCGTGCACTGTTTCCAGTACAATGCGCATGGCACCTGTCCAGGCGGCCTAATCGAAGGTATCGCAGGCAAGTCGCGCCTCTCCCCCCGACCGTACGTCCACCTGACAGGTGTAGACTTTGTCCGTCTGCGTGCGAACCTCGCTCCTCCACACTGGTCAAAGGACAGGACCGGCAATTGGGATGCCGGCTATGAAAAAACGGGCTATTTCCTCGACTGGATCGAGAACCGCCAATCAAACACCGTCGGTCTCAGCTTCGTCAAGGATCTCAACTTGGCCATGAAAGACTGCAAGTTTGATGCCTCCATCTTTCACGACTTGACTGGATCACCCTTAAACGAGCTTTGGAAGCTTTACCACAGGGTGTAGAACGAAATTAAACAATTAAATAATCTCAGAGTACACTGTACAGTGTGATGAACAACGCTGCTATCCCCACTCCTCCTCCAGCTCTCGTGCTAAAAAGTCTTCTTCCTCTTCTTCCTCTTCCTCCTCATCGTCCCCATCCCCTTCATCCATCCCCTCGCCCGTCTTGGAAGGTATGCTTACTCTTCTCGTCACCACGTCTTCCATTTCAGAGTCGAGATCATCAGCAGTGATCGCCTCTTTGAGCCTGGAATAACCAGTCCGTTCAGCAACCAACTTCTTCCTCTTTGCTAAGGGTGACCTCATTACATCTTCTTCCCCATTCCCATTCACGCTCTTGCCTCCTTCCGACGGCGTCACGCTTCTGTGCCTTTTTCGTTTCAAACCTCCAGTCGTCGTGCACTCGCTGGTACATGGTACATGTCAACATCGACCATGCTCCGTAAATTATCCAGTTCAGAAACACACCTATTAATCACACTATTTGTCTCATCCGTCCATTCATCTTCCGAAGCAACCCTGCCCTTCTTGGACGACGACACTTCATCGTCGTCGTCACTTTCGTTCATAGCAGCCTCCACCTCGTCATTAATATCATTCCAATCAATCTCGTTCAGTTCGAGCGTGCCCGGTCGCTCCCCAGGCTCGGCATCCCATTCATCTGTGTCTGGCTCTGGTTCGGAGGACACTTGATGTGAACTTGTCGTTGGACTTGATGCCAGCGCCTGCAGCAGATGCCGTCGATCCCGATGGCTCCTCAAGAAAGTAAGCCGTCTCGTCTTGCCTTCCCCATAGGGCGATAGAGTCCATAAACCATTGTAACCATACAATCTTGATGCTACCCCGTCTACGTGCAGCATCCACCTTGACAGTCCCCCGCTAACTCGTCTTTAGCTATCACCGTTGAACAATTTAAAAAAATCCTTTACCTTGGCAGACACAACGTGGGTTATTTCGCTGTTTAGCTCTGTAGAACACTTGGCTCCAAACATATGGGCCATCCGCCATATTTCAGTCGTCTCTGCTTTCGTATCCAAGGGAATCACACTGGAAAAGAGGATATGCACGCCTGCCAGCACTTCATATCGTAATTGGGGAATAATTTTCTGACAGATTCATTCGAATGCAAGCAAACAAGACCGGAAAGGCGGTCACTCACCGTCACGTCGTATGCAAGTTTCTTGCGCTGTCCACGAGTGTCATAGGCAGCGAAAAACCGCTGATGCACTTCGTCCAATAGCTTGCGTACATGTCAGTACCCCCGCATGTAAACACCATGTTGAATTACGAACTTTTGACACTCGCTCGAGTTCATGATCGTCGTTCTTGAGCAAGGCTTTACGCTCCTGCTCATTCTCATTTTTATGTTCCTCGTGCTCTTGTGCACCTTCTGGCTGATTGGGAACCTGTGTATCCTGTTGACCTAGCTTCATCTAAATGCTGACTTGGCCCACCGGGTGCTGGCTCCTCCGTTGCGCGCAGCAATTCCGTTTGTCGTTTAGCAAGAGGCCTCTCTTCGAGCTGTAATTCGAGTTCCATAGTGTTCTGCCGGAGCATTGCGTTCGCTGCTGTTTCTGCTTGTCCAGCTTCCGCCGAGTCGGTTGCAGGAGGTGCAGTCGAAGTGCTCGTTGGCTTAGCTGCTACGGAAAAAGTCTTGGGTAGGACAATCGGTGAGGTGGACGTAAACATACTGGGAGGTGCTTTGGCCGGTGATCCCGCCGTAAGGGGCTCAATTTTGGGAAGAAATGAGGAGTTGATGTCGCCAATTCCGATGAAAAAGTCATCTGAAAGGGCAAGCAAATCAGTACTCGAACGATGTGTAAATTGATGGTTTCCAACATGGAATGACTTTGATGAGGTTGGGACTCCATTCCCAAACATCGGCTCTGTCATCGATGATGACGACCATTGATGTATCACAAGGAAACAATCTTCTCAAACTTTTCTGTGTCAAACCTTGATGGATTGTATCAGGATGAGTTGGTAGGAGTGGAAACATGACTCACTGCCGCTTTCGTCCCGACTAAGTAACCGTCCCCCGAACAGTTTTCCCTCCGGGTCGATGGCGGAGCATACCTGTTCAGCATATGCACGCGTACCCATGGTATAAACATGCATTTCATACTTGGTTGCAACATCTTCGAAGAATTCCCTCCAGCCAGGTCTGCTCAAATTTAAGACATTCGAATAGGGCACAGCGCCGATGCAACTCACCGAGGCTTTATGTAGTACATACATCCTTCATTCTCCACGGCCTTGTTCATATGTTTGCCCTGAGTTGAAGGAAGCCCAAAAGACTCTGGACCGAGCTTAAATTTCTTGACGTCCTTCAGAGCCTCCCAATTTGGATTAGGACAATTATCCGCCTCGGGTGTACCGCTCTCAGATTCTTGTTCTGATCCTTCCTGTTTGCTGGACGATGCCCGTTGCTCTTCCCACCCCTCCCCTTCTGCGATCCACTCACCGACGGTGGGGTCAACAGTGGCGTGCACAATGGTCTGGTCCAGATCGACAATAAGTGATAGTTTCCGTGACTTGAACAGATGTTCGGCTGTCTCGCGTTCTATCCGCTGAGCCTCCTCCAAAGATACAGTCGGACCAAACGCAGAGTGGGTCATCTGGATAGAGGCGCGCGATGCATCCGAGAAACCGGTGTAATCGACGCTAAATAGATATTGAGCAAGTATTTCGTACGTTTGAGTTGGGGACGGTTACTTGGTCATGTCCCTTGCCGCAGAGGACACACAAGCCACCGAGTTGCATTCCGTGTTTGCATGGTTCGATGATGACGACAACAGGTTTGTCGGTGGCGAAACGCCCGGAAACGACGTCGCCTGGCTTTATTTTCCAGGCGTCGAGGGTGCCCTCGATGGAAGAGTCCCAAGTGCCAAAACGCGTCTCTGGCTGGGCGCCGGGTATATTTGGGAGGTAGACGAAGGAATAGCTGAGAAGACGAGAGCCACGGGCTACATACTGGCTGGGGGAAACGTCGAGGGAGGTGACTTTGAGGGGGAAGGGAAAGTGAGGAGGAAGATGGAGTTGGGTTGGACTTGGCTGCATGCGCTCTCTTCGGCTATCCGAGTCGCTTCCCGGATCCAACAACCCGCCGCACTCCCGCCAATACCGCCGCCCGCGTCGGTTCTCGCCCGCCCCATTCCACATGCGTCCCAATCACCACCGTATGCGTGCCAATGTGCCCTCGGCTATCTCTAGAACAGACGCATCCGGCCTTGCAGTCTCCTCATACGCACTCCGGAATCCCGACAGAACCCCACCTGCTGCGGCGGAATATTCCGGATGGAAATGCTGCACAAATCCAATCTCTGCGCAGAACTGCCCGACCTCTACCCCCGCCAACCCTGGCTTACACAATTCCCAGTCAACCACATACACACGTTTCACCTCGTCTCCGGAGAGAATTATGTTCCCCGGCCAAAAGTCTCCCATCACAAACTGGGCAATGTCAGAACTTGTTCCTCGCGAAGCTGATAGCCTACCGTCTCGTGTGCAGTTCGAATGGCATTTCCCATCTCCTGTGCTACCTTCTTGACCACTTCTAAATCTTGTGGGCTTACTTCCAGCGTTGGATCGCGAAGCACAGGTACATCTGCGTTCTGATTCGGGTCCAGTGTCTCGTATAGTCGCCCATAATTCACCCATGCAGACATCTCCCTCCCTTGCTTGTTCCCATCAAAGTACTCCCATACGGTTCGGTCTTTGCCCCAGTTGTGCAACTTCCCGATAAACTCTCCTAGCGCGTTCCCCAGCTTCTCGCCCATGGAAGGGGTTAATCTCCCCTCGCGCATGAACGGTTTCAAGGGGACCGATCCCTCTCCACAGTCTTCCATAATGAAAACATGCGCTTTCTCATCGAACAGGTACACTTCGGGTACCGTCACCCATGCATCACCGGGTATCAACTGCCTGACCCGCTTTAACGCCTCCACTTCAAAGGTCTACAGATTAGACAATGTGAACATCTTATCAAACAACGTGTTACCGCGAGTACCTGTCTGGTCAAGTCAAATGGCACGGTTTTCCAGTCTTTGATGTATGGCTGGGCGTGCTTGACAATCACCGTCTTCTTTCCAGAAGCAGGCTGGTCTAGCTTGGCTCTGTAGGCAAAGTTGCCAGTGCCACCTCGTAATGCCGCGATATCCCTACTGGCGAAGATCGTCCCCTTGAGGTAATTTCTGACGCCATCCTCCGTAGTCAGATCGAGTTCTACGGATGTCATTTCCGAGTAGTCTCTGCATCTCCGGCTGTCTATATAATAGTCTTTATTGTCACCAAGAGTCATGGGACAACTCCGGCCCCGAAAACCGTGCCACCAAGCCTTGTGACTGGACCTAGCAGTGACAAGGATCGATTGTTGTGATGCCGTAGCTCGTACCGAGCTTGCTAAGCATATGGGAGCTAGCACATGCCCAAGCTTCCCAAACTCTACCTTGCCCTTTCCCCAGCGATTTCATCTTCATCAGAACTCACCACAATTCCTACACCACCGCCCCATTCGGAGAATCATGATCCGATACACTACTCCAAGACTTGGAGTAGAATTTATGATGTTACTCATAATTAATAGGTACACGTCTATTTGGGATGACGTTTAGTTACACAGATGGCAGGTTTAAACCGAGATACTGGCATGCAAAGTGTCTAATTCTGCTGAGAACCGCACAATTTGTTAGACTCGGTTCCTTGTAGTTTACGATGGGCAGTGCAATCGCATAGATGTTCATATCGCGCACTGATCATCGGATTGAATGCCAAAACATATCGACGCTTGGTCAGTAAAATAAAATGTCGCGAATCACGCACATACTGGCAGGGGGATTGTCTAGGGACGCATTCCAATCTCTGCACAGATAGGCCCATACTTCTCCCAGTCAATCGCGTACACTCGCTTCACCTTATCATCGGGGACAATAATATTATCTAGCCCAAAACGTGACGAACTCAGGAATGTCAGGTCATGAAGTTCTTGGAGCCTTACGTTCTCGACACGGTTTTGAATGGGGTGATGATCGCTGCGGACTCATTTCATGCCGCTTCGGCGTTCTGCCCTGTGCTTCGGGCACAGGGTTTCGTTTGAGTCCCCAGTGAAGATATACAGTACTTCCATGCAGCCATGTCTTTGCCTCAGTAGTGCGGCTTCCCGTATATACAGTCGACTTTCCCATAAGCAATACCCCAAAATTCCACTTCAACTGTACTCCTCGTGCATGAAGTTAAGATCGATCGGTTGGCATGCATACTTTGCGGATATGAATCGGTTTACGTAACTTCGAATTAAACAATCCGATGAACACCTTATCAAGCAGCATGTTACCATGAGTACCTTCAAATAGGATGGCTTCGATGTATGTCGAAGTGCTTGGCAATGATCGTCTTCTTGCCGGAATAAGGCTCGTCTATCTCAGCACTGCAAATAATTTCCAACGTCAGTACCCAGTACCAACTAGCCAAGAATGTCTCCTCGAGGCGTATCCTCTGAAGCTCTTTGCATCTTCTGTTTAGTCAGATCGGGACCTCGGGTGCAATTTCCGAATAGTTTCGATTCAGATGATACAATAGTGCCTGCACTTTCGCCAAGAGTACTAGTCATATGTCCTCGTGGTGTGCTTGTTGACAAGGGGATATCAATCAGTGTCAATTACTTTGCGTGCTAATATCGCTTAATACCCGGTACCTGCATGAATCACCAATACACGTGATGATAAAGGAAAAAAAGGATTTGTGCCATATCGAATCGCAAAGGACGAGGGGACGGAAAATCATTCCGGATGAAATCTTCCTCAGTACACGCTCAATAAGCTTCTGCCGAGGCCCTCGACTGCAACGCCATGTAAACTCTCCTTGCCGCTGGAAAACCCACACTCGTTCCCATGCCCTTCCCAAATAAATCCTCGTTCGTAGAGGACATTCTGTAATGCCTTGAGTCTTAGATAGGCTGGATTGCCCACCAAACGGACGCGCAGATTTGCTCCGTCATAAACGTTCGAGTCAGTGATTGTAGTCTTGAGTTTCTGAAGTCGATCACGAGTGCCATGACGCCCGCTCGCTTCCTTGTCCGCCAGCCTGAATGGAGATTGGCAGATGGGCGGATGAGGTTTGAAGACGATTGGGTAGGGTAATGGGTTGGGCAGGATAGTGTGCGGCGGTTGCTCAGGAGGATACGGAGATATGAGGGGGATATACTGCACAGGGGTACTGTCGTGTAGTTCAGCAACTCCCAAAAAGACCTTGACGTCTTTCAAACGTGCACGCGCACCGACAGGTTTCCATTGGCCATGCTGGTAGTCGTCGACGTCCTCGTCAAGTCTGTAAAGCTCTGCAACGTTACACACTGCTACCGTCATATACGCCTTCTGCAGCTGCTTGGCCGCGTCCACCAGATGACCCAAACCATACATGATCGTACTTGCTGCGCCTGAAAAACTTCGTCGTCTGCCAACCCTTTTAGTTCTGTATTTTTTCCCATTGCCGACAAGCTTGACGCTCATGTTAACGCAGTGCAGAGGTGACTCTGGCAAGGGTACAGGCACCCGCTTGGATTGCCGTTGACAAACACGGCATACTGGCGACTTTGAACGCCCGAGCCAAGTGGACAATATAGGAAGTGGTGGCGTGGGCGGCGACTTGGGCTCGGACGACCTGGACACATAGGACAGCCATGAACTGGATTTCGTCAGAGAAGGGCAGGAGGAAATGGACGAAGAACTGGATGATGGGGTCAACGACAGTAAATCAACAGAGCACCTCTTACACGCCAGAGGCACGGAAGACATAATGTCCATGTTCATGGCCTTACCAATCCGTTGTTGGTCATACTTGACTAGCAACGAGTCCAGCAGCTCTGCTTGTTTCAGGTGGTCCTTGCCGGACAACCGATGCTGCCTCTCGTCGTTTGTCAAAGGAAACAAAGAGCCCTCCATAGCTGCGAGGACATCCTTGAATGACACTGGATGGGAGGTGTCCACGTGCCTCGTGGAATGGCTACGCACTGGTGACGGAGGAGACGTGGAAGGTCTCGAGTGTCTGTGCCACGATGAAGAGGTGTGGATTGTAACATTATAGGCAAACGGATCTTCCGGGGAATGAGGTTGAAAGGCGCTCTGGATAAGGTTATCATAGGAAACGCCGTTGCGGTGCAAACGAGGCTCGCGGTCCCTCAGCACACGCTGGCGCTCCGCACCCTCCACCGCTTTTCGACGTTCTTCGAGGTCGCGTCGTCGCTGGAGCCATAAGCGTTCATCACGCATTCTGCGCTTTGTGTGGTCCCATACGTATTCACACGCGCGCATTCGTTCATCCCTTCTGCGGCGCTGGTACTCGCGCTGCTTGGAGACAATTAAAGCCTTCTCTTCTTCGTCCGAGATAAGTCTGCCGTTTGGGAAGAAGCAGAGAAAGTCCTCGTCTTGCACGGCAGCAATGTGGGGGTCATTGTCAGAGGGGGTGTCAATGCCCTTGAGCTTGAGGAGGATCTTTGCGCGGTGTATGTCGTCGAGGGCATAGGCGGGGTTGACCTGGTCCTCGAGGGGCGGAAAGGAGTGCATGGCGACGGAAAGGCAAAGAGGCCATGCAAAGGCAGATAACAGAAAGAGAGCAAGTGGTGCCTCGAGGCCACACCACTCCGGCCCAGTCGTTCCAGATCTGCCGCAAACCCGTGTCCGCATTCTGCTCAAGCCTTTCCCAGGCACAGCACCGGCGCCGCCCTCCGCTTCTCCTCCGCCCTTCGCCGTCCTCCTCCTCCAGTCACTCAGCCCATCTTTCCACAGCCTATATATCTGCATCACACGCACCTCGTTGCCACGCACGCGCCATAACCACCTCTGGCATCGACAGCCGCCCAACTGCTCATCCCAACTAGGTACGGATCATTGTTTGTTTGTTCGCAGTCACATGCGGCGATAGCGTTGTCGCAGCGTCGGCGTCCTCGGACCGTAGTGCTGAAAGCCCTCTCGACACGCTCGTCCTCGCCAATCTATGCTGCCCATGGCTTGTCCTCGTATCATCCGCGGATCCCGCAGTGATCGCTCCGTCGCCTGCTTCCTTCAGCGCGCCGCTGCCCTGTGCTTGCGCCTCCAGCAATGCCTTGATCTTCTTCTCCCGCTCTTTCCCCTCTTATTTCCAATTAATACATGCCGCTCTCCCATAGCGGGCCCTCATTACAACACACTCACTCCATTGTCTAACGTTTCGCACGTGGGCAGATCAAGATCTTTTAGTATTGAGGTTGCTCCGTCCACAACCCTTCCCAATTGAGACCCTGAAACAAAACATCCTGCCCTTGTGCGGGCACTGCCAGCGTCATACACAGCGATCGTGCAACGGTACGCGGTGGAATACACTGCTTGAATGTTTGCCATTGGTGAATGAAGGAGGATCGAGCGATAGATATCAAGGCGGAGAGAAACAATCGGCTGAGCAGATGTGTCGGATGGATCTTGGAGTGCAGGCGGATACTTTACATAAAAGCGCTGCAAGGGTAGAATAAAAGTTGAGAAACTGAGGACACGCCGCTCTTCGTACACTGCACGTTGCGATCAGACGATGCTTTGGGAGATGGAAAACGGCTACCGACGAGGGTTGAATCTCAGACTAGAGCATTTGAACTTTGAAATGCATTGCCAACGGAAGAAAAATAAATTTTCCTCCAAATGCTCAGGCTAAAAATTACTGGGGGATCCAATGCAATGACTCAACAATTCAAGGTTTGACACAAGTCTCACGAGGCTGATGAACATCGTTCGTATCTACGTTCCAGGCTTCAAGAGAATGCCCGCAAACGGGATTCGCAGATGATATCTCATCTGGATCGATTGGCGATTGGCGATCTAGTGCGATGAGCAAGATGAAAGTAAAGTTTGAGAGTCTGATACGCGAAAGCGAACGTGCGCAAAAAGGTAATGTCGTGAGCACAAACAAGTGCATGGGTCGTCCGCTGAAGTTCTTCAGCTGGCACACATGCAAGAGTACTTGAGCATAATTCGGGAGGCATCGCCAAAGCGATGAAAGTGATGACAAGGTTCAGCATCAGCAACATTAAGCCAAAATACCAGAGTAGCTATCGAGACAGATCAAGACCCGATCCAGCAGGCCATGGTCTTTCAACAACCAACGGAGGCGCAGGTGACACAGCTGGAGGGTTACTCCATAAAGCTGGCGGCGTTTGCCCCGTCGACGGTGGTGGTCCTATGCCCAAGTTAAACCCTGCTGTTCGGCCATTACCGAATCCTACACCGTTACCTGTCGATGCCATTCCTCCACTAACGAACAATCCACGCTGCTGCCCTGCACCTATGATCCCTGGTCTTCTTACTTGCGATCCCATGCGCATCCCAGGCTGCAAGTCATTCATGCGCTGCGGCGGATGGTTACCTTGGCTTGAACCTTGCTGTTGTTGGCCCTCGATCCACATCAGTTTTATTGTTGGATCGCCACTCGATGTAGACGATCCTATTGATGAAAGTCGTTGATGCATCATGCGTCTCCCTTGTCCGGTAAAACTCGCACGAGCAGCATCCAGATCGAAAACGACCCCGCTTTCAGTCATGGTCTGGAGATCAATCTTCAACATTTTCCTCAACTCTTCATTTTCTCCCTCCAATCGTGCAATCTCAGCTTCGCGTTGCCAAGCCCAGTCGTCGCCGAGCTGGTCAATGAGCGTCTCCAGATCCATTAGGTCAACAGCAGGCACGGTATTCGCCTCAAGACCGTGCGTCAAATGCAGCTCGTGACTGCCGGAAAGATATTGTCCAGGCTCTGGGTATAGAGTATCAGACTGAGTCCAGTCATCCCCGTTTAGACATTTGAGCAAACTGCGTAAAAGAAAGACGATACGATGAACTGTCTCCATGCTGTACGACATGTCGGACGATTGTGCTTGCATTTCATGGGCATGTATTAGGGTTTCATAGTGTCGTGTTAGAGTAAGCTCGTGGCGCTGCGCTGCAAGCTATGAAGTCATTTAATCCTTTGGGTCACGCGCTAAATGAACCATGCTCACTGCGTGATTACGAAATTTAGACATGACAGTATCCAACATTGATTCATACTCTTTCAGCAGTGCGCTTAACTGCTTGTTGTCGTGCAGAAAGGACTGATTTTCAATGATAAGTTGTGCATTCCTGCGTTCTAGTTCACATTCAAAGGTCTCTGAGAGCTTCACATATGTATGACGCCAAGTTAATACAGGGGACCGCGCAACTCACCTTTGGATAAGTCAACGTTAAACCGCCTCAGGGCAAATCCCGATGTCACACCTTTCGCTTGGTCCTATCGATGATGTCGATTCAAATTTCAAAGACCATGAAAAAGCCAACCTTCAAAAAAACGGCTTGAGACTGCAATGACACTGCCATTTTTTGGTTGAGTGCAATTTGGTCACTCAAATCTTGGATGAGCTGCAGCGCACGAACGAGGTCGCTCTCCATTGTGGGTGTCGTTGGCGTCGAGACCTGGGGGGAGTCGGTTGTTGCCCTGCGAAGTCTAGCGTCTGATTGCGAGTTGGCAGCCTTGTAGAGAGAGCTGGAGCTGGCGCTTCTGCCACCAGACTTCAGAGCGGAACCACGTGATGCAGATTGTCGCTATTCAAATCCGCGTCAGTAGTGCCGTCTCTCCGCTTGCAACACTTACAGACGTAGGCGGCGCTGCGCTCAGTACTAGTACATCCATGTCAGTTTCCAAGAAAATTTGTCTGCTACTATGCGCGACCCTGGGCTTCTGGGACTAAACGTAAAGTAGATCATTCTCAATTGATTGATTTGATTCATCCACACCATATTATAGTAAAATGGATTACCCAAACGCCCGGATCGCTGAGAGTCTTCTTCCAAACATCTCTCCCATTCGTGAAACTAAGCGTGTGTGATAGAATCTCAACGTACACAGTTCGGGTCTTTAAAAATACAAAAGATTCAGCTCGGGATAGACCTTCGACAAAACAATTTAGAGGCAAACAACATCATGCATTCTTATTACCTCCGAGTCTGGCATCAGTCAATCTTCAAGTATTCTCCTGATCTCGTCATCGCTCAATAGACAATCTGCATATGACTACAACGGTAGTCTGAGAACTTGGTCAAAGCTTGTTGAGACGATGATTACGCACATCGAAATCAATGTCCTCAAGTTTAACTGACATGTGAGGCATGACCGATGGGGCGGTGGCTGCATTCCCGCGAAGGGAAGACGAAGCTGTCGTATCCTTGACACCAATCGTTGTTGATATCAAATCCGACATCTCACTTGATCCTACCTTCCTTAATTTTCTTGATTCATTTTCGGAAATCGCATCACATATATCCAATTTGGGGCCGTGCATCCGAGGCTTTGGAATTGCAACCATCTTGCGAAGCACTTCAACTCTGAGAGTGTTCCAGTCTCTTTCATCTTCGGGTGGTAAACGAACTCCACGATTGGCCAGGGAGTCTGCTTCTTCATTACCACCAATGCCTGCATGTCCTTTAACGTACTGCAGACGTATCTTTTGTCCAGATTGCATCCGGAAATTGAGTAAGGCTTGTACATAGAGTATAAGCTCGAGGTTCTTGACAGGTTGACCTGCTGCTGTTCTGAAATTGTTTCTCTCCCACATCTGTAGCCAGGATTTAAAGCCTGTCGCAATTGATAACGAGAGTTATACGTCATAAGGAATACATACAATTAATACTGTACTGCGAATCAGTCTTGATCAGAAGTGAGGTTTTGGTGCTCGGGGCTGTCTCAAGAACTCTGGCGATAGCCTGAGCCTGTCTTCAGCGATAGCACAGGAAAGCGTCAATAGGACCCACAATAAGTTCTGCACGGTTGTTCGTTTGCTCTCCAGGACAACGTTCAAAAAGGTTCCTGCAGGCTCAAAGTTAAGTAGATGTGTTCCCATATGTGCACTCACCTTTGATCATCGTGGTTCCACCAAACACCTATCCCCGCGACGGAGCCATGTTGCCCGTTTCCTTTGCAAGCACCATCACAATATACAACATCCCAACCTTCTTCATCCTCGCCCTCCTGTGATAGCCCACGTTTCTTAGTTTGAGGACGCCCAGATAGATCCGTAGCAGCGTCATGATTGAGAGAGGGGACAAGTGAACGTGTCGCATTGGAATCCACCGAAGATGACCCCATCGCGAACGTCTCCGCCGCAGAAGCGTTGAGAAATTTTTTGTACGTTGCCCCGGGAAAATTCTTCACTTGTTCCTCACATTCTGACCTACGCATCATGAGTCTTTTATGTTGTTTTGTGGTTGTCCAACGTACCACGTTAGATATACCCCCTTGCGCCGACCAACACTGACAGCATAGTAGCAAGCTTTAGGCATTGCGTTTGGGCGAATGCTTGAAAATAATTGTTTGCTTGCGGCAGTATAATAGCTGATGTTATGCTGATATACTAGACATCGAAGGATCTGACTTTGCGCAAGTAAGTGATTAGCTATATCGGTAATATGTATAAGAAGCAATTCGCTCCAAATAATTTAGTATTGTGGGTACACAACATTACATACCCCCAAACATAATTTTTAAATTTTCAATACTTTCTGTGTCATGTTTCCCGCTGCCTCCGCGGAATGCCTCCTTCACAATAGCTGTCTTACGCTTTTGTATCTGTAATATCCGCCCTTCGATGGTATTCGCAATCTATGGTTCTCAGAAACACTTCGTGGACAGTACTGGCACTTACAATGAAGTGTTTTACGTGGACTGTTTTATCCTGCCCTAATCTGTGGACCCGATCGATAGCTGTGGTGCCGGGGATCAGCATGGCAAGCTCTCACTGTGCAGGCACGTACCTTGATTCTCGACTGCCGAATTCCACCAGCAATCCATCTGGATATCATTAGCATTGTGAGACCATTTCATTATGTGCAACACACCATAAATACATAGTTTGCCGCAGTGAGCTGATAATACCAGTTAAGTAGTTTCGATTCTGCCCCAAAGTAAGCTTACATTCAGGCCTACACCACCAGCTTTAAGACTAATAATGAGAATCTTTGGCTTTGTAGAAGGTGCTTTGAAGGCAGTTACGGCAGCGTTGCGCGTCTTGAGATCCATAGTTCCATCAAACCTGAAGTACTCAAAGCTTTCTCGCTTCAGAGCAATCTCAATCAGGTCCATGAAACTTGTAAACTGCGAGAAGACGACCGCCCGGAAGCATGGATCATGATGTGATATAAGTTCTGCAAACAGTCTTCAAGTAAATAGAGAAGATGCAGCAAAGTTGATGACGTACTGAGATCATGCACTAGTGCATCTAATTTAGTTGACGAATTGAAATCATTCTGACGTAGAATGATTTCGAACGAATCAGATTTTTGATCTGTGTTCGGTCGCGTTACTTCGACAAGCTCTTCGGCCTGCGGGCTTGATCAGTGAAGCCGACATAAGATCCTTCCTGACTTGCACCTTTAGCGGACCATGACTACAGGTAGGACATCGAGTCTGTTGTCCTTTTTCTTCGCAGTTCGCCAGAAAGGCTACTATACAATCCTTACAACTATTGAGATTAGATAACTAATGCTGGCATGTTGAAGATGCATACGTACCACCGATGCAAACATTCAGGCAGAATGACTGCAACTTGCATCACATCCAAACAAATAGGGCACTCTGCACAATCATCGTTTGCGAGGTCTGATAGTACTTTCTCGACGAACACATTTGGCGTTTCCTCGTCGAGCTGTTTCCCATTGGCGAAACGTTTGACGAGATCCTCCACGCTGATAACACCATTACTCGTCGCGACCACATTTCCGTCACGGGTAGACAATACCAGACTTGGGTGGAGAACAGCTCGTCGCAGGCTAACATGTTTGGTGTGGTGAAGTCAAGGAGCAGGGACGGGACTCACCGCATTAACATTGCTAGTATATGTGTGTAATTCTTACTGACCAACCCCTTCGCATTTAATCGCTCATAATCGGTTTTCACTGATATATAAATTGAGTCGTAGATCTTGCGTTCTAGAGGTGTAAATTCCAGATTTTCGACAACCACCTGGAATAATGAGACGTATATAATTGAATGCGGCATTGGTATACCTCTTTGGAAGGCAATTCGACGATTCGTTTACCGTCACTATCAAGCATATTCTTCTCCCTGCGAAGTAGTAGGCTTTCTAGGATGACTTGTACAATCTCAATCGCCCTAGGATCGTGCGCCAGGAAAGGCAATGTTATGAAACTGCGAAATACATGAACAGGGAAGGACGCGCTCCATTTGCATTACTTACGAGCGGAAATATGTGATCTCTGACCAAGGCTTGAACTGCAAAAATTTACTATCTTTGATGTTAAAACAAAGATGAACCAGAACATGGTTCCCTCACAGAAGTGAGTACAGATCTTCCAGTCGGTTAACAATCGGGGTCCCTATAAGAGTTGACAGTTAGCTTCTAATGCTACATCAGAGGCTAACCTGTGACAGCCCAACGTCGGTTCGCTCGCAATGCGCAGACGGCTTTCGCTGTTCTGCTCACTCGGGATTTGCAGGCGTGTGCCTCGTCTAATATCACTCTAAGCCATGATACTGATGCAGTTAGCAGCAATTTCGCCAACTGTCAATCCATCGCACCTCTGAAAATGGGAGATTTGGAGTGCGTATTTTTCTCGGATTTGGCATACTCGGATGCAAGCACTCCGTAAGAAGTTACAACGATTGTGATTCTCTGATTGTCATCATCTTCAACCATGGCCTGCAGATCTGATCGATTTTGGCCATGCCAAAGCAACACGCTCACAGACTCGGCCGTGCTGCACCTGTAAATTTCATCCGACCATTGTTGAAGTAAGGAAGTGGGCGCCACAATTAACGTAGCTGCTGGAACAACGGTCTTCTGTTGTCGTTGATGAGGGTTGCCACGGAAGGCGCCGTCCAGTTTCAACTGACTTGACTTTTTGTTACTCTCAGCTTCGGATTCATTAGGAGGGCTTGAGTGTATCAAAGCCGACATCATAATTGTTTTTCCCATGCCCACTATTTCCTCATGAAAAGTAGCCGTAATGACGTGCGCTAACTACTTACTTTCTGTTAGACGATGCATAGAGCATGATTCAGTCTCTAAAGCGTGTAACGAGGCGAGTCTGCCACTTACCATCACTGGGAAACAACTTTCAGTTTTAACAAAAAGCAAATAGACCAAGTAGATCTTACGCAAGTATGCCACCTCTGCAATTCCTTTCGGCCCTTGGAAATTCCAAGGTCATCTCACCCGAAAAAGGATTCAAATAGAAATATTGGTCATCTTCTGTCAAGTCGATGCAGCCATTGTCCATAGTCGTATCTCGCGGGAAAACATATCTTTGTCAACAGTGAGTGATCGAATTCAGCAGAAGAGATAACCACACACTGGCTCCAGAGGGGATGAAGCGAGTTAGACTCACGGGCAGATTCTGCTTTATTATTCTCTATGGAATACATCCATCTAGGGGAACATCAGTCTTTCCTGAGACATCACATATTGACTTACAATAAAGCTTGCTTCTGGTACTTTCGAAGTGTCAATGTAAAGGAATTGGTAGATTCCATCTCAGCCATGGTGCTATCATGAATCTGCGCCCTATACGATATGGGCAGGATGATCAAAGACGTATTATCCAAATACCTTTTGTATATCACGTCAATATCATTTCTGGTCAATTCTTCACCCGCTTCTACTTCAACCTCTTCACCATCCCCCACAATCTCTTTAACTCGCCGAGAACAGTCTCTCTCTGTCGCCATTTCATTCGAGATCTTGGCAGACTTCGATTTCCTGACATTGGCACCGACTTGTGGCACCAAGCCGACCACGTCGAACAGTTCCAGAATGGCATCTTTGCGCTCACGAAGGAGCCTATTCTATTAGTTGCTTGAACAGCGTGTCGATCTCAAGCACCAACCTTTCATCTGGCGTCTCAAGTTCTTCTCTGATCGCAAATGTAGAATCATTCGAGTTAATAGGCTTCAGAGGCGTAAAGGCATTGGGAAGAATGTAAGCCTTGAGAGTTAGGATGAGACTTGCTCCTGTACTCAGTCTGTCAGGGCAATCCGTCATGATGCCACGAAATTCCATTATCCCTGCGATGGGTCAATCATTTGAGCAAGGAACAAGAGAAAACCTACCAAAGTCGAGAAGCCTCGCTATCCACGCAGACATTTTAATCGGTAAACGGGCAAACTCTGGTACTATGTTAGGATACGTAACCCAGCTTGAGGATATTCTACCTGAGCCACTCTCGTTCACCACATGAACAACATTGTCTGTCTTCCTTTGTCTTGAGGAGCTTTTAGTTGGCTGGCCTTTCAACATGGTCGCAATGGAGAGTTGCTTTTTGCCATCCTTGCCAACTTTTTTAATCTTGGATTTAGCTTGCCCTGATTCGACGGAATTGATCCTTTTCAGGTAGACTTCGTCATTTCTCGTAACGTAACCATGGCCAGACACGCTACTCCAAGCATTAGGAACGATAAATTCGCCAATATACATAGTTGATGCGGCATTTTCTCTGTCTATGCGCCGTTTCTTCGTGGGCTGAGCTTCATTTATGTTGGACACAGGGAATGGATAAGGATCCAGTACGGGTACGTCATCTTCAGGCGGAGATGACAAAAGCTCGTCCACTGCTACATAGTCACTGCTATTAATGCCGAGCTTTCGTTTCAATATCGGAAGCTGTTCGCCAAGGCTGACATCCTCGTCGTCGCTGTCGGGGATGAATAGATTGGAAGTGCTGCCATGTGTAGAACTATCAGAGACGGTCCCTTCTGGTTCTGGCTCCGAACCTGAGAAGAAAGGTTCGCTGGGAGGCCTGCTCGGGAAGTCGTCTAACTCTGACAGCATGGGCGAACGCGATTCGATTAAATGTCGCGCGTTCTGACGCGTCGAGACAAAGAGAGCCAAACAAAGACACACGCTGCGAATCATCGCAAAGAGAGATCAGAGATGTCGATGCAGCGCAATCTACCCATCGTACGTGTCTTGGCTGCATATCAGCCACTTTGTTCATTTTCAACAGCAACCAACAATTGTCCTTCTAAAAGAAGGCACAGATACGTCTCAGGGCAAGCCCCAGCTGCTTTCAAACATATCTGCATGCCTTGCCGTTGCGGAGACCCTCGCGAGCACCCTGGGGCCCCGCGGTATGGACAAGCTTATTGTCAATGAACGCGGAGAAGCCCAAATTACCAACGATGGTGCTACAATATTGAAACTGCTCGATATCGTGCATCCCGCTGCGCGGACGCTCGTTGACATAGCAAGAGCACAGGATGCAGAGGTCGGGGATGGGACAACAAGCGTAGTTCTTCTAGCAGCACAGCTTTTGAAGGAAGTTCGTGGCTTGATCGAAGAGGGCGTCAATCCCCGCACGATCATGAGAGGCTTCCGGGGCGCGTCGCAGTTGGTGCGTTACTTATCCCATTCGGCCCTTTCCCATGTTCCAATGTTATCTCAGACCATTGAACGCATAAAAGAGCTACAGATATCTGTAGACAAATCCGACCCTGAGTAGGCGTTTTCTCATATAGCCTAGCATTGTTTGACACAAAACATCTCCACAGGCAATTTCATTCCCTCCTCATAAAATGCGCGTCGACATCAATGTCTTCAAAGCTGATCCATTCAGAGAAACCTTTTTTCGCCAACATGGTCGTTGACGCAGTTCAATGTCTTGATCAGGACGATTTGGATGAATCACTTATCGGAGTGAAAAAGATACCTGGTGGAGGAATCCAGGATACTCTGCTCATAAAGGGAGTCGCCTTCAAGAAGACTTTCACATACGCTGGAGCTGAACAACAGCCTAAACTCTTCCATAATCCACTAATCCTCTGCCTCAACGTTGAACTAGAATTGAAAGCTGAAAAAGATAATGCCGAGGTCCGTGTTGAAGCCGTTTCGGAATATCAGGCTATCGTAGATGCGGAGTGGGAGATCATCTATAGAAAATTGGAAGCGATCGAGAAGACTGGGGCCGAAGTCGTACTCAGCAAGCTGCCAATCGGCGATCTAGCAACACAATGGTTTGCTGACAGGAATATTTTCTGCGCGGGACGTGTGGCTGCTGCCGATCTCCGACGCGTCGTCCAAGCAGTGGGTGGTTCTATCCAGTCCACGTGTTCTGATATCCATCGTGAACACTTGGGCACCTGCGGTCTCTATGAAGAAAAACAAATTGGAGGCGAAAGATATAACCTATTCGAAGACTGCCCGAAAGCAAAAACCTGCACACTCGTGCTCCGCGGAGGTGCCGAACAGTTCATAGAAGAGGTTGAACGAAGTTTGCACGATGCCATCATGATAGTCAAAAGAGCCGTCAAGAATGGTGACGTTGTGGCAGGAGGTGGTGCTATTGAGGCGAGTGATGCCATTTTCCTATCACGGACCAACTAGAGCTCTGCTTGTTACAGATGGAACTGTCAGCTTATATTCGGTCGCATGCTATGACGATAGCGGGTAAACTGCAGTTGATTGTTTCGGCCTTTGCCAAGGCTCTGGAAATAATTCCTCGGCAAATTTGTGACAATGCTGGCCTCGATTCTACTGACATCCTTAATAAACTTAGAATGAATCATGCTCATGGCAACAAATGGTTTGGCGTCGACGTGGATGGGCCATCGGGAATTCGCGATAATATGGAAGCATTTGTGTGGGAGCCAAGCCTTGTGAAAACCAATGCTATAAGCAGTGCCGTTGAAGCTGCCTGCCTGATCTTGAGCATCGATGAGACAGTTCGAAACCCTCAGAGCGAAGCAGTAAGTCGCTTGTAAAATTACACACAAAATAGCCCTTCTGACAATGTTTAAGCCTAACCCTGGGCCCAAGGTACCCCCTGGAACTGCACAGCGTGCTCTGAGGGGCAGAGGACGGGGCGCAGGCATCGGCCGTCGATAATAATAAAAAGAAGTCGTGGACAATAATATACTGCATTACCCATATTCTGTATTTCATGTGAAATGAAGTAATGATCGATGCAACAATCGGCGTTCCTTTCTACTATGCAGCCTTATAAGCCTTATCTTTGACATTGGCATGTTGCCCAATGGAGTTTCCAAACTTTTTCAACACCTACCCATAACTCTGCATCCTCAAGCTCAATTGACTTGGGTTTTTTCAGACTCATGGGTGGGTAAAGGGCTGGGACTGCTCTATGGTATCTACATAATTTTTACTACCAGTGATGATTCAAAAAATTCTGTCACCGTGCTTAATAATCCATAAGCCACTTCGTACTTTTACGATCAGCGAAACTAGAGGAGTACTTCAGTGCTTACAATGCTACTTCAACGCGACTGGGGATCGGCTGTCTAACAATTAGCTGCACCTACCGCATTTGGGCCGAAGTTAATTAATTAATTAGTTTTTTTTTGGCCTGCGGCACAGTTGCACTGGGCTTTCTAAATATAGGTGTACCGTGCAAGCGTGGGAGTCGTCTCAGCACCCAATACCAATTTATCGCACGTCCCATTGCTCAGGTTCCAAGAACTGTTGAGCTATAGCAAGACGGATAACTTTACAGAAAAACTTGGTGACTGATGGCGGGAATTTCAAAATCAACGAATGTACGTCCACGTATTTTTCATACCACTTGTTTGCATCATCGACGTTCACTTCAGGTTACCGACACAATGGTAACCAATCTGCGGTCTCGATCCCTGATGGAATTGGATGCCGAGGGCGCGCGCGGGTCTTCTGGTATCATCCTTTATGATCCCTTCCGGTTGCGTGGGGGTATCCTGTCAGACGATCAAATAGCTGGACTACGCAGACGTAAAAAAGTGGCGGATTATCAAAAGAAGCAGAATGACGTAGGTTTCAAGTTTATATATTCCAGAATATCTAACGAGGCCAGCTCGTCCACTATGTACTTAAACCGATGGAGGAGCACACCGAAGAATCAAAAATATGCGAAGATGCGGCCCGCACGCCGGTAATACTCTTTGTAATCGCATAAAGTGCGTTCGTTATGTAGGCATCCAGGTCAAGATCGCTGTATGGGCAAGTCTAATCGGGAACTTTGCCCTATGCGCCATCCAGTGTCAGATCCACGTATATCACTTGAGGGACTTGATCTCTGACACAATTCCTAGTATGGGCTGCGATAACCGCATTGTCCCTCTCTTTGTTGGCGACAGGAATTGATTCCC
Organism: Amanita exitialis; assembly: GCA_023014455.1. Classification (NCBI taxonomy): domain Eukaryota; kingdom Fungi; phylum Basidiomycota; class Agaricomycetes; order Agaricales; family Amanitaceae; genus Amanita; species Amanita exitialis. The sequence continues at coordinate 995,834 of JAEBUR010000002.1, forward strand.
TATTTGACTTGGGAAGCAATATCTTGTTATTCTGGTTGCATCGAAAAGCTCGAAAGCTTGATGTCAATAAATGGCCGGTTGGAGGAGCGCGACTCGAGACTATTGGTAATATTGTCTATGGTTCGTTTCGGAATTGGGATACATCCGTGCTTTGCTTAAATTGGACACAGGCTTTTTGTAAGTGAGATACTCGACGCGGATTGACTCTCCGATTCTAAGGTGCTGAAAGGATGGGCGCTGTCAATTTGGTCGTCATCGTTGAGGCAGTCAGGACACTTGCTACAAAACATAACGACGATCAGCAAAGTTTCCATCTACCCTCGATCGTTGCGGTGGCAGCCGCTCTTGGTAAGATTTCAGACTGCTGGATTGAAGCTGAAATTTGATAAGTACCTAGCCGTCAAATTCTTACTATTCTTGTATACATCTTCGTTGAGAAAGAATTCTAGTCAGGTACAAGTTCTTTGGGAGGACCACAGAAATGATTTGTGGATTAATGGGTTCGGTGGGTGGATACACTTATTCCAAAACAAACACATTCAGCGATGCGATTGTAGGCCTATTGATGTCAGCAGGTGGAAGCAAGCTCCTATGGTGTGAGTTATTACTGAGGATTCCGACATAAGTTGATGGGTTCCCAGACTTGGACCCTATCGGCGCCATCCTAGTAAGGGATATTTTCGCCTCCCTGTTGCATGCTTAGATCTGATTCAAAGATCGGTCTTGGAGTGATTATAGCGTGGGGACGGTCTATATACAAGCAATTCGAGCTCCTCGCCGGAAAATCAGCACCTCATGAATTCTTGCAATTGCTCGTCTACAAGGCTGCGACGTTTGATGATGGGATTCAGAAGATCGACACAGTCAGAGCCTACCATGTAGGTGTCACTTATTGTATACATATTTTCGTTGGCTAATGTTCCCCATTAAGAGTGGTCCAGTATGTCAAACTGACGTCCAGATAATGTAGCCCTGAACTTACATGTTTGGTCAGGATTATTTTGTCGAGATTGATATAGTCATGGACGCCAATACGCCACTCTGGAAAGCACACGATATAAGCCAACAGTTGCAGGATAAGATAGAAGTACTTCCGAACGTAGAGCGAGCCTTTGTTCATGTTGATCATGAGACTACTCATGCACCTGTAAGTTTTGTGCAAGACATTCCGGAGCAAACTGACCAGCTTGAAGGAGCACCGAAAACTGCCGTGATGGAGTGGTCACGGTCACAATCTTAATGAAGGTGGCTGGCATGTCTGTAGAAATATAATTGGTTTCCTTAGCTCATCTCTCTGCTGCCTCTCGTCACTCTCATTTATACCCATACCCTTTCTGTTTTTTTTCGTTACCTGGATTGCAGACATCAACCCATCAGTTGCGAAGGTTGTAACCCAGGATGCCAGTAAGCATCCATGCGATTACATGTTGACGCGCATGTACTTAAGTACATGCATGGCTGCAATAGGCCTCGGACCGCCAAGATCCCGAAGAACTGTACGTTAAACAGGACAAGATTGGTACGAGTGTGGGCTTATGGCAAACTGCGCCGCTCATATGCCATTGCAGGGAAAGGTTCTTTTGGAGAAGTATTCAAGGGGTACGTTGTCAATGGATCAACCATTGCTCGAAATACTCACTTGTGTACAGTTATGATAAGCGTACCCAGAAGACGGTAGCTATCAAGATCATTGATCTTGAAAGTGCAGAGGACGAGATCGAAGACATCCAACAAGAAATCCAGATATTATCGCAACTGGATTCTCCTTATGTTACCAAGTGCGCTTGCCCTGTGTGGTTGTCCTTTCCGTCTCACATCTGTAATGCAAGGTACCACGGTTCTTACCTGAAGGATTCCCACTTGTGGATCGTGATGGAGTAAGTTAAACCTGGCCTAAAAGCGAACCATGACTGAAGAACTGCAGATACTGTTCGGGTGGATCTTGTTCAGATCTGGTATGCATCTACTATCTTGTCACTGCGCACATTGACGTTGAACACCTCAGATGAAACCTGGGGTCCTTCGTGAAGAATATATTGCCATCATTGTACGAGAACTTCTTCGCGGACTCGAGTATCTCCATACTGAAGGAAAACTGCACCGTGATATTAAAGGTCTTTTTTAGCATGACATCGTTATGCAACAGTATTAACCCTTTATTAAGCTGCGAACATATTGCTGTCCGCCGGAGGAGAGGTTAAACTCGCCGACTTTGGCGTGTCTGGGCAATTATCTGGCACATTATCCGCAAAGAAAAATACCTTCGTTGGAACTCCTTATTGGATGTCACCGGAGGTCATAAAGCAAAGCGGATATGACCACAAGGCTGATATCTGGAGCTTAGGAATCACGGCAATTGAACTCGCCAAAGGAGAGCCTCCATATGCCGATTTACATCCAATGAAGGTCAAGTTGTCCTCTGTGCAGCTAGCTTGCCCAAATTCGTAGGGCTTAAGCGGCTGCTTGTACTCTATGCAGTTAATCTCATAAGAAAAACAGGTTCTCTTCCTTATTCCTAAGAATCCTCCTCCAGTGCTGGAAGGCAATTTTTCCAAATCATTCCGAGAGTTTGTATCTCAGTGCTTGCAACGAGATCCTCGAGACGTAAACAGTGTTCAGTCGATATCCTGCGACATCTGCTAATTGATGACCAGCGCCCTTCGGCCCGGGAGCTTCTAAAACACAAATTCGTTAGGATGGCAAAGAAAACCAATTATCTAACGGAGCTAATTGATAGGGTCGAGCGATGGAAAGGTGAGGGAGGGGAGAAACTTGAAGACGAAGAACGTGAGACTGCGCTGGATCTGTGGTTATAGCTACTTTACCATCACCGTTTCTCGCTGATCTTCGCTCTCTAGGCCATCAATTGGAGATCCAGAAGATCTTTGGGATTTTGGTACTGTTCGCAGCACTGCGCGTCCAGGAACAATCGGACGAACTCCAGCATATAAACCTGCTGGAGAAGAATCACACATTTGGGAAAATGAAGAGGAGTGGTCGAATGATCCTTCCGCGCTAGCCGGACAAGGAGCACCAGAGGCCTCCAGATACGCAAATAAAGGAGATCTTCCACCATTACCTCCTGCCCCAGCAACACCAAGGAGATTCAATCAGGACACCGTAAGGCATATGCCAGTTGCCGATCATGTGGTTCCGGGGAATCAACGAGTCATTGAACGGGAACATTCCGACGGTTATAATAACTACGAGGCACATGCAGGCGCTTATCCTGTCAAAGTCGATGGGCTTCGCCGGCAAATAGATGAAGTTCAGTTAGATGATGAGCTACCAGACACGACGCTGCTCGACTCTGTTGTGTTACCTGCTATTGCATCGGTAAAGAAATTTTGTTTTATTAAAAGGCGCAGACAGTAACTGAACATTTTCCTAGCTCTTCCCTCGAGTTTCGTCACAGGAAGCTCGCGTCGCTCTGAGCGCATTACAGCGAGCTTTCACAGAGGGCGGAACGAGTGATACCCGGAGTGACAGCGGAACTAGTGAATGAAATTGTTGACTCTGTTGAACGTGTCGAAGACGATCTATAACCTACAACAGTTCATTAGCTAGCGCTGCTTATTTTTTGTGTATTTTCCTACTTGGACTCGATCGTTTTTCAACAACTTTAAGAAGGAGGTCCTAATGCCAAATGTAACAATGTATAAAATCTAAGATGGAGGTATTCCTGGAGTCCGTTTCTTCCCTGTTCCCTTCTTTTTCTGTCGTGTGACTTTGATCGGTTCTGGTGTGCTCGTCCGAGTATCTACTGGTACGTTCGGGACGAGCGTTGACCCCGTAGCCATCTCTGGCTGGGATGGTGCGGACATCACCACCTCGGGCATTTCGCCTTCTCGGTCCACCACAAATTGTGCAGATGACGTTTGACTCGTGGATCTCAGTGAAGTTAACCAGCTGTCCTTCACCGCTGCGGGATACTGTTCAATTTCGGTTCAGATGAGACCATAGTCATGATACCCACATGGCAAAAGTGACCCCAGCCCTTCTAGCTTTACAACAGGTATAGCATCTACGTCGTTAGCACTTGGCTTCAAAGGCTGGTCATCAATAATGTAATATGGATCGTCGCGCAGCTTGAGCCAATCTTTCTGCCTTGCGCTGGAGCGCAATTTAGGAGGGTAATGGTAATGGGATGAAAACGACATCGACATACCCTCTCACGTGCTTCAGCTGTCTCAATTTCTGGTTCGGCTGAACTGAGTACAATCAACTCATTGCCCTCGTCCTTCCAACTCTCTTTGCCATTTTCCTTTTCGCTGATCACCTTCGCTTTCCCTTTCTTGCTCTTCTTCTTTCTGTCTCCCGGTTCAGTTGGTACATCAGCCGCAGGTTCTGGTGGGGGCGGAACAATCCATGAGTCGAGATCAAGGCCTTCGGGAACAGGAACACTAGCTTGAGCTGCGTTTGCAACTGGATTTAGTGGATAAGCACCGGACAAGGGTTGGATCAAGTAGAGACTTTTCGGGAAGTGGAGGTCATCTGTGTCAACGAATCCAAGAGTGGAATTACGGGGATGATATGAATTCAAGTCTGCTTCTATAAATCGGAGCAATTGGACCACATTGGCGGCCTACGTCAAATTAGCCCGGCCATGTTGAAATCGAGATGAACGGCCCACCCACACGTTCTTGTACCTCGACGTGAAAGCTGCTTGCAAATTCTTGAACCCTGGATATCACAAGTTCCACCATGCTCTTGACATCAGACAGAAAGTCATCCTGCCAACTCTGGGCAAGATCTGCCGTCCAGAAACCGAATACCTTCAACGCAGACTGAATATAAACGGAAACGATGTCGGGAGATAGATTCGAAATTTCAGGGCTTGAGCAGATGTCGAATCAGAGCCTGAGGATTGGGCAGTTCCCTACGGAGAGTTAGATTGATAAATTTTGGATACCGTCATACTCACTCGCAATACTCTCCGCATATCCATGCTGCCGCCCACAGCACTTCAGAGCAGCTGCCCCTATCGTTTGCGTTGAGAATCAGACTATCGTCGGTCAACATCGCTTGCATCAGCTTCACGGCGTAGGGTCTCGTTGCTTTAACACGCCCAACCACGTCGACTAAGCGGTCGCGAATTTCGCCACCAATGTCAACATTGGCAATATGCGCCAGATCGACCAAAACGGATAGGTACCATTCGAAATTGGTCACATTTTGATAAGTATTTTGTGAACAAATGCTAAGGATGCGCTGCGAAAGCATGAGCCGATAGACTGCAGTTTGACTTGGTGGGATGGATACGGCAGAAGGTGCAGATGAGGGGCTTATGTTTTGAGATAGTAATTGGGCAGCCGATGGCCTAGGTGAGGATTCTGGGATTAAATGTGACAATACTTGTTGAACAATCGACTGCAGATTGCTTCGAGTCACCTATATATTGATGGTTACGGGAAAGTGAACATGACAAGAGTAAACACAAACCATAGCAGACACGAGGTCGAGAGCACGCATTCGAATACTGATATCTTGGTCGCTCAAACTTGAAAGTATAGTGTCTTGATACTCAGCGACAAGGTGTGGGTGAGTAGGAACGATTTTAGCCATTGCCAACAATGCGATGTACTTCACTGATTCATGTCAGTTGATCTCTTATTCGTTGTTCTGCTATCCACATACGATTTTGATCAGTATCCTGTGTAAAGGTTGCCAATTTTGAAATGCAAAGCTTCGCAAGAGAATCGCCACTAGGTCCTTGGAGCATCCCCCCGATAATGCATGTGTGGACACATTCATATAGGAGAGAGATCGCCGGGGTAGTTGAGATGAGCTCGGTGATAGGTGATTGTAGTTTTTTGACTAGCCGGGGTTCGCACGGAGATAGGGAGCCAAACTGCGCAGAATGAGATGGAGGATGATAGAAGTGATAAAGACACTTTACAATCTTAACAATTTTGATGAGCATCCAATTGTTTGATGAGGTTGTGAGGAGGTGGAAGAGTCGCGGAGCAAGAGTCAAATACTCTTTGGGATTCTGTCTCGCAAGTTCACATAAAACGTTGACCGCTGCTGAAACAACGCCTAGAGGTGCCATTTGAATTGTTTGTGTTGAGAAAGCGAAAATGAAAATGAATACTTGGATCGGAATCATCCAATTTCTCTTCCAACCGGGGACGCGCATTTTTCATGACTTCAGGATATTTTTCATAGGCACAGTGTAATGCCAGGATGGCTCGTTTTCGGACGTGTGGTCGCGAGTGATTCAACATTGTAATCAATTCCGGGGATAGATCCCTAGCAAGGTCGGGAGTTACGATTGCGGAGAAGCCATTCAATGTGATAGCAACATCTGCAGGATTGGAGCTCAAGTCCTGAAGCGGTTATGAAGAAGAAGAGGTTTTCAAGCAGAGTATCCCACCTTTTTGAGTAAGTTTGTAGTGAGCATTAGTACGTCTGTATCCTGTTGGAAAGACTGCGCTGCGGCCAAATATCCGACAGTCTTCAGGTGGTATTTGGGCGATGACATTACTTCAACGACGTGGAAAGAGGCCCAACCCATATCATGCCCAAGCATTTCGAGCTAGAAAGGGGATCAGCCAATTTTGCTCCAATAAGGTAGAGGGACGACATACGTATGTAAGCTTCATCACCGCTCCGGCTTTGAGGTCCATGTCGTCACTTCTGATTTCTGACCTGATCTCGTCCACGGCCTTTGCTATGAACTTTGCCTCATCCTTCTTGTTGGCACGCAGGCCGCGGATGAGATCCTGCAAGGTTCGCTCCCACATATTAGGTGGCAGAGAGGGAGAGGGGACGCGTTGATAGTCAAGGTTAGCTTATGGATGAAGTATATGCTGCCAAAGCAACGACTATTGCACGAATACGCAGGATACCGCGCGAGTGAGTGGCGTGACGTCACGGCGATGCAGGCAGAGCACACGACCCGGACGAAGCGACCCTCAGACGATGGCAGGGAAGACACGGTGACTGCGCCCATGCTCCCCACACCCACCCCACGTCTCGCGCCCACCCCGTCCCTGGCAGGTCTCTCGCAGGAATCATCCACCGCCCGAGAGCATATGACCGACCCTTACGATGGGTCGACCATCGGTGTACTTCTTCCTGCCCCAGCAGGGCCAGCAGAACATCCACCGGCAACTCCAGGAGAAGCCGGCACTCTGATTGACGAGGAACTATGGGCTCAACTGTCGCGCGTCCTGGAGTTGCAGACCGACATAGCACGGACGCACGCAGATATGGAGGGAATTAATGCTAGCAAAGGCAAGGCAAAAACGGGTGAAAGCAAGAGAGGGAGCAGCAAGGGTCATGGACAATCCCAGACAGACCCGGGCACGGAGGAGTACGATGTGGAAGGGGAAGGAATGGAGATGGACGACGAAGAAACGGAGCGGAATCGTGCGCGGGAGGAGGAGTTCGCAAAGTTAGCCGACCAGTTTGAGAGAAGAAAAGAGTCCATCGATGACATTATGAGCAAGGTGCCCATCCATTGCGCTCTCGTTGGCGAGGCTGATACGCTGACTAGTTGGATGATCTGTCCACGGCGCTGACCGAGTTCCACGCACTGCAGGCACCCGAGGTGAAGATGCCGCCGTCGAGGAGCAATTCGATGGGAATTGGGATCTATGACCCTCCACCGTCTGCCGTGAAGCTGACGCACTCGCTGTCGCGCGTTCCCTAGTACAGTAGAGCCAACTGCCTAGTTACTCTTTCCTGCCATGTCATTCCTTGGCCTTCCTCCTGCCACCCATGAGCTCAAATCCATTGTTCCGTTTCTCCAGCGTGCACACGAAGTCAGACAGCAGCACCCTATAATCGCCTATTGGTGTATGCACATCTCTTTTGTGCCTCTTCAAGACCTTGACCCCCGTAACAGGCGGTTATTATGCTGCCCAGCAAGGCTTAGCTATCCAAGCGAAAGATGCCTCATCACGTCAATTCCTCTTCGCTCTCGTCGATCTGTTGGAGCGAATGAAGAAGGACACTGCACCATCAGATGCCATTGATAACGAGGCTGCTGGTTGCGCTTATGTCGAGAACTTTGCCCTTCGCATCTTTTCGTTGGCAGACAATGAAGACAGAGAAGGCAAGGCTACAAGGTATGAGCTCCGTGTTCATCCATGCACCACGTAAAGATCATCAATCAGAGCAACAGCCAAGAAATTTTTGGTTGCTGCCAACTTTTTCGAAGTCCTCAACGTCTTTCCGAAAACAGAGATTTCAGACAGTGTACGTAGTTATTCAACCGATGTCGGTGCTATTCAATGAAATGCCATTAGACTGATGAGAAAATCCGCTACGCAAAGTGGAAGGCTGCTGAGATAGCAAAGGCATTCAGAGAAGGAAGGATACCCGTTCCTGGACCTGCTGCCTCCTTGACTGCAGAGGAATCTCCCGCTACCAGCAATCTGGAGACCGGGCAAACCGATATCGCTGCCACATACGAACCAGCTATTCCCCCCTTTATTTGTTGAGAGTGAAACGGGGCGTGCGCCGCGGCTTGCTTGGGTCAGTGAAGAATTGGAAGGCCAGCCCAGTCCAGTCTCTGTAACGCCTCCCCCCGTGCCTCAAAGGCCCTTGGATGCAGGCGTTATCCCGACGGCCCCTTCCTTTGACCCTGACGTGAATTCTAACTGGAGCACGGCCCCAGCACAATCACCCACAGAAGATATCAATCACCCCGCGCCATGGTTTCCACCGCCACCACCGCCAGTTCCATCAGCACCTCCTTATGTCCCTCCAGATGCCGGACCGCGATTACCGCCTGCACCTTCTGCACCACCGACCATTACCAATCCTGACCTTGTTTCTGTACCGCCAGTGCCACGGCCACAAGAGGAGCTCGCTCCGTCGTTGGTCGTGAAAATACAGAAGCACTGTCGATACGCGATCAGCGCGCTGGACTACGAAGATGCCGAGCAGGCCAGAAGAGAATTACGTGCAGCACTGGATCTTTTGGGTGGCTAACCAATAGCTGTTTCACAATGTATCTAATACACCCATCATACTACAAATCAAATGGCAATGGCATAGCTTGTTGGATAGTTGTCACAACCCAGCAACTGAACCGTTTCTCCAGCTCCTGAATTTTGGATTTGACGAGGCCCGACTTTCCACGAATTTCAGTTTGATACGCATTCGTCTGGCGTAAGCCTGCAGCTTCCATAGCATTGTCACCGGTCGGCAAGTCTGTAGAAGCTACATCAGAAGCACACTTGTCACTTGTCTTTTGCGAATCGGCAACCATTTCGGACATTAGCCCATCGACAGGAGATCCAGATCGCGAGGTATTGGGACTAGATACTGAAGAATATGATTTGTTCTTGTACGCTGCTCGTAATTTATCTTCCACACGAAGTGCAAAGTAGGATATAGCTTGATCTGCGCTGCTGGTGGTCACGGTTAGCCTCTAACGTCGTTCTCGTTTCCTTGACACTGGCATGACGTATATCCTTCACAGTCCGCGGGTTCTCCAACTCAAGTCCATCCAATGCGTCAGAACGAGACCTAGAGCCCATATCAAGTTGTTCATTTGAGACGTGTTCTTTTCGCTCAACGCTTGGCCGCTTTGACATGTCCGCTACGTCCGTATCTTGTAGGCAAGCATAATAGAGATCAGCAAAGCGTGGCGCGCGTTCCCCGTAACTTTGATCAATTCGTGCAGAGGCAATAGCGCGTCGTACAACTTCTTCAGGTATGTCCGCCATTGGCGAATCCCCCGGCAGAACCGTGTCGAGGTCTTCTTCCAAGTCACTGTCATCATCAAATATCGCACTTTTATCCATCGAAGTATTCCTAGGACCCAGTTCGTCTGCGGAAGAAATACTGATAGTGCTGCTTTGTTTAGAATGCGAGGCTCCATGTTTCAAAGTAGGATTAAGCATAGAATTGATATATGGATCGAGGGAAAGGAAGCTGACCAGCCGGATAGGGAGAGAGACCTGTACATCTGTTGACAATAGTGCACCAGTGCTTAAAGACACCTTCAAGATATATTCCACTTCCAGAAGCCGGCTTCTGGGCAGTGAGACTTCACCTGGCTGGGAGAATCATATAAGTTGGAGTTTCATATGACAATGATAGTGCAATACCGGGATAACAATAGAATGGGAGAATTTCAGGCTCTTTTTTGACGGAATGCCTGTCCACCACCCCTTAGCGCTCGCGTATCCTCTGACTGCTCTGTCCCCAGCTTCAAGTACAGCTTCTGCAATGACTTTTGTTGTCGTTGCAGTCTGGCAAGCATCGGGGTCTCGATCATAACAAGCCCTACTGGCGAAAGATGTGTCTAGCTGAGGATGGGGCCGGAAGACGACCGTGTTCCTCAAGAGACAAAGGGTGACGCTGGTGACCGCTTTCTTGGTCTCATTCTGGATGTCCATATGAACAAAGCACCGTTGACCGGATACCCAATAAAGGCGAGTCAGACTCGCCGTCAAAGTTAGCTTACCATCTCCGCCCATGAATAAAGTCTTGGACGTTGTTGCACGAAGTGGTCGAGGAGCTGGAACAAGAATCTTTTCCGTGTCTAAACGAGGCCAAACTTCGCAGGCTCTGTAGAAGTGCGCAATGGAGCGTTTCCCCGAAAAAGCGTCTTTTAGTTTAAATGACCTAACTGGCGTATTGAGAAAGACATCAGATGGCCAACCAATTCCACGTACACGACAGCTATATAGCGCACTTCTGCTCCGGATAGACCGTACACTATGCCTTTAGGGCATCCTCCCTTGTCCGAAGGTGAAAGTCGCGTGGAAAATGGAAATGGAAATGTTCCCTCCATTGCTTTCGTTGGTTCTTCTTGGTTTGGATGAGAATCGTCAAAGTATGACTGTCCATTGGCAATAGGCGAAGAATGTTGATAGAACGAATGAGATAATTTGGTGCCAGAGATGGACTCAAAGCCGATGACCCTAATTTTTCCTCCGAATATCATAATGGGCCCTTCTTTCTTTGTTGGCTTGCGGACATTCACGACAGCGTGGCCCTTCATGATTCCGCCTTGCACGAATACGTTGGACTCCAATACAACATCGACTTCAATTCGGGCACGCGGTTTGGCCTGCTCCATCTGTACATTTTCAAAGGAATTAGCCCCAGGCGGTGGCAAAAGCGTTCCTCCCGATTTCAACCTTGCATTAGAGTTGCCCAGAAGTCTCTGTAATTCCTCCGCGATCCTTTCTGGCGATGCATTCTCTGTAATAAGTGTTCCGTGGCGGGCAATATTACCGACTTGATAAACTGTTTCGTGGGCATCAATCCTCAGGCCACCTCCAGGGGTAACTGCGTCTGAAGTTATGCGAGGCCCATTAACAAAGCCAGAGCTGGCGTCAAGCTGTACCATCCCATCTCCGACTTCCGCGAGCAGAAGGCCGTTCATTGCTGCCATCGAGCGTATTGTGCCATAGTTATCGCGTTGACTGTCGATTGTATCCGTTGAGTATATGTCACTGACAGTGTCGCGACGCATTGTGTACAAAGCACGCGTGAGAACTGCTACGGGTGCTCGCATAAGATCATCCATGACTTCGGAGCGCGAGGCTCGAGTCCATACACATGCTTCCAATCGTGCCACAACACTCTCCAAAGACAGGAAAATAGCATTCAAAAGCGCCTTGGACACCCCATACAGGGTATCTTGGTCAGTCATAATTTCATTTAGCGCATCTCAAGATTAAATGACATTCTTTAGGCCAAAGGTACCGACGAGTGTACAAACCGAACTTTTGGCGCATATGATCTCGATTTTGGAAGGTGTCGCAGACTGTCACATCATGTTTAGACGACTTAGCCGCAAGCGCAAAAAATCCAGTACTTCTGACGGAACGCAAGAAGAGAAAGATGAGATTGCTGTAGAACCTTCAGGTTTGATGATGGTTCTTTCGTTGCATATTGACCCTTATGCAATTCAGATGCAGAATCGCAGGCTAAATCTATGATTGATCACATGGTAGTGGGTCTTAATGCAGTGACAAAACGGCTCGAGACCCAAGTCAGAAAACGCCCGCACGTAAGGATTACAGAAAACGAGCCGGACAAAGACATGGAGACGAAATCTGATCTGCGCCTAATTTTAGTTTGCAGAGCCGATATTGATCCTCCATTGTTGATAGACCATATCCCTCACTTGGCTGCCGCCTGCAATACCATTCAGAAAGACACTGTGATGCTGGCGGGCCTCCCTGCTGGCGCCGAAGGAGCTCTAGCAAAGGCGTTAGGCGTACGCAGAGTCTCAGTGATAGGCTTGGATGTATGTATGATTACGACTCCAATCTCCAAATGCTTAACACAGGTAAGGCTGAATTTCCCGCCCTGGACGGGTTCGCACTCCTTCTGGAATCGATACCTGTTTTGTCTGCGGGATGGCTATCAAGTATCGGACTGGCGCGGAATTTGATTCCGACGCATGTCAAGCAAGTGAAAACGAGTGCGCCGCGAGATATGAGGGAAGCAAAAGAGAAAAGAAAGAAGGGGAGGGCAGAAGCGAAGCAACGCAAGCGCATCAGAATAAGATAATCCTGGGACAAACAGCGTCACATATCATGTAGTCGTTCTCACACATGTTCATTGCTATTGTTGGCACCCGATGCTCGGGCAAGTCGTTCGTCGAAGACTTTCTCATCTCTTGCAAGGGGTTTACTTTGGTGCGGTTGAGCGCGCAAGTAATAGACGATGTAGAGGTACGATCGGCTTCTGCATGAGTGCAACTTCCTCAGGGAGAGTGTTCTGCGACAGCAGCCACTTTCGGCATCTTTACCAGATGACATTTCGGTCCAACTGCGCCCTTTTGAAAACAACGAAGTCGCCACTCTTAGGCATCTTTCGTTTCTTTCGATGAGTCCCACCGGATCGCCAGCACCGACTATCAGAAGGTCCGATACACAACTCTTCTTTTCCAACCCGAACGAAATGTTGGATTACGTCACTCGAAGGTGGCAAGATAACTTCGTGACCTCCGACCTCCGAACCAGGGAACAGATTGAGATTTTTGTCAAGCGGCCATTCTTTCTTCTAGTCAGTGTCGATGCGCCACTCTACGACAGATTTCAGCGCTCCACTATGTCTGTATTTTATTATTCATATATAAGCCTCCAAAAGAAGTTACATCCCCTCTTGCAGGGAGTATGCAACACTTCAGGATTTTGTCCGCGAAGACGATCGCATTGTTTTCGGTGGAAATGGTCACGATCGAACAAGGCTGGCATCATCACTACACGAACTCCGGGATCTCATCGGTCTTCAAATCACGAATTCATTTCAAACACTGTCCAGCTTTGAATCCTATTTGGAGGAGATCAATCTACTTGACAGCGAGCATATAAGACCAGGCTGGGATGCCTATTTTATGGTTTGCTGCAAAAGGAGCGCAAAATAAAAGCGTTACGCTAACGAATTCGCAGATACTAGCGTCTCTCGCTTCTCGAAGGTCCAACTGCATGAAACGTCGCGTGGGGGCAGTCCTAGTTCGCGATAATCGCCTCATAGCAACAGGGTAAGCCAGAGGTCATAGGCAACAAACATTACAGCTTATCTTGGCAGGTACAATGGCACCGCTCGCGGTCTGCTCAATTGCAATGAAGGAGGTTGTCCAGAGTGTAATAAAACAGGGTCCACCTACAATACCCCCTACGAATGTGTCTGCCTCCATGCCGAAGAGAATGCCCTACTAGAGGCTGGAAGGGAGAGAATTGGACAGGACGCAGTGCTCTACTGCAATACGTAGGATGCGTGCAAGACTCGTTTGACGATCGCTTATATTGCATTAGATGTCCGTGCCTAAGATGCACAGTCAAGATCGTACAAACGGGCGTCAAGACGGTCGTCTATAATTTGAGTTACAAAGTGTAAGTTGTTGAAGAGAAATTATGATCAAATTTCAATTACTCATCAGCCATTAGCGACGACGCTTCTGCTGCGCTCTTTAAGCAAGCAAGGGTAGAATTAAGACGTTTCAAACCATCTAATAGGTTTAAATTTGATCCTCAAGAGGGATTAACTATGTTGATACCCGAACTTGCATTATCGAATTAGTCCAGAATGGACACAACTACGTATCAAAAATTATCCACTCGTTTAATCGAGAATTTTGTTAAGATTTGATTCTATTTTCCATTTGTCTTCATGTAGAAAATGCACTATGGGAGACATGTCCTCCGACGTCGCGGTCAATGCCAGCCAGACAACATCAACATTCCTCACTGCAATAGCAAGGTAAAGCTTTCTTGCGCATGCTTGCAATCCTTCATGGGCATGCCGAGACAGAAAACGTCGAAATGCCAATGTGACTTGCCACATTGATGCCTCGTGTGGTTGCACGCCTTTGATGGCGGCCGTCATTGTGCATATCACAGATCGATATAAACGATGGGAGTGAGTATACGCCGATTCTGTTCCGACCATCCCATATCCGCGTCTTGCAAGAGCACTTTGTGAATCGGCAGAGGTAAGTTTGTCTAACAGGGTTCGAAAGCGAGGCCAAACGTCGTCCCATATTCTACGGAACATGAAATCTCCCGCATGGGTGGTCAATGCCTCAATCAACGCAGCGGCCGCAGAAATGACGAATGGTTCATTGTCAGACAGCCGGTTCAGTATATATGGCCAGGCAGAATGAATTGAGGGCATCAATGCAGATTCGGGAAGAACGGCAGCGGACGAACTCAGGAGCTTCAAAATGCGTGTCCGAATTATGGGAGAGCCGTGGGTCAGGAAATATACCGACCGTGTAACAATCTGCTTTGTCAAGGCTTGAACGGGCGTAGGCGATTTCTCAGAATCCGACTCCGGAGCTACGTCTTCAGAGACCGATGCTTCATCTTTAACCTCCGAGGAACCCCATGATTGTCGAGGGGCAGGTCCTTGATCTGCCACGCTGGTCTGATCATTCTCTTGCAACCTGTTCTGATGCCATTGCAGAAATGCACTGGATCCGGATGTCTCCTCTACTGACTGCTCTGCCTCCGCGGTAGGGTTGGGCTTCGTGATGTCATCAGGACGGATGACATTTACAACCTCGTCTAAAACTTCTACCAGACCCTCGACTATGACCGGGTGCTCATGGAAATCGTCCAAGCGGTCAAAGCATTCTTCCACAACATCTATTGCCCTCTCCACGACATCGCTACCCACAAGGCGGACAAGGATAACAAGCACCTTTGTCGCGTTGACGTCCAACCATCTGCGAGTAAGTCGACGAGAGACAGAATCCAATGCATAATCAAAATTTGAGAGGAGGAGATTGGCGGGTGACGCATAAGACGTCATCATCGTAATATATTTCAAAGTGGCAAGAGCAACCAGGGAGAGATACGAATTAGCGGAAGTCAAAGAATGAAGGATGGGATATAGAGTATAGATAAAGAGTCGTGAAGATTGAGACTGCAGAATGCCTGCGGTAATAGCCAGGAGTTGAAGGGACAATGCCCTGTGCAGGACTGGCTGCAATAGTACTTTGACGGTCTTGGCAGGTTGTGCATGTATTATGTTCAGCGTTTCGGAAATAGGCTTGACCCCTTGAATGTGTTCGACTGGTACTAGGCGATCATCATCTTCCTTGCTTTTAGTCGCCGCGTCCGCGGCCCCTCCGCTTTGAACTTTATGCTCATCCCAGCTTTCGGCAATGTTCTTAGCCAACTCACGTGCTAACTTTTCCAGACTTTTGCTTTGACGATCCAGAGAATTAATGCTTGGATCTTCGGTGATCGATATGGCTGCCACTCCTTCCAACAGTCTACAAGCACACCACATTGCAGTAGCCGAATTGCTGCTCATTCCGGAGAGGGCTACATCCACAAACCACTCGACAGAGAAAAGGCAGCCGTCGCCACCAGCGCGACCGAGACAGCGAAACATCTTCTCCAGTGCCTCCGTTGCACTTGCCAGAGTGAGGTTTCGAAATTTTACTGTTGGGAAACTCGGCCAATTAGATCCATGTGGATCATTCTCGAGCATGAGCTGCGAAATTGATGTTTGCGTAACCGTAACCAATGGTTCGGCTAACTCGAGGACTGATAATAGGCTCCAGCCCCATTTCTCAATCGCGCCAGTTGGCCCAAGTAATTTTCCTATGCCAGATGAGATCAAATTGACACTTGAGCCACGATCGCTCGAGAGAAGAGACACCGCGATGATAAGCTTAGCCGCATACTCGACATTTGAGTCAGACGATGTTGCTACGAACTGGGGCAAACTCCGTAAAGTATCCCTAGTAATTTGCATCAATGTGTGTAGCAGCACATGTTTAGTCGCTGATTGTTTTGAAAACAGATAAAGCAAGCGGCTTCGAGCCTCGCTTGAGATGGAAGGCAAATCATGGGTCGACAAAGACAGAAGGTAAGACAGGAGAACAGGTTGTGTCTGAGGGAGCGATAACGGTGTAGCTTCTAACACTGTCGAAGAAAAATTGCACAAAGCTATGTGTGCCGATGGAGTGGGATGTGACAATAACTGGTCTGAGCGAATTGATGGCAATGTGGACCTGGGATGACGTTCCGCGAAGCCACGAAGATGTCCTTGCAGTTGCATAAAGTGGCAGGTTTTGTTGCTGCTGCACTTGGCACTTTCCGTCCACCAACTCTGCTAGCGCTTCAAGACTTTCTGCGTGGCTTAGCGCACCGTCCCTGATGCATGAGCTGTCAGCAATGGCCTTGACCACAACGCTCTGCATGACGTTGAGTGCACCCGCCACCATCTCTCCATTGGCCCAGCCCTTTTGCATGGAGGTACCCATGGCTACCTTAGTCATTGTACTAACGACCCCAGGCAGCACGGATGGAATAAGATAATCTGGGGCATAGACATCCACCAACAAATAGGTCAATTTCAAAGAAAGGAGCTGTAGATTTAGATGGAACGGTTCGGCCACCAGAAGATGAAGGAAGCTGTCCAGAGTTCGGCCAAGGATTGGAACAAATCTGGGATTTTGAGCATAATCCACAAATTCTGCTTTTCTGCTTTGAGCTTTGTCGGCTACAAGCAAGCGCCGCAAGGCCTCAGAGTCGGTCCTGTCGCGGAGAAGTGCAAATAGGCAATGAGCGGCGGCTTTCTTCGTTTCCTCATCCCGATCCTTTCCTTTGCCTTTACTCTCGATATTACCGATAACGGCTCCGCAGAGCATAAACACTTGTTCCCATACCGCCATTTCACACGTCCACCACCAATTATCGCACAAGAATGCCATGACCATGAACATCTTTTCCAGTAATTGATCTGGTATCGCAGAGGGCGGGTTACGGCGCAGGATTGTCGAAAGAGGGAAGAAAATATACGAAATCAAAGATGGCGTTAGTTCAGCTGGGGAAGTCGAATTTATGGAGGGCATCTATAAGATTTGATACCAGCGCGGAAACGCCAGGAACTGTTGCTGGAGTCAGCAACGATGTTCCCATCAAGGGCACGCATATAGTTTTCAACTTCATTGGCGCGTGAGCTGCTTAAACTGCACCGGTGGAGCGTGTAAGCGTACTTTTTGAAATGTCTCTTGGCGCGCATGATTATCGCTCGCCGACATCGCAGTCGAGTGCGTGACGACGGCGCCGTCGTCACGCACTGCCGTACTCCGTGATTGACTTGCCGATTTGGCATTATTTCCATCTGTATTGTCTCTGGCCCAATGGCACGATTAAATTTGCTCTATGGATCATACGAGCCCATCGAATATTTTATCATACTAGAGTCCGTTGGTCTCGTTCTCTGTCCGTGCTATCAAACTAAACCAAAACACTAGATAATCACTATGACTATCCAACCACCTAGAATCTTGTTGATCGATTCGTACGACTCTTTTAGCCTCAAGTTAGGTCATGCAGCCGCACTCCTGAAACAAGCTGACGGCTTTTTCCACCCAGTCTTGCCGCACTATGTCGGAAGTCCATCCCGGGATGCATCATTCATATTATCAAAAATGATGAATGCACCGTCGAAGAGCTAGAGGCGCATCTTGCCTATTTTTCTGCGGTCATTGTTGGTCCTGGGCCAGGTTCTCCCACCATCGATAAAGACATAGGTGTCATCAAACACTTATGGACGATATCTCCCGCCAAGACTATCCCGATTTTTGGCGTTTGTCTTGGCCTGCAGAGTTTAGCTATCACGTGTGGTGCAAAGTTGAAGAGGTTGGAAACTGTGAAGCATGGTCAGGTATCTCTGGTCAGGCATACGGGTGAAGATATCTTTCGGGGTGTCGGCACCGTCCGGGCGGTCCGCTACCATTCACTGTGCATCGAACCCGCATCCAGTGCTGAGATTGACGAGCTAGCATGGGCAGATGATGACGAGAATGGTCAAGTACTCATGGCCTGCAAACACAAGTTCCGACCCTTTTGGGCTGTTCAATATCACCCAGAATCCGTGTTAACTAACAGCGCTGGTGCACAGGTGATGCAGAATTTCTGGCAGCTCTCGCAGCGATGGAGTGCTCTTCAAGCGAGAAAAATCCGTTCATGGGACGCAAGACTGTGGTGCTTTGGTCATCTATGGCCCCTTAGCGCTCAAATTCGGCCACAATTTCCTATCCCACGGCCCTAAGAAGCGGGTAAAGCACAAAACGATAATCGCTCCTCATTTGAATTCGATCTCTATTTGTGAACTGCTGGGAGTTGGCAAAGAAAACGAACCATTCGTCCTCCTCGACTCCGCTGCATCCCCTGGTAGATTTTCGATTATAGCGGCATTATTACCTACGTCGTTGCAAATCACATACAGCCTTGGCAGGAATGTAGTTGTGCTCCAGGACCGCCTAGCAAAAGCCAGAGAAGATGCTCTAGGGACACATGATATCTGGTCGTGGCTTGCAAACTTTATGTATGCAAGACGAGCGTGCGGCGGTGATCCAACTGTTCCATTCTGGGGCGGTCTCATGGGCTACCTTTCTTACGAACTAGGTGTTGATTCTTTGCAAATCTCTGTACGCCGAGACGCGAAAACAACACGTGGACACCCAGATGTTAACCTGGTTCTTGTTGAAAGAAGCATTGTCCTTGATTCCTGGAACGGCCATGTTCACATTCAGTCACTCCTGGAGAATGACGATGACTGGTTGTCTCAAATGACCAACAAATTAATGAAACCCATTGACGGTCATTCTTCTTTGATGCCATCTTCCAAATCGACGAAGCCAGCAATTGTAACGCTACCTGATAAGGAACAGTATCTCTCACGCATTCACCTGTGCAAAGGAGTGGCTGTATTCCGGCGATTCGTATGAACTGTGCCTAACTGCTCACACATACGTTGATGCTGGCAGCCTTTCCACTGATCTGAACAATAGTTCTTCATGGCAACGATATAAACTACTTAGAAAACTAAACCCGGCTCCGCATTCTGCATATTTACGGTTATATCCATCCACATTGATATCGTCGTCTCCAGAAAGATTTCTGTCGTTCACCCGCTACCCTGATACCGTTTGTCAACTACGGCCAATCAAAGGTACAGTAAAGAAGGCGCCAGGGATCACTCGTGTTGAAGCGGAACACGCACTTGTTGGCAGCAACAAAGAAGTTGCGGAGAACCTGATGATTGTAGATCTCATCAGACATGATCTACATAGTGTAGTAGGAGAAGAAGTTCAGGTGAAGCAATTCTGTTGTGTCGAAGAGTACGAGACAGTGTGGCAACTCGTCAGTGTGATCGAAGGAAGGGGCAAGAATCGCATGGATGAGGGCCTCGGTTTAGACGTTTTGCGCAAAAGTTTACCGCCAGGTGGGGAGAAAGTAGCCTTTTCCCAGCTATGTTAACCCTTCTTTAGGAAGCATGACAGGAGCTCCAAAGAAGAGGAGCGTAGAGATCCTGCAGTCACTCGAGGATGCTGAACGAAGTATCTATTCTGGCGTATTTGGCTACTGGTGCATTAGTGGAGCAGGCGACTGGTCTGTCAGTATTCGAAGCTGCTTCAAACATGCCGATGCGACTGGAGTGGACGCCGAGGAGCGGTGGGTGATTGGCGCGGGAGGAGCAATCACTGCACTGTCGGATGCAGACGCAGAATGGGATGAGATGATAGCCAAGATGCAGAGCGTCCTGAGGGCGTTCGGGCCGAAGTTATGAACACAGCTTTCGTCACAAACGGAATTTATTGCTGTGTCTCAGTAGATCGTGTACTTGAGTCTCAACACTCGCTTATTCGCTTCTGCTATGATTCTCCTCGCACCGTGACTAGGAAAAATCTACTTACTTACACGTTAGCCGCGTAACCAACATGATTTTACTTACACCAACGTATGCGACAACATACCTAACGACCGCGAGTCTCTGACAACGATCATAGAGAGGAGGATGCCAAACCCCCGCTTCCCGACAATCCCGAAGTCCGTTTCCGCCTTCAATCTACGAACACCGCCCCCCACTCACCCTTCCATACATTATGCCTCGACATCGGTCACACCTCCCCGGTATGCATGATTTAGCACCTCCGACCCAATACTCACACATGCCTCGAGATATCTTCAAGCACGCAGACCAAGCACAAACATCACGTACACCTTTATCCCAAACACGGATGTACCTAATAGCATGACGTTAACCCCTCCCTCTTACGTCGAAGGGCCTCACGCACCGTACTGGATATTTGTTAATATGAACTGCTTCACGCCCTCGTCTTACACAACTTCAATCAAACGCGGCACCGCGGACGGGGAGATGGTGGGAGACTTTGAGTGAGTATGGATAATGTGTCATGTTACTTTGCACTGATTCGCATCGCTAGACTCGGAATAGCGGCCATGAAGAGACCAACGATTTGCATACGTGGGAATGAGTATCCGTTGAATGATGTCATCGAGTCAAATCACAAGCTGTTTCGTAATGTCCGTTGCATTACATTGACCGCGGATGGCATAGTTTACGAAGCTTACAGAGCTGGATGTACAAGGTGCAGGAAGTGGAACTTTTTTGGGATGAAAACTCTAGTAATGGCTCGATTTCGGTATCCACCCTCTCCTGAATTCTTACCTCTTGATTTTAATCCGCGGCACAGTGCTTCTCATCCAAAGATAAGACTGTAACAAACCTTCTCGCCAAAGTTTTGCCTCCCTCTCACCTTCGTAAACAAGGAAGAATGCAGGAACACACGCGCTTAGAGGTCACACCAAATGGTCATGACGTTTTGGACGATGTTGTCATGTCGGCGCTTATAATTGAGCGCATCCGAACTACTCCGTCGGTACGCTTGCAATTATGATGGTTTGATTGCAAAACAAAGCAATTGAGCATAATTTCAGGTAGTCGACATTTTATCCAAAACATTTCACCTTCCTTCACCAAAAGGAAGAGGAAGGAGAGCCTTTCTGATTTAATCCGCAAACTAATCACCACATTCCAATTATCGCTACCTCTTGCTTCGGCACTCTCTTGGAGCGCTATGCCATCAAAGCTATATCCTTCAGCTCACTGAGGCCAAGGTCATCAGACCGTATCACGGAGGAGGACATGAACGAACTTGGACACAAAATCTCCAACCTTGATCGGCTTGTAAACGGACTTCTCCTCTTCAGCGGTTTGTACGTTCGCACGCTCTAAAAGTTGCGGCACAGTAATGAGATCGTAGTCGGAGGACAAGTGCCAGAAAAATGTCGAGGAAATTCGGATCAGTGGTCTATCTGGTTTCTGAAGCTTGCGCTTCTCGATAGTCTGTTATCATGTCATTAGAATTAATCAATGGATGTACAATTGGAGGCTGACAGCAAGTGTACTTTCGTTGACCACCACTTCGTGATATCCGGCTTTTACTAAGGCCGCCGGTTAAATGCTCAAGCTGCTTTCCAGCTTGAACAATAAGGTAATTGCCTTCTGGTATCTTTACTGGAATGCGCTTTCCAGTGTTGCGAGCCCAGATATTCAATCCTGGATATCGAGAACGACCATGGATGGTCAAGAAGTTCAAATCGTTATGAAAACCAGCCAGAATCGTGTCCTTCTTTCCATACTTCACCAAGTCCGATGCAGTGGGTGCCAGAAGATGAGGCCTACAAACACAGTGAGTGCTGCCTTGCTGTCCTTCAGATGGACTTACCCATATCTGCCAGCGTCCTGCGAATTTTTCGGCTGGTAGATCGAGTCCCACTGCGACCATCTCCGCGAGTCCTGCGACGCTAAACGCCAACAAGTCATTATTACAATATAGAGCCATAATGCATCATGCTAACGCCGCCTTCATTGAAATTCCCCATTTTTCCATGATGCCAGGCCACCGTTCTTTGATTCCTGTTGCTTGAGGAATGACATTAGGTGCATTCAACGAGGGGAACAGTGTATTGTAGGGGGGTTCTTCGCTCATTTTCCAAAAAAAGCGACATTTTGGATCGGGCTGATGAGCGCTGATGTCCAGGGGGCGTTCAGCCGGATCAAGTCGTTCTATAACATGCAAGCAGGGCTCATGGACAGCACACTTTGGCTTCTCTGTGTTTTCGAGGGTAACCCCTACTTGATAACTCAGTTCTGGCCGCTCGTCTTTCTTCAGCTCGGCCTCTGGCTGATTGAAATAATCTTCGAGCAGATCGAGAAAAGTGGAGTTGTCCTGCTCTGAGACCCTCGAGTCGTGTAAAATCAAAGCCCCATAAGTGATGAGTGCATCAGCCGCCTGTGGAGAGTGGATAATCGATCTATGCCTTCGATGGCTTAACGAACCTTCTTGCATTCCTGTTTGGAAGCCAGACCTCCAGACAGATAAACATCTAGGTTAATGATAGGGAGATCCATAGACGATAGGAATTGAGAGAGGGAGATTGTCTGACCAAGCTGGCCATGCGGAAGCGGCTTGAGTCATCGTGAGTGACACGCTGTGTACTGATTAGTGGCACGCTACACCACGCGCGTCCACCACACACACTCCCTCAGACTCTCTTGTTTGACGACCTCCGCGATGATTCAGGTTCGTGTCTGCCTCGCCAATAAGCTCTAGCCTAACCTATTTACAAGATATGGAGTATGAAGAAGAAGGAGGACGCCGCGGCTAGGAGAAAGCCAAAGACCAGTGCAGCCCAAATTAGAGTACAAAAAGGTAAGAAGTGCACATTGGGGAATCAAGTCTGGTTATGGTTCAAGCGTATACGATTTACAGATTTAACTGAGCTCGACCTTCCTTCGACGATGAAGACGCATTTCCCTGATCCAGCTGATCTGCTCAACTTTACCTTGACTATTACACCAGATGAAGGTATTATTCTTCTCCTTCAAAGATTCCACTGGGTAATGGTCACCAGGCATGTACAAGGGCGGCGCGTTTGTATTCTCCTTTGCGATCAACAACAACTACCCACATGATCCTCCTAAAGTGAAATGCACCCACAAGGTAGGATCTCTGCTTCATGGTATTGTAAAGTCACTGAGATTCATTAGATCTACCATCCAAACGTTGATCTCGAGGGAAATGTCTGCCTGAACATTCTGCGTGAAGATTGGAAGCCAGTGCTCAACTTGAATTCCGTCATGGTCGGATTACAGTACCTATTCCTAGAGCCAAATGCGGATGATCCGTTGAATAAAGGTGTGTAGTCTCACAATCCTGTTGTAGTGGCCTTCCAACAGCATTTGCAGAAGCGGCGGCGGAAATGAGCAAGAACAGAGACATCTTTATACAACATGTGAAGCAATCGATGAGAGGAAGCACTATCAAGGGCGTTCATTATGACAACGTCCTCGCACGCTAGACGTTAGATATTTTGGAATTTTGTCATTATTACCCGCACTCTTCATATAATACAAGCATCACATCTCGTCTGTCTGCTTCCTAATTTATCATGGTGCAATAGTGGTTACACATATGTCCCAACTGTTCAACTTCCCCTGTATGTAGTAAATCCGTAGGGGCTGATCAGCAGAGGGATGTGGTAATGTTCTTTCGGAGACTTGATCGTAAACGATATCTGTCATGATTGTTGTGCACTGGGCGACGCAGGAGGCCAGAACGACTTGCCTCTACCCACGGATAGAATGAGTCTCTTTCAGTTCGCTGGAAGTATTCCTTGGTTCTGAATATGATCTTATACGTCTGGCCAGAAACAAGATCTGTCTTCTGTTCCTGTGCCTCTAACGAACCAGCAGCCGGTAAGAGATCAAGACAGCGACCATCTCCGTTTGTTATTCTGCCACTGGTCAGCTTAGAACACGGGGCGGATAATATGCAGACCCGCGTGCAAGAGGATGAAAAATGTCGGTATCGCCTACTTCACCACGCTCTTCAAGAAGCTGGAGCAAGATCAAGACGCCCCCTGCAGGCTTGCCTGTGGATGAATCAAGGACTGACTGTGCGTCAAGGACTGGAATACATGTTGGCGGAAAACTTACCGTGGCAAGTAATTGGCGATCTGGACATGGCTTGTGGGACGATTAGATTACCTTGCTCTTCGAAGTGGTGAACACATTACGTCATCTGATTAATCCCGTATTACAATTGTTCCCTGAATCTGTTTTCTTGCTGGAGTTTGGAGAACCGTTAGGAATGTTGAACATGTGAACAGAGCTGTTGTGCAGCAGTACTTTTCAGATAATACATTAATCTATTTTCCAAAGAGTTCAGAATGTTCAAGCTTGCAAGTTGCCTTTTCTGGCCATGACTTCCGCCCCTCCACTCGCCAAATATCTTGCATCCACAGGTGTGGTTCTCGGTTCTCTCACACCCATCGTCATATAACTCACGGTAGGAAGACAAAAACACTCGCGACAAGGCAATACAACAACTTTCCGCATTCTTATCCTCCGACTCGTCCCACGATGCTCTCTCCAAGTCCGATCTGGCTAAGCTATGGAAGGGCATATTTTATTGTACGGTCTTCTTTCTTTTCAATGTTCGGCTGGCATACCTTGGTCTAGGCTTCTGGATGTCCGATAAACCGCTTGTGCAGCAAGCGTTAGCAAGCGAATTGGCAGAGTTACTATTGAGCGCCTCATCGACTTCTACATCCCTCACTTTTCTCGGCGGATTCTGGGAAACTACAGTTCGAGAATGGAATGGAATAGATCGCCTGCGGTTCGCTTACCATTCATAGCAACTCTCTCTGTTAACCAAACCTTCAGGATTAATAAGTATTATATGCTCGTGAGGCGGTTCGTCAATGCGGCATTCCGACTTCTCATCCGCACAAAATGGGACAGCACTGCATGCAAGGACTATAATAGCATTTTGATGGTCCAAGGCGGACCTCTGTGGTCGGTACAGCTCCTCTGACCTTGTGCTCTAAATTTACTCTCGAGGTAGTCCTTCGGACATGCGCGTCCCAGTCAGTCTCTCGTGTCATCTCGCAGACATCTACCTCGAGGAGTTAGAAAAGGCTCTAAGCAGTTCTCCCTCTGCACCTCCTGCACCATTGGTGACCATCCTCGAGCCTTTCTTCTCCTTGGCAGCCAAAACGCAAAACAAGACAGTGTATCAGCGAATACAAGACGAAGTCTTGGATCCCCTGTTGACTGCACTGTCGAATCAAGTTGACTCTGACGGTGAACCGCCAATAAAACGAGTTTGTATCGGCGAGAGCAATCTTCCAGCACTTATTTCCAACGCATGCCTCGAGAGTAGTGAAAATCGTGTGGAGCCTGCAGAATTAAAAAAGCAGCTAATACGTGCCCTGTTAGATATATCTGAATCACCAGATGCTCGAGATGCTAACAAGCGGAGATTGCACAGGCTATGTAGGGAGCTTGGCGGGCGGGGTGGCGTGGATGCAGAATAGAGTCGCGTACATACATCATATGCACGTGAATAGAAATCTCGGCATCACCGCATCGGCCTTCTCCAACCCCATGTTGCCGCAGCTACCATTTGATATCCTCGTCTACATCTTAAAGTTCATACCGGTTGCAAGATTGGACGACGACGGCACGAGAGTGCTCGTTTCCTGCCTTCAAGTGAATCATTCGTTCTACGATGTTTCCTCGGACCCTTCTATCTGGAAGGCTCATTATCACTGCCGTTACACGCTCTTCGAGCACAAGTCCGAATCTGATAGGAAGCGTTTGTCTAAGAATGATTGGCGGGCTATTTATGCTGAACGGCGCTGGATTGACAAAGTAGCAATTGTCCATTTACAAAACATGATATTGGACAGACCTCGTAGGTATGAGCATGCCACAGCACTTGCACGGATGTCTTTCGACATTTGGGATGTCCTGGATATCGTGCGCCAGCTTCCCATTCCGCTGTCGTTTAGGGCCAACCCTTGGGAACTTGATGGACGAGTCGACGACCATGCACTGACCAGGAGGTATTGGGCGAGCCTTATGGCTGATATTATAGTTAAATGTTCTGCATTGGATGTGTGGAAAGCCATTATCGAGGAAGACGATTTTCCTACCTCAGAGAGCGTGCAATGCGGATCGTCATTTGAGCTCGCTATGTCGGCTTTTTCGTCCTTCTTTGGAAAGCCTCTAACAGAAGTAAGCACTTCTTTGATTTTCAGCCTCTCAATTCTTGCTTGACTGGGATTAGACCACTTCAAAACTAGATCGGCTCGCGGACGAATGCAGAAAATTCCTCGCGGATGAGGGTTCTATTTTTGATCCCTCAGACCGTGACTACGACCTTCCAAAGATATGTCGTAATATCTGCCTGTTCATGTACCTTCAAGGTTTTGGCGTTGCTGAACGTATGTTGCACTTTGCATTTCCACGAATGCCTCAAGAGCATTGTTATAGCGAGACAATACCGCGCAATGCTCAATCACTTCCCTCACTCATATCTAATAACCAATAAACGAACACTGCCCATTTCTTTAGTACATATATATATCGCTATCTCAAGGCGGTTAGGAATCGATGCTTCTCCCATCAACTTTCCAGGCGTGGTTCTCGTACATGTGGCCACACAACATTCCGAAAAACCGGATATTATCGTAAATCCGTCAACGATGGACCCCGCAAAGTGTATAATGCGTATTCCTGACGATATTCAAGCTGTGACACCCAACTTGCCAATGTCTGCAGAATCTGCGTCAAGGCTTCTTGTTCCAAGCAACGCGAAAGCCATGCTAGTCAGAGCATCCCATAACATTCTATTCGCCTTTCAGGAAGACGTTACTCTGGACTTTGATCAGTGGCAACCGGCAATGTTTGCAGCTATCTCAGCACAATGTCTATTGCAGGCGGACTCGCAGTTCCTGAGAATATTGACGAATAGCCTCATGGGGTTGACTACGCTGGATTGCTCAATATTCATTCTAAATAAGCTTTCATCAATGGTGCCTAGGCCACAACGCGACCTATTGGAACAGAGGTGCGACCCTGTTATAACAGAGGAAGCGATTGTGGCCAGCATTCGGCACACCCGCCAAGGAAGTACGACTGTAAAATATTTTGTTGGTATGGTTCTGGAACATGCTCTGTACAATTATCTTGGATGTATTATTGGGTGGGATGTAAGTCTCAACATCAAAGACATTAATGCAATCACAACTTACACACCGTGGCAGTTCACATGCAAGACATCGGAAGGATGGATAAGACGTATGCAAGTCGATGAATTGACAAGAGGGAGGAACCAACCATTCTACCGTGTGGTGGTCGACGACGGCACATCGAGATGTAAGTTTCTTTTTAATTTCAACAGACACGCTTGTACCGAACAAAACAATCACAGACGTTGCAGAGGAGAACATCCGCTGTGTCAACCTGAGCCTCGAGATCGTGCACAAGCTATACAGTAGAATACCTGAATTGCCGACCTTTTTTGAAGATGCGGAATTGCATAGAGAAGGAGGAGGAGGATGGGCAAGAGGCCGATTTCTCCTTAGTCTGGATAGTTTACTTGCATACCCACAGGACGATGAAGTCGGTGCGACCTGGGTGAGAAACGGCGAATTTCCTTATTGAGATACGTTACGTTACGTGACTAGTCATCACTTGAAATGACGACCTTTGTAAACAGAAGCTCAACTTCGTACTATCGACCTGCTGTTTACGGAAATACTCAGGCGCAGGTGCAGCGTGCCGCACCCGATGTTCGGGATGATTATGAACGTGAGCCATGTTGTCTTACAGCTGATAAGATTTTTTGAGCCTTGGACAGGTTGGTATACCGAAACCGTTCCGAACAACAGAATGGCATTATCTGTGCGTTCCAGCATCCATTCAGAAATCGCGTGGTCTTTAGACCGCCTATGTCGACTTTGTCACAATGAGCAATTTGTCTTGAAGACGATTCCTGGCCTTATTGACTCCTTGTTTGAATGGCCAGAGTGGTACGTTTCGGAAGGCCACAAGGTTGTAGATGATGCACACATCCTTTTCTCTTTGCCTCCGGAGTATGCTAGACAGCGTCAATTTGCGTTGGAGTCACTTTTCGTTCTCCGTAACTCTTCCTTCAATGATCAAAATGCCTGGGAAATATACAATCATACGCATACGTTACCTCTGGTCCTCAATGCTCTGCAAAACCTGGATTTCGAACAGGACGAGAACATTGAATTTATCCTGTATTCCATGGATCTATTGCATATTATTTCGGCGAAAATGATTTTTACTTCGCTAAATCCAAATCCTTTGCCTCCGCTGTTACGGATAGCCTCGCAAACCAAAGATCGTTCGCTCATTATCGGATCCTTGACAGCGCTTACTCTCATTTTCTCAAGTCCTCCGAACGCATCCGCTCTTACGCCAACGTCGACTGCCCTTCTTGCTTCAATCCGATATCTACCTCTCGTTGTTGATAAAGCCTTGCTCGATGCATGTTTGAACTATTTGTACACACATGTTTCTCACGTCTCAATGGCAAGGGCTTTCCTTTTGCATCCTGAGATGCCAAGAGTACTTAAATTGCTGGCGAATGTGTTAATAGCTGAGCAGCCATCGCTGCAGGAAAAAGTTACGCTGGATGTCACGGGTCCAATTCAAACCGTTCCTGCTACCCATTTATCGACCCGAAATCATGAACTTACCAAAGAGGAATTGGATTCATTAATGGAACTACCCGAACCGCAGAGATGCTATGATTGGTATGTTCCTTTTCGATGCCAGCGAGGTTGCCTCTCACAGTTGAATTAACAGGATGAGACTGGTGTTCGTTGCGAAACAGGATGGGGTAGTTACGCAAGTGGATTTCTGGAATCTCTACAAAGACACCTTCACGCCTTACATAGACAAATATCCTTTACTGGTGGCATCGGACGTTATCAAAAATGTTAATGCCGTCTTCCCCTCGGCACAGGCGATGGTTTTACAAGATCCAGTACAGCGCTTCGTCGTCCAAGGAGTGGATCGGAGAAAGGATGCTGTCGTCACGGAACGTTTCCGTTGCCTCTGGGATCACTTTCAATGTGCTGTCGCACCTTTTGCGTCAGCGAGCGAACTCTATGATCACATATTACAGCATCTGATAGACGCCGATGCAACGGAGTTGCCCTGCCTATGGGGATCTTGTCCAAAGGCAGCGCTCCCAAAAGCAGCTCTACGATCGCACTTGTTGACGCACTTGTCGAGCACGGAGCAGCCACAAAAGCATCCATCACAAAGTGACACCATCACACTGTCGGAGGACTCTCAATATCCTATGGAGACACCTACAACGCGCCCACCCCCGCCGCCACGCAATACGGTAATTATCTACGACAAACCCGTTAAAGATCCGTCGTCTACGTCTCTAACGGCTTTGCTTGTCCTGCGGATCCTGTTCCGCACGTCATTTGCTTCTGCCGACGCTGCACCCCGGGTTGACGCTGATCATTTTGGCTTTCCGGGGATGGTGGAGGAGACGGACGAGCAAGAAAGTGATTATGTGCGAGACCAAACTAGTGAGCGGGAAGGGGAAAGACGGGGAAGGAAGGCGTTTGTGGGTGTTCGGCATTTGTTGGAGAATGTGAAAATCAAGGACGAGGTACTGATGGGATGGGTAACCGAGATGATAGACGCCGTTTGATTACGATCTAGGTATAGGGGCGGGGCGCGACGGGTACCGCGTGACGTCACGCGGTTTCCCGCTCCTCCGAGTCAGCAGAAAAAAAATTTGTCCATCTGTAAAGGGTTTGGGCGGCTATGCGCGCTTTGTCTGCAACGACATCGAAGTGCACACGCAAATCGCTCCAGAACGCTGCGCTCAATGCACTTTTCTGAGTGTCCCACGTTGAGGGTTATCAGACCCGCATCCCTGTCCAATCTTCGCCTTTATATGCAGATAAGATGACTCGGTGAACGGCTCGGTGAATCGCGACCCGCCGCTCTAGATTTTTTCTCAACCACCCTGCCGGACCTTCACGAAGTCCTCTCTTCAACACTCTATCCGCACTCGTGTTCCTATGGTTTTTCTGCGTCATTTCCCAATCGCAGGACGCCTTTCGACTGCTTTCAGAGTCGGTCGGGGCTTTGCAAGCTTGAAGAAGCCTGCATCTCTTTTCTTCCCCCTTGATGTTTTTCAAGAACGCCATGTCGGTCCTGATGATGCTGAGACTTCACGAATGTTATCGCAGCTTGGATATACTTCCATGGATGCATTTATCGGAGAAACGGTCCCTCAAAAGATCAGGATCCCCGCATCGTCTTTAGATAACACCACCATACCTGTTCTTAGCGAATCACAGCTGCTCGAAAGAGCGAAAGCCTTGGGTACTTTAAACAAGCCATATAAAAATTATATCGGCATGGGCTATCACACCGCGGTCGTTCCGAATGTCATTCTGCGCAATGTAAGGCACCTATATGAACGATATTAGAGACCAACACTTAATTCTACAGGTAATGGAAAATCCAGCATGGTACACTCCATATACACCCTATCAACCTGAGATAGCCCAAGGTAGGAGTATTATGCCTCCTGTGGCAGCCAGCTCAACTGAAATCACAGGTCGATTGGAGTCTTTGCTCAATTTCCAAACTATGGTCATGTCGTTGACCGCAATGGACGTTGCTAATGCTTCGTTGTTAGACGAAGCAACTGCTGCGGCCGAAGCTATGGTTATGGCATTTGTTTCGAGTTCTCAGAAGAAGAGACTATTCATCGTGGACTCGGGGGTTTTACCTCAAACTCTTGCCGTCCTTCGGACCCGCGCGAAAGGCTTCGGAATCGAATTACTCGTTGGCGACCCTTCTAGTCTCTTGAAAGATGGCACGATAATGGCCAATTGCTGTGGTGTCCTCATTCAGTATCCCGACGTTAATGGGCATATTCAAGATTTCAGCTCTTTAACACAGACTGTACACGCTGCCGGTGGCTTGGTGGCATGTGCTACAGATTTGTTGGCTTTGACCATGCTCAAACCCCCGGGCGAATGGGGAGCAGATATTGTCCTAGGAAATTCTGGGCGTTTTGGGGTACCTGCCGGTTATGGTGGGCCACAGGCTGCGTTCTTCGCTGTGAAAGACAGTTTGAAGAGGAAGATGCCTGGTCGGTTGATTGGCCGCAGCCGTGATGCAAGCGGGAAAACTGCATATAGGCTGTCATTACAAAGTAAGCAAAGTTCTAGTACTTCGACTAACGTAAGCTGATGATTTAAAGCACGCGAACAACACATTCGTCGCGAGAAAGCCACCAGCAACATCTGTACTAGCCAAGCATTGCTTGCTAACATGGCAGCAATGTATGCCATTTATCACGGGCCCGATGGTCTTCGTCGAATAGCTACCAAGGTCCACGGATTCACACAGATTTTCAAGAGCCTAGTCGAGCGGTTTGGCTGCAAGGCCGAGAACGTTCATTTCTTCGACACAGTTACTCTGGATGTGACCTCTATCGTCGGAGGTGCTGAAGCTGTCCACGCTGCTTCTCTTGCTGCTGGCACCAACCTGCGTCGCATTGATGAGAAACGCGTTGGCGTTACATTTGACGAAAGTATAACGCCCGACGACTTAGTGTCCTTGATTAACGTTTTCGCTGTTGTTGCTTCCAAGCCCCTCCTATCAAAGACAGATTTGGAATCTGTCGAATCGCAAGGCATTCCAGACAGCTTACGTCGTACATCAGATTTCCTTCATCACCCTATTTTCAACAAACACCACTCCGAGACTGAAATGCTACGGTATATATTCCACCTTGCTTCCAAGGACGTAGGACTCGTCCATTCAATGATTCCATTGGGGAGTTGCACGATGAAATTGAACAGCACTAGTAGTATGATTCCATTGACGTGGCCGGAGTTTAGTGCTGTCCATCCATTTGTACCTCATGACCAAGTTCATGGTTACCAAACGATTATCAAGGTTTGTTCTTGTATGCTTGTAAGCTACTCGTGACTCATCAAGTGGATAGGAATTAGAAGAAGATATTTGCAGAATCACAGGATTCTATGCTGCTTCCTTGCAGCCCAACTCGGGCGCCGCAGGCGAATATGCTGGTCTCTGTGTCATACGAGCGTATCATGAATCCCGTGGTGAATCGCAGCGCGATATCTGTTTAATCCCCCTAAGTGCACATGGTACAAATCCTGCTGTAAGTCGCCTTCCAGTTGAGACCTTTATCGGAAATTGATATGTAATAGTCAGCCGTCATGGCGGGCTTGAAGGTGGTAGCTGTTAAAGTGAATAACGACGGCACTCTTGACTTGAATGATCTCAAAGCGAAAGCTGAGAAACACAAAGACAATCTGGCAGCTTTCATGGTGCGATTCCCCCCTACTAACTGGAGTGATTTCATTGATTCTGACTAGATAACATATCCCTCAACATTCGGTGTCTTCGAGGATGGTGTACAAGAAGTGAGTGACAACATCCAAATGTCTGGTTGTTGAGCTGACTATGTGCATAGGCGTGCCAAATCATTCACAACAACGGTGGCCAGGTCTATCTTGATGGTAAGTCATTGGTATTACATGCCGCGCACCAGCTGATTTTTATAGGTGCGAATTTAAATGCACAGATTGGCCTCACCAATCCAGCGAAATGTGGTGGTGATGTATGTCATCTCAATTTGCACAAAACATTCGCAATGTAGGTCAATTTAGTTTGAATTGAACCTATGTGAACTAAGCGCAATCCAGTCCACATGGCGGTGGGGGCCCAGGTGTAGGGTAAGCATAGCTGGTTGCTCGAGAAAGGGCCTCCTATTAAGTATACACAGACCTATATGTGTTGCGGCGCACCTTGCCCCATTTCTTCCGACCCATCCCACTTTACAGTCGCAGAACGGGGCCGCTATTGATGCCGTCTCTGCAGCACCGTTTGGAAGTGCATCCATACACTTGATTTCATGGGCTTATATAAGGATGCTGGGTGGCAAGGGACTTTCGCAGTCCTCGAAGACTTGCCTTGCTCAATGCCAATTACATGGCTGCGCGCCTTTCCGGCCACTATAGCCTACGATTCAAGAATGACAATGGTCGCGTCGCGCATGAACTTTTGATAGACTTGGCTGAATTTGATAAAGCCGCTGGATTGAAGGTTACCGACTTTGCTAAACGTCTTCAAGTGTGTTTCATTTTGTTATATCCAACTCGTCTTATCATATTCGTAGGATTACGGATTCCACCCTCCAACATGTTCATGGCCAACCTCAACATGTATGCTGATTGAACCAACCGAATCGGAGACCTTGGACGAGATCGACAGGTCGTTCTATTCCCGTGCCATACGCAACCAGCTCATGACTCATCAGATTCTGCGATGCTATGATTCAAATACGCAAAGAAGCCCAAGAAATCATGGACGGAATACAACCGCGGGATAATAACGTACTGAAGAACGCTCCTCATCCGATGTCCGTTATCGCCGTATCCGATGCTGAATGGAACAGGTAGGCAAGAATGCTGACTGAAGCTACTGAAGCTGATCCAGGATTTCAGACCTTATTCACGCCAGACCGCTGCATACCCCTTGCCTTGGTTGCTCGAGAAGAAAATGTGGCCAGCAGCTGGCAAGAGTAGATGATGGTATGTTTTCCGCAACTGATACGATATGCACGTGTATGACATGATCCTCTGAATTAGCGTTTGGAGACTTGAACCTTGTTGTAAGCCTGCATTTATCAAGATGATAATAACATTAACGGTCTTCTAGTGCGACTGCCCAACTGTAGAGGAGCTGGCTTCATATTCATAGACTATTCATAGATTAGAGATTTCTTCATGATGGTTACTTCGGGGATAGTTATGGTATTAGACGTTTATTCGCTAGACAGATTTGGTCCAATAAGACATATGTTACGAGTTTTGGAGGTCTTCCGGTAGAGAATTCCAAAGGTCAGGTAGGTACCGTTGAATTCTCGACAAAACCTCTGCCTGCTGATTACACTGGCCCGCAAACTTGAGCAAAACTCTAACGCTCTCCACGTCAACGTACACATCCTCGTTTTTTCCCATCTCCAAACACACGACCTTGACAGCATCATCGAGGCGACCCGATCGACAGAGACATTCGATCCAAGTGTTCCAATTGTGTCTATTGAATCTGAACTTATCGCTGAATAGCCGCTTACGGATTTGCATTGCCACCTGCCAAGCACGCGCCCACCCGCAGGCGTCGAGGATGATACTGACACTGTGATGGTCGAATCTCCCAGAGAGATACATCAACTCCCAAACCCTGTATGCATCTCCAAAGCAACCGAGACGCTGATACGTATTCATCAACTGATTCCAGACATGCGCGTCGGGGGAAACGTTTGCGTCCAGGGTAAGCAAATCATGGGTGCGCCTCGTTGTTGTGATGAGCGAACTGCGAAGCTCGGCGACATGAGCTTGATCATTTACTTGGCTGACCTGGTCGAGTTGCGTCGCCACCGCAGCCAACTGCCGTAGGAGGACAGTATACACCTCTGTTGTAATGGCAAATCCTGCATGACGCATGTCCTTGACGATACCAAAGTAATCCACCAAGGATGGAACGTGAACGTTTTTTCCAAACGTGAGCTTGCTATACGCATTTAATACGACAGCATATCCTTTTTGGTCAAGGGCAGATCGATGCGTGTGATATGTGGTGAGGGCCTCTGCAGGAGTGTTTGCATTCCGCATGTGGAGGACGATAATTGAGCTAGCAGTGGTACTGTCGTTTGTAGAAAGTCCGCGGGCATTCATATCCTCCAACAGCGACGACGCGATTGGAAAGTACTTTTGAATGTTGGGTGACGAGGCAAGGCCATGCAAAAGTGTTTGATATACTTTGAGATCTGAACCAGCAGAATGTTCGAGGCTATTGCGCATCTTTCCTTCCATGGCGACGTTGGTTGGTCGATGGCTCGGCAAATCCCCGTATAAAGCGATTGCTTTGTCAAGCAGTTTGTCCAAAGGTCTGCCTTCAATCATTTGGCACAAATGTCGAATCAGAGGGGCAACCAAAATTGTGCCCGGCACCAGACCTTCGTTTTTGGCACGGTCATACAAGGCGAGCGCTCCGGTTATAGTGCCTGTTTGGATGCAATTGCTGATGAGCAGAGAATAATGGTCGACAGATGGTTTCAACTGCAATTCCTTTTCGACGTATTCGAGGTCTGATTGTGTGCGTGAATGCCTTAACAACGCGCTGACTGTTACTAGATCAGCTTTACATCCTTCCTTCTCCAATGAGCGAAATGTGGTCACCGCCGCATTGATGCCACGAGTCTGTGCAACGTCTGATAACTTTAGATTCCAGGATAGCTTTTTCTTCTCCTCAGGTGTCAGGTCGTCTGAAAATCGCTGTTCGTACAGAGTCCGTATTTGGTCGGCCAATGCAATAACACCACGATCTGCATACCCTGAGAATAACATATCTGACATGGACTGATTGTAGGAAAGGCCCTCGCGCTTCATATCCTCGAGAAGGGTCGTAAAAACGATAACGTGAGGCACCTTTTCTTCCAGCTCTGCAAAGTGCCATCGAGCGCGAATAAGGATTTTGAAAGTTTCGATTGTAGGCTCGAACCTAGACTCCCGCATCGAAAGAACCATGTTCCGCATTTCCTTGAAGGATCCAAGTTCTGCACCAGCCTCAAGCACGAGGTGGAATTGCTCAAGAGTCGGTCTTAAGTGTCCTGGAAGTATTGGTATGCGTCGAAGCCAAAGATACAAGGTGCGGAAATTGCCATGTTTCTTGAGAGCGTGGAGAATCGTGGTATGGACGTCGAGGGTCGGCTCTACGCCAAACACAAAAGGCATGTCCTTCAAAATGTCCTGGATTCGTTGTAGGTCTGCAGGTCTGCCGGATTCTCCGAGTTTTTGCAAGATGCTAGTAAGATGACGATGATTTAACGGCGGGGAGACAGGAACGGTTCTGCGCCGCTCCCGGAGCTGTGCTACCAGAGCTGGATAGTTGACATGAATGATCTGGGGATGATCTGGGGCTCTCAGCCCGTCTATGAGGGTATCAAAGTCATGCGCGAAAAAGTTATGGGCGCGTCGAAGGTAGGGCGGTGAAGATCTGAGCAGAGGGAAAGCACGAGAACCGACAAAGCGAGTCAGGACATTGCTGAGGGACATTCATACATTCGGAGACTGGCAGCGCGATGAGCGCAGCAGAAGCAGACTGTTGGAACACGCACCTGGCAAGACGTGTTCGACCGTCGTGAGAACGCCACGCTTCTGCTCTCCTCCCACCACCTCCAAATGTCTGACAAATTCCGCGAATTCCTCGAGGTGCCCCAGCAATTTGTTCGCGATGGAAACCAGGTATGCGTCGTTCCAAATGCCATGGCCCCTCCGCTCACCGGCCTCTGTCTAGTTTTTGACACGTTGTACAAAACCTTCTCAGAAGGGTAACTTGCAAGTTCATGCCAATGCCTTGCACGTCTGATTTCCAGCAGAGTTTACCCAGATCTGCAGAGCAGTTGCAGTAGGATTCGCGGTGATTGGATTTATTGGATATTTTGTGAAGCTTATTCATATCCCAATGTACGTTCGTGACATTTCCCCCCCGCAAACATGACAACTCATAAATTCCTCAGAAATAACATCCTCGTGTATGTATCCTTCACATGGTGCTCAACTTCTCATGCTCAACGCGTTGCAGTGGTGGTGCCTAATCACTCCCTTACTATATGGTCTGTTAGTGTAGAACGGAGTTTTTCTAATGCAGAGTGCGTTTAATGTGAATCCCCCCAACGACTAGGGTCACAGAATATTGTACCAGTCAAGTCGCAGGATTAAATACATGTTTGCTAGAAATCAACGGACCCGTCCACCAAAAGCAAGCCAAGCCGAGGTCCAGGTTTTGCAACAGACAAAGCAGACTGATACTGGGTATCCGACGCTGGCATGCCAAAAGGTAATAAGAAACCTTGCTTGTCATCAGGCGGTTGGTTGGGTATCTCATAGGGTAGAAGAGGAGAAAGAAGGTTTTGACAACGGGCCAGCACTTGCGTTGCTGTTTTCTCAAAGTCAGGACAATCTGCATTCTGCTGTGAATGAGATCCATGCCCGGATTCAGTCAAATATTTCTAACCTTTTCGAGCCTCTTCAAAAGTTCGTCGTCAATGGCATGCCACTCTTCTCCGTATTGTTTTACAATTTGTCGGAGGACAGCGAGATCGGACGTCGTCTGTGCCCCTGACTCCGCCTCATTTGCTATATATCGCGAAACAAAGGATTTGAACGTCCCACGAACTACCAGATCCCATTTTGCTAGATCTCGAGGAGGGCCCAATTGCAGGGTAGACATCGACAGCGCAATTAATGAACGAAGGAGGCTTGCTGAGGGGTAGAGTTGTTTTGCTTCACGTAAAATAAGCCTGATAAATAGTACGAGCATAGCAAATCTCACATTTTACTAGACTTAAAGGCAATGGCTTTATGTCATTCATCAAACATGTGGATATGATATGGTTCCTCCATCGGTCAAGTGTCCTGTCATACAGTGTCTCCAGTTTTTGGCGGAATTCTAAGAGAGTCAGACTCGTTCAAGGATAGTGCGACTCAGAACGCTACCTTGGGCAACGTCCGATGGACAGCCAATGAGTGTTACAAAGAAAGACGACGCTGCAAGTTCGACCATTATAGTGTAGAGAAACGCAAACTCATGACCCGCGTCGTCTGTGGAGCATGAGCAGTCGATAACTGAAGAGTCAGTGACTCTGACCTCGGAGAGATTCTTCATTTTCACCCAGTGTTTCCACCACGGCCTGGCACAATTGTTTGGCTGAAGGTCGATAATTAACTACAAGATCTTCCACAAGATTCCTGTGTCATGTTAGTCTAAACCCACACATGGATTGTATTGTCACCTGCTATCAGGAGATATCCCACTTGACATAGACAAAATATCTTCCTGTATCGAACGAGCGCAACTCTCAAGCATTCCCATCACACTATCTACAAGGCGAGTCCGATGCAGTAGTCGATTCCGCAATGTAAAATAGTGTTTTTCGAAAGGATTAATTTTAGATCCAAATCCTAGTTGAGAATTTTGGGGCATTGGAGGTAGATGAAACAAGTAGCTCAATGGGAAATCTCAAATCGTTGTTCAGTAGCGATCACGAAATTGAGATAGAAGCGAGCACACCTGTGCGTTGGTTTCCCCTGACAGTAGTCAGAGCAGATTTCAATTGCTTGCTAAACTCTTCTTCCGCCTTCTGCAGTCTAAACCGCCACAAGTCAAGCACTCGTTGCTGAAAATGGATATCCAATGTATTCAAAATAAGCGACGTCTCCGATGGTCTTGCTTGAGAACTAGACACCCATCTCCAGATTGATGTTCTGACACTCCAGACGTCCTTCACGTTCTGCAAATGACCTAGCCATAGCTGAAATGATTTTTCCGTTTTGCTAATTGACGCCGCTAGCCATTCGTCGAGCTTGGCGGCCAGATATATCTGTGATATCATGGCAGAACTAGAAGTCAAATCAATATATGGCTTGTAGGTTTTGAGATTTGGCGGGAGAAGTTGTAGTTGAACTAGTGATGGAAGGGTTGCAAGAACAGACGGCGTCGTAAGACAAAGCTCTGGCGGAAGCGCATCCGATGGAATGGGCTCTGCATCATCAGACTGCATGAAGTTCAGTAAGTTTTGCATCATCGACTTTCCTGAGCCCTGCTCGTCGAAAATCTCGCGGGTCAGTTTCGCGGTGTGCACGATAACCAGGAGTGCATTTTGTGCAGCTTCCTTCACGTCCTGGACAGGCGATGATTGTATGTTGAATGATATTGAATTGGAACTGGAATGTGTTCGAGCATTGCCGTTCACAGATGCTACGCTTGGTTTGTGCTGACTAAATGGATGAGAAAGGGCATTGACTAGTGTCTTCGTGCGCTGGTTGAGGAAAGCCAGATATGCTTCAGCCAGAGGTCGCGAATCTAACAGGTGCAGAGTCACAAGGGCAGCGCAAGCATCCTAGGTGCATTTCTAAGGAAGAATATAGAAATATATAGCAGGGCATACTTCCGGCAGGATAGCAAAATCACGTAAGGATAAAGTCGCCTTATGGATAATTTGAGGCCGAAATTGAGATACGATATCCCATTGACGTTGTATCAGAGGAAATTCTGACTAGAGGCCAGGCGTTAGCGCTCCCTCCCCATCAATATCGGAAAAATTTGGCCCACTGGTACGTCGACGCCTTGGCGTTGCCAGATACCCTCCTTTTGTTCGTTGTCACGTACTAGGGCTCTATGAACCACCCGTACTAACAAGAACAACCATGAAGCCGGAAAGTACTTCTTCCGCTCTATTAGGCGCCAAAGGTTTTCAGGAGCATCGATCAACAACTTGACATGCGCTGCGAGCTGCTGAAGCGTGTGTAGATATGCGTCTAGAGTACAGTTTAGACGAGCGGACGACATTGAGGAGGAACATGCCTGTGCCCTTCCGGGAGGGTAAGTCCTTTAGACTGGGGGGATCTTCTTGTTGAAGTATGGCAGCCTTGCTTTCGTTCAGAGCGTCTAGTACCTTCTGCGATGAATTCGCCATAGATATTATGGAGGTTGAGGCTTGCAGAATGTCACGATACCGTTCTCTGCGCTTTCATTTTGTACCTTAAAACATGTCCTTTTACCATGACCCAGAGTTACGCACCCAACCGTTACTCTTAATTCTTGTTTCTTATCGTCGGCTTCGGCCCTACGTAGCAAATATTGAAGCCAACGAGGGAGTAATTCACTGTTACGAACCTAAGCTTCTGATGTACAGCTTTCACTTCTGATATCGTACATTTCGTGAAGAGCTCGTCCGGATCGATACTTAAATCATCATTTTGTGACTTGAACGTGTCGGAGCGCTGGTAAACGGGTGCGGCGTTTATTGACGATGACCTTGGAGAGAAGGTATCGGATGCATAGCGTTTTATGGTCGCAGACAACGGTGATGCTTGTTGGAACATACGACTTCAGGCAGTCAATAGTTTATATAAGCAGACCACATTACAAACGAAAGATGGAAAAAACTATCGTAGACAGAAATGCTAATCCAACACAATCACCGGCTATCTGAGCCTGCCTTGCCAGTTTCGGCTAACTCGAGTTCACTCGCGCTTTTCTTGCGGTCGACAGTGCGTGCATTAGACGCTGCCGCGGATTGAGAATTCTCTGCGGGCTGACTCCCAGATGAAGAACGGGACATTTGGGACGGCCCCGCCGCCGGAAGAGGATTGGGTGGTGATGAATTTGCTAATCGTTGGTCGAGGGCTTTCAACGCCATTGCTCTGAAAACAAATGTCACAGTTAGTCCAGGCCGGACAAGCGGAACACACCTTCTCCGTTCTGCTTCGGCGCGAGGATTCACGGGAACTTGGGTATACCCATTGCTCTCAATGTCAGGACCAGACAAAGGTATCAGGCGAAAGCGACTAGCCAATGAGTATACGATGTTTCCAAGGATAGTTAAAGGATAGCTACATCTTTGTCATCGAAGGCAGGTCAGATCAAAAGAAAGCACGGACCTCATGAAAGGAGGAAACCACGAAACCAGAGAGAATGTTTCGCTCCGGTCGCCGTATGCGCTGGCACCGCCGAGTGATTCTCCCGAATTCTTTTTGTAGAAACGAAGGTACACCCAGCTAACATACCAACCAAATTGTATGATGATCCATGGACATTGGAAGCCGATAATACACAATATAGTTGACAATGTCAAGTGTGCCATCGGGAGAGTCTGAATAATACACGATCAGTGATTGAATATTTGCCATTGAGGAATTGCGAACTTTGACGCGTATCCTGATCATGCCCATGACCTGGACCTGATGTTCAGGAATGAGTTGAGTAAAGGCGACAAGAAGCGCAATTTGGAGCGCCATTTGACCGTGATATTGCATGCCATACCTAGCAAGTATGCACGTTACAAAAGACGGTCGATGTCGGAAGTGTGCCAACACACAAAAAGAGCTCAGCCTTGCCCAACACGAAGTATTCAATCCAGTTGAACCCGAAAGCGATTACGTTAGACACCCCAATCGACACAAGAATGAATTTCAGAAGTTCTAAGCTTCCCCACAAGCGTTCCAGATATTTTAGTGAAGCAGGGACAAAAATTAAAGTAGCAATCAACTAGTATGGTAAGCCAGGTCGGTGCACGCAAATGATAGGGAAATCACACCTCCGTTACTGAAGTTTCAACGAAAGCTGAGGTGACCAACGTCCATGGGTGGAACAGACTTGAGCCAGGAATCATCGTGATGTACTGGACAGCCGCCGGGGCATTCCCTGACCACCATAGCCAACAATGAAGAGCTGATACGATGACTGTTGCAGCTGTAAAAGCGCGCGTGACGGGGGGAACAGCGAGTAGAAGAGACAGCGGAGAGGAGAGAACAACCATTTGTGCTGTCGAGCAGACAAACTGTCCACGTGAGGCAAGCGTGATGCGTGTCACGCATCTCCCCCTTGCTTCTCCCATGTCCGATGCCTATGACATACGGCCCGGCGGCACCCTCAAACTGAAGCGGGGTGTGCCTGAGGGTGGCATTGTCAAGAAGTAAGTCTCGCTCTCTCTCTGCCGCGAAGCGACTTCATTCTGTTCAGAAAGAAGAAAAAGTCAAAGTCGAAGCAAGAAACAGAGCTTCAGGCTGAATGCGAACGGGCGAGAGAGGCCGCTCTGAAAGAGGAGGCTAGCTCTCTGAGTACAGAAGGAAGTAGCCGCAGTTCGCCTGCTATTGCCAATAACAACAACTCGAGAAAAACCGAGGCGGAGAAACGATTCGAGGAAGCACAGAGGCAACGGGTATGTGCCGTGTTCCTGATTCTACCTCGAAAGGGCTGAGGCTTTTACCTTTTTAGCTGGCTCAACGCGTCGCTAAGCTTGCACGCAAAACACACAAAGATCGTGTAAACGAGTTCAATTCCCATCTCGAAGCTCTAAGCGAGCACCATGATATACCGAAGGTGTGTTCGGATTCCGAGGCCACCCGGATGCTGTGTCTGACACATGTGGGCTGCAGGTCGGTCCTGGTTAGTATACGTATGGGCGACGCCAGAGACGCGAAGGGCATGGGTTTGTGCTATCGTCAGACGCGCACGCAAAGGAACTGGGCCATGGTACGATGTATTCCTTACATATCAGTATTGTAATATATTTGTTCGGCATGGAAAGATTGTGACCCATGTAACAAAACCGTGTTTCCTCCGCTTTTCATCCTACATGGCTTCCGCCACTCTCACCGAAAAGAAGGGCCACATCTGTCCTCCGTCTAATGCCACACATCCCGCCGACCGCTGGGAATCGTTGTTTGTTTATTCCTTCATCTGCAAATTCACTAATCTTCGGAGCAAGACAGAAGGCTTGGATACTCCGATGGAGTAAGTCACCTTGCAGTCTCTGTCTTCCGAGCCTTCTGACTCGTCGCTACTCGGCACGACAAGTTTTGAAAATGCCCTCATGTCGCGTGAACCAAATCCCATCCTAACTCAGCTACTCTGTCATTTCATCCTTAATCTCAGGCCACAGGCGCGTAACTTGAGGTAAGAGCGTGTCTAGCCTCATTGTAGGGATTCAGTGCATGTCTCAATGTGCTATCAGCGCGGATCAAATATCCACTACTGTGGCTGCCGTCTTGTCTGAGTATTTCAAGTCATCTGAAAGGACGGCATTCTGGAACGATGATCTGAAAAGGAACGTGGATCCTTTTGAACAACTAGAGGAAGGGTTCTTTGCCGCAAATTGGGACTTCAAGGTATTGTTTGCTTCGTCACTATTACGCGTCCATCGGCTGATCCCATATGTCACAGCTTAGGATCCTGAGACAGTTGGTCGAACTACAGCTTGCGCACAGCCCTGTGATTAAAGGCACGATTGACCGTGCATGGGGCGTGGTACATAACAAACACAAGAGAAAAGAAGCCACCAATGCACCTCCTCAGCCATCAGACCTGCCCACGCAAGAAAACCTACAACTAGTACCCCTAGGGCAGGATCGGAATCGCAAACGCTACTGGATTGCAGATGGTCCGTGCACAGTCGCATTTTAGTACCCATTTTTTCTGGATTTCGTATTTACATATATTTGCTTGGGGAACATCGGATCCTCATTCCTGGAAGTGATTTCTTGGCTTTTAATAACTCTATCCTTGTTTGTGATGTACGGCTGACTCCTCCATCTGTTTAGATTCACCCCGCATTTATGTGTCAACGAATCCTTGGAAAATAACAGCTACCTTCCAGACAATCTCCTCGACACGCGAGGAATACCTAGGTGCCATAGCAGAACTGAAGAAGGATTCTCCCGGACCGCTCAAGAAAGGGGAGAAGCGTTCACGACTAGATCAAGCCCACCTCGGTCTGATTGAAGCGCTAGAAAATCGTGTCGGGGCTATTGACACCGAAATAGCGGTAAGTTTCTCTCCTACATGTGTCACTATCATTGTGTATAGCACGTGCGATTTGGAACTGGTGGCTTTCTGCCTGTATTCCGCCTCATGCAAACTGTGTTGCATCTTGCTCATTGGACATGTCCAGCGTGTGCAACGACTGAAACGGAAGATAGAACAGCGAAAAGCATTATTGGCACAGGCGGAGCTACGTGAGACGAGAACTAGACGCAAAGCTTACAAGCCCGATTACGTTTATAGCAACGGATTTGATAGTCAGGCAAGTTCCGAAATTTCTACTTATTAGGGTCTGAGTCCAACCAAATTTGAAACCCAGGATGATGGCGACGATGGAAATTATGAAGACGACGAAAAAATTGACTTTGATGATGACGATTTTCTTAATTCTGGTGACAATGGTGTCAAGTCAAAAAGAGGTCGAAAAATTCCAGCTATTGCTTGCCGGCGCTCTACACGAACGACTGTGTTAAATGCGAATGGTAAACGGGATAGCTCGGCAGATTCATGGCAATGGGGCGAACGACGACTTACACGGCGGACGGCACAGTATCCCGAGCCAGAATCAGATGGAACTCATCCTCGAAAACGCTCTCGTACAGCAGAGAGCACTGATGGCGGAAGTCCCGCACCAATAGAAGGGAGCGTAAATGAGGTTTATAACGGTGTAAAGGTGAAAACGACTGGTGCTGCAGCCCTCAGACCCACGGAAATCGCGATGGAGCAGGTTGCAGGGAAGAAGAAATCAAAGTACTGGGTTTATGCTGTCG
The DNA here is from genome assembly GCA_023014455.1 of Amanita exitialis. Taxonomy (NCBI): domain Eukaryota; kingdom Fungi; phylum Basidiomycota; class Agaricomycetes; order Agaricales; family Amanitaceae; genus Amanita; species Amanita exitialis. The sequence continues at coordinate 1,040,149 of JAEBUR010000002.1, forward strand.
AGCCCGTACAAGGACCATCCATCAACGGAAAAGAATATATTATCCAACCATCCAATCACGACCGAGTCGAAACAACCGGTATTGAAAGCACAAGCCTCAGGCAGCTATCTGTGGAAAGCATAGGAAACGAGGAACAATGGACTGGAACTCATGATGTCTCTCTCACGAATGTTGACTAGACAATGGAATTTTCACGCTCAGTAGTATACACAACGGTGGCCATCAGTACATCAGTAGACGCCCTTATCATACCCTTCATCATTATCTAATCTCCAGCACGTGATTTACTGTCCCAGGAAGTTCGTGCGCGAGGAAGCGCTGAATCTTTCATGCTCTCTCGACTGACATGCGATGCGATCAGACGTTGTGCAGCATGTCCTCACCGGCACCCCCGGCTCTTAAGGTGCCTGCTGAACTCGCACAGACGGACCGCCATGACGCAAGCTAGTCATATCCCCGCCTCCGTCGATGACAAGGGGCTAGTGGATTTATTTGACCGTCCAAAGACTTTGCCCTCCTTCTCGCTTCTGTCCACCACCGGTCTCTTCGGACATTCGACTCTGACGCAGCCGTATGCGCTCATTTCTTTGGCGGAAGCAACGCTTGTGAGGGCACAACTACTTACCGACCGCATACTACGAGCCCACCAATCGCGCGAAGAATTGAAAAAAGTTGTCAAGAATTTGGATCGTTTAAGTGACATGCTATGCAGTGTCATAGACCTTGCCGAATTGGTCCGCCACGCTCACCCAGACAAGACATGGGTTGATGCCGCTAATCATGCGTATGAGGCCCTTTATGAATTCATGAATGTACTGAATACCCATGTCGGTCTATACGAAGTACGTAATAAGCCAAAGATAGTGTGCTGATATTTAACAAGTTGGGTGAAGGTTTTGAAACTTGTTTTGTCTGATCCGTCCATCGTCAAGACGTTAAGTCCCGAAGCATACCAAACCGCCCAGATATTTTGGCGTGATTTTGAAAAGTCTGCCATTCATCTACCGCCGGAGCAGAGACAGAAGTTTGTTTCTCTGTCTTCCGAAATTCTGGTACTTGGACGAGAGTTCTTGGAAGGCGTCAATGCCCCTCGACCGCCTGCGTCCATTAAACCATCAGAGTTGGCGGGTCTGAAGGACAAGGGTCTAGGGGTTAGGTTGCAGCTACAAGCTCAGTTCACTCAACGTGATCTCCTTGTTTATCCAGGTTCTGTTCAAGCGCAGATGATAATGCGTGCAGCTCCAGAGGAAGAGCCAAGAAAACGTGTTCACGTTGCCGCAAACTCGAGCACTTCTCAACAAATTGAAGTTCTAGAAACTCTTCTGCGAAAAAGAGCGGAACTTGCTCGTTTGGTTGGATGGGAAAGCTACGCACACATGACATTGGGTGATAAGATGGCCAAAAACCCAGGTGCGTCTGCATCTCATTGCATTACTGGAGGTGCCAACATAATCACAGATAATGTAGGATACTTCTTGGATGCGTTGATGAACCATACGCGGCCTTTCGCCCAGAAAGCATTACATACTCTTCGCTTGCGAAAGCAATCACATCATAAGGTGTCGACGCTACCAATCATTCAAGCATGGGATAGGGACTTCTATTGCCCACCAGAACCTTTAGCACCGCCTATACCTTTGCCACCACTTACTCTCGGCACAGTATTTATGGGACTTTCACGGCTCTTCCAGCATCTATTTGGTATATCCCTCAGACCCGTTACTCCTGCTTCGGGAGAAGTCTGGCATGCAGACGTCGAAAAGTTAGAAGTCGTGGACGAAGAACAGGGAATTATTGGATGGATATATGCTGACCTCTTTTCACGGAGAGGCAAAGCAAGTGGTGCAGCGCATTACACAGTTCGTTGTTCTCGAAGGACGGATGATGACGACGAAGCTGCGGATGACACTGTCGAAGGGCAAGAGTGGCGAATTCACGAATCTCGGCAGTTTGAAGCCTCTAAACGGTACCGACTTCCAGGCCAAGATGGAGTATACCAGCTGCCACTAGTGGTACTGTTATGCGAATTTGCTCGACCGACGAGATCACGCGGTCCGACGATACTTGAATGGCATGAAGTTTTGACTTTATTCCATGAAATGGGACATGCTATGCATTGTGAGTTATCTTTACATGCGGGAACAAGGCATAACACCTTTTTTTAGCCATGATCGGCAGGACAGAATATCAAAATGTCTCTGGTACAAGATGTGCGACTGACTTTGTCGAGTTGCCCTCTATCCTGATGGAACATTTTTTGACGTCACCAACGGTCCTTTCCCTATTTGAGACGAGTGGCACTTCCAAGACGTGGCAGCTGGGAGATTCGCACATTGATCCATGTCGGCATATCGACACTTACTCTCAAATGCTGATGGCGGTTCTAGACCAATCGTATCATTCATCCGCGATACTCGACTCTTCCTTCGACTCGACCATTGAGCTCGCCAATTTGAGTAACGAACGTGGCCTGATCCCGCATGTATCTGGCACGTCCTTTCAAACACAGTTTGGGCACCTGTTTGGTTATGGGGCAACGTATTATTCCTACTTATTCGACCGCGCCATTGCCTCGAGGGTATGGGAAACCGTGTTCAAATCGGAGCCGCTCAGCCGTACACTTGGACAACGTTTCAAAGCCGATGTACTTTGCCATGGAGGTGGAGAAGACCCGTGGAAGTTGGTGAGCAGATTGCTCGCTATGCCTGAATTGCAGGTGGGCGATGCAGACGCTATGCGTCAAGTGGGTCGTTGGAGAATTCATGATGAAACCACGGCCTTTCTACATTGAACAGCATACGAACTTTTTCGCGCTAACGTTATAAGTCATTTTGGCGGTACACTGATGGAAGGCTCGGATTCGACCTCTGGTAGTCTACAAGGATGAATAGAATAATCATGCACACGAAGACAGATGAAAACCATTGAGATGAGTTGACATGAAGCGAGCATGGAACGGCGCAAAACAATCAGCATCTATGTAATTCAGAATTTCCTACATGATGGAACCGATGCACTGGTATAAAAATGAAGACATAAGAAGAGTCACGACTTGAAACACAGATTAAGCTTTTGCATAAGACAGATCAGTTATGGCACATGGTTTATCTATAGGGTGAAAATATACAGTCCAAATAACAAAGACATCTAGGACATGTTATACGACGTCGATGTATGGCCCGGCGCTACAGAACCCGCGTAAAATCGGGCGATAGGCCACAGCGCGTGATGGCTGGGCTGTTGCCACCACCTGGAACAGAAGCCCAATCGATGAGTGAGTTATATGAAAGGAACAAGGCACCCGATAACAAGTATTGGAATGCGGTTCGGAATCAGGGACTACATCGTTATTGAACGACTTGCAAGTTGTGTCCCTAAATAAATCCGATGCAAGTCAAATTGAAATAGCTGGAGATCACGGAACAGAGATATGTTGAGATGCAAGGTTTGAAGAGTGAAATCTGCCAGACGATTGCCTGAACAATATTTGCTGGGATGCCATAGTCGCGCGTCCTATGCTCTTTGATTTCGTTGAGCCTGTAGAGCGAACAAGAGCCGGATGCGGAGCTTTTGGAGCGACAGACGCCGTTGAAAGGAGCCAATACTGCTCACCGGCGCGTCGTTCATCGCCGTGGCGTTTGCGGCAAACCCTGTTATCGCGTATGTGCAATCTTTTGGCAAATAGCTGCACTAGGTTATCCATATCAATCGGCTCACCGCCTTGCGCGCTTGGGGAGGACTTCCGTAACCATGTAGGCGGTGGAAATTTTGAAAGAACGGCAAGTTTGTTTGACTCCAAATATCGAGTAGGGAACGCGTAGGATGGTGCCACACTTGGCTCAAGCCGATTGATTTCATCCTGGCTAGAGGCAGATATCTGCGAAAAGAAGTAGGAACTTTTTACTCCACACATGTCGCGTCACGAACCTGCGACCGACATTCATCATCCGATAGTTGAGTACCATAACCGGAGTCTTCCTTATCCGACGAATTGCCATCAGCATGGAGTGGCGGAGTAACACTCTCGAGAAAGTCATAGACTACACTCGACACAGGAACCCGACGCAGGGGCCGGCCCTCTTTCCTTGCACGGTTGCGATGATTTTGGAACTATATTTAAAAAATTAATAATATTCTCGACTCGAATGTATTAGATCTAACCCAAACTTCTATTTGTCGCATCGACATCGTGCACTTTTTTGCTAATTTAGCTCTATCGGAGGTTGATGGATATGGATTTAGCTCAAAATGATGTTCGAGCAATGGTGTAAATTCCTACGGCAAGTGTCAATGACTGAACTATTCGAAGATTAGGCCAACGAACATGCTTGAAAGCAGAACGACCCTTTGTTCTTGATGCTGTCGCTAGCTCTGCCTTGCGTTTCTGTACCAGCGACATAACATATTTGATGAGTCCCTCTGCCTCTTCGTGGTACGTCGTTGTATATATACACCGTAGTTTGTTGACAAGATAGATCATATAGTCGTCGCCAATATCCGTGAATGTCGAGGCTAAGCGAAGGCAGACAGTCTCATATTGCTGGCATGCCACATTACGTAGGTGTTCCAAGCTATCTTCTAGGTAGCCAGGAGGGATGTCGCGTAAATCGTGCCCATCAAGTATCTCTTCTGGGCAAAGCAGTTCCAAGGAAACTGGTCTGAAGTTGTTCTTCTCGTTAGTACACATCGTTTCACAATGTGTGATTTGTTTTGAGGATAGAGCAATCTGGTGCATTTTCTCGCGAGTTTCGATTTTCATGATGGTTTGAGGTAGGTAGACCATGGTGGCGTCGCACTACTTTGTCCATTGTTTCCCAAACGAACAATGCGGAGTTCAAAATCCCCACTTGTTAGTTGGCCTGTCCACACTTTCAAATTACACACACCATGCATTCCTCCATTCGACAACGACTACTGCAAGCCGAGCATGATTTGCTCGATGCAGTCGGTGAAGACTTGGAAATCAATATGTTCGCTGAATCCTGGACGTCATTATATGCCGACGTTGAAATAGCCCTCGGGGCTCAGCTGTTGGATGAAGACACCAAACAGCTTGTACATGCCACAGCTTCTCGCGTGCAGATAATTGCAGAAATATTTATGGAGTTCTGCTCACAGGTTGATGCAGTGGCTTTTGCGCCGGAGGCCTTAGAACCAATGTTGTCCTCGTTGACTTTATCAAAGGATAACGAGGATACAACTACCCACGACTCCCCGTCACCTATTCCAGGACCCTCTCCCCGATGCGCTATCACGTCGTACATTAAAACCGCTTATGAGTGGTTGGTACGTAACCTCCATAATCCTTACCCACCGAGACATGTCAAGGAGGCGATCGCGCGCGATACGGGGTCCGCTATCAAAGACCTGGATAACTGGTTTATTCGATGCACGAAGAAGGATCGGCTGGAATCAGCTACGTCGCAAGCGTTTTTCAAATAAAAGGCAAGAAATCGTGCGAGCTGCTACCACGTTTTTCGCTGGTGCAGGATCTCCGGAATCATTGGATCCTGATACCGAGATGGAATTTGCAGCGATCGAAGCCTGCTGCCTTTCAACTCTATCCGAACAAGATTACATCACGACCTCAGCTGGCCCAACAAACCAGCGATGGCTCAAATGAGTTTGAACCTGGCAACTGTCGATCTCATACACACCGCGGCAAACCAGACAATGAATGACTTGCGGCCACCATCTCCAGCTCATTGAATCGGCAACCCACTTCGGGTGCGAATTGTTCGAGAACGAATAATTCGAGAAAACGCCACTTCGACCATGACACAGTTGACTCTGAACCTGAAACTGAATTGTATCTTCGTTAAAACCACGAAAGCAGCCTAAGTGAGTGACTTGGACTGATTGGTTGAGGCCTGGTTGACTCTAACTTGTTAGGCTTAACGGTTCTGGGTGTCAGCAACAAGGAACTTGCACTACTTCACCCAGCATTACTACGTCGATAAGGCAAACAGTCAAACGAAAGCGCGGACTATCGCAGAGCGAAGAGCATCCCAATTCTGCTAAGCGTCCATGCAATGCCCCAGGTCCTCGGACACATGCCATGTCGGATGCATTGTTCTCTGATGTGTCGCTGGATACCTCAGCACTCGATGCCTGGTTCCAGATCAATTGGGACATAACCCAACCATTTGATATTACATTGAATGACAGCGAGCGAGACGATTTGCGGTTGGAGCTATTCAATCCTTCGCAATCCGTGTTTCCCATGGCAAATTCATTGCCTCCAAATGAGCGTGAGTACGCTTTTTGTGTTCGTGTTCAATGATCTTATTCGAATAATAGTCACCCAGCGGTCCAATTCTACCACAGCTAGCAAAACTTTCAATAGCTTTATCGAGTCAGATGCCCTCCCGGAGCTCGACGCTTCGAGCGTAACATCTACTTCCTCATCACCATCTTCACAAACCAACGTCATGCCCCCCATTAGTAGCACCTCTGATCTTGATAGTTGGACTGATTCATCCGATGTCAATACGGTGATGCAAAATTTGTCCTGGTTACTTAACGCCAACAAAACCGATCACTTACTACCTCCTGTTTGGGAAGAGAATCCGTCGATGGGCATTTTTAAAGACCCCAATACGCTTTTCAACTTTGACATCACAACTTGCGGCGAACTTCCGCAAGTTGACCTGGGATGGACATCAACGATACGCTCATAAAGAACGTAGACTAGGCATCGATTATACCAACCCATGACGTTATTTATCCTATTCAAGACGCTAGTCATATACATCAACATCGATTTTATCACTCATCCAATTGCTGTACGTATATATAATATATGATGAACGTGTATAACACACTTCTTGAAAATCAACTTGAAGACGTGGCGTGGTGTTGACTCTAAAACTACCAACCTTCGGCGCCACATCTTCAGAAAAAGTTTAACCAGGCCGTTGATGATGGAAGACTCGTCAAAGGAATTGGCCACAATTGGGTTTCAAGACCTATTCTATCACACCGTAGCAAAAAGTATCATTGTTCTGACATTCTTATCTTCTTCGTCCTTAACCTACAAATCTTCTTCGTATCTGACATCACAAAAACTTCGACGCCTGATATCGAACGTAAGACGGACATAACAGTGCTGCGATAGACCCTCACCATGCTCATCAATCCACCCAAACCTCCAGAATTGCTGCCACCGGTTGTACCACCACCAAACTTGGACTGGACCATCAACTTCATGACTGTCATCGCGGCGCCATTAACAGCATCCTGCTTGTTACCAGAAGCAGCACCGCCGGACTTGTCAAACAACTTGGTCGCCTCACTCATCGCCATGCTAATGAGCTGCGTCTGCATGCCTCCACCGCCGCCGGAGCCTCCGCCGCCAGAGCTTCCGCCGCCAGAGGTGAACTTTTTGAGAACCTGTCACATGAGATCAACGATAATCATCGCATCCGATGGGGAACCGAATATCGTCCTAAATAGGACAAGCTTATACTGGTGCTTGCTGATGCTCACCTGCATAGCGGCGGCGGCGCCGAGGGATCCAGCGTCCAATCCGCGTGCATTGTCATTCTGATAGGCTTCTTGGTGCGCGTTAGTAACATGCTCGTCGTTGATCGGGTTGGTGTGATCTTGCTGTTGCGACTTGAGATGAACACACTCATCTTTGCATTTGGCTCACCTTGTTGTTATTGATGTACTTCACAGCGCTGGAGAACATGTCACTGTGTCCAGGGCCATGGTCCTGGGCAGCCTGGACAACCTCGTCGTGGTTAACTACGTAAGTATTGTGATTAGATGACGGTTATAAGTGCAAGGATGGTGGATCTTACTATCAGGGCCATAGTTCCACTGGGTTTGTCCAGAATGATGAGGGGAATTGTACTCTTGCCCACCTGTTTTGCGGACATCGGCTATAGTGTGATCAGTGCACCAGTTATCAACGTGATCGACGGTCGATCTTACAATCGGAACCGTAGTTCCACTGCTGCGATTGAGGCTGTCCAGATTGTCCAGAATTGTTCGAAGAATTATGTCCTTCTCCATCTGTCTGGGAGGCACCAGCTATGACACGATGCGTCAAGAGAGCCTTTGTTCGGCTGCGTAGTCTTACATTGAGATGTAGTGTAGGCATCCAAACCCTTTTTTGCCAGATTCATAAAGGTATCCTGTACATCGTGAAGCAACTTGCTACAGAAATATCATGCATCTTCTTACCATTTCCTACGGTGAGTATTCAGTTGTCGAGTACTGATATCAAGAGACGAGATCAACATCAGTCACAATTGACTTATGTTTTGGACACCTTGACAAGGTTATATATGGTAATACTATTCACAGTCCCCAAGGGTTCGATAGCCTCGATCTGGGTTCATGTTATATCAAGCGGGGTATGAAGTCCTCTCAAGTGGTGCGGTTGCAGGGATGCCGCTGAACACCCTGTGTGTTAGTTGTGCCCATTGACCCTTGCGTCGTACCCTTGATTCTTTCCATCCCCAATTGAACAGTGTCCTGTGCCGCTTGTGCATATTGATTCGCGGATTCTGCCACAGAGTCGACTCCGGCTTGCAAATTCGACTCATTTGTATGAACAAGTCGGTGCAGTGTGTGGGTTGAAATCCGATGATGTCGAGTGGCTCATCTCGGGAAGGTACGACTTTAAACCTTTGAAGTCGATGGTCCACGGATATGCATGAAGAACGAACCTGTACAGCGGCTACAGTGCTCATAGCGATGTTTTTAACCTGTTCGAGGATGCTTGCTCCCGCTGCTTTGGCGGATTCTACATCCCTCTCTCCCTCCAAAGTCGCATTGGTAGTTATGTGGCTGGCCCCTGCCTGCAGCTGTTCTACCGCTGAGTTGGGTTCCCCCGTCAATTCGGGACCTTTGACCTGAGTAATATGAATGAAAGATTTTCCATTGTACCAACAGGAATACCTTTGCAACGTTCGCGGCATCTTGAGCAGCGGTATGGACACGGTCCACATTCTGATCTATCTGTACAGCCGCTCCAGCGTCGGGTGCCTGTGCCCTAGCATTGCCAGCAGTGGTTTCGAGCAAAACATGGCTGCCAATGGATAAGATAGACATTCAGAGGCCAAGAGGTCTGAATCTTACGCTGCGTCTGGATTCTCCGTGTTGGCAAATACGTTACTGGACATTGTTGAATTGTGGATAAATCACGTCTAAGCGGTATTTATACGGAAATGTTGGAGTTAGGATGACATCATAGCAAGCGGAATGACGAACGTGTTCTCTACTCAGACTATTCGATGGAGTACAGGGTATCAAGATAACTTTAGTCCGACAGCAAATCAGAACAAAACAACGTACAGCTATTTTTTAGCGCAGACGAGATGCCTCGTTTTCCCAAGATCCCATCTTCAAGAATCGCGCAAGAACTTCCTCAGAGCCACGTTTAAATAATTCGACACCTCTTGCAGGATCCCATACACGCCCTCCCTTTCGGGAAAGGGAGTGAGCAACTGGGCCGTCTGCTGGTGATAATGGTGGCGCTGACGATGCAGGGGATGCTAGAAGCGATGAGTCATTTGAGACTTGTCGAGAAACCATTGACGGAGATCTACGCGTCGTGACTTGTATGGATGGCTGCGTATGCTGTGACGCCGTGTGCGACATGACCTTTGCAGTCGTGGCGGGCTTTTGTGCGCCAGAAGGGCGCGGCTGTGATTGTAGTGTACGCTCGGGCTCACCAACAGGGGATGGCAAGGCGGTTGACATTGGCAAGTCTGGTTGCAAACTGATTTCGCCTGTGGCCGGTGGGGAAGAATGTAATTTCGCCTTGGACATACCCGATGGGTTGACGAGGAAGGTATTCACTTGCACCGATTGATTTCGGACATCTTTGAGAACGGTTTGCACTCCCCGTGTTTTGTATTGCTTTTTCTTGCCTGTAATCAATTCACTAGCTGATACAACTGACGACCGGCGAGACTGTTTTCGCGGACTTTTCGAAAAACTATCATCTTTATCACTGTCATCGGCAGCATTTCCATCGCTACTGTCTTCATCATCTCCATCCCGGCTGCTAACTTCAGCTTTATCTTCCGAACCTTTCTTCCAGGCATTCTCATCAAAGGCAGGGGCTAGAGGAACAGGTGCTTTAGGAGGTCGAAGTCGCGATACATATTTTTGGATGCCCGGAACCGTATCCCAAGTATTCGGATACACAATATTTACGGGTAATCCTCGAAGTGGCGACAGCGGAGCTTGCACTGCTGGCGACGCAGTCTGAGGGGATGTCAAATGATATTGTGGCTTGGGCGAAGGAGTCTCAGGTGAGGGGAAAACACGACCGGGATGGGCCCTAGGTTTATCCTCCCAAGGAAAAATGTGTTTAACTTTGCTGGGGTCAGGACTCGGCGCTATTCCCGAAGTACCCTCTCCAGTCACTTGGCGATAATGACCTTGATGCACCAGGGGCTTTGGTATCCGAGGGGTGGGTGGTGGTTGAAACAATTGGGCGGTGTTATCCTGAGCTGGATATGTGCCGTCTGGCCTTATTGGTGTTCGATCCCAAGCATTAGGGTAATAAGTATTGACAGGGAACGCAGAAGGTGGAGGGACAGTCGTTGGGGGAGGTTCAACAGCAGGGTTCCAGAGAAGTAGTGGGGGAGATGGTGGGCGACGTTCCTCGTCCTCTATGTTGGAGTTGATCTGCACATGCTCTTGTTTCTGAGCTGCAGGTCGCGGTGGTGATGGGGGCGCCACCTGTGCGGAGAGTTTCACAGGGTCTTGTGGCATTGATGACATTTGTTCATGTTGTGTTGGGAGCGGCGAAGGTGAGAAAATTTGTGAGTGTGTTGGGAGGGGAAACATCTGCACAGCCTGTGGAGACATCTGGAACGGTGGCGGAGGTGAAAACGATTGTGCGGGTTGTATTTGTAACGCAGACAAGTCCACAGGTTGTGACAAGGGTGAAAACAGCTTCTCACTGTGTGGTGAGGGCAGAGGCATTTGCACAGGATCCTGCGAGGATGAATACACTAAGACAGGATGCGGCAGCGACAGAGATATCGGGCCAGGATGTTGCGAAGCCGAAGATTCCAGCATAGGCTGTACCAAGGAAGATATTTGCGCAGGCTGTGGCGAGAGTGATGGTTGAGCAAACCAACCGTACGGACTAGGAGTTGGGGGAAGTGAAATAATTTTTGGGCGGGGACTCGGAGGAAGATCGTTGGGATCTGGCGTTGGTAGCGGCTGCCATGCAAATGATGAATCACCGTTGTCAAACGGTTTCCTTGGCGGTGTGGAAGGAGCATAGTCCTGCACGCGTATCTCGACCGGAACCGTGGGCTTGGTCTTGCCTCCCCGAGGACCGGAAACCTCTACATCTGCATCTTCAACCAAAACTAATGGTTTCGGTTTCTGGGGCCTCATGAGATCAACTCGACCCTCCAGTGGTAGATTGATGTAGTCGCCTTCTCCTTTGTGCCCCCCTGACAGGGATGCTATGGAATGCAGACCTTCGATAGCAACTTTCTTAAGCTCTTCCATTGTCAGAGCGGATTTAGAAGGCAGTGCGGGGGAAAAACTGCCCTCGTCACGAGACTGCTCCTCCCAAACGGGAGTGAATTTTTTTAGCTCAAATGAACTGTCAACCATAATGGGCTGGGCACGATAGTGTTGATCATAGATACTGAACCAACGATCAAGAAGTGAATTGTAATCATAAGCCGGTTCAGTGGATTCGGATGTCGAAGATTTGGTAAAGGGAGGACGGTATGGGATCGAGTTCCACGGTTTATTTGGTCCGATGAAGTGAATGGCCGATATCCGTGAACCAAATCGTTCGTATGCCGGAGCATAGCTATTCCACCAGTAGGTTCCAGCGACGCGAAGCAATGAAAGGATACTTACGTGTATGCCGCCGTTGGGGTGGTGTTATAGATGAAACTAAGGCGATTCCAGTTGTTGCCACGCCACTCATTGAGAATCCCCTGGTCCCCACCATCCCACGAGCCCTTCGTTTCGAGAAGGTCCATGAGCTCGGTAAATTTTTCCTCTCCGGGGCTAAAAACGAAAACACCCGAGTTGAAGATATCTGGCCAACCGACGTCGGGGACGGCGGAGAAATCATAAGGCAAAGTAAAAAGGTGGGAGAGCGGCTGGATAGGAAGGACATCTGCATCAAGAAAGATGATCTTTGAGAACTGGGTCAGACGGAAGACATGAAGCTTAGTCAAGACTGCATGAAGATCGAGGCGACCTGACGAGGCAACGTTAAAGGGGAGCGAAGCAGAGAGGGAAGCGTACCCAATAGCTGCAAGCCTTTTGTGTCTGTCTGGTTGATGAGCTCTACGCCGATGACGAGGGAGAAAGTTTTCCTGAGAAGTTTTAGGGATGACACGTCGACTGTCTCTGGAGTGACGAGACAGACTGTGTCAAAGGGAATGTCGCGTGGATGGGGATGGAGGTCCGCGAGGGCGGCTGCGAGAGCGAGAGCGCCTGGAAGATAGGCGTCTGATGTGAGGAGGGTGGCAAACGCGTAGTTGAACGCCATGGACAAACGCCGTTTCGCACGCTGCCAACTGATAAACACGCCCTGACGTCACTGCGACCATGTTCGCATGTCGCCTTCTGCGCCCAGCCTCCCGCCTCCCCGCCCTCCGCCCGCCCCGCCGTTTTCCCCGCCTCGCCCCCCGCTCCCTCTGGCTGATCCCTGTCTCCGCTGGTCTCCTCCTCCTCTTCCTCCCGCCCCGCTCTCCACCTCCCAGCATCCTCGCTTCCCCCGCCATCATCCCCTGTCCTGCTCGCGACCGCATCTCCCCCTCCATCTTCTCCCCCTCCGAACACAATCGCTCCCTTCTCCGCCGCATCCTCGCTTTTCTCAGAACAAGAATATGGGAGCCCATTCTTCACCTCAAAGCGCTTCCTCCATCTCCTCGCCCTCTTCACGCCCGTCATCATCTGCTCTCCCATGCTCCTCGTTGGCAAACTAGACGCCCGCCTCAAAGGCGACAGATGGGGTGCCGTGTGGTGGTACGGCCTTCTGGTCAGGCAAATGTCAGCAGCAGGCCCCACCTTCATCAAGGTAAGCACTGACCTCGTTATATGCGCCTTCTCATCTACTTTCAGCTCGCACAATGGGCTGCATCTAGGGCAGATTTATTCCCCACCCTCATGTGCGAAAAACTTGGCACGTTGCATTCACGCGGAAAACAACACTCACTAGAGCATACCAAGAATGTCATTGAACGTGTCTTCCAACGCACATTTGACCAAGTGTTTGAAGAATTCGACGAGACACCCATCGGAACAGGTGCCATTGCTCAGGTACATGTTCGTGTGTATGTAGTATCAGCTGGTCCTTACTCGCTTCCACGAGGTGTACCGAGCAACTCTGAAGAAGGATCTCATACCGCCCGCCTACCTCGGTCCTCGCAGAACCGGAAAGCGCAAGACGCATGCGGGCGCCCTGGCCCCCGTCATACTTCAACAACCGCCTCCCTCAGTCCCTTCGGCTTCCGTGGCTATCAAAATACTCCACCCTCATGTCGACAAAATGATATCCCGTGATCTCTCCATCATGGCCTTTTTTGCTCGCTGTATATCCATCCTTCCAGGTATGCAATGGATCTCCTTGGCCCAAGAGGTTCAAGCCTTTGGCACCCTCATGTCACGGCAATTAGACCTGAGACTTGAGGCCGATAACCTAGAGACATTCGAACATAATTTTGCACATAGAAGAGTCCCCGTCACATTCCCAAGGCCTTTGAAACTGTGGTCTACGACAGACTTACTTGTTGAAGAATACGAAAACGCCGTATCCCTGGAATACTTCCTTGCCAATGGTGCCGGTCCGTTTGATGAACAACTGGCAACTGTCGGACTAGATGCATTTCTGGTATGATGATCGCAGTGATCTCATGTCAATGCTCATACTTCATATAGCACATGTTGTTACTCGACAATTTTGTGCACTCAGACCTCCATCCCGGTAATATTATGATCAAATTTATCAAGCAACCCAACACAAAGGTTTACCTCCAGAGCCTTCTTCATTACTTCTTCCATCAAGGAAATCAGGCCACTGACAATTCGGAATTCGGAAACGGCCTATTTGTACCCGCAGACTATTCCGAATCGGATCGCATAGTTGATCAGCTTCGTCATCTCAAACGTTGGCCGAGTGCCTGGCGTGCCGAATTAAAATCATTGTACAGAGAAGGTTATATCCCTGAGATTGTATTCATCGATGCTGGCCTCGTTACCACGCTTGATGCAACTAATCGCAGAAACTTTATCGACCTCTTCAGAGCAGTAGCCGAGTTTGATGGTTATCGAGTGGGGCAGTTGATGGTCGAGCGCTCACGCACACCCGAACTGGCGATTGAAACAGAAACTTTTGCTCTAAAAATGCAGCATCTGGTGTTGTCCATCAAACGAAAACGTTCTCTCTTGGCCAAATCAAGTTATCCGATCTACTTACTGATGTCCTGAAAGCAGTTAGGGACACATCATGTCAAGATGGAAGGCGACTTTATCAATACAGTCATTGCCGTCCTACTACTCGAGGGTATTGGCCGGCGGCTGGATCCAAACTTAGATCTTTTTGCTAGTGCACTGCCTATCCTGAGACAACTGGGTGGAACTATGGCGACAAGAGAGAATATCAATAGGAATCTTCCTTCAAGCGAGCTGGGCGCCCTGTTGAAGGTGCGTTTATGTGCTAGCCTTCAACAACTATATTCACACCTTCTCAGGTCTGGGTGTGGGTCGAAGCGCGCTCACTCATCTCGGCTGCCATTGTAAATGCAGATGACCTTATAAAATACGACCTGTAAGAGAGCCTTTGGATTTATGAATATAGCTGATTTTCTGTTCGCAGGTTATGCCCGAGCATATAGACGACTGAAACGACTGAATGCATAATCATAGTTTTGTAATGGACTTTTAGATTACAGGTACATGCTAATTCAACAAGTTGACATTGGTCACACACTTCGAAACTTTATGCCAGCAGAAAGAATGGAATAGACCAAGCTTCAAGTCTAGAGGCGCTCCGCGGCTGTTATACTCCGAGTCGATACTCAATATGAGAAGCATCTCATTCCGGTTCAACTCCTTTCGGCCAAATGCTAGTCTAAAAGGCGATACATGGCTATTAGAAAGTTAACAACTTGACATGCTACTTACCGGGATTCGCCAAAACGACCCATTCTCCGAACGGGATACAGACTCAGCCTTTTTGACATCTTCGCTTCTTGAACAAGAAAGCCAGAACGTCCACTCCGTGTTCAAGAAGATGAGCCATATACAGAATTCCATTCATCACCTTTATGATTGCGATATCACCCGCCTTGCCCGTAATTCAGGTCCCTTCATACAATCCAAGCATAACGCCTTGATATACCTCCAAATGCTGGCTGATGCAAGGCCGCTATATTCTGAAACCATGGAGGTGTCAGTCATGGTACCCGTCAACAAAACGATGACCGACTCTCGTGAATGGCAAACTCAGAATGGTAACCAGAACTGCCTCCTAGATAACCTCTCGACGAGAAGACGGGATTCGAGTGGCCAAAAAGGACGTTTTGTGTGCAGCCGACTGTTTCCAGCCTTCATAATCTACCACGGCTCGCCAGACGCTTCAAAAAAACCCTTGCACTGCCAGATATATGGTGGACGCAACCATTCATTACGCGCTGCGGAATGACCCTCTTTCGGATGTCGGAGATAGGAACATTCTCATAATATTGACGAGGTCTGAAGGGAATTTTGTTGCCCAGCAGGATCAAATACAGAATTCCAGGTATTTGAATGAGGTGAGAGACGAGAATGGAAAAAGGCAAGTGCACCATGACACTGCGAGGTCTGCATGCTGCGAGGTCACCGCAATACGATTCGCGAGCAGGGGATCAGGATTTAGACTGAGGACACTCTATGAAACTGATGATATTGAATATCCCTCTGAACAAGTAGTAGATCTATGTTTCTTAGGCTCAGCATCCGGTTTATCGCTAGCTTGCTACATTTTCCAGTCCCAGAATATCAAAGCCCGAGTTGGAGTATATCGGGTAGAGACAAGGTTCGTTGTTAAGTGGATAGCAACGGACCGTAGAAGAGCTTCGTAACATCTTTTTGGAACAGAACTCTGATTTGCTGCCCACGGGTGCTTATCGGGCCAATTATTGAACTCGATTGGAGAACAATTTATTCCTACGCCTCCAAAATCTGAGGTTTTATCGTGTTCTTGGCGGCGATGATGAGGAACACGCTTGATAAATGACTCGCCAACTGGCGTAGCGTGATCAAGGAATGTCAGATACTTCTCCACCAGATGAGTAGTCTGATCGTGACATCAGGAAAAATGAATGTTGCCAAGTACGAATTATCACTAGCTTAGAAAAAATCAGTTCTAGCTAGGGTATACGTGAACCTTCATTCGCCGTTCGCGATGTAATCGAACCCTCATTTATACTCTCATTGGACAGGGTATATATGTATGGAGTGGAGATTATAAAGTTACGTAGGGAATATCGAAGGTGTGGAGTTGGGGAAATCATCATATCTTAACACAAATGATCGCAGAACTCACAATACGGAATGCAGAATTGTTCTGTACATCAGGGTCCTTCTTGGCTTCAACTTCATTATTCAATAAGTCTATATGGTCTCTGTAGACTTCTGTATAGTTATTGACCGAGAAATCAGCTCCTTTCTGGCCTGTGGGGCAAAGTTATAGAGTTACTAATTCAAGATACCATGTTCTCAAAGAGTGAGAGTTTCTAGAACCGTGGTTATACACGCAACACAGTAGATGGAACTTCCGTCTACTTATCCCTCGATATCTGTGACTTGCCTGTCCGTGCGGAGAGATAGTGATGTACAGTTTGAGATGGGAAAAAGAATTCCTTGTGTCCAAGTAAGTCAGGTGCCATGGCGAGTGAGCCGGTGCTCGGTTTGATATAAAACCACAATACGGACAGCGAACAAGGGAGACGCCGAGGAAAGTACACCTTTATAAGAGAGACGCGACGTGGGCACGTAGAGCGCTGGTACAGCCACATGTCGGGCACCAAGTCTCTAACGTACAACCGTGAGTCGCCCACTCTACCATCTCTGCCGCCACTGGATCTCACATTTCAGAGACTGTCCATGCCATCACCGAATTTAGTGCGTAGCTGTGCTCGCCCACCAGAACAAAGCACCTCATGGAGCGTCAGTCGAAGTTGCCATCCACACCATACTCTATGTGCGTCAAGTATATCCGGCGGACCTTTTCGTCCGTCGCAAGAAATACAACACTCCCGTTTTCCAATCCCGCCACCCAGCTTTAAACGAATATATATCGGGTGCAGTGAAAGCCGTAAGGGAGGAAATTGTACTGGTACGTCATCCCGTCTCTCTATCTTCTACACTCGAACGCTCGTGTATATCAGGGAACCGTCGACAAAGTCGTTGTCGTAATCAAGGATAAGGATCAAGTTGCTCTTGAACGTTTTATTTTTTCCATTGAAGATATGATACAAGTGGAGGCGTATGATAAAGACACCAGGTGAGTTTTCAGCTCGCATTTATATCGATTCCGCTTAGCTTCCAATACAGTGTAGAAAATGCCATGTCAGTTGTTTCTCTTGGACAGTATTTCAGATCCTTCCTTGTGAAGCTCAGCATGATGGAATCGGTTCTCGGACCACTGGGCCTCGGTGGTACATACATTACACATATTCCATCTCACTTCTCCTAACATTAGGCCAAGATGATGTCTCATTCGCCATAGTCGTCGAGCTTAGGGATAACAAGGCTCCTACCACTAGTTCGGAAAAGGTTGGTGAATGGATCTAAACTACATCGCAGGGTTATGTACGAATGATAGGAACCTCCACCATGGATTCCAGCGGACGAACAACACACGACTCTAGGTATATCTGAAAGGGCTGAGTTACACATGGTACGAGCAGTGAATACGGGAATAATCAATGTACGTCTTCGGGGCGGATGAAAAAGAGCGACCAACTCACACTTTCCTAGCTTTCCCTCGCAATCCAGGAATCAGACGTTAAGTTAGATCGCGGGAGGGATCAAGGAAGGGAAAGCTGAATTTCTTGGATTCATTAATGATAGGAAATTGTAGTTTGATTATACATGCGCAAGTGCTCAAAGCAAAAATAAATACATGATTAAACGTCCACGCGTATCCGTTGAATGATGGGTATGATTCTGTCCCATTCTTCCATGGCCTTTGAATTGGTCAAGTCAAGCGGTGCAGGCAGAGAGGAATTACTGACTGCCTTATAAAATTCGATTTGCCCGTCTGCAAGGTTCTCAAGCAATTCTTTCATCTCGGCCTCCTTGGCATGTTGAAAAATGGCCTGTTCTCTTAGAGTTTCATCGCTGAATGCATCGGATGTCTCATGCGCAGTGGTGACAGCATCTTGAAGCTGATTAATGTCTGTCAGGATGTGAATGAATGTTGTACAAAACGCCTTGCCTCCTTGATTTTCACATCCAACTTGCGCATTTTCTCCACTCGATGTCTATCATCGTCTGCACCTCTGATAGCATCTACTCGATCCCTGATGTATGCCCCGAGACCAAGTCCTGTGCTTCCTGCATGTCCGCTGATCACGGCGGCGAGCCTATCACGCTCGGCTGTTACATTTGATAGGTAACTAGAAAGTTCCTCAAAATCGAGCTGTTTTTGGTCGCGTAGTTTGAGCACAGCACGATTGGCATGAGAATATGTCAGAAGCGAATGCAAATGGACAAGCAATGGATCTGTTGTTGTTTGTGTCTTGATTCTGTTTATGAAAGCCTGGGTTACCTTAAGGTTGCGGACTTACTTGATGTCTGAGCAACGCGGAAAACTCGAGCAGAGTGTTGGAAAAGTGATTCAGTGGGTCCGTAATCCCTGACTCCAGAAAACCTAGCCCTTGCACAGCGACTGCTAAATCATGGTAATCGGCGGTAAGGTCTTCAGCAGATCCAGGATTACCGTCTCGTTCAGTCTCAGATTCACGACGCAGAGAGAAAGATTGAAACGGGGATGAATTAACTCACCGCTTGTCCTGTTCCTAAGGCGATTGAAAAGGCGCTCCGATGTATTCAGACCCTCCTCGAATTTGTCGACACCTTCTCGCATGAGTAAAAACCGTTCATCCGGCTTTTTTACGCGGGAGAATGCATTCAACAGCGTATCTGAGAGATTATCCAGTATACTCGGAGACAACTCCGGTCCTGGTGGATGAGCAACGTGCTGGTGCATGACGACATTCTGCGAACTAAGTCTGAACAACAAGATTGATGTAAGGTGTGCTATCTTACCCATTCTCTTGATTCGAAAAATGCACGCACAAGGGTACTGCGCTGGAGAGTCGGATGCCGAGTGAGTCTCTGCAAGAATCGATGAAGTCTTGAACGCTTTGTCAGTGAAACAGGGTGAAGGGGAATTTTACTCACTCCAGTCGGCGGCGCTCCATGAATTCGGGGCTGAACCTGTCCCCCGTGATGTACTCTACGTGCTCTAGTTAATATGGTTGCACGTCCACAGCTTCATCGCAAACCTAGTCTGTGCTTATCCGGTAACGCAGGCACGACACATGCTGGAAAATCTCTCGCAAGGTGTTCACGGAGAAAGACAAAGTCTTGAAAGCGACGCCGAGCGGATGGATTAGGCATGGAGAAAATGGGAAGATTGGTCTAAGGAGATGTCAAGCCAGCCGCGGGCAGCAATAGCTCTCAGCGTCACCTTTGCGGAGACTAGGTACGACACGTAGGCATCTTTTGTTTCTGCTAGTTCTTTGACGGGGTCCTTAACAGAAGGGATCAAGTAACCTTCCCACTTGGGTTGGTGGGGATCCTCGTGTTCAGCGGTGCTCTGCCTGAAGCCTGGGCCTGACGACGGGTGGTTTTGAGGATCGTATCTATGCTGAGCAGGAGACTCCCAAGTGACGCTGTCAAATACGTCCTCGTCTTCATGCATGACTGAGACAAGACCTGCGCAGCTGGAATACAAGCGCAAACAACCTCCTGCTAATGCGCGCTCTCCTGCTCTTTGCTAGTCTTCTGACCTGCCTTGTGTCCGCCTATGAGGTCCCAATAGTCGATACAGGTCTGTGAACCAACCTTACAGCAAAAGCGCGACCAACAACCGTTATAGATTACTCGCGACAAATATGTAGTGGAATGTGGGGCGGCAGATCCACGTACATTAATGGTAACTTTAATGCCACTCGATATCCACTCAAGCTGATCTGGATGCAGTAACATTCGATCCCGCCTCACAAGGCCAGTTAGCCGTGGTGATTTATGAGTGGGCAGACGCTGCCTATCTTGGCAAAATAGTTAGCGCGGAAGCAGAATACTTGCCCGTAAGTTGCATGCATAGTATAAGCAAGAGCATTTTAGACTTCCACGTAGCAGAAAACGTTTGTCTGCACGTCCAGCGCGCTCGCAGGCCGGTTACTGTACAAAGGCACAGCTTGGGCAATTCATAATCGACCTGCCCAAGGGAAAGTCAATGAATGACACCAGTTTCTGGTCCGCTAGAGTGATGCTGGCCAACCACACTGATGGGACTGTAATAGACTTTAGGCATAATTCTGCAGAACATCCAACGCCGCCAGCCAGCGAAGAAACATCAGCTCGGAAACGAGGCCTACTAACTTTGAATGGTTCCTTGTCTCATCGTCAAACAGTCAACGTCAGCCCCGCAAATCCATATCACTATACAGAGCCAATCCACTATAAGGTCAGAAAGACGGGTTATTACTGTGTCGGTATGTCGGGTGTGATGTTCAAGTGTCGCGATAGAAAATAATATCGATCAGCTGTTGTCCCCGTAACTGTGCAATCCGCTCATCCGCGGCGAGACGTTGTGTACCATCCAAAGTACAAGGGCGCCGTACTGTTTCGCAACACCTTTGATGGAAAGCTACCAGCTACGGATTATCCAAAACTCAACGTAGGTCAATATTATTTCCCTTGTCGTACCGTTAATTTAGTTCTCAGTTTTACTTCACGTTGTTCCTTGTCTACATCGTATTGGCGAGCCTGTGGGGCTGGTTCTGCTATAAACACATGCACGAGCTTCTACCTATTCAAGTACGTTAAACCCGATCCACAGTAATTCATATTAATTACTCATTCATTGAAGCATTATTTATCAGGTTTAATAGGCTTACTGGTCATAGAGATGGTTGCTAACTGGGGTTAGTCGTCATGCTTAGACGCGTGATTATACGTCTGACCCTCCCTGCAGCCTACTATCGATATCTCAACGTTCACGGCAAATCAACTGCATCCACTGCATTTTTGATTGTTGGTATGTTTTAAATGTGCAGTTGTCGTTTTTGCCTTCATGCTCTTATAGTCGCCATACTCGACGCTGGTCGTAATTCCATGTCTTTCTTTATGCTCCTTGTCGTTTCCCTTGGGCTTAGTGTTGTAAAAGAATCATTAGGAAGAACAATGCTAAGGTGCCAGCTTTTGGCAGGAGCGCACTTCGTCTTTGGAAGTAAGTTAAATTAATATGTTTGTCTATTTTGAACCATCCTGATTGCTCCAGTACTGTATGCCATTGGCATTGTCGAATTGGAACTACAGTCAACTTCGGGCCTAGTCCTTTTGTTGTTTATCGTACCCCTGGCCTTCACACTGAGCGGATTTTTACTATGGATCATGTATGCATTGAATGGTTTGTCCTCCATGCATGAATATATACATATCATTCTAACCCAACATATTATAGCCACCATTGCCCAACTGCAGGCCCGCAAACAGCATTACAAGCTTGGTATGTTCAAGACGTTACACCGGGTTTTAATGCTCGTCGTCCTTGCCATCATGGCCTTCTTTGTCGTTTCATCATTTGTTTTTTCTGGGAGACTCGCTGAAGGTCCTACCCGATCCCTTAATTATTGATGAACCATAACTCAGCTATCACACAGATTATGCTGCCAGATCGTGGAAAGCTCAATGGTGGCTTCTGGATGGATGGATGGCATTGCTCTACCTTGCAGCCTTTTCCGCTATCACTTTTCTCTGGAGACCGTCAACGGGCAATAGGAGATGAGTTCATTTCAATTCATCCACTCTACATCCAACTTATCTATGAATTCTTCACATTGGTATTATCAGACGAATTAGCTCAGGATGAAGCTGAAGCTGAAGACTACGATCTTGAATCACTGGATCGACGCACGCGCGATCACACTGAGGACGACGATGACGACGCCACTCTTGTTAGTCGGCGGGAAAATGGTCACCAACCTATCTCGGATGATGTTGTATTCGAAATAGGTGAAGAGGATGGAGGGAGTGAAGACGAAGATGGAACCAAAAGTCGTCGGACAGGACGACGACAGGGTGAGAGTGGGCATGCCGAGGAAAGGCAAGGTTTGGTCATGAATCGAGATGACTAGCATCCTGCTCTCATATCCATTGTAATATACAGAGATACACCACTAATGCACAAAAATTACTAATCGCGGATTCGTCCCGATGATACCGTATAGAGTCGCGCGGCGATGTTCATACTTTGCAGCTCCTGGAATATACATTATTTAGCAAACAACACAAGGGCAACGTTATTTGCACATGCCTGGAACAATAGTTTTGCAGCGTAAGGAATGTATAATTGAGAGCAAGCAGTTTTGTTCTTGCAAGCGCGGCACTGCGTACCATGCAATTTCGTCAATGGTTCTTCTTAAGCAACGTGTCACTTACTTCGAAACTTTGTTTTTTCTGCGGTGTTCCCAGACATGTAAATGACATGAAGACAATAGCTTATCAAACACTTACAAGGTTGGCAATTGCCGTCAAGCCACATCTAAGGCATATTCAGTATGTCCCAGCGGAAATCATTTTGGATAACTTACATATCACAAACGTGAAGTCGATAGGCGTCACTCGCCTCAAACAAACGCTCTTTCAGGAAAGCAGCAATACCGTGCGAAATCATGCAATCCCGCTCCATTTCACCGAAACGCAAGCCGCCATCACGACTCCTACCTTCGACCGGTTGCCGTGTCAAGATCTGAACGGGGCCTCGCGCACGAGAGTGAATTTTGTCATCAACCATATGCTTCAGACGTTGGTAGTAGGTTGGTCCCAAGTAAATCTGAGCCTGAAGTTTGCGACCAGTATGACCATGGTACATAACCTCAAGCCCTCGAGAATGATACCCCTTTTGTCGCAGGAATGTGGAAACTGACTCCACCGTAAGATCCGTGAAGGGTGTCGCATCACCCTCATTGCCTATCAGCGTAGCGACTTTTGACAGCAGGCACTCTACAAGGTGGCCAATAGTCATGCGGGATGGAATGGCGTGAGGGTTAATGATAAGGTCGGGTACAATCCCTTCCGCGGTGAAAGGCATATCTTCCTGTCGATATGTTATTCCTATTGTGCCCTTCTGTCCATGTCGCGAAGCAAATTTATCTCCAATCTGAGGAATGCGGGTCGCCCGTACTCGCACCTTCACAAACTTTTGACCTTCCGAATTAGTGGTGATCAGGACTTGATCAACGATACCACTCTCAGTACTCTTCAACGGCGTCGATACATCTCGGCGTGTATGTGTCCTTGTACGTTGCCCAAGTTCCTCGCTATCGGGTGGGATTGGTGCCGTCTTGCCAATAATGATATCTTCCCCTGTCACATTCGTGCCAGGAGCAATAAGTCCATCATCTTCCAGTTTATCATATGTCCCATGTTTCATCCGAAGAGTGGTATCGCGAGTAGGTTTTTCGAACTCCTCCAACTGCTGTACACCACTTTTCTTTTCCAGATCCATGTAACTCCTGTAATAGATGCTACGGAATAGGCCGCGATCTATTGAACTCTGATTCATGATAACAGAGTCTTCCTGGTTGTAACCACTGTAGCATAGGATGGCGACAATAGCATTCTGCCCTGCGGGGAGTTCACGGAACTTGAGATATTCCATAGACCGGGTAGTTGCAAGTGGCTTTTGAGGATAGTACAATATGTTGGCCATTGTATCCATGCGAATTAGGAAATTAGTAAGATATATACCCATGGCTTGTTTACCCATGGCGGACTGATATGTATTACGAGGTGACTGGAAATAACGTTAATTATCCTCCACTTCGGCTGGTGGTATGTCTTACCTGATTATGATCGGGAAATGGAATAATACTAGCACATATACCAAGTATCATGCTTGGATGGATTTCGCAGTGCGTCCAGGTATGCGCATTGATACCGGCTTTTAATCGCACAGCTGGATCATATTCGCCGTCATTCACATTGAGCTCGACGCCGCTCTGCTGCAGGCGTGAACTTTCCAGGTCTTCAGGCGTCATAGATATCATCACAGTCTCTTCTTCCTCTGCATCAAGTAGCTCCACAATACCGCCTTTCACTAGATGTTCCCACTTAAATACATCGCCGTCATCATTGGAACCATTGCCTAACCACCGCACATGTTTCTTCTGGAGCGCGAGCTGTTGATTTTCGACAATGAACAATGGACGACAAACTCGGCCAGCGTCTGTATACAGCCGTAATTCCCTTTCTCGAATATCACGGACAACTGATACTTCTGGACTAATGTCGTCCTTTCTCCGAAGTTTCTTAATAGTCTTGACTAAGTTAGCTGGATCTCGATGGACGCCCATCCAGACACCATTCACAAAGACTTTGGTGCATGGTACTGCTGAATGTGCATTTTCTTCAAGCGATTCTAAGCCCCACTCTTCCAAAAACTCGATTACTGGAGCTGAATAGGAACCGACAGATATACAAGCCATTAATGCAAGATTCTTGACAAGACCACAAGCCTGTCCTTCCGGGGTTTCTGCAGGACATACCATTCCCCAGTGCGTATTATGCAACTGCCGAGGTTTGGCAATTTTGCCTTCTCGTCCTAAAGGCGTGTTGCATCGCCGCAGGTGAGATAGGGTGGACGCGTAGGTATATCTATTCAACACTTGCGATACGCCGGCCTTTGTAGACATCGACTTCTTTTGGTCGCCCCAATTGCCTGTAGCAAGCGAGTACTTTAGGCCATTGGTGATTGTCTGATGCTTCACTGCAAGAGCAAGGTTAAATTCCTTGTGTGTTTCCACACACTATGCAAACGTCAGCATAGTAGACACAGGACACCGAAAATCGTACCTTTGACAGATAACGATAGACGTCCTTGGTCAGTTTCCTGAAAAGCATGCGAAAGAGATTAGCCAGCAGAGGGCCAGCTAAATCAAGCCGTTTCTTTCCAAAGTGGTCGCGATCATCAAGTTCCCGCCTTTCCAAGGCTGCTAAGAGGAGCCGATGGATCATATACCCAAAGAAGTATGCCTTCTTCGACTCTGATCCCTCCGACATGGAGACGTGAGGCAACATCTCCTTTTGCAAAATTTCCTGCGCATAACGAATCCTACGCTCTCGAGACAACCCAGTCGTCGTTCCGCGATTACCAATAAAGTCAAGTGCGACTTCTCTGTCTTGAATTACAAAGCCATCGTCAATACAAGGCTTTAGCATCTCAAGCATTTGAGCATCTTGCATGTCGTAACATATATGTTCCAAGATATCTCGGTCTGAAATAACACCAAGTGCGCGGAATACAACCCAGATGGGGACATCTACTTTGATGTAAGGAATTGTGGCCTTGATGACGTTTCCGAGCTAAGAGTGCAACATCAATTGTACTTAGAAGGAAAAAACTTTCATTTCGCTTACCGAACGTTCTTGATTTCGGTGGAACATCTTTACTTGGAACTGGCTTATCGTCTTCCCTCCCTTCTCTACAGCACTGCGAATCTCCGCCAAAAAATTGATGGGCGAAGGTTGTGCCTTGGCAAATACATAGACATGATTCGTAGCCATTCTCTCTTGCGCAATAAGGACTTTCTCTGACCCGTTGATAATGAAATACCCTCCCGAATCATACGGGCACTCATTAAGATCGTACAGGTCTTGATCTTGCAATTCACGTAGGATGCAGAAAGTTGACCTTAACATTATAGGCACCTAAGAATATCAAGTACCGCGCTGAGCTTGCTCAGGGACATAAGCATACTTTACCAATCCAGACTTTTGTCGCATCTTCTGGATTGTCCTCGTGTTCAGCAACCCATTGCATGTCCCCGCCTGTATCCGGGTCTTCTCGTCCAACCAATACCCTCTTACGCATTTCGATATACAATGGGGCGGAATATGTAAGATTCCTCAAACGAGCTTCTTGAGGAAAAACGGGCACGACGGAACCATCAGCTTCTGTAACCGTTGGTCGTGAGAGGTATATCTGGCCAAATTTTATCTCGTATCGGCGTGTTATATCGCTATGATGACCCGAATGCTGCTCGGCTTGGTCAAGAATGAGGTCCGAGTTCTCGTCGACGAGTTCTTGCATTGTATTCTGCACGAATTCGTCAAACGAATCAAGTTGTTGCCGCACAAGGCCCTTTTGTTCAAAGAAGCTGGAAATTACTGTCCAGCAATCCTCTTGCGTAATTTCCTCGTATACATCCTCATCTTCTTCCATTCCAAAGTTAGGGTCTTCATAGTAAGGATCTTGCGTAGCATTAAGGTCTGAAAGTGTTGAGCACGTCTGACTACAGTCATCTGAATTCAATACCTTGATTCATCCTACCGCAAACTAAAATACAACGTGACTCGAACTACGTTTGCCAGAGATATCCAGTCCCAACTCGTTTGGCAGTAGGGAACGCGATCGAAGGTGGGCGTTGAGGAAATGAATGATGTTTACACATGTTTTACAGTGAACTCCATTACAAAGACGCTAATAACCCATCCATTTTCTTCATTGCACTTGTTGCATATCCGCCCTACGTTATCTGAGCGCGCAATGTAAAATCATCGAGGACAACCTTACCCCGAACAGTACTGTATGGTTCAGATAGTGATACAGCTCATATAGATCGCCTCGCAATGCATACTCTTTCCACTGGCTCCGTTTTGGGAAAATATTTGTGGTATGTCTCGAAGAATGATGGTGGAATACCGCCAAACATCCTTCCGATTGCTAGACTTTGTATTTGGCGATATCATCGGGAAAAGGAACAGCGTCGATAATATTGACACACACTCAGCTTCGTTATGTCCGAAATATGATGACGGATCAAAGATGAACGGTTCTCCAGTGCTCTGATCCTGGCCAATATTACCGCTCTATGTTGAACTAGTTAGCGACATTCAGTGTAAGGGCAAACCCATAAGTCACCCATAAGTCACCGTGTAACAAGACTGGTTGAATTGAGAGCCGCCCTTGAAATGGGTTCAGGTTTCGGACGGTAATCCACTCATTTACCTACCGAGCAACTTTGGAAGCACTCTTGTATTAAAATGAGCCTAAAATTGCTGTTTTATCGAATGCATCTCACTTTGCCCTGACTTCTTCACCTTTCCGACATAATTCATCATACCGACCTCTGCCTGTCAGCTGATTCAAGAGGTTACCCAGTAATGCGCTGAAGCAATCCTCCCAAGTCTGATACCAGCCGTTTGGCTGTCTCGTAGCACCACAGAACGTCGGAACATCGAAGCCAAAGCCCTTTGGAGTCTTGTATGTGTGCAACTCCGTTGCGAGCTTCTTGCCCAACGAGACAGCAGCTTTGTCTGTGACAGGCCCAATCTCCTTGTACTCGGTTATCATATACGGCCTTCCATCCTTGAAGCTTCCCAACGATATAACCTTTGGAGCTAAACCTGGCGAGGCAGGCCATTATTTCGTGTAACGACTCGGCCTCGCCAGTGTATTGCTCCCTTTCACTCTCGGAGCCTGTTTTAGCGTAATAGGCGCTACCTGTGGACGATACAACTTTTGGTAGACTGCCCACGAAGTCGGCGTCCGGTTCCATACGTTGCAAGATACCGACAAGATCGATTGGAATTGGCATTCCGGGACGTTGTTTAAACCAGCAACTAGCGGTACATAAGGAAGGTGTCACATGTATACTTGTGGATCATTTCAAAGGTGTCATAATGGCACGAACGATATTCATGAACAAATCACATATTATATCATTGCCCATGCCCGCGTTGTCTGCAGCGACCGACATCCTACATTTACAAGACGTCAATTCCGTTTTTCCTATCTAACTGGATCCTCTGATCGACTTTGTTGATTGCGCTTGGCCCGACACGAAGGGCCTATCAAAATCACGATGTGAATTATAGGTATTGCCAGCAATGTGAACCCAGCAAAAACGACGTAAGTCCATCCAACATCAATTCTGTCAATAATGAGCTGAACGACAGACACACACACCGCACCGGCAGTGCATCGGACAAGATTGCTCTATGAAAATACCGGATAAAACTCAAGAAAGCTCGCTAGTAAGGTGCAGAAAAACTCACGCAAGCTGTGACAGACGAACTTTGCATAGGAACAAGGTCAATCATGAGCGTTGAAGTGGAATTCATCACGCTGATAGAAATATATCCCACTGACGTTAATTGCTTTCAGATTGCTATGTCACAGGCACATCCACACTTACTGACGAATTGCAATATTAGTGGCCCTGCAATGTTGACTTGCTTTTGGAGACACCAGCCGTATCCAGCACACATGCCCGCGGATAACACAAGAAGAGGTGGCTGTAGCCGCAGTCTCGCCTGCACCCTGGTCAATATACTAAAAACTGTATCATGGGCGTATGCACCTTCTCAAGCGGAACCATCTCGTCTTTCATTCCTGCTTCCTCTAAATCTGATTTTTCGTTTCTTACCATGTCTTTACTGATTGTCTTTCTCTTGAGCGTTCGATATTCTCGATCCAATATTCTTCCCGAGATAAGGACTGCCGAAAATCATGCCACCTCCAATAGACAAGAAAACATAGACCAATTGTCGTCTGATTCAGGAATGGATAGGCTTGCTGGAAGAGTGTTGATACTGGGGCTAATACAACGTAAAGGCACGAGTTGACTAACGGCGTTGATCAAAAGAAGGCCAAAAATATCGCTGTGAGCCAGAAGGCGAAGTGGATTTTGCATCTTTCTTGTCGGTTGTTGTGTCCGCTCCACTGGGGTGGCTCTTGCAGCCTATGATCGGTATAACTGGACGGTAAATCCTAGATGGCACTATACTACCGTCACCAACAAGTACCCGAAGTGTCTCTGGGAGGACTCTGTAAAACACTGTGTGACATGGCCAGCATAACATATGGAGCGCCAACGCACAGAATCATTGCGAGGAGACAGAGGAAGGAAGCAATGCATAGAAACCAGAAGATGGACCTAAGACAGGTGAGGATTCGAATCCATGCATGATTTAGTGTTCTTACCTCCAACCGAGATAATTCGATAAAACACCTCCTAAAACGGGTGCAGCTGCCGGCCCCACCTGACAAACCAAAGAATCAAATACATGCGTGACCTCTTACGCGAAGCTGATACCATCGGCCCAAGCAAGAACATGCCATAAAAGCCACCTCGTTCCGCGCGGGTCGATATGTCACCAACGACGCCGGCTCCTGCGGGACAACCCAGATAACAATTATTCTGATCAAACAAAAATATATTTACCTAGCGCTATGGTGCTGGCAGAACCAACTGCTTGCAGGCAACGAAGAAGAACAAGAAACCAGTAGGCGGACGTGGGCACGAGAGCTAGGCCAACACACGACAGGGCCAAGACCAGCAGGCACGCGATAAACATTGGTCTTCGCCCATAATTATCTGACAATGTGCCCCAAAACATAGGGGCTAATGCACACGAAATATGTGTAAGCTTCTGAAATGGAGTTCGATTCCTTACCCACTCCTTGGAACACCATATATACAGTTACCTAGGAAAGTGTACAATGAATATGATAAGTATATGGAAGCCGCGCACGGTCAAATTGATCAATTCCGTTGATTTATGGAATGCATTTGTGATTGCTGGTATGGCTGGGAGATAGACAGTAGCTGTCAACGGACTGCCAATCATGCCGCTCAGATGCGGTACTGGAATCCATAGAAATATGTTTACCTGTACAATCCTGCAAGTGCGATCAGGGAAACGATAAACCATTTCTCCTTTCTCGTATAAATGCTATAAGGCTTCGAAGAGGTAGCAGAATCTTTGCTCTTTTCTTCAGACATGGAGATTAATGGACAGATGGGAAGTCAAGTCACCAGGAAATCGATACATATCGATCGACATTTATGTATGTATGCGGACGGGTTATCACAATGTGCTGATTAGTCAAAATCTTTCGGATGAGCAACCGACAAAATAACAAAATTCCTAGTTCTGTGGGAGAGAGCGCCACATTGGGCCTGTCCAACCATTATAAGCAGGAGAAGTGGGAAGATGTGCATCTCGCGTCATGTCCAATTTATCGTGCGACTTACATACGGAACTAAAGATACAGGGGTAGCACTTTCGTGGACTGAGGTCAAAGAACCTAACGAGCCATCTTCGAACAGCTGGCGCAGAGAAATGTGATTTTCTAGCGGCGACTCGGGTACGATGTTATCCATGGTCAATTGCTGAAGCTAAGTACCGGGATATCAGAACTGAACCAACCAATCGAATGATGCTATAACCTGGTCTCTGGTTACCGTAAACAGATTCGGAGGCAGCCTTTCCATGACTGCACCCTGCAGCATGCCAACTTTGAGGGGCAGTGAAATGATCGGTCTCGTCCGTCGATTATATCTTAGAACTAGATTCATAAGTTCTCTGAACGTGAAAACTGGCAGGAGATGCATAAAACTTGTGAAATCGCTACAAAGACTGCAAAATGGACATCACCTTCAGGTCCGCCTGCATCAATGATTTTGCCTCCATATCGATCTTTGTTGCTTCCATCATGTCGCGTGAGGACATCAACTGCTTTTGCTATGTCCTTCACAAAGACAGGCTGAAAACGAGACTTCCCACCGTCGAAAACCGGCAAGAACGGAAGAAGCTGAGACAACCGCGAGAATTTCTGCAAAACGTGGTGAGTTCAACCTTATGACCGCTGAAACTGGTTAAAAGGGAACAACGTTAAAAAGGTCATCGTCTGGTCCGAAAACCAAGCTAGGCCTAATCACGGTAGCATTGGGACATATTTGGAATACGGCTTGCTCAGCTAACCCCTTAGTGCGCATATATGGGATGTCGCTTTTCGGGTTGGCACCTATGGCGCTGATGTGGATAAGCTTCGCATCGACCTCTTTTGCTGCTCTGGCTACGTTCTCAGCGCCCCTCCATTGGATTCTGTCAAAATCTTCCGGAGGTCCCATGAGGAGGCCGACAAGGGAAACGACGGCCTTGGCATCTTGAAAGGCAGGAAGCAGAGATTCAGGTTTTGTAACATCAAGCGGGACCGGTGGGAGCAATCTCGAGGCGGGGATGGATTGCAACAGAGCTGCATGCGTCTTCTCAGGGTGACGTGAAGAAACCTGAATTGATCGAGGGGGAGATTGGGTGCTTTGGCATATGACATGGGCGATGTTGCGGCCTGGTGCGGAGACTTTAGGCGGGCACAGCGGGGAGCAAGGGCAGACTCACCCAGGAAGCCAGCGCCGCACAGAACTACCTTGTGAGCCATGGGCGCTATGACGTATGCCACAATTAACTTTCAACACTACCGATAATAACTACTCCCTCCTCAACTGCGCTGGCTCTGGCTCGCCTTCCTTTCCTTGTCCCCCTCGGTGCACTTGTCTCTGCATGACCTTCCTTCACAATGTCTTCAACCATGCTATCCTCCAGTGGTCTCGGGGTGGGCGCACGAATCTCAGGAACTGGTCCTGAGAAATTCTTCCCCGTCATACGAGACAATGTTTGCATATCTGTTGTACTTTCAGTCTCGGAACGTATTACGCAGCACAAGACGCACCAACTGGTGTTCGATTATTTAAGCAATAATTTATTCTTGCCGGATTCCTCTTATCTTCGACTTTGAATTTGTTTTTACAAGACTTTCTGTCGCGACCAGGCAATACATATGCAATAAGTTCATAGTTCTCTCCATATTGGGATAATGCCTGCCAATCAATGAGTGTTGTACTAGCAAGGACTGGAAATTCCTACGTCGTAAAATCGCTCTGTCTCCTCAGCACTCCAGCGTGAGCCTCGGAATCTCTTGGAGTATGTAGCCGAATTCACAAATTTCGTCGTGTCAGACTCAACGACATGCGTATAGTCCTGCGTGTCTTCCACGTCTGCCCGATCGACTACCAACGACTCTTCGTCAATAATTGTTTCTCCGCTCGGCCCCATTCGAACCTGGACGTTGAATCGGCTAGTAGCCAAACCTTGCGTATAATCAAAGTCGCCATTATTTTGTTCAGCATCTGTGCTACTCGCTTGAGTTGATTCTTCCTGTGCACCTGGGTTTTCCGAGTCCCTGGAGGTGTCGGCGCCCTGCTTCTCGCTTTCTTCTTCTTGCTCCCTGCCATACTTCTTCAATTCCATCAATGTTTTCATGCGTGCCCTTTTTTCCCTGTTCTTTGCTTTCCAAGCTGCGTGATTTGATAGTATCTCTGCAGCTTTACTACTGACACGGCCCTGGCCAGTATCGTCACACAGAGCGGCCATTGTCACCACTGTAGGATCTAACTCTTCTCCAGGATCGGCGTTGGCATCAAACGGGGGCAGGGAAGGCCCTCGTGATCGACGTCCAGATGTCACTTTCTTGCTTCGTTTACTTTTGACAGTGTTAGCATCAACCTCGCCATCCTCCACAGTTCTAGAGACTCTACGCCTTTTGCTTCTCCTCTGAGGACTTGATACAGGTTGTTCACCAGACTCAGAGGTCGGCTGTTGAGTGCTAAATGTTGGAGCGGACAATACAGCAATTTCCGAGATTGGCAGTTGAGTGCTGACGCTTGGCCTCTGCACAACAATTGGTGTCGGTGTGCTCATATGCACTTGTTGCTGTTGCTGGGGAGCTGTCCTGTTTGGAACAGCAATAGGTGTTGCGGGGACGGCTTCGTTCGTTGTCTGATCGGTAAGCACAAGAGGAGAAGAAGACGCTGGTGGAAATGGGGGAGGAGGGTGCGTTAAGTGAGCTATCTGCTCCTGCGAATGGGACTGTGGTAGCGCAGGATGGGATGCATCGTTTGGATGTGTGCGCGCACGTGCTTGGACGGTAGGGCGGAATATTGGACCGCCTTTCTCTGAAAAATGGACGATGACGGCCAGCAAGCGGGAAGAGGGACTGACTCACGGACTCTGCTTGTCATCGTAGAACTCGAGTCTCTTCCGAGATTAGATTACCGTCGCGCGCAAATAGCTGTAAATACACATGCCCATCCAGACTCCAATCAATATCGACCTGCCTGTGGGTAGTAGGTTGGGCTGGGAGCTCGACAATACCGTAGAGCGCGACCTGCTTCATTCAGTACCTGAAAGGCTTGTCTCTTTTTTTCTCCCCTTTCTATTCCTTCGAAACTGAATTCGTTTTTGGCTCAGCGCTGTCCTAGTCCGCTCACTCAGACAATCTCGCGAACGCTGGCTTCTTTCGATGTTCCCCAAATTCTCGAGTAAAGCTAGACAAAGCAAGTCGGCAGAAGCGCATCCTGTACCACCGCCGCATACAATACAAATGCGCGGGTCACTGTGATGTTGAAATAGGGCCTCATATATTTTCGGACACCGTTTTCTACGAAGTCCATTACCTGCCGACAGGAGTCATCATCTGTGCCTTCTTCTACCACCACTCGTCCCTATCAGAGCTCATGGCAATCGGTTACGCCCTATGGTAGTACTTGCCTTCCAAGCACATCAGCCTCGGCTGCGCCCTCAAGTGACCCTTAGACTCGTCAGCTCTTGCCTCAGTATCGCCCGATTTGATCAATCAAGTCAACTTGGCTGCTTCATCCAACCCTATACTAGCGAACCTTCTTCAGGTGGCCGCTGGGGGCTCGGCTTCACAAGAGCAACTCAAGACACTCGGGCTTTTAATACAGTCTTTGACCTCGCGGGATTCAGGTTCAGCAGGCCAGCAACAACTACTAAGTGCTAATCTCCCGGCATCGTTACTTGTTACTCAACCGCCTATCAAACCATTCGACGTTGTAGTAGAATTCCGTGAAATGCCGAATGAGCGCTGGTTATTTCCTAGGGGCCCAACTGTGTGCGAAAGAATTATCAGCAATGTGGCAAACAGTCCTTTGTGCGACGTTGTTATCACCACCTGTATACCATTTAAGAAAACTGTTGAAGAAATATCTGGAGCATCCGAACAACCCGCAGCTGAGAGTCAACCGCAGCCGGAGAAGACCCCGCAAGCGGTAAAAATGTCGCTTAAAAAGGCACCGACTACTGTTTGGGACACCTTGTACAGATGGGTTGGCGGCGAGCAAGAGATGACCAAGCACAGAGAGTATTTGCAGAGTTTGGTGGGTGTGGACCATCACTTCTCTGGCTGTTCTTCACTGTAGCGTATAGCAAGGGCCCAAACGGGCTTATCTTGGATACCAACTCCTGGATGGATCGCTTCTTACTCAACTTCAGTCGGTAAGAAGGTTGCAGTACTCGTATTTACGGATCGTCATGGTTACTTTAGGTCTCCAAAAATGTTTATCCAATGAAACTCCTGAAACCAGGACAGCACTCCTCTCGTTCCTCCAAGAAGCGATCAGCGCCACGCAAAGAGCCAGCGCCCTCTTCGAAACAAGGTGATGATACTCCAAGCGCAAAGCAACGTCGTCGCATTCAGCCCGCAAAACGTGCGCCGACCCAGATATTATGTCAAACATGTGGAACTACAGATGTTCCGCTGATCCAGGGAGGTCGTGAGTAACTAGTAACGACGTTATGGACCTGCCTTCTAATGCCCTTGTAGGTTATTGTCGACCATGTGTTGATTCGGGGAGGGCCAAAGTCGACGAGCTCCACACATCTTTGGGTGCAGTACCAACGTCCTCGCAAGCCGGAGCTACGAAACCTCCGATCTTTATTCACTCCGCTTACAGTTCTCAAGCACAAGATAGCCAATCCACTGATCATGTAACCTAAGAATAGCCAAAGTCCCATGTATCCATATAATGATGTAGCTAATTGAAAACTTTGATGGACCAACCAGTCCACCACAACATGACTGCGAGTTCTAGGATTAAGATTGCGTATTCGATAGATATGATGAACCATTGAATGACGATGGCGATCCAGAGAAATGGAAATGCTGTCCATCGAATACCTTCATAGGGGATGTACCGTAATCCACTATATGATGCGATGACGATTCGAGTTTGAAGGAGCGTGACGGTGAAAGATATGATACAGAATGAACACAAGCCTAGCCAGTGCTGTAATGACCTTTTCGGGACATGTATTATGGGATAACGTTTTGCTTCTCCCGTGAATTCGTTTCGGTACACGGGAATGATGAGAAAGTCCTGGATGTCTTCCCAGATGGTTTTGCCGTATACCCTCCAAAATGGCGTAATGCTGTCAAGAATCAAAGTAAGTGCATCCATACCGATCTCCCAAAACTGCTGAAATTGATCTTTGTAACTTTCTTCCAAACGAACAATCGAAGACAGCTAAAAAGGGTTGTGGGGTGGGACCAGTACCTGAACAGCCATGACGTACCTCGGGATATACGGCGGAAGTGTGGGATAGGGCATCGTTGTAATTTGTCTTGACTTGCGTGTGTACATCCTGGACTTTTCTTAATAATTCGCCAACCTCTCTGGCCTTGAACTGTATATTCGTCGTGTGTTGTTCAAGAGAAACCAGGGAGTCCTTGAGAGTATTTGCAGGCTCTCTCAATATACTCCCACTTTTGCTTCTCTTCGAATCAACATGTTCTGATAAGAAGTGTCTACAAATAGTCCTCTGCTTCACGAGTCGGTTGTAGATATCGTCAACCGCCCTCCATCCACGCAGCCGGCGGGTGGGTCCTGTCACAGCGGCGGGATCATGACTGAATGCTTCCAGTAATTCACGAGGCAAGCGTTGAAGTTGATGATGGCTGCCGAGTGAAGCAAGTGCATTAGACTGGGCTACCTCGTGATCCTTGACAACTATCGAAACCCTGTTCAACAGTTGACGAATTCGATGGTTTTGAGCGGTTGCCTCTTCCAACAAGCTAAAACTGGTTTAGAACACAAAACACGGTAACTGTTTGTGAAACGCAACTGAGTTTTGGCGTCGTATTCGCGCCGCATTTTCTCTTGGTTAACTGGCCTTCCCTGTTTAGTTTGTGTCCATGGCGCAAGGCCATACGAATTGTGAGTTGTCTCATTGGGGCGATTCACAGGGTCGTCTGGGACTTTGTGTGGTAATTGTAAGTATAACGTATCCATAGCATTGGTTTCCGTACCATCATTCTCATCGAGTTCATGTAACACGACCTGCGAATCGGATTCTGCTGTAACAATGACTTGAATTCTAGGTTCCGGTGACGAAACTCTATTTTCATCCATTTTGAATGGATCGTCCATGACGTGCTGTTCTGACACATCGGATAACGAATTACGAGTCGAATGGACACCTTCGCTTTCACGTGTCAACTTCCGCTGTAATTTTGAGGATAAGTCGTCCGGCCGGCGTTTCCCGTTAAAGCGCCCAATGTCAGGAACGTTTGATGATTTGGTTCCTGGGCTACTATAGCCTGACTCTGCGCTTCTGCGGGAAATGACGTCCAGAGAATTGCGAGCGGACCTTGTGAGAGGTTCAAAGGAGAGTGGACCCTCGAATGAACGCCTTGGATCGAGAGAGGAACCCCGCGACGTGACTGGAACAAACTGGATTCCAGAAGGGGAGAAAGACCTTCCCGTGAGTACGTCTGTTGGTGTGTCTTCGCGGATTGGGTATAGTACATCATGTTCATTATGCGCGTGTACATATTCCTCCATGATTCGTGCCGTCAGCTGCCAAGGCGACGGTACTGTACTTCTCCGCCTCTGTTGCAAGTGCTTTAGCCAGGTCGGCGGCTCTGACTCGGCTATAACGGCCTTGGCACCTGGCAACTGGGAGTTGTACCATCGAGCGACGTCTGTTAATTTTGGCGAGGGGGACGAGCTATTCAGGAGGGTATAGCGCCTCGTAAGCTGATCACTTGTGATAGAAGCTTTCTGCAAAGTAGCACGGCTCGCCTGCCTTTGTAATTTGTCCAATCTCTCTGACGATCGGTGAGATTGACTTGTTCCCAACTAATGTCCAGTCTTACCCAAATACGCTTTATTTTGCTGCTGGACGAGGATATTCAGATGCGGTGACGTGTCTTTACTCTTGCGTTTGATTGACAAGGACCATCGCTTGTCGCCATCGGAGCTGACTCCGCTCCAATCCAGCGTCAACCCGTTGTCGGACGAGGAGGGAACAGGGTGTCCGTCGGCTACGGCATTGCTGCTGCCAACAGAGGGACCGAAGTCGACATCAGAGTCAAGATTGGTCGTCGCAGGAAGCAGTGTGCCTGCGCCCTTCCTCTGGTACATGGAGGATGAAGCGCCAGACAATGACGGAGGGAGGTAGACGTCGGCGGTGGGCCTATTCACAGAGTGTCTCTTGAGGGTGGCCTCGCGCTTTGCCTTGAGCTTGAGAGCACGGTGCACATCCTGAAGGATGCGGGGGTCTAGATACTAGGTGTCTGCAAGATCCATGTATGTGAAGCGGAGAGAAACATGCCATCCTGTGCTGCGAAGGGTTAGTAGACGAGGGGTGCGAGATATATGGGCATACAGAGGTCATACTCGTCTGAGAATGGGGCAAGAGCAGGAACTGGGTTGGCAGACGGAGGCATGGAGGAGCGTCTTGTGGGTCTGGCAGGAGCATGGCCAGTGAGAAAGTGGATGCGCGACTGCCTGGATGGCGGAGGCGAGTGCATGCCACGTGAAACGCGCGCCGCCTCGTCATCGAAAGTCTAAAACGCCTCATTCGTTGCTCGTTCCTCCTCGTTTTCTATAAAACCGCCCTGATGTCATTCTCGCCTGCTCGCAATGCTCTTGGCTTCCGCTCTTTTCTTCTCCGTCCTCATTGTCGCGTCCCCCATCTCCGAACCAGAGGGCTTCCCCATCCCCATCCGCAGACGCGCTTCTCTGACCCGTCCAGACGGCGTGTTTGACCATGATAGGGCTGTCTTGATGACCGTCCAGACCAAGAACAAGTACCGTCAGAACCTCATCAACCTTGAGCAAAACAAGGGCAGGGCCGC
This sequence comes from Amanita exitialis, assembly GCA_023014455.1. Lineage (NCBI taxonomy): Eukaryota > Fungi > Basidiomycota > Agaricomycetes > Agaricales > Amanitaceae > Amanita > Amanita exitialis. Next base: position 1,078,160 of record JAEBUR010000002.1, read on the forward strand.
CCTTCCAGAGGTAGTCCATCACATCTGATGCTCGAGATGTGTCTGACATAGATTTCGTCGTCAGGGCGCGTACATCTTGCCAGTGGCCACTGTTCCCCAGCCCGTCATGCAGCGGCTCGAAAAGCGTCAATCCGAATCCCTCACCGGATATGGCAATTGGAATGGACAAATCTCCATCGGTACACCCGGTCAGCATTTCAGGATCGAGTTTGACAGTCAGTCAACTACCTCAGTTATATGATCAAGCACTCATTCATTCGTAGCCGGCTCCGCCGATCTATGGGTCCCATCATCATCCTGTACACTCGCATCTTGTTCCTCCAAGAACAAGTACAACGCCAGCTCCTCGAGCTCAGTCCAAGCAGCAGTCAGGAAACTTTAATATTCAATACGCTGACGGCTCAGGCGCGTCTGGGTCTGTATACACCGACACAGGCATGTCATGACATTTCACCATACATTTCCTTTGATGTTTATCCATCCTGCAGTTAACATTGCTGGATGTCCAGGCTTCTGGTCAGTATTTCTCCTCGGTGACCTCCCTGTCATCCGAGTTCACCGATGATCCTATTGATGGGTAAGGCATTGCGTTTGTAATATTCAAACATCCTGAAATCGTCCCGCCACAGAATTCTTGGCATGGCTTTCACTGACATTTCCAGCTTGGGACAAAGTCCATTCTTTAACACGGCAATGTCTCAGGGCCGCGTTAAATCCACATCGTTTGGTTTCTACCTCGCCAAGTCCAACTCGGAACTTTATCTCGGCGGCGCTGATGAATCACGCTATACTGGATCTGTCGAAACACATACACTTTCCTCTGACAGTGGTTTCTGGCAAATTGGAAAAACCACACTGTCTATCAATGGGTCACAAGCTGCGTCAGGCTTTGACACGATCGTTGACTCTGGTACGAGTGTCATGTATGGACCACCAGATGTCATTCGCCAAGTCTATGCAAAAGTCCCAGAGTCAGCGCTAATTTCTGATAGTGGCTTCTATTCGTTCCCTTGCAATTCCGTGCCTTCCATCTCATTTAGTTGGGGTGGGCAGCAATGGTCTATCTCATCCGAGGAGTGGGTATCTAACAAGTTTCAAATTCAATAAAACTAACTCAAAATTTCAGCTTCAACTGTGGACAACTCGATTCGGATGCTTCCCGGTGTGTAGGCGCTCTTGCCGGACAGGATTTTGGCCTTGGCAACAATGTCTGGCTCCTCGGCGACACGTACGTTCATCCAAATTGTCGTTCACACAGGTGGCTAATACCCATCCCAGTCTCATGGAGAATGTCTACACAGTTTTCGACTTTGGACAGAAGTCGGTTGGGTTTGCTTCCCTCGCCCCAGTGAATTAATTAATACCCTTTATACTCCTGCTTGAATATATATCCTTATTCTTATACAAGTCCATCCCTATGTATACCGAGGAAGTCTACGGCTGGGTGCTTGCTTGCGCCTCCTGAGCAACCGAACGAACATGACAGATGTCAAAGCCGATAAGGCATACCTATGCCAAATAGGTCGATTGAGCAATGATAAATTCGAATGACGCACCATGTGATCACATAGGACAGGTGTGAATTGCGGAGATCAACCATTGGAGGACGGCCAACTGGTATGCCTTTGGACAACTTGGTATGTGCCTCGCCAGCATGACCCTCTAATGTGTCTGTGAGGACGGACGAAACGTGGCAGATAGAAATACATGCCAAAAATTTGCTCAACGAACACTTGTTGTACGCCAGCAGCATCTCCTCCTGCATATTCAGCCATGGCGGGAACGTCGTTCCAATACCATTTGCCGCCTTCCGGCTCGTTATCTGGCGTAAATAGATTTCGACGTTGCGACGTGCGGAGCATGCCCAAAATCTCGACCTCTCCCTGTTCTTTTTGGAACGCCAGGTCTGCTGCACGTTCATTGGAGACGAAACCCCGGTCGATCAAGATTGTTGAGCCGTTCTCTCGGATAAATGGAGTAACGACATGCACTCCATGCACGCCTTCTCGTACACGAGGCCCAACTAACATAGTGCGGGCGTGGTCCCATCTGCCTTTGAGCGCCACCTTTCGGAAGGCAAACTCCGGAATTACAGACAGACTGAGCATCCCATTAAGAGAAGTTGGATGTGCGAGGGGTTGCAGCTGACTTTACTTTGGGAGGTAGGGAGAGTGGTTGTAATTGTAACTTCTCTTGAAGTTCATCAATGAGATTGATTTTCCATTTCAAACGCTTGAGTTGCCATGTCCCGAGACCAAAGGTGAAGAAAGGTATCACGCCGACAAGCACCATGGTAGGAGTGATCCATGACTGTTTCCGCGGCTTGTAAATGGACGGCACATCTGATTTTGAGTAAAGCGAGCGAGCGCGAGGTATGGCCAGCAGTCTAGAAAACCGGAAGGAGAACATGTATTGCCCTAAAAGGAAGGTCTGCTGCGGTCCTACTCCTCTCTCTAAGATGTAAGTATCGGATTTACAAACACGACTCCCTACGGTACTTACATCGCATAGGTTCGGTGGTGGGCGCCCTCGGGTTGTCCCTGGTACTGTTGGTTTCGATATCGATGACGAAGTACACTATCCCACAAGACCTGTCGATCGGGATAAGGCAGAACATGAGTTGGTAATCAACATCAAGAAGGCAACAAGTCCAGAAGAGACGGCGCCCAAGCAGAAGCACGTGCGCAGTGCGTCGTTCTGTCGTTCCCCGTCGTTCCCTGCTGATCGTCCATAGAATGCATCGTCTTTACATGGGACTATCATTCGTCAATTTCATTCTGGAATGGACTGCGTGTACAGCCTATCGTGGCTGATGAAGTCCAAACCTTCAAAGCCTTGATTACCGTCCACAAAGTCCTGCAGGAGGGACATCCTGTGGTGCGTCATCAGTCCTAGTATCCTTGTCCTTGCCTCATCCGGCTGTAGACGATCAAAGAGGCCCATGGCCAGACGGCCTGGTTAGAAACTTGTTCGCGCACAGTAGGTCTGGATGGACAGAGAGGTGAGTTCAACATCAGTGTTCTTCGTAGTTGATGCGACTGCGCACAGGATATGGCCCTCTAATTAGAACTTATGTCCAATTCATATTAGCCAAGCTGAGGTTTCATCGTATAAGACCAGAATTCAATGGCCTTTTCGAATATGAAGAGTATGTTACATTGAAGGGAATCGACGATCCGAACGAAGGGTAAGGACAAGCGATCAACTGAAATTCTAAATTGAATTCCTGTAGCTATGAAACTATATCTGATCTCATGAATTTGCAAGACCAGATCGACTCCTTTCAGAAAATGGTATTTTCACATTTTCGACATTCAGCAAACAATGAATGTCGCATTTCATCGCTTGTCCCACTTGTCAAAGAAAGCTGGGGCATATACAAGTTCATCACCAGCATGATGCGTGCAATGTACAGAAGTGAATCGAACTTGACATGGTGTTGCTTGCCTTTTGTTGACTCCCAACGATAGAGACCACCGACATGGATGCTTTGGAGCCTTTACGTCAACGTTATATATCACAACACAATAATCTTCGCAAATTCTACTACGAATGTTCGAATCTTAAATACCTGACTGGCCTCATTAACGTCCCGAAACTCGGCCAAGTAAGTTGATGGATTGTACGGTACGACACGATATTCTATCTCATTCATGATAATAGGAACCTCCGAACCTCATCGACGGTGGTGATGCGCCAGAGCTGCCAGCACGCCCTAGAACAAGGAATGCCGAACCCACTCCACCCCCTGCTCCTTCTCCAAGTGCTGCGGAGATTAATGAGCAAGCACGTCTACTCAAACAGTATGAAGATCAACAGACTGCATTGCGAGCTCAGCGTGAAGCTGAGGAATATGCTCGACAGGAACAAGAGCGGTTACAGCAGGAAGAATTTGACCGGAGGCAACACGAGCAGGCCGAAGCTCAAAGATTGGCTCAAGAGCAGTTGTTGCAGCAACAGATGCAGCAGCAAATGCTTTATTCCAACCAAGCTGCCCAACAACAAGTTGGTGAACTGGAGAGGGAGTTGCTAGCCATGAGAGGCCAATACGAGCGCGATCAAATCTTCTTGGAGCAATACGATCGCGTGCGTCTAATATCTCAATAATTGGCACAGGTCCAGCTGATGTACACTACAGCGAGTGAAAGCTCTTGAGGCGGAGCTGAGCAGCGTGACTCTGAATATCAACTCTCAAATGACTTCAAAGGATGAACTCATCAAGCAGCTGCAAGATCAAGTCGTTCTCTGGCGTAACAAATACGAGGCCCTGGCTAGATTATACAGCCAACTTCGGACGGAACATCTTGACGTGCTCACCAAATTCAAGCAGATGCAACTGAAGGCAAACTCTGCACAAGAGGTAGTTGATCGAATGGAGAGAATGGAACGTGATCTGAAAGCCAAGAACATTGAGCTTGCTGACATGCTACGCGAGCGTGACCGTGCCCGATTCGAGGTTGATCGCCAGAAGTCTTCGCATAAAGAGGACATGGAGCGCCTCAAACGAGAACTGAACTTTGCTAATGAACGAGCTGAAGATGCGTCAAGATCTAGGAATTCAGAAGTTTCTACTGTCTTGTCCAAGTACAATAGGCAAATTACTGAGCTCGAGGACTCACTGATGGTTGGTTCCTTTTTCCATTTGTATGATCGACATCTGACGTTAGTGCAGGCCAAACAAGTGCGAATCGAAGAGCTTCTTGACAAGTTAAATGACGCAAGTGACAATCTTGAACGCCTGAGAGAGGAGAAGGATCAAGAGATCATGATCCTACAGGAAGGAATGGATAGCACTATAAGGGAATTATCCGAAGCGCAGCGGGTTCGTATGCTGTATTAACCAAGTCGGATTATGCTAACGCGATAGTGTCGGCTTAGAACCAAGGTCTTATCGACGAGACCACTAATGCTGAGTTGGATAATCTCATCCTTGACCAGAGAAAGAAGTTGAACCAGATCATTGGTTAGTTGGTTTAGTTATAATGCGGACAAAACTGACGCCTGTCATGAAAGATTCAATACTTCAAGCATGCATACAGAAGCTAGACGATTCAATCTACGAGCTAGAGTCACCTTCCCAGGCTGGCAATCTCAATTCCACGCCCGAGTACACTCTATCTATGATCGAGAAAGCGATCAGCAACGCGACCGACTTTGCTACGATCTATAATCTTTACCTGGGTGGAGAACGAGGCGGTGATCACGTCGACGTCATCAAGTCTGCCAACGAATTCGCCCAGTCGATGTCTGACGTGCTGATCAATACGAAGGGCATAACGCGATTGGCCAGCGACGATGATGCGTCGGATAAGATCGTCAGCATTGCCAAATCTGCTGGAGATGTTGGGCTGCGATTCTTCGAGAATCTACAATCCTATAGACTAGACTTGCTTCAACCTGGCCAGAGAAAGGACATTGCCCTTCGCAACAATGCCCAAGTTCGCGCTTCCTTGACTAAGCTGTCCGAAGTTGTGGACAAATTGGTACCGAAGGGCAAGTCGGGCGTATTAGCTCGTGCGAACGGCGATATCGGGGATATCGTTGAACAAGAGATGTCAAGCGCTGCAAGGGCTATCGAGCTGGCTACGCAGCGCCTGCAAGAACTCATGTCGCGTCCGAAAGATACCACTCGCTTCTCGCCCATGGACCTACAAGTTCATGATTCGATACTCGCAGCTGCCATGGCAATCACCAATGCCATTGCTCGCTTGATCAAGGCTGCTACCGAGTCGCAGAAAGAGATTGTTGCACATGGAATGGGCTCGAGTTCCAAGCAGCAGTTCTACAAACGAAACAACAGGTGGACTGAAGGTCTCATCTCAGCGGCCAAGGCTGTGGCGTTTGCGACAAACTTGCTGATAGAAAGTGCCGATGGCGTTCTGGCTGGTACACATTCGCTAGAACAGCTCATCGTGGCTTCTAATGAAGTCGCTGGTGCTACTGCCCAACTCGTTGCGGCTTCTCGCGTCAAAGCTAGCCTCATGTCAAAGACACAGGAACGTCTGGAAGCTGCTGCCAAAGCTGTTACAGAAGCATGCAAGGCCCTTGTTAGACAGGTCAAAACACTCTCTGCTAGGCAGACAGAGGACGAAGAAGTCGATTACAAGAATATGGCAGTATTAGAGTTCAAAAAACGCGAGATGGAGCAGCAGGTGGAGATTTTGCGGTTGGAAAAGGACCTAGGTGCAGCACGCCATCGCTTAGGTGCCATGAGACGCGCTGGATACCACACAGACGAGACAGACTAGTAATATAAATCCATGCTAACGTACCTACCAATGTTCAGTTTAATTGCGAAGCTATGCTTGATTGTTGTTCGAATTGGAAAGAAACGACATGGTATGTATTGATTAATCAAGCCAACTACATTCCCCAATTATACGGAACCTAGTAAAACAACCTAATAAATGAAAAGAGAGGTATCGGTTTGCAGGATAAACGATTACTTAAGTCATAAAGAACAGTGTGACAAATGGGAATTGCTCATTCGGCATTCATGTCGAATGATTCACGGGTAAAGTCGAGGAAACTGTCACCGGGCGGTGCAAGAGACATTCGATCAATGTGACTCTGTGGCGGCGCTTCATCGTCGATTTCCAGGAACGAGGGTTTACGCAACAAGGAACGACGACGGAGGAACTTTTCCATAGAGGTCTTCGGAAGCAGGCTACGGCGCGGAGGTCGTTGTAAAAGTGTCTGGAAGCTAGTGTCGTGATGAGATTGCGGATCTGTTGATATTTTGCTGGGAGGCTGCAGGAACGTTGTTTGAAAGCCAGTATCATGACGGAGTGGTGCCTCCGTTGTTGATATACTGGACGATGGAGGTCGGAAAAACGGTTGAAGGCCATCAAATTGTCTTATATCCGATGGTGCATTGCTGGAAGAAGGTGCTGTGGTCGTCCTTTGTCTGGGACGAGGAGGCGGAGGGAGGCTCATAAGAGATAACGGAGGCGAAGATGAAGGTTGATAGGACGATTGTTCGTTCGTGATTGATGTTGTGTTCGCTTGTGAAGTTGAGGGCCGGGTTACAGTTCGCTGTGGTGGAGGGCTTGAACCCTTGAATAGCAATGAGCTACTTCGGGAAGGAAGAGTGCTGCTTCCACCACTGCTGCTGAAGGGCGAGAGCACCGGTGAGGTGGCAGGTGACGATAGCTCGTCGTCTTTGTCTTTTGAAGATGTGATAGTAGAGATTGACAGGCCCCTGGAGCGTGGTGAAGCAACAAGTTCCACGCTCGCTTCCACTTCAGCCATTGCAGCAGGAGACATGATATGTTGAGGGGTATATTTGTTCCCGAGCTGAGGGCTACTAGGTTCGTCACTCGGAGCATCGTCGCCAAAAGATGGAGAGCGTGACGAGGATCCTGCCCAAGGCCGAGAAGGTGATAACGGTATGTTCTGCTCTGAGCGCAAGCTGAAGATGGATTGTGCGTCATCCTCCATTGAATTGCTCTGGGAGATGGAAGGTCTACGGGTGGCAGAGAATAAACGCCTACGACAGGTCAGCGATGAGTTACTACCCGATGTGGGCGACTGGCTTCGACTGGGACTTGAAGTTATAATTAGGTAAGGCCGGAAGCCTTGATTGGAAAGAACGTTGTTTGCAAGATAAGCGCTCCGCATTGTACTTCTCTTGATCTTCATCCGTCCGAATTGGGGAAGGTTCAAGTGGACTGATTGAAATGCTTAGTTTAGCAATAGAATTATGAGATACTGCTTTTTTGAGCTTTCGCGTTGGAGGCTTCTCCGGACTGGTCGGCACAAAGTCGGGCAACTTGCCTTTTCTCCTGGTGCTGCACGGCATAAAAGTATCTGATGGCGCAGGGAAGGGTGGACTTGATGACTGTCCAGGCTCCATCGGCAGAGTGTCGCCACGCGTGCCAGAAGTGTTAGAATCAAGCGGAACGGATGAAATAGGCGGCGGAGGGAGTTCCTGACTGGGAGGAGCACTAGGTGGTGTGCCTAAACGGGCGAGAGACACCTGACGGGAAATGCACCGGGACGGGGTACCAGGAGAAGGCGCTGCACCTCTGGAACGGTGTGTCATTGCACTCTCCGTTAAACCACGTGGACGCATGGGAGAGCGAGCAGGCATAGCCGACGTTACAGGATGGTCGGTTAATGTGGCGCATGAGCCTGACTTGGTTAATTTCTCAGGTGCAGTGGGGAATCCCGTGTCCAGCGCGGCTGCAAACCGACTATAAGGCAGATCTGGCGCATTCCTGCCGACGAGTTAGTGAAAAGTTAATGTAGCTGGTGTTTGTCACACACCTGAGTGTTGGTCCTCTGCATGGAGGTGCTGGATAGCCAGAAAACAGGGCAGAATCCGGAGACAATGACCGTTCCTCCGAGAGTGTTGTGGGGAAAAGAGATGCGATTTCAAGCTTTCCACCGACAACCTCGGGCAAGGAATTATTGGAGTGGATAGACAACCGGTTTGAGCCGACGGCACTGTGTGGCGGGGTGACGACGGCGATGCCTCCTCCGGCAAAGGGATCGTGATCTGAGAGAGTTAGCAAGGACTGCCTGGACTCGCGAAGGTCGCAGGGCGTTGTTGGACCCAGCGAGTCCACGCGGGAGACCGTGGAGGAGACCGACTTTGATGGAGGCCTGTTTGCGTAGATGGAGCTGGCCTCTGTGCGGGCTGAGGCGCAGCGAGGCTCTGGCGAGGATGGGTTTTTTTGCCCTGAGGCCGAAGAGGGCGTTGAAGGAGAGCTTTGGGGAGGGGGAATTTGTGGCAACGGGTGGCTTATGCTTTGGCCATCGGAGGGGCGAACGAGTGGACATGGTAAACGAGCGACTTGAAGACTACAACGGGAGAGAGGGCGGCATGTGCACGACTTTACGCCGTAAATCGTAAATGATGCCGACCCCCGCCTCATCCAATCTCCGCCCATATGTCCGTCTGATCCTGCTCCTGCGCCGCCAACGGCATCTCCCCTTCCCTCAAACACGCCTCTCGCACACGCGGCTGCCCATCTTCTGATCCTCCTTATGCTATTGGCCACTGAGGGGCGAATGAGTGGACATAGCAGAGGAGCGACTTTTAGAGAGGGCGGCATGTGAGCACGTAAATCGTAAATCGTAAGTGATGCCGACCCACGCCTCATCCAATCTCCGCCCATATATCCGTCTGATCCCGCTCCTGCGCCGCCAACGGCATCTCCCCTTCCACCTCCCCTGCCTCGGCATCAAACACCACAGATTCTCGCACAAGCGGCTGCCCCAGCTCCCCGTCCTCCTCGTCGCTCTCCGGGTCCACATCATCCCCCAACCCTGCCCGTCTTGCGGCATTGATGTCTATTGGCCTTGGCTGGGAAAAGATTGACTGCCCAGATCTCGCGTGATCGTCAGTATTCCGAAACGGGCATGGCATCCACTCTTACTGTCGCATCACTGCCGCTAGCCGCCCGAATTGCAGCACATTCCGCGCAATCAACAACAGGGTGTCCAGGACCTCTTCTTCCCTGCTGCCCCTCCCACATTTGGCAAACACGAGAACAAGTAACGTAATGGCACAAAACGCCGTCAGGATCAAGTCAACGACATTGAATGGCGATTTCCAAAATTGCTACTCATCCAATAAGCGTTATCCTTACATGTTGCATAGCCCACTTACGCGTCCGAGCGCAACAAACCGGATTCCAACCTCCAGGATCATTGCAGCATTGATGATGACCTCGAAGACATAAAATAGCAGCCCGGGACATTCGTTGATTAGGCTGAGTATCACTGTCGTTACGGACAGTGCTGTCATTCCCAAGTAGAGGAATATGTAGGTCCGCGAGTGCACAAATCTACTGGCAACTCCCCGCAGTATCTCACCGCGAGTAAGCGTGTACATTGAGCGCGTTGGCCTGCTTAAGATGTCAATAAGGCAAAAAAGACCAGAGTAAGATTTGACTGACGCAGTCTGATTCAATGGCTCTTCGTAGCCGGCGTCGTCCTGTCGTCCCAAGAGAGACATGACCTTGAACAGACACCGTCCAGCGTTGTCGTACGCGTCTGTTGTGCCACGGACTTGATATGGTAGCCGTCACGTGCTGGATGCTTACAAATACATCACATACCAAATCTAGAAGCAACCTGTGCTTTCTGAGAAAGACCGCCAACTCAGTCAACAACGTTCCCTTTTCGAAACCTGCCACAGTCGTACAAAATGGGTGGAGGAGACTTGAACATGAAGAAATCTTGGCACCCGCTCCTGCTGAAAAATCAGGAGCGGGTCTGGCTGGAGGAAAAGAAAGCTGTACGTTGTCAAAGACATGATTCAGGCAAGATGCACTAACCAATCTATGTAGCTGGAAGAAAAGAAGAAGCTGGAGCAGTTGAGGAAAGAGAAAGAGGAAGAGAGGCAGCTGCAAGAACTTCAACGCCTGCAGGAGGAGCAAACAGGCAAGAAACGGACAGAAAAGTTGGAATGGATGTATACAACCCCTGCGACGGGGACAAATCAGAATCCAAACGATCTGGAGGATTACTTGCTTGGAAAGAAGCGTGTAGATAAGATCTTGACGGCAGATGAGAATGCCAAGGTATCTCCACTTTATGTCACCACAAACGTTGTATATATTGACGTATCATATAGCTGGGTGCTGCTCACAAGAACTTCATCGCCGTGCAGAACGCCAATTCAGTCCGCGATGTAGCTGCCAAGATCAGGGAAGATCCTCTGCTCCTCATCAAACAACAAGAACAATCGGCTTATCAAGCCCTCATGTCGAACCCCCTCCGACTTCGAGAGCTACAAGAACGTAACGGTATCAAACCAAAGGATAAAAAGAAGGAGAAGGAGGAACGCAAAAAATTGAAGCGTGCTCACAAGAATCGCAAAGACAGTGACTCACAGTCCCGGAGTCCTGATGAACGACGCAGGAGTAGGCGTGACTCTCCGGTCAATGATTATCGTTATTCGTCTCGTTCCCCCTCTCCGGATCACACTCGTACAGTTGATCGCTACGACCGCCACTTTTCCAGAGATCCCCGGAGAAGCCGTAGCCCTACCTATCATCGCCCTTCCCGACGTTATGACAGCAGAAGTCCATCAAGGTACCGCCGCGCGGACGACAACCGTCGGGAGCCTGTGTGGCCTCGATCGGACGAGTCCGACTTTGAGAGAGGTCGAGGAAAGGGTATGGACACTCGCTACGAAAAACGGCGTCGAAGCAGGAGCAGAAGTTATGACAGACCTGACGAGTATAGAGCAAAACGTGCACGGGGACATGCACGGCAAGAGACTTCTAACGGCTCTCGGAACTACGTTCTCTCTGCGCAGGAACGCGCTGCGCGGCTGGCAGCTATGTCCTCTAACGCGGCAAGTATGAGTACAGAGCGACAAGAACGTTTGGCAGCCCTCTTAGAGAAGGAAAAGGCAGAACTTGCGACGGATGAGCTCGCTCGGGCGAAATCAAAAGGAACGGGCAGTTTCCTTGGCCAGGAACAGAAGAGGGCATTTGGTGGCGCAGGCGGTCTGGAGGACAGGATCAGGAGAGGCCGGGGCGGATTGGTGATCGATGCAGATTAGTGTGACACGTATGTACATTATTCTACCTTTAATGGTATTCTTGGACTGCGCGTCATAGTGCATATAGTTTGGCAGCACTTTATAATCTCCAACACCCCATCCAAGCTCAGCTGATTATGCCACCACGCCGTGTGCCCTCCCAAGTTTCGAGGGCTCCATCCCCCCCACCACAAGAGGAGGAAGACGTGAGTCCCTCCGCTTCAATAGTGGTTTGAAAACACAACATCCCAGGCTCCATATTTTGACCTGGTTGATGAACTGCAGCAACATGTAAGGCGCCCAAGCCTGTACGCGCAGCTAATGACAGTACTCTGCAAGGGTATTAACATGCAGGATATAATTAAGCTCAAGGTGTCGCCCTTGCTTTCGCATAGTGTTGCCGCTGACATTTGCTCAGGCGGCCTCGATCAACACAGTCTCCGGCGTAAACATGACTACTCGACGCCAACTACTAAAAATAAAGGTAAACTTTTTCGTCATAAACGACGTTGGTAACCAGAAACCCAAGGGAATGTCCGAGGCTAAAGTAGAAAAGATTAAAGTATTCCTGATTTCACTTATCAATAGCTCGTTCAAGCGTACTTTCACTTAGGAGGCGGCACATAAAATTCTAGTTCGTACGGAGTCATCCAGCGCCAAAGGCTGACACACGTGTCTGCAGGGTTCTTCATTCGCCACGGGCTTTGAAGTACAAGACCGACGCAAAAGGGTTTTGGCGATTAGCACGGGCAGTAAATCAGTCGATGCCATGCTAGGTGGTAAGTCCATGAATTGTATCGAGTTGAGCGCTTTTTCTTGAGTATACAGGTGGTATCATGTCGCAATCACTTACTGAAGGTGAGTTAATTTGCGAAGGTCGAAGATTACCTTGACCATGGATTTCAGTATATGGAGAGTTCAGGACAGGGAAGACTCAGCTTGCGCATACAATGAGTGTTCTTGCACAACTTCCTCCGGAGCTTGGCGGCGCATCCGGGAAGGTAATTATACTCAAATCAAGTTAGCAAATGCTCACGTCTATTAGGTAGCATATATTGATACCGAAGGTTCCGTCATGTCGCCGTCACCGCGCTTCCACTGTTTTAAACTACCCATTACAAAGGGACATTCCGCCCAGATCGTATCAGGTCAATCGCAGACCGATTCAGTGTAGATGGAAACATGGCATTAGAAAATATTCTCTATGGTTCAGTTTTCTTGACGTCTGCGATACGTTTCTCATTCTAGCTCAGCTCGTGCCTTCAATAGCGAGCATCAAGTTAGTCTGAACTAAGCCGATGCATCCGTGACTGATCGATGAACAGATGGAGCTCATCAATGAATGTTCAATTCGCTTCGCAGAAGATAAAGATTTCAGGCTCTTGGTAAAGGTCTGACGTAGTTCGATACGATCCCATTAATGTTACCGCTTCTAGATTGTAGACAGCATCATGGCCCTTTTCCGCGTAGACTATACGGGAAGAGGAGAACTCAGCGAGAGACAGCAAAAGGCAAGCATTTGCCATTCACCCAGAAACTCGCTGAATGTATTGTCATGTCATTAGTTAGCCCAGGTTAGTAGCATTTTAAAGCTACAATGAATATGTGATATCCTATCGGTCTAGATGTTATCAAAACTGACGAAACTCTCAGAGGAGTATAATGTTAGTTTGTCCAGATTTCTCTGATCACACTCTCGAACATCTTTGTCTCCCTAGATCGCAATTCTACTCACGAACCAAGTCCAATGTATAGCCATTATACACCCTTCAATCAACTCCTTTGCTTACTGGCCGCACATAGCTGATCCCGGTGCAACAATGACATTTGTCGCTGGAGGAGCATTGAAACCGATTGGCGGTCACATCCTTTCTCACGCATCAGCAACCAGAATGTTTCTTCGCAAAGGTCTTTAATCCGTGATTTCGATAATCAACTTGCATGACTTTCTGTGTCATTAGGACGAGCAGAGGAACGTGTCGCGAAGCTTGTTGACAGTCCCGATAGGCCTGAAAGTGAAGCATCATATAAACTCGACGAAGGTGGTTGGGCTGATGTTTGATATCCTCCGCTGTCGCTGCCAGGTTTCGATTAGTGTGCACAAGGAGTGTGTTATTAATACATCTGATAAATGATTGCTTACTGCCTGAGTGATGTGCGAGCCGCGAGGAAGATAGAGGCATAATCAATGACGCACGTGGGCCTGTCAGTGCAATATAAATAAAGTTGATGTGCACAAGTGATGAAAATTGGGTGCCGCTGGTACAAGTGTCAGCAACGAAATAATGGCCTTTTCATTGTGTTCTCTGATACTGGTAATTTCTACCATGTCGGTTCTAACACTTTGTCACCATGGGCCGCAATATACAATCACCGGTCCGGACCTCAGTGGCTGTCAGCATCAGCCGTCTGTATTTTCCTGCGAAAATACGACAGTCATCGAGAATATATGTTGCTCCCCAACTCCAGGCGGCCTCGTTCTGCAAACGCAGTTTTGGGATACGTGGACCGGGTACGAAGCAGAGGGCCAAGTGCTACCTCAAGGAAGTTGGACAATCCACGGGTTGTGGCCAGACAACTGTGACGGGTATAATCATCAAAATACACCATGACGATAGCGACTCACTCCACATTTGAGGTCTTTCGAACAATACTGTGACTTGTCGCGACAATACGACCCAAATCCTAGCCCGGCTGTTCTGCCCGATGGCACTGCAGTGCCTGCACACCATGGGCCAGGTATAGACACCTTTGTCAAGGATTTTGGTAGATTCGACCTCCTCAAGATAAGTACGTGGATCGTCCATTCAACACAAGTTGTTGCTTACGAGCCGCAGTGAACACGTACTGGATCAGCCAAGGCACTCCCAACAATGCGTTTTGGGCCCACGAGGTAGGAATACAGCGGCCCCGCATCCAAAATTTGCCAACAGATCATATAGTTTTCCAAGCATGCGACCTGTACGTCGACATTCGACGTCGCGTGCTATGGTGCTGGCTACGTGAAGCATCAAGAAGTGATTGATTTTTTTGAGGCGGTTGTTAGGGCTTTCCGACGATACCCCACCTTTGACATCTTGGCATCGTAAGTTCGACTGGTGGCATATTCAGCATCGTATGATTTCTTGGCCAGATATGGAATTCTCCCTTCCAACAAAACTTCCTATACTCTTGCTCAATTGCAGGGTGCCATCCAAAGCCAAACAGGTTCGATTCCTTACTTTGGATGCATATCCAATGGGACAGTCCTGACTGAGGTGTGGTATTTTAATCATGTGTACGGGACGGTGAGATCATGACTCTGAAAGATACTCTGAGAGGGATTGAGTCTAGCATGACAGGAACAATATGGGATATACAAGCCGATGAACTCGACCGCCGAATCGTCCTGTTCCGTGGAAGATCCCATATGGTACAATGAACGTGCGGCCGGATCTGAGCGTAAAGTCGAGTAGATTGTAGCATTACATTAGGCGCGCTGCCACACGTGATCGACGCGTCTCGCGTAAGGGCGCAAATAATATCCCACATGACAACATAGTGTTTGTGTTCAATTCTGTCTGAGACCTCGTTTTGGCCTGGCTCGATGACAGTTACTCTCGATCTCAACACATCCAGTGCGGATCCTCATGTTCGACGCTCATTGACCGACATATCCTTCTCTGTCGCCAAGTGCAAGAAAATCGTTGTGGTTACGGGTGCTGGCATTTCTTGCTCCTGTGGGATACCGGTAAATTTTCGTCCTCCAACTCCAGGTGGTACTCATCGAGCCGCTTAGGACTTCCGGTCCTCTGATGGATTATATGCACTGGTAAAGCAACAATATCCAGACATCGTCCTTAAAGGCCGTGATCTGTTTGAAGCCTCACTCTTTCGGGACCCCAAGTCCACTGCCATATTCTACACATTTATTTCCCGGCTCAAACAATCGATCGATTCTGCATCACCCTCGCCTACACATCGTTTCATAAAGACCCTGGATGCAAAGGGGAAGCTACTGCGTTCCTATACGCAGAATATAGATGGCTTTGAAGAGCAAGCTGGTCTTCTCGGAAGCTCTAGCGAAGATGCGAAAATCGACGGCAAGGGTAAACAGAGAGTGAGAATGAGGGATGTGAGGAATATTCAATTGCATGGCGACATCCACCGAGTGCGCTGTACAGCTTGCTCGGCAGAATATCCATGTACTCAAGAACATATGAAATACTTTAGTGAAGGGTTGTCTCCGTCTTGTTCCGATTGTCTGATGCGTTGTAAGTTGTTTTCCCTTGATGTTACCCTCATTCCTGAGATGGTCTGCAAAGCGAATGCCCGTGCCGCACGTTCTGCTCGCCCTATTAAAGTTGGATCACTGCGACCTGCAATCGTATTGTATGGCGAGCCTCACCCACTGGGAGATGAAATCGGCAATATGCAAATGAGCGATATTGCACGAAAACCCGACATGTTGATCATCATGGGTACTTCCTTGAAGGTTCATGGACTAAAGAAGCTGGTAAAGGACTTTGCCCGCACGGTTCACGACTCTGTACCATCGAATGATGCCACCACTTCCCGGGGGAAGAAATGGGCAGGAAAGGTGATCTTTGTGAACAAGACTCCCCCTGCGGCGGAATGGTCAAACATCATTGATTATCATGTTGCGTGTGAGACGGACGAGTGGACAGCAAGAGTAATTAGTGATTGGAAGAAGATGAAGCCTGCAGACTGGGAAGTCCAACAGACTCTTGTTGCGTCAGATGGTGAAGTCACCATGAGCTCACCGCTCAAAGTTGCCAAGGACGCTCGTACACTTTTAAAGGGCAAGCGAAAAGGTTTGTCGCACACAACCTACTCAACTTCGTCTTTGGGTAACATACATGCGCTATCTATAGGCAAACCAGCGACAGCTGAAAACAAGCAACCATGTTCGAAAGATCCAATTCCAACCAAATCAGACATTTCAAGAAAATTGGCAGTGCCGTCGTCGCCTGGGAAACGGCGACGACGGATTGAGCATTACAGCGATTTGGAGGCCAGCCCCTCCAAAAGACGGACATGCACTGTCAAGAGGACGCTGTTGGCTGATTCGGACAGGAAAACGCTCTTTACTGAGACTACAAACCTGCACGACTGACTGTCATACTCTCTAAGCTAAATCACTCTTATATTATTAGTTCTCTAGCATTATGTATATATTGTACAATCATCGACACTGGTTCAAATTTTTCATCCTGAAGGATCACTCTTAATCACTGATCAATTCCGATACGCTCCAGTCCTCGAAACTGCCGTCCGGCAAGTAGCGTCTTATGATGAGGGGTATTTTTCGTTGAGATAACTCTTTGATAGCAATTTGTAATGCATCTGTTTCTCCGTCTAATGGGACGAGAACGGGTGCATTCATACTAGTGGCCCTGAATTTATCCGAACTCTTTGAATAAATGTCGACGTACCTTATCTGCAGCGCTCTGGTACCTAGGATACGTGCACGTTCGTACTTGGTAAGATAAGGCGTTGTTATTCTGACTTTGTTCGGCTGTCGTTCACCAGATAGGCCCGCTCCCGCTGGTGCCTCCAAGCCATTACCCATTTCTTGGTCTTGATCCACCGTCTGAGCGCCGTTTGTTTCAGCGGGCGCAGTTTCCCCCTCAGCTCCTTCTTCTGCGGCTTCGCCCTCCTGTCCCAGAAGATCATAATTTTCGTCCTAATCCTGCATATAGAAGTTCTACTACGTTGGTTGGAGGAGGCTACTTACGAAGGCGCTATCGCCGAAACTTATAGTGAATTTTGGTATCGGGATGTTTAATACGAGACATGGGCACGCACCTTGGACCTCCATAGTTATATTCATCACCAACTCCATCACCGCCGTAGCCGTCGTCAGACATTTCGACTGGGACAGACCTTTGAAAAAGTGTGACTAATTGTCACACCTGCTGCAAACATTTGCAACTCAACTAACAAACTCAACTTTTTTTTTTTTTTTTTTTTTTTTGCATATAAAATTTGTATTAGGGTGTATAGACTACGAAAATTACGCTACGTAGAACTATAACAATCAGCGGCGGAGACATGGTGTTCCGCGAGTGTACAGCTGAGCGTTGTCTAGCTAGTGTGTGAGAGGTGTCTGCTCGTGGCATAAACCTAAGGGCTAGAAACTAGTCCGCGAAGAGGGGGCGAAAGCCGCCTTGTTGCTGTGAGTGAGCCCTTGGCTCGCTTGCTTCAATGTCTTCGAAAGTAGCTGCGCTCCGATTTTCTTTCAGAAAAGCAATGAGCCCTATATAATTGTTATCTCTACGTAAAAAGGAGAAGAAGGAAGGAAAAAGTCCCCTGTAATTGGGGCACCTACACATGATGTGCTCCCGGGTCAGATGTGTGCCGTCTCCGCAGAAAAGGCAGGTCCGCGGTGCCTCTGGAAAAAATCGTTGACGAAAGTCTGCTGAGGGCATATGGCCCGTAGTAATACGTGTAAATCTGGCAAAGAGTGTCGGGGAGTCATCGCATGCTGTGATGAAACGTTTACGCCGTGGGGCCATCGTTGGTGTAATGACTTTTCTGTTGTCCCGTAGGCGGAGGAGGTTATGTCCTCTCGTCTTCTGCGATAGCCATGCGAGCCGCCAAAAGGATGACGCTGTGCGCCGAAATTTTCTGTGTGCATCCGCCCGCGAAAGGAAAGGCTGAACGTCTGGGCCCTGATAGTTTGTGACCAAAGCGTCCGCTCGCTCATTTTCCTGAATTCCAACATGGCTTGGACACCATGAGACAATGAGTTTACGTGTATCATCCTCCTCCAACCAGAGTCGTATAGCGCGCGTGAATCGAATGGCAATATGTTGTCCATCTGCTACGTCTGTATGAAAGACTCCTTTTGCCGCTGCCTCGTTGTCAACTAGGAGGATGACTGTACCCTGTGTGCCCGTCGCCAGGAGGTGAGAGGCCAGTAACTCCAGGGCCTGCGTCTCGGCCGCATAGGATGACCCAGCTGGGACTCTGTGCGCTTCTGAGTGTGTCGGGGTAACGAAACCTGCCACAGCGACTGCGTTTCTAAGAGAGCCGTCTGTGGCGGTGATCGTGATTGTCGGGTCAAGTCGCCATTCGGCAAGCGTCGATTTGAAGTCATCTAGCCAAGCCTTGAATAGAGACTCGGAGGTCTTCGGAGGGTGGGCAAAGTGTCGGAAACTGACTCTGTCGGCATGGAGGTCCAAAAGTCGGCATCCGCGTTCGTTTTCCCCATGAGTGGGGGTGAAGGGTTCGTCGATAGTACGAGCTATCCCAGCCAGGGTGGGCAAAGGATTGTCCGGTGCGCGTGTCCGTCGATAGTGTTGGCGGCGTCTTCTAGCATCGTGGACTGGGAGGACTGTGAATGGGGCAATGACCTTGATCGGGTGGGAGTCGGCCAATGTGCACATGCGCGTGGCCACTCGTCTTAGTAGGAGGTCGCAGTATATCATGACCGGAGGGACCCCGAGTAGGAATTCTAACAAACTCAACTGACACCTGCATATCGCACGAACGAGAGGACAGCGATCTACCTACGGTGGTTTTTCAATACGAAAATTTACAAGCATCTTGATTGACGATAAGAAAATTGCACAAGCAGTGTCGATGGCTTATCCAGATTCGGTTCCGGTAAATCTGGAGCAAACACCCGAAATCTCCGGAAAGGGCTTAAGGATTCTTTGGAATGTGGAAAGTCATAAATCACGCGCAAGAGAATAAGAAGCTCTCTATGAATTGCTTTTGGAATGTGTTCTTAATAGAGTTGATTGGAACCCCATGATAAAGGCATAACGATAAGGACTCGTATCGGGTTCATGAAAGCGAAGGGTGAGATCGTGCATGCCACGATTGGCTTGAAAAGCCAAAAGAAAGAAAGACAATGCTACGTACGCTACAGAAATTGGTAGCATCGTGGACGATTAGCGGTTTGGTTGTTGAAGCCGAATTTGATGCGTGTCCCTGGTCGGTAATTGTCTCCCCAAATCGTGCAAAGATGTGACCAACGACGTCTTTAATCAACAGGTCGAAATACATCACAGGACATGTGCTTCTTTTGACATGACAGCAAATTGGGCAGGAATTTGATGCATGGTATCGATCATCGTCGAACCCGCGGTCTGAAAGTCTGACAGTTCAAGTCCATTGCTTCCAGCCATCTTGTGACGGTGTCGGGCAATGAAAATATGTTAACCCTCCGAGCCCAAGTCTGACGTATGTGACGATCAACGCATAGTTTTTCCATTTCTCAAAAAGAAAAAAAAATACATTGTGACCGGTGTCAGAGTATTAGAGATGCCCAAAGTCTCAAACGTTGCTCTCCTTCATCTCCTTCACATCCACTATACCCAACGTCTAATTGCCATCTCCCGTTCAAAATACAGTATTTTCTAGCTATTCCCTGATGTCATACAGACCTGCTATAACATCGCGTTCCTGGGGCACACGCTTTGATAGTCTACTAGCATCCACACCGATTTCTCCATCTACCCGTGACGCCACTCTTGATTCAGCCGCCACAGATGTCGCAGCTTTAAGCGCTGCCTTTGTGTCCTCTAACGAGCAGAAAACGCCTCACGATGCGAGCATTTTCGTCGGGAGGTGAGTAGTCATGGTTATATGCGCGAGGATGCTCGCTCACCCGAGCCAAGTTTGCCGTGCAATATCGATCAGGCAGAATTGAGTCGCCTGTTATCCGAGCACCTTGGCCGAGCACCAGGAGGTTAGGTGTATCAAGGTTGTGAGAGACTCAAAAGGTGGGATCTGTGCCTTTGTCCAGTGTGAGGTTTGTGGTCTACGAGGAAGGAGTTTTCATCCTGCCAATTGAAATATTTCTGTAGGATGCTTCATCCGCCTCATCTTTGATACGGACTCTCCGCTCCGAACCCCCCTAGGCCTTTTATGGGCCGCATTCTACGTTACGAACCAGCGAGAGCATTCAGAACTCTGTTGATATCGTACAGGTAGCTTTTGCTATTTTGTCCTTGCCCTGTTTGACTTGTTACGTTAGGACTCCTGTTCAGACGCTAGATTCCGATGGAATGGGGGTAAGAAAACAGACAGTGATGCTCGACCTTCCGTATGCTATGCGATTATGGAAAGCAAAAGACAGCAAGTAGGGTGGATTTTTGTGCTCTAAGCATAACATTGATCGATGCGTCGCGATTAAAGATACGTTAACATTGTCTATAATGCAGAGGCAGTGGATATCGAAAAACGTTGTGCCACTGCGTCAATTTCGGATCAGGGCTCAGATGCGCGTTTTTTCATGCATCCGGTAGTCTTCAATTCCGAGGTGACTACCTCCTGTGATCATGGAGTTTTTTTGAATCTATCTCCTTACTCTAGGCCATACGCTCTATTTCACTATTTTTCGGGACCTTGGAAACCTTTGATCGGTTCAAACCTGACGATGCCACTGGACGTGAGTGACAACTCTCTGAGCGAAAGCGTTGACTCGAAGTTCTTAGCACTTACTACCGACGCAAACTGCGCCGAGAGGCTGTTTTTCCCTTTCCCTCACAATGGCGCACGCAACCCTGGCATGGATAATGGCTGTTGGGGAGTCAAATGGAGGCACAGAGACGATTGCGTCAGCGCGTTAATGGTTAGTGCGCGATTTTCTCATTATTCAGGGGCCTCGTAACTCCTCCATAGGCCTTGCGGCGCATTCCTCATCTGACTGTTACATGGGCACATCAACCGCAAAGTCCAATTGACCGATTGGCGATATGCCACACGAAGGAACGAAAGGTAACAGCGGCATCTCCTTGGTCTCGAACTTGCGAGCGTGCCATAGGGCCAAATCCTGAAGGGTTATCAAGCTCGCCTATTTCATGTATTGTCGGTGGCGCCGAAAGTGCAATGTCATCTCCAACCAGGAGCGACGAGCCTGTCGAATTCGGCTATTCACGATCTATCCATCAGAAAGCATCTTTTGATTATGACATAGAGCAGGACGTAGACGCCATTCATAAAGTAGAGGGAATGAAACTGAACTGGTCCGATGAGGACTTTGAACCTTCGACAAATATAGATACGGCTGACTGGGCAACCTGGAAAGAGCAGGAAATCAACTCACCTATAGATCGAAAAAAGTATTTGGGCGTATCAATTATTTTTCGAAACATAAAACTCATTTCCATTCCAGAACTACGATTGGAAGAGAGGATCAACTTGATATCGCTTCAACTCCTGGCTTAGGAATGTCTCCAATCACCCCCAAAAGCTTTGGAAGTGGATTTCCCAGCACCCCAACAGATTTAAGTGGAGAATTATCTGGATTACCTGACGACCCCAAGTTGAATCGCGATGATCACTGCAGGAATGTAATCAAGGGGAAATCGGTCGATCCGACTACGTTGTTCGTAGGTGGCCTCGAGATGTTTGGCCCAGGTGCGTGGGATGAGGGAAAAGTGCGCAGATGTTTCGAAAAGTATGGTGCGCTTGAAAATGTAAAATTTGTTCGACCATGTATGCATCGGTTCAATTGTGCCGCTGCTATTGGCTGATCCTTTAATGCAGACAATTCCTGCTCCGCTTTTGCCTTTGTCAAGTTCAAGTCGATAGACGGACCTCCTCAGGCAATTCGAGAAGAGGCATGTTGACCATTGATTAATGTTTTAATCTGCCGTTTAACCAAGTCCGTACCAAAAGCATAATCGCGTCTACGAAGGGAGGGCTATACGTGTCCAATTGCGAGAATGCAATGGCTCTCGAGGCACATGGAAACCACAGCGTGGTCGCGGACGTTACAACGGCTCGTACGCCTATCCTACCAAGCGGTTGGAGCAGACCCCCTTTGCGGGCGCACACCATCAAGATCAACCAGAAGCAGCGTTTGATGCGATGTCTGGGCGACGACAAACGAACATCGACCAACATGGCGTTGACCAGAACACGCGATCCCCGATGATCGTTCAAAACGAAAGTAACATGGGCTCAAATAATCTGGCTCCTCCCTTCCACATAGAATCGGTTCGTGGACATGAAAATGAAGGTTCCCAGACGCAAGAGCCCAATCCTGGATCGGCAAATACGTCCCAAGTTCCTCTACCAATGCCTCCTTTCGCATACCCCGGTTTTGGATACTATCCAGCTCCCTGGTTTCATCCTTACCTGCAACAGGTCCAATATCAATTTCCATACTATGCCGGATACGCGGGGTACATGATACCTCCTCCAATGCTCCGATCTTCACCTCCCTCAACCACAGATGGTAATGCCCCTAATGTTCAAACACCCTGGCTTCCACCGGCTAATACGTTTGGGGTAATCAATCACTTCTTGAAGTTTTTATTATGATTTATGAGAGATCACAGCCATACATGTCCTACCCACCACCTCAGGTTACACGAGCTCAACTTGCGGATGCAAGTACAGCATATGCCATACCGAGCGTCGTTTCAAACGATCAGGCACCTGCAGTTGCGATCCATCAACCTGAGACAAACGAACTCTGTTCATCTGGTATGCAAGCAACCGCTTCCCAGACGAACATTCCTATCTGGCCGCACTACCCATACCCCTATCCAGTACCAGGACCCTTGAATGTCAACGCGAAAGCGTTTGTTCCTCCCTCAGGTATAGGCTGGGTACCCAATACATCGGGTGCCCTAATAGATTCTTCACAAGGACTATCTTCTCAATTCGTCGCAAACGCTCGCCGTCAACCAGGAGTCAAACCCTTTTATGCTGAGGTTGGACGTGCAACGCAGAATTGACAGTAGCAATCAGAAGCAATACTTCTGATTTGATTAAGTTTCACAAAGGTATTCTCCTGCATTGCGGCAGGCACCATTCCATGAATCTCGATTCATTTCGTTGTTCTAGCTTCTTTGATTCATCAGAAATTATCAATTAGTAAAATAGATCGCTGTCTCTCATAATCGCACTTTCTTTGTCTCGCAAACGTCAAAATATATACCATCGTTGAAAGTCTTTCGCACACACGACCAAGTAAGGGATCAATACAATGTATTAGGTATATGCCGTTGCCGTGATGGCAACACAAGAATAATGACAGTGTTCCACAAGATGTACAATGCTTGAAAACGCGGTTACTGTTGTACTGGGGAAGGCTACTAGGACGGTATGCAGTCATCATACATCAATGATTAGACTGTCCCACGGAATGTGAAAGAGTCGAGGGGTCAGTAATGTATAAATATAAGCGGTGTATCGTAGAATGCGTATCGCGTTCTTGACAAGTTAGTTTCAGTATCACAAAGCATACGAGGTCATAAAAGGGCGTGACGATTCGTACAGGTGGCATTGTGGATTATGCTGAAGGGGCTTGTGGGGATGTTCAGTGCTTGTCTCCGTATGTCCATGATAGCTGAACGCTGCCTACGCCATTGATGTATACTTTGGCGCGTAGCCTGCACACCTGAGGCATTTCGAGTCAGTCGAATAAAAGTCGGATGATTTTGGCATGCTTACCGTTTCTGCAACGTCTGCGCGGCGAAAGTGGATGTGCAGATCGTTGTTTGGCATTCTCGTGATTTGACTCACTTCGCCAAAGTTCTGCGATGGAGCGTCAGGCAGAGCTGGGACAGAGTTGAATGGGTCTTACCTCGCACCATTGCTTGAGGCTTTCAAACTTGCGGACCTCGTTGGGTTTGATTCCGCTTACGACGAGGCGGCGCTTTTTCTTGTGACGCCTGGCCAAGGACGGGAAACGGACTAGAGAGAGACGGCTTCCGGAGGAGTAGGCAATCTGCGGTCGCGTAGAGGTTTCTGGGGCTGGTGGGAGTGATGGTTCGCTCTCCTCGTCTATTTCATCCAACTCTTCATCAAAAGCTGGAGCATAGGGTCTAAGGGTTGCAGCAGAATTTCGGGGACGTTGTGAGCCAGGCAAATATGACATTGATTGGGGTGAGTCGCTTGGGGAAGGAACGGATGTCTGGGTGGTCTGACTTTGTGACCATAAAGAACTGGAGGACGCAATATGCGATTTTGAAGGGTCTCCACGGAGACGGAAGGTGTCTATCAGCGATAGCTTGGAGAAGATGTGTCCTAGATCATTATCACTGCCCCCAGTCAGAATGGTGTCTGCTGAGGAGACGCTAGGTCGTGGAGGAGTGTAGGAAGGTTCATTTTGGGGAGTTGGAGCTGAAACTTGGGAAGACATGGACGGAGTAGAAAAATGGCCGAGAACGTTCGGCTTCCATCTAGAGGACACGGTTGCAATAGAGCTTCTGGGCGATGCGCAGGCGGCCACGCCCTGCACAGTAGACAGACTGGAGGAACGACCGTGGTGTGAGTGGGGGGAATCTCCACTCGAGGCTGAGCTTGCAGCCGGGCGCGAATTTTTAGTAAGGAAGGACAGACGGGAAGAAGAGCGGGACGAATTATGGGTGGGGGAAGAGGGCTGTACGGACGTATTTGGACGGAAGGGCAGGTTAAAGTTGCGGAAGGACGCGGCTCTATGAAGAAGTTTGGAGGGGTGGCCAGAAGCGGAGGACGGCGGAGAGTCGGGGATGTCGTCGTCCTGGACAAAGTCGTAACTATGAACGCTTGGCTCGTCTGGATAAAGATAGGTGTCGACGGCGGATGCGGCCATTTCTGGGGGCACGGAGGGGATGAAATTTTGGTCGCGTATCCACTTGTCCAGCAGAGTGGGGGGAGAGCGAGGGCGGTGGATGAGAGGGGATACGTGGAACGGGTCTTCGTCTGCGGTCGTGTAGGGCGTGTCGAGCATGGCGGTGTGGGAGATGCGGTGAAGAGCTACTTGTATCCTCCGCACAATCCTTACGCCGCCCGCCATTGTCCCTGCAGCCCTGACACAACCCGTCCCATCTCCCGCCCGCTCCCTGTTCCTGCGTATCTCTCTACTAGCCCAGGTCCTCCCCCGCCGTCTAGCACCGTTCCTAGCTCGGTGTCGACCGGCAGTCGCCCAAGAAACACAAGCCCCTCCCTTTCCGCCAAACCCGCGCCTCCTCCCGTTGAAAACAGGTTACTGACCTCCCCGCAGCACGGACACACATACCCGCTCATGTTTTCAACCAGCCCCAGCACACGCAAATTCACCGCCCGTGTAAATGATATGCACTTCATCACGTCCATCAGTGCCACCGCTTGCGGCGTCGTCACTATGATGCACGATAGGCGATGCTGCAGCGGCGCCAGGTGCTCCAACAGTGATATGTGCTCATCCGATGTCCCTATGTAGTACGTCAGGATCCTCTCGTTGACGGATGCAATATGCATACCCGGCGGTGTGTCGATGACGAGATAGTCTAGTTCACCCCATCGCACATCGCTCAGGAACTGTCTGATCATCGCATTTTTCTTCGGACCTCGCCAGACGACCGAGTCGCCTTTGCCCTTGAGCAGAAACCCCATACTCATGCAGGACAGCCTCGCTGCTGGGCCATCTGCATACACCGGAACCCAGCCATCACTACTCTGGTGCACGCCGAGCCCATCGACCCCGAGCATTCGCGGGATCGATGGCCCCGTGAGATCCACGTCTAGAATCCCAATCTTGGCATCCGGCTCAGAGGCATAGAGACAGAGTGCTAGCTGTGTCGATACGGATGATTTACCAACTCCGCCCTTGCCGGATAAAACTATGATGATCTTCTTCACAGCCGCTAGACGTCTTGCAACAGGCGACTGTTGTTCGGCCATGGCAGTAGCAGAAGATAAGATGACGAATTTAAGGTGATGAGTAATCAGATTACGCTACGTGGCAAGTTACTTTTACACCTTGAATAGCTCCGGTTTCATGTTCTAACGCAACTGGTATCAGTCGAAGCACTCTCTACAACGGCTGTTCTCACCTTTCTACACAGCCGCGCCACCAGTCCTGCTAGCTGTATCAGGGTTCCAACGCCTTCTAATATCCGCATATGCGTGAAGCCAACCTCCTTCAAAGGCTTCAGCTCTCAATCTTTGCCAGCAACACTTCACACACCTTGATATACTCGAGCTTTGTGTACTCTGGCATCCTAAAAACCCGGTCAGGCCCATAACTTGTAGACTGAGTAACTTACTCGTCGTATGTTTTCACCACTCTGAAAAAGGTCACTACAATGTCAACCGCACTGTAACCTTGGTCCCACAATTCGTCTAGCTTTTCCATCGCGCCCTCGATGTCACCCTTTGTACAACAGCCGATGACAGCCCGTACGGTCAAAGGGTGTGGTTGATCACAGACTTTGAATACATTGTCCGCAGATACAAAACCAAATCCTGAATACGTAGATTGCAAATTGTTGATGGCCTGCCGCATATCGCCTTCTGAGGTGAAAATGAGCGCGGTCAACCCGTCGTCATTATATGACACCTGCGGGACTGGTAAGGACCAATCCGCTGCATGACACTAAGGAGACCAACCTTTTCCATCTCGCAGATTTCTAGCAGCCGCTTCAAGACTTCTTGGTCCTTCAGTTTTGCATATCTCAGAATGGCACATCTACTTTGGATTGGTTCAATGATCTTGTTGCTCATATTGCATGCGAGACAGAACCGCGTCGTATTTGAGTAAATTTCCATAGTTCGCCGTAGCGCTTGTTGAGCTCCTGGTGTCATGCTACAAGGAACAGGTAAGTATCGGATGGAACAAATATAATATGTAAAATAATACCTGTCGGCTTCATCAAGAATAACAATCTTGTGTCGGCCTGGGGGCAGAGTAACCTTTTTCTGAGCAAAGGTCTTAATTTTGTTGCGAACTACATCTATTCCTCTGTGCGTCTTTTAATTGATATGAGACATGAATTAGCCAGCCCGTACCTGTCATCCGATGCATTCAATTCTAGAACAGCCTCTTTATAGGCATCGCCAAGTAGCTGATGAGCGAGACAATGTATGCTTGTGGTCTTTCCAATGCCCTGGCATGCCCTAGAACTGCGTCAACAACAGTAAATTTAGGAAATAACGGGACACCACAGAGATGATCATATGGGGACAGTTTCCGCTCTTTGCAATGACTTTTAGGCGGTCAATCGTTTCGGCATTTCCGACGACATCGTCAAGGGTTTTTGGTCTATATTTTTCAACCCTTTCCGCCAGTCAGATCCGCATAATAGCCCGAGGAGGAAAGCGTACCAAGGCAATTCGTAAGCTGCAGCTGGTGCTGGTGTGCTAGGCGATGCCATTTCGAACGCGCGACGCGTCTCGTCACATGTGTGGCGTCACGATTCGATTGCAGATGGCACTGCTTGCCAGACATCTGCCGTTCCATAATATTTTGTGGGTCATTTTGCCCCCGCTTGTTAGCCCCGTCTGACCCCGAAATGGAGCTCAAAGACTATTGAGGTGTCACTCCACGAGCTGTTCGACCGCGGGCAATACCACTCTGCCACCTCCACGTTTAGATTATAAATCCATTTCAGAAAAGGTGGCGCACAAGACAAGAAATGCGCTCAACCGCAAGGCCCCACTTCCAGAAGATGCAGTCTCGGTGGTTTCAAAAGCATATAACGACTACAAGCATATCCTGAATGTCCTCAATTTGAAGCGCAATGCGCGTTCAACACTCGGGGAACGCATTCTCAAATACGCGACATCTGGAGACAGAAAAGCAAAGGAAGATGCCGTGGGGGAGGCCAAGGCCATCAAAGCCGAGATATCTCTTCTCGAGCAGGAACTGAGCCAACTCGAAGACAAAATGCTTTCCCTCGCTTTGACTATTCCAAATGATACACATCCGAATGCACCCGTTGGCCCGGAATCAGCTGCTCGCACATTATCTATGCATGGGCCAGAGCCAATCCCTGCAGATCACAAACGCGATCACTTGGAGATATGCAAGCATTTTGACCTGCTAGACCTGGAGAGCGCTGCGACCGTCACCGGTTCTTCTTGGTATTATTTGATGAATGAAGCTGCGTTGTTAGAGACAGCCCTAACCAATTACGCCACATCAGTTGCGATAGAGCACGGCTTCACACCAGTGATAACACCAGACGTCGTTCGCGACGATATAGCGAGACGTTGTGGATTTCAACCCCGCGATAGTTCTGATCCTCCTGTATCACAAATGTACCACCTAGAACGCCACGCGTCTGCATCTCCCCAGCTTGTCCTCTCTGGTACATCTGAGATACCCCTCGCTGGCATGTTTGCAAACAAAATCTACGATGCGGCTACCCTACCGCGCAAATTGGTAGGGCTGGGCCACGCATTCCGCGCTGAAGCAGGTGCTAGAGGTGCTGAAACGAGGGGCCTCTATCGCGTTCATCAGTTCACAAAGGTAGAGCTCTTCGCCGCCACGACGGAAGAGGCTAGCGAGGCCATGATGGAAGAGATGCTCGAACTGCAAAAACAGGATCCTTCTGGGACTGAACGTGCCTTTCCGGTGAATGTCTCTTCTTTCCTGTACATGCCGCGGTAATGATAACCCATGTAGGGTTCTCGACATGCCCTCTGAGGAACTAGGTGCCAGCGCATATCGCAAGTATGACATCGAAGCGTGGATGCCAGGCCGAGGGAGCTGGGGCGAGGTGTCCTCTCTTTCCAACTGCACAGATTTTCAGGCTAGGCGGTTGCACGTTCGATATAGGCCTAGTAAGTCACGCCCGCCAATGGATTCGACAGCATCGGGATCCCCTTCACTCCCTTTTGCTCATACTCTGAATGGTACCGCTGCTGCTATACCAAGGCTTATCGTTGCTCTCCTCGAAAACGGCGTATTTTTTGACAAGGGTGGGACACCTGCGGGCTTGTTGCTTCCAGCCACCCTCCGGCGCTTTTGGTTGAATTTTGGTCACGTTAGAAATATCATTCATTGGGAATCATGATCCAAGATATCGCATTACACGAGAGACTGTTAGAATTGTCTGTTTCTAAATCCTACTATCCCGCAGGGGAATATATGTATACATATTAGGTATCAGTGCTTATGCATTTGCTAGTGCAATGGAACAGCACGTTCGTCCGCAAAAGGATCTGCGAAAGGATCATCCTCCTGCAATGCGACAGATGCTCGTGGTTTATTATTTGCATAAATGGCATCGTTGGACACGTCAACGTCTTTTTGTTGTGCCGAATGTCTTTCCGCACCAGGTGCTTCCTCGTCAGAGTTGTAATCACTAAAGTCGGAGAGAGATCCTCGTCTGTTGTTATAATCATTGTCGGATAGATTTGAAGGTTTGATCGGTGCTGGGAGTCTGCTTGAAGACGCACCTAAAGGACCAAAACTGAGGTCCTGTAGGTCGGGATGCACTATTGTTTCCTGAGAGTGCATAGATACGTGCAGAGATTCATGCTCGTTGTCCATCGGTGCGTTAATCCGAGTGACCGCAAGATCGTGGGCTATCTTCTTTATATCATCCGGTGTATCCCCGGTCCCTTTGGTCAAATTCTCGTACATCTGTAAGGCTGAGACAATCCGATCGTTGGTTTCGATCAAGGCTCCTATCAGGTCTTCATCTTCAACAAGCTATTTATAATTCGTAAAGCGGTGTCAGTGTCATCGCCGTGAATGGGTATGCTTACCTGAATGTAGCGAACTAAGGATTTCCTAGATTGTGTTGCTTTGGCTAGACATTCTTTTACTCGCTCGTTATCTCGTATGCTCTCGGTCTGCGTATTCACTAGCTAATGCGGATATTAGACTGATTTTAGTGACCCTGTTGACAGAACGAACCGTGATTGCATTGGCAAGATTACTTGATGCCTGCGAGGCTTCAGCAATGGCGGAAAGCACGTTGGGCCTTTCCTTAAAACAAGGTCAAGTGATCAACACGCTTCCGGACATGAACACACTGAAGTTACCCTCTCAAGATTGAAAGGAACGCGCTTGCGCCTTCCATCCTTCTCTTTCTTTCGTCGTTCTTCTTGTTCCAATTTTTCTTTCCTCTTTGCATCTACCTTGGCCTTTTTCTTTTCCTCTTTAGCAGCATCGGGGGCAATGAAATGTGCGAGCTCTGCCGGAGTCCTACTGTCACCCTTACTCTGTCCGTAAAGGCCTGCGAATACCGACATCGAAGGGTCCGTTTGATACTGATTTTTCCATGACGCAAGGACAAGGAGCAGCTTCTTTTTCACTCTCTTGTCCGTATGGGGATCAGAATTCAATTGTCTGAACGTGTCGATAATCTGGTCATCCAACAAGGCCGCTTCATGGCAACTAAATATGGCGCGGAACCAATTGGAGCAGTCCGGGCTTACCGTGGAATTTTGGACCGGCGTTCTCCACGAGCGCCTTGAGAATCTGCAACATGGTCAGGACCCATTTCTACTGGACACCGAACCAACGCACGACGAGAGCGCGATACTGCTGATGTGGTTGACCATGCTTCAACTTCTTGCGCAGCGCACGTGCGGCCTCTGCAGGGCTGGTGACTAGGGTTCAACGGAGGTATTAGAATGAGCAAGGGACATACCCGGATGCCTGGAGAGTGATTGCGTCAACAAGTTCTGGAATGCTGGTGATCTGTCAGGAACTGTACAAGGACGCGGGAAATGAAGGCACATTACCCGTCGTATGCTTCTTCTGTGATCTTGTTGGATGTAAGAATATCTATCCAGTCTGTGACAGACGACTGAGCAGATCAGATGGGAAGATGGAAGAAATGAGCAGAACTGACATGAGGTTTTTCAAAGCCCAAGGCCTGGCGTGCAAAGCTGAGAGCAGACATGGCTGGGAGCAAGCAGAGTTTATCACGATCTGACATCACGTGCACGCCGAATTGACCGTACATATCAGCTCCCTTCTCCGCTCCCTACAACGCCTCCATTTTCTCCCCCTGGCACCCTCGTCGGTCTCATCGCAGCCATCGACTGCGGCGCAAATGACATCGGCGATTCAAGATACATGCGGATCAGGATCGACTCGAGCGCAGCAACGCTGACACTGGGGTATTCAAACGTCCGCGCATTCTCCCGCACCGAATGGAACAGAGTTGTCATATTTTCCCATCGGTCGTGCGGCAGGTTGTGTGTCTGGACATAGCTCTGTGCAGCCATTGGGTTCGAATAGACATATGCGGTCGAAGGCGCCTGTTGGTACGAATTCTGCGTCGCAGTTGGCGATACCATAGTTGCGGCTGTCGTGGGCGTGGCCTGGGGCTGGGATTGGATCGCAACCTGCGGTACTACGCTTTGATTTGTCGTGTTCGTCTCCGCTTCGGCTGAGGGAGATTGCGGAATAGGGGATTGGATATGATCATTCGGTACAGTTGTGGACCTTGTACGGCGTTCTTTTTCTTGCAAGGCAGCGGCCTTCCTGCCTTTACGGGTGAAGGGCAGGTTTGCAGGGCCCACGGGATGGGAGTGGTGTGACACGTCTAAGTGACACATGGTTAGATCAGGAAGTAATTATGACGAAAACGGAACTGACAGCAAGCGCGGACTTGTTCATGCGTCAAAGTATGTTTTGTAGCTGATCGACGCGGGGCACCCAATCCCTTCAAGCTACACTCATCCTTACCCGCACCCGCTTCCACTTGATCATCCACGCACCTTTCGACTGGGCACTTTGCGTACTCTCTCAGGATGTTTCTTGATGTATTTCTTCCTGCCACTCCGAGAGTGCCTTGCACAGACTAGTTTGGTATGATCCTTAAAACGGGGTGGAACGGCTTTGCTGCCATGCGTGTCCCCCTTTTGGCATGGGATTACTTCCTTATCTAAGCTACAAAGAAACTACGTGCCTTTACAAATTCGACCATCTGGCGTTCCTCTTCTGCGGCACGCCATTCTTGGAATGCGGCAAGATTAGCGAAGATGAGGGTGTACCCATCATCGGAATCGCCAGAGCCATATGGCTGTTTTGGGTGAGAAGTGGGGGATGGAAGGGATTTGTTGGGATCCTCCTGGATCTGAGGCTGATACAGAGCAGGCTGGGATTGAGACAAGGCCAGGCGGAAATGCTGAAAGCTCATAACTTCCGTCCGCAATCAGGATCAATTCTGCCTTTTCGCCACGATATTCGTCACATATGGTCACAGTTTCTGTCACATCCGCCCAAAATGACCTCCTCCCTGCGCAATTCCATCCACAGGCCCACCCACAAAGAACGCTCACAGCTCGCCCATCGTCGCAAGTATGGCATTCTCGAGAAGCACTCGGACTATGTCAAGCGTGCACGCGACTACCACTCAAAGCAGGACCGTCTCGCACGCCTCAGGCAAAAGGCCGCAGAAAGGAACAAAGATGAATTCTACTTTGCCATGGTCAACGAGAAGACCAAGGTAAGGTCAGGCAATAAGAATAAGTAGTCCATATAATATGAATACACTGCAGGGAGGTGTGCATGTAAAGGGAAGAGGCAATGCCGCACTCTCCACCGACATCGTCAAGGTCCTCAAGACCCAGGATGAGAACTATGTTCGCACCATGAGGATGGCAAATCTCAAAGTAATTGCTCTTCCTCGATGTATGCCTCTCTTGATGCCATCTTGGCCTGCTAGAAAATCGACAGCTTGAAGAGACAGTTAATGGAAATGGTCGACCTGATAAAGACAGACATCTCTCGAGACAGTGACGACGACGAACCACTGGATTCTCGACAAGTCCAATTGCTCCGCGAGGCTGGGATTTTACCCTCACTTCGGAAACGAAAAAGTCCAAACCATATTGTATTTGTAGATAACGATGAAGAAGGTTTGTTTCGCTATCACAGCGAGGATTAGATTTAACCATTATTCGCATAGCGCAAAAGCTTGCGAGCAGAACCGATCATGTTCCATCGCAAGTCGAGCAAGCAGAGACGTTACAGCAGAACGTCGATCTTGGTTGGAAGATACCAACCAAGGAAAATCGCAGAAAGAAGACGAAAAAAGCTTTGACATCAAAATCCGACCATATGGATGAAGAAGATAATAACGAGCAAGATCGGGAAGATAAATCGCATCGTGGACGGACTCGTCTTTTGAAGGAGCTTTCAGCACGGCTCGTCAGAGATACACAGCTGCGTTACGCGCAACGAGAGTTTGAAATGCAACGGTTGATGATGGGCAAAGGAGCACGCAAAAAGATTAGCGCTGCAGAGAAAGTAGAAGGGGACGACGAGGAGGACGAGGACGAGGACGAGATTGATGCCCGCAAAGGTAAACGAACTCAAAGAATGCATAAAGTGGATGAAACACTGTACAAGCCGAGAGT
This sequence comes from Amanita exitialis, assembly GCA_023014455.1. NCBI lineage: Eukaryota > Fungi > Basidiomycota > Agaricomycetes > Agaricales > Amanitaceae > Amanita > Amanita exitialis. The sequence goes on from JAEBUR010000002.1 coordinate 1,111,698, forward strand.
TTACAAATGGAAGTTGGAGAGAAAACGTTAAAATGGTCCTATTTGTCCCATTAGTCTGTGCCAGCACTTGGTATACCATATCTATAGGGCAATCCATGCCCCAACCACAATGCTAGGCATAACCATTGTCAGTGTGAAGGCTAATTCTCTCCACACGAGGTAGTTTGAGCGCACGCCATTTGAGCTACCCTGCGGACTAGTGGGCGACGTGGGTAACGGAGTAGCAACCGGGGTAGTCGCACTATAGTCGACACCGTTGAGATTGGCGGCAACCTGGAAGACGGAGCCACCTCCGAATTCATAAAACTGTCAAAAGCTCGTTACACAGCGTGCCGGACGATGGTCACGCGACGTACGTCGACAAGCATAAAGTTGGGTGCTCTGCCTTGCTGTACGATGCAGGTACTCACCTGCGCTCCAAGCGAGCCTGGTCCGCTGGCGGCATTGGTCACATTTAATTGTGATACGTCAGGAACGTCCTGATTAAGCAACAATGAATCCAGAAAATGATTGATGAGGTACATCTGTGTCGCCGGCGTATCGCCATGTGTTCGGTTGATATTGCAGTCGAACGTGGGATTGGTCACGTCGTAAGCGGTTTCCCAAATTTGGGTAAATTCTGAGTCGAAAAGGTGAAAATGACTGAACATCAGGACATGGAAGGCGTACCATCGAGCAGATAGGGGACGCTGACATTGGCGCCATTATCGAGGAAGGTCACTAAGCGTTTCCCGGAGTCGATCATTGAGCCGAGAGTGGGCCAACCTGACGCCGGAAGGGGAGTGGACTGCGGGAGGAATGACATCGCATCCAAACCCACAGCCTTGAACACAGTGTCATATTGTGACGGACTGAGGTCATCGCTGTTGACGATGAGGAGAGTGAGAACTGGCGATCTGAATCAGGCCACGTAGTGAAGAGGAAACATGGGTATTATGTACCTTCATTGGGATTTGCATCCAGCCAAGCTTTCACTAGGGCAGTAATGTCATATATGACGTTTAGCGAACGGAAGATACAGTACCTGCCGTAAGGTAGCCCTGAAGACTCCCACCATTCTCAAGGGTCTATTGAGGCATTGATAGGCAAAATAGGCGTTTGATCAAAACTACTTCTTACACATGATGTATGGCAAAGGAAGATTTGGTCGTTTTGCAAATGGGTCTGCATCTGAAGCATGCGGATGCCATCGCGCAATTGTCGGGTGACTGTCGCAGCAGATTCAAGGCCATGTCAAGTCGGGCGTGTCGGGCGACATACCGTTTTGGTCTTGATTCGCAGCCACTAATAGACTGTCAGGGTTGGCTAGCGGTGCGAAACACGGTACGCACGCTGTGTTATGGGAGCGATTGCGTAAGAATCGTGGGCACCGACAAACGACACGTTGCCGTAGCTCCGGTTGCACAGTTCGGCATGTCCGTTGCAAATGGTCGCACGGGCGGCGACGACGTGAGAATGCGACAAGGCAAAGATAGCCGAGAATATCAAAATGCTAGCGACCTGCGCGAGCATGCGATGAATGTACATTGTAAGAGGAAGCGATGGAAGAATCCGCCGCCGAGGGCCTTTATATGGCAGTGACCGCAGTTCCTTCTTCCTCATGGCCCCAATAGTTCTCATCACTGGTTGCACGCGAGGTGGTATCGGCCATGCCATGTATGCCATGCCCTTCCAGTATTCAATTTTGCTGATTGCCTTTTAGGTGTGAGGCGTTCGCCGCACGGGGCTGCACAGTAATCGCCACTTCTCGTAATGTATCGACTATCGGGGATTTTCAGGACGAAACCAATATCAGAAAGCTCGCGCTAGATATTACGAACGATGAACAGGTTCAGAAAGTCGTACAACATGTCGTTGAACAAGAAGGAAGAATTGACATCTTGGTCAACAATGCAGGCATGATATCACCAGGTGAATCCGCCACGTCGCAATCGAATGGGGCTACTAATAACATCGGTAGGCGCCTTAATTGACAGTGACATTGAGCAGATCAAAAAAACATTTGACACCAATGTATTTGGCATGTGGCGGATGGCAAAGGCTGTCATTCCTGAAATGGCCAAGAGGCGTACCGGGCTCATTGTGAACATCGGTTCCATTGTTGCCGACATGTAGGTCCTCCCAAGTGACACGCAATACATCTTAAATATTTTTTCAGACCGACGCCATGGAATGGCATATATTGCTCCACCAAGGCAGCTACACATTCTCTCAGTGAAGTGATGAATATGGAATGCAGGCCTTTTGGAATTTCCGTCATGCTCGTTGCACCCGGCTCAGTAAAGTCAAATATAGCCAACAATGCAGAAGCACAATACACACAACCACCCGATTCACTGTACAAGGCATTCCTTCCGAACATCATGAAGCGCATACGTGTGAGCCAAGGACCCAACTCCATGCCGACAGACAAGTTTGCGAATGAGGTTGTCTCAAATGTATTGAAGAAGAATCCTTCGTCTTATATGACGGCCGGAGGATTTACGACGTTGGCTGCGATATTGAAATGGCTCCCAAGGGCCCTGCTGTTGGCATTGGCATGGCGAATGTATTCATGAGGCCCTGTACTGTAAACAAGTAGCGTGGCATGTAGTGATCACTCTAGCACAGCCACCGTGAGGCTGATGTCCAAATACCCCGATCATCTATCTGCGAACCCAACGCCGACCAAGGGCGGGCGAGGACCCAAGTCGTGGGCGCGCCGCGAGTCATCCGGCGTCTTTTCGCTGTTCCAGGCGTCGCAGGTGCAACAGTTCAAGGAGGCGTTTCAGCTTATCGATCATGACAAGGATGGCTGGGTTAGCGAGGGTGACTTGAGGGAGATCTTTTCAAGCCTCGGTAAGCTATACGGCAAGACCGTGTACGCGGGGGGACTAAACGAGGCAGGAATAACGCCGTCGAGACGGATGCTGGACGAATTGCTGAGCACGCGTCCAGGCACACATGGGCGATCGGAAGACGCATCCGGCGAACGAGGAGTCAACTTTACGATGTTTCTGACGATGATGGGAGAACGGTTGTTCGAATTCGATACAGAGGCTGAGCTTCTTGAAGCATTCGAGTCATTCGACGAGAACGACACGGGGGTTGTGAATGTGGAGGAGATGAGGAAGTGGCTAAGCGAGGTGGGAGAGCGGATGGATCAGCGAGAGGTGAGTATATGCGCGTTTCGGAGCGGGGAGCTAAGTGGGGACAAGATGGACAAGTTGCTGAAGGGGCCGTTCAGCGACCGACAGGGCCAGTTCAATTACCGGGAGTGGGTCAAAGTGCTGCGGGTGGACGAGGCGCAGAGCGAGCGTATGTAACGTGTACTTGGCGCCAAGGGGGACCCCGGGAACAGTGGCGGGGGGCAAGGGCGGAGGCTTGGCTCTTGGCGTCTTGGCAAGCTTGGCACTCATGTCTTCCCTTTTATTCTCCACTGCCCTCGTCCCCCTCATGACCGCACCCATCTCTCCCTCGCCCTCCGTCTCTCCCGCTCACGACCCTCCCACTCATTCCTGTCTTTGGGTCGCCTGCCCTGCCTCCTTTGCCGATCCAGAGACCCTCTACAATCATCTCTGCAACGACCATATCGGCCGCAAGAGCACTAACAATCTCTGTTTGACTTGCAAATGGAAGGACTGCGGAACAACCTGTGCCAAGCGCGATCACATTACAAGTCATCTTCGCGGTTCGTCCTCCTCTCCTTCATACTTCTTACCTCTCACCGTCCGCATATTTTCAGTCCATGTCCCTCTGAAGCCCCACATCTGTGATGTATGCGCCTCCTCTAATAGTTTGAACTGCAGTGACCCTTTGCTTAGGTTTGCAAAAAGTCCTTCAAGCGTCCCCAGGATCTCAAGAAACACGAAAAAATTCACACCGAGGAACATCACCAGCAGCACAAGCATTCCAAAGCCATTACAATAGCCGACCCAGTCTATGTCTCCCATGTCCGTGACGATGCGACGTCGCGCAGGCCGTCTGTAGACGGTGACCTCTCAAAATCCATTCCGCGCCACAAGTCGCATTCGTCTTCGCCCGATTGTACGTTGCATTTCTTGTAACACCATACCCCCTTCATACAATGTAGCTGCTTTTCTAGGTATTTTGCCTAACCCTTCCGCTGAACTGAGCCATACCCCCGTCCACACTCAATCTAGTTATCGACTATCCCATCATAACGACGTATACCTGCAGAATCAACATCAGCAGCAGCAACAAGTATCCTCCTTCGATGTCCTTCGCGGACAACGAACAAGGCCATCTGTCCCTACTGGATCCAAAAGGTCACGCGACTACTTCTTTGACATGATGATCACGGACATGAAGAAACGTCGCATTGCCCCGTCCTATGATTCGAGTGAGTGGTTCATGCCGCAGCAAAATCTGTTGTTAGAATTTGATATAGGTATGGCTGAACGTCTTGACACTCTGGCACACGATCAACAACTGGGAGGCGGTGATAGCTCATCAAGCTTCAATCCACGTTCTGTAGCAGTGGAAATTCGAACACCGGAGGAATTGGCCGCCGTTAACGAATTTCTGGTAACATTGGGTCAGGACGTATCGGCGGGTCCACGGTCACATCGAAATAGTCATAATCCAGTCCTTCCGGATAACTTCTTTGATCCCATCAGCCTGAGCGAGCTAGGACTTGCAGACATGCCTGGGGTGCTTGGAAATAACAGTTACAGCGGGGGCACATATGCTAATGATGCGCCACACACCTACTCGTCGAGTGATTCCTATTCCATTGCTAGGTCCACCAACTTGCCTGTGCCAACGAACCAGTACTCGGCGTATGCCACAACCAACCAAATTGCCTCGACTTATCCGGTTTCAAACGACTATGGCATGCATCCACAGAGCCGGCAGCCTATGAAACAATATGTACATACATCTGGTTCCCCATACTCTAATCCCTACCACCATCCAACGCCTCCATTGGAAACAGGTTCTCCACATTCATCGGCGTCAACACCAGGTACCGTTTCTCCCACCATGTCGGTGCGTGAGAACAGTGCTGTTTTTGACTATCTGCGGCCTCCAAGAGGCCCTGCGCCAGTCGCTCATTTGGCGCCTATGGATTATATGACAAGGACCATGCGACAGGTTGTTTCTTTGCGCTCTGCTCCAGGGGAGGCTGTTCAAGAACTGGGAAGGCCTGAGCCAGTCGAACCCAAGCTAACGCAGCCAGCACATAGAGGTCCACCTGCCAAGTTGACGTCTTTATCGTCAATTATCTCAAACTCGTCTCTCTACCCATCACTAGATCTAGAAAATAATCAGTATAAGCTACCGCCTCTTAATTACCGTTCATCACCATCATCAAGAGAGTCTACACCCAGTTCTACCCATTCATCCCCCCTTTCTGAGCATACCGTGCTTCCAAGTCTTCGTTCCATTGCATCACCTCGTAACACACTATCGGAGGACCTCGCAAAGGATGTAGACAGGATCGAGATTCGCGGCCGCGAAATATCAATGGAAGAGCGTCACCATCACGCTACTCTTATCCGAGATATGTTGCTTGCCATAAATCGCGAATATCGGAGATGTTACGGTGCATCAAGTAGGGACATAGAGATGGTCGTCGCTTGAAAGGACTTGTCAACCTGTGATATATTTCGTGCCATCTGCTTGTGTCGATCTGAATGCATTAATGTTGTAAATTTATTCTACTGTACATGAAGGGCTAATGGTGATATCAAGTCCGCTTCAACGTCAACTTGATTTTGGGCCCTGACGATGGTGTAGCATCCTCATCCATGGCCGAAAGAGGTGGGCTCGTAGCAAGAGGAGAAGGAACTGCTGCGGGAAAACCAAACGAGCTCCCGCCAGGACGGTTGAATCCCAGTCCCCCCATTGGTGGCGGACTGGTAGCAGAACTTGTAGGCGTTGGTGGGACTGGTGCGGTGCCACTGTTGAATTCAGCCCAGCGAGGGCATTTGCGGTTAGTTTCTATCGTATCAATGAGAGAATGAACATGAATAAGAGTAACGTTGAACGCACTCATATGACCCATTTGACCACAATGTCCACAGCGGCGCTATGACACCGCATACATTAGCACCTAAATAATGGTAACGTGTCCCAACTGCTTACCGTTGTATCGGGCTTTATCGGGCGGTTCAATTGCAGGGGCGTTCCACCTTCTTTGACAATCTTGGCGTTTTTCCTGTGCAGTCGCCTTTCTTGGTTCTTTTTCATCCGTGCTATTTCTTCCTCAAGCCTATATGAACAGCGCTCAATGGAGTAACAGTGCGATTGCCGAGAAGCTTACCTCTTCTTGGCACGCTTGTCCTTGTCAGCGTCGCCAGTGGGAGCAAGGCTATCCGCAAGGGTGGCTTCTTCTTCAATGGCTTGTCGACTTTTGATGTAGGCACGGATCACGGCGGGATCGCGAATAATTTCCGTCTTCCATGACCCATCGACCTTCAAAACGTGTGATGCATTGATAGAACAATCCCAGCCAGTCACTTACGTGCCTCTTTATCCGTAAAACTTTCTTGGACGCATCGGGACCGATGCTTCCCTCTCGTTCCCGTTCAAGCGAAGAACCCCGGCTAAAAGCAGGCGAAAAAGGCGCTGTCGGGCCAGGTATCGTCGGCGATATTGCCATCATACCCAAGTTCTTTGGCTGTTGCTTCCTAGCATCCTTTTCGTCCTCACCATCCGTCAACTGCGGCCCATCTTTCCTGCTTAACGAATCGTACTGCGCTTTCCATATACGTTCAATTTCGGATTTGTATATTTGTTGCTGCTCGGCCACATTGTAACGATGTGCTGATTTAGGCCTGTTCTCCGCCTCGGCTGACCTGATCAGTTATCACCGAAAGACATGAAGGAGAGAGAACACACCAAGTTTCTGTTCATAATCTTCGCCGGCTTTGACAAAAATGTCTTTCATGGATATGCGGATGAAGCTAAACGCTTCACCACGACCAGTCGGATCGCCTTCGCCATGAAGTCTTAACATAGCCTTTGCCTGAGTGGCGAATAAGAAATTTTTGGTCGTGATCCATGGAGCCAGCTGCTGTTCGACAGATAGATTGGTTTCGTCATCCTCAGATATGTCTGCATTTTGCGTGTAACCCGAATCCTGCAGGTGACGCTGTCCAACTTGCATACTTTCTGTAAGTACAATTTGCTCCGGGCCAATCATCTTGATCATCTCTGCGTCAGACGGGATGCTCCAATTTGGTTTTAGACGCCAGAAACCTTGATGTGATCCTCGTCTGTGGTACTCCATGAATTCCTAGACAAAGCGTGAGCAATATGTGACTGTGGTGAGATTCGACAAACTTTCAGCCTTTGCCTCATTTGCAGCTCGTTCTGATCCGGAAAATATCGCATGAGGCGGGATATTTTAAGCCGTTCTCCAGGACTTTTTCTCAAAAGTTTAAATGCTATAATTTGTAAACGATACTTGATAGTGTTCGTGATTTTGCGAGAGTGAGGCCCCGGAACTTCCGTGATGGGGTATGTTTGCCCAATGACGAAGAGATTCCTGATTTCCCGAATGTAATATTTCGCTTCACCTCTGTAACTATGTCTGCCAAAAATCAGCCCAAATTACCACAAAACTTAAAAGAACTGGCAAACTTGATCACCAGAAAGTCTGTGGTATATGGTCTATGGCGGAAGAGAGGCGCCCTCACTAGGTTGTTGTACATAGCAGGAACGGTCTGTCCTGGGTAAACGTATCCAAACTTCATGAACGGTGATTCGTCCTGAGGTTCGAGAACAAACGGTACGCCCAAGTCCAACTGATTGGCATGTGATGAATACATACGTCCCTGGTAGTTAATTGATCACAAACCTTCGGAACATGCTCGTCCTTCTCGTCCTTTTTCCGATAGTAGTTGACCAAGGAGCAACCCATACCGAAATTCGGAATAATCGGTGGATGCTCTTCCTGCATTTACTGAGTAAACTCGGCGTGAATCGTGACCTAGGGAAAGTGTACTTACAGAATATTCCCAAAGCACAAAATTGCTTGTATCACGCAAGCTAAGGTCACCCGTCTTACGCAGGCCTTCGCCAACGTTTCCTCCTTTGCCTAACTTACGTCCTGCCTTGTCCTTCTTCTTTTTCGCAGTTCGCACTTTACTGAAACGGATTTCAATATTCGACGGGAACTGGAGGGCTGGGCGGTGGAAGGAGCGAGCTTCCTGCTTTGACAATCGTGTCTTATACTGCAACCCATGAGATACCAGCAAATCAGCATCAAAGCATGACTAACGAATGGTAACTGCAGCTTCTGCGCTGGATAAGCATGTTCCACGACAAGTTGACCAAACGTTTGTCGGACGCGATGTCGGCCATCCTTTGCGACTTCGTAAAAGTGATCATTCGATAGGTTGAACTTGTCTCGAGCTTGACCAGCATCAAATCTGGGTCTCTTTCTCGGCCGAAAAGTTTCGGCTTGGTGTACACGTCAGCTGAGTGTATGTGTCTAGATGCACACGCACTTGTCTTCTCCTCCGGAACAACGTCATCCTCGTGATTGAATTCCAGTTGTGTGAAATCTTTAAAAGGCGCATTGGGACCCCATATGATGCTCTGCGTCCACGAGCCTGATTCAAGAGCCTTGTTCGCCGGCGTAGTAAGGTTTGTTTCTACCGTCACTACGTGCTCAGCGTGAACACCGACAAGGTCTGGTCCGTAAACAATTTGATCTTCCCAATTTGACAACAAGACTAGGTCAAATGAACGGTCATGAAGGGGCATATCCACAGGAACATTTGATTTGAAGCGCTCCTATTCGCAATTTGAGATTACAAACGTTAGAGGCAATATGACGCACTTCTAGTGCTTGCCGCAAGTCAGACTCGACATTCCCTGCAGACACCACTTCCTCGACACGCTTGTTTTCCACCTCTCTTCTTGCGTCGCCGACAACACTCTCAAGGAAATTCTTAATCGTTTCCTTCTTGCGAGGATAATGGGTTTCCACTGGAATATGTTTAATTCGGGGCTGAAGAGGAAGGATATGGTACAGACATTGAAATGGTCGTTTCACCAGCCGAGATTTCGGAGCAGTGTAACCTTTGAATAGCTCTGTAAAGTCCAAAACCTTATTCTTGTCAAAAGTAGGAAACCGTTCATAAACAGTTTTGGGACGTTCGACAAGTCTTCTAACGATGCGAACACGACGCTGTCTCTTCAAAGCATCTGGTGACTGCGCCTCTTTCTTGACCAGACCTTCCTCTTCCTCTTCCTCCTCCTGCATCTCCCTGTCGATCTCTGCTTCCCAGTCCTCCCCCTGATCCGGACCAACCGCATCTTCATCTTCCCATTTGTCGCTATAGATCTGACCTTGGGTCAAAGACGGTATGCCAGCAATACCGAGTTGATTCGTCAATCCCGCGCCCGCTGGAAGCGAAAGTCCGTCGAGAATTTGATTCAAGGAGATGCCAGTGAGCGCAGAGATAGCATCGTTTTCGTCGTGGCCCGTCATACCAGGATAGTGAGGAGCTCTAGCCAAACAAGTGTCAATCCGCCTACACTCCGTCAAAGTTACCGCGTGACATACGTGACGTTAGACTCTTAGAGCGTCCGCAATGGATAAGGCGCTGCAAAGTAAAGTCGAGGTACCCGAATGCCCCACGACGTTTCAATTATATGCTTAAGCATTCCAGGCGTTTCGCAAATCTGTGACAAAGACTGGCGAAGATATTGCGTTCGCAATACTTCCAAGCAAGGTCCCACTGTTCCGCGCTTATTTGGTGACATTTACTGAATCATAGATTTGGTGTTTAAACACAGATTCTGTAAATACCTGCACTTATTTTGCACTTGATTCCGCTCACAAATCGCAGAGAGCTATCTGAACTGCTGGGGACTGCCTCCAATGCCGATTCCCCATTTAATCCGTCACATGCATCATCCTTTACGGATGTCACTGTCTACCCGCACGCGCAATCTGTTCCAGATCAGCCTTTAGTGAAGAAGCGCAAACTAAACGGCTTGGGCGATGTCGACGATTCACCCCAAGACTATCCGACGAACGATGTCCAATTTGCAAGGCTCCCTAGTCGCGTCCATGCGAACAATCACATAGTCAATTTACACGAACATGTCAAGAAAGAATGCGAGCAGTTCGTTAACCTGATAGTGAGCTACTTACCTTATGGCGTGAGCACCCCGCGTTGAACTTGGTCTCAGGATCAAGTGAAACTATGGGTAACTTTAACAATGCCCAAGTAAGTCTTGCCACATATTTTCACCACCAGAATACTGAATTCATCTGTCAGAATCGAAGAGTGGGTATTCCAGGATGACGTCGCCTTTTATGCTAATTTTAACTCAAACTAGCGGCGACAATTTTGGTACAATGTTTGCCACAGTTTTGTATTCCGCTAATGCCACGGACAGGTGTTCAAATACAGGAAGGTTGGTAGTACAATTCAACGCATACGCAATTAACCTCATCAGTACCAGAGGTCTTAAGTGAATTACACAGAGCTCAAGAGAGTGCATATAATCTTAGAGACGCTGCGCGTCAAGACTATCTAGCAAGAGCCAAGATTTGCTCAAAGCTCATGAAATATCCCAACATCGAAGACTACGCAGTTCGTTGCATTTTCTCTACTGTCGTGGATGAGACCTGAATGATGTAGCTTGCCTTACGAGAACATGACGGGAAGCAACTGTATCTCGCTCGACAAAATTTGACCGACATTAGAAATATGTACGCCGTGTTGACAGACCTTATTCACAAAAATATATCGAAAGTGCGTGTACATGTATGTTGCAAGTCTGATTCCTCGGCTCACATTTGAGTAGATTCGGGCACCCAAGGCGAATAATAGTGTAGGGTTATATTAGTCACATAATTCACACCGATATTGTTTTGAAGACATTAAACCCATCTAGAGCAGTGGTAACGACAGTGCCTGGTATCTGAGGATGCCAATGGATCTCCTTAATGTCTTTTTGACCTTGATGAACAAACAGCAGTTGTGAAGGTACTTCTTGCTCCTCCACTTGCTTGTCCATGGACGTTGATACCTCGTCATCCTGCTCAACCGCAAGATCCCATAGAGTGACCTGGTCGTCAGCGCCTGATGCAGCAAACACTGAATCATCTGTGGGGTTCCATTCAATTGAAGTAATCGGTGCTTTATGCCACCGGAAAAGAGCAACTGGGGAAAAGGCTGGCTCTGAGGTGCTACGACGAATGTAAGAGTAGAATTGATGATTCAACCAACAAAGCATACCCTCTCTTTTTGACATTGCGTAAATCCCATACTCTGTTCTCTCCGTCGTCGCCTCCGCTAAGAAGCAAGTAAGCGGCTGTTCTGTTCCAGCTAATGACATTGACATCGCTATCGTGTGCATTGTCGATGCCGGCAACACTCCTTCTACCTTTGCTCCGGACATCCCATACCTGTATGGTCCCATCTGCGGAACATGACGCGAAAACTGTTGGCTCCGAAGGACTCCATTGCAGGTCTTCTACGCTCGACGTATGAGATAGGAATGGTTGAGAAAGTGCCTTAAATCCAGAGGGTGTCGACGTCGTTAAGAATATATTCGAATGGATATCACCAGTCAAAAGTCGCAGTGAGGATTGGCCAGAGGAAGCCCAATCCATTGCGAATCCTTCTGCAGTGCCATGTGAATTGATGGTAAAGACGGGTTTGTTAACGTGTGCTTTATCGAGGGAATAACCAGGGACGTCAAGCGACTCGATCAGAGGGCGTACGTCCCATATATGGACTTTGCCCGTTTCCGCCCAAGTTGCTACATGATACGGCTGGGAAACTGGAGGCAATGATGCAGACTGAGGCAATGGCTGCGCTCGAACACGATTCACACCTCCAAAATGAGGAACTGATCGATACTCCAGGACTGCGTCCTCATCGAGGTTATCCTCAGCATCCTCATCATCATCCGAGTCGGAACCATCTAGATGGCAATGAGTAGGAAGTGTAAAGAAATAACATGGCATTCACTGACCTCCTTTTTGTGTTTTGTACAGAGAACTCATTTTGTAGACGGCTATTTCGTTATTGTTAGCAACGTCGGCCTGAGTGCCTGCCACAATATAGGCTGACGTTGGAAATCGGCGTCGTTCATAGCCCAAGTTGTCCCTTAAAATGTCAAAGGATAGACATGGCCAATGCACGTTCATGACATGCCGCATGATATACACAGAATCATCGGCTTCCAAAGTTTCGTCTTCGCCTAAAACATGGACCCCTGGAATGTACACTTTCGTTGCGATTCCCTGTTCTTCAGACTCGTCTACAGAAGGCAGCGCTTGGTCAACATCCATGCCTTTCACACTGCATTGAATACCGAGAGGATATACAAGACTAATAACACACCATCCTCCCGTTCCTCGTCTTCTCTGGCATCTACCACTTCTTCGTCGCTTTCCAATTCGTCCTCCCATGCGTCTTCAAACTCTCCCATTTCTTCAGAAGTAATGGGCTCACGTCTAAGGCCTGTGCCATGAGCCTTGTTCACTGGTTCTCCCTCTTGAATGACGGGAGGTGCGAGCTCCGTGACTGATCTTTTGGACATGATAAGAAGGAAGATCCCAAAAAATTCAATCAGCCTCGCCACGTGCGTCAGCAACCACTCACCTGCCCGCTTACTCTTCAAGCATCGCATCCATCGGGTCCCTCGGGGTAATGACTAAATGTGAACATGTCAGCGCAGTGCGTTGGTCTGGCCATTTGCTTTCTTGTTCATTGTTTAGTTAGAATACTATGTGTTGTAGCTGGTGAAATTCCAGTGCGTGATACATAGAGTATAGCTCGGAGATAGCTCCTTTGCGAATGAATATCCAGTGTCTGATAGCCAGTGGTTGGCAGTGCCTGGATCCTCCACGCGGAACGTGAGCGCGTGAGCGCTTGAGGACATAACCGAGTAAATGGCCTCTCGAGTGATTCTACCTCTGTTTCTCCTCTTGACGAATGCCAAAGGCCACTTCTCGTCCATACCTCCCCACTTCTCTGTCAGACTTCCATCTGCCAACTTCATTGAGCTCTGGAGCGTCGACCTCGGCACTCACGCTGGATGATCCTGGTTTCCTGCACCAGCGATTTCGTCGATCGAATCTGCTCGCAACGCGGCATCATAGTCCCTTAGCATCATCATTTACACTCCACACTCGAAGGCGAAGCCATAGCTCGACGCGAACCATAGCAGATGATCTCGAGAGTGACAAAGAAAGAATGTCTACCGATTCACCATCAAGTAGCTCGGGCAATCCAACTCCCCCATTGAAGACATCGGAAGCCACAGATGACACTGAGCATAATATTAAGACCGCCATATCGAAGCTGCCCTCGACGCCTCCGCGCCGTAGGTCTTCCGCTACGGATACAACAGATTCCTATTTCCAATTACCAACTAGTCGCCGGTTAGGTTTGCCAGTAAGATACTTGCCCGCAAACGCTTTGTTCGTCCTCTAATTCTGCACGTAGCTGAAACAGCCGCGGATTTTGTCATTGCGCGCAGAGTCGCATCCGGACGAAATAGAAGTCAAGTCAGAAGCGGCGTTCCAAAGACTTATATCCACTTTCTCTGAGCTTCCGACTCAACCAAGGACGCCACGATCTACTGCAGATCGTGGGCGATATCCGGAGGAAGCCGGAAACGATGACTGTCAACGTGAAGAGACCCCTAGTGATGATGAAGGCCCCCCGGAGGACACTTTATTGTTCTCAACACCTGGAGGCAGTGAGCCCATCAATATAGTAAAGAAGACGCATACTCCCAGCGGCAGCATAAACGGTGACGATTTCGGCGCTAGCTTATCCGAATGCTCAAGTCTCGGTAACGGTTTAATGGATATCGATCTGGTTTGTCGATATTTTATCAACTTTTGTATGTACTAACTAGTCCTAAGCCTTGGGCTTCGCCATCTGCATCTGCGTTGTCAACACCTTTGTCCCATTGGCGGTGTACACCACCACCTACTACCAGCGCTGTACGCTATAACAAGCGTAAATGTGAGTGTCCTCCAAAAAGTTTCCTAGGAACTGGTATCTTGACGAACCTACAAACAGTGGATGATCGCTTCGACCCATATCCCTCTGCGTCAAAACGCCGTGCTGTTTCACCATCGTTATCACACCTGAGGGAGGCACATTGTACTTTGGGGTCTCCCATCAGGAATGGAAATCCACGTTTGCCTATTGCAATACCAATCACAATGCCAGGGTCATCCACGAGTTCAGCCACATCATCTCCAACTATTGGAACGTCCTTTGCTTCATCTTACCCGAGAGCGATGAGCTTAACATCCAGTCCCACTCTTAGAGCTAGCACTATGGGTTTGGCTAGTCCCATTTTGAGACCTGTTGCGCGGGGAAGTGTGAGCGTGCGACGCGGAGATGAAGAACGCGAGGTGGAAGGCGCCGGAGAAGCTGTGAGTGGAATGACGCTGAGTTAGCAGTACCTGCTGTACAACACGCTGCAGCCGAGCAGGTCTGGCACGTGCAGTAATTTGTATTTTTAGTTATGTGGCTTTGATCATATAACTACCCTTTCATACGTCCACCCGTCCTTATCAATGCCCACGGCAGAGCTAAAGCTCACCAAGAAACAGAAGAAAGCTCTCGCCTTCCGCTCGAGAACTAAGCACTCGAATCAGACCAATGGCAATGTCCCTGAGCCTCAAGCTCAAAGTCCTGCAGCATTTGCCTTGGAAAATGAGGGTGACAGTGGTGAAGAGCGTGGTGCGAAAGAAATGGGACGCATGGACGCGCAAATCGCAGCAGACAGCGAATCAAACGTCGCAGGTGAAGCGAGGATGGACCGCAAGGTGGAATCTACTCTCCGCCAAGCCACGAAGAGGAAGCGGGAGGCATTAGATGACGACCAGAGTGGCGGAGAGCGGAAGATGATAAGGAGGGAGGGAGCGTCAGCCGCTGATATATCGCACAGTAAAAAGGAGCGATTCATTCTTTTTGTCGGTGAGCTTTTCTTCACCGTCTTACATACATGGATCAACACATGTCTAGGTAATCTTAAGTATACCACTACCATTGAGGCAATAAGGCAGCACTTCTCGCCCTGTGGTAAGCTGTTATTATGTTCCCAGATCGTTGCCTCAACTATGCCACCAAGATCCCCCATCAGATGTACGGCTACTTACTCCCAAAAGTGCCGCAGGCAAACATGTCACAAAATCAAAGGGTTGCGCTTTTGTTGAGTTTACGAATCAGAGGAGCCTACAGCAAGCGCTCAAATTGCATCAGTCAAAACTTGATGGCAGGATGATAAATGTTGAATTGACAGCAGGAGGCGGAGGGAAAGGAGAGGTACGTCTGAAGAAGTTGCAGGGTAGAAACAAAACTCTGCACAGCCAGAGAGTATGTGACTCATGGTCTCTGCGATTAGTCGGCTGACCCAGTTGGCTGCAACAGCAAAAAACGAAACAAGGGAGATCAGACACGACAGGCTCCGATCAACCTCAGCGATATTCTGCGACGTCGGGTGTTGGGCTGGCTCCCAAGCAAAAACGAACATGGGTCGTTGGTAACGCAGTAGATAAAGACAATAAATCCAAGCGTCGACGGCCGATGAAGAATTTGGCAACAGGAGTAAACTCTATCCCGGTGGGTTGATAGTTGACAGTCCAATGGTATATTAGTGGCTGGGCGATGCAATAATCCAATAAATACATGTCCCATACGTAACATTAAGAGACCAATATAAATAGCAAGAACTAGAGACTTGTCAAATTTATAGCGAAGGAATAAGTTGTATGACGTACGAAGACAATGAGAACTCCAAAGACTTTGAGCATTAGCCATCTATTACTTGCAATGCTTGCGTAATACTTGAGTAATTCACGTTGGGCGCCACTGACATTGGAAGCAATATCTACGACATCCGCATCAATGCGTTGAACGGTTTCTCGTTGTTCCGAGACCATATGAGCCAGCTGGGTGAATATCTGCCCGAGCTCTGCAATTGTCGATTCAATTGACTCGATTGCAGTGGTCCGCGATTGGATATATTGGTCCTGCAACGGTTGCCGTCAAAATATATGCAGGAAGTGATCAATGAGAAATAAAGACCTGCTGTTCAACCATTTGCATCTGCATCAACGCACCACTCTGGGCTCCCGTCCCCTCTTCTGCAGAGTTAAGGTCCAAAGCAAGGAGATCACCGTTTGGAGTTGCGCGACCTTTCCCTTTGGAATCTGAGCGATTACGACTGCCGTCGCCCATTGGATCGGCTCTGTGATATAACAGTGAGCCTATGAAAAGTATTAATAGAAGGCAAAGGGGAGACAGCACGACGCTTACTAGCGGGGGGTTGGTTGGCAGCAGATGTAGTTGTATACATGAATTGTTCCGTGCGGTCTTTGGACTCTTTCATGTTCTGTGATGATCTGGAATTCAGCGATCTTTACTGTCAAGTCAAATGAACCCACCTGGGTACGAATTTCCAATACATCTTTAAAAGTCATACTTGTGTTGGCTAGTTTGCTTTGGAGTAACATTACAACATTATGGTTGTGCTCGTCAATTTGTTTGCTCTCTAGGGATGTTTTACCGGAATTCCGTTGCTTGACATAAGCTTGAAGGGCAGCAATCTGCCTGTTTAAATGCGCTATGTCTTGTTTAATAATGAAAGTGAGTTCCTGTATCATCATGCTGAGTACAATAAGCTGTGCCAGAGACGCAACCAGGCCTTACGCTGATTTCTACTGGTCTATCGTCAAAGAGTGTCCTTCGTTTTGCCACTAGTACAATCCGTTAATGGGCATGAGTTGTGTGGTGAAGTGCTTACACTGGGCGAGCTTATTGAGCTTTACGGTGCTGCTGCTTATGTCCTTGCCAATGGCGGAAGCCATGCGTGAAAACTCGCTCTTGCTAACGTGTCTCGATGCATTTTGGTCAATCAGGCGTTGGTTTTCCTCGGAAGACTTTGCGGCGACGGCTGTCCTAGAGCGTATGGAATCGACGCAGGCGCGGAATTCGTGTGTGCGGTCCTGGATTGGCATACTTGAGCGCCGAAGAGGTTGTTTGGCACTCGTTTGATACCCCTCACGTGACCACTCCAGGCATGGAAATGGAGCTGGGGAAGCAGCACGCGAGCACGCGACATGCTTTTATATGGCCGCTGTCCTCGCCCGCCTTCCTCTGCTGCTTCGCCCATCATTTTACCCTAGTTGTCGAAAATCGTTCGCCTCTTCCACCTCGATGTTTTCCAGAAAACAACCTTTGCAACCTTCCAAGGTCTTGGTCTTTGGTGCAGGCAACTTTGGCTCTTGCCTTGCCTCTCATCTTGGCGACTCGCAGCATGAAGTATTCATGTGGGCTAGGGAGCCAACTCTCGTCGAACAATTCAATACTCATCATCGCAACCCTATGTATCTGAAAGACCACCATTTCCCAAAAAACATCACTGCCATTGGGCCTGATATGCCGACAAAAGAACTTTTGGATGAAATGGATGTTCTCCTGTTTGCAATACCCACACAGTTCCTAAGGTGAATACACGCCTCTTCTGCGGAGCTAAACTCAATCCGAGCAGGGCGAACTTGGCGCGTCTCCGCCCCCTACTTGATGCCGAAAACATGCCACTTTTGATTTTTGTGAACAAGGGCATTGAAATTGAAACACAGGCTCTTACGCTAGAGATTATCGCAGATACATGTGGTGCCGACGTTGCAAAAGCAGCAGCGTTCATTGTGAGTGGCCGCGGTTTCTATAAAAGATCAAAGTCATACGTCATAACCCCAACGTAAAGTCCGGGCCGTCCTTTGCTGCCGAGAGTGAGATAATTAGTTGGGGTCGGCTTCACGCAGTCAGCTGACGCTTTTCAGTCGTCCAACGGCAGCCAACTTCGGTTGCTGTCGCGTCCTTTACGGAGTCCGAGGCAGAAAAGGCTGCTGAATTATTTCACCAGCCTCACTTCAGATGGTGAAGCTAATGCCAGATTGCTATTCATGAGCTATTAACGGATATCCAGTTATACCAATTGCGACCCTATTGGTATCGAGCTATCTGGTGCGCTCAAAAATATTTATGCAATTGCAGCCGGGATGTCAGACGGACTGGGTTTCAAGAATAATACACGAGCAAGTAAGAAAACTACAAGTCCATTTGTTTGCCAGCTCATGAATTTAGTGATTATTACTCGTGGTTTGGCGGAGATGACGTGCATTGGCACCGCGTATGGAGCCTCGCCGCTGACTTTTTTGGGATTGGCAGGCGTTGGCGACCTGTTCCTCACATGTAGCTCACCCAACAGTCGGAACTATACTGTGGGTTATCGTTTGGGCGCGGGGGAGTCCTTGGAAACGATCATGAAGACGCTCGGCAGTGTTGCGGAGGGTGTCTCGACGGCAAAGGGTGTCAAGAAATACATCGATGAGCTTGACGTTAGGGCTCCAATAGCCACTAGTGTGAGTGGGTTGCTTGTATGTAATCCGTTGGTGTTTAGGGACGCGACAGGTGTACGAGGTGCTGTATGAAGGCAAGGACACGCAGACGGCGGTGCGGGAGCTGATGGAGCTGCCGCCCTCGCGAGAGCTTGAGCTTCCGCCAAAGGCTGGTGCGCCTGCGCGACAGTTGATGCAGAAACTGGGGCTGAAGGGCGGGGACGTGTGGCCGTTGTCAATATTCAAGTAATAGCGTAGGACGGCCTAAAATGGCAAAAGGATCACGCGTCTCGAGATCGATCCGAAAATCAATCTTTTTTTAATTTTTTTTTTGCACTCCCGAACGTTCCGGTGGCAATTTCACGCCGCCCGCCTCTCTTCCTCTCCCCATCTCCCCGCTTTTCTGTTTTCAGTCCACAAATGGTCTCGCAGCTCTGGATGGCTTGCTCTGATGGCGATCTTGACAACGTCCTCGCGCTTCTCAGCACCTCGTCCAATCTCGAAATCGGAGTCAGAGGTGAGCTGTCACTTGATCTCACATCTCTCCCCTCTGCTCTCTTACCCAACACGGGCTCTGATCTCATTTTCACTGTTAAGATTACACTGGCGCGACCCCTCTCCTCCAGGCCGTCAAAAACGGTCATGTCGAAATTGTAAGGGTGCTTCTCGACCACGGTAATTAATGGTTCATCATACTTTCATTATGTCTCTCATTCAATGGTCGCAGGTGCCGATCCCACTAGTGCGTTCAGTGATGGGCGACCGGAACAGTACACATCAGACCTTGTTGTCCTTGACTTGCTGCGGCGGGCACAGGATAAGGCAGTCCCTCGCGAAAACCCGCACGAAAACGGTTATCGGCATGACGCATCTGAGGACGTTGACAAGCATTATTATGCGCCTCCAGGCGCATACCCATACTATCCGACCTTGAATCCTGCACCGCCTCCGCTTGCAGACGGTGCTAGCGGATACTACCCGCCTCATCATGGCTCTACAGAAAACACTGTTTCCGGGGGACTTGGGAATCTCCCTCCGCCAGAGATCGCTAAATCCATTCCTTGCAGATACTTCCCTGCCTGTCGTTATGGTTCATCCTGCATGTTTGCCCATCCTCAAACGCCATACTATCAGGGACCCGTACCACCCCCAGCCCCGTACATGCACTACGATCCTTCTCTTGGTCCCCAACCGTATGGACCCAACTTTTATCCTGTCCCTCCTCCTCCATTCCAGCAGCCTAACGGTATCCATCACATGACACCGTTGTCTCCGCCTCCAGGTCCCCCTCCCCTTGTTCACGGTCATTCGCATCCTGATGTTATACCTCCCACACCAAATTCTTATACACCAGGCGGAATCTCTCCTCTTCCGTACGGTTCGATGCTCCCTCCTGTCTACCCACCTCAAGGGCAGGCCCCTGTGCCAATGTCGGTCCCTCCGAATGTCCATCCCATGCATCCACCTGTACCCCAGTCTCCGACGGCTATGTATAACCAACCACCACTTCCCAATCCGATTTACAATGGTCAACCAGACATTAATGGCTCCTATCCTCCGCCACCACCAAATGAGTCTGTGGCATATCCGGAAGCTAACGGAGATCCTAGTCCAACGTTGTTTCCTCAAAGTGACGGCTTTATGCATGGTTCTCAAGTACAACACCGCGACGGATCGGCTCATGGACGGCGTGGCGGCAGGAGAAGTTCCTTCAACAGTCGCAAACCCGCTTGCATATTCTATCCTTCAGGGCGTTGCAAGAATGGGCAAGTCATTTATATGCACGGATTTTTTGTGTTTGGCCCTAATGTCTTTTAGCGACGAATGCCGATTCCCGCACGTGATGCCTGATGGCTCTGGTAATCAAAATGCATCATTCTATCGTACTGGTGGACGGGTACGAGGCAATAATAACGGAAATGGTTACACGCCAATCGATGAAAAGTTGGCTAACCTCAATATTCGTGATGCATGTCTAGCATTCTCCTCTCTCACAATGGTGTCTGACTCATCGTAGGATCAACCTCGGCACGATACCCTGATCCGATCAGGGGGTAACAACGGACGTGCAAAATTTGACCGCGGACCTAGGAATCATGGAGGAAACTTGAATGATTCCCACGTCAATAAACGTGCAATCGCCACAAAACAGCGAGTACCCAACGCTGATGAATTCCCTGTTTTGGGAGGTTCTACCACGCCACCGAGCCGACAGTCGAATGGCGTTCCAAATGGTGCTCCTACTGCGGCCCAGGTTTTGCAAGCTCCCCGTCCTAACAAGAAAGACACCAGCCAAAGTAATACTCGCGGTACATCTCCTGACTATTTCCGAAACAATGGAACAAAGGTACGAGACAAAGTCGTCTTTAGCACGCTTGGCTGAATATAGCTAGGGATCGATGGGTGCGACGCCGGAAGCGTCTACTTCACCTGTTGTTCCGGAACAAAACATCAGCGCATCCTTTGTTGCTGCCGCATCCAGCGCAGACATCTCGAAAGAAGTTGCCGTTTCGGCCTAAACTCGCAAATTCAAAGCCTAATACTGTCCTTACGTGCTTGCATTTCTTTCATTCTTCTGTCTGACTAATTTGTGGGGTTTCTGGTCATCATAGCTTTTTCTTCTCTAGACAGGTGTATCTATCCTCTGTTCGAGCTCTTGTTTTGCTTATCATGTGCATCTTTGCCTATAGTTATTCCTCGCCCCTACTCATCCACACATTTCCTCATCATGACTGCTTCGCATTACACTATTTTGATTATCCACGTGTTAGATTGGGTTTTAGATTCTCACTCAGGACAGCCGGCTCTCCTGTTCATGTGAACATTCTTGTCGCCTTCATACACGAAACCGCGTCATGATTAGCATTTTTTTCCCGCTCAGTGCACACTACATACTGATCTAGATCCATGTACCCAAGTTCCTCATCTCGACTCCTGGCTTATCTGTAACTTCACCGATTTTGTAAAGATGAGCATCACCTGTTTGCAGAATCTCTAATGCGGCCTCCACCACATCAGAAGCGAGAATTAGGATGAGACCAATACCGTTATTGAACGTGCGGGCCATTTCAGGAGGTTCGACGTGACCTTTCTGCATCAAGAATTTAAAAACAGGCGGGAGTGGCCAAGTTGTCACATCGACATAGCAACCAAGACCTTTGGGCAAAACGCGTGGTATGTTGTCCAAGAAGCCACCCCCTGTAATGTGGATCATTCCCTTGATGTAACCAGCCTTGACAACAGGTAGAACTTGTGAGGTGTATATCTTGGTTGGCTCAAGTAAGGCTCTACTAAGGGTCATGTTCTCGTCCCAAGGACAAGGCGATGAATAGGTCAATCCAGAAAGGGCGACTATTTTGCGGACGAGAGAAAATCCATTGGAATGAATGCCTGATGATGAAAGACCTAGAAGGACGTCTCCTGGATATATATCCTGACGAGGCAGGATAAGGGATCTCTCTACCACTCCGACGGCGAAGCCTGCAAGGTCATAATCGCCTGTACGCGTCGAGCTGTGATTAAACTATGGTATGAGAGGGTGGCTGACGAACCATCACTGTACATGCCCGGCATTTCTGCAGTTTCACCGCCTATAAGAGCACAACCGGCCTGGCGACAACCTTCGGCTATGCCCTTCACAACGTCCGTGGCCACGTCGACTCGCAGCTTATTACAGGCATAGTAGTCGAGGAAGAAAAGCGATTCAGCACCCTGAACTAGCAAATCGTTGACCGACATTGCCACCAGGTCGATGCCTATAGCAGTAATATTAATTGTTGACTTCCCTGTTACGGTTAGACTGACTCACCAATGAGGTCATGTATTCCGACGTCAATTGCAATGCGTATTTTTGTCCCGACGCCATCTGTGCCACTGACCAGGACAGGATCAGTGTACCCCACGGCCTTGAGGTCAAAGATACCGCCAAAACCGCCAATCTCGGCATCCGAACCTACTCGACGGGTTGAGCGGACGAATGGTCGAATGGCTTCAACAAGCGCATTTCCGGCATCTATAGACACCCCGGCATTTGCGTATGTCAGATGCTCTGCTTTTGTATCCACACCCGCGCTCAAGGCTCTGGAAGCCATCAGAAATCAAATGGAAAAGCAGGATACTTGATTTATGTCACCTGTGTGCAATGTCGCGTCTGAATGTTTTCCCCTCAAAGGTGACCGAGTCGACCCCAGCGTATGCGGCTTCCACAGCCTGCTCCAAGGTATCTGCATAAGCTGTTACGGCCAAGACACGTCCGCCAGATGTCACAACATCCCCATTCGCTTTCTTTGTGCCGGCGTGAAATATGACGACATCTGCCCGAGACGTCAGAATGCATGCCCGGAAATAACGATATGAACGAACCCGAAGACGTTTGGGAAAACTTGATAGGTTTACCTTTGGAATAATTACCGGGATAACCATGTGATGCAAGCACGATGGAGACAGCGAAACCCGGCTTGACTGAGACGTTGACCGAATCAAGGTGGTGTTCAGCACATGCCTGACGTACGTTATTGTAATGTAGATACGATGACGTCCTCAGCGTACCCGGAGGACAGCAGCGAGATCAACAGTATCATCAAGGAGCACCAAAAGGGCTTCTGTCTCCGGATCGCCAAAGCGCACGTTATACTCGAGGACTTTGGGTCCGTTTTCCGTAAGCATCAAACCTACAAAAAGAACTCCCACAAAAGGGAAACCTGCCAAAAGTCTGGAATACGGACACTTGCGAGGATATTGAACTAACCCTCTCTGCGCATTCCAGAAATGGTTGGTTGAAGGATTTTTTTGGTAATTTGGTCCATGATTACGGTTGTGACGATGGGTGCAGGTACGTATACACCCATTCCTCCCGTGTTTGGACCAGTATCGCCCTCACCGATACGTTTGTGATCTTGCGCTGCGGGAAGTGGTGTGATCGTATAGCCGTCCGAAAAGGCCAAGACCGATGCTTCTGGCCCAACCAATAGTTCTTCAATGACAACTTCGTTTCCTATGTAATAAGGATTGAATTAGATATGAAGGTCGCTGGACAGAATACTTGTGCACCTGCATTGCCGAATATTTTTGTCAACATGATTTCCCTCAGTCCAGCAATTGCATCCTCCTTTGATTCGGGGATGAGAACGCCTTTCCCCGCAGCCAGGCCACTGGCCTTGAGAACTACAGGATAATCGCAACTTTTGATAAAATCTACAGCATCGTCAAATTGCGATGAATCGAAGGTGCGGAATTGAGCTGTGGGAATCGAATGCCGCGCCATAAAGTCTTTTGCGAAGGCCTTGGAGCCTTCCATTCTAGCTGCAAGTGCGGATGGGCCGAACACGGGAATGCCCACTTTGTGGCGATCAGCCTGAGGCGCGAGTTATCAGCAATGGATCCGACCTCGGCGAAAATGAGTTTCGATGCCATCGACGAGAGGTTGTTCGGGGCCAGGAACAACCAAGGTGATCTACCGACCTGTGAGCGTGGATCGGGGCGATATAGAGGGAGATACATTATTCTCTAGAGCGAACTGGACGAGACGGGGAAAGTCGGCTGGGGGGAGGTCTACGTTTGAGCAACGAGGCAAGTCAAGCGTGCCGGGGTTTCCTGGGCAGATAAAGATGTGAGGGTCGGAGGGAGATTTTGCGAGACGCCAGGCAAGGGCGTGTTCTCTGGCACCGGCGCCGATGATGAGGACGCGGGACATGGCAGCAACAAAGCCACACGTGCTGGGATCCCAGACATCTTCATGCACCGCAGGCCCTCCGCCCGCCTCACAAAGCCTTCTGCTCGCCACTTTCTCCGGCGATCAGCAACCGAACCGTCCATAACCTCTGCAGGGCCATCATTATCACACCATCCTCTTCCACAACAGCAACCGCCCCTTCCATCGCCGCTGGACAATCACTCATCCCTAGACATTACGAGGCATGCACAGCGTACTGACATGGACAAACCGGAAGAGAAAGAAACATCCGTTGTGAACAGTGCTTCCATCATTCCCGACAATCTGCCAGCGTGGTACAATAAGGATGTCTGGGCTTCAGTCCCTCTTCCAATGTACAAAGCGGTCTACCGCATACACAACCCAATTGGTCCCAGGTGGTACAGGAACTACCACCTTATCCCTCCTTCACAGCTTCGCCGTGGTGCGCGACCCCCTTCGTTTTTTTCACCTTCATTTCCTCCCATGGGCACCACTTCGATGCCGGAACGCTCCTTAGATTCATCGTACTTGGCTGCGCCCAGCCGCACCCCCTCTGGCTCTCCTCTACCTACCCCCAGTTCGTCGCAGACACGCGTGGCGGATGCCTCAAATAAGCCAAGGTCTCGTAAACCATCCTTGACAACACCTGACGGCATAGAAATCGATATCACCGATCCATGGGGGGCTACTTGGCACCATCCCTCTCCATACGATTTTGGTATAAGCCCCTCCGCAGGCAACGATTTTCACGTGAGTTTCATTGGACTCTGCCTTGTCGACGTGGCTTATAGTCGATGCTAGGCGACCAGCCGCCCGAGGCGTGTTAGTATGACTCCCCACCAGGTAAAGAGGAAAGCCGCTCCTTCGCCTCTCTCCCAATCAACGTCGGTTGAACATTTGGAACCACCACCAAGTGGCCCCAACGTTTTGAGAAAGCCGAGCAAGCGTAAAACACCATCAATAGTGTCCATTTTCGGCAACAATTCTGGTGCAGCCAACCGCAATGCGACGTCGGCACCGACGACTCCCATTGATAACATGGGCACAGCTCAGGTACGAAATGCGCTAAATATCCATCTGGGTCAACCTGAATACTCTGAACAGGACATCGCGTCATCTTCAGCTTCTATAATGACCAAGACTTCCAAGAAGGAAAAGCGTGGAAGTGTTCTTGATCGCTTAGCGAAGAAGCTCAGTATCCTCAGGAAATCCAACGGGGGTGGAAAGAGTACTGCCAAGGAGGATTGGCTTCACGTTGCTCCAGACGACGTGAACTATAGCCAGAATATTCAACCACCCGTGGTAGTGGCAGAGCCCTCAATCGGTGAAGTGGGTCGTAATCCTTCTCCACCGTTGAATGAGCAAGGGCCTCACGTTTCGCAAGAAGCGGACCGCTCATCATCCATATCGTTAGAGGCTCCATACCCGATAGGTAGACTCACCGTGGCCAATCCTGATTTGCCTAGCTCCGAGAACACACCCACCCCTTCAGTGGCCCCCTTACCGCCAGACAAGTTTGATCAGGTCCTCATTGAGTCGAGCCCTATACCCAATCAGCCAGAAATAGTGCAAGATGCGTTACTGCAGGCGCCTAGACCGTTGTCGAGTACACTCATTTCTAATCGCCTTCCTGATGCTCAATCATCAAAAGCGACAGACCGTACACATTCTCCTCATCCACAACCTTCTCACATTAGCATTGAAAATGCAGAACCTGTCCATTTTCCTCATCCGCAACTATCTCACATTGGCATCGAAAACGTCGAGTCGCTTCCTCCTACTCCCCCTGCAAAATCGAGAGCCCCTTCGCCAGGAATTCCGGCCCCGATGAAGCCAACCGAAGCTATCTTGCAAGACATCGCCGCGAACGATAAGACCTCCACGTCCCATGACTCTTCTACGATTCACCAGGTAACCCTGAACACGCAAACTGTGCCCAATGCCGATTTGCGATCTCAGCACACTTTCAGAAATGTTGCCACGACTCACCCGATATCAGACACTCCCTTCCCAACGGATGACGTTCAAGTTCTTGTTCCTCCACGAGCCAGATTCTCTTATGCTACGTCATCTGACTATTCCCCAATGTCAACTTCGTCTATGTTTGTTAATCCTCCCACTCCATACAACCCCGAATTGTCTATGCTGGACACGCCAGAACCTCCACCGCCCGTTTTCTTGGCAAGAGACAAGCAGACCATGATGAACGATGTCATCTCTCACAACGCCAAGGCTGGTAGCAAGCATACTGAAACGTTCAAACTTGTTCGTGGCGCGTCTGGTCGTGTTCATGGATCGACAGATATCATTGTCGCGGCTGGGCAACATTGGGAAATTATTGAAACGATGGAAAATGCGGGAAATAATGTCAAGCAGCCTTCCAAGAACAGAGATAATGGACCGGAAAGCAGTCGTGAAAAAAAGGAGAGAAGTGCTGGGCGAGAGCATCAAAGACAGAAAGGGCATGAAACCATGCCCGTCGAAGGACAAGCGAGGGAGCCCTCGAAAGAGAAAGAGAGGCGGAAGGATGATCGCTCCGACGACAAAGATAAGGAGAAGATGCGACATCAGGAAGGTAATAAACCGATGGAGAAGGGGAGTAAGAGAGAGAGAGAAGCAGAGAAGGAGTACGCGGAAAGGGAGAAGGAGCGGGAGCGGGAGAGAGAATGGCAAAGACAGAAAGATTTGGAGCGTGCAACAGAAAGCGGCCGGCACAGAGAAAGGGAGAAAGAGAAGGAACGACAAAGGGAGAAAGAGAGATTGAAAGAAAAGGATCGTGAACGAGATAGGGAGAGGGAGCGAGAAAGAGAAAAGGAAAAGGAAAAGGAGCGGGAGAAGGAGAAGGAACGGGAACGGGAGCGAGAGAAAGAGAAAGAGAAAGAGAGGGAGAGGGAG
Source organism: Amanita exitialis (assembly GCA_023014455.1). Classification (NCBI taxonomy): domain Eukaryota; kingdom Fungi; phylum Basidiomycota; class Agaricomycetes; order Agaricales; family Amanitaceae; genus Amanita; species Amanita exitialis. Next base: position 1,138,631 of record JAEBUR010000002.1, read on the forward strand.
AGGGAACGGGAAAGAGAGATAGAAAAGGAAAGGCATCGGGAAAAGGGAAAGAGAGCGGGAGAAGGCAAGGGAGCGAGAGAAAGAGAAAGAAAGGGAAAGGGAACGAGAAAAGGCGAGAGAGAAGGAAAGAGAAAGGGAGCGTCAGAAGGAAGAACGTCAGAAGGAGAAGGAGGAACGTCAAAAGGAAGAGCGTCAAAAGGAGAAGGAGGAGCGTCAGAAGGAAAAGGAGGAGCGTCTGCGAGAGAAGGAACGTGAGAAGGAACGCCAACGCGAAAAGGATAGGGAGAGAGCCAGGCAAGAAAGAGAGGAAAAGGAACGCTACGAGAAGGAACGCCACAAGGAAAAGGAACGCAAGAAGAAGGAAAAAGAGAGCGATAAGCGGGAACACAAGTCGACGAGGCGCGAGGATAGGATCCATCCTGAAGGTCCGCGACACCGTACCCCAAGTCAAGCGAACAAGCACGATGTGAGAGTAGGCTCAACATCAACTTTCTCGCTCGAGCAAATTCCCGCTGAGGCGCGGAGCATGCAGGGACGCAGCGGAGACCACGAAGGAAACAGAACGAGGCACTCAGAGCGAAACGACGCTGGTCGAGGAAATACCGATACTCCAGTCGTTCTAGCCCAAACAACTCGACCTCCGCTAGAGCGAAATTCATCTGTTTCTACCCGCCCCACTTCCGAATTACCCTCTGCGGCTGAATTGATGGCCCTTAGGGCCAAAGAAGCTTTTGAGATGGACCGTCTGTTCAAAGCTCGTAGTTTGTATGGCCAAGAACCGGACGCGTATGCTCCGAACTCAATTCCATCTAGCGTCGCCTCTGAAACCGCAAGTTCAACGGGCGCCGTCTACGGCTCAAGCCACACAGCATACGTTGTTCAAACATCATTTCAAACCAGTCGCAATGTTCCCTCGCCGCAGATGCGCGATTCGCAGCAAGATCCAAGTCGGCCAGCTAGCTATCTGAGCGAGAACGATCTCCTCTCTATTCCCTCGTTGGACTGCTCGACCAACAGACGCCTCTCAAACCCTCTCCCTGAACCACCTCGGCAATCGGCATATCAGCCATTGCCGTTATCCCTTTTAGAGCCTAGCGGCACTTTTTCATCTGACTGGGCCAAGTACACAGTTACCTCAGCGCATTAATTTTTCATTACATTAACCTTGCGCGTTCTTCCTGTTGTTTTCGTTCATTGGGACACTTGACTTTTTGCTTTTTAATTATTCAATTCACAATTTTAGTTTTCATCCCAGCATTAACGGACATAATCAATGCTTCCCATATCATTCCCATATCTTCCAGGATGATCAGTACAGACGCATTTATGACACAATTACATAGAGGGTGATTAATTTGCGATATGCAGAGCATATGGAAGTTCAATAATACAACGTTGCAAGATTATTACTGATATACACGAGGATCCACCGGGAACTTCGTTTCTGGATAATCATTCCATGTGCGATCACCATCTAGGAAGCGGCGTAGCCGAGTAACTTGTGAGGAAAGATATAGTACGATGATTTGCATCTTCATCTCAAGTGGCAACTTGAGTATATCTTCACATGTCTTAAACGCCTGCCTCCGCGTTGAGACAAACATGTGTCCGTGTACTCCCAGTTCCTTCAAATTGTCAATAAGCTCAGCAAATTCAGAACACCATGCCAAGACACCAAGCTAGTGCGGGTCAGGTATATATATGCGAACCTAGGAAATACAAAACGTACCTGGCCATACTGTTTGTATCGACCGTACAGGACATTGGGGGCAACCGATAACGCATAATCAAATATCTCATTTTGTTCAATAACTCCAGGAGGTGGCTCGTAGGCAGGTTGAGCTGTCTGAGGCGAAGCTGGCTACGCCAAAGTCAGCGATTTGAATTAAAAAAACTCGGCGATTAAACGGTCTCACGGGTGGTTTCGGAGGCGGATCTACAAACCAGACAGCTTCACCATAATCTGCCTCTCCACCGAAATCGACCACATCATTCCTTTTCCCTGTATACTCCATGTTTTGAAAAGTGTGTGTGTGTGTTGGCTAATAGAAACTATATTTGATACAATAATCACAAATTAGAGATATAACAGCTATATATGGCCCTGCGACGTACGATAATCGATAAAGGATCAGAGGTTGCGCGAATTCAGAAAGGATGACTGGCTATATTCGCTACCGGAATAGATCAGGGTATCCTGATGGTGCCCGCCTGCAGAATCGTAGATCGGAAGGACTTGTAACGAGGGGATATTAGTGGGTGGTTTGGGGAACTGAAGCGCCAAATCTAGTAGCTCCGAGTGGTATTGACGTTGGTGAGATTTTGGGCTGCGATGAAAATGATTTTTGATCCGATCCAAAAAAGATGGCGAGGAGTGTCGCCTGGTGCGTTGTGGGTGACTGCGAGCGTCAGTTGTGTGATAAGAGGAATGCTCAGTTGAAGGGAGATGGTTGTCGGGCTGAGAACAGGAATCGTCGAGATATATGAGTTGGAAGTCGTCAGAGTTGTCGTCCTGGTCGAGGTATTGGTATTGCTGTCGCCGTCCGAGACGAAAGGCGCGGGAAATGGTAGAGGATAATGAGGATTTCGTGGATGAGCTACGCACAGAACCGAAGAGGGTTCTGGGAAAGCTCGACTGTAATAAGTTATTTGAAGACGACGTCGTAATAATTTGAGGTCTTACTGGGACCTGGGGGAGGAACCTTGATGATGTGGCTTATGAGGAGCACTGGGTGCTGCAGAGGCGAGGTCGAGGCGTGCCCTGTAACCAATAATATCATAACACGGAAGGCTCTCCCGAGTAATCGTTCCAACATTTCAAGCACAACTACATTCACAAAGCATAAAACATTACGAGTTAACGTTCACAAATCCACCAGAGATCCCTGTCCTTCCCCAGCAAGCAGTGGTCGCCTTTCTCCCCTTCTCCATCCCTTTCACATGCGACACGGCAAACGTGAGGATGTCATAGATCTTCTTGACGGTCATTCCCCCGGGTAAGAAGTGAATTGTGTGTTTGCTGATTGACGTCCCGAGAGCGATAAACCAGAACAAGAATGAGCTCAACCCGCCAATGACGGCGTATATCGTTCGTGACTCCTGATGTGGATAATCCACACTAATCATCTTGAACCACGATCCAGGACCAACTTGTTGGACATCGTTCATGCCTTTACCGGCCACACCACTGACGCCGCCCTCACCTCCATCGCACCACAGAATTGTTGTGCCAAGTTCTTCGGCACGTTGTTTAGCCTGCTTCCACATCGTGATACCAATGTCAATATCCCATGTACGTGCCGGAGCGAGAATGAGTGCCGGACGCGTGCCAAGGTCCTTGAAAGGGTTGGGTGTTGCGAAATCGAGACAAATGGATGTCGTTATTGGTATCGGGCGAGTGTGATTCAGGTTCGATGCCCAATCAGTCTTGTTGACATCATTAGGGTGGGGTAGTTCAAGGGTGAATATCTCGGGAGGTGCCTCATAATGGGTCAATGAGAAAGATTCTGCGACTATTTCCAATATGAAAAATAGAAGCGACGAATAAAATTGCATCACTCACTGGGAACTAAGCTTCGCTTGTAGTATACCAAGTGAGGTTCTTCGGAATCTTTTGAAATCAGTGCAAGGCCATTCCGTCGTGCACTCTTATATCCTATCTTTTCATTTGGATCTGCAAAAGCTTCCTCGAACGAGACTCCAACGTAGGAACCCAGTACTAGCTCTCGTATCTTGTGAAATGCAGCTTCCTTTTCAGACTCAGATCTGAATATGACTGCACTCTCAGGCCAAAGCAGGATTTTGGCTGCACTTGTAAGCTTTTTCGATTCTGCAATGTAGTCATCAAGAGTCAGAGTGTGATGCTTGTATCTCTGGCTTGGTGGAAGGACACATGCCACGCCTAGTGGTGTGGTGTGGTGTAACTGAGCAACGGGCGCAGGATAACTGGACAGGAAATATGACGGGATGGCCAAAACTACGAGAGTGCACGCCAAACGTAACGAGCTTTGGGACTGGCCCGATTTCACGCGCCTGACGGTGTTAGAACTGACCTGATCATGAAGTAGAGGTTCTTCCGGACCATTGGCCTCATTCATGATCCACGCCGCAACTGCCTGAGATAGGATTACAGCCCAGGCTGCCACAATCCAGTCAATTGCTGCAGGGCCCAAGAATGGGATCAGCCAGGAATACGCATCCACACCATCTGTGGGACTCCAGGTGGAGAGGCGACCTATAGGACTTATATAGGCTACTCCGCTCCAGAGGGATGCCCACAGCGATGGGAAGAGCGTGATTTGAGACCAAGGGGAGGTGAAAGACATGCAGAATTTGGTGTCGAGGAGCACGGCAAATATAGACATGAACGAGTTTAGACCAGTTGCTGCCAGAAGCACTATGGACGAGACACCAGGACTAGAGAGCGCACTGGACGATACTCTCAACTTGGGAAGTGCACCACCTATGGTGAGTCCTAGCCAAAGTAAAAATCCGTACTTGAGTGCACCGTGCCTTGGCATGAAAATACGAGAATAGGTCAAGAGAACCGCGAGGTTCAATATGATGGGGATCGCCGCAGGAGTGAGTCGAAATGATATCGTGGATATGACCGTTGCCAGGCCAATGAACGATATATTGCGGTGGTCATAGAGCAGATATTTGCGTACGTCGGTTGAGGTCATGATGTTACTGGGGGAAAAAACGATGTATATAAATGTAATTTATTTACGCAGGCGTTCAGCACATGCTGCGCAATTTGATACTGCGGAATAAGTTATTCACTAATCAATGCTGCGGGCTGAGCAAATGGGTCGTCGGACGGGTCCATGAGAGGACCTCCGACCAGTGAGCTGGCGGTCAAGTCGTGCGGATTCTGCAACGGCAGACCCGACAAATCCAAATCCATTCCGTCCTCCCCAGTCACCTTTCCATCCGTTGTATTTAACGGGTTCAATGATGCATCCAACCCATCCATCGTATTGTCAATCGCGTTATCATTCGAGTTTCCCAGCAACAACTGTGGCTTGGGTGACAAAGGTTGCGTGTCCTCCTGAGGTGCGGTAGCGGCCCGCGTTCCTGGGGGAGCAGATTCCATTCCGTTGGCGGGTTGCTCGTCCTGCTCCAGTTCTTCATCCCCATCCACGACTTCTGGCTCATCGGGTAAAGGAGCAAGGGGTTCGTCAACTCCACCCTCGTCGTCGCTGAATTGCTGACATGTAAAGTTGAGCAGACGTTCTAGTACCTCGATTGGGCATACTGTACCTGAAGTCTGTCTGTCCGCACCCATTTTCTCACTTTAAAAGAGATATTCGAGACATTTTCTGGAGTGGCCCATGTTCTCTCCCAGCAAGATACAGGTTGCATCAACTGGCGACGCGCCGCCTCTGTAGAGGCCGCGCTGACACCGATACGACGTCGAGTTGCCATTTGGCACAAAAAGTAAACGAGACAGAATTACGTAATCAGCATCCTTCTGCCCATCTCAGAACATCGGCTTGCGAAATGTCAAAGGGCGCCTGACGTGATATTAAATAAAATAAGGGGGTTGAAAGACAGTAACATCACTTTGTTAGCTTGTAGTGTGTTATCTGATTTGGTGTGATTCACTGATGTATGGGCTGCAGATATGTCTTGAAAAGATTGCCTCAAGTCCTTCAATTTCACCTCCAACGCATCACACTTCCTACGTGACTGTGCCATGACTGAATTCAGGGATCAAAAATTGACCTACGCGTGCAAAGTCCTAGTTTCTTCTTTGCGTAACTCTAGCTGGCGTTTCATCATGAGCTCAAGATTGACGCGGGCCTCCATTGGACGTGTCTGCATAAGAAAACGCGTCTACCGTAGAACATACCTGCACGGGTCGAAGATCATTTGCAGCAGCCATGATATTTTGACTCAACACAGTGATCCAGTCGACCTGACGCTGCCACTCCGGCTGGACATTGTCGGCAGGAGGAGGTAACAATAGTGATGATGTCAAGGCAGAATAAGTCGCAAGGATAGAACGAAGTATCGCAAGAAGAGCGGGGCGCCGGTCTAGTTGGGGGACAATATTTTTATACAATACGGCGCAGAGTGATGCACGGCGTACCTTCGCCTTGGTCTGTGGGATAAAGTTGATGGCCACCTAGCGCAGCTAGCGATGGAATCTTCTCCTTGACCTAGCATGAAAGAATATTACGCAGATTACATTGGGGTGGACTTGCTGCATACAAACCACCTGTCACCAAAAACATCATAGTAGGCATCTGGTTCATCGAGGATCCAGTCTATGCGGGGTTTCTCAAGCCGGACGAGGGGCCAATCAGGGACATCGGACTGGTCGAAGAGGATTCGATGTTGGTCCTGGTTGTACGGATCTTGAACACGCTCGTGGAGAAGAGTAAGGAGGTTGAGGTTGTGAGAGGAGTAGTGGGAGTAGTGGGAAGGGGGAGAAGGGAAGGGGTTTCTGAGCTCGGTGTCCTGATCATCCATGATTGCACAGGGTGTGGCGTCCCTCCTGACTAAATTCGTCCAGGCTCAAGTGTATGTCCATATAAAAGGCCCAGCTTTGTTCCACATGTTCCGGTCCCCATGTCTGCCTTTCGCTCCCCTCTCTTTCAACTCCCCCATATTCCTGATGATTTGACCATTCCTCAGTTCATGCTGGACTACCGTTCTCCGTCCAGACCTGTCCGTCCGGATCATGTTCCCTGGTTGGTGGACGACCGCTCTGGGCGCCCCGTCTTCGAGCCCGAAGTATGATGACGGTTGTGCATGCTTTGTTCCTATCTGACTCCTTCGCCAAGATCCGCACGCGTACCTTCGCCCTCGCAAACGGGTTGACGATAAAGTACCAACTCAGTAAGTAACCGATGATCAATATTGTTCCTAGACTAAACGCCCTGATAGAGGATAATGACGTTGGTGAGTGCGTAGATAGCGTGCCGAGTGCCGAACTCACTCCCTACATACTCTCAGTTTGCTTGTTCAGTCTGAACGACGTTGGTGAGCATAATCTGTCACCAGTTGGCAGTAGTCGCTGACCCGTGTTCTGAAAGATTACCTTATTGCTATGTGGGCCATACAACTGATTGGGGGCATCGTCACGTAAGTTCAGACAGTTGACTGTTAATGCCATTGGCGGATCGGTGCCTTGCAGTTGCTCCAATCCGGCTTATACCGTGGATGAGCTTGTTCAGCAGATCAAGATATCCGAAGCGTCATTGATTATTGTACACACTCAATTTCGGCATACAGCTCAGGCTGCAGCGAGGATTGTTGGCTTATCCCTAGACCGTGTTATTTTGTTACATGAAACGCCAAATGCTTCAAACGTGACACTTGACGAGCTGATTGAGTTTGGCTCCAAACAGGTATCAGTTGTCATTCCAAAGCGCTTGAGACCCGGTGAAGCAAAGACAAAGCTCGCACTTTTGTCGTTCTCGAGTGGTACCACTGGTCAGGCGTAACTGGTTGTATATTTGAAATAAACTAACCTTTGCCAGGCAAACCGAAGGTGATTGTGGTCAATCTCGTTCCGTCAAATTCATTGACAGAACCCTCCCTCGAAGGCTGTTGCGATACCACACTATTCTGTTATAGCCAATGTCGTCCAGGCTGCTGTCCATTACAGAATCACAGATCCCACATATACGGGAAACCTGTTTGCACCAGGAGACGTCTCTATAGGTGGTAAGCACATGGAGTTGAATTTGGTACTTGTCATTGAGCAACATCTAGTGCTACCTCTTTTCCGTAAGTTTAAAAACACGGTAAAATTTGTTAATGGAACTTAGGATTATAAAAGATATATATGGGCTTGTCTACGTGGTAAGTTATTAATATTGCAGATCATTTTCTACTTTTGAATGGCTTGTTAAAGTCGCACTTCTCGTTGTTTGGTGGCGTGAGTGTCTGAAAAGGTGTTTTCTTTTGCCAATGCTTGATTGTGAACTAGCTGTCGTTCATCCCAATACCCAAATTCAGTCTCAGTGAATTTTTGAAGAGTATTGTTCGTCACCGTGGAACACACCTCTTGTCAGCATCCATAACTACTTGGCTACGTCCTGCTGATATTGATCCTGCTAGCATCGTCCCTCCTCATGTTGTGCTCATGTGCAAGGCATGTAGCTGCTATCCTTATCAGGTAGACCCAGTTAACATTGCACCGCTTAGTCTTCACTGGAAGGTTATGACTTCAGCCATGTCAAGTATTGCATGTCTGGTGCCGCCCCTCTCAGCGGTGAACTTGTCCACAAACTCAGAAATGTGCTTCCTAATGCCACCATTGGCCAAGGCTATGGTATGTTCTGAGAATTGAATCCCAAGGCCATTCATGCATTGCCCCAAGGTTTGACCGAGACATGTACATCGGTGTCGCTCGTGCCACCGGAGCAGAAGTTGGGCACAATTGGCAGTGCAGGGCGGTTGTTACCCGGCATCATTGCTCGTGTCGTGAAGGCCGACGGCTCCTTGGCTAAGGAGGGCGAGCAGGGTGAACTAGTTGTTACTGGACCATCCATGGCGCTGGGCTATTACAAGAACCCGGAAGCGTGAGTGTCAAAACCCATCAGTAGAGCTCTATCGATCATTCCCTCAAGGTCCAAAGAAACTTTTGTCAATGGATGGGTCCGTACTGGGGATGAAGTCATGATCAAGGATTCAGAAGTCTTTGTGCTCGATCGTATCAAGGTAATGTTGGTCCATAACCAATTCTACGTTAAATTGAGGCGCGTTGCAGGAAATAATAAAGGTCCGCGGTTTTCAGGTGGCGCCTGCTGAACTTGAAGGTCATCTGCTGTTGCGTTCGGATGTGAGCGATGCATGTGTTGTCGGCGTTCTGGACGATTACAGCGGAGAGCTTCCTCTGGCTTATGTAGTACCAAGTCCAGCTATAAATGCGAGACTTAGAGACAAACCTGAGGAGGCTCATAGCTACAAGGATTCCTTGATAAAGGTGTGTGTTGGAAATCTTGTATGAGCAGTGGCTTGAACATAAGGATAGTATGTGGCAGATACCAAGGTAGCATACAAGAGGCTAGCTGGTGGCATCGAGTTGATTGATGCAATTCCCAAAAACCCTTCGGGCAAGATAGTCCGTTGCTTGTTTTCTGTTGGTGCCAATGTCCTGACGTTGCTCTAGCTTCGGAGGATTCTGAGGGAGAAGGCACGAGCAGCAAGAGCGAGGGCAAGGCTGTAGACAGGATTTGTCGTTGTTTGGTTGGAAGGGGGATTTATTAATGAAGTTGGAAATGAAAAGTAGCATTTATTGGACGGATGGTGCGGCGGATTGCCTCTCAGGTGCACCAGCAAGTCTCGCGCCTCATGCGCGCCGGCTACATCAAGGAGGAGCCCGCATGGTTTCAGGCTGTCCTCAACCACCCTCCTCTTCCCCTTCCTGCAAAATCTCCCGCGCCACGCTCCCCATACGACCAACCGCCACAAAAGACTGCGACTAGGAAAATGCGACCTTCAGCAGTGAGGCCTTTGCAGATATACTACATAGAGGATGACATCCGTCGACAATTCTTTCGCGACCACCCATTTGAGGCTTTCCGGCCAACTACACTAGTCGAGAAGGCAGGTGTCAAAGACGAGCATCCTATCCGAGGGAAAGAATGGACACGTCTTAGACAAAGAGGCAGAAGCCCAACAACCGAAGAGTAAGCTTTTTCTTGCCTCTGATCACACTGCGTCTCAAGCCATGACAGCGTCGTTCGTTTTGCCATCAACTTGTATCAGCATCACGGCCTGTCGTTGACAGAGGCCTATGCAACAGCTGTCGCTCAATTTCGATCTCTGCGCTCAGAACACTATATTGCAACGAAATATGCTGTCATGGAGGCGCGCTATCTTGGAGCGACATTCGTGCCAACCGAAATTGAGCATGGCTTTAACAAGGAAGTGCAAAATCTGGATACTTGGGAACGGAGAGAAGAACTTGATGAGGGCGTTTTGGCAGCACGTAAACGCTGGAGAGCCACTGTGGAACGACTGGAGGGAATCAATCAGTGGACCAAAGGGGAGGAATATGTCAGGTTGTGGAAGGAGGGCATCCGACCAACATATGCACCCGCTTTGACCGAACCCATTTCACAGCAAACACCTGCCGTACACTGATTTACATCCCACTACTTGTCAACGTGCGTTGGAAAGTCCGCGATTGATACAATGTTATACAACTTCTATGTTGCTTTGACCCGGGACTGAGCTGCCAACGCCGCATTCATTCCCATCCATGTCTTTTCAACCAAACCCAGAAGCTTTTGCATATCAGAACTCCAGTCATTCATCACATCCTCTGCACCTCGTTTAGCTCTGAAGTTGACGATGCCAGCAGGACGGTCGATGCGTGCCCACACTGTCCCTGAGACCACCAGACGGCATAACGTTTCTTCTGTCTGTTTCGGCGAGAGATCCAAGAGCGTAGTTAGTCTAGATAGTGTAATACGGGTATAATATTCTGCCACAACACGGATATTCTTTCAACTGGGTTAGCGTGAGTTTGATGTTATAGAGAAAGTGTTTACGTGTTCGATGACGCGGGTATGTAGGTCTTCCCAGCGCTTGTCTTGAGAGAAGACGTGTGTTTGACGCAAGAATTGGCCATAGATGGTTTCAATACCAGGCCACCGCATCAATTCACGCGTAACAAAGCATTTGGCAAGGTTGCTTGGACATGCATCAACAAATCCGTAATTAGAGAAGAGCGTCTCCCACTCACTAATGTAATTCTAGCCGTGCAAGCGCAGGATCCACAAAGAGATGATGCAACATATCAGATTGTTCATTGTTGTGGGGAGCCAGCACGACGTAGTAGACGATGTGTTCAAGAGCCTGCACGTAATGTAAGTTGCAAAGGAATGACAGCCCTCCAGATCCGTACCGCCTTGCCCTTGTCATTCACATCCGATTTTATTGAAGGAGTCTCCCAGACCTTGTAATAATACTTGGCAACATCGAGATACGAGTTATAATGCAGAGCATGCTGTATCATCAGATCGTAGTACTTGAGTTTCAGGTCCTATATGCAATTGGTTATTCCGCCTTTATCAAAGAAGAGAGACGAACCTCATTCTCTTCCTGCTTCAAGAAGTCTTCATTGACTTTCCGGCCGCCCACTCTGGCTTTCACCCATTCTGCCTCTCCGCCTCCCAAATCCTTGCCTTCCTTCCCTGATTCTGCATCTTTGAACCTTGCCAGGGCAATCAACAAACGCATTTGTTCCAGGATAAATTCAGTCTTCTCCCTCCTCTCCATTGACGAATACGTCTCTACTTGCAAATCTGACAAAAGGTCCGACGCTGTTTGAAGCGAATCCTTTGCTGTAGTAGTAGTAGTCGCGGAGGTCACAAGACCCTCATGATAATGTGCCAGTGACAACGTAACTCGAGCGCGGGGTGTTTCCAAAAAAATCTATGAGACACCTGAGGCGAGAGTAAACTATGATAGACTTGCAGACGTACCTTGCCTTCAGTAACACTTCGCAATGTCTCGACAAGTTCGAGCCACTTCTCAACGCCATCCCTCTGCTTTACCTCCTCCAGCCACCCTAGCACGAGTTCAACCAGAGCTTGAATGGCACCTTTCAGCTGGCCATGCTTCTTGCTCAAGAGAGCTACATTTGAATTAAGTCCGGGGTAGTCACGAGCATCATAACTATATTGCGCAATGGCTTTCACTAATCGTGACGTGGATGCCAAATCTGCAGCCTTGAGATCTTTCAGTAAAGAGTCCGTTGTTGTCGCTGAAGACGCACGTTTCGAGTTTGCTTCTCAAGCGCGAATAGCCTATTCAATGCATCCTGAAGCTGTCCTGGCTGGAGTAAACTGAATGTGAGCCAAGATAGATGAGAATCAACAAAATTTCCGACCTTTGCAATTAGGTCGACCTGTTGCAAAAGCTCATCTACTTCTTTCGTAAAGTCTTTCTCCTGTTTTTTGTTATCTGCCATGATGGAAGGCGTTCGACGCAAATGACGCGTCGCGGTATTGTTTATGCGTATTTGGCACTCACGGAGCCATTTCGTCTCTTTCATCGATTTATTGTCGTGTTGTATCATAAGCTCATGCACATCGTAAGTGTCATCATGGTACTTTTGAACGTCCTGACCAATCCCGTCATAGTATATAAGTAATTAATCATAAACGAGGTTGATCATGACGGACTTGAACTGTCTCCAGGGCAATCTCATCCCCCTTGATACCATGGGTCGCCTCAGGAGTCAGTCCGTTTTGCGATCTTTCTTGCCTGGATTCCGAGTGTGGTTGCAGCTCCTGCGACCATCGTTTGTAATGACCTTCTAGGAGATAAAGAATTCGAGCGGGCATTGCGAACGGAAGTATGCCGAGAATTTGATGAAAGAAAGAAAGTAGGCAATATATATATGACAGCGCGTATGCCTGTAGTGACACAAGTGGCATTTCCCCTCTTTTATGGTCAGGAGGTGCAGGTGTCGGTATCGGATCCTCAAAATTTGGTGCATCTGTTGTATCCACACCTTGATCTTGGACGCTAGCCGTAGCATCTATGGAAGCGCAGGATGCTATAGGAGTGGCGTCCACTGTGACGGAAAATGTCAAGGGTATAGCCTCGATCATTCTGTCCGTCAGCAGTGGTGCGGCTTGAACGCTGCTATTGCTCGTATATGGTTGGGCATCCACGCTGCGGTCAACGTAGACGATAGTCATGCCAACAGATTTGTCAACTTTGTCCACTTTTTCAGGCGGTATAGTTGTCGGTTGCAACACCACCAATACCGCTGTCTTTGAAAATCCTCTCTCAACAAGACGAACTCTCTGGAGATGGGGAAGTAGTTCCGATAGGTTTTGCCAATGCTTAGCATTCGCCTCCACATAACCTGATCGCGTTTTCTCCTGGAACCATTTTACTGACTCCAGTCGTGGAGCAAGGTGGCTTAACGAAATGGCGACTTGAAGAGGATCGCTGATCCACGAGTGTCCTACATTCAGGCGCAGCAGGGAATCGGATGAGACCTGCTGCGTCGTCAAGATCTCCTCGTCGACAGGTCTTGCATTGAAAACACCCGAAACCGTCTGTAAATTACGGCACGCGCGTAGCAACACGGCAAGGTCATCGAGCGAGATCTGCGGCGGGCCAACTGCAGACGGAAATTTTGCCAAGGGGCAAAGTCTCAGGGATTCAAGCTTAGGACTTGACTGTGCAAGGCACGCGAGATCTGCGTTGGTGAAAATGACAGACTCTGGCAGGTCAATCTCGAGGCGGAGGAGGTTTGGCAGTGATGTTAGGTATTCCAGACCCAAACGATTCGAAGCAGGTTCGCCTCTTTGTGTCGTCCTGATGAGGTCGGCAAAGCGGGATGAGCTGGTAGCTATTACACGTAAGGACGATACTGTTTCCTGGAATCTCTCGCAAATCAGCGCGCAGAGGTCTTGCCAGTCAGCTCTGTCCGGTGGGTCTTCAATTACAAAGTCCATATTTACCAAGGGACTCGTTATGTGCTTCAGGAAAACGGCGATGTTGGATACTTCACCCGTAAGTTGTAGCTTACGTAGCCGGTGGAAAATCCTCCTAGGCGGCAGATCACCCGTCAGCCTGAGAGCAGACTTACGGATTTCCGAGAAATCCAGCTCGTCGTCAACGTCACTCGAAGTCATCGAGCTAGGCGTGGAGTAACCGGAACGGGAGAAAAGCTCGTCGAAGAATCCTTCAACAGCGATCATTGACCTTCCCGACAAGTCTAGTTGTAAATGCGTCAAATGTTCAAGGGATGCAAGCCATCTTCCTATGCTGGGCGACAGCGCGCCGGGAGCAACAAGGATGACTTTTTCCAGCGTGTTTTGATGGTGGAGAAGGTCCGTAAACGAGTCAGGCAACGTTGTCGGCGAGTTGAAGGAAAACGTGGTAAGCCTCGTGTGATTGGACATCGTTTGCAAGAAAGTGTCTAATTGTGGCAGCCGCACCGCGACTTCAAGGTGGAGAGCCTGCAAACCTGGATTAAGGAACATCTCGCAGTGTGCAAGGCCAGCTGGAGTTTGGACTTTCCAAATCAATTCCTCGAGAAAGGGCAAGATGAATTCACGTGGCTTATTTTCAGCCAGCATGGGGAAAATCGAGGCGACGATGGCAGACGTGCGCTCGTCATATGTGATACGGCGAACCCGTTCATGGTAACGGTTGAATACCTCCCAGTCATCTTTTCCGGGTGCTTTTATCTGGTATCGTGAGGTCAATTTATCATCCATACAACAGTCAAATTTTGATCTTACGAGACCCAAGCTTGGCTTGTGCGCCTTTCGCATTAAGTTGGGAAATAATCCAGCCAATGGAGCGAAAGAGTCCAACTCTCGCCAAAGCATATTCAATGCAGGTTCGCAGAAGGTACGACAAGTTCTTGCCATCCTGGACAGAGATCGTCTGCCGCCGGGTGAGTCAAGAATTGCTTCAAAGAGCTTTCTTGTCACGTCAGTGTCGCTGAGGACTGCGAATATTTTCATGTTCGACTGTTGAGCGCGACGCTTTGCGTACTTTTCAATTCGCGGGGTGTTGTGTCGTTCTGCTTTAGGGAAGAAGGTCAGTTAAAGGATGCAAGACAAAATGCCGGGCCAACGGAGGGTTTTAATCGAGAGACGTTGGGGCGTGCCGTTTACATGCTGCAAATAATGTATTAACAGCATGACCATCTCGGGAAGCTAATACACGCGTCGAGAATGCAGGGTAAGGCAGGTGCAAGTTTGAATCCTAAGCGATCGGACGACATCATTTTTGTGACTTGTGACCTTGAGATCAGCTTATGCAGGCACGCTTGGTGGAGGAGGCGTGTCGAGGGGGACATGACGCCGATGAATTCCAAAGGCATGGTGCACCTAGCTTTTTGGGGAAGAGATAGACGACACAGCCATCCCAGATGTTCTGCAATGAGATCTGGCCTCGCATCCTACCCAGTTGCAAATCTGTAGAGGTTCAAGCAGTCTTGCGTGCGAGTTTCTATAATTACATTGTCAGGATTGTCGTTCACGTAAAGACAGTATCCATACGGCACATAGCACCGGAGGAGATTTCCGCCCTACAATTCGGCGACCTCCCAGGGCACAGGTTCCCCTTCCCAGTCGTCTTCCCCTCCGGTATCAGGGAGGGGCTCGCCATCCCACCCAGTCCGCGTCGATTTGGCAACTTCGCCGACATCCCATATCTCTCCTCCTTTATCAGGATCGTAGTGGATTGTCCTTCGATTATATATAAGTTTTTCAGCCACCCGCTCTGCATATTTATCTCGTGCCTCCATGTCCACGACGTCTACCGCGAGCATGTCTCGAAATTGATCTGGTAGATCAAGCTCAACTTTGTGACCCGATTCGGAAATATTGACGTGAGCAGGAGACCCTTGGCGTGGTGAGTGGATGCCTCGTGGTGAAGGGGGGTTGGGCCGGAATGCATGGATCAGTATGGGATCTGGATCAAGCTCGAGGATTTCATCCCATTCCTTATCTCCTCGGCGTCCTTGTCGAGTTCTACAAGTTACCACCTTTATGTTGGGTTGCAATTCGCCGCTAGACTCCTCACTACTCTCGTCTCCACCTAGATTGGAGTCAGTAATTTTGGCCTTCTTTCTGCTAGTCTTGGATTTCAACTGCGCCTTTGACGTGCGAACGGCCGATGAGCTGGTTTCCGGTGGGGGAGAGGGTGGAATTAGGGTCGGGACATCATCTGGTCTAGAATTGCCGCTGGGGATATCTGATTCCATGTCCAACAATGTACGCTTGGTAGGTTTGAATGGCTCGTGTCCGTTTTCGGCGCACAGGGTATCTGCCTCCTGTGCCGTGCGAGATTTACTGACGCGTGAACGATGCTTTGCTTTGCTGTGCAGCGCATGGGTATTCTTGAGCCAGCCAAGCCCCTCGTCAAAACTGGGTAGGGCGACCGCAGATTGGTCTGTTGGTGGGTTCGACAGTGAAGTCTGCAGAGTGCTATCCGTCTCCTTCCTGGGCTCCAGCACCAAGGGAGGTAAGCTTTCCTCAAATAAAACCGTGAAGGCTTTATTTCCTGCTGGCTGTTTAACCGGAGATTCACCAATGACCGTTGATCCTGATCCTGATTTATTCAAGCTGGAAAAGGTGGAATCGTCGTCAAGGGCTGGCATAGGCAACTTTGGGTGGGAACTGGTGCGCTGCCTCTTGTCCTTGTTTGGGGATGGTGAAACCGGCTCTCCCCGTAAACGTTTTCGCGCTCTCGACACGGCGGATACATCTGTGGGTGAGTCCAGAAGTGACTGGCCTCGTGGTGATTTCGTGGGAGTGGAGAAGGGGTTTCGTGCAGCAGGGGGCTCCGCCTTGTTCTTGTCCTTGTTTTTTGGAGGAGAAAAGGGGTTGTAGGTAGCAAGGGGGGCGGTTGCATGTGCGGGGCAAGAAGTGTGGGGAAGCGCCTGCTTTGAGAGGCGTTTGTAGAGCCTGTACTTGTCGGCTTTGGAAGGATGGAGCGGGAGCGGGGGCGGGAAGAGAAGGACTGACCTATGCTGGGAAGGGCTCTGATGTCGTCGACGGTTGGATTTCTGCCATTTTCAGCGCGAAACGCCTTTTCCCAAAGCTTGATCTCAGCACGGACGGCGAGCATAAGAGAGACGCGACAACAGCACCAAACAACTCCTCGACGCGATGAACCGCCCAAGACACAGCGTACTCGCCCTCTTCGACCCCCTCGCCTCAGACGCTCATGACCATGACAAGGAAAATGCAACCCCCATCTCAGCACCCCGCTCATACAGGTCGCGCCTGATCGACATCGGCGACACCTCCATCGACGACCAGCACTTGCCCGACACCATCGTGTCCTCGTGGCCACCGCGCACCCCCCTCGCAGAGCGAGCTCTGAGAGACACGGACCCAACTCCGCTTGCCAAACCCAACACACATGCCCACGACGACTTGCATAATTCTTCTTTTCGTTCGCCTGAAATAGTAATTTCATGTCATTCTGAACAGGACACCAGAGACATAGTCTCACCATCGCCCTCTCCCGAGCTGCCACAGGCAGAGTCATTCTCGCAAGGCGATACATCCTCCTTGCTTACTCCCAATACATCATCCTACTCCAACCGTCTATCCATGGACCTCCAAGCAGCTTTCCAGATGCATTTTAAATGCGACGCAACTTTTGATCTTTTAAACGACAATATATCGCTCATGGAACCCATGGAATCCCTCATGACAGATGACGATACCTTTGACTTTGAATTGAAAAAGGAGAACCTACAGGATGCTATGGCCAAGTTCAAGAGGGGCTCCAAGACCGGTCTCTGTATGTCCCGTTATGCGTATTTTTGCTCCATATTCACTCGGTCATAGCGCAGGGTAAATTGACCGACTGCGAATCGCTACCACAAGAAATCAGCGATACAACGCGCGAGTCCAAGCAGACCCCTGAAATGGTGAGCGATCGGACGTCTGATACGGATTCTTGCCGTGGATCCCAAGATGGCACCCTCGACTCGCCGTGTGTGTAAATCTTGCTGCCAGGGTCTTGCATAGCATTGATTTAATATCATAGCGTCGCCGGGGGACTTGTCATCGCGACATCCTTTCATGTACCCACCTCTCAGCCCTGTTGAGGATAAGCTTAGCAAAAGGCAGAGTATTCCTTGTAAGTATGGTGTCGTTGTCCTTTTCCCTATCTTAAGGGTTGGATAGCCAAATTGCATTCTCCGACTGTATACACAAGTCCAAGGGGATTGTTTCCGGCACCAAGGCAAGGGGCGCAGAGCGCGATTGCACACGCAAAGCAGCGCAGACTGTCAGCACCGCTTGCAACACCACAGCGGCAGCCAAGCATTGCCCCTCCGCCAGTAGTACAAGCATTGCGCATCGTCAAGCGTACAAAGGCGCATCATCCAACGCCTGAATCGGCTAGCGACGCCAATATTCGTGCCGCAATGAACACCGCTTCTCACGCCTCTTCAGCGTCAACCAGGCAGACAGCGGAAGGGAATGTTCCTGCTGGACTATCCATACCCGTAAAACCCTTAGTTGCTCCGAGTACGAGCTCGACAAGGACAGGGTTTGGTCCCAGAAGGGTGCCTTGTCCTGATCCTCCTCTTGGAAATGCAACAACCAAGTCGAATCAGACAACCGTACCTACTGCCCTCGGACCTAGACGAATACCGATCAGCAACGCCAGGTCGATGCTCCCATCATCCAAGTCGCTTTCGATCATAACTGGCCTGAAGCAACCCATCGCGTCCAACTTGCCCAGGCCGAGCGGATTGAAGGCAGCCACATCCATGTCAAGGCTGCCCGCACCAACGACGGGACAGTTGGGATTATCCAGATTAAGAAGGCCTGCAGTGGGACTTGCGAAGAGAGTATCTTCCGGAGAGTAATCGCTTACTAGTATTGATGTTTTTCCTGCAACGCGCACCACAAGTTGTGATTTTACATAAACGCGCACGTTGCGATTTTCTGGCCCTGATAAGAGGCTGAATTTATTCCTGAGTTGTGGTTCTGGCTCGTATCCCAATGCACAGCACTCGTGGTGACTCATCGCATTCGACTTATCGTCCTAATACGAAGCATGTCCCCCAAGACCACCATACTCGTATACTTTCCCGTTTCTTCTTGCCGTCGACATCGGTAGTTTCGGCTAGGGCTATGCAATTCAAAGTCACCAAGGCCACGTCGGGAGAAGCGGACAATAAGCTCAAACACTTGTATGACGATCCCGCATTCTCAGCCGACCCGACCTCAAACCCTCTCTCTGCTGCGAGTCACGACATCTCGTCCTGGGTTGCGGATCCACCCAGAGGCCACCCCGTTATAAGACCACGAGAAGCCTATGCTAGCGTGAAGAACACCGAGGTTATTCTGATCCAGCCCCCAAATTCTCCTGTAAACCCTCGTCCTCAGCTTATCATCCCCATGACACGCCTTATTCAGTCCCCTCCTTCGACGTCTGTCCCAGACCTGTCTTCAACCGCTTCATCGGCATCGGACTCCAGTCTTCCGACTTCATCGGCCTCACATTCGAGCACCTCTCCCACAACTGTGCCGCCTACTGCGAGCAGCAAGAAACGCATCGACCTACCCTTCTTCAGACGCAAACCTCTGCCCATGCCAGATACAGCATTGCAAACGCCCCATACAGCGACCCATGCAATAACCTCGTGTAAGGCTTTGTTCAGGTAGATTGGTTCATCCTCCAGCTAAATTAAAGGAACATTTTTAGCCTCCTCGCCGATTCAACGCCAAACAAATAGGGCACCCAACCCGGCAGTCAACGGCTCCGTGCCTTCACAGGCATCCCGAAGTCATCAGTCCGCCACCAGCAAAGCGCGGGAACTTGATATGATCGACGAGCTGGATGAAACCAATCCTTTGGGTGTAGCCCTCCATCACGGCGGACCTTACGAAGCGATACAGAGGATGGTCCATCCAGGTCCTCAGGCACAGCAGGCAGCATACAAAGTGAGCTGCACTTGTGTCGTCTCCACGACGCGTTCTGATTGATCAATTTAGCCAAACCAGCCTGAGCAGTTCCGCTTCGATGTGTCGCTAAACCTCTCCCCGGGCCAATTTCTTCCTCATTCCGTGACTCCTTATTACCGCCCGCGAGCACTTGGACCTGTCAGAAACATCCAGCAGCGGCTTGGATCAGGAGCATCCACGGACCATGGGCAAGTGGGACAGTCCGCCACGAACCACGCGCCGGAACCAGTCACTAAACAATACAGTACGGATCATCCAGTTCCAAGCTCACCCCCTGACCATACGGATCACACAAGTCCATATGGTCCACCTCACGCTCATCGTCATGTTTCATCAGATCCCGCCATTGTGTCAGACACAAATAGATTCCAAGGTCCTGGTAGTTTTCTTCCAAGGGGTCCGCCTCCACCGGTTGGAGGTCGACGTTCTACTACCACAAACAGTGAACCTACGACAAGCGATAATCCAGTTACAGCGCAGCATATGACGAGCCCCAATAATCGTGTTACGCCAATAACGGTAGCACACAGATGGAATGCGGAGGAGCGCCGTCAGAATTATCCGTATGGCTTTCAAAGAGCATTGCCTGTTCATGAGGAGTACATCGGTCCCCCTGCAGTCCAGGACCATTACAAGCACCAAGAATTGCGGCAAACACCTTCTTCCGATAGTCACCCATCCATGGCAAGTAGCAGCTCAAGCATCCATTCTGGTGCTTCCTCCGTGATGACCGGAATGACAGCAGCAACCGTCTCATCGCGCAAAAGGATGTTGCCAAGACAGCTTGTCATGCCAGCACCACTAGCTAAAGCCGCCATATCATCAAGACCACAGCCCATGCATCCACAACAGCAACAGCATTGGCAGAATATGCTGAGGCAGCATCGCGTCAGATTTGGCGATGGTACGGAATATGACTTGCCGGTGACAAATATGGAGTCCACCATGACAACACCTGCCGTCGGACCCACTGTCGGACCCACTGCCAAGCCACCTGCACGAATCCATGTCCTTGTCGAGCAATGGAAAGCTGAAGAAGCAGCCTAGTTTCCGTGGACCGGAACCCCCAGAGATTGTGGCTCGGCTTGCCGCTGCGAAAGCGATGATGCACAAAGGCAGATACATGGAACCGCCTCCCACTATACCGGAAGCCCCAAGAATAGATCCGCCTGTGTCGAAAAATCCCGTGAAACAGGAAATGAGACGATTGCTATCTAAAAGACGGTCGGCTATCTGACTGTAGACATGATCATGACTCTTGTGATTGTGATTGTGATTTTGTTCAACGATGGGACTTTGGTTACGCATATGTATCCGTAGTTGACATCATGGATACTCGAGGCTGTGATCATATAGACGTGCGTCTTGTCAAGCACTTTGTTCATCGGTGATATCGTTGGTGGTTATAGTGCGCGTCCGGCTTCGGTCAACCGGTACTCAGAAGTGGAAAAGGCAACAACGTAAAGATCCTTTTTCGGTGAATGTTTGCTACGTCTAATTGCCTGTATAAAAGGCATATGTAGACGTCCATCCTTTGAATCATGCAGCTACTCCGCGTCGCTCTTCTGTTAGCCTCTTTTGCTGTTACTTATGGGTTTGTCGTTCGACCTCGACAAGTAAATGGGTGCAATTGCGCGGGTATGCTATTCGATTCGAAGGGAGCTCATCGATCTGACGGGCATATAGGCAATGTTTACGACATACAGTACATCGATGATAGCATAGCCGCCGCACAAGCAGGAGGTGAAGGGTGGGTAACTTGCCGGCAAAAATAACGAACTCTCTTTAATCCGAGACTATAGGGAATATCCGCACCAGTACCATGATTACGAGGTATCTCACTAGGTTGAAACCCCAGATTGATATTTACTGTAGTTCAGGGATTCACATTCTCTTGCTCCACGCCTTTTTATGAATACCCTATTATTGCTGGCAACCAGTCTTACAACGGCGGAAGTCCTGGCGCCGACCGTGTCATCTATGATGGCTCTGGCAACTTTTGCGGTAAGCATGCACATATCAGAAAAGATGGCATCTTCACGAGCTCGAATTGCCTAGCGTGCCTTACCCATACCGGGGCTTCAGGCGATAACTTTGTGGAATGCTCCTTCTAGTCAACAGTTTGATATTGTTATCTGTATGACTCAATTATTGACTTGCTGCTATGAGTGCAAACTTGTTTACGACCGAGAACTACTGTGTATGATCGCGATGATGCACGGGCATCGGACATTTTAATGCTGCAATTGACACATGAACTGATCGGGATCCCCATGCGATTAATTTCAATAACCTGCGTCGCTTGTTCCGTCCTCGGTTCCACGAGCATGTATCGAGAAGTGATGGTCCATAAGGCTCTGTTTGAGAATAGACTAGCCTGTGCCGAAAAATCGCAAAAATTAAAAACGTTTGCTATCTCGCGAATATCGTGTATTTATGTTGATGACCTCGCTTACCATAACTAATATTCGATCCATACTGAAGCTGGCGCTCGCGGTTCGTGATAGAAAGTCAAATTTAGCTGGGTACGCTCATGTCAATTGTCATGTGCCTTTGACATCGGTCGTTGCGCGAAGTTCGAACTTTCGCCATGCTGGTAGTAAACAACGTGCGTCCTAACCGGTACTCAGTATTCAGCAATGGAAAATGTAGCAACGCAAATAAATATCCTTTCGCGTTCCTTGCCACATCGCACTCACGTAGAAAAAGCCATCTGTAGAGGAGCCAGAGACGCAGGACCCATCCTCTGAATCATGCAACTACTCCGCGTTGTTCTTCTGTTAAGTTCTTTTACTGTTACTTACGGGTTTGGCGTTCGACCTCGACAAGTAAATGGGTGTAATTGCGTGGGTAAGGGAGCTCACTGATCTGACGGGCCTATAGGCAATGTTTACGACACGCAATACATTGACGACAGTATAGCCGCTGCACAAACAGGAGGTGCTGGGTGGGCAGTTTTCCGCTAAAATAACGAGAGCTCTCATTAATCCGAGGTTATAGGGAATATCCGCACCAGTACGAGGATTTCGAGGTATGTCACTAGGTTGGAATCCCAATTGTTGTTTACCGTAGTTCAGGGGTTCTCATTCCCTACCTGCTCCGCGCCCTTCTATGAATATCCTATCATTGCGGGTGAGGAACTCTACGACGGCACAAGCCCTGGCCCCGACCGTGTCGTCTATGATGACAATAGCGACTTCTGCGGTAAGCGTGCACGCATCGGAAAAGACACCATCTTCACAAACCCAAATAACCTAGCATGCATTACCCACACTGGGGCTTCAGGCGATAATTTCTTAGAGTGTAGCTTCTAATTGATAATGTTGTCATTATGATCACTTTTAAAACACGGCAGGCTGTCTCTGCTGCTACAAATATCATTCGATTGTCAGATTGGACTCAGAACAGAGAACTACCTACGTACACTATGATCTGCGATGATGCATAGGCGTTGGTCATTTTAATAATGTAATCGAAACATGAACTGGAAGCTATACTGCTTCGTGTCGGGATCCCAATGCGACCAATTCCAATAACCTGCGTCGTCTGTTTCGTCCTCGATTTCACGAGCAGGGATCCGAAATGCGATGGTTTCATAAGGCTCTGCCGCAACCTGATAGACTGTCAACCTGCCTCGCAAAAAGAGTGGATTCACGTACAATGAGATACTGGTAAGCCTTATTTGGGGGTTCCCTTTTCTGTTCCCAAGCACTCATGAAGCGTCGCCGTGGGACCACATCAGGTTTAATTTGTGGTAGATGCACCTGGACCATCATTCCTTCCTTGCCCGTGTCTCTATCGCGAACCTTGGTAACTCGATAACCAGGCCGACCAATCTTCAGAAAAACCTTCCTTTGTACACTGCTCTGAGGCGGAGCAACCATCAGCTGGGTCTCCTTTGCGTCACGAGCAGCACGACGAGCAAGATTAGTTTGATGTTTTTTCCCTTGTGTATGGGCGAGATAGGAACCCTCGTTTGTGTGCAGAGTCAGACATAGGCGACATTCAAGCGAACCAAGGTGGTTTCGTAAAATGTAAGGATCCTGCCCCAGTGCGTCAAGCATTACACGAGCCGTGATCCAAATTATGTATACCTTGGCAAGATCGATAGTTTCGAGAGCAAGTTTTCTTAACCGTTCACGCCTGTCGACATTTGTTTCGGAAGCACCTGCAACCCCACCTCCTCCGAATTTAGATCCTACTCGATTCTGGAATCGCGAATTAGGCGGAAAAATGTGAAATGATTACAGAAGGCGAACCTGGTAATCTATTCACAACATTCAGCATCTATTTCAATATGCTCGAGGGAGACAACGTACCCATTCAAAATGCTACGTTGGTGGAAGAGTCAAACCGCGTGTGATGACATAAGCCATTAGCCTAAAATAGATCTAAAATATACTATGATACGGTTAACCGTGTCTGAGCAATCCTGAAGAACCTCTTTTTTTTTTTTTACAGAAATGGCTGGTAGAAAACGCGCTTCGGAAGAAGCACCGAGCATGCGACGCTCGAAAAAATTGAAGTCTGCAGACAGTACCGACGTAAAACAATCCACATCTACTTTACTTACGGACGAAGTTGATTTTCCTCGGGGAGGAGGGACTACTTTAACCCCAGCTGAAGTCAAGGCAATACGTGCCGAGGGCATTAGGGAGGCAAACGAAGAGTTGTTCAAGGTATGCTTTGATTTCTTTTCCTCGGACTTCAATGACCGAAACTTGCAGGATGAGACCAGTATCAAGAAAACAAAAAAGCGTAAAAGTGGGTCAGAAACTTCGAAGGTCATTGATACGGAGAAAAATAGAGAAATCCCGCATAGAACACCTGAATTACAAGGTCTGCGTATCTCATCTTGCGCCGGCGATGACTTAACATTTCATTTCAAATTCCAGAGGTTAACAATCGGCATGAAGATACTTGGTCAGATTATCTCTGTACACCCCCTTGCGCTCGTGGTATCATTGCCTAACCAGCTCTACGCACACGTCCCAATCACCAATGTATCATCTCACTATACAAGTATGCTAGAACGCATGGATGAATTACGAAACAAGAACCCATCGGATGAAGAAGGTTCAGACAATGAGGTTGAAAGTGATGAAGATGAAGAATTCTCCACGAACATTCAATACCCTGAACTTTCCGACATGTTCCGTGTAGGGCAGTATATTAGAGCCGTTGTCACTACTGTCCATGCTCCGGGAACATCGACGATACCAGGGCTCGCGAAGTCGAGGGATGAGTTGGTGAAAGCAGGCAAAAGGGTTGAATTGAGTCTCTCACCCGACAAAGTGAATGCAGGGATACCAAAATCGGAGCTACGAACTGGTTTTGCGCGTACAAGTTTTCTTAAATGCTTCGGTTAAAGTCCTTATTCTATCTGTTGACAGACTTTGACGGCAGCTGTCAAAAGCGTTGAAGATCATGGATATATATTGGATCTCGGTATTCCCGATGTAACCGGATTCCTATCGTTCGAAAATGCGAATCAAGACCATTTCAAGTGTAATCTACGCGAAGGGTGGCTGCTCGATGTAACCGTGACAAACTTATCCAAAAACCAACGCAATTGCGACGTTTCAGTAGACCCTCCAATGTTCTCCTCTTCATATGTCTGTCTAGGTCCACGTATCTTCTTTCCTACTACTAATACACGCGTCTAGTTGTCAGAAGCCGCACATGCCAATTCTCTCCTTCCCGGAGAATTAGTACAATGCCTCATCACAGCTACCAGCCATCTTGGACTCAATTTACAAATACTAGGACTCTTCGATGGAACGGTCGACGAATTCCACATGCATAAAGATATCTCGGAAAAGTCATACAAGGTCGGAAAAAAAGTAAAGGCGAGGATACTGTACAGTTATGAGAACTCGCCTCCGAAATTTGCGCTTGCTTTGACGGACCATGTCCTTCGCCTTGAGACGCGTATGGTGAAAGATCCGACCAGTTCGGAATTAAAAGATATGGCAGAAAGGTATCCTGTTGGTACTATTCTGGAGTCAGTCAAGGTCGCCAAGGTCGAACCAGATCGAGGCGTAGTAGTCGATGTGGAGCACGACCTACAAGGATTCGTTCATGTTCGTATCGTCATGTTCTGTTTCATTCAGCTGAGAGTCCTGTCTAGATTTCTCATTTGTCTGACGATCATATTCCATCTCTGAACGCTTCCGGGCCATGGAAAGCAGGATCCTTGCATCGGGCCAGAGTGATAGGTTGTTTTGCATTCGATGGCCTATTGCAGCTGTCCTTGAAACCGTCGGTGTTAAACCAAACGTTTATGCAGGTCAGCGATGTTGAAGTTGGGCAGGTGATTAAAGGCACCATCAAGAAGCTTAGTGAATTTGGCCTCTTCGTGACAATCTCGGGCAGTATTGATGGTATCATATGGCCGAATCACTACGCCGACATCGCATTGAAGCACCCAGCAAAGCGTTTCAAGCCGGGAGCAAGTCTAAAATGCAGAGTACGCATTGTCTCATTGCTACTGTTCTTTCTTTTCCCAATCCCGGTTTAGGTATTGGTTGTGGATTCCGACCGAAAGCGAATATCATTGACAGCCAAGAAAACACTCGTTCAGTCCGCTTTGCCTGTCCTGTCCAAGTTGGACGACATCAAAATAGGGATTGTAACTCACGCCGTAGTGTTTAAAATTCTTTCATCTATGTTGATGGTGGAGTTCTACAATAATTTGAAAGCCATCGTGCCAGCCAGAGGAATGAGGTGTGGATTGTCGCTTCTTTCGTTGATAATTCATACTGAAATTCACAGTGATACCAAAATAGCTGACCCATCTACTGCATTTAAAGTAGGACAGATCATCACTGTACGGATTATCGGGGTTGAAGCTGAAGCCGAGCAACCACGTATTGTTGCCAGTATTCGGCAAGCATCACCTAACTTTGCATCGCCCATGATGGATATCAGTGGCATAGATGTCGGTGACACCGTTCAAGGTGATATAACAGAGATACAAAAAGAGAATATCGCCTTAAAACTTCAACCGACTGGAGCGCGCGGGCTGCTTTCGTTTAAAAACCTTGCAAACTATCGCAACGTACCTTTAGCGCAGTTGCGCGCAGGGCTTAAAGTTGGGGAAAAATTAGATGGGCTAATTGTCGTTGCAAGAAATCCAGATAAACATTTTGTTATTGTGGCCAACAAACCACACACCAAGTCAGTATTGCATACGAAAAGTTCATCGCTGAAAGCGGATTCGGTTACACTGGGACAAACAGTCATTGGACGAGTAACGCAGCACGGCCACCAAGGAACTCTTATCAAGATAAATGCTCATTTAGGCGGGCTCCTACACCCCACTGACATATCGGACGATTACGATTCGGGGAACGCCTTCCCCCAACTCGACTCGATTGTTAAAGCGACTGTCATTGATACATATGCAGACAAAAAACGGCTCATCTTGTCCACTCGTGGTTCCAGAATGCAACACACAGCTTTGAATATCGTTGATCGCGAGATCAAGAGTCTACAGGACTTACAGGTTGGAGATGTCGTGCGCGGCTTCATCAAAGGCGTGGCAGAGCATGGCTTGTTCGTGACCATAGGCCGCAATATTGATGCTCGAATTCAAATCAAAGAACTCTTCAACGAGGTGAGTCGGTAGATCTACCTTCTGAATCGCAACCGAACTGGTCCAAAGTATGTCAAAGATTGGAAGCCTCGATTTCAAGCCAACCAGCTTGTCAAAGGTCGTATATTGAGGTTAGTTGCCGCCGATATGTGAAAAGGATTTACTAATGGCTATCAGTGTGGACCACGAAAATAAAAAGGTGGAAATGACGTTTAGATCTGATGACTTCGCAAAACGTTCTGCCAATGTTACAACCAGTAGTTTGCAGCCAGGTCAAAAAGTAGATGGCATCATCAAGAAGGTTGAGAGCTATGGACTGTTCATACAAATTGATGGGTCGAAGCTGCAAGGGTTATGTCACAAATCCGAAGTGCGCACATTCTTCTGCGATGTTATCTACGGTAACTCGAACTGGTTAGGTTACTGACAATAAGGACGCGGATGTAGCAGCAGCCTTGCAAGGCTTTCGGGAGGGGGATCGTGTGAAGGCGTTTGTGGTGAAGGTCGAGCAACGACGGATATCGTTGAGCATCAAGCCATCCCATTTTGTTGAAGCTGACTTTGACGATGGAGACGAAGCTAAGAATGACGTCAGTCGAGGACAAAACCAATTGGGAGTGGTACAAGGCAACAACATCGACAGTGATGCTGCATCAGCTTCTGGCGAAGATGATCCAGACTCTGACGTTACGGATGAAAATCGGTCTGCTAGTGACGATGAGAATGAAGTTGAAATTGATGCTGGCGATGCGCAACAATTACTTGGATCAGTCCAGATTCAACAAGTCGACAGAATTTCTGCCGTTCCGATGAAAATTTCAGGGTTCCAGTGGTTCGGCAGTCCGAGGGATGCGGAGGAAGAGGTAGAACTCTCGCCCGATGAAAGCGATGGGGGTGAGCAACCGAGCAAGAAGAAACGCAAAAAGCGTAAAGAGATCGAGTATGACTTAACGGCCGAGATGCACTCGAAAGCGCCAGAATCCAATGCGGATTTCGAGCGCGTGTTGCTCGGCTCACCGAATTCGTCTTACCTTTGGATTCAATACATGTCTCTCCAACTACAACTATCAGAGATTGATAAAGCTCGGGAAATTGCTCGCCGTGCCATCAGCACCATCAACTTCCGAGAAGAACAAGAGCGACTGAATGTGTGGATTGCACTGCTCAATTTGGAGAACGTCTATGGCACAGAGGAAAGTCTGGATAAGACGTTCAGAGAGGCTGCTCAGGCGAATGATTCCAAAACTGTGCATCTCCGACTTGCGTCCGTTTTTGAGGAATCCGAAAAAACCGAAGTATGTGGGATTAGTGCCAATATCAATGCCACCTTAACCCTGACTTGCAGAGAGCGGAAGAACGGTACAAAAAAACATGTAAAAAGTTTGGTCAGAGTTCCAAGGTCTGGACGTCGTTTGGCAAATTTTATCTTGTCAGAGGGGATCTGGAAGAAGCACGGAAATTGCTCCCTAGGAGCCTGCAGAGCATGGAAAAACGAAAGCGTGAGGTCTCTGTGGTGAAGTGACGGCTTGATGCTCACGTTATAGGACAACAGATCTCAAGACGATTGCGAAATTTGCCCAACTGGAATACAAGCACGGGGATCCGGAACGAGGTAAAACTATTTTTGAAGGCATCGTCGACTTGCATCCGAAGCGCTGGGACCTTTGGTCGGTTTACATAGACATGGAGGCGGGGCAAAGAAACATTCAGAGTCTAAGGCAGGCGGACAATACATCCACGTCACATTTTATTCTAATTCAAGTCGTAGAAATCTCTTTGATCGAGTACTAGCATTAAAAATGACAAGCCACAAAGCTAAGTAAGTCGATAATTTTGTGATATTATATATATATGATGATGGGTTAATGCAGGTCTTTCTTCAAGAAGTGGTTGGAACTGGAGCATAGAATAGGAGACGAAGGAGGTGCAACGACAGTGAAGCAAAAGGCGATTGAATGGACGCAAAGAGCAAGCAGAATATCATCATAGCAACCCGATACTTATGCTGAAGCAGCTGTACGCTGCCGTAAAGACCATATATGTAGGCAACGAAGGACGGTATGATGAATTGATTATGGGGCGATCCAGCTGTAAGACTAGGGTATAAGCAAAATATACATAGATCAGCGAAAGACGAAGTGAAATCAGGGGTCGTTATGATCGTGGGGAGCATGTCTTGTCAATTACGGGATCGGATTCAAAGTCGCCTGGTGGATGTCGATTGCTCATTGAACTTGCGAGTTGGCGCTGCCAGTCTTCCAGCTCGTTCGATAAACTCTCGAATGCTAATGCGTTTTCCGAACTTGATATACTTGGTGGACGGCCTGACGCGTCTGATAATGGACGCTGGCCGAATGAGGGGTTTTCCACGTCCAACAGGAGACCAATCTTGTGCGAGAGCTGTTCATTCTCTCGTCGGAGAGTAGCATTTTCGCTACTAAGCTTCTCTAGCATCGTTTCCTCTTGAGTACCTCTCGCAATTGCTAGTGAGGATCGAAGTTGTTCAATTTCTTGACGCAAGTCTTCCACTTGGTTCGATCTATTGTCTGCCTCCTTCCGCGAGTCCACCAAAGCGTCCCGTAGAAGCTCTAGTTCCTTCTGCAAGGCGCCTAGACGAAGCCGCAAGTCCTGATTTTCTTCATGGAGTTGTCTCGCTTGTCTTTGAGCTTCTACGAACTGTTCGCGTTGGGAACCTTCTTCCTGGAGTAGCACGTCCATTGACACCCCTCGAGCTCTTACTTCGAGCTGTATCTAGCTCAACCTGAATTTGAGTATTCAGGGTTTTCTGTCTAGTGAGCTCATCTTTCATCCTCCGCATCATCCTCTCGGTACCCCTTGTGCATGTCAGAAAACGAACACAGTGAGCTCAGAAGGAAGTACTCACTTGACATAGTGCACAGCTAGCTGGTAGTCCTCTTCCAACTGATGAAGGACGAGTTTTGTAAGTGCGCTCTGTCTCGTCCAACTTTTGCTCAAGTTCGGAAATGCGCCCATCTGCATCGCCGTCCCGAACCTGTTCAAGTTGGCCCGACAATTGATTGACTTGAGCCTCAACATCCCGTTTCCGACGTAGAACTTGGGCAAGTTCGCGCTGAGCATCCTCGTGCATCCTAGTGCGCTCTGCCAGTTTTGATTCCAGTTCAGAGAAGGCCTCTGGCGAAACTGCACCACTCGAAGCGGCACGCGAAACCGATCGCAAATCGTCCTCCTCTACCGTGATGCCATTTTCTGCAAGATAATTCCGCATGACGGCCAACTTCATCACTGCATCAACGGCTTCTTTTGACTTCATTGTCAAAATCGACTCCCTATCAGAAAGCTCCCTGCGAGCGGCAGCAGCATCTGCAAGCGCGCCGGAAAGTTGCCCACGTAACCCCACGATCTGATATCTGAGCACAGCCTGTTCCGATTCTTGTTGACGTAGGCGTCGTTGCTCTTCCGAGAGTTGGCTTTGTGACTCGTCGACACGTTGTGTGGCTTCTCGTAGCATGGATCGTAGGGACCGTACCTCGGCTTCCAAAGCATGAAGTTTTTCCGAGTGTGCGCGAACCGCGCGATCCTCATCAGCTTTCAACTCATGATGCGAATCGAGGAGCTGGCCTAAGCTTCCCGTGGTGGCAGCGCGAAGTGCGTCAGCTTCCTGCCGAGACTGAGCCCACGAATTCTCGACATCCAACAACCGTGCCTGAGCGGTCTCCGTTTCGGCAGTTCGGGTTGCAATCTCACCGCGAAGCTCTGCAATATCAGTCTCTAAGCGACGGACGTCTTCGAGAGCACGCTGATATTTTGCATCGACTTCGGCCGTGCGCAAAGATGCGGCTTCGAGTGCTTGTCGCGTCTGATCGAGGGCACGAATGTGTTGATCCCGCGTAGTCAATAGTTCGGCCAGTTGTGCACCAAGATGCGATGCGTCAGCCTCTCTTTGTTCAAGAAGCGAGGTCTGGGATAAAAGATCTTGGGATTGATTGCGGAAATGCGCGTCGAGTTTATTGTGCTGCTCTTGCAACTCGTTCAAACGTTGCAGTGCCCGATTTGACGAGTCTTCCGCGACTTCTGCGCGTTTCACAGCATCATTTGCACGCAACTCCGAGTTTTCGTGCAGCTTTGTTTTCAAGGACAAAGCTTCATTCAGATCGGTAACTTTCCGATCCTGGGACCGGCGCTCAGCCATCAAACTAGAAATTTGTCGTTCAAGTTCGGTGATTCTATCCCGTTCAAGCTTCTGTGTCTCTGCAACGCCATTCGCCTCCAAAGCGGCAACTTTGGAACGGTAGTATGCGCATTCTTGAGCTGCGCTGTTCTTGATGCGCTCTGCGTCGGCAATCCGATCGGAAACTTGTTTGGCTTGCTCAACCATGACGGACTGTAGATCATGCTTAGATGCTGGGCCAAACGGTTGAATTAGGGAATTCTACCTGTATTTGCGTTTTGTACGATTTGAATTTAAGGATCATTTCGGAATTCCTGTTACTAGTCAGGTCCTCCGTATCAGCGGTGTCGGACCCTTCTTTTTGCGCGTGTACGTAGCCCATCTTGACTGCTTTATTAAGAGCTTCTTTCATCCACGCTATTTGCTTCTTAGCCGATTCGATCTCCAAGTCCTTCAACTTGATCTCCTTGACCAGATCAGCTGTTACGCTACTGACTGAGCCGTTCCCAGTTCTGGATGGAGGTCGCACATAGCCATTCACTAATGGAGACCCGGAATGAGAATTGTAAAAGGCATCTGGAGGGTATCTGCTTCGGTCGATAGCAGGGGATGAGCGGCCGGTGATATTGACTCCAACTATATTGGGTTGCACTTGATCCGTGCCATTGGTAGGCGATACAGCTCGACTAATAAGACCATTTTGCGTGGGACTCTTTGCGCGTACCTGAACCTGATCCGGTGACATGGCACGTTCGCGCGAGTGCGAGTCGGACGTGGCAACTTCCAAAACCTCGTCCAAGTCTTCGTCCTCTCTCCGCGGACGGACTGGCACCTTGCCTTTTCCATTCACAGAAGTAGTGTCGTTTCCGTTTGCTATTCTCGGCCGACCACCCGTTGGGGACATCGCGCGACGGGTATCTTCTGCTTCTGGTGACATGGGCCGACCATTAATAGAGTTTGCCGAGACGGATGTAGGGGGTTGCCCTTGTGGAGTAGAAACGGAAGACTTGCGAGGAGGATTTTGAGTGCCCGATGGCGGTTTGCCGGAATCGGGGTACTTGATGTGCCCTGTTAAACACTAGTTAGTCCAGAGGTACAGGCTTGGTAGATAAAACGATGTACTGGTATCTAGGACATGGATCATACTCGCATCGTCTCCCTTGGATGGCGAGAATGATTCCCCGCCAAGAATGTAGACCTTTGGGGCATTACAGGCCATGGCATGGCCAGAACGGCCGCTCGGTCCTGGACCCATATTTTGGAACATGTACCATCGCTGGTCTATATTGCGTCAAAGTTAGGCCTTGTGGAGTAGACAGGGACAAACTGGATATTTTGAATGCTGCCAGATCGTTCAGATCTTTTCCATCCACACCTCGCCCGCCAAAGATATAGATGACGTCGTCTACGAGAGCAGCAGCATGACCTTCTCTAGCCAGAGGTATAAAGCCAATGCATTGAAGTTCTGTCCAAGATCTGGTTGCGATATCATATGACCATGTATCATTGTAGTGGTATTGACCATCTGTGCCTCCAAAACTGGATGGGGATGAGTAGGGAATGCCTAGACATCCAACGTACGCACATGATAAGATGGTTGTCATGGGCAACACAGATGTGACCTGTCCGTTGAGCAGGTCTATCGGGTGTTGAGGGCTCCTGGAGTTCCCAGGCGGCTTTGGTTCTTACTGAGAAAATTGAATAAGGGTCGCCGTCGGTATGGAAAGCACGTACGTGAATTGAGATCAAAAGCCCAGATATCGTTGAAGAATGACCCATCTGCCTGGCCACCAAAGACAAAGAATTTGGAGCCGGCCATTGAGACAGCATGACCGTAGCGGCCGAGAGGAGCAGCACCATGAACAGTTACACGAGTCCATTCCTTGGAGACTAGGCACCAGAGGTTAACTGAGCTGGCTAAGGAACGACGGACGTACCAAGGTTGAGCAGATATAGGCCGTCATCCTTCCTTGGCGGTTGAACGAGTCTTGGCATCGGCCTTTGTATCGCCACCCCAGACGATGAGAACGTTGGACACGAGAGCACTGGCATGGCCCACACGTGGAGTGGGTATTTCGCCGGCAGTTTGCAGAAGAGTTGCAGAGTTGTCGCGGGTAGAAAAGAGGTAAAGGTCGTTGCGAGCAGAGTCGCGAACGAGGCCGCCGAAAATGTATATGTCACCGCTTGCGGTTGCTGTGGAGGGGAGGGAATGGCCGTAGCGGGGGAATGGAGAAGGGGAAGGGGAAGAGGGGGAGGCGACGCCGGGTTTTGGGAGGATGAGCGGGGGAAGGAGGGTGAGGCGTTTGACGGACCAGGGGTATGCGGGGGGCGACCGCTGGGGCTGGGGCAGCAGCTGTTGTTGTTGTGGCTGCTGGGGCAGCTGCTGGGGTTGTTGTTGTGGCGGATGGGGTGGCTGGGGCAGTTGTTGCTGGGGCTGGGGCAGCTGGGACTGCAGCTGGTGACGCTGACTGGAAAAAGAGATGAGAAGACAGCAGACAGGGAAAAAGAACGGACTTGTCGTGCAGCTGGGCAAGAGCCTGGCTTGGGGTTTGGGCGACGGCGACGGGGGGCTGAGGCTGAGGCGGGTTGTGCCTCCGCCTGGAGAAGAAGGACATGCGTCGTAATGAAATGGCTAGAGACAGGTTGCAACTTTGCTGGTGTTTGCCGGCTACTCGTTCCACATTATCACCTCCCCGCCCCCGCCTCCGTGCTCTCGCATCCGGTGCGCCTCCACCCGCTCCGCCGTAGGATACAGTCGGTAGCATCCGCATATGTAGATCGCTGTCCTGATGTCGGTCAGCTTCCCCCCGAGCCACCCTTGTCGCACTCAACTCGGACGGCCTTGTCACCTTTCCCAGCCGCTGTGCTTCCTCCACCTGCTCGAGCGTGGTCTCCGCTGTCCACCCGTCAGCGCATCAGCCCTGGCCCATCCTGCCACGTGCCACTCACCGTCCTGTACTGCTGGCTGAGACGGCAGAATCGACGGCAACGTTGGTGGTGGCATATCTCTCTACCTACGTTACCTGTCACGCTGATGCCAGGCGACTCCATGCCATGGCACCCACAGCCTGACCTCGCGCTGCTGCGCGATGCCCTGCGCGAATCCATGCTACCCTCCCGTCCCCCACTCGCAAGGCTCGCAGACCACTCTCTTCACCGCCCCCCGCTCCTTCTTCGCTCCTTCAGTCGCTCCTCGCGTTCCACCGCTACTCTGTCCTCCAACACCCCCTTTCCTACCCATTCTCCGCCCAAGTGCTCTTCCATCGACACTCTAAGGCGCCTCTCCGCTCGCAGCTCCCTTGATCCCGACGCCAGTCCTTCCACCGATACCAGACTCATCACTCAAGCGCTCAATAGGGTCCGCCAACTGTCCCGTGATGAACAGCCGGAACCTGTCAAAATAGAAGAAGGCAACAAAAGTTTGTCGCTGTCATCTTCAAACGCAGCTTCTGATCGA
This sequence comes from Amanita exitialis, assembly GCA_023014455.1. NCBI lineage: Eukaryota > Fungi > Basidiomycota > Agaricomycetes > Agaricales > Amanitaceae > Amanita > Amanita exitialis. The sequence goes on from JAEBUR010000002.1 coordinate 1,173,274, forward strand.
TCATCGCAGTCAAATCAACCAGGAACCCCGTTGTGTTTTGCCACGGTCTACTTGGCTTCGACTCGGTCATCATTGGTCCCTCCATCGCACCACTACAAGTAGCCCATTGGCGCGGCATTAAAGAAGCTCTGGAAGCAAACGGCTCAGAGGTCCTGATCACACGTGTTCCTGCAACAAGTAGCTATGTCGATCGTGCTAATGTCCTCAAAGAGAAAATATCTCAAGTGTATGCTGGAAAAAGCATTCATCTGATCGGTATGCCGTATCTACCTCGTACTCTCCATGCCTTATGCTCTTCCCACCTCATGCTCTTCCCACCTCAGGACATAGCATGGTGACCGTCTGTCCCCTCTGGATATCTCACTGCTGTTGCTGATGGGTTTACAGGGAGGACTCGACTGTCGCTACTTGGCAACGCACTTGACAGACCGTAACTTTCGCATCCTTTCCATCACAACAATCGCCACTCCACATCGCGGGTCCTCCTTTGCTGACCATTTTTTGGACGCCGTCGGCCCAGAGCGCTTACCACATGTTCTCTCCTTGCTTGACCTACTTCCCAACGGAGGCGGAGATGGCAAGGCCTTTGAATGTCTTACCGTCGAACATATGCGCAAATTCAACCAAGACACCCCGGACGTACCTGACGTTAAATACTTTAGCTGGGGTGCCAAATATCAGCCCGGCTTGATCGACACGTGGAAGTACGTCAAAACCTTAATGTATTCGCTCCCAGTCAATCAAGCTAACCTCAGGTATCCAGCATTCGGTGATTCTGGAAAAGGAAGGCGACAACGATGGCCTGGTCTCTGTCGAGTCGGCCAAATGGGTGAGCATCCTTGCAAGTAAGCTATCTGCCCGCTGATCAGGCCAGGGCACTTATCTTGGGACGCTCGATCACGTTAATCATCTCGACCTCGTTGGCTGGCTTAACCCCGCGCGGTACAAATGGGCTGAAGTCATGGGAAGAGAAATCAAGTTCCGTCCCCCAGCATTTTATCTTGGCATTGTAGACATGCTTGCGCGCAGCGTTGAAGGACAGACCGACGAAGACCATGCTTCTGTGATAGGGCAAGAAGCAGGAGTCCAAGAACAACAACAAATGGCAGAAAATCTGGAAAGTCTTGCTGATTCGCCTGAAGCTCAAGGTCCATCATGAACATAGGACATATACCCACTAATACATGTACAAATACCTTTTACTGTATCATTATGCAGCCACCATACCTCGACCAGACATACATAATGAATCCTATGCTCGTTCCCGGCGTCTAAACAAGAGACGATCCTTTTTCCAATTAGCCAAACCGTTTGCTTGCACACCCGCACCCTCAACCCGTATATCATAATTATCACAAAGTATTTGCCTGCTCTAACTCGTGGATTCACGCGTTGGTAACCACGTTCCTGCTGCGTCAAGGAGGAATCCCAAGGCTCCTGAAAGTACGATAACAGGACCAGAGAAAGACCAATAGCCGGAATGGAATCCAGCTATCCACGATACAGTAAGAAGAAGGCTCAGAGTAGAGTTGTTACCTACGTTCTTCTCTCGTCTACGCTTTCCCGACAGAATGTATATCAACAAGAGAGGCTGCCAAGACATAGAACGCGATGCCTTCCTGTGCAACATCTGATCAGATCCTGCGCGGCACCTACGCGGCGCGGGTGTCATCAGTATGATGGTATTGGTGACGCGGCTCTTCGGCACAGCGTACGTGTCATGTTTTGGGTAGACGCTATATAACACCCATTCATTGCAGGTTAGACACCCACCAAAATTCAATCTCCACATATGTCCACCACTACCATTGTCGTTCCTGCCGGGTATCCCTCACTTCTCTTTCCCGTTTCCCACGACACTTATCTTCTTTCAGCTACGAATATGTCGGTGCTGCGCTTCTCAGCACTACTTGGTTGCTCTTCTATCAAGGTACCCTTGTCTCCACGCTTCGAAAGCGCGCTGGAATCCAGTATCCTCAAGGTATGTTACACACCATCTCCCTGCGTTCCGAGGCTGAATCGATCATTAGCCTATGCCGAAAAGGCTGAGGCTGAGGCCTCCCCTGACGCCATGAAATTCAACTGTGCTCAACGTTCGTGCTTTGTTCTTGGATTAATGGCTCTGAGTAAATTCATGATATGGTTACAGGTGCACACCAAAATACACTCGAGTTCCTCCCGATCATCGTAACCACGTATGTATCAGACATCAAACACCCCATCACCCCTTAACGCGTAAATTTTGCAGTTCTTTGCTTGCGGGTCTGAAAGCACCTATCTTAACGGCGGCCGCTTGTGCCTTCTGGACAATTGCTCGCGTCTCTTACACTCGTGGTTACACTACAGGTGACCCCAAGAAGGTGAGGAACCAACACTCATATCGGCTGAAGCTCACCTCCCCCAGAGAGGCAGCGTGTTGTACCGCTTGAGTTATATTGGTCTTGCAGGCAAGTACAACTACGATATGTTGATTAATGTTCTGTCTGACATTCCTCAAGGTTTACTACTCACTTCCGCGTATACGGCTGGGGAATGGGTTTGCTGTGGTATTTCCAAAGCTATCCACTGAATGCTTGTCCTCGTATCGATAAATGACGTCTAATAGCCATGTGCGATAATAATAACCTTGTCCTTCGTTCCACGTGACACATCAAGATCAGTTGTAGTTGAGGTCGACACTCTAACAGAGTATCAGCCCTAAGGTGACTATCAATGATGGCGCAGATTGGACTAGAAGAGATATCGCGTAACAGAGCCTTTGGAGGCATATTCATCAAATATAAATTCAAGGTCCTTACTGCCATCAAGCTCGTAGATGAACTAACCACATCATTCAGTCGGCAGCGCTGGGCGGTTTGAATGCGCAGTTCAACTTGTATCTTCCTCCACAGGCCGATCAGAAAAAAGTCCCTATCCTAACCTATCTCGCTGGACTTACCTGTACCGAAGATAACGGGTGGGTTGTCGAAAACACTAACGATCGTTAGATCGCAATCTCATATACGTTGGTCACAGCGCCCAAAAAGGTGGTTTCCTTGGACCAGCGGCTAGCGAAGGGATTGCTATATTGTTTCCCGACACATCTCCCAGAGGAGCAGGTATCGAGGGCGAAGACGATGACTGGGATTTTGGAACAGGAGCTGGTTTCTACTTGGATGCAACGAATCCGAAATATTCCAAGCATTACAACATGTACACACACGTCACAGTCGAGCTGCCCAAAGTCATCATGGACGCAGGTCTTCCTATCGTAAGTTCGAATCAGCTCTACTCAGCCCGCAAAGTGACCGAAGATGAGGCAGGATTTGACCAGACAGGCCATATTTGGCCATAGCATGGGAGGACATGGAGCCCTCACATTATACCTTATATCAAAAACAAAGCAATATAGATCGGCGTCGGCATTTGCGCCTATTGCAAACGCGACAAAGTGCGCATGGGGAAAGAAGGCCTTCGCCGGTTATTTGCAGGGAGGACCCGCTGAAGCCAGTCGACGTTATGACGCCACGGAACTCATCTCCAGAGCTACTGACCCGGTTAATATCTTGGTCGATTACGTAGGTCCTAGTGCTCAGTTAATGTACCTAGTTGAGACGGGGATGCAACCAGGGATCGGATGACAGCTTCTATAAACAGGGCCAGCTGCTCCCAGAGAATTTTTTGAACGCAGCGCGCAAAGCAGGGTACGACGAGGACTACGTGTGCTTGCGTCCCCAAAAAGGTTACGACCATAGTTATTATTTTGTAAGTCTCTTTTGTCCTCAGAGAGATTATTCAAACATTTATCCATCAGGTTTCGACGTTTGCTTCTGAACATATTCAGTGTAAGACATTCCCAGGCATGAGTTCACGCAACCTGCTAACGGGGTTGATAAGTCCATGCCAAATTTCTAAGACAGTAATTGACTATGATATTGTCTATGAGTCACAGGCGCCAAACGACTAAAATTTGGGGCTTTCTCCAATTCTTTGTTGGTATAAGTTTCGCAGCTCTCCTAGCTCTGATTCTATCCATTTGCTCTCTAGAGCAGAGTAAACCGTAGCTCGTTTTGAAGGATCATGCATCAGCAGATCCGTGACCAGGTGCTTTGCTGAACAAATTTGTCACCATACGTACATGCCACAAAGCCAAGCAACTTGCCATCGGCGCGTCTGTCCCAGGGACATGGCTGAAAATCGACTTTTCCGTGAACAATACGCTCTTTCAGTCTTGCTTCGACCTGGAAATAGTTTTTGGATGGCCAGGGACCTCGAGACTCCTGGATGTGACTGAACCACGAGGATGTGTCAGGCATTGGTTCATTATCAAAAGGGTGCATGCCACTGAAATTATCGATGAGCCAAACTTCGATGATATCAAAGCATTCCTACGAAAGCATAACATATAGAATGACTCCAGCACTCCAGCAATCAGCTGGCATCCTGCAACAATGAGATATTATGGCGAGAATATCGATCAAATATCATACCCCATGTATCCTAGATGTTTGTTGTCCAGGGCTAAGATTCCTTCAGGCGGTAGGTAAGAAACAGTTCCGCAGACATTCATCGTTTCTTGATACGCGTTTGGGCGAGCGAGGCCGAAGTCAGCTATTAAAATTCGTGGGTAAGGTCCTGGACAATATAATAGTATGTTTTCGGGCTTAATGCAAATTATCTCGGGTTGGTTCATGCCAACGGATTAACAAACCTTGAGATCTTGAAGCAAGGCGAATGAACGAATAACAATATTATTACTCAATCGCAGGACACACCTCGGTGAGAAATAAGCCTGTCATGGAGGTAGACAAGCCCTTGTAGTAGTTGATACATGATATATTTAGCTTCTGCCTCGTAGAGCCGATTTCCAGCCTCTAGGTGACTAGTTATGTAGGTAAAAAGGTCACCGCCTGTGCATAACTGTAAGAAAATATGACTTGGCAGCTGTTATACTGTTGAGTCATGGGTTTTTTAAATCAAATTACGCACATGAATTTATCGTGCTCTTCTGTGTCGTAAACTTGATTTATGTTGGGCTGTGGAGATAATTATTATTTTGAGGGAGAACAGACACAGTGATTTACATGTTTGAGAGTCATAAGGATCCGTACTTCTCTCATGACTTGCGCGATTTCATGATCGCGTTTCGTTCTGATACTTTTACAAGCCACTTGGCGATATTTGGAAGGATCGAAGGCCAAATTTACGGTAGCGAACGAGCCAGTCCCAAGGCAATGCGAGGTCACAATATACCTGCCGATACGCTGCTGCCTGGTCAGAATCTTGGGCAAAGCTCCGCAAAATCGTTTACTTTCTGAGCAGGTTGAGGAGGAGGAGTGGGATCAAAAAGAGTTAATTTCTCCCTCTGCTCCCGCTTAACCTGAATACAAGTGAAAGCTGTAGTAGTCAGATAAGCCCTCAGTCAGAGTCACGTCTTACTTACAGAGCATATTCGGCAGCTCAATGACATCACCATCAAGTAAAATGACAGATGTCTTCTTGATCGATTGTCCATTAAGTATGATACCATTTCGTGAAAGGTCCTGATAAGAAGGCACCATCACATATGTCTCTAAACAGGAACAGTGTTCTCACTTGACATGAAATTAGTATTCCTCCGTTCGGTGATCGAACTCTGAATGCATAAGAATATCTTCCGACGTGAAAGTCACAAGGAGACCAACGCATATAGTTTGCAATGGACACCGGAGATGAGCGGATCCGCAACGACATAGGAACTAGCGTGGATGAGTTTACGTCGAGCTGGGCAGAAAGAAGAAAAACCAAATGTGTGGATTTCGGCCGATAATCGCTGGCTTGTTCAGAGTAAGAAGGATGACTGTAGACAATTTGTAAGTCATATGGAACTGCGGTACCTTTACCCACCTTCCCTGCGATGGTCGCGCACGGTGACTAGTTTGGCGCATACATCCATGGGTGAATTCGAAAAGAAACTGGTTTGCTGAGCGCGAACAGGCTCTGGTGCGCGAACAGAAATTGTGACTGAATTAGACATGAGAGATGCTGAGCGCGGAAGAAGCCAGGTAATGTCGCGTTCAAAGTTTAGGCCGTTCAGAAGGTTGAAGTACTTTTTCAATTTCGACGCCATTGAATGGCCGCATATACTTACACGAAAATGGAATCACGTGAGGGACTAATCATCGTCGTAACCCCTTCCGCTTCTTTGTTTCCCCCGTTTCATCCTTTTGTGAAGCTTTTTCCCCGAAACCTCCATGACCCGACAATGCTGCTCGCCGTGCTTGCCGTGGATCTAACAAGGTCCCATCATCAGCTACTGTATTTTGATGCGGAAAGGCTTTGAGTCGCATGAATTCTTTTCCATGACCCGCAGAGCCTAAAATATGTGGTCGGTGCGATAAACTGGTTTTCTCAAAAAAGTCTTGGTCTAAAGCTTTGGATTTTGTACCACGGGATGATACGGCACCATGGTTTGGAGACAATGCCGTGGATGCCGAAGGCACATAGGTATCTGCGCTCTTCGCTACGCGGGTAACAGGAGCGCGTTTCCTTCCTGTCGCACGTGCCATTGAGCAGGCATGCGTTGCCTGGTTGAACTCAACTGGTGCTATACCCGGGGGCGGGTGACAGAAGAGTAACTTGCCGTTGACATAATCTTTCAGTATATAACGAGCAGCACGTGCTTCATCCGGATTTCCTTGACTCGAGCGCATGAAACCTCTGGCGACTAATTGCAGCGCTAAAGGCCTGCGTGTAAAACATGAAAGGAAGACTTACTGGCATAAGCTTGCAAAAAGTTGTCAGCCATTACTTGACCATCCCCACCATCCTCAAGACTCTTCGTCTTGATCGAAAGGCCATACGTCGCATCAAGCGTTTCTTTTGGTATCCTTTTGACGATCAAAGTCGTGGGGCCGGTATACTCTCGCAGCTGGTCAATTGGTAAAACGCCATCACAGACAAGATCAGCTTTTGTGGTTGCAAATTGCGGGAAAACAAGGCCTGGGCAATCGCAAAGAATGAGAGAGTCTGAAAGATGAATAGTTTGAAAATGTTTGGTCTTTCCGGGGGTCGAGGATACACTGACTCTCTTTTCCCCAAGAAGAGAGTTGATTGTGCTGGATTTTCCGACATTGGGATAACCAACCAGTCCTACAGTAAGTTTCGACGGTTGCTCGCCCGATGGCTGGGAAAATACTAACAGATCATCAGCTCTAATTCTACGGACCAGGCCTTTCATGTTACCAGATAAATCAGGCGCTTTTCGGAGAAAGAGCTCCTCTAGTTCAACCACTGACAAAATCTTGACCCTTGGATCCGATTCCGTATCAGATTCGGAGAATTGTTCTCTCCGACGTTGAATATCTGACAGAGATTGATCTGAGCCGGAAGAACCGCTGGCGTCTGCGTCATCATCCTCTGCTTGAACTAGAGGCGAAACTTCTTTTCTCGCTTGAAGGGCTACAACATTGGCAGCAGAATAAAAGGCGTAATCAACTCCGTGATGCTCAAAGTAATTTGCCCATTCGCATCTGAGAGAACAATATGAGTGCATTGTCATAGAAGACGCATCGACTCACATACCTTTGCTCAGGGGTCAAGAGGTCCGATTTATTTATCAAAAGTAGATTCCGTCTGTGACCTTTCCCCGTCCCTGACTCTCCTTCTGTTCCTTCTAGGTCATGCACATAAGACTCAAGGTCTTCGCACCGGAAACGGAGGGGATTTCGTGCGTCCACAATTTGAACAATTAGATGTGACCTTTCCAACACTCGCCACAGTTGGCGCCATACTTCGAGATTACGCTCGAAGGGCGTAAGGAGGAGTTTGTCCTGCTCTTGTAATCTGTTATTTCAGATTAGAATTTGATTCCACGCATAAAGCACCTACTGAGCCAATCCTCTCCGCCAACCAAGGAAGGCAGCTTTTTCTCGCTGATCAAGTTCGGCGGGCATCATTGATTTTGTCCACGACGGTCTCCTTGGAACGCGGAGCCTATTCTTATTCTCTTCATGCTTACGTATGGTGATTTTTTCCTCCTGCTCGTTGAGAAGATACGGGTTTCGTGAAGAGTTCGGGGATTGCTGGATAACTTTCACATTCCGTCGTTCTGTTCTCGTTAGTGCTAAAGTACCAGAAACCGTACATGACAGTATCACCTGCCGTGAACTCGATTCCAGCAAGCTGAGCCGTATTGAGAAATTCGTCAAGATCCCGTTCTTGCGTCACCGATTTCAGGCGTGTCGATGTATCAACGTCAGTGGTGAACTTGGTGGAGAGAGGCCGATCAACCGTTGGAACATCATACTCTTCAGGACGTAGCGGTGACTCACCAGGCCAGATTCTTGAGCCTTACGAGCGTCCTTGACTTTGCGGTTAATTATGGCTCTGCCAAGGCCACTGGGATTGTGCTCTTTGCCTCTAGGTGCCTACTCATAGTGTTGATTGATTTTGAGCACGACTCGTACCAACGTACCATTGCTGATAATATTTAGCGTGTAAGAGGATAAGTCTACTATATAGAACAGCTCTGGTAACCACACTAATACCAAACACCAAAGGCGCCGCGCTACACACTCAGATCACTAGCAGCAAATGCCCTTTGTTTGCACTGCTTCATGGGTCTTACTCGGTTGCATAGACAATATCTGCGGCAGATTAGACGTTTGCCTGTGCTTCATTTAAGGTCTGCAGCCAGACTATTATGACTGACAAAGCTGACTCCACATCCTAGAGTGTTTTTTCGTTTGAAGGCTATGGACGATTCGCGGGCAATATTGCGGACTGGAGATCCTGCCCTTTTCCGCAGAAAATTCAATCGCGTGAAGAAGGTTTGCCGTATGTCCCCTGATTGGAACAGCCTCGAAAGGTCATAAATGAATAGGATGTGCGGAAACTTGAGGCTGCCAATAGAGGCAACGTCAAAGCATTCGCACATATCTTGGACCTGGCATATGGAAGAAAGGGTAAGCTGAAGCGAGAGCTGATGGAGGTACGTTTCTGTTAGCGTGAACAGGGTGTTAGGTTTACATCAAACCAGCCATTCTTGTCCGACCCCAAGGCCGATCCTCCTCCGCGAGTAATACCATCCGTGGACAAGTCTAGACCACCTGTCTACTCGCCCGAGCTCCGTACTCTCCTCACATCATCGCTATCGCGTATGACTAAACCCCTGAGGCATGATGCTTTTGAACGGCCCCCCAACCTTCCCCTGCGAAGCGCGAGTGAGGTGGAGTTACTCGGCGGCTTTAGTAAAAGGAGGGAGGTAAATATTCGTTGGAGGTACTTTGCTGCCGAGTGGAAGAAAGTGTTGCCTCCTTTGCTGACCATCGATAAGAAAGAGGATGGTGCACATCGGCAGACCAGCTATGGTTCACAATGGGCTGACGTCTTTCAAGCCTTACAACAACTTGTCGGCTCACCATTGAAGGCTCAGAACTTAACACGCAAAGAACGTCAACGGCAAGGTAGTCTAGAAGCAGCACCCACACCATTCATACGACATCATAACTCGCGTTGGTTGCGGCGACGATTCCAACAACTTCTCGGACGAATACCAATATTGATATCTCCACGCCCAAATTTGGAACATGGCAAGATGGCGGTGACATTGTCTCCCAGTGCTATTGGTCCTTCTTTGCGTTTCTCACCCGATCGTGTACCGGACGCTACTCTCGTGGATATTGAGTGGTCCAATGTCAAGAAGTCATAGAGTTAGGAGCATGTGAATGCTCCCAAAACGAAACTACGGGTGCAAAGATCGATTATTTAGTGCTAGCCACCTGTTTTTTCCATTTCCAGCCCATGAAGGTCAATCACGTATACGCTGTAACTTCGATCTGTTGCTTTCTGTGTCCCGCATTCGCTTGTAGAATCAACTCCACATTGCAGGTCAAGCATTGCTTGATACTCATCGAAGCTGAAAGATTGCTTTTGTCGAATACCATCCAGCATTACCTGAGCACGATTAGTTTATGTTTATTAGCCACCGAGACATTTTGCGAACCTGAGGTGATATGAAGAATAGGGAATAATACAGTTTAGCACGTTCAAAGATATGGCCCTTCTGTTGGTTGGTCCACGTCTTTGTACTCTGTTGAAGCGCTAAGGTATTTCGTAAGACCTTTCTTATGCCGTGCGCATTTGGCAGTCGGAGGAGACGAGCATCCCGTATCATCAACTGTTCCATAAAGTGACTCAGACCAACAAAAACATAACTGTCAATATCAGACTGCATCATCATTGGCATATCTGTTCAACAACATACCGTCTTTGTTTCTCAGGTAAGTATTTTTCAAGGAAGTCGTCACACTGTGCAAGTTCGCGATTTAGATCCACAATGTAAGGGTCAGGTTCTCCGGCGTCGCCTTCTAGAGTATAGTTGCCCTGAAAATATTCAGAAATGACTTGAGGGTAATAGTAAATAGTGTTCATACATGACGCATAGCAGAGTCAATGTAGAACATTGTTCGACATCGAATTTCGATGCGAATTGTATCAAGGATCAGATTGGAAAGCTGCTCATATGTTCTCAGAAGAGCTTGATAACGACTGGAAATAGGAATATTGAGCTTCCAGGGAGCTCAGAAGAAGCAGTTTACTGACAGAGCCATTTCACGAGAGAGTGGCAGCTGCAATTTAGATGAGTTTGACGTCGTGGCTTGGAAATGAGGCCTGTAGGGAGTGGTAGCAGATGTAGGCTCGAGGCCAGTCGATGTTTGGACGATGTCCGAATCTGGTCGAAGAGCCTGCAGTTCAGATGTGAACCATGACTACAAGCGATGTGAGAGGTCGAACGACGGGAGAATGTAGTATCACATACGACACTACGATATAACACAGCCAGGGCTGGAATTTGGCGAATAGTAAACATAAGTTGTGATGGTGAGATATTGCCTTGACCCAACAATCCCAATTCGATCTCGGTTTCCTGTGAAGAAAAGTGTTCTTGTTTAACAATATCCTACAAAACGATTCAAGACAGATAGCATTATTCGTATTATGAACTCACGTCCGTTGTCAATAGCTCAGCTAGACAAGAAGTAACTTCCGACTTCTGGGACCATTGCGCAGAAATGGTCAGCATGGGACCAAGGGCTGAATCATCCTTTTTGTGGACGGAGACCAGGTCCTGGAAACGATCACTACATCGTTGATAAAATTGGATAATGACACTGAGGATAAGGGGAGAGTAGCTCTCCCGGTGAAAAGGGGACGTAGAGAGCAGATCGCATATAGAATTGATTAATGCCATTGATTTCGTGCTCGACTAGGTTAATTGTGAATGATGGACATTGCAGGTAATATACCATGACTGACCTGTGTCAGCGGTTCTGTGGAAAAGCGGAGAGATATCGGATCGGGTTCAAAGGCATCCGGACCTTGCTAATGGTCAAGGAAGTGTAGAAGGATCAAGATTCAAATTTACCTGTGACAGCACGATGGAACAAATCCGATACTTTTTCTTCTAGTTGAGGCAGATAAACTTTGAGCACAAAATCATTGAGGATGCCGCTGAACGATTGAACAGTTTCGACTCCATCAGGAAGAAGGTCGGCAATCTGATCCAAAAAAGACAATGTTGGCTGGAACAAGACACTGATATGGAATGCATCCGGATGTATCAGAAGGCGATGGTGTTGGTCTAGGCCTAACCTCTCGTCGTTTGAGCCGGAGGATATTGATGCATGAACGACGTCCGAAGAGCCCGAAACTAGGCCTGGCATCGTATCCTTCAGTACACGCATGAGGCCATCTTCGTAAGGTCGAAGAGTCTTTGAGACGAGCTTCACATCAGTGTCCGCAAGGCGAAAGACGGCCTATGACATCCATCAGTCGTGGTGAATCAGGAAAGCTTACATTTACAGACTTTGTTTTTATCCCTGATCAATCTTCCCTCACGAAGAACTTCATTGATCGAGAGAATGGGATGCCTACCAGATGATGAGCCCTGCTCTTCATCTACAAGGTAATCTCGTATTAAATTATGAACCTACAAGATTAGAAAAAGGTGAGATCCTATGGGAAATGCTACCGACCTCAGCTTGTATTGGGTACCATACCTCATCCAGAGGGAAAACGGTACCAGGCTTGATCCCAGACGAATCTTTGAAGTCTCGTCTCTGTTGTTATCGCTGTTATTGGTGAATGTAACGTAAAATGAATCCACTCACGGATCCAACGCGATTTGCTACCTCACTAACGACTCTGGAACCTTGCACAACAGCGTCCAGCTTTGAATAAAGGGTCCAGAACAAGTCTCGAAGAATTTCGTGGTCTGCCTGCTTCGCCGATGATTCTAGCGCAGCAAGCCGCAAACAAGATGAATCGATAAGTGGTCGGCTTTGGAACATTCCATAATCAAGCTCATTTAACGGCTCGCCACTTGTCAAAACATAAACTTGTTCCGATCTTGTAAATCGTCCTGCAAACATGGAACCTCGACGTCCGAATTCAGCTCTCTCTTCGACTTCGTTTAATGTAGTTTCTACTAGTGCGAAGATTTCACCCGACAGTCTTTGAGAAATGGCATCCAACGCAGTTCCGAGCTTTCCTAGAACGGCAAGGGACTCAACCAGCGTTTCCATATAAGCAAACGAATCGGCTTCAGGATTAACAGCATTCGATGACGATGGTAGTGAGACTGTAGTCATTGAAAGAGCGGAAACGAGGACTGTCCCGCCGCTTCGAGGGTCAGGTTCGCGCAGATCGTGGGGAGGATCATTAGGCTTCATAGATAAATCGTTCAAAAATTTCTTCAATCTGCTATGATGTACCTCTGGATCGAGGGGCGTATGTGCATAGACAGCTTTGTAATCTGGATCGCCATAATTGCTAGTCGTAACTGAGCCTTTTAGCTGTGCAAGCACAACAAGTAGTGTTTGAGGCACCTACAAGACTTCTGATTGGGGACGTAAGTTGACCATCTCGACTCACACCAGAACGACTTCAAGTACAAGTGACTCTGCAATTCGTCGACTAAAATGTCTCGTAGAGCCTTTGTCAGGCAGAGAGAGGTCAAACCACATAGAGATTGAATAAATAATGCAAACTAACCATCTCTTGACCGTTAAGGTAACTTCGCAAATCAGAGACAGCGCCGATCTCCAGCATGTCGGGTTTGTTGACAAGCTTCATACTTTTTACCAAAAGTACTGATGCTTGTAACAAGCGTTTTTCAGATATGAGGGTTTCTAGAAGTTCTGGAACGGACTTCAAATATTCGCTGCAAAGTAATTAAGCATCTGTCATAGGGTCAAACAGCTGATTGTGCGTACATCTGATCCAGCAAACGAATCATTTCATCTAGAATATGGCTCCTGGACCATAATTGTACGAGGTCTGCTCTTTTACTCCCAAGTGCCTCCTTGGTCTCAAGTAGTGTGCTTCTTGCACCGGAAACTTGACTTTGAACTGTCGTAAGGCAACTTACGAGTGAAGTATGATGAGGCAATGATGAAGCAAATGTCTGATAATATCCTGTGTAGCATGTATCTAATATAAAGGCGAGGAAAACAGTCAGGCGACGTACTATCGACAGAACCTTTCAGAGCATTCGATAACAAATCCCTCGTGTGTCGAAAAGATTCAATATCTTTTCCGTGCGCAGATTCGTCAAGTAGTTGCAAGGCCAGATCTACGCAATTGAACTGGCGAGAGCTGTCATGGCTTAAACCCTCAACGGGATATATTATGCTCACGTCTGGATCAATAACGAATTCCCAGTCATCCTTGACCTGGTCCAATACAGCTTGAAAATAACTAGTCAGGAGTTGATAGAAAAATATCAGATAGCACACCCTCAATATCCCCTGCACCTGATTTACCAGTGGCTTTGCGCCCCGGCGCCCTTTCTCGTATACGCTGTTGCCTACGTCTCTCCTCCTCTATTTCTTGCTTACGCGCTCTGTCGTGCTCTACTTCGTCGTCGTCATTTGTCATTGCGCGCCTTCGGGAACCCGCTGACTGGAAAGCAGAGATGACGGAGGCTAGTGCAGCGGGTGAAGTATGACCGTCGTTTTTCAAAGATATGCTTGGTGAACGTTGAGCCTTCGAGTGCGCCCAAGATGTCGGAGGGATGCCATTGGACTGAACTATGGATGCTTCGGAATGCGTGACACTGGAGTTGTCCCTCGTCGGTCGGCGGGATGGGGAAGATACGGGCTCTGGCCCATGCTCCAAATGTCGATTCCGCAATTCAGAGCGCTGAGGACGAGAGGGGCCAAGTTGTGAAGTTGTAGGAATGTGCCGAGGGGATGCACCACCTGGCGTCGAAGGTCGGTTTATCTGTAAAGGGCGAGTGCCCTGTGTCGGCGTAGACAATGTGGCGCCAGATGAATCATTATGTGCAGCAGAAGTTGAGCGCTGCCGAGCAAGATAAGGTGCTCGAGACATAACAAAAGCTAGTTGATGGGGCTCAAATGATAAATATAAATGCTGCCTCCGTTTCTACAGCTCCGCACGGCGCCTACCACGTCAGCCGAGTCCTTCTACGATGCCGTGTTCGAGCACAGTAGCCCAGTTGGCCCTATCCGTGCCCTCTGGTGGCCTGCGGCATGTGTTGGTGCAGTGCCGTCCACTGTGTTGCTCTTCTTTCCTGGTGCGTCAATTCTCCACTGGCTTGAATTAGCCCGCGACGAAATATATAGGCAACCCTGGCATCCTTGATTTCTACACACCATTCCTCGGCGCTCTTCATGTCGAGGACAAATCAGGCACTCTCGCAATAATGGCCCATAGTCATATCGGGCATTCACCAGAATTAGACGATCAACATTCCAGGCAACGCACTTCTTATTCTCTACCTGCACAGATCCAGAGCGCATTGGAAGCTTATGATGCGGTGAGACATCACCATGGACAAACAAAAATCGTGCTTGTTGGGCATAGTGTAGGAGCCTGGATAGCATTACAGGTGCGTTCTTCAATGTAAACGAACCCTGTCCAGACATATTATCCTGTCAACCTTTTAGGTACTGAAAGCCAGACATGCTGACGTGAAAGCCGTTTTCTTACTATTTCCCACCATTGCCCAAATTTCCAAGACTCCAAATGGCGAAAAACTGAGCGTGCGTTTGGTAAACTGCTAATGACAGCTAGAATTAATACAGATCTTCAGCCATTCTTCGTGCCGACAGTTCGATATGTACTTTCAGTGCTTTCGTATTGTACTAGAATTTTCCCCGACGCTTTGCTTTCTATGCTTTTCGTGGCATGGCCTGCATCTCAGATTTCCGCTCTTCGCCGGCTCCTTGGTTCGCCGCAGACTGTCTGGGCTGCACTGGCGATGGCAGATCACGAGATGCAAGGCATCAAAGAGCTAGACATTCCATTGCTTACGAAGAACAAACATCGGCTCTACTTCTATTTTGCTGAGCAGGATGACTGGGTGGGGGAATACAGAGATGAGATCCTGAAGTCTATCAAACCGGAACCCGGGTCGGCCAAAGTCGTGTTTGGGCATAGGGATATACCCCATGCTTTCTGCATAGGTAAGTACTGTGATAACGTTTGACATCGCAGATGGTTGACAACATCCTCAGAACATGGAGAACAGCTTGCATCCGAGTGCCATAGATGGTTAGTTGACATTTATATTACGTAATGCGTATATTATAATTTATATTATTTGTGCCTCGCGTCGACGTGCAAAACGTACTTCCACCGCGAGATGCAAGAAATGGCGGAACTGTCTTCAGACCCTGCCGATCTTTTCGCGTCGCCTCCTCCCAGTACGACCCTAGAAACAACGCCTCCTGTGTTGCCCAAGCCAAAACTGAGAGCGAACTTCTATATCCAGGCCCCGATATTGCCTGCAGGGCAGAAGGAGCTTTACAAGCCGTCCTATCAAACATCTCTGAAAGAACATGACCTTGAGTTTCCCAAAGTCATGCGCAAGGGTAACGACCTCGTGCACAAAGTCCGTGTAAGCTTTTCGAGTATTATGTGCGTGTGCACGTCTGACGCGGTCGTACCAAGGTCAAATCAAAGATCACCGCAAATAACGTCTTAGCCACAGAAGGGGGATCACGAAATCGTCGCAGCGCTCCCGTCTCAGACTCTCAAGACGAGTATGAAGACAGAGTTGAACAGAATTCTAGCGATGATGACAACGAAAGTGGTACTCAACTCGACTATCGTCCGAAGCATCGTACAAGGCGCAATGGAACACTTCCTTTCAGCCCGAGGAAACTTCGGTTGCGGAACGTGTACACGGTCAACGAAAGCGACTCGGAGGCACGTCCAGCTCGACGTAGGCCAAGGCGCGCCAAGGTTTCGGTCGGACTCGAATCTCCTTCGAGTGTTTCCAGCGATCGCAGCATCTTGAAGCCCCGTTCACTTCGTAATAAATCGCGCACAAAGCAAGACAGGCATAAAAAAAAAGCTATAAAGCCTGCATACGGCCACGTTCATGATATTTCTGATATCGAATACGAATCTGACGACGACTTTGCACCTTTAAGGCGACATCGTGATATTTGTGAAAAATGCCATGAACTGCCCGCACATGACCTACTCAGGAGCTGTAATCAACTGCCGAAAGGGAAGTCATCACGCAAGAAGGTAGTCGATGAATTCGACGAAACAGAAGACGAAGTCGAACGCATGAATTCTCTTGGGGGTTGGGTTAGATGGTCAGTATCCGTTACCATGTTCAGCATATGTCCTCATTGCAATTCCAGTCTTGACTGTCCTGTTGTTGCACATTGGAAATGTTTGGCTAGTTCCCAGCGTGATGAAATATTGAAGGCCATGAAAGAAAAAGAACAAACGAAAGACTCGGATGCACTGGACGGTTTGAAACTCAAGAAACGTTCTAGTCTAGGCATACGTGAAAGCACAGACTTTATATGTGGTTTGTATACATCCATTCTATAGGTCTGCGTCGGTAACATGCGTATGGATTTAGGCGCATGCATGAAGAGCAGTATATGCATGGGGTGTATGAACGTCACAGCGAGACCTCATGTTGAGCCCGAAGGTGCAACCACTGTTGACACCGATGTCGCAATGGTTGACGTGAACATGGAACAACGTCAAAGGCAACTTCTTTTCCGCTGTTTCACTTGCAAACGTCCTTCTCATTATGAGCACTTGCCGCGACCTGCAAGTCTTCCCAGTGATGCTTCAGTAGCCGACATCGCCGAGTACTACCAGAGCGAGAAAGGGTGGTTATGTGCAGACTGTTCGTCTTATGTCTACAAGTCAGATAAGATATTGGCTTGGCGGCCCTATCCACCGGATGCCATTGAACCCTCTCGCTCCCCGGACGAACCTCCGAACTACAAGCATCCTCTTCCTAGGGAATACCTTGTTAAATGGATTGGTAGGAGTTATCGACGGACAGAATGGGTTCATCACATGTGGCTGCTCTCAACAAACCAAGCAAAGCTGCAAAAGTTCATCACCAGTGGAGCACGAGTTCAGTTACGTCAGGATGATAGAAGGTCAGGGTTACAAGATGATAACGAGCTCCTTGGTACAGCTCCCGATGCTTCAATGCAAGAGCCTTTGTCGCTTGACGCCTTTCCTGACGCTGAGCAGCATATTCCTTTGGCGTGGAAGACTGTGGATCGAGTCTTAGATGTATTGCTATGGCACCCAAAATCGAATGGCGCTAAGAGAAGTAAAGCCACTCATATGGACAGCGATGCAAGCGTCCAGTCGGACCTCCAGATTGAGTATGACGCTATCTTTGAGAGTGGGAAGCAACCTAGTGCAAGGAACACGGAAACATTGGCGCAGTGGGAAATGAGAGAGGAACGCCATATTACTGTGGATGACATTGGTAGTGTCGTATGGGTTTTTATCAAATGGGATGGTTTACATTATGGCGAGGGTTAGCAATTTGTTATCAATCTCATGAATATTAGGCTGATTTTTCGCAGCCACCTGGGATTCCCCTCCACGTCCGGGCGACGCTGGATACGAGCCCTTCGCCAAGGCATTTGCACGCTATGTCCAAGCACTGAACGTCAGAGTACCTAGATATACCAAGGCGCAGTTGCGAGAATTTGAGAACCGACCAAAAGATGAATACAGGCTTCGACATCGCTTGAGGGACGCTGCTAAGCTGCAACTCGGTCAGAACCCCGAACTACAGCTCCTGCCGTTCCAAGTAAGCTGAGCATGGAGCTTGGAGTTTGATAGTATTGCTCAAGTTGCTAATAGGTTGATGGATTCAATTGGCTGTGCAATAATTGGTGGAACCGTCAACCATGTATCCTAGCAGATGAGATGGGTTTGGTAGGTGGCTTCTTTACCTTTTTGATTATACCGACTGGTTTTACAGGGAAAAACTGTTCAAATAGCAACTTTCTTAGGTAGCATCGCTGCAAAATACGATGCGATGCCAGCTCTTATCGTCGTGCCAAATTCAACTATCACGAATTGGGTTAGGGAATTAGAACGTTGGACACCGAATCTTCGAGTGGTTCCGTACTACGGCGGAGCCAAGGCCCGTGAAGTTATAAGGAAGTTCGAATTGCACAACGAAAAGGTCCAGAAAGGATTTTCAAAGGCGAAATTTCACGTGTTAGTGGCAACGTATGAAATGCTTCTTATCAAGGCCGAATTTTCGTCTGTCTTCAAATCTGAGCGATGGGAGGTTTGTCCCTGCACTGCGTCAATGTACTTTACGTTCATTCATCTCTCACTTAGGTCCTTGTTGTCGACGAGGGCCAGAGAAGTAAGCCTAGATTTTATGTGTGGATAAGTTCTTGTCTGACTCCTATATCAGTCAAAAGTGACGCTAGTCTGTTGTTTAAGAGACTAAACGAGCTGGATACTGGGCATCGTATCATTATGACAGGAGTAAGGTGGTTCTTTTCTCCATTCTTGAGAAAGTTACAAGTAATTATTGCAGACGCCGCTCAACAACAATATGAGGGAATTGTTTAATCTAATGAACTTTCTGGATCCAGAGAACTGGAATGATTTGGATTCATTAGAGGAAGAATACGAAAATCTTACCGAGGACCTTGTTAAGGAACTTCATAACAAGTTACGGCCGTACTTTTTAAGGCGCACCAAAGGCGAAGTTCTCCAATTGCCTCCCAAGGTAGTAATCCGCTCATGTCACACCATTCCTACTGACGGAGGCTAGAATGAAGTTATTGTTCCGGTCTCCATGGCCCCCTTGCAACGTGAAGTGTACCGATCAATTTTGAGTGAGTCCGCCTTGCTTGGAAATAATTCATAGCTAATCCTCGTAGGTCATAACGTTGACATTTTACGCGGATTGACTCGTCCAGCGACTTCCAAAACCACTACAACGAAAAAGAACATCAACAACATCCTCATGCAGTTGCGCAAGTGTGTAATTTTTTCATCATGATACCCGCTGTCATAGTCACTTGGCAAGATGTTTACAGCACCCATACCTCTATGATGATAGTATTGAGCCACGGGATTTACCACCTAGAGAAACGCACGGAAAACTTATTGACGCTAGTGCGAAACTTCGTTTCCTCAAGATGTTGCTTCCGAAGTTGAAAACCCGTGGACATCGCGTACTGCTGTTCAGTCAGGTAGGCAGTTAGGCACAAATCGTGACATCTTCGCTAAGGATTTTCACGAATAGTTTGTTATTGCCCTTAACATAATCGAAGATTTCCTTGAAGGAGAGGGTTTTAAGTATTTACGCTTGGTATGTTCCCACCAGTTTCTTCTACACGATCAACTCCTGAGTTTTGCAAACAGGATGGTAATACTAACAATCTTGAGAGACAAAACGGCATGGATGAGTTTAATCGTCCGGGCTCAGACGTCTTCATGTACCTATTATCGACGCGAGCTGGGGTACGCACATGTACACAACCTGTGTTCTTGTCTGATCCAATTTTTCTGACAGGGTGTTGGCATAAATCTTTATGTAAGTCAGACTTTCAGATTGTTCTTACCTAGAACTGACCCAAAGGCAGACAGCAGACACCGTTATCATTTTCGATCCGGATTTTAACCCTCATCAGGTACGTTTTACCATGTTCGGTTTTCACAATTTTTTAAATCTCTTAATAGGACCTCCAAGTATGTTTCTGTGACCATCGGGGTACCATCTTGACATTGGACATCAGGCTATTTCTCGCGCATATAGATATGGACAAAAGAAAACTTGTCTCGTCTTCAAACTGATGGTAAAAGATTCTGCTGAAGGTATGGAGGAATTGGGATAATGCAACGTCTGCTAATCGTGCCCAGATCGCATCATGCAGATTGGGAAAAAAAAACTTGTTTTAGATCATTTAATTGTGCAAAAGATGGATGACGAGGACTCTGTTGGAGAAGATGTTCAATCAATCCTAACATTCGGTGCCAAAAAATTATTCGAGGCTGAACAGGGATCAGGAGACATCATTTGTGCGGAATTCGAGTTTTTTCTTCTGATACATGAGTATCTGATCACAGAACCCAGACTCGGATCAGGACATTGACAAGTTAATCGAGAAAACTGAGTTAGAAGGCGAAAAGCAAGAGGAAGTTAAAGAAGGAGCCTTTTCGTTCTCCTTTGCGAAGCTTTGGGCCGCTGATAAGGACGCTATGGAAGAGATGCAGGACGATAATCAAACTGATTCTTGGACACAGACGCTGCAAAAGATTACTGCAGAACGTGAAAAAAGCCAAATGCATGAAATAGCCGCCTCAGGACGAGGTGTTCGCCGAGCAGCGGCAAGCCGCAGGGTAAGAATGATGGCCATTGTGATAATCCTAGGTGTTTGATCAATTAATATCACCAGCCGAATTATGTTGACGGCGGCGACGGGTCACCTGCTAAGATCAAGAAGAAATTAAAGTCCAAGTCTGTGGTGTCCAATACGTCGTCATATTCCACGTCAGATGATCAATCGGATGACGACAGCGAGAAGTCCGATGCCATGGATGTAGACTCCGATAAGATGCCGCGGACGAAGCTACCCTATGTCAACGGTGCTTCAGTGATTCAATACAATCAAGCATTGGTGACCCTACCGACGGACAAAGCGGAATGTGGTCTGTGTGGACAGGTGCATGGAGCCCAGTCGGGCGAATGCTTCATGACTGATAAATCTGAATACTTGGCTGAATACCGAGATATGCTCATCAAGTATGCAGACGACGAGCCTTGGGATGACCGTGTGAGTATATTGAGCCTATATTTTTCTTTGCCGCTGAAGGTATACCATCAGAGCGCGGCTATAAGGGCAATTGATGAAACACTCTACAAACGAGGTCATTTGGGACTGATCGCGGGTCAACCACTTCATCCATTGCGTGTGCCGTCCATGATGCCGCAACGGAACAGTCAGCTACAGGGATTGCTTAAACGACCAGGCTCGCCAGTGGAAGAAACACGTAAGAAAAAATCGAAGCCTGTGATCCTGCCAGAGTTTCCGAGCAATTGAGAGGGTTGATCTGTTCAGAGTCGATATCCTTCGAAATATCCTAGACACGGAGAAGTTTAACTTTATTGTAGATGCCCAATAATGTGAATATGTCGTGTGAAGCCTGATTGCCAAATTAGTGAAAGCAGCTCAGCGCTTGATCTCCGCTGCGCATGGATATTCTTCACACCGACCATTGACGTGAACGATTAGTAAACGTACTCATGAATGGAACACTATCTCAGAAACGGTCTCGCCCCGCCCCTCGTCTGCAGCACGACAATCTCCCCCCATTGCCCAAGATATCAGGAGACATAATACTCCAAGTATTCACCCACAGATCTCTGCAGCGCTCGTGTGGGGGCACCCTCGAAGACAACAGCGATAACGAGCGCTTGGCGGTCCTTGGGAAGGCAGTACTAGATGCGGTGGTAACTCATTCACTATTTAAACAGAGACCTCCGCTGGCCATGTCCGAGATACGGGTCTGTTTCGGCCACGCATACAATTCGTATCACTCATGTATCTTCAGAGTCGAAAGGAAATCCTTCTGTCTGATGGGAATTTCGAAGAATGGGTGGCTTTCTATCTTTTAAGAACAAAAGTACGGTGTCACCCTAAAGAATTCTCATCGCTGAATACGCCGGGGGTAAGGAGATCTACTGTATGGAGAAATGAGCTCAACGATGACTTGAACAGGAGACCCGTGCGCTATTCTACTCATATGTGGGAGGTGTGTATGCAGAGTCAGGAATGGAAGTTGTCGGCAAGTGGATTGTGGACTTGATTGACCGCTGCAGCGAGCCGCCCAACAAAAAGATCAAGAGCGAACCTACGTCACCTGCAAAGCAGGCTCTTCCCATCTTCTTTGCATCCCAACCGCCGCCATCACCTCAGAAGCAGACCGCACCGCGCGAGGTGCCGCTGGGAATCTCGCCGCAAGTGCAGGTGCCGCTGGGAATTTCGCCGCAAGTGCAGGTGCCACCGGCTATGAAAGCACCGATTCAGCTACCAAATCCGTTGGCACCTGCACAACCCAATCTGCCGTTTTTGCCTCTGTTCAATCAAACAGCCAGCCAACGACGATGCATGGTTGAGTACCCGGCGGAGTTCAGCGGACCATCGCATGCGGGACACTGGACGGTGAAATGTGTTGGTGAGTAAGCGGGGTTGTGATGGAGTGTCAACTGACGGCAGCAGTGAATGGGATAGCGAAGGGAGTCGGGACGGGGACAAGCAAGCAGGTAGCGAAGGAGGAGGCGGCGCGGAAGGCGTATTATGCGATGGGGTGGACGTGATTTGTAATATTGACTAATCGGTTGTTCAGGCTGGACTGTATCGTATATCCATGCCGCTCTTCGTCGACCTCACCAGCGACAACGACGACGCCATGTCGCCCAACGTCATTGATCTCACCCGATCCCCCTCGCCTCCCCCTCAGCTCCCCCCAAAGACCCCCTTCTGCATTGGCCAGCTCACCGTGACCGCCCTCGTACTCTATCCCTTGCCCTATCTCGTCAACAGCCCTGCCTTTCCCGATAATTGGGCTCCAGTTCGCCTCCAGCACGAACATACTCCAGCGCAGCCAGGCAGTTCCGAAACAATCCATATCATATCTCCCAGTGTGCGCGTTCCGAATGGCGAGCTCATACAAGGCGAGGTTTTCGGCGTCGTTGAGCAGAAGGTCGCCATCGCCCTCGGTCCTATGATGGGAAAGGGTCTTATCCGCTTGGAGGCAAAGGTGCAGAGAGGTGGAGTCAATGTGAGTCGCACTATTCCTCGCTAACCTCCGCCACTCATACCCTTCACAAAGTCACCCATTCTCCCCTTGCGGATATTAATTTGTACTCCCAAAGGAAACATACCTGTTGTCGGCAACTACCTGCATCAGTGTGGTCTGCTGCTCGACAATCCGACCGCCCCATGGGATTATCAATGTCTCTCCAGTTATCACTATCACAATCCTCACAATCCGCCGCCAGGCGGGTTTAATACGACCATCTTCGCTACAGATAGACTCGCAGGTCCTTCCAGCAACGGCAGTCGCTGGAGCACCCCATCCACATCGACCAAGAGCGTTGAGGTGCAGCGAAGTCAGGTGGAGGAAGTGTTCAAAAGTCTAAGAGATGGTGATGAACTGGTGGAAACAGAGCCCTGTGCGTATTACGTCGTGTCTCCTGCCTCAGATGATGCCTCACCCGTAGCAGCTCCTGACATTGCGACCAAACTATATCCCCATCAGAAGAAGGCGCTTACATTCTTGTTGGAGAGAGAAAGAGAGATTCCTGGTCCAGACGGTTTATATTCTTCGCTATGGCAGTCCAGGACAAATCCGTGGTCCCACCAGGAAAGCTGGTTCCACGCCGTTACTCAAAAGGAAATCTTTGAAGAACCTGTCGAAGCAAAGGGCGCGATTTTGGCCGACGATGTAAGTATGTATATCGTCACCCACAGTCCGTGTTAAAGCTTGTTAGATGGGTCTAGGGAAAACCATCACTTGCGTTTCATTGATTGCAGCAACTCTCTCATCTGCCAAAGCATTCGTAGAAAAACCCATTGACCCTCTTCCACTACCCCCAGACATATCACACCTCGAATGTGGCGGTGGCGCCCAGAATGCATACGAAACAGCGAAAGGGAAGGCAAAGGCGGCCAGAGCACAAGAAAAATTTGAAGCTGAATACACGCGTGCAAGCCGAATTAAAGTGAAAAGTCGAGCATCTCTGATCATTTGCCCCTTGTCGACAGTATCCAACTGGGAGGACCAGTTCCGAGAACACTGGAAAGGTGATGTATCAGTTGTTGGGGGAGGCGGCGTGGGGGCTTGCGTAAATGCAACATTACCTTTCAAAGTTACAGAACAATCTGCATCGAGAAAGGTGCGCACCCGTGAAGGAACTCCCTTGCGCATATACATTTATCATGGCAACGCACGAAGACCGGATCCTGCATTCTTGGCCGATTTCGATGCAGTTGTCACGACGTACGCAACTCTGGCCTCTGAATTTTCGAAGCAGAACAGATGTTTTTCGGGTGCAGAGGAAGAGGAGGAGGAAGGTGCCAGCAGCGATGGTGTGTCTTTGGTAGAGGTTGACGAATATGGGAATTCAATGTTGAGGCCCCCGAAGCACAAGAAAAGGCCGCTCAAGAGAAAGAAGTCTGGCGTGCCAGGTGGTCTGGGCAGTAGCGCTGATTCGTCCAGCCCACTTCAGAGCATTCATTGGTTCCGGGTCGTTCTTGATGAAGCCCAGTACGATGATTCAGGTATATACTTGTTTTTTTTTCCCTAATTATTCTCCGCAGTTCGATCAAGGAAACCGGTACAGTTGGTAGTCGAGCGTCATGCGATTTGATGGCAGATCGAAGATTGTGCCTTACCGGAACTCCTGTACAGAACAAGCTTGACGACGTCTTTGCTCTCATCAAGTTCCTGCGCCTACATCCATTCGATGACAAGAACACCTGGATGGAGTTCATCGGCACGCCTGTCAAATTTGGTCAAGACATAGGAATTGCTCGACTTCAGACAATTATGAAATGTATCACACTTCGCCGGACAAAGGAATCGAAGGCAGAGGATGGGAAGGCGATCCTTGCACTACCCCCCCGTCGTGACGAACTTCGTTTTCTGCAATTCGACCCACATGAACAGGAGATATATAACCAGTACTTTCAAGAGTCCAAAGCTGAATTCACAGATCTCTCGAGTAAAAACGAGGTTATGAAGAACTATGTGGGAATATTACAGAAGATCCTTAGGTTACGTCAAATATGCGATCATTTTGAATTGGTAAAGGCCAAGGAAACTGAACAAGCGCAAGACACGGCAGCTTCATACGAAAGTATTGTAGCTGACATAATAAATCAAGGCCTCACTCAAAGTCGAGCATTCGCTATTTTCGCGTTGCTGCGCGAATCAGCAACAACACAGTGTGTGGAATGCGGGTCGGAATTATGCGTTTCGACAGAGCCAGGCCAAGCCGACGGTCTAGATGGGGATGGTCCTCCTGCGTCTAAACGCGGAAGGAAGACGAAAACAAGTTCTCGTACACCCACCAGAGCCAGCAGCCCAGTAGGCCCTCGCCCAGTTTTAACGCGTTGTCAGCATCTCTTTTGCGTCCTTTGTTATAGGAACTCTGTGTGCCCTGGGTGGCCTAACGTGGCTCCGAATGAGCTGCATGCATGCTCAGCTTGTCAGATGGCGTTGTCAGCGATAGACGCTGTAGAAATCAAGGGCGAGTCATTGCCCGAAGCGAAGAAGAAGACTCAAAAGCGAGAAAAACGTCAGAAAGGTGCTTCCCTAGACAACCACCACCCGTCTACGAAGGTGAAAGCTCTTATGCAAGACCTGGTACAATTCTCCAGGGCGAACCCTTACTCTGTCAATTACGATCCAAGCACTATTGACGTGCAGATCGTCAATGATGATAAGAGTTGTCCAGACGATAACATCATAAAGACGGTGGTCTTGTGAGTTGATTTATCTGCGTTTTCGCGACCCTCATCCCGGTCAAATAACAGCTCGCAGTGGACTTCTATGCTTGACAAGTATGTTTACATGATTATCTATATGAACGGTTGACAAACAATGCAAAGAGTTGAAGATGCTCTCGAAGCTGCTAAAATACACTATGATCGGTTAGATGGGACCATGAGACGGGACGAACGGGTGCGCGCTATGGAGGCCCTAAAACACGACCCACGATGTGAAGTTCTGCTGGTCAGCTTAAAGGCTGGAGGTGTTGGCCTCAATTTAACAGCCGCACAACGTGTATATCTCATGGACCCTTATTGGTACGTTGAGGAACACCTACGTCTAAGCAATAACAATATATCTAAATACCCGTAGGAATCCGGCCGTGGAGAATCAAGCCGTTGACAGAATAGTCCGTTACCTCTGATTCGTTTTTGGAGTTTCGCTGACATATCCTCCAGCATCGGTTGGGCCAGACCAAGCCTGTGACAACGGTTAAATTAGTTATTGAAAATACCATTGAAGCTAGATTGCTCGAAGTGCAGCGGCAGAAAACAGAGTTGGCAAATATGACTTTAGGTCAAACTCTCAGCAAGGCAGAATTGATGCAACGCCGCATGGAAGAGCTCGCGAAATTGTTTGGATCATAGATAATACTCTACAATGCGCTTTATAGTTCTACTTTACTCTGCTGTTTACTGTACACATTGTTCTTGTAAAGACATAATATAGTTTGATGGTTTAGAATCCGAAATGGCCAGCGTTTTTGCGAGCACCGAAATAATATACTGATAAAGATGAATAAGTGGCAATGTTAGTGATGTAGCGACGTAGCGACAGACCGACAACTTGACTGGTGAACAGACCGACCGTGACACCAGCGGCCACGGATATCATTCGCAGTGCTAGAGCAAAGCCACTGGAATATCTTTCGGCTGACGTTTGGTAGGTCTGGCTCACGCCACCACCTTGAGCGATGCCAGACTACGCGATTTAAACGACGTGGATGGATATAGTGGCAAATACCCACAGGTACCAAGAACAATACACCGGTAACCATGGATGTGAATGCTGTACCACGAACGACCCGGGAGTATATGTTTCCCAGAGATCCGATTGCAAAAGCACCCGCTGCAGAAACGATGTCAGTTCGGCCTGGCAAAATGAGACTTGTAGCATGATTAGCAGCATAGGCAACGCATGAGAAGAAGACCATGACGGGTAGCTGCATGCTTCTCCATTTTTGCAGGTTTGCCAATGAAGAGCAGGCGGAATACAAAGGTACCAGGATGAATATAGTCCAGGTGGGTAGTGGTTGTTTGAGCCACCCCCAGGAAGGATCACGATAGCATCCTGCTGAAGCATGTTTTTACTTCTGTAACGAATGCCCATCTGGATCTGACCTTTAACGAGATTATTACTTCCTTCACGAGAAACGCTCGTTTGACCAAGTACACCGCGGATAGTCGTGACCGGGCCGGTTCCATTCGAAAGACGAAAAAATCCATGAGTGTAGGATAACTCAGCCTTCACTGTGCTGCGATAATAGACGTGGCGCGCATGACGGTCAACCAGGAAATAGAAATCCGAGCCGATTGTGAGCCCAAACCCCTATGACCGTAAGAATCTTCTTGTGATCTAGATGAAGACCCACCAGAAAAAGGGTATAGATAATTGCATAGACAATACGAACGGAGCCGCAAAACAAGTTTCTAGACATGAGCTCCAGTGCGCTTATTACTTGACGGGATATATCAAGTTAAACAGATGTGTTCGAGATAAGTTGAAAGTCCTTACGAATGGTGAAGCCGGGGAGAATCAACACTACTCCTGCTGAGGCAATGGCATTGTAACAAAAGATACTGCCTCGAATGCTGCTGAGGCCCCTTGCAACGAAGGCGACTACAATGGAAACTGAAATTCTAACATAATCATACATACCATGAACTTGTGAAAACTGAAGGCATACTCACTCGTAGACGTTGGCGTACATAGAACTCTTACTTGCTGCATTAAGGCCAAGATACTGCAATACGCCTGCACAAGTGCCACTGATCCACATGTCGAGGATGGATCCACCGAACGAAAGGACGCAGATAATGGATGCGCATATAAACGCAAATATGCATCTGAGGTAGAGCGGGTATATCGGTGGCGACCTAAGCAGCTGTCTCAATGCATTCGTACCGATCTCTGCTGTCATCCCGTCGTGCAGAACGTCTCGATATATTTGGTGAACTTTATGGAGGGATGTCAATGCTACACGACCAGTCGCTCTGACGAAGTGAGTCCGCGTTGAACCGTTTTCTGTATAGCGCATGCTAACAATGACGATGTTAGGCAAGTGCACAAATTCTTAAAATTGGTTGTCAGTGGAAAGGTCCAGGTGAAGCCTGGCCTACCTGCAGAGACATCCAGAATGGTGGCGGCGGCGGCTAATTGTGATTCTATTCGATGAGACGGGGCTCCGAATGCCAACAACGCCTTGGCTAGTTTCAGGATGAATTTTCTTCGCTTGGCGGTTTCTGTCTGTGGATGCAGGATCCTGCCACTATTTACAACAACTATTTGTTACCTTCTGTACCGCTCGATTTCGCAGTTAATCTCCTGGGCCTGGTGAAAAGCGACCTGAAAGAAAATTTGCTCCCAGCAAGCGGAGGTTTGGCATAGCCAGGCTGCTTCTCGTACGGTTGGTCCATGGTCAAGTACAAATCTCGTTGCTAAATACAAATAGCCACTACCATGACATCATAACTACATGAAGATCAAAACACGTCACAAAGCATAACAAAGCGCAACAGATACTTGTGTACTAAAAATTTACCAGATCTGAGGTGCGGGCGGAAGATAATCAGGAGGTAGGAGAAATGCATCGTAACCGTGTTGGGGGAAGGATTGACCCCCAAGGCTTTGGTCAGAAATCCAAACCGGTAGTTGCTCGTTCGAGGTCATCTCGAATCCTCGCCATATTTGTTCAGCATCGGTTAATGGGGGCCGTGGTTGCTGGGTCTGTACCATGGCTTGGTTCGCCGAGATTTGTGCACCAGTTTGTATTTGTTGTATCTGGCCATCATGGCCAGGATAAGCATAGGTAGGCGAGAATGGCTCAGTATTCCGTTGTTGAGATACCATAGCCATGTTGTTCATCGCATGCGCGGAACTCTGATCAGTCGTCATGGCGATAGAACGGACAGAATCATGGACGGCCTGAGGGGAGCGCGAAGATGATGCTTTTCTGATCTTAGATCTTTTAAGCATGACTTGTAAAGTCAATGCATATCGTTTGCCAGGGACTGCAATCATCTCATCAATGGCTATACATCACCTCACAGCCGAAGCACTTACTCCCGGACATCAAACTGGCCAGCCGTTCTACCTGTGCTCTGACTTCCTCTGCATTGCAGTCGTTTGGACTGCGTTGGTCATGTATTAGGTTGAATTCATGCGACAATAATGAAACTCACAATAATCTGGTTAGCCGAAGGAGGAAAGATGCTGCAAATGTCGCAGCAGCGTGGGTATAGTGGACGGCTAATTGAATATGTCGTGAGCTTTACTTATAGCGAAATGGCTTGTAAAGTCCTACCGTATCTCATTCCTTCTCGGTAGGTGGGCGAATTGACTGTGATCTCCAGAACTTGTCTGGCTATGTGAATAGATCGGATTGCAAGTTCCCTTTGAGTGGGCGGCATCTTTTGTACGTCATCCGGGCCATTGATACCCCGCAATGCCGTTGCATTATGGAATAATTCTGCATGCAGATGTTGAATCTGTAAGCTTTGCCGATAAAAAGCTGATGCATCTCGTGAAACACCATAGGCTATATTTGAATAAAGACGAATACCTGCATCTGTGTATTTCTGTGAGAAAGCTTCATCCCAAAATTGGAACCATTTCCGAAATTCGCCATCAAATTGACGCAGATGTGCCAGATCCTCATCACTAACGGGCCTTTCGTATGGGGACATAGCATTGTGGAGCCGCTCCCGATGGATCATAAGCTCAACGGTCGAGACGAGTCGCATATCATCCTCAATCGCCAGAGGGTGTTGGAGAAAGTAGCGGCAGTCGTGAATGCTTTCGTCCTCTTTAAGAACGGCGGGACGTCCTGTACCATATGAGAGCCTATGTCCAGGCATTTGTGAAAGCCTCAAATAGATATCATGGAATACGAACTGGTGTTCGAACAAGTATAGGCAAAGCCAAGTTCGAGTGGCAATAACCAACTCCTTGTCGTCCTTTGGATCAGTTTTCTTGTTTTGCAAGCGCCTGTACAAGCCTAGGCCAAGCTTTGTGCATAGCTACGCAGGAGGTCAGACCCCAGAAGACGACGCCGATGAATGGATATTACACAATTCCAATGCCATACGCACAGCATGACCTCCGCTTAACCACCCGTTGTCCGACCATCCCGCGACGAGTACTAATTCATGTCAATTGAATGGTTTAGAATTAACTACCCATCACTGACTCATAGATTGGACAGCTTCAGGTCGCATAACCGGTGCGAAAAGTGTGGCACAAGCTATTGACTGAACTTCTTCAAGGCACTTGCGATACTGTTCGCTCGGTTTCCCTAGGTGAGGATATAAGCAATAAGCACGAATACAGGACATCGAACAACCTCCTCCATCCTTGATTCGCGAAGCTACCATACAAATACAGTCGACAGCGAACGGCGAACGTTCATGAAGAGCATCGAATACATCGGTGCTTGCGTCGAATACGGGTCTGAGCTTTAGATTTGAGCATTTCCAAAACTGAAAGGCAAAGCGCTCACAAGAATGTCGAGCAGCCTCCGTAGAATCTGCGTGATAGTAGTGGTGCTCATTAATTAGCAATTACTGGTAGTGAATCACGAGAAACGAACATGGCAAAGAGCTCCCGCGCCTCCGCTTCCGATATAATATTTTTGCTTACCACTAACAGCCATCATGAGAACACCATCTGTGATTTAAAAGTCTTTATTACCGTCTGGAAATGTTAACTTGTGTAGACGTTTCCTCCGTTTCGGGGGCCGTCCATGCCTCTCTGGAGAGGGCGTTCTTGTACGACTGTGGGAATCGGTCATATCACCATTTTCCTACGTTTGCAGATGCAGACTGTTGCTTAGAACTGAATGTAATATTTCGCGTATAATTACCTTGGCGGCGCGCCTGGACGCTACATCAGCCAAGCCTCGAAGGACCTCCCACGGCGCCACAAGACCCTGTGCAGGAAGTTCCCCGTTATCTTCTTCCTCATAGTCAGAGGATTCGCCGCTCGTTAGAAGAGACGAGGACAGCGGCCTCTTCACACCAGAAACTTTTGTTGATTGACGCTGCCCTGCTGCCGCTTGGTAACGCATAGACGAAACATTGCTAGGCTGTCCTGAAGCACCCATTGCTTGAATGCTAGAAAACGGTGGTAGAACATGACCCTGTGTTGCTCTAGACGACTGCGATTGGTTATAACCATGTGCATTGGGGTGAGTTGGTGGAAATGCACTCGATTGAGCCTCCCCTGCAGGCGAGACTTGACTTGGCTGAAATCCTGAACCTTGATAAGTTACTGATCCACGATGCTGTCGCGCGCTGGTATTCGCCATATGCCCATGAGCACCAGTAAAACCACCCGATGCAACTTGAGGCGATTGATGAACGTCGTTAATGTGTTGGTGGGCGGTGGTGGGCGTAGGGGTGGACATTGAGGGAGAGCTCAAACTCGGTGATTGATTATAATGCGCATATGTAGGAGATCTAGCAAAAGATCCTGCACGAATTTGGGCTACAAGCTCTGAAAGCGTGCTCAGAATGGATGATTGGGTTATCTTTATTTCCGCTACATGTGCTTCAAGGCTCCGTATGCGTCTGGGGTTGTGCATTAGTGTAAGCGCGCAGCAAGACGCAGGGACAAGCAACATACTCAAGCCCCGCCTCCCCCGTGAGAGTCGCTTCTCTCGAAGGTTTCTCAAACAAACACTCAAGACCAGTGTTACGACAACGCCTACAAGGTGGATTGTCGGCGCCTTCACATCTCATCTTTTGCTTCCTACACGCATTCTGATCATGGAGATAGGCATATGGAACTGGAAGGAAAGATGAAGTATACTTACGCAGGCGCCTGTAAAACGGGATTATTGCTGCGGGGAACGTACAACACAATGATAACAACATACGTGGTACCCTGTTCAAGGTCTTCACGGGTGGTTTAGCATCCCTCTTGACGTCGGATTTGCTGTCATCCTCGTCCTGCTTCTTCACTGGAGTGCTGCCACTGGGATCCATGGCAAAGGCCCGGACAAAGGGACCTGAGCGGAAGAGCGGAAAGGAAGGGAGACTCGCCGCGAGACAAACAGGACGAAGAAGTCGCAAATACTTCCGGCCAAACAACGACAAGCCTAGTAATCTACGATTCCCCTGACGCACGTCAATCGCCATCTGTCATGAACATGTTCTACAACCCCGCCTTCGACTCCACATGTCGCCTCCGGACAGGCATAGGTCTCTCAGCCACTCGTATTCCAGCGGCGGCCACCTCAACACTCAGGTGTCACGGCGATTAGAATATTTTGATGTTTCCTTTCAAATGCTGCCTGGGGCAAACTCTAATCGTGTTGCTAAATCTGAGGATTAAATATTAAATCGGCAATAGCCCGGGTAGACGTAATCCCCCTGGGATGGCCATGCCCATACTCCAATAGCCCTGCACCCAATGCACCCGTCTGGGTTACCCTGCTTTAAGGGATGCCGACGCTTTCGCCATGCCATATGAGATGATGTATAGGTATGGGTTTTTGGTGGCTGAGTGATGACAAACACACACGTGTAGCATGAAACCGGGATACAGCTAACCCGGGATCACCATATTGGGTTGCGCTGGCCCTAATCGGCCATAGAAAGTGCTGGTAGGTGTACTTAATCCAGATAGTGTATACACGGCACCGACGTGAATGGAGATATCTAATATTATCTTCCTTCATCATTGCCCCATCCCCGTTCGCTCTTCGAACCAGAACTCGCTATTAATTTCTCCATCTCAGCGAGTAAGCCACGTTGGTTTTGTGTCTGAACCTGTAAGCCCCGATTTTGACTTTGTATGTGCAAAATATCATCGCTAACTGCCTGTAAATCGTCAGCTTGGATTATCAATAGTATATAAACAGACCGACATTAAGGTGTATCTTGTACGAAGAAAGAACACTGTCCATGTTATCTAGCTCAGCAATTGCCTCGTCCATATATTTAATAACGGCCATGACTTGATCGTCAGATTCCAAAAACGAATGTATATTCGCCTCGAATCGGTGTCAGATGACGCGGACGTCTCAAGAGTCGGACTCGGCTTACATTTTCTAGAGCCATCAACTCTCCCGTGAGTCGAGCCTCAATTAGATCAACTGCGCCTTTGGCATTCTTTCTGCCTATTACATCTTCGCTCGCCCAGTCATATCCTTCCAGCATGTCCTCAACACTTGACATAGTTGCTTGCGCCGTTTCTTCCTCTCCTTCAATTGAAGACAAACCAGATACATTCTCAAGGAGCAAGCGCTCTACGACGCCCTGGTTTGCGGAATCAAAAAAGGATATCCTTGCTTTTGGGTCTCTGCGATTGACTAGGCTATTTGATTCGGTATTTCTGCCAATATTGATCGGCTTTGGAGGGACAATAGACGGTGTCGGAGATGCGGTTCTCGACCCTGAAGGTGACTGTAATAAGGAGGGCAGAGCAACGGCTTGCCATCGCTCACTTATTGGTCTAAGAGCCGTGTCTGACGACAAAAACGCACCTTTTTTGTCCAGGCTATCTTCTGTTCGTGCTGCGTATAGATTAATGGAGGGAATATCAACGGCTGTCAAATCTGTATCAGACTGATGGTACTGCTCTGATTGCAATGTCGTTTGAGAGGCCGGGGTAAAAGATGCAGGGTAAGATTGAGAAACAGGATCACGATATCGATCAACCGTAGCAAGTTGGCGTGCGTTAGAAAGACTGTCGGAACGGGAGACATGTCCTGACTGAATCTGAATCAATATTAATTATGAAGGGCAAACACAGGATTTGACTTGTGGTTCACGAGCTTTTGTCGGTGTCGATTCTCCCTTCCTCCCGCTTGGCGAGGATGAATGTGTGGAGCGCAAGGAGTGGTCAAACTTTGGCAAGGAATCACCACTCGCAACGGACTCAGGCTCTGTTATACCCTCCAGGCGTAAAGGGGTCGAGGCAACAGTGCGGAAGAGACGAATCAATGAATGCAGGAAGTTAATTTGGTCAGTCTGGTTTTCGGTCTGCCATCGATAAGATCTGGAAAGAGTGATGTTGAACGACAAGGGCTTTCGAACAGACGTGAACTGCGCAAGTGTGGAACGGGACGAGTACATACATTTAGAACGTGAACTGCACGGAGGTCTGACAGCAGCCACGTTTTTCCAACGGAGAAGGAGCCGTTGCTATTGAGCTTTGATTTATGTACGTAGCCTGGACCTGAACCAGCTTCTGCAGAGGCAATGAATGAAGCAACAGCGTGGGGCCGCTCTGACATACGGGACAGGAGAATATAGCGGAGCTTCTTGCCACCGTCTGCGTCTTCCCATATTTTGACGTGGGAGACATAGGCTTCCTCCAGCATGCCTTGGGCATTGCGCCTTGAGAAAACGGAGGCTATAATTCTCTGTCGCTCGTCAAGCATCGCAGAGGGATTGGTAAGGCACGTGGTGGGCGTTGCGCGTGTTGTGGACATACGAGATCAGATCGGGCGAAGATATATGTTTTGTGGCAGACTCTCAATACATGCCACCGTCTGTCTCTGACACGCGCACTGGTCCTAGTCTCTGCGTGAAATGTCCTTGGTTCTCTGAATCGATTCAGAAAAAACAACGCCGGTCAGTCCCTTTTTGACGATAATGGCAATAGTTCCCAGCGATAACACTAAGGGCCACACGCCAATTATGTGTTCCCTCATTCTCCCCGTCCATCATCACACCCATACCCTCCTTCTCTGCGCTAGTCGCTTCCTTACCTTGACTTCTGCTCATATTTATTAATCATAGGCTATTATTCCACCATGACATCCACTCCTTCACCCTTCATTACGATTAAGCCGGGACCCCTCCATTTTCTCGCATATGTTGCCCTTGACGCCCCAAAACATCCATATGACAGTAATGCCAGTCCCTCCCCATCAGTAACTGGAACGCAGAATGTGCTTCGTCCAGCTTACGAAACGCCCCCTTATACCATTTCCTCTTCCCCTGGCCGACGCGTGCCAAGCCTACATATCTCTTGCGGGCGCTCCCCGTCAGATACAGGCTCCGAGCCCAGGCCCCTCATCCAGTCCACTGCAACAAACAGCACGCAGCCGGTCGACACTGTTCCCCTGCAATCCAAGCATCCTATGAAGACGCGCAAGAAGTGTTCAACACGGGATTCTCCTCTGCATGGCAAGGCAAAGGAAGAAACATTGGCTAGGAGACGAGAACGTTTGGAACGTGCAACGAAAATAAGATCACTGGATAATTCTCCAGTTAATGACGAACAGTTGACCGTCCTCCGCATGGTCTATGACGAAATCACGATGTATCCGAGCGAATCATGGATGGTGTTGATTGCAATAATCATCCGTCGGTGAGTGTTGACAACCGTGGATGTGTTCTCATGTTCATGCGCAATCGGTGAAACAAGGTCCTTCAAGCAAGTTAAGAATTGGTTTTCAAATGAGCGACAAAAAAACCGCGTCGGAGAGATGGTTTCCGCGTATACGGAGGAAGGCGATAAAATGCGCCTACGACTTTCAGCATTCGAATTCAGTGAAAATTGGTCGGATAGCCTTCTTGAAGAAGTCGCCATGGTCTACCATTATCTGGTGACACAATCACTCCGACGGAAGAAGCACCAACTCAAGGAGTCTTCCAGAATTATCAAATTTGATGGACAAAGTAGCCATTCTCTTGATTAAGTTCTTTCATTTCCTTGACGATCATACCTTACATTGACACCATAATACCATCAAATATTTTAGTTTACATTAGCATTATTATCATATGTATCGAATAACCTAATACAAGAATACCACAAAATTTGCTATGATGAGGGATCGCTATATCAATGGTATCTATCTATCCTGAATTTTCCAGTCGTTCGTATTGATCAGTATTCTTTCGTAAAAAGCATGATATCCAGTTTTTGACTCGACTCTGTTCATGAGACTTTGCGGCCTCGCCGTTGCGAAGTATCCTGTATTTTTGCCCTCGCCACTCGACTTCATCATCGAATATAGCAAGAAGCCAAATTGGGAATGCCAGCAATTCTCGGGCCATCCAAGCAGCGATAAACGGCCATCGCAAATTATCGGGAAGTGGATGACCAGCAAGAGACGAGTAAACGTCTAGGTCTACTAGTATCCAGGAAAGGAAATGCAAAGGCAAAAACATCCATGGCGTTATTCCGACGAGGCGTTGAATACACGAGCTAGCTAAAACGCCCAACATCACGGACTCTGTGAAAGGCTCGAGTAGAGTGGCGGCGATTTCCATGCGCTTTCGTACACGTATCCAGCGAACACGGCGCCAAATGTAGTCTGAGAAGGACATGTTACCAACAACGTTCCGTGCCACGTCACAGGATAGTTCATGTCGCATTCCTAATTCGTGCCACAACGCCTTCGCAATCATATTATCTTCCGCGAGAAAGCGTCCAAAAGCAGGTAAACCGTGTTTAGCTGAAGAAAGATTCGCATCTCTATCAAGACCATGTGTACTTCGGTATCATAGAGCCATCAACAAGCTCGAGTTCAGAGCGACGATAGAGATTAGATTTCCCGACAACACAGGAATCGATCGCGACTGTGTTAAGGGCAATGTACATCCTGGCATGGTTAGTATTGAGAAAAGCTTCTTCAATCCGGGACCCCAGTCGCGGTTCGTTTACGAAGGCGAAGGGAACGTGGTGTACAAGTGCGATCCTTCGAGTAGAATGGGTGGAGTGTGTGAGGGCATCAACGGACCGCGCAAGTGTGCCAGGGTCTGGTAGGACATTTGAATCAAGAACCCATAAAATGTCATTGGATGCCATTCGATAAGCCCGCATTAGGTTATTGACTTTTGGATTTACACCGACTGATTCTTCACCTATTCATTTTACTGGGTGACACAGGTGATAATGGCTGAACTTGACAGCTTACCTATGACAATTGTTGCTCTGATATTGGGGTATTTAGCCATCAACTCCTGAACCACGGGTAAAGCCTGGTCATCTTGGTCCGCCACGCAAAAAAATATTTCATAGTTGAGATAGTCTTGTCTAAATGTAGACTCTAAATTTTCGTATAAATTGTTTTCCAGTCCTTTCAGTGGGCGAAGGATTGAAACCCCTGGCGCATTCGCAGACCCGGACAAAGGCGACCGAGGCCGCCTTCTATACCTTTTCCGACTACAGGACGACTCGTGAGGACAATTCAACCTGAGGGTAGAGGACATACGCGACGATGCAACCAAGGAGACTTAGAGACAAAAGTGCCAAATACCAGACGATCCCAGCGACACTTAGACCAGTAGCTAGCCATCCAGTATATTCTGGCAATTGGGTCGAGGTCTCCGACATGTATAGCACGGATTCGGGGTAATACGGTGGGAACAACGAAGAGTATATATAGCGTGCGCATCATATACACATGGTCAACAAGTAACATTCTAATCCTTACTCAAGTCCAGCCCAAACAATTCGATGGTATTATTCCATATCTTAACCGTCAGCTCTTGCAGTGATAAATTAGGATAAAGGCAGTGGACTATCCAGGCCACCTTCCCTATCGACGAGGGTTCATTTCTACCCTTGACCGCTTTCCCATCGGTAAACTTTTCTGGTCGAACTGATGCTGGGTCATACAGGCCGCGTAGATTGGGATGCATAGAATCTAAATATTTATGCGAAGCATGAGTGGATGTGATGGAGCACCACGGGGCATCTACAGCTCATGTAAGCATCCTCCGACGTTATGTGATTTTAGCGCAACTTGCCTGTCTCGAGGAGTAAACGATCTAGCCCTATCGCACCGGCCACACGCAAGTTTGCTTCAGTTTTGAGCGAACATCCATTGTTCAGCACGAACATACATCCCATAAGGGTTCATGGATCCATGCAGACGTACCCTATGTAGAATCCCATATCCATCTAGCAGTCGATGTCAATATTATCATAACACATCTTGTTTACTCACCAGTTCGTTCGCCTCCTCGATTGAACCCGTAAAACTGTGGACAACACCACCTTTCCCGCCAATGTCACATCCCCCGTTCTTCCCGAAACCTTCATCTCGAAGTATTTGAACAAAGTCTGCGTGAGCGGCACGCGAATGTAGAAATAATGGCAAGTGGTATTTCTTAGCCAATTCTAATTGCATCCCTGACAACGATCGCTCCATATATCGGGGCTAATGCATTCTTTCACTCACGAAAATATGCTCTTTGAAGCTCCGGTGCCGCAAAATGGGTCCTATCATAATCTACCAGCATGCAAGCGTGTGCGTCGACAAGACGCTAAACCTACCGAGACCGCATTCTCCGATGGCAACCACTCGCCCTGACTCATTTTCCAGACTTGTTTTTAATAGATCGTCAAGCGCTTGAAGGTAAGCCTTTGGGCCTCCTTTGTATCTCTCGAATTCCGTCGCGCGAGTCGGATGACATCCCACCGTGGCGTATATGCCTGTAAAATTAAATGCCTAAATGCGCAATCATGGTAAGATCGGTCCGCCTACTGTGTCCTTTCGCGAGCGTCAAAGCCTTTCGGGATTCTTTCAAGCTAGTCCCAGTTATGATCATGGACATGACGCCAGCAGTATGTGCTCTTCGCATAACCGCGTTGAAGTCATCTGCCTCAAAGTTCTCTAATGACTGGACACAGTAGCGTGAAGTTCGTACCTGCGTGTTTGGCTTTCCCATGATAGATTCCGTTGAATACTGGATCAGTTAAATTAACTGACAAGCGGGTTGTAACTGTCTGTAGTTGTTCATTCGTGACTGATTACCTCCGATGTCTGCACTTGAAAGCGGTGAGCAGAACTGAGATACTGGATAATGCAACTTGCCAATGAATTTGTGTGCATAATCACCTGTTGGATTAGCTAGGATGAGGCCATTATTTGACATGGCCATTGAAGTTGCTTCCGTGACGAGCGTGACGTTCAAGCGTATGATATAT
Source organism: Amanita exitialis (assembly GCA_023014455.1). Classification (NCBI taxonomy): domain Eukaryota; kingdom Fungi; phylum Basidiomycota; class Agaricomycetes; order Agaricales; family Amanitaceae; genus Amanita; species Amanita exitialis. Next base: position 1,212,241 of record JAEBUR010000002.1, read on the forward strand.
GATGATCCGGCTATCCGGTCATTCAGGTCTTGCCGCTACACCCAGCACGTAGAACTTGTCGTCGGAACGTCCCATATGGAGAGGGTAAAGCAACTGGCTGCTCATTTTGTGAGCCCGTCTGGCCTAGGTGCGTTGGAACGGAAGTCTCCAGATGACGTGGTCGTCACTATGGCTATTCGTTCTCCACTTTGCAAGGCATCAAAAGGTGGATTCAAGGATGCCCGGTTTGGTCAAATATACTCAATACCTCTACTCCGACTTACACAAGATCTACTTTAGGACTGACGAGCTCATGCTGGAGATGTACAAGGTAAGAAAAATAGTGATCTTCGTTCAGGATTGCTGACGTTTGCCACATTAGCAAGTTATTGCTCACTGTGGTATAGACCCCAAGCTCGTTGGAGACATATGTGTCGGCACTGTTCTCACACCCGATGCAATGTATCATGCTAGGGCTGCCGCACTCGCGGCAGGCTTCCCTGAGACGGTGCCTGTCCAAACTATTAACAGATTCTGCTCGAGCGGCCTAATGGCTGTGACAATTATCGCCAATCAGATAAGAAGTGGTCAAATCGAGATAGGCCTTGCACTCGGTGTTGAAAGCATGTCGGAAAAGTAAGCAATCCGATGTTGACGTGGTGTAAGAACGGCTCGCGAGCTCGCTTTCATATCATAGCCCTGACAAAGGAGGTCCACCTCAAAGCGAACTCATTTCGAGTCATACGCAGGCCAAAGATTGCCGAGAGCGAATGGGTTGGACGAGCGAGAACGTTGCGGAAGAATTCCAAATTACAAGGGAGGAGCAGGACACTTTCGCTGCAGGATCCTTCCAACGCGCAGAGGCAGCGGAAAAGAATGGATTTTTCGCGGGGGAGATTGTGCCTTTCACTGTGTTCAGGAAGGATACATCGACAGGGGAGCGGAAACTCGTCGTCGTAACCAAGGATGACGGAATCCGGTACGGAACCACACAGGAATCTCTGTCTAAAATCAGGCCTGCATTCCCGCAATGGGGAAGAAGCACAACTACGGGCGGGAATGCTAGCCAAATAACGGACGGTGCAGCTGCTGTGTTGTTGATGACACGGAGGAAAGCCGAGCAATTGGGATTGAAAATCTTGGCCAAATTTGTAACAACAGCCGTAGCTGGTTGGTTTGCTTCTCATGCTCTACACCATGGTATCTAGCGTTTACTCGTACAGGTGTACCACCACGAATCATGGGTATTGGCCCAGTATTTGCTATTCCATCAGCCCTCAAGAATTGTGGGTTGACGCTCGATGATGTAGACTTGTTTGAGGTATAGTTGCCTTCTGCCTGCGTGCAATGGTTGACTAATGTACCATGCGAGGTCAACGAGGCTTTTGCATCGCAATGCGTGTATGTGATGAAGAAGCTCGGAATACCAAGAGATAAAGTAAGTCATATACCGCGATATGGAAAGAGGCAAGGACTTAGACTCGAAGGTAAACGTAAACGGGGGAGCTATTGCATTTGGTCATCCACTTGGATGCACGGGAGCACGGCAGATAGCAACTGGACTGAACGAGCTGGAACGCAGACAGGGCAAGGTGAGATTGATTGAGCTGAGGGAGAGAGAGTCTGACCGATGGCCATCAAACGGCAGGTGCTCGTGACATCGATGTGCATCGGCACAGGGATGGGAGCAGCAGCAGTATTCATTCGCGAGCTATTTTAGGTAGCGGCTATAAATAGGATTGGGAAATTGATGTTTACGGGTATTTACGCCGTTTCCTGACGACAAGAAAGCAAATTGCCTGCGTGCCGGTCCTTTCCAGTTTCCTTTAGTCTACGTAGTTTCTTTCCCGTCCCTCCTTTATTCGTCACCGGCCCTCTCTATGGCCAGTTACAATTCTCTGAACTCTGGGGCTCGTCAATCCCCGTACGGTTCAGGCGATCCCTACTATCATGAATCGACAGGATACATCACTCCCCACTCGGCCAAAAAAAACGGTATCAGCAACTGGATAAAATTCGGCAGTTCCGGTTTTAGTTGTCATCATCGTTGGTGCTGTGGTTGGGGGCGTCCTCGGCGGCAGGAAATCCGGCAGCATCACTTCAAGGACATCGTCGGGAGGAGATGCTGGCAGCAATACCAACATCGGGCGTTATGCAACTGCCACGAATAGTCTTTATCTGGTTCCAATGTACCCTTCGACGGTGAGTGTCAAGCAGTCCAAGCAGTCATGCCAGTGTGTTGACGGCCGAGTCTTCGCAGACAAATACGGCCGCATTCACAACCCCAACTTTCAATTCCAACAACGCTCAGCTTGCGTGGCCAACAGACAGTTTCCAGCCGTCGAGTCCCAGCGCTCTTAAGCCTCGTCCTGACAGGCCCCGTCTTATCGCTCCTGCATACAAATGGCAAGCATTATCAAACCTCATCAAGTCCGACCCTTACCTTCAAGGATGGAATGACACCATTTTCAGCAATGCAACCGAGTACCTCTCTCTTCCTCCCGTTCAATATGCCATGGATGGCGATAGTGGCATCCTTGACAATTCGCGCTATGTCAAGGAAAGAATCAAAGCATTTAGTTATGTTTATCGTATGACGAATGACACTAAATGGGCTGAGCGCGCCTGGGTTGAACTTCAGGTTGGTTGATTACTATTTACGTCCACATATAGTTGAGGTCAGTGTCCTAGAATGCGGCAGGGAACGGTACAACTCAGTTCGGGCCTCCTGGACCAGATAAGTGGAATCCGGCACACTTCCTTGACACTGCAGAAATGTCTTCGGCCTTCGGTATCGCGTATGATTGGCTATATGATTATTGGTCCAGCGACCGCAAGAGTCAAATTTTAAGTTCCTTGCTCTATTATGGATTGCAGCCTGGTCTTGATGCCTATACGAGCTCATCGAATTATAATGGTTGGTGGAAGACCAACACAACTGGAAATTGGAATTGTGTTTGTAATGCAGGATTAACCATGGCGTCATTGGCCATCCTCGGAGATGACACAACTGGAACTGCTCAGCAACTTTTAGGTCTTACCATTGATAATGCTAAATCCAACTGTGCCTTCGCAGTAATGGGAGATGGGAGTTGGACAGAAACTCCCGATTACTGGTACTTTGGTACCACTGGTCATGCCGAGATGGCATCAGCGCTCTTGACGGCGACAGGCAGCCACTATGGCCTTCTTGACGTGAACAGCAATTTCTGGAAGACGGGATTCTATCACATGTATGTGTTCGGACCTGCCTCGCTCTTCAGTTACGGCGACAATGGACCAAACAAATACTCCTCGACGGCCAATTCCATGCTTCTTTATGGTACCCAGTACAAACAACCTCAGTTTACTCTTTTCCAGCGTGAACAGTTTGATGCTGCGGAACCTTGGAGCATGTTCTGGTATGATCCGACCGTTCATGGAGCATTTTGGGATGGTCTGGCGCTCGACTATTTCTTCGACAACAGTTCAGATCAGTGGGCTTCAATGAGAAGTAGCTGGACTGACGAGAATGCATTGTATGTTGGCATTAAAGCAGGAATGAACCAAGGTCACCAAACACACAATGATCTTGATGCGGGTGACTTTGTGCTTGACGCACTTGGTACGCGTTGGGCTGGCGAGCTTGGAGATGGCGATTACAAGGCACCGAATTATTTCAGCAACGATACGCAAGGCAGCGCACGCTGGATGTATTATCGCAAAATGACGGAAGGACAAAATACGATCTTGATAGGTCGCTCTAACCAGAACGTATTGGCAACGCCCAAAGTGAAGCATGATTCGTCAAATACTGTGCAAGGTTCTAGCACTGTCTTTACTCCCGCGGATGATTCGACTGTCTACTGGATTGCTGACCTGACCAGCGCGTACTTTAATGTGTGAGTATTGCTGAAAATCGAGGTTGTCACTTCCTAATTCCAACCCACAGTACATCAGTCAAACGTGGGTTGCGGTTGTTGGATGGCCGCCGTCGGGTGTTGCTCCAGGATGAGATTAACTCGCAAGCCGAAGTGATGTGGCGGATGCATACGAATGCGACTATTCAGGCGAGTGGAACATCGGCGACATTGACGATTGAAGATAAGACAATGCAAGTTTCGCTTCTGAATGCGCCATCTGGTGCTGTGTTCACCACGAACCAAGCTGTTCGTTTCTCAACGGACCCCACCCCGCCTGTGCCTGATCAACCAAACGTTAATGTGACAGTCTTGACAATTGACTTGCCAGCTGGGACGTACACATTGCAGGTCTTGTTCAGTCCTCAGTGGGATGGTCCGTCTTCTAGCAGTGCGACACCGTCGTCGGTTCCTCTTGATAACTGGAGCCTTACGAGCCATAATTGATACCCCTGAATTACTCTGTAGGACATTGCTATTAGTATTCCTTTGTAGCTTTGTGTCAATGCAAAGGAATGGACAGTGTTTGACAATGTTTGACCCATGCCAAATTGTGCGATTCCAAGGCAACGGACCTTTCTATCTTTTACCATCTCATCCTTGTGCACAAGTAGGTTGACCCTCTGATACCCAGACCGTGAGTGTAGTATGCGTCTTTGGCTCTCCTGCTGACGCACTGTCATCTCAGTCCAATGGTACTCAAAATGTCGCAGCATCTCAGCATCACACTCTTTTTTTACTTTGCATTCTTTGTCTTGTTCGTGTCTCGCGCGGACGCCGCAATCCACGTACAACCAAACCACAGGCGTCTGCTTAGAAAACGTATGCCCCAGTTAATAGATTTTCCGGTACCTCCTCCAGGAACGTCATCTGCTGGCAGCACTACCTCAGCAACATTAACGCAAATCACACCTAACCCCGGGAGCACAGGCGCGGCGCCTACGGCACCAATACAAACGACTGCGAGCCAAGTCTCCAGCGGTGTTTCGTCATTGGCTTCTGTAATTAGCATATTTTGCAGAAACTTGCCAGTGATACTAACGCAGCATAGCAGAGCACTATTTCCGGCTCGTCGTCTAGCACGTCTTCTTCGACTGTATCGTCTACTTCTACAAGCGGTGCCTCGTCGACATCTTCGTTAAAGTCGGACCCGTCTACCACGGGCATAATCACTAGTAGCGGAGCCAGTGACTCCCTAACAACGGATACGTTATCACGGACGGTGACCAGCAGCAGTTCTCCCTCTTCTTCAGCGCAGGCTCAGGCAGCAGTTACAGCCAGTTCCAACCAAAAGACAATGACTGCAATCATCGTTGTCGCTTCTGGGATTGGTGGGATTATCATCTTGTGGACCTTGTTCCGCAAGTGGAAACTGGGACGATCGTCCAAGTTTGACGAACGTTTGCAACCCATTGACTGGCAGCCGACGTCGGACGACAACCGCCGGCCGCTCTCGACCGCGTCCTCTTTCCATTCTGGAGGCCATGGGTTCGGAACGGAGCCGCATGATCACGTCCAGAACGGTGGTGCTGCTCCTCTTCCGGACCACGACTTTACTGCATTGCCGTCCGGCCGCCTTGCTGCTGTGGGTGGATATGCGGATTTGGCACGCGGACCAAGTCCGAAGCCCCCCATGCAGGAAGCACACGGCAGTCATAATCCTGTCACAGGAGGATTGAATTATGATGTGAATGTTCCGTTGCAATCACCAGGGCGGCTACGGGGGACGCGATGCTTACAATTATGTATCCATGAGGTATTAGAGAACTGGATATCCATTTTTGGAACAATTCTTGTGCTCCTTGTAATTAGTTCAGAGGACAAATGATCGCTGGAAGGCACGGTCATTCTCATTATTATATTATAAGCTATTTTTGTTGGACCTTTATTGTCGACAATGCGCTGTATGTTATTTGGCTAACCACTTGTATGCTACTCCTAGAACAATAGGAATACATGACAAGGCGTACAGATGCCACCAAGAGCTCAAATGCAACTGAATCGTGCCATGAGGTGGAAGTGGTACATCGTCTGTCAGTCTTGTCTTCTGTAAGAGGCCCTCCAGTCCGGTTGGTTGCTCAGGAGCGAAGAATCGTTGCGGCCGTATCCACGAGCCGTCGTCGGATTTATGCCTGCGTTTCTGAAAGGCAGAGTAGGCGGCTGGATCTGTCGGAGCCCAGTCCATCTCGTCCGGGTCCGGGTCGTCAGGTTGTGTGGGAGGTGGTGCGGATACGGCAGGCAAGGATGGATGACCAAAGACTGGCTTGGGAGGAGTGATGATGGGTTTTGAGGACAGGCTGAGTGTCGTCAGATCAGGTTCTGTGAAGGAATACAGCGGAATTCCGGGCGTCGTAGCGCGGCTGTAGGTGTTGTCGGTGGGTGTTGCTGCACGGGAAAAGGAAGAAGTGTGCGACTTTGAATTGATGAGGCGGATGGCAGGAGGATGCTGCAGTCGCAAAATGAACAAGGACGATGCGAAAGCCTGGGGCACTCTGAATGAGAAGAGAACGAACCGAGTGATAATAATAAAAATGCACGGACGGTGGATTCTACTGTCAATGTAAACAGGAAATAAAGTGGCGCTCGTGATTTGAGGACATGGGTTACCGATATAATTGATGTGAAGAGACGAAGAGACCAAGCAGTCATTTGCAGGAGCTGGTGATAACTTAGCTGCGAATTGAGGGTTGCAAGTGGGTTGACTTACGATGTAGGCTCGTTTGCCCTTCACTCTAACATCCCGGCCTTGCAGGCGAGCATTTTTGAATGCGGAATAAGTAGGATCCCAGGCAGTCCATAGAATAGAGATCATGACAAGGACAGGCAGAAAAGGTCGCGATAGACGGGCTATGGACGGAATTGGATATTGAAAATAAGCTGCGGCGTATACAAGCAGAGCCAGGAGTAGGGATGAGATCCACAGTACCCCACGTACGCGCCAAGCGAACATTTCAAACGAGAGACGATCGCGGGCTTTGGTGGATATGGATGCGCGTCGGCGACTGTCCTTGCCCTTGCTTTCCTTGAGCCAGCCGCCAAGAGCGTTTGTTCGAGCCATGTGGTCCTTGTGCCGGATCTCGTCCTGTACGGCGGGCAGACAAGCATCGCAGACGGGGGGATATCTTGCATACAGAGACTGTTTGTATTCGGGCAGCCTGTCAAGGCACTGACGATAATCGGGGTTCTGGGAGAGAGTTAGAAGGGACATGGGTGCAAGGGTGGACGCACGTCGGGGGAGGGAAGATAGGTTGAGAGGAGGTTGAGCAGGAGCATCTGGTTTGTCTGGCATGTGTGGCAGAAGGGGGTCATTGGGTAGGCGGGAGGGAGGTGGTGGGATGGACGAGTGGCGAATGATTTGGAGTTGAGAGCGGGGTCGTGCATGGCGGGGTCGTCTGAGCGGATTTGGCCTGAGGGGTCGTATCTGTTCCAGCAGCCACAGTCATGGCAGAGAAAGTCGCGTGGGTGCTGGTGTGGGCGGACGGGGCGGTGGCAGAAGAAGCAGCGGAGCGAGGAGTGGCGACGAAACAAGGCGGACATGCGGACTCTGCCTTCGCCCTCGACTAGCCGTGGCCTGCGCGTTTTGCAGCCCGACTTTTTCTCGTCCGACGCCTTTGTCCGTCCTTTCCGTGCCGACTGTGCCGCCCTCCTCTGTGCCTTCGCCCAGGCATACGCTCCTCACCTCCACCGCCCTTTTGTTCGATTCAAACACATATGGCTCTCCCTCCACTGGCACTACCTGCTCTTCAAGGTCTTTGACCACCGCGCTCGCCATACCTTTCTGACCATCGCTCTCCGCCTCTTTCTCGGTCCGTCCCTACTCCCCATCTCTGTCCCTCTCTCACTGCTGATGCAGAGAAAACGATCGACTCCGAGTCGCCGCTCACTCGCGCCACCGCTCTGTTTGCGTTCTACACATTCTTCTACTCACAACCAATCGGCACTGCCCCTCCGCTCTATTCCATTTCGCATGTGCCAATAGCAATCGGTGCGCCATGCTCGTACTTTTTATTTATTTATTACCGATCGACTAACAAAGCCAGACCACTATTCATCACTAACCCAGCTACCGGACCTGTTGGCCACATCTGACCTTCTTCCCCTGAGACCTTACGCGGCGACAATACTCTACACTCTATGCAAGGACGACGTGTTTTACATTCTGCCGCGCGCCACGCTCTATGTGGACAATCCGCGAGAACTGCCGCGAGAGCAGGTCGTGCGCGACGCATCTTGTGTGCCGTCGAAGCGGAAACGCGGCCGACCATCGAAGCAAGGACAAGGCAAGGCAGATCAAGGCGACAGTTGACAGACTAACGAAGCAGCTGGACGCTGGGCCATCGCAGACGACAACGCGGGTGGTGGAGGTACTGTTGTCAACGGAGCAGGGACGCAGGGCGTTGGGACGGGCGAGCGCACGTGTTGTGGAGCGGCTACGGGAGGCAGAGGGGCAGGCAGGGGCAGAGGCAGGGCGGGGAGGACTGGAGCGTGTGCAGCAAGCGATGGGTGAGTGGTGGGGGTCGCTGGAGTGAGAGTAGAATTGTGTGATGTCACGTTACATCGGCCTTGTGCTCCATCCTATCCTTATTCATTTTCCTCTCTTTTTCTTTCAATGGCCTCTCAGAGCCGCTACTTTCCCCAACAACAACCCGGCTCTTCCACCACAAACCTCCTTCAGCCTCACCCAAAGTATGCCCAAGCCCCCCCTTCGCTGCGCAGTATGCCCAGTACAAGCTCACTGGTAAGTCGTCCTCTCCTCACTGCTATCAACCAACGCGTTGCCAAACTTCTTATGCCCAGAGTGAGTCTCCGTACAGCAGTGTCGGCGCCACCACAGGCGGTCGTGGTTCTTCCATTGCCCCCTCCGTTTCGGACAAGGTACGTCGCCCCACAGTGCTATCTCGAGATTTAACTTTTCATGCTTCATTCTCGACAGTACTCCCTACCTCCAGACCCGGCCGCTTGGGGTGCCAATCTCTCTCCCGCTTACAAGGAAGACGACGACTGGTTGCATAATCCCGATCCTCGGAGAGACCGCAAAAACGACGCTGGTGGCAGTTGCTTCACGTACAGAGGCTTGACAAACCTCGGGTGCCTCACCGTCCTCTGTGTCGGTCTTGTCACTCTCTTGTACGTACCAAAAATACACCCATTTTCAGCCTTTCATTCCCCCCCCCCAACAGCGCAGGATATCCTATCATTTCACACTTCACCAGTCGAAGGCAGTCAACGCTGGGAGGTTTCAACCTAGGCGGTATCAACGCGACCGGGCAGGCGCGCAGTCAACTATTTTTGTCATCACCTCTTATTGAGTCGTTTCCAGGTCCCGGCGATACCTGGCAACTGGGGACTAATAGACTTAGAGACTCCTCAATCCGCATATACCAAACCCTCCTATCGCATTTCGGGGCAGGACATGCAACTCATTTTCAGCGATGAATTCAATACGGATGGAAGAACCTTTTATCCCGGAGACGACCCTTATTGGGAAGCCGTCGATCTCCACTACTGGGCCGTATGTCACCCATATCTTGCCAGGTGCACGCTAACCCTGTCACAGACGAACAATCTCAACTGGTATGATCCAGAGGCCATAACCACGAAAAATGGGGCTCTAGAGGTCATCTTGTCACAGACGGAATCACATAACCTCAAGTACTCGAGCGGAATGATGTCCACATGGAATAAATTTTGTTTCACGGGTGGTTTGATCGAGGCCGCTGTGACCCTTCCCGGTATGAACAACGTCGCCGGTCTCTGGCCCGCAGTTTGGACTATGGGTAATCTCGGTCGGGCGGGTTACGGCGCCAGTCTGGACGGAATGGTCAATTTTCTCACTTGTCACTTTAACCGTCTAATTCAACTGATTGTTATCACAGTGGCCGTTCACATATGATGCTTGCGATGTCGGCACCGCACCAAACCAAACCATCAACGGCCAACCCGCCATACCCGCTGCCGAAGGTGACCCATACCACAGTGGTGCTTTGTCGTACCTTCCAGGACAAAAGTTATCGCGGTGCACCTGTCCTGGTGAATCGCATCCTGGACCTGTACATGCCGATGGAACATATGTTGGTCGTTCTGCCCCAGAAATCGATATTTTCGAAGCGACAGTGAGTCGAATAGGACTCTACAAGTCTGGTTGATGGTATATTGACAAGTGGCCAGGTTTCCCAGGGCGTAGGAATGGTATCTCAGTCTGCTCAGTGGGCCGTGAGTCAAAAAGGCAAAATCCGTCCATATCGTCCTATTAACAGCTGACAACAGCCCTTTGATGCAAATTATACTTGGATCGAGAATCTAGGGTCAACATATACCATCGCTGATCCGACCCTGACTGTGCTTAATCCATACAGAGGTGGCGCATACCAGCAGGCTACATCTGGCTTGACCAATACAAGTGCGTACAGCCGTTTTACTCACCTATACCTTTTTCATTAAATACCCAATAGACCAAAGTTGTTACGAGTTGGCCTCGGGGTGTTTCTCCGTTTATGGATTTGAGTATAAGCCAGGTATGTCCAATCATACTCGTCAAGAAACTCGGGCTGATCATCTGCCTTTTCTTCCAAGGATTTGATAATGCCGTTAGTTCCACTTGCTCTCATCATTCGAGTTTTTTTGCTGAGACGTTGCCAATCTCAGTACGTAACGTGGATATCGGACGACAACGTGGCGTGGACTTTGTTATCATCTGGGATGGGTGCAAATTCCGTTTCTCAAGTATCGGCCAGACCCATACCCCAGGAGCCAATGGTAACCCCGTTTTTAATCACAGTCGACCAAACTGACTTATTCTCCCAGTACATCATCGTAAACCTGGGAATATCAGAAAACTTTGGAGCCGTCGATTTCCAACACTTGACGTTCCCGACGACCATGCGGATAAACTGGATACGCGTTTATCAGCCCAAGGACGCCATCAATTATGGCTGCAATCCAAAAGACTTTCCGACCCAAGCCTACATTCAACAGTGCGTAGACTGTCGTTTTAGTCTGGTGTGGTATTGACTGGCGCAATCAGATACCTTCCAGCGTATTTGAATCCCAACCTGACGACGTGGGTTAATGATTTCCAACAGCCTTTTCCCAAAAATCGGCTTTTGACTCCTTGCTCATGATATCTTGAGACTTTTTTTTTGGGCGATAATCCGCCGTCCGCTCCTTTGAATGATCCCGTTCGTTCAGGTGCTACCTTATTTTTGTCTCATGCATGATTTGTGCATTTAATGTGCATTGTGGACCTCGCTCCTTCTTGGTCTGCCCTTACTAGACGTCCTAGTCTGGTTGTATGTTGTAGCCGTTTTCTATCTAGTGCTTGCAGCACCGATTCATCTCATTCTCCAGGGCTATTGTTATAGCAGGTCCTAGTTTGGCACTTGGATAGTATGAATACAGATGCGAGTTATGAGATACCATCTCTATCCACAATCGATTAGGAATTAGACATTGTTCCGGTAAGAGTCCAATAATCCTTGTAGCTTAATCAATGTCCGCTCCAATGTAATGATACCACCAGCTGTGAGTCGTGGGACGGCCAATTCGCTGTCGGATTCGCCATCCATACATACACTCCGACTCTTTTGAACGAGCCTCCGCGCATCGTCCAAGACTTTCTTAAGCCGTCCTTGCGTGTTGTACAACCACCTGATCTCCGACTCTAGACTGCCTAGAGGAATCTCGAGCGCCCGGCGAACGAACCCGCGAGATAGCACGTATGCTTTCTCGCTGTACAATCGGCTATGCAGCATAAATGTCTGTCATGTAATATGAACTGTAAATCATTGCCTACCTGTTGACAATGCCCTCTTCAGTGCCTCGGAGCTTCTCATATGCTGGTTCACAAAACCACCTGCGTGATAGTATGGCAACAATACTTCTCGCTTAAAGGGGCACTACTTACGGTTCCTTGACTAGGACCAGACCTTGGATGGATACCAATGCCTGCAATAACGATGAACGTGTAGCACTCCAAGTCTCGGTCCTATCGCCAGCCCATGTACCTAGAATAGAGAGACAAACCTTGCCTTCTTCATACAAGTTCCTATTTCTCTATTCATTCTTTACCAATTAGAGTCAAAATCATTCACTTACGGATTAACTTGAAGAACAGTGAGCGAGCATATATCACGGCTAAAACCGGGACCTCACCTCGTCCGTTGCCGTTTGTCCAGCTGAGGAAATGAGCAATTGGTGGGCTGTAAGGGAAATTAGAGTCCAACATCCAGTCGATTACAAACGGTGCATCTTCATAAGGAGTGTTCTCGGGTCCGATAATGAGCGAACGCAATAAATCAGCCCGGTCTTCGTACGCTCGCACGATGATCGAATCTACAGAATTAATCAGGAACAGGAACGGGATACGTGAGACGGCGTATGACATGCCTGGCAGGCTGTTCGCAAGCGCCCGGTATTCTCGGTTGAGACGAGAAAGGAAATTTTTTGTAGGAACTGAAGGTGCTGATGAATAGAATGCATGATCTACGGGGGCGGACGAAAGCAGATCGAATGGCTTCCAATTTTCCTCGTTGCCATTTATCTTGAACCCTGCTGTACCGGTCTCAATACCCACATGGTTTGGCTCGAGGCCCTCCTGAGTGATGACCATATCCATTGGGCGCGATTCTGTTTCAACAAGTAAAGTCGGCAACGGCACCTCTGGTGTTTTGTCTTGCTTTGATGCACTCTTGTCCTCGCCAGTCCAGTCCATGGCGTCGCGCTCATCATCGTAACCTTCGTCTTCATCCTCCCAATCTGGATCGGGAGATTCATCTGGGCGCCATGTACCGTCCTCATCCATTGCCCAAATCTCCTCATTTTCCGTATCCGCACCCTCTGACGTATCATCTCCCCATATATGCTCTTCCAACTGTTCTATACCGTCGTACAATCTCGTCAATCTCTGAAGGGGATAACTTTTAACAGTCGAGTCGGGATGCGTTACTTCCACTGTGCCATCTAGATTCAGCTTATAAAGGAATTTTAGATACGGAGGCTGTCGGCTGGAAAATTTCACCAACCGCACTAACTTCTCCAAACCAGCATAAGCTACCGTCTCTATGATTTGGAAGGGACATGGTGTCACTCTCGCGTGAACGGTGACTTCGTTCAGCCGCGATGCTGGCTCCTAAATCTGACATTTCTTTTCTCCAACCTGACAAAGGGCGGTCAAAAGAAGGCAGTTCGTGTATCCAGGCTTCCAGCTCCCCGATTTTGGGAACATACGGTAGTTCATATCCGTTTGTTCTACCTTCAGGGTGGATGAACACGAAATCGGAGCGGCGTACGCCAAAACTATCAGACACTGGTTGAGACGCTGTGTTGCTGTGCTCATTAGTACCATAGGGGTCGAGTTCCAGAACGGAGACAGTTTCCACGGTTCGCGTATCCACCAAAAGGATTAACGCGGTTCGGTCTGAAGCGTTGACGGATTGGACGATAGCTACTCGCTTCCTTTCCTCATCCTTCCAGATCACATGATCTCCTGGCCTAAATCGCTTGTCACCGCTCAAGCCGCAGCAAAAGAAAAAAGCTGAGCTTACCAGCAGTCAGACTCATCTGGGTTCAGATATGGTATAATGCTCGTGGATTTGACCGTTTCACGGCTTCCATCTTGCCACAAAATGTCTACAGTAGTTTCGGTCTCTGCGACCACAAATGTCTGGATAGCGAGGGCTCCGGAGCCGTCGCCCTCCTGGCCATGAATTGAAGATGGTTTGCCCATAGGATTCTTGAAATGGACTCTATCCCCTACGCGCATCTCCAAATCTGATACGCCGCGAATCAATGTCAATTTAAAAAGATCATGACCTGCCCAAAAGCGTTGGGGTCGTCGCTTCTTCTCAGCTGCCACTTGTGACAGCTAAGACAACGAGATTTAGAGGTGGTGACGTGAAACACAAAGTCTGAAAACACACATGTTGGTTAAGGGCTAGCCATGCTATTGCATACACACTATGTTTCACGGCGAGGACTGTGTCTGATATGTTCGTTCTATGACTTCTGCCTAGTACGAGATCGAGAATGTTGTGCATACTGTCGGTGGACGGAGGAAGGATATCCTAGCAACGTTTAACTTCTTATGCTAATGGAATTGAAGTCACGCACTGAGCCCCTTTCACCGACGTTGAAACGAGAACCAAGCTCAGGAACTCGGACAAGCTGTCCGTTGGCCATTTCCACGATGGATTCGTCAAAGACCTGAAAGGCGTGGTGACAAAACGTTGTCTGAAACGGCTTGTTTGGCTCACCTCAATGACCTGCCCGACCCAATCATCGTATATGACATGGTCACCAACATCAGCTTCCAACTTGTGGTCCAATTCGTTCAGTGACCACCAACCCTCGACCGACTCTCCAGTTATAGCATGCTCCACACGGCCGCGGACACGTATATTGGTGACGACACCAGAGCACGTGTCGTCTATGTTTCGCTTGCAATAATCGCCAGTGCTGAGTGAGCGATCTACGAGGCGAAGCGCGGATTCGGGCAGAATCTCGCGTCGGCTTCCGTCTGCAAGAAAGGACACACCGACCTCGCCATGCTTGAGCGGGCGCATAAGGGGGTCCAGTGGCATGGGAGGCGAGTCTTCGGGATCATGCCAGCAACGCTGTTGGACTTATCAGAAGATACGTGGGCGTGAGTGGAGCGCGATATACAAGAACGATGCCGAAAGCATTCTGGTCCGCGATGAGCTGGACAATGTCCTGCTGGTAAAACTGTGGCGGGTGAGGGCGACGGGGAGAGAGCGGGTGAGCAAAGCCACAAACCTTGGCTGGAGGCGGCATGAAGAACGCGTGCACAGCCACAGCCATGATTATTCCTGACGAGCTCATCTCAGAAATCCTCGATTTTCTCGACCTCCGCGAGCTTCTCACCTGCAGAGCCGTGAGCATGTTGTGCTCGCCCAAAGCCATCTTAATTAACTCTTGCCCAGGTCTGCTCGGCCTTTAGATCCCTCATCGACTCCCAACTCGGCTTCCAGTATAAAATCGAGCTTGCGATAGCTGGACAGGAAGATGGCACACACCATACCCTTGTCGCCCGTCACGAAATGCTGAAACAGCATCAGAAGAACTGGGCTGCTCTGCGTTGGACACAAGAACGGCGTGTGCTCATGTTCCACGGAGGCCTCTGGGAACTCTACGGAAACGTCCTGGCACAGAACGACCCAGGCGGCCTTACGTTACATTTCAAACAGCTACCCTCGCAATCTCGTGGCATCGATGAAAAGGATTGGACCATTGATGTCAGCCAATTTAGAGTGCGGGATTTCAGCATGGATCCAGCACAGGATCTGTTGATCATCGTAGAACAGCCTCAATGGTTCTTGCACATTTATTACAGCATTGGGCGTCAATCCTGATATGTCTCTTCTATAACAGGCAACCCAATGACCGCAACTATCAGATTCACCGGCGTGCTTTGTCTACAGGGGATCCCCATCCCCTTGCGTCGGGTTCTAGGGTGCTGACTCATGAACAGCAATGGAGGGACCATGTCACATATGCCATCCAGACATGCGGTGACACCCTAGCTATATTGTTTGATAGCCGCGAATTTAACGAAACGGAAGTCGTACTATGGAACTGGAAAACAGGACAGGTTCTCGCGGTAAATTGTCTTTTGTAACCATGTTTAGAAGTTGACAAGCATTTTCGGTAGAACATTGTAAGTGACGACATCAAGAGCATTTCATTTCTGAGTGAGAGACATCTCATACTTGGGATTATCCGCATGTCCATAATTTTGGAGAAGATGGAACCAAACCTGGTTGTCGTCGACTTCATTGCAGAGGGTCCTGAACGACGGTGGATAGATACACTGGAGAACGCGTACACGTTCCGTTTTCCGTCATTGGCGGATACCACTACAGCTTTGGACATTGCAGTCCGCTCGGACCCGGCGCCAACTTGGACACCTGACTCCAAGCTTTCAGTGCCTTTTTTCACAGCACGCTACAAGCGCCTTTACGTCATAACTCTTCTCATGTACACAGGAGTCGACATTCCGACAACGCTAGTTTTGTACGCAATTGGAAACACGTTTCTTTCTCTGATTGAGCGGCCTCGCTGGCATGAAAACTGCGCAGTTTGACTGGGATATGTGGGGGCCAGATGGTAGCCGCATAATGATCTCACCGGTCTCCCATTCTTCAACATGGGTTTGCAACGTTTACGGGACAAGATACGCTACGAGCATGCGGAATGGCTACGGCTTGATGTTGGACTTTAATCAGTTGGCGCTGAGATTCTATAAGCAGAGACGAGACACGGAAAAAGAGGAGATGAAGAATGCTGTAGACACAGCAGATGGTGAGTATGAGCGTCTAGTCACGGCGCCAAGCCGACTGGCGGCAGGGAATGTGTTCGGGGATGGGGTAGAAACGAGACTGGGATATCGGGCGAAACGATGGGTGATGCTGCCGCGGCATGCGATGTGCAGCGAGGACGGAATTGTGCTGGTGGTGAGTGGCGCATGGGGGGTCGGGAGCGGCGCTAACGGAAGTACAGCAGGACGTCGGCGTCTCGGGGGAATACCGTATTCTGACTGTGTAAATAATCTAATCAGAGTAAACAGCGCAATATACGCCTTCGCTTATAATCTCATGTACCGCGGGTCCTTTCCCCACTCATTATGTCCCTCTTCGCAAGGGTCTGCTGTCCTCGCGCTTCTCTCTACCTTCCGTTGTCTCGGTCTGCTTCCTACGCCGTCTGTGCTCTGTATTTCCCCTGCCCCTTCCCTTTCTGACTGTCCCATAGACCCTCCGCAGCTCAAAACAGCCGCCCCAGGACTTAGACGATCCTCCTCTTCCAGATAATGTATCCGGCCCTTTTCCTATCTTACGCCGAGCTCAATGTCCGTCCAGGACTTCATTCTCTCCATTCTGCGTGCGAATCCCTCCTTGAGGGACACCCGATCCTACCTTGCTTCATTCGGGCCGCGTCCCGTTGCGAAAATTTCCCCAGTATCACGGCCTGCCACGCCTCCCTCCAAAAGCACCCCGTCAACAAAAGAGCTGAAAGATCCAGCACCTGTTGTCACGGGTCATCTGGATACTAATACACTGGTTGCTTCCATCCTAAATCCAGTATACAGACGCACAGCTCTTGTCAAGATCCAAGGTCCTTTTTCAGACGTTCAGCTGTACAGCATTTGTAGAGGTCTTGTCTATCTCGAGAAACTCGGCCTTGTCAGCGTGATTGTCGTTGAAAATGACACGTTGCGACGCGGCGAAGAGGATGAACGTTCGGCGATCATTGCAGAGACGTCCCGCATCGTCTCTCACCTCGAAAGGCAAGGCGCCCGTGCTCGCCCCGTACTAGGTCCTGTCGTGCGCCTTGGTCCAAAGCCGGACGAATCAAGTAACTCAACACAGGGCTTTGTACCGCCCGAAGCTCACACCGTCCCGCCGGATCTTGCTCCCATCCGGTCCGCTTTATTTGCTGGAGAAATCCCGGTGATTGCTCCTTTTGCGCTCGACTCTTTCTGTAGGTCAGTAAGGATACATGCCGATGACGTCGTTGGTGGACTGGCAAGAGGGATGGTAGAGGCCTCTCAAGCCTCGACTATTCCGACCGCGGATCAAAGCAGCGAAGAAGAGAAAGTCCTTTCTGGGGAAGTTGACCTCACCCCTCTCAGGTTGATGATCATCAATCGAGAAGGGGGCGTCCCTTCTTACGCTCGTACAGGGTACCCACATTTACTTGTCAATCTTACTTCCGAATACTCTTACATAAAAAACACGTTTCAAGAACAGTGGCGTCACTCGCATCCTTCTTCTCTTTCTAATCTCGCCTTGGCGAAAACCTGTTTGGCCTACATGCCTCCAACATCATCCGCTATAATGGTATCTCACCGATCCCCCAGTTCTCTCATTGGCAACCTCATAACCAACAAGCCCGCACTCTCTTCTAGTCTTCCTCATGCTCTGCTGCAGGGAAACCGAAAACTAACACCGCATACTCCCACCCTGCTCCGACGTGGATTACCTATCCAAGTTATACGTTCTGTCTCTGATATTGACCGTGTTCGGCTCAACGCTTTGCTAGAACAGTCGTTTGGTCGTACCCTCAACGAGGTGTCTTTCTATGCCCGCCTCGAAAAAACGCTAGACTTCGTTATTGTGGCAGGCGATTACGCTGGCGCTGCAATAGTCACCCGGGAGCCTTGCCCCACGCTAGGAGAGCCAATTGCCTATCTTGACAAGTTTGCGGTTCTTCCCAGCCACCAGGGTGACGGGACGGTAGACTTTTTATGGGTTGCCCTGCACGATGAATCATATGGCCTCGGACATGCATTCTCTGCCAACCCTAATGGTGGGAAAGGTGGTATTGGTGAAGGCTATGATTTGGTTTGGCGAAGCCGCGCCGATAACCCGGTCAACAAATGGTATTTTGAGCGCAGTTCTGGCCACTTGCGGATAGGGTCCTGGGTGATGTTCTGGTGTGATGCAGAAAAAAGGCTCAGAGTGGAAGAAGGACGGCGCGGAAGCGCGGGGTTGTCTTACTTTGAGGACTGGGAGAAAGGCCGATTCTCTGCATGGACAGATGCAGTCGCTTCAATCCCTTCCAGCTGGACAACGTGATAAAAAATGGCAAATGTACTTTATTGAATGTAGATCGCTGTATTGCATGTACGTCAGAGAATTGCCTCAATGCCGCGGGTAATTTGATGACACTTGACATTAATCCCTCATTTAAGGACTGATGCCGCAATAATCTCGCAGCTGCGCGGCGTTGGGGAACTGAACATGTCATCACCATGATGTCGTAGCAGATCAGCTGCTCACAAACCATCGGACAGCCCCCAAAAGGGGCTGCTTGCAGACTGCTTTCAATCAGTAAGACTTAAACCCCAACCCCCCAAGTATCTACGTCAACAATGCACGGTATAATCTAGTCCATGTCCATGTATATGATCAAAAGATCTTGTCAAGGACCTTCCTCGACGCTTCAACACCAAGCTAAACCATACTTTAGTTTCGTGTTCAACTTTGTAGCAAAAAGACCAATGACTCACGAAGGTAGCAGCGTTTGCAGGGAATGCCTGAATGCATGTACGTCAAAACTTAGCTGAGGATGTAAGCGAGTGACCTACCCTGGCCATGGCTGGTCCAAAACCTTTCCAGAGTGCAGCAACGCCATCAGCCGCTATTGTTTTCCGCGCGCAATCTAAAAATCCCGAATATGTCCCCGATGGAGCCGATTGAATCCTCGACTTGATGACCTATGTATCCGACGTCAAGACAATGCCAGATTAAAACGGTCGGAGCCATACGTCGGGTGGGATGGCCAATGCCCACATTGCAATGCCTGCCGTACCACCAGCAAGAACGATTGCACCCAGATTAAGCTCTGACGACGACGAGCCAGCGGGAATCAATGCTTTCTTTGTCACTTCGTACGCGGCAAAGTACCTGAACCGTTCATTAGCGGGTCGCATATCATGATTCCTGCTAGACGTACGCGGCACTTCCGGGCCCATCACGAGCAAGAGTGGCGCCGGTTCCCCTGTAAATACTACGTACCCCACCCTCCTTGTACAACTTTTTCAGGACGTCGGTGACGCCTTTGTACTTTTGCTCCCCTTGGCCTTGGCCCTGAACTTGAAGGAGAACCTTTGCTCTCTCGACCGGTGCTGTGACGAGCGTCGTTGGAACTGCAGATAGGAACCCGGCCGCTGCAAGTTCGGAAGTCGAAAGCGCTTCGGTCTTCCTCTCTGGTGTTAGTGCGAAAATCAACTGCTTTCCTGCATCATAGGCCTGGTAGAGCCATATCAGAGAGCGCGAGCGATTCAAGTTGATCCTGCTCACCCAGAAAGAGACTGCGAAAATGGGAGTGACACCCAAGAGCGGGGGGACTATGCCCCTGTAAAGACTGCGACACCGGTGGGTCAGTAGGAGCTACGGCTGAATGAGTGTAGTTTACCCGGTCATGCCATCGCGGGCCAGAGTCTTTTTCACGACGTCGATGGCGCCGGAATAAGTTCCGGGCGAAGCGGTTTGCAGCCTTGTTTTTGTCAGGTCGAATGGATGACCTGCGTTGCTGCAAACTCGTACAACGAAGTTGTTGGAAAAGGGTAGTCACTCACCAACGAGCACGGCACATACACCGCCTGCCCCACCCGCCATGAAGGATTTGAAGGACTCTGTGGCCGAAACGCGGGTTTCTTCCGCTGCCGGGGCGTCTGTGCTCTATGGAGAGTGGTTAGCTGATGCAGAGAGTTAGGCTGGGGGCGATGCGTACCATGGTCGTCTGCAGAGGAGGGCAGTTGGCGAGAGCCGGACGTATTCACATGGTCCAGCGATGATACTAAATATATACAGCGTACAGTTCGCCTATGAATCATCGTCCCGGCCAAACCCTCCAACTGGCTCATACGTCGCCTCCATCGTATCTCGCTGCCACATCATCCTGACTCCATAGAAAAAGCCACAAATCACCATCACTCCAAACGCACCAAACGACGACGGCACGCCGTACTCTATCCACCATGACGGTCGGTATGGTATCAGAAGCCGGTCGATCTGAACAACACCTCCTGTACCACCCCCCGTCGTCGATCTCCCCCAGGACAACACACGTCCCCAGTCTGTCGATCCATCCGTACCGCGAGCTCCTTTGATGCCAATTACAATATCCTTGTCTTCGTCTCGTTGGCGAACAATAATGTCCCCATAGACAGATGATGCCGAATGCAATGTGGAATACGTCGCAGAATCAATGAGAGGCAGTGGCTGGTTGTTATTGAGCATCCTGTCGCCACCAGCAGCAGTGGATTTGCCACCCGCCATTGGGATGAGGTGCTGGGCAATGATGGCTTGCAGGGCGTTTGGGTTGGCATACAGCGCATCAAGGTCGTACTTTTTGAACGCATCGTCCGTAGGACACAGGAGTGTCCAGCTCGCGCTAGATATGTCCTTGTCTGCCCAAGGGGAACCTTCAGGGGGTGCCGTGCCATTCAAAACCCATTCAAACCCAGCTTTCACAACCAGCGTAGACATGGTTGACCCTTTTGCAGCCTTGACTAATTTCCCTACAGTCAACTCGACTGACCGTGGGATCAACACGTCCGAGAGTTCGTGGATGACGCCAGTCTGAGTGAGAAGATCGCGGGGAAAGACCTCGGATTTCATATCAGACCAACCACCGCTGGCGCTGATGAATAAACTGCCGTTCTTCAAGCGGTCAAATTGCAAATCGCTCCCCTCGAGCGTCGCAAAAGTGTGTTGAGACCCATTCGTTAGAGCAGAAGCATACTCGACATCTCGAATTGCGTGATGTAGAACAACGTTCTCCAAGTCCTGTGGAACAGACGAAGACAACAAATGCGTGCTAACAAGGAGACCAAGGCGTTTAAATGCAGAGTTGCGGGGAATGAGGAGCGTTGTACGAGGTGTTTTTCGCAATGTGTCGGCTTGTGAGGCTGAAAAGACGGCAGCGATGAAGGATGACAAGTCGAGATGTGGGAGAGCTATTTCCAGCGAATCGGCGGGGGTGGTAAGAGTACGAGAAATAAAGTAGATCACAGTGTTATTGACTTCGACTGAAAATCAAAGCATCAGACTCTGTCACTTTGATCTCAAGTGTCCTTACCGTAGTCACCGATGACGCCAGCACCACCGAAATGGATGGAGGTGGTCACCGTCTTTTTCTTGTCGTCCGTGCTGACATCGACTGTGATGACCTGCCTCCCGCCTGCCAGTCCCTCCTCTTCTAACATGGTTTCTATGAGTGTACCGTTGTCGAGCTTGTTTGGCGTCCATTTTCCGGGAACGAAATGGTACTGGAGCAGTTTCTTGAGGGCCACGCTGCCTTCCTTGGGCAGATCGGAATCGTTGACAGCTGACAACACATCATCACGTGGAGCGAGAATAGTCATCTTGGTTTCTGTGTCGTTGATGAAAGATCGAAGGCCAGAAGAGCGCAGAAGAGAGACAAATTTGGTACAATTGAGTGCCAAAAGGTATTTCTCTGGAGTGAGAAGGAGAGCACCTGGCTGCACAAGGAGGTCAGATACGAGATGTAAAACGCCGTTGGACGCGTAAATATCGGGCTGAATTAAATCTGCAGATGATACTTTGGTTTTTCCGTCGGATGCGTGTATGTCCAGAACGGAGCCGTCCAGAGTGGTTACTAGATCGATCAACTGCGAGGGTAATCGGATGAAATGGAGCAATACGTACGTTTTGTGGAGAGATTCAGGGAGTCGGACCATCTGACGCCTTTCTCCACCACGGCATGCATGTTGAGGATGCGAATGAGATCATCGGTTGCAAATTCGCTTTCGAGGTAAAGCCGTTCATATGGGTCTAGAGCATCCCATGCGGGATCTACGGGCAAAAACAGTGTCATTCCAGAGGTGCTGTTGAGCGCATTAGTGATATTTGGATTAGTTATCTTGCGAAAATAGGATAAAGAAGGTTGTTGAGAAACGACCTGAGCTGCAGGAGAGTCAGCCAAGACTTGATACAAAGGAATATGCTGACCCAGGTCAGGAGGTGGGACAAGCATGTCTGCAACGCCATAGACAATGCCATTGGCGGAATCCTGCTTGGTCTTGACGAGCTCGGCGCCGCCTTTCCCGAGCGCATCGACACCGACATAGGTATGATCCTCTCTTGCCGCTATGCGGAGACGCTGCGGCGCACCACCGAGGGTGCCACCAGGGACGGGTAGCCATGGTGAAGAGGGAGGCGGAGATTTGGGAGGCGAGTGCTTTGGGAAGTGCAGGGTGTCGAGAACGCGGAGAGACGAGTGTGTGGGGATGTCGGGGAGCGAGAAGTTGAGGATGTGATAGAAGAGCTGCTGGCGCAGCTGGAACTGGACATTGTCAGCGAGATGCAGGTCTGGGGCATGTAGAGCGGCGAGCCAGATGGGGTTTGAGCCAGCATGGCGATTGACGGCGTCGTTGGTGGGGGCAAAGAGAGTGGCGTTGGAGAGACGGTTGAGGGTGGGGATGAGGCGTGCGCGTTGGAGGAGACGAATGAGGGCGGAGTAGTCTGGATCAGCGCTGAGGACGTCGACGATTGTGTGCGACGTGATAGCGAGCGGCGTCTGGGCAGCAAGCGCAATGGCGGGCAGTCCCCAGGCTGCGAGCGCGAGACGCATGAAGCGGATGGCGGTCCGGTGCGCCGCACAGCAGATGTTGCCGCTCGCCCACAACTACGCCGCCGTCTCGCAGGCCCCCCTCGCGTTTCTCCCCGCCACTCTCCTCTGCACCGCTGCCGACGCCCTTATCGTGCTGGACCCCGCCTCTCTCGCGCTTCGCCGAGTTCTTCCCTTCTGGCTCGCCTTCCCTCATGTTCGCTTCCCCATTTCTTCCATCGCCGTCGATGCCGCCATGAAACTCGTGTGTCCTTTTCCTTCTTTTCTGCATCTACCAACCTCCACAGGTCTTTGCCGCAGTGGGCTCCCGTGTCGCCGCTTGGTGCCCCCACAAAGACTCCTGGCGCGTCCACTCCACCCTCGTCTTGCCCAACGACGCCACCGTCACTGCCCTAGGCAGCAGATCAGGTCTGCTCGCCGTCGGCTGCGAACATGCCCTGTCTGTGTATACTCTGATTCTCGAAAACGACCTCCCGACTTGGTCACAAAAGTGGTCTGTCTCGTATGCATCTCGTCCCTGTCTGCCTGGCCCGTCCTAACCACGCCCCAGGACCAACACTCCGACCCTGCTTTGTTATTGCCCTTCTCTTCAGTGCATAGCCACCTCCTCCAATGTAGGTCACCGTCTTTTCCCTTATTGCTTGGCTCATACATTGGAACCAGGCAGACAATGTCGTCAGAATATACTCAACAACTTCGGGTCGCATCATTCAGTCCATCCGTCATCCCCGCCCCGTAACAAACATAGCATGGAGACATTCCCAGGCATCCAGTCGGTCAGTCCCTCGGCCATCCGCTCGGAAAACGCTCAACACGAACAGGGATGATTTAATACTTTATACCATAACAGCAGACGCGACGTTGCGAATTTTCATGCCCGTCCTCGACCTCCCGATGCACTTGCAGCTCCATGCTTCACTCGACATATTCTCTTGCCTCCCTCCATCCAAGCACGCGAATCCTTCCAATTCGGCCATCTTCTGGCTCGACAGGGAAACGATAAGTCAAGCCCTCAATCACGCCCTCATGAAATCACCACCAGAAGGCGATGCGCGCTCGCGCCGGCTAAAAGATATTTTAGACGAAGGATGGGATCTCTTCCTGCGCACCCTCACCAATGGTTCAATCATTGTTACCGCTGTCGCGGTCAGTTCACACACATCTTATCCGTTATCTATTCGCTCATCCGTACCGTAGAATATAGACCGTAAACCCCCAACCCTTTTAAAGCAATTCACACTGCAGCACTTCCTTCCTTCCACTCTACCACCACCGCTTTTCTTGTATCTGTTGCCTGGCACCGACCCCTCGACCTTGATACTCATCACTTCACCACCTTTGGCCAGCTATACCGTCGAACCGCTAGCTTTTTTTGACGCACAGAGCGACGGTCTTTGTTTGAACAATAGACTTTTAGACAGCATACCAGGTGAAGAATCGGACATTGTGCGATTCGTGAGGACGCCTGAGGGACGGGGCGTCGCTGCCATTCGTACAAATGGAGGTGGTGATGTATGGAGACTAACCGAGCAAAATGCAGAATTACGTCGGACTGGCAATTGGGCCTCTGCCGAGTTCGTAGTCGTCCTTGACGAAGGTGCAGCTTGCATCATCCGGTGGCAAATGCATTCTAACCTCTCATAGGCAGGAGTTTTGCGGCATATTCAAAGGACAAAGGTACCTTGACCCTTTACGCGTCCGGGTCCCATACACTGTCCCTTCCAGCCCCTCATTTCTCTTTTTTCATTGCCTTCTCAGAGCAGACATGAAGACATCTTCGCCATAACGCCTGATTTTGCAATCATTCACATCCGCATAGAGGGAGGGCGCAAACTCCATATCCACTCCACCTCCCACTTGCCTCTCTTGAGTCTACCGCAAAAGATCCTACCAGTCGATCCCATGTCATGGAGTTCAAACAAAGAGACCACATCAGCGCATGATGTCTTGCTTAGTTTGTCAAGCACCGGCGAACTCGAATTCTGGGTTCCGGAAGAAAACGCACAACAACCATGGCGAACGTACCGGAAAAGTAAGGACTGGACGTTTGGGAATGAGAAAAGCTAGATGTAGTTCAGCCAAGAAGACGGCGCTCGGTATGTGCTCAAACGAATGAGAAGTACGTTACTAATTTTTGCAGTTGTTCCTGTCCAGGGCGGCGAAGAGCTGACGATATGGGACTCTCAGGAATCCCAGTTTGCATCCGGCCTGGAATACCGCTGTATATTAGAGTAAGACACCATTCGTTATTGCGCTGACACGCTAATTATCGTGTCGCTAGCGAAAAGGTCAACGATCTTGACTGGACATCAACACCGGACCAACAGTCTATTCTCGCAGTCGGCTTCTTGCACCATGTTGATTTACTGTGCCAGCAACGAATGACTTATTTTGATCCTGGTCCTGGTTGGGCACTGTGCCACAAGATCGAGATTGGAAGGTGACAATTTTTGCTATCTTCTTCATGCCAACCCCGTCTTCAATCAATTTCAGCATCATTCCTTATCCAATCAATGATTCCATCTGGTTAACGAACGGTTCCTTTATAATCGGTGCTGGGCACCATTTATGCCTCTTTGCCGACACCGGGACGTCCAAGACCTTGTTTGAATATGTAGCCCGACAGAATGGGCCATTGGAGGACTATCACCCTCAGATGCTACTCCAGTGCCTGTTGTGGGGTGAGAGCGGACGATACTTTGTCCAGTGTCGGCTAATTTTATACATAGGAAAGGTAGAATTGGTAAAAGACATCATCGTAAATCTTGCACGCGATGTCCAAGATTATGAAAAGAAGGATGGACCGTGGCATTGGACCCCTGTGCCTATTGAGAATTTCTACCAGTCAGATGGTGTTCCTCCCATGGTATGCGTTACCCCCTCGAAACAGGTTGAGATTCAAACTGCAGTACCAGAAGAAGGGTGTCACCCGGAAAAAAGAGTATACCTTGTTATTCAATGGCATAGATGAACAGGATAGGTGAAAATAGTCCAACACAGATGAAACGTGATCTGACCCAATATAGTGTCGAAGAAATTTTCTCGCGTCCACTTGTACAACGTCTGATTGATACCTTGGAAAACCTTCCTCTGCCGCATCTGACGCCGAACGAGCAGGCTCACCTACTCGTCCTCCTTCAAACAACAGTAGAAGTAGGTCGTGAATTGGGCGTCAGTCATTCCATTTCATCTATTTTTTTTTTCCAGATCGAAGAACAGAGGCGCGCACTAGATGCGAATGGACTTCGGTTTTGGATATCGACGAGATCGTTCTATATCTTGAATCGTCGAGCATCAACGCCCACCAGTCATGTGACCGACGGCGTTGCCCCAAGACAAACAGGCAAGCGAGAAAGGCTTCGGTATCGCGATATGGTGTGGGCTTTCCATAGTGAAAGCCAAGGGTTACTTTTGGATGTTATCACCAGTGCATGCAAGGGGAAAGTGTTGTGGTCCGACGCTCGGGCGCTTGGAATTGCTCTATGGTTAAATTCAACAGAGGAACTGGTCCGTGTCTTTTATACGCTTGTCAGGTCATTGCCCAATAATTCTCTTGTCTAGAAAACGCAGCTGGAAAACATTGCGCGGAATGAGTTTTTAAACGGCGATAACCGTGATCCAACAACTTGTTCATTGCTTTACTTTGCACTGGGCAAGGTAAAATTGGTCCACAGCCTATGGAGGCAAGCGGCATGGCACAAGGAACAAGCTCTCATGCTCAAATTCCTTTCCAATGACTTCTCACAGCCTAGATGGCGTACCGCTGCGCTCAAGAATGCTTATGCCCTCCTAGGCAAACAGCGATTTGGTAGGCCCATACATTTTTGCCATCCCCTGCTGCTGACCGTCATTAAAGAATATGCGGCCGCATTTTTCTTGCTAGGAAATTCACTACAAGATGCTGTGAATGTATGCATCAGGAACGTGGGCGATTTTCAGCTTGCTATAGCACTGTCGCGCGTGGTGGAACAAAGCAATGAAGGACCGGTATTCTTGGATATCGTAAAGAGGAACTGTCTTACCAATCGCATTCACCAACGGCAATCGTTGGCTGGCGAGCTGGGCCTTTTGGCTCCTTCATCGCAGGGACCTTGCCGTGAGAGTGCTTCTGGTGAGTAAAAGCTTATATAGGTCGCCGGGGAGTTAATCCACGTTGTAGACTCCGTTGCAAGACATCGCTGCGGCTTACGACATTGTTGTTGATGAGATTGGCGAGCCTCACTATGATGATCCGAGTCTTGCCTTGCTATTTTCACAGCTGAGATCAAAGACGTTGCAAGCTGCGCAAGGTACAAGCGAAATCTCGGGCCGTTCCGAGTTCAACTTTGTCCTACAAATGGCTCGCGTCTTTTGCAGAATGGGTATGGTTACTGATGTTGAACGTGCAATGCTATCTGATGGTTATTGGTTTGCCCAGGATGTCATGCTCTAGCTCTGGACCTCGTTCGATCTTGGTCATTCGAGCGTCCGACCGGCCTGCCGATTATGACTCCGCCAAGCCCAAAAGCCACCCGAAACATGTTCACGTTGGGGCCTGCTCTCCGCCACAGGTCATCGATATTAATTGATATGAACGTGTCTTCTCTGCCGGGTTCACCTGCTCCACCGGCAGACCCAAAGCCATCTCCTTTGGAGAGACTAGAGGACAGAGCGGATCTTGTCGCGCGGAAGGCAGGCATAGGTAATTTGATGAAGGCTGCCAAAAAGGACGTCCAGATACCCGAGTTTGATATCACTGCATTCTCGTGAAACCGTTTGCTCGCGACTTACTTTCTCAAAAGGTAATATCTGCTAGATTCCAGAATGTACAAGGGAAGGACGCATTTCTACTCTTGAACCTCAACCTCGCGTTTCTTAAGTACGAGATCTTTGCCCACCACTCTCATCCATACATCTTGTACATCATCCACGACCGTCTCAAAGTGCGAGGTAGCGTCATACGAACGGGTAATGAAAATGTTGTCCGCGTTGCCCGAGCTTGTGGGTGTATATATAGGAGATATGCTGACGAATCTGCAATGATAATCAATACAGAAGGTTTTTTGGAACGAAAGATTAACACAGACTTGTCATAAATGGGACCAAGTAATTTAATACCAAGAGCGATTTCGAGCTCGGGCTTGTCTGTCTCGACGATGGTGCTCACGATAGCGATATGTATGTCTTTGGCGCAGACGTTGTGCGTGGACGAAACTATCGCAATGTAAATGTCTACTAATTGTTAGTATTACATTTTGTGGTAGTGGCAGGGCGCCTACCGTTTTTTCTCCCAACTTGGTTTTGAGGTATGATGATTTGAGCACTGTCGGCGTCATCTGTTCCAGGGATGGGGTGTTTCAAGAGGCATATAGCCCTGACAACTTTTCCTTCTTCAACGACCCTGACTTTGCCGTCTCCCTGAGATAGGAAATAGCTTGGATCACCAATAACTTGCTTGGCCTTCACCGTCTCGCCTTTGCTGGTAACGCCGACGAACTTCCCATCGGGACCAGTCACGATTTCGTCAATTGGCTTGTCCAGCATATATGTGCCACCATAAATAGCACTTAGACGGGCAAACGACTGCGGGAGTTCGCCGAGCCCGTAGAGCGGGTAAATATACGGCGATTTGCCATATCGCGCCATAGAAGAGGTATAGAGGATTATTCTGTCGTACGTGGAACGTGCAGGCTTGCTGATATAACTGCCGAGATTCAGATTATCAGTCGGTTCGCAAATTGCATGACGTAACGTTACTCGTCAGTAAGGTAAAGCGCCATAGCATGGCCGATGAAATCCTGTGTTCCAGGTTCCAATCCAAATTTCTCATACACTTGCTTCATGGAATCCCTGTCTAGGTCAATACCTTGGTGTGTAGTGGGATCCTCATCCTTCCAATTCTGCAGGAATTCAAAGAACTTCTTGGCCCGCCTTTTCTCGAACAAGCCCATCAATGGACTCTTGACAGCCTCCAATTCCGTGCTTGGTACTTTGGAAATCTTGCCGTCACGAAAAACGAAACTGCCCGCGATCTGTTTGAAATCGAGATAACGAGTGACATCGGTGTGGACGAGGATCCTGGTCAGTTCACCGGACGCAATGATAAACTTGGGTACAAGATCAACAGCATAATCCCTGTCACGGCCAAGTTCTGTGGGAGGTGCTTGATTAGGACGGAACTGGCGGTAGAGCTGTGATTGATGTAAACACGTTCAGATTCTGAGACAATAGCGATATGGCGGGCAGCACCTGGGTTAAGTTGAGACTGGCGCTGTCTCCACCATAGTAGTCATTGCGATCCATGTGGAGGACCTTCTTGCCCTCGACCGAGAGCAGACCCGATAGAATGCATTCGGTAAGGCCAGTGCCGAGGACGATGACCTGCGGGGAGTAAGACAAAGCGGAAGACAGGGCAAGATGGCACAGACATCGTATTCTTCATCCATGATACAGGTCAAAGAGAAGGAGCGGAGATACAACAAGTGAGCTGCTGATTTATCGATTCCAGGAGGAGGGCACGTGCCAGTGCATCTCAAGAAACGCCTGCGATTACAAGACCCTAGAATACAACACCAAGATATCGCTTCAATCTCCCCTACTACGTTTGCCCCCCTCCCCTCTCTCCTCCATTTCCTCATGCTTTCGCTTCCATCGCTGTGAATCGCTAGCCCAAGATGGCCGTGCCCGCTGGCTGTCGATCGTCCTGCTCGTCTTCCCTTGGCGCCGGATTTTGGCCGCAAGTTTTTGGATATCTCCAGCCCTGCATCAGTATGGCGCAGTCTACACGTGATGTTCAGATCCTACCATGCTCGTATCTGCGGTAGTATTCCGCCCATGCTTTGGCAGACCGTTGAAGATGCTCGTGTAATGTGAGCCTTGCTTGATACTTGTTTTCAACGAATTCCACTTACCAGTTCATGATATGGTTCCCATCTTTCTCGCGCAGTGACATTTCCGAAATCGGAGAAAAACGCCACGTACTTGGCCGTGATGTACAAGTCGGCTTCTGTGAAAGGACCACCCTTGGGTCCCATTTCACTCTCGTCATATACCTGAACGGGCGTATCATCGTCGGCATCCCTTTCGTTATCTACACTGTCTTCATCACCGATGGCGCTTGTTGATGCGTTCTCCTCTTCTGAACTCAAACTAGATTCATAATATTTTGGTCGACGCCGAACTGAAAATTCTTCATCTGGTGACGAATCTTCATCTTCATCTTCAGAACTAGACGCTTCGCCGTGTGCAGCGGCTAAAATTTTATCTGGAAGGTCATGATGGTTTGACCAGTAAGACGCCCAAGATTGTGAAGTATGGTGTGGCGCCTTGACGCAGTCATTACACGGAGAAAATGAAGATTTGAATACCAACCTTTTCTGCCAACTGATCGCAAAGGTCCATCCGAGTCGAGCTTGGGTTACCCTTGAGGCGCCACGATATGAACTTGATGAAAAACTCTCTATCCTCCGGTGTGTATTTGTTTCCTCTACCTTGAGGTATGATTTGCCGGGGAGGGCTAGGAGATCGCGACGGTGGAGGTGGTATACGTACTTCGGTATTTGGAGGTGGGAATCGGTCGTCAAAAACAGGTGAAGGTGCAGAAAGGCTATTCTGAGTCGTTCGACCAACCCGTTGTTGGTGGTGCGTGTGAGGGGTCGTCGAGGTACGGTCCTTTGCCTTCTGCTTTTGCTTCGTAGATGGAGTAGGGGACGCCTTGGTAGCTGGTGATGGTGACGATTCAAATTTTATTGGCTTAACCATAGGCTTCTTCGCAGTCGCTGTACTATTTTGGGCGTCAGCTTCGATGCACATTGCAATCCAGGCATCGAGGTGGTCCTTGTGCTCCAGATAGTAATCTTTCCATAAGCTGGCAGAATGACCATTTTTCTACCAATGGTCAATTATCTGAATAAACTTGGAAAGAGCACTACGCACTCCATGTAGACTGTTCAGTGCATCTTTATACGTTTCACCTTTGTTACGGCTGGAAAGAATGGCTTGCACCAATATAGGTTCGTCTGCAGGTTCTACTGGAGCTGACATTGCCAATGCATCGTGGATGACTTGCTGGGGAATGAAGGGGAAGTTCATGGGATTCATCCCCTGCAGCGCGTTTGGGTATGGATTATGTTGCATCTGATTAGCCCATGGCTGCTGATGGGGAGCATTGTGGGGGTATGCAGCTGGGCTAGAGTGACCCTGAGATGACCAATGAGGTTCGGGCGGTTGATGCATTAAGTGTGAACGATGTTGGGCTGGTGGATTGCTCGGATAGGCGCGATAGTCTGCCTGGCTTTGAAACGCACCGGGAAAAGAATTTGAGCTTGAGGACGCGACGCTACTGGGACGATAGCCGTTGACAGACGGCGCCCTCAGCATATTTGAGCTCATCTCGAGTCTCGTCGCGTACGCTTCCTGCTTGATTCGCTCACAAAAATACCAATGCGCCTGTGACTGCCACATCCTCTAGCTGTGACACTGCACGTGATCGGCCCGGCTAAGTATTTGTTCCGCCCGTGACGTTCACGTTTGCAATATGTCCCTTCAGCGCTTTCCCCGCTTGGGTTGCTCACACCTACGTGCATTCTCCACCTCAACACGCCTGAATGCCTTGAATGCAAAGGCGCAGGCATTTGCTGACAAATTATCAGCCGAATGGAAAGGTACCGGCGCAGCGGGCGGAACTACCAAGAATTTCATCGGAGGAGAATTCGTAGAGAGCAGAACTAATCAGTGGTTTGACGTTCTTGATCCAGTAGGCAACATATACTCGGTATATGACCTGATGGTTTACAAAGCTTAGTCTACTCAAACATTGGTCACTCGTGTGCCACAAACCACGCCAGACGAGTTTCGACAGGCAGTGGAAGCTGCATCTGAAGCGTATAAGTCGTGGAGCAAAACGAGCGTTATATCCAGGCAACGCTTTGTACTGAAGTAAGGGATTACCTCTCCGGCCAATGTTCGCCCTTATTGCTTGAGTCGTAGACTACAGCAACTCCTGAGAGAACATGCAGACGCTATCGCAAGCAGCATTGTGATCGAACAGGGCAAAACACTTCCTGGTAAATTCAGACACAACTTCCAATTCCTGTTGGATCTAATTGTACACCTAGATGCTCATGGCGATCTGTATCGCGGTCTACAAGTTGTTGAAACTGCTGCTGCCATAACCACGACATTGTTGGGTGATAAAATTGAAGGTACGAGATTCGCGACCCTTGCACGTGTCATATGGCTAATCAAAAAGCAGTGAGCAAGGATATGGATACCTACGTCAGGAAGGTACCTCTTGGAGTTTGTGCCAGTATATCACCTTTCAATTTCCCGGC
The DNA here is from genome assembly GCA_023014455.1 of Amanita exitialis. Taxonomy (NCBI): domain Eukaryota; kingdom Fungi; phylum Basidiomycota; class Agaricomycetes; order Agaricales; family Amanitaceae; genus Amanita; species Amanita exitialis. The sequence continues at coordinate 1,244,540 of JAEBUR010000002.1, forward strand.
GTAAGGACATCATCACTGAACTGTGCATGCTTATCTCGCCACCATAGGATGATACCCCTTTGGACATTACCCATGGCAACTATCACGGGTAACACCCTTATTGTCAAACCGTCAGAACGCGATCCCGGTGCAGCAATGATAGTCGCAGAGCTATGTCAACGAGCGGGTATGTTCTCGGTATTGCTCGTTGACTACTGGTTGCTCCATCTATTTAGGACTACCTCCCGGCGTTCTTAATATTGTTCACGGCGGAGTGCCAACTGTGAATGCTATCTGTGATGACCCAGAAATCAAAGCCATCAGTTTTGTAGGTGGAGATCGCGCTGGAAAGCATATCTTCGAACGGTGAGATGAACCATAAAGAAGTTGTACTCTCTTACCTCGTGTCACTAGAGGAACGTTGAATGGAAAACGTGTTCAAGTATGTTTAGGTCCATATTATCCTTTTCAATGCTGATGTGATGTAGTCTAACATGGGTGCAAAAAATCATGCCGTCATAATGCCTGATGGTAAACCCCATTAACCACGCGAATATGTTTCACACTTATTTGTGAGACAGCTAACAAAGACGAAACATTGAAAGCAATAGTCGGCGCAGCATTCGGTGGTAAGTTCATGTACTCTTTGCTAAACGGCTTGATATATATATTGGCAGCGGCTGGCCAGCGTTGCATGGCGATATCAGTTGGTGAGTCCAACGATACAGTGCGTTTTGATATCTACAAATGAGTTATCACACAGCGATACTTGTGGGAGAAACCAAAAACTGGGTGCCCGAGTTGGTTGAACGTGCCAGAAAGCTCAAGGTCAGTGGGGGATTTGAAGAGAAGACGGACGTGTGCGTTATCATAATAGCCCGATATCTTTTCCACGGGCTCAACTAGTGTCAGAGGACCACTCATCTCACCTGCTGCTAAAGAGCGAGCAACCAGACTCATTGATTCTGCTGAGAGTGAAGGCGGCAAAGTTCTGCTGGACGGACGTCGCATAGTTGTGTCAGACTATCCCCACGGGAACTTCCTTGGTCCGACGATGATTGATGCGAATACTTCAATGCAATGTTACAAGTGGGTACTCCGTGCTGACATATACATCAAGATATTGAATATGATAGGGAGGAAATTTTCGGTCCGGTCTTGGTTTTACTGAACGCCGAAACTCTTGACGAAGCTATCGAGATCATCAATTGTAACCGCTATGGTAATGGAGCAGCCATTTATACACAATCGGGTTCGACGGCGCGCAAATTTGAGACGCAAATAAACGTTGGACAAATAGGAATTAATGTGGCTATTCCAGTTCCATTACCCATGTTCTCATGGAGCGGAAACAAGGTTTGTTGGAATCGCGTTCTGTCTGTTAAAAATCACAACGCTCCTATAGGGAAGCGTTTTGGGCGACATCGGCTTCTACGGCAAAAGGTACAGTATTATACGTTTGTAAGAGTGCCAGTCCTGATAGAATTTTTTGCCAGTGCCGTCAACTTCTATACCCAGAACAAAGTACGGAAAATTCATTTTTTTCTCAATTAGCTAACGTATCTCCCAGACTATTACCAGTCACTGGAATGCGGAGGATGCTATTGGGAGTCAATCAGCGGCTGTGATGCCTACATTCCACTGAGACCATTCCTGTCTTCTACTACTTAATATACAATTATCATTGTCTCACGTAGATGTGCCGCCCGTAATCTGGTCCAGAAATGCATTGGACAGAGCCACACAATGTTGGTATACCTTTCGGAAATCGTCCTGGATACATAGGATGAGCGGTGACTGAGCGTCACTGATGCCTCGTTATACCTTTTTGCCGTAATAAGGATCTGCTATAGGCTTTTCATCTAGGTAGGAACCCCATAAACGGATTTGTGCAGTCGCATTCTTGGGCATAATACAATTCAAGTTATGCAAGTTGCTCTCGTCCGCAGCTAGGATGTACGAAAACGTAGTGAAATCTTGTGTCGAGATTCGGCGCGCCCGATGTGAGATTGGCACGTTGTTCTACCAAGCTATCGAGTGAGAGCAGGGCAGCAGACGGAAGTTCGCCTACCTCCACACAAACTGCTACCGTCCTGACCCAGAGCATCAGTCTCATCATCGTAGCCGTGCAGGTAAGAACATTGAACAAGTCCACCTCACCGTCTATCTGGCTCCTCGCCAACATGGTAACCCGATGTCCCGCAGCTGTCGACGATGATCTCGGTTCCGCGTCTTGTCGCAATGTCTTTGAGCACCGCTTCGCCCATAGGCGACCGGCAGATATTGCCTTGATGACTATCAGACGACATCGAAGTCTGTAATGCAGCGCGGACGAACCTAGACAGACAATAAGGACCTTCAGCTGTTGAGGATCGGGCATGATATGAGGATCAGTAAATTCCTAAAACGTGCTACACTAATAAACCAACGCCAGCTTTCAGCGCTCAGCATGCCCCCACCCATTTCCGTGTTTCTAACTACCATCGCTTCACAGCCGGCCTTGAGGCAACGTCAAGGTAGCTTGACGTGGCCTTTATCCCGCTTGTTTGACACGGAGTCGTAGAATATTTATTGCGGATCCTTCAAGTAAAGAAGATCCCCTTCTCTTCTTATGATTTGGCGTCCGACGAAGATGCGAAGAAGCTTTGGAAAAGGAAAGCTCCTTCAGGTATGGCGTGCAACGTTCAATGACCCGAGCGATGCAATCATGTCTGTCACTGGTCAGATAAACAGCAACTGCCTGGAATCCTTGTCGGAGGCCGATTTCCCGGAGTAAGCCTACTTCTTCAGCTGCAATCCCAGAACTTTGACCCCGTCTGTATATCAGACGTTTGCCGAGTTGTAAGTACTCATCTAGTTTGCACATATCACTACCATCACGTAAGTTGTCGGTGAATACAGCGAGGATGCTGTCGAATACGGTGAACTGGATCGATTTTTGCGACTGAAAGAATCTTGGGATCCATCGCGCGATCAAGATTACCCTACCCTCGAAGTCAAACCCGTGGGCGTTCCCGGCGTGGCCCTACCTTTGCAGATGGCGTCGGATCATATGAGGATCAAGATCATGGCTCAACAAAAGTCACCAGCGGCTAGCGGCGCGGGCCAAAAAAACGTACCCATCAATAAACGCGAAGGGGATTTGGACGTTGGCACAGAGCTGACAGGCTATGGTTTGCAGGGGGTACATACGACAAAGAAAGAACTTGAGGACCTTGTTAGGGAGCTTGGTCTCGATGGCGATGACGCGGGTGATCTGGTGAAAGGCTTGGCTGGGGAGAGCTTCTCCGAAGGAAAGACTGAAGGGGAGGGAACTCCCCAGAAACAAACTGATGGTAAGGATTGAAACTCGGGACAGTCTGAGAGACACGTATTTGTGACTTTACAGTATCTAAGCGTTCAGATTGTTCACAGCTTTGCCCTTCGTTCTATCGCCCTCATTTTCAAATCAATGTCTGAAACCATCCAACCGCCGTCTACCGTCAATGTGGCACCAGTGATGTAAGAGCCCGACGGGCCTGCCAAAAACAACACGACGCCTGCAATATCTTCTGGTCGGCCAATCCGTTGCAAGGGAACCTTGGCCACTGCTTCCTTTTTCTTCTCAGGTGTGCTCAAGGAGCGCTCGGTCACTAGCCGAACGGAATGTTAGAAAGACATGGAAAGGAATGACCATATATCCTACTCTTGCTCTCAAACCAACCAAAAGCAATCGTATTTGACGTTATACCTTCCCAACCGAGCCGGCTCGCAAGATGCCGACTTAGGTGATGTAAAGCAGCCTTCGACGCAGAGTACGCATAGGTTTCGTGAAATGGAATTCCTATCCCTTCAACCGAGCCGATCTGCAGAAGGTAACAAAAGTACGTGATGAGCGATATCGGCTAAGTAGCCAAAAATGCGCGAAACGGCGTACATTAATGATTCGCGCGGGGTCTTCATATACATGATCCCGCTGAGATGTCACAGCTGCGGCGCGCAACAATGGAAGCAATAATTGCGTGAGCGTAAATACCCTTTGAATATTTAAAGTCAGAACTTTAGTAAAGCCCACATCCTGATTCGGTTGTGGCATGTCGTAAAGTTGTCAGTGGATCAAAATAGCTATTAGCTCGGAGCATCGGACAAGGTACATACAGGGAATTCGTCTAATGGTGCATTCCATGCTGCACCCGCATTATTGACGAGGATATGTAATGCAGCTTCTCTGGATCTAAGTTCTTCGGAAAGCCTTACGACTTCATCGTAATCTTGCAAGTTGGCGGGCAGGGGGATGCATGAGCCAGGTCCAAGAGCGTTGAGTTCATTGGTAGCGGAATGCAAGTCTTCGGCTTTGCGAGATGTGATGTATACCTATTTGAACATATACTTGATTTTTTTCCCCATTTTCGTGGCTGATATCGTACCTTGGCTCCATTTTGAACGAATGCAGCCGCAATCTGTACATATGTTTATGAGGTTCAGAATCCCGTTCTCTTTGGAAAAAATACGTCTCTACCGTTTTCCCAATCCCTCGGCTCCCTCCAGTCACCAGGACTACCTTATCCTTCACACTGAACAGCTTATTGACCAGGAGCATGGTCTACAACGAGGAAAACCGGAAGAGGTGCAAATCCGTCGATATGGATAGGTGCTCTTCAATTAAGCTTCTGGACATCTGGCACGCAGATTGTAATAATCAACGTTGCCGAAATCAATGCTCTTCCCGATCCGTATGATCACGCCAATCCTCTTGAGACAATAACCTGTGGTAAATCCTTCGGAAATAGGCGTAAAAGCCGTCCACATCTCCAAACCAGAGTATGACCGGAGCGGTGTTCGCATAAAATGTACGTCGCGTCTCTACACATTCACATTGAGGATACTTTCAGATTCTTGAAAGCAGGGCACTTCCAAAACAATGTCATGGTATGCAATTTGGATACCTTCGTTGATAGTGTCGGCCGAAACTAGGTGTTTGCTCACCTTCTCACGATAGAGCACACATGTTGCCGCGGAGATCATGGTAGACATTGTTGTACGGCGATCAATTAAGCAGTGATATCGGATGACCGATGATGAATAAGTACGTGCCCAGTCCTCGGCATACAACAGTAAGAGCAACACCTGGGTTACATCTGGAAAACAATCCTGCCGTAGAAAGATACATGAGAGATCGTTCATGAGTCAGAGTCTGATTGTTTCCCAGTACGCCTTGACGGTCGTCGCCGCAGGGGTTCTGATTTGATGCGTGCTAACGGAATCGAATCAGTTTCTTCGGTCCTTGAATTCCTAAGACAGACAAGCATTCAGCTCGCCACAAGTCTGTAAATTTCATAATGGACGTCGACGTACGGTGCGTTCCCCTGAACCACGAGATTGCCGATGCCTAAGTGTACGCACTCTCCTACCTCTAAGGTACTTGTCCTCAGCGTCTGATGTAGATGCATCCGACATGTCTGACTGCTTTCCTTCCTTTCGTCCGTGTGCAACAGAAGCTCTAGTCTGCTCAATTCCAGCACGCCCATGCAGCACGTTTGGTAAAATGCAAACGCTTAGCATGACTGATAACGTTAAGAAGAAACTAGCCGTTGACAGAAGTGCTGATATTAATGGGAAGCGTGATGTTAGACCCCTGTTAAGTCGATGATGAGTCGGGACGGAGTCAATCCATAAGGTATATGACCTAATGCCATGATGCACGATTGCACCTCGTATATGCGCTTCTAGAATGTTGACTTCGCGTCCTTCGCCTCGACCTAGGCTCGTCCATCCATCTTTTCTACCAAATTCGACATTCGCTATTAGTTTGGATGCACTCGGCAAATATGCCTTCAACAAAGGCACGTCGAGTTTGATGAAACTAGGCTTGGATGAAAAGGACGAGACTTTAGGTGGAACTACAAGTGTCTAAAGTATCCGAGGTGGAAGAGATTGAAAATTGTGTACATTACAACAGATTCAACGCTCACAGGTCGGCGCACAGATACAAGTGTTTTGTTCGAAGGGGTAGAAAGAGAGAGGCTGGCCATAAAATTGCCAAGTGCAAGATTTGATTCGGTAAGAGGCACGACAAGTTGTATCGAGATGTCATATCTTTGTTGCGGTACAAGAGAAGGCAGCAAGACTTGCGCATAGGGCTGTGAAGCATCACTGTAGCTGCCATTACGAAAACATACAACAGACGAGAAAGGGGACGCGCCCATATTGCAAGTATAGTGGTGCTTCCCAACTGACAGAGGTATTTTTCCAAACGAGCCAGCCAGCCAGGAGAGAGATAGTGACAATAAGGGGAATAAGCAAGGTGCATACTACAAGAGGAACAACTTGAGGTGCATATGCCCGAAACGCGTTAACACCTAGAGTGAGAACTGCCTTGTACAGTGTCGACGAAGAGGGAGCTGCGTCGTCTGAGTCGTCTGCGAAACGTTCATTGTCGGCCATGTCGATGGCTTTCGACTGGTCACGAACGTCACAAGCATAATGCCTCTCCAAGCTTTACTTGGTGTCTGCTCATCCTCGTCTGTTCTCTCAGACTACATCGCCCGGCTCGCATCACGCGCTGATTCCACCTGCGACACGCCAGATGTCAAGTGCTTTTCGGACGTTGTTTATTTCAACTATTTTGTACTTGGATTGAGTCTACTTTTCGCTCCGCAGGACGGATACAGACCAATTCCAGGCTCCAAACACTCTGAACTCAACAAGGAGAAGCTCTTCCTTAAGAGCATAGATATCTACAACGTCCCGCCTGCATCAAATTCTGCTCGATCGCGTCGAGCAGAGCCAGCATTCTCGACATTCGCCACATTGCCATTGGAATTATCACTAGCGGCAGATGTCGCCGATAAGAACGGAAATGTATTTGCCAGACCAACTACGCTCATTGTCAAGCCAGGATCGACTGGCAAGGATTTCGTCATGGCACTTCATGAGCCAGATCGGAAGGGCGGGGGAGCAGGACCGTCGTCAGGATCCATTGGGATATGGTGTGAATGGTCGAAAGACGGTATCATGGTGGAATTTGGTGGTGATGGGCCTCAGGCGTGGGAGAGGGGAAAAGATGCTGCATGGACAGTGCTCACTGTGTTCAACCCAGGGAACACATGTGATTAACCCAACCCTTATCAATATCCCCTCGCTTGCCTTGACCTCTATCCGCGATGGCAGTTTCAGCAGACTTTACCATCCTCGACCTGACAGGCAAATTCATGCTGGTAATTGGACCACATCTCCCCTCAGTCTGGCCTTATGAATGCTTTAGAACAAAACCCTGAGCGATGACACTGATAAAATCCTAGAACTGCAAGGGGTTGGGTGGCTCACACGCAGAGCCATTGCAATTGCTACCATCAGACTTTACATCAAGCATTACAAAGACGGTGATGATATAGAACACATCGACATTGATCAAACTCTCACCGGGGGCGTCCCTGGCACCACCGAGAATAGGACTCTCTGGTGGAAGGAGGGGAAACGTGAGGATAAGATTTTTGGACCTGTGATTGGAAAGTCACGAAGATGCACAAGGGAGGAGCTAAGCGAACTCGAAGAATACCTGACTAGAGGCTGGACCGAGGATACGTATCAGCATGGCCTGGTGCAGTCGTATGCAGAGAGTGATACCGCGAAGAGCGGATGGACTTGGACGGCCAATCAAGTAAGTGGGTTTAACGACGATCAATGCAAAAACCAACAGACGTAGACGTGGGGCATGGAAAACATAAACAATGAGCGCAGATACGCCAGACACGTAAATTTCGTCGGGCCGCAGAGACAAGTCATCAATGCTCGTTTAGTATACGACTATCGTAAGTGTATGTAAAATGGCAGCGATTTTGGAGATGACGGTTGCGTCCACAGTCGGGCCGTTGTAGAATAGTGACTGTATGCGCGAATAGAATGTTGTATAGCGTGCGAATACAGGCATGGCTCCTGTTCTCCCGTCCTGCCTGAGTCCGCATATATGCATCTTATCCTCGCCTGATTTGTCCGACCTCCTAGCTTCCTCCTCATTACCTCCGCTGCCTCAGCTCCTCCAGTCGTTTTCTCCTCTTCCCAATGGCATGCCATCCATTCACCATGAATGATTTTCGATCTGACTTTTGCCAGTGAACACAAGATCCATCTCTTTGACGTCCATACCTCATACCTCATTTTCCCTCCGTTTCTCGGATCTCGAAGAAATAGAATCTGCATGTCGTGAAGACGAGGACCAGCGCGCCGTACGAACACTGGATTGGGTTGGTGACCGAGTGAACAAACATTGTGCAAAATGGGTGGAAGACGTTGAAAGTTCCTCCGATCAAGATACCTTCAAGACGCCTTGGTGGGATGATCTCAGGCGCTGTGCGGAAGGGGAGCATGTGCCTTCCAAGACAGAAGGATGGAATCACCCTGTAACTGGTATGTTTGCAAGTGGTGTAACTCTCGTCCTCAAGATTTTTGCAGTTGTCTTTGCTGCTTCCACCACTGCTCCAAATCCTTTACAAGCCATCACTGCTTTGCATTCCAGAGCTCTGGATTTACCGTCATGGGTCGATACTACATTGTTCCGATATACATTGATCATTCACCCGCAAAACTCATCTCTGTCGGATGAAGAGTGTGTCATATTCCCATCTCGACTGTCCCTTCCATTAATCTCCCTTAGAGCAGGGGCTCTCTTTACCGCTGTAAAGAGACAATATGGCCTCCATAGCTACTTGCTCCCTCTAGAGCTCCCTTCGCCTCCGCCTGTGCCGGTGGCTGTACCTCCTCTCCTCCCCCGCCTTCCGTCTCTTATACCAGAGTCATCAACTGGCATTGATCGAAGTCCCGTAAGCGCGCCGCAACCAAACGTCATCAACACATTGAGGCTCTCCCAAAGTGATATACAACAAATAGGTAAATTTACGCGCGAATTCGTCGTTATGAGTCTGGTTCCATGGATGGAGAAGTGTGTTTTGGAATGGAACGAAAACGTGAGTTTTCACCTAAGTATGGCCTGGGGCCTGACATGTGCGTTAGTTTTCCTCTACACGTAGATTGCCATCAAGACTGTTTTCTTCTACCCGGCGCTTATTTGGCTCCCCTTCCCCTTCCCCCGCACCGACCCACAATGCATCTTCTTCTTTTTCTTCCCCCAGGCCGTCATACAGTAACTCAGCAGGTCAAACCCAGGCATCTCCTCCTTCACAACAACGCCGCTTGGCAGAGTTTTCCACAATCCTGGGTGATTATAAACTGGCTATCACAGTTTGGGAGGCATTGCGAAAAGATGGCAGAGGTGGAGCAGTAAGTCTATTCTTCGTGCACGTTTGACTAGATTGATTATGGTTGAGTTCCTAGGACATTCTCCCCATAGTTGTCGCGTCTACTTCTGTAATTCCATCTTATGTTTCAAATGCTCTGTCCACAATACACCCCCCATCTTCTCAAGTTCATCCCAAAGCACTTCTGCGCTGCCTCGCATATGCTGTTCGTTGGGAGGCTGGGATACCCGTATCAGAACTTTTGAGTGACATATTGGGGGGCGAGCGCTGGTTTGTGTGGGCTGCTGGTGACGTAGGCCTTCCAATTCGCAGTATCCATTCAACTATTAATGACATTTCAGACAGAAGAACTTCCTTCCGCTCTGTTAGTGGCACATGCTGCGTTACTCTGTGCTTGCAAGGGCTCGAAACGCAGAGCAGCTTTCTGGTACCTCATTGCGGCTAATAAGCTGGAGAAGCTCGGTATTGTTCGTTTTATGCCTTATGCAATATGAACGCGTTTATCATTCATTCATTTTAGAAACCCCTGACCATTTATTTTCTGCGAAAAGCTCGCGATTTGTATTTGGATAAGCCAGCAAAACTGCTTTCGCCGTCATTTTGGGATACAGACAATGAATCGTCAATCGGAGATAGTCATTTTAATGCCATATTGGCTGGCATAGAACACCCGCTAGGCACTTCAACCTCTTCAACTTTGATTTATCATCCATATTCATATTAGTGCCTAGGTCGGTTGTTATATACGACAGGGGATATTGTAGGCGCCGTCAAGCTGTTCATTGGGTTACTTCGTGGATCAACGCTATCTGATCCATCTACGACCATTGACACACAGGAATTGGTGCCTGATGAATTGTATCTTGAAGATTTCAAAACTGCTTTCAGTGTATGTTGAATGAACCTGCATCAAAATTCAAAACTAATGTTATCACAGCACATGGAGATGACTGGAAACGACCATACTATCATTGATCAGCTGCAACTGCCAATCAGGCTTTGCCAACCTCGGCATACGCGAGTGAGACTGCGCGGGGATTACTCGAAACAAGATGATAGTATATGGCAAAGACGGGAGGAAGCGTGGCAGTCGTTCCGTAGGAAACATGGCCGCAAGGAAGGATTGGAGAAGAGTGGTAAGGCCATGATTGGTGGTAAGAATACTTATTCAATTCTTCGATGGATGAAGTCTCAGGCATAAATCAGAAATATTTTGGATAGACCTGATCGTTCAAAATCCTTTGGATGCGGATATACAGCTATCCAAATTCACAGTCTCTGTGCAAGAAGAGACCGGCATTCCTTCATCCGAACCTCTTGCTGAAGTTGACATAATTGACGACATGATTCTGGCTGCGAAGGAGAAGAAAAAGGTAATTGCATTGTATAACAAATTACCTGAGCTAAGGCGAGATGTCATAGGTATCGATAGCAATCAAGCCTCTAAGGCCCGTTCCATTGACCCTAAGTCACGTTGCATATAATCTTTTGTCTTTGTTGCCGTCAACTGAGCAATTAGCGTATCGGGGACGACGATTACACTCAGCGAATCATGAACAGAGACACACTTATGGACCTGATATCGTTTTTAAAGTAGCTGTCGTGGATGCAAACTATAGGCTAGCAGCTAGTTTTATGGGGGAAATGACCTTCATTCAAGGCGAATATAAAGACATACGGATCCTTTTGTCAAACACGGGGACTAGTCCTATCAGTGAAGTTTGGCTTGTTGCAGAAGGTGGAGATGAAATTTGGCTAGGTGAAGTACCAGCCGACAACGATGGAGGTGGGTTGTTATAACCCCAATAACAACATGCATCTAACGAAGAGAAGGCGCTCCAGACAGTGAAATACTGCACTCCACCAATTCCTTGGTTCCTGATGTCGTCTATCGTATTCCGGGAGTCGCAACTGAAGAGACACCGCTTCAGCCAGGAGACAGCAGAGAAGTAATTATTAAATTTCGTGCCGAAGGTTCAGGCAAGAAAGAATTCTCATGGTTGTTGACCTACCGAGAAGTAAGTTTGGTGACCGAGTGAACCTCTGCTGAGAAAAGACCTAGCGAAGTAATTTGGTATTCCAATCAGTACGACTATATGGCGAATATGAAGTGCAAATACTTTTCGAACTTGCTGCCATCGCTCATCCTTGCGAGTCAACGAAGTACTCGTACATCCTTGACGTTGAAGTTGCAAACAGTCGAAATTCAGATTTAGTGGACTTGGTTCAGATCAACACGCTAAGCCCCACGTGGAGCTGTTCAGCTTTGAGGCAGGAGACTATGTAAGCTCTCAAACTATTATGTTCTCTGCCCTTAGTACTGATTACCACAAACCGAAGTCCTCTTCGTCCACACCAATCGTCGCGCATATTAATTGCTGCGTCTCCGTGGATTAGTGCCAACAGTATTCAGGAAACGTTGGATTATGTCTCCTCGGCATTTGGGGACATTATTAGTGGTCGCGATGTCCAACAACCGCAGGTACCCTCAATAAACTTACTATGCAGTCATGTTCTGAAGGTAGGAGGCACTGTCAGAAAGCAATGCGAGATTTACAGTATACAATAGACGGAAGACGTAATATCCGTCCGGAATCCCATGATCCAACACTTCGTCCAGCACAGGCGCCAACAGCTTGTTTCTCAACATGTCGCAGAATCCTTTCCTCATATTTCAGGCACTTTGCATCCATCTATCTTTCCCTTGTACAACCCTTTTGCTGTCGACGTTCTGGTGTTTTGGAAAATCTCTTCCCAGAACCGCTCTGGGCATGCCTTACTCACTGGACTTACACTTGGGGCGAGACATGCAGCAATGAAGGATATGCTTGAAAGTGCCGAGAATATTAAAGCCACTCGTAGCATGTATACGGAGACTCAAAGGGAAAAGACAAAAATCTTAGAGTCTATCAGGAATAGTGAATGGAACGCTGAGATGGATCCTCTGTCCATTGTGGTGCAAGGACAGGGAAACATCATTCACGACTTTTCAAAAGGGTAAAAAAAAACAAATTGTGATCAGTGGATGAAAATCTGATATCTTATCGCCAGGCCATGCATCGCCCCAGTATCGATTATCCTTCAAAATTACTCCTTGACACACTCAACCAAATTTGTACTAAAGTTCCCAATGATTCAGGAACGCTCTTCGTGCGTATTCTTGCTCGTCAACCAACTATTCGTGTTGTTGAAATTTGCTCAGTCAATTGTCCCCGACTTACATGGGTCGGACAACGTTCCGGGGAGTATTGGAACCGTCGCAATCAACGGTCGTCAAGCCAAAATTGTGGATAACACGAGCAGGCATATATAACATCGATGAATGGGATCTCACTACTGACATTTTCCAATCTACCGAGTCAGCACAGGCGCCTTTGCGACGATATAATCGACGACCGTCTCCAGAAGAAAAAACTTGCTTGACAATATCCGACATTCACACAGCGTAGGGTATCACTAGAGTACATAGTCCTGGGTGCATGATACTATTTTCTATCTTCTTTGCTCTTCTTCAATTCAGCCTGCTTGACGCGCATATTAAAAAACGTCTGACAAGAAAATGAGTAAGAACAGATCCTGTTACGATGGTACTCACCCCAAGTGTAAATTGGACTGCATTGAAGAAGGGTACCCAAAGCTGCCAAAGTTATTACCAGATAGTCGTGACAAGATACTGAAGTCTTACTTCCACGGGTATAAAGCTTTGGGCAATCGTAATAGACAATGGAGAGGCAATCCATTGTACCTAAACACGTAATTAGACGAAAATGCGACACAGAGTCTGACCCGAGTATGACCTTAAGGACCGGGAAGAATCCTCCTTTGATCGTCGTCAAAAGATCCCTTCCGTTGATGACGGCCATGGAAGCAAGGTAGACTTTTCAAACATTATTGTCACATGGCGAATAACATTCAGAGTACAATTACCTGTTGTCTGAATGGGTGCCACAAGGAGATTACTAGCGAGGATCTGAACAAGCCTCGCGCCTTTCCCGGTCTTCCCTGCGAATACACGTTGAAGCAGACCAACAAGATAGTGCGACAACGGTGCGGAAACAAGGAATCCGTATAGTGCCATCTTCAACGCCTTGGAGGTGATCTGAGCCCGGGCGAGCAGATGTGTTACGAAGGGCGCATCTTGAGCAGGCTTCCGGACAGGCACTCTGGCGAGGTTACTGCCCAACACCTCCTGTAAGAAACAAAGAATAGCTAAATCATGTCAACTTTGTGCAATATGGGTGTACTTCTGGAATAGACTGTACCCGTCGTCAATGCTTTCGTCCTCAACGGGTGCGAGGCGAGCTCTGTCAGATATTTTTGCAGCAGCGGATGCACAGCCGTCTTTACGGGAGCGTTACTCATTTATGCGGAATGCGGTCAACTGGTGTGTGGTTCAAAACGGGTAGGCTCGGCTAGGGTCGGCCAGTCACATTGTTCAAGTATATAGAATTAAGGGATAACTAATGGTATGAATAGGTATTATTGCCTGTCTATTTTCCTTTCACCCTGTAAAAAGGCGTTTCAAGTCAACGGTCCAAATGGCAAAACACAAATTAATACACACCATGCTTTAACATAGTCGGCAAACGAGACCATGCATACAGTTTGCCAAACACCAAGCCCGATACGAGGCGTTACTCCTCTGTATAAACCCTTCATCCCATTCTCCTTATATATAAACTTGAGGGTATTCAAGATAGTCAGTTTTGCTGGTCGATTGGGGTTCGATGTGTCCTTTGCCATCGATTGCATCTAGAAGAAGCCATCAGAAACGTGGAAGTTGCTGAGGATGAAACAGATGTTTCTACCTCGACACGAATGACTTCTATAGGCTGGTTCCAAGTCGCCAATGCGCCGCCAACGGAAGAAGCAAAAATCTTGTCGAGCGCACCTAGCTTATCGTCCTCGCCTTTGCCTTTCACCTTGCGAATAAGCGACTCGGCCAACCGCGCGAAACCCATGCTGCCATAGAACATTAGGCACAAGAAAATTACAAGAACCTTGGTTATACCGAGAACCCCAATTGGTGCATTGTCGGACTGCAACGGCATTCACACCCTTGTTCACGCCAGCAATACCTTCGCGACGGTAGATGTCGGCAAAGACAGCCCAAGTTGACGGCGGCTTGGCCCCTGTGGCCACGGTTTTCTGTCGTGTGATTTCAACAGTTTTCATGCACGTCGTAAATCCTAAATACTAATGAATATCGGAGTGACAAGTCAACCAACTATGAGCTCACCCATAGTAGCATAGGCCTGTGCAATGCCACCTGTCATGCCACCCAACAAACCAGCAAAACCAGGGCTAATTCCGGCTGAAAGACTTATGGTTTCTACTTCCGAGGCGGTGAACATGAGGACACCGCCCTTCGTCGAAGCTTCGATCCAAGCCTGAAAGAGACTTGTGAAGATATAAGGTATAATTGCTAGCTCTCAACACCAACCCATGGAATCAGGCCCTGGTAAAAGCCAACAGATCCACCGCGCGCCCAGACTGCCCTGACAGCCTGGAGCATCGTCTGTGACCGGTTGGCTGCCATCTGGGTCTTCAACACCTCCAGAGGTTGCCCCAAAGTCGTGACCTGTACAGATGGGTCATTTTCCATGTAAATTATGGGCATGGTAAGGACTTGCCTCCTGCGAGGCATCGTCAGCATGGAGAGCAAAATGGATATTCTGGCACTACTTACAAACTAAAGTTGACGAGAAATGGTGTATAAACGAGTCGCGTTCTGCCTTGGAAAACTTGAAACAAAATGCATACCATGTTCATAATAGCACCTGGACAATGTCGGCAAGCATTAACGTGTGACTATAACAGCAAGCGTACCGACAGCTATATTTGACCAGCTGACGCCTTTTTGACCCGGCTCACGTTGAATACCCATGATGACGAGGAGGAAGGAGAGAAGGACAGGTAGCTCGGGAGGAAGAAAATGTGCTGTTTGCTTCTTTGGGGCGATGTACTATTTGGGGTTCTTGACCCTGCCTCCGAAGTTCGCGCATGTTATTAATACTATTGTTGCCATTAAGAAACTATCAGCTGATATCCAATCAAAGGGTATTTATCCTGGTAATGACAGCGTATACAATTCCAAATAGTGGTGCCATAAACGATTATGCATGGAAGGTTTAAAGAGGGTATAAGGTAGAGACCGTATTATCGACAACACGTCGCTGCGGACCTGGAGAGCTGATAAACTCGATGTAAGGAAGAGGTGCGGTTTCCATGAGGCTTTGAGTATAACGCGTTCCTGCTAGTTCGACTAGTTCGATGGTAGTCCTTCTTGATTCAGTTGCTGTGCCGCGTCCAAGCCTTCTCTGTTCAGTCGCTGCGCCATGGCGTCCAAGTCTTCTTTCAATCTAATAAAATTAAAGCACAGCGTCAATGAACAACACGAAGTACCATAGTCAAAGCGGAATGATTAAGAAAAAATCCAAATGACGGCCAGCGCAATAATACTTCCAATAAAACTTTGAAGACCGAAAAACAAAACATACCGAGTGATTTGTTCCTGACTGTCCTCCTGATCTTGTTCAAGGTACTTTATTTCCATAGCCTTCCTTGAGACTTCTTGCTGAAGTTCCTCCGCCGTCAGCTGTGCTGCTTTTAACTCTTCCTGCACAACTTTGGTAGCAGCGTCATGCTCCGCCTGAAGGTCATACAATTTGAGGTTATGAGCTTCATGCATACGTTGAAGCTCTTCCCTCGTCACCCCAGTGGAGTCTGGAGAAGGGGGATGAGAGACGCTGACTACCGTTGCTCTTCGGGTGTTCCGACGCTATTGACGCTTTAAGTGTCGCCAATTCCCCATCTAAATCAGAAACCCTGATGGCTAGTTCCGATTTTTGTGTGGCGAATACTGCAACCTCCCCGTCGTGCGCAGCACGCAACTTCGTTGTCTCTTCCGCGCGTGTTTGCGCGGCTTCTTCCAGTTCCTTTGCATGATTGTCTGACATCTCGGACAGTGATGCTCTAGTCAGATTGAGCATATCTGTCACTGCTTGGAGATCGTCTTTGGAACGAGACAACTTGTTCGTCAATTGAGCTATCTCTTCAAGTTGCTCTGATGCTGCTGCTGGTGGTGAAGCGGTGGCAGCCAACGCTTCGTCGCGTTGCTTCGTCAAATTTTCAATATCCGTGCGACCGGCATCTAACGACGCTTTTGCCTTGGACAGATCATCTTTTGTCGCTTTGAGTTCCAAGTTCAGGTTATTTATCTGCTTTGCTAACGCCTTGAGTTCTGATTCTAGCGTCGCAGCGTGCTCTGCCTTGAGATTTTCAATTGCAGCTTGATCAGCTGCTCGAAGTTGTTCAATGGTAGTGTTGGAACTTGCACGGAGGTTCTGCAGCTCTAGGGCATGTTCTTCGCCTGCTTCAATCTGATAGATGATGAGTTTAACTCGTGTGGAACCAAGAAGATATAACCTTGGCGCGCTTAAAAGCGTCTTGAAGCAATATCTCGTGTTCAGCTTTGATAGCGTCAAGCCGTGAATTGTACTTGGCTCCTTGCCCCTGTCAAACACTTTCAGCAGTGATTTATTTTATTCGGGAAATAAAGTAGACCTCGAGATCTGTTGTTATTTTTTTGATCTCTTCTTCCAGTTGAGTACTCTGTTCAAGGAACGAACCCTCCATGTCTTTGAGCGTTTGTGAATGAACTTCTGCTGCGGCTTGAATATCTTTCTTTGTTTGCTCGTGTTCACGTTGCGCCGTCTGAAGCTGCGCTTGCACACTCTCGAGCGATGCAGCAATTTTTGCGTGCTCGTCAATGGCGTTTTGCAGCTCTTTTGCGTGTTGTGACCGCAATTCAGTAACCCAGGCCTCGTAATCGGTTGCCTTGGAACGTGCATCCTCTTCAGCTTGTTTGGATGTGGCGACGAGAGTCGAGACCTGTTCTTCCAAACTTTTCACTTTCACCGCTACCTTTTCACGTTCGTCTTCCAATGTCTCCTGACATTCCTTCAACTCGAGAATCTCGACTTCCAGCTCCGAGACTTTGTTTGCATGTTCCTCTCGCTCTGCTTTCAGTCCGTTTATCTGTACCTCGAGCTCTTCTATGCGGGACGCGCTTTTGTCCAAATCACGCAATTTAGTACCCAATATCTCGGTTGCTTCAGCATGACCAAGTTTCAGTGCCTCGATTTCAGCAACTGTCGATTTCAGTTCAGCCTCTACTTTGAAAATATTTTGGCGCTCTGACTGAGTCGCGGACTCGTGGGCCTCGTGCGTGATTTTGAGCTTCTGTGTCAAGGCCAATAGTTCATCCTCCAAGGCAGACTTTTGCGACTTCAATGACTCTATCAATTCCTCCTTAGCTTGTGCCGCGGACTGCAGCACTGCAACCTTGGAGACCAAAATTCAGGGGGTGCCTTATTACTACAAGTGCCATCGCATACTCACATTTTCGTTCGCGGTCGTCAATTGCCCTGTGACCGAAGTGTTTAGTTCATCTTTCTGTCTGCTGCTTGCTTCAAGCTCGCTTTTATATTTGGCCTCCAAGTTAGCATTGGCTTGTTCCAATTCCTGCACGGAGGCGAACCGCAGCTGGACTTCTGCCTGGGCCTCGGCAAGCGAAGTTTGGAGTTGTTGGATTCGGTTTTCGAGATCCCCGACCACCTGTGCTTTTGAAACCAATTCTTCTGTGGCATCTCTGAGCTAGAAATAGAAATCATGATCAGCGCTGTCACACGGATCTATGATCAATGTACCTTATTCCGTAATTCCTCGGAATCTTTTCCGTTTTCCTTGACCTCGTGGATGGAGCTTATTGAACCACTAGGCGCAGATGATTTAGCTACCGCCCCGGCGTTGGAAGAACGTGGAGGGGCTGCCCTGGAGGCCGTCGTAGTTTTGGCAGCGGTAGACACAGGCCTGGTGCTAGTCGGAGTCATGCGTTTGGTTCCTTCAGAAATGGATGCTCGTGGACGGTGGGCAGTTGCAGATGACTTGAGGGATACAACAGAACCGGAAGGTGAAACGACGGACGGGCGGGTCGAAGCAGAAGCAGATTTCGAAGAGGAAGGTGGCGCACCAGCCTTGGCCACGGTAGAAGCACCTGTCTTTGCGGCAGGCGCCATAGATGACCTCCGGCTGGCAGAAGGAGCTGCAGTCGAAGCCCGCGAACTGGCCATTGTTGTCGGTTTGGATGCAGTACCAGCAGCGGAAGCGCTGTTAGACTTCTTCAAGGCTGGTGCAGTAGCAGACTTGGTTGTTGCACCAGCGGAAGGCCGAGGTGTTGGCTTGACAGTACCTGAGCCAAACGTACCGGAATTAATAACCTAGATGGCCACATCAAAAAAACAACAACAACAGGATTTGTAGACAGCTAAAGATGACAACGGACCTTCTTGACAAGCGGAGTATTCGGAGCACTGGACGT
Source organism: Amanita exitialis (assembly GCA_023014455.1). Lineage (NCBI taxonomy): Eukaryota > Fungi > Basidiomycota > Agaricomycetes > Agaricales > Amanitaceae > Amanita > Amanita exitialis. Next base: position 1,263,134 of record JAEBUR010000002.1, read on the forward strand.
CTTTGCCTGGGACGGTTGGACGGTCAGCGTGGACTTTGGGTGCTTTGCGTCGGCCATTTCGTGGTCCGTCAATTCTTCAATTCCGGCAGCGGAGGCGATAACATCAGCGTGCTCCGATATCGCGGACGAGTCTGCGGTGTGTTCGAATGATGGCGCATTTCCGGCCTCATGTTCGGCACGAGGCTCGCCCGGGTCGCCAGAGTGGGTCAAGCAGTCCGGACCGGGAGAAGTGACAACGTCTGTCATTGGACGGAGAAGCAGAGAAGAGTTGAGTAAACGACGTTGTCACGCGTCACACATTTATACTGCTCAGAACTGCTCATTCAGCACTTGCAGCACCTGCCCTCCATCCCGACCGTACCCCAGCACGCTCACTGACGCTGTTCCAAGATTGAATCGCCGCCCTGCCAGCAACCGTCATTTATATCCTTTTGCCCCAAAGACAACTCACCATCTGCTAGCGGATACCCGAGCCACCGTGCGACCAGCACCCGGCCAAAGTGTCCATGAGCAAAGATCAAAACATCAGGCTTGTCCGAGGTGCTATGCTCCATATACTCCTGGTGCCATCCACGCACCTTTGCGATGACAGAGTCCACGCGTTTCTCCATCGCTTCGACTGATTCGCCTCCTGGACAACTGTGATGCGTGGGTGAGAAAGTCGATTGCTCAGAACGACGTGATCTACCCATCTTTCCATACATTCCATGTCCCATCGATCTTGTGTATATCCGTCAGTATCAAGCCTTCGTAGTCGCCTGGAAGCCATACACGTGTTTATTTCGCTACATGGATATGATTCCAACTCACCATAATCCCACTCCCGGACATCCTCTGAAATCTCATGAGGCGGCTCTTTGGTATGGGCGAATGCCAGATGGAATGTTTTGGAGGCTCTTTGACGGGGAGATATGATGGCCCTGAGGCATCTCATTGGGTCGATGATCACTGTCAATGCAGATTGCAACCCAAAGCACGTCCAACGCTACCGGTACTAACGACCATCGCCCACGAGGCGCCAGGCGCCATCCTGAACAACTTTCTCTCCGTGGATCGTGAGGGGAATGTCGCTTCTGCCTGTCTTTATGTGGGGTTTACGTTGTTAGATGGCTAGCTGTAACGATGCATACATGTTGACTACACTCATTAGGCTGGATTCGGTGTAGCGATGTACGGAGAGATACTTGCCCACTAATAGTCCAATCTGTTTCGCCGTGGCGGACAAGGATAAGACGGGGCTGAGGACGGGACATGGTGGAGAATGCCAGCAGATGGATTCGAGTCTTGCCAAATGAGGAAAGTGTGCGACAATGTTCGACGACTGTAAGTGCGCCATTCTCCAGCTTCCCTTGTCTGCACCTTTCACAGACGTCCAGCATGCGACTGGTGTACAAGATGTCTCTGCTCTTTCCAGACCTCCCCTCCAGTACGAGGGCTTTGAACCTGACGATGGACGCCATGAACAACAGCCTGTGCGTAGCTCCAATCATCCGCTAACATATCCTGTAACTCTTCAAAGGAACATAACGTCGATCCCGTGGCCACGCACTCCCCAATATTTGAGCTTGGACGCGTCCAGTATACTTTTCCCGCCTCTCTCGTTACTTTCGCAGTTTGCTCCGACATGCTTGCAATGGGTTTATCTTCCAACACCATCGTCCTCATCGAACTTTCCCACTCGGACCAAATCACTAAAGTACAACTCCCCCCCAAGCCAGGTGATATGACCGTATATAAATTGTTCATGGACCCTTCCGGACGCCATATTGTCGTGACGTCCACACAGGGTCAGAACTGGTACTTGTACCGCACATGGAAGAAGCCTAAACAGCTAAAGGGGTTCAAAATGGTTATTGAAAGCATTGCATGGAACAAAGCTGCGTTGCTCTCTTCCATGCATTCAACTTCCACGCGAGAAATCCTCATTGGAGCAAAGAATGGCACCATTTATGAAGCAGTCCTCGATGCGGAAGAAGAGCTTTTCAAGTCTCAGGAACGCTATCTTCAAGCCGTGTTTACCCTTCCCGAGCGTCATGCCATCACTGGACTTCGGTTCGATTTCTTCCCATCATCAGAGCAGAGGAAAGCCTTGATCATCGTGACTACTCCAACACGAATCTATCAGTTCGTGGGTACTCTTGACAAAAAATTTGAAGAGGGTGGCCACGTCTTTTCCTCCTTGTTCGCAACATACCGCGATACAGTTCCAAGTATGCCAATTGTCTCCATGACATGCCACAGTCTGACGCGGCACAGAGATTCTTGAACTCCCGGGAAATATACAAAGGACTGAACTCGAATGCTTTACTCTCCGATCGGATCAGCCAACTTCTTTGCCAAGGAATATGGCTTGGCTGACAGGTAGAGCATTTAAAACGTACTTACTTTCTTCGCTTACTTTTCCCTAAGGGCAGGGGATCTATCATGGACTTTTGAAATTTGATCCTGATTCCGAAGACCAGATTGATTCTGCCCAACTTCTGCCTTATCCCCCCTTGGAAGATGCACAAACCATTCCCACAACACCCATATCCATGGCTCTCACTGAGTTCCACTTCATATTACTATACAAAGACAGAGTACTTGGCATATGCAACTTGAATGATAGGGTTGTATATGAAGAAGGACTTCCGTTGGTCAGTCTGCATCACCTCATTATTGACACTCGTCTCACAGTGTGAATATAGAGTCCAAATGAAACTGTTTTAGGTTGCGTGGCGGACCCTGTTCGCAAGACGTATTGGATTTATACAGACCAATCTCTATTCGAGCTAGTTGTAATGAATGAGGATCGGGATGTATGGAAGTTGTACCTGGAAAAAGGCAACCACGAAGTTGCTTTACGATATGCCAAGGTTAGATCATAATTCGCTTGGTGCGTCGGATGGCACTAAGCATCGCAGAGTGCAAATCAACGTGACATTGTCCTAGCATCACAAGCAGGCGCTCTTTTCGATGAAGGTCGCTATTTCAATGCAGCACAATGTTATGCACAATCCTCTGTGACATTTGAAGAGATTACCTTGAAATTTCTGGATGTCGGGGAACGTGACGCTTTGCGATCATACCTTATTTCTCGGCTGGAACGGACAAGAAAAGCGGTAAGTTTGTACTGTGATGGCAAGTCGAGCTGTGATTATGCTTCTTCGCGCAGGACCTGACACAGCGCATGATTTTGGCGACATGGCTTGTTGAGATCTACCTTAGTAAATGCAACGAGCTTGATGATGCAATTGCTTCACAAGCCATATCAAATGACAGGGATAACATTCAGGCAGAGAAGAATCTGGTCGAGGAGGACTTGAAACAATTCCTGGAAACTTACAAGGCGAGTGTGTCCTAGTTTATCACCTTAGTTTCCTGAAAATGTTCGTAGAACAACCTGGATCCTGCAACTATCTATGAGCTTATCCAAGGCCATGGCCATACGGACATGTACCTCTATTATGCGGACGCGATCAAGGATTACGAGCGTATAATAGAACATTGGATTCTAGAAGAACAGTGGCCAAAGGTCATAGAGATTATTAGTGGGCAGGTAAGAAATTGCTCTTTGCGATCCAAACTTGCCTAATGTTGGCAGTCGGATCCCGAACTCTATTACAAGTTCAGTACCGTATTAATGCGTCATGCACCAAAGGAGACCGTCGATTCTTGGTTACGCCAATCTTCGCTGGATCCTGTCAAACTTGTCCCTGCGCTATTGCAGTCGCAGTACGCTCCCCGCGATCCCTTATCTCCGAACCACGCTATCCAGTATCTAAACCACGTCATATTTGAACAACACAATACTTCCTCAACCATCCACAATCTCTTGATCACTTTCCACGTTTCTCCTTCTTCAAACCTGCACCCACCAGCAATCGATGATGACGGGCTGCTCCTACGTTTCCTTGCTAATGCTCCAACAGATCCACTTTCAGGAAAACCTTACTATGATCTCGACTACGCGCTACGCCTCTGTAAGCATGCTGGCAGGATACATCCTTGTGTGCACATATATTCAAAAATGGGAATGTGGGAAAATAGCGTTGATTTGGCACTAGAAAAGGGTGATCTTGAACTGGCGAAGATTAATGCCGACATGCCAGAAGAGGATGAATCACTACGTAAGCGGTTGTGGCTCAAGGTTGCTAAATATGTAGTGCAAGATAAGAAGGATATCAGATCGTATGTTCTTCTCTTCTAAATGTTACTGTACCAACTGATGTCTTCTCGAGTGCCATGCGTTTCTTGGAAAACACAGATCTTCTGAAAATAGAGGATATATTGCCATTCTTCCCCGACTTTGTCGTGATTGATGATTTCAAAGAGGAGATAGCTCATGCCTTGGAAGGTTATTCGTCTCAAATCGAGTCACTGAAGAACGAAATGGATGAGGCGACTCGTACAGCAGAGTCGATCAAACAAGATATTGCCGCATTAAAAAACCGCTTCATCACGATAGATTCAACAGAAATATGCTCGTCATGCTCACGCCAGTTATTGCTCAGACAATTCTACGTCTTCCCATGTCGGCATTGCTTCCACGCTGATTGCCTCATTGCACTAGTGGGTGACATTGTCATGATTTTAGGGATGTGCTTTGGCTCACGATGACATGGCAGGCAAAGGAATACCTTCCTGCACATGCTTTGCGAAAGATTGTCAGCCTTCAAGAGCAGTTGGTAGACAAAACAACTGGAACCATACTCGCAAAGAATGCATCCACGCCTCCTGTGAGGCAGCCAACGAAACAACGGACTCTTCTGTCTGCGAACTTTGGGCTAGCGAATCCGCTGCAGAACAGCGCCCGTGCGGCAAATTTGTTGGGGCGCAGCGTGATATCAGCGGGCGACAAGCTGCGTGATTTAATTGTGCCGGACGCACTGGCGAATTTAGTCATGGCACCTGCTGCTTGGATTCCAGGCATGGGTAGTGGGCAGAAATCCATCGCCACGCTGGATGAAACTAAGATGGAGAAGGTACGCGCCGAACTGGAAGATATCTTAGCTGGCAGTTGTCCGCTGTGCGAGAGCGTCGTAGTTGGACTTGACAAACCATTTATCAAAGAGGGGGAAGTGGATAACAGTTGGGCGTTGTGAAAAGCACGATTAACATGTTTTATACTACTACTGCTACACTGCTACACTCCATGATTCTAGATATGACACGTCTAGTGGTTTATTCTCTTGGTTCGCCCGGCTTTGCGTCGTAGTCTTGCGGCTTTGCGAGCACCCATCTTTTGTAAATAAAAACAAAAGTGAGACGAGTGCGATGACTAGATATGATTTCATATACCTTTGCCTTTTCTTCCTCTAGTCGTCTCCTTTCCTCTGCCGCCTTCTTTCGCTCCATGGTGATCTCCTTCTTCCTGACGCCGACGGGATAAGAAGATGGCGGTGTTCGACCTTCGGAAACTACGCACCGCTGTTTTTCCGTCTCTTTTTCTTGCCTGAGTTCGGATTGGAGTTTTTTCACAGCCGAAGCCTGTTTTGTCTGCTGCATGCGTTTTTCCCAGCTTCTGGTCCTGAGGCCATCTGGCATTTGAGACCTACTGCTGAATGTCAGGACTACGGTAGACAAGACAAAACATCTTGAGAGACACTGTGGCTGATTTGTTGGCCTTCCATGATTTGCCGGATGCGCGACCCCGGGCGGAGCTGGTTAGTGCGAGCATTGATCAGGGTCGGGGTGAAGCTAGAGTTGATGTAGTCATATGTTTTCTCGCGCAAAGCTCGCTTGCCCTTCCTCCCGCCCACGTCCCCGCCCACGCCCTCGCCACGTCGTCCAGCATGCCCAGGTCCATTGGACCCAGTCAGGACGCTCAAGACGACTATGTCAGGCAGCTGCTCGACCAGCGCACGGCCCGCGCCGACTTCCACACTCGTTTCTCCGCTTCAGACCTCTCCGATACCCCTTCTGTCTACAGTCGCTCTTTATTCTCTCCTCGCCCCACCGACAGAGGCGATCCCTCCTCTTCTCCTACCGGACATTACCCTCCTTCTCACGGTCATTTCCCTTCCGCCGCTAACGCCGCCCGCGAGCGCTTGAATGATCCTTCTGCCAGCACTGTAGATTTCGACCTCTCTGATGGTTCCGATCACCACACCTCACTACAGGATGAACCGGAAGACCTCGAAGCCGACTCCATGCTTTCTACAAGCATGCTTGGTCCCAAAATGCGGTTTCATTCCCGTGCGCCCTGGGAGTTGGAGGGCACACTGCAGGAAGACGACGAAACAACACCCGAAGCGAAGGCACGCAAGTCCAAAATCATTGCTGCGAAATTCTTCAACTTCGGCCCCGCTAGTCCGAGGGTCAGTAATGTGAGCAGACCAAGCTGTGAATCGGTTCGGCCCGAAGTTGTCGGTAAAAACTCGATGGATAGCAATGCTGGAAAAGGATTATTCTCAAGAGGTACAATATCGTAAGTCGAGCCGTTTTTTTTTTTTTTTTTTCCAAACTGCGAGCTAAGACTAGCTCTTAGCATGCATAAGCAATGGAACGCTTCCACCGTGTCTTTAGGCAAAGCCTCCAATGGCGGATGCTCTGATCGTGTTCGACCGTCTTTAGTGCCACCGTCTCCTGCGTCGACTTTCTCTTCTCCATATGCCTCGTCACCAGGCCCTCGTATTTCATCTGATGCAAATTCGACGAGATTTAAGCAGGCATCCTTCGACTGTGGCGAACGCCGTGTATCGACGTATAACAGTCGCATCTTCCTCGGAAGCCCAACGCCATCGGAGTTGCAGCAGAGCTTTCACCCGTACGCGAACCCTGATCTCGTAGCGTCTTACACACCAGAGCCAAAGGATTCATCGGATTCTCTCCTAACTGCCCAGAAAATCACCAGCAGTGAATCAACAAACACTGTCACCGAATCTTCTACGACTAGCACAAGATCTATGGTTGCAGCAACCCTGACTCCCGACTCGTCCACCGCATCAATGGATCCAAATACTTCAGCACCAGGTTTTCCTGGACGAGAGATATCCATGCCTGTAGCAGTCATAGGTCACGGCTTGCAAAGGGACAAGGATTCAGGTGATCACCCTCCCCGTTTGACCCTGGGCGCCCAAAGTTTGCCAGGTTGGACAGACAAGGCTACCACACCGAGTTTTGGGCTTATTTCTTTAGAGGAAGCGCGAGCTCAACGAACGCGGAGCGCTACGCAGCCCCCGTCAGCGGACAGATTGAGTACTAGCCTGGATGGCGATTCCGGACTAGAGTTCGAAGTTGTTTCCGTTGCCCAGGGCAGCACGATCGAGAGGTCCCGTTCGCGTGCTCGTTCGGCAAGCGCTGGCGCAAAAGCCAAAAGTGTTCTGCAAAGCGTTGTAGGAACACAGCCCAAGTCTGAGGCAAGCCCCAGTGCCATCTTGCACGCAACGTCTGTCGCAGGAAAAACACTGAAGAGCAAGAGAAGCGGCTTCATGCGTTTGCTAATTGGCAATAGGACACATGATCGAGAGAATCGAACGCCGCCGCCACCCGTCCCGACCGTGCCTGATACAGTTACATCCAGCAGTCAGCCAACATTGTCAAAGGGCTCACGAGTGCATCGTGTGCCAGTCCCAAGATGGATTTCTACTCAGGACGGTGCCACTGACGCGCAGGGCAAACCAGTTAATGAGGATAATCATATCTCGTCAACCGAATCCGTCGTAAACTCCAAACGTCCCCGTCCCCCGTTGTCCATTGGCACCGAATCTCTGCATCTGCGTCCTACATTTGCAACCAAGGAGTTACCCCAGTTGCAAACTGTTTTGGCTGATCGACCGAGGCATCAGTGGCTGATGGAGAATACTTCGCACAGTGCGCCGGCTGATGTTCTTAGCTTCCCTACCTTGCAACTCCGGCCCATTTCATCTCTATTTGGCACACATTTTGAAGAACATCTATCAAAGCAGGATTCCCGTCCGTCATTGGAGACGGATACAAGTACGCTTCTCTCCCCGAGTTGTTACTCTCCCACAACTCCTCGTTCAATTGGGCTGTACAGTGACAAAGTACGAAGTACTTCGATGGAGACTGACGATCAGTCTGCGGAAGTAAGAGCTTTGCAAGAACATATCGTATCTGCAAAGATTGCCTGGCAAAGACAAATTTGGGAACTGGAGGGTCATGTCCGCGACCTTAAGTCTCAAGTGGAAGATTTGAAGGCAGCGGCTAGGGAAGGCCATTGCGAGACTTGTGGAGGGAAGCGTCCAAATGGCGACGCTAATCAAAATCAAAGCAAGACTGGCGTTGTGAACAGATCGAGGGCCCGAACTGGCAATTCGACCCGTTTTGGCAGCGCTATCGCATAGACGTCGGCGCTGCCTCTTACTGTATCCCTTAAACTTTATGGGCGTTCCTTCTCTTTTGTAACACATTGACTGTTCTGGCGCGTTAGAACCTAGTGTTGTAATACTCGCTTCAATAGTGGATATTCTAATATCTCACTCCCTAATTATTCCTACTCATTCATTCGATGCCAACCCAGTTTACTGGTTCAACCCGTCGTTTTGTCATGTTATATTTTGTTTTGATATTGTTAATATCGACAGTAGGAACTACCCTACATGTTAATAATCCTCGCCTGTACCTATCAACCATCCAATACCCTTGGAAATGACCCGAGTGGCCTGGGTCGATACGTCATCTGCGTCGAACCTCAAGTTGCTGTTACTGCGCGATCCTTTTGAATTTGTATCTGTCCTGAAAGGTCTACCGCGACTGCCTACTGAAAACGGGAAATTTGCCGCGACCGTTTGAAAGGTCTTGGTCGCTAGTGCAGCCGCGTCCGGGGTGCTAAGGAGAGGTGGCGATGGCATGTGAAACTCCTGCAACCGCGCACGAAGAGAAGATGCGACATTCATTGATGAGATGCCCTTCCTACGCTTTTCAGAGCTCGTTGACTGTCTTCCAAGCCTGTATGATAAACGCTCCTCGCGTTTTTCGATATCTGCTTTCTCCAGACGACGCCAGGCTGCAATAATGTCGTGCAGCTTGTCTCCAGGACAAAATTCGAGCGCATATCCCAGCAGAGAAAGCTTCTTGTCCAGCTGATTAAATTCAAGTTGTCTCCCCAGTTGGAAACATGCAACCCAACAAACCTCCTTTGCTTCCAAAAACCTGGGATCTTCAAAGTTTGTAGGTATGTAATCACGAAGAGATGATAGCTTCGCAACCATTCGGTTGTTGGCTTCAAACGCGCACTCGAAATCTTCCGATTGAAGAGCACTATCCGCGAGCATAGCCAACACCTTGACTTCTGCAACGATATCATCACGAAACCCTAGCTTATAGCAAAGGTCGAGGATGACCTCCGTATGCTTGTAAGCCTCAGTGTTGCTAGATAACACGCGAGATACGAGAGTTAATCGATCCTTCGTGAGGCGAATTTCGATCGGGGATATTGGGATTCCAGGTCGGGACATGACATTGAAGGCGCAAATGCGGGAGGTAGCTTCTATAAATTCCTTTTCCTTGACAATCCGCTCCGATGCAGGCGGGACATCAAGGCTAACAATGTGAATGGACATGGACACTCGTCAAAGCATCAGTAACTCACCAATCATATGCAAGCTTCATGTCACCGAATTTATAGTTGCCTGAGTCGGCATTGTCATAGAGTTCGTAAGAGCACGATAAACATATATCTTCAACGGTTGCAGGATCTAAAGGCAGTTCGCGAGATGAATGCAGGATAGTCTTGGCGATTGCAAAACCTGCACAAGATCATCATAAACATGACATACAAGTGTAGAAGTCAGTTGCGACTTACTGCCAGTACTTAGTAGCCCGCTCAAAAATATGTGCGCTACTTCATCCTTGGACAGTAGACCAAAAGCGCCTCTTAAACCCGCATCGCCCTTTCCTGCAAGTTTCAACATGTCTTCAAACAGCCACTCCCAATCATCCAGAGACTTGAGCTTATCTTCAGAGCCTCCAGCGCGCCGTGCCATCCTATTGGCCCATGAGCGTTGCTCATTGACGTCTGAATCGCTCCTAAGGAACCAGCGCAGTGGCGCCGGAACACTCCAACGTGCCAGAATTTCACCCGATTCCAGGTGTACATCAAGAATATCAAGTGCGCGTGAGAGGGATGATAGGTGCAAAGGTGAGAAGAAAACCAAGAGATCTTGAGCAGTCACTTCTGGGCGACTTGCGGATGGTGCCATGAATGCTCCTAACGACGAGATAGTAGTATCTTCTACATCTTCATCAGGATCTTGAACGTTGTCAAGGTTCCATGCGGGCAGGCATTCAAAAATACGGCTCATAGTTGACCATTCAGTGAGACTATCACTGCCATAAAGGCATGCAAGTGCCAGGCGCGCCATATCTTCCTCATCTCGTATCAGGCGTTGCGCCATAGGAAGAGTGGGTTTCGAAGACTCAAATACGGCTGCCGCCATTTCAAGAGGAGCGGAAATAATGTATTCATAGAGAAGGCGATTTGGAAGAGATGGGTCAGGACTACCATGGCGTTCTGCACGAGCCTCAAGCACGAAAAGGCAAGGCAAGACGAGGTGCGTAATATCCCGGGAAAGAGTAGCAGGAGTAGAGTGCGCGAGGTATGCACGAATGACAGATGACGGGTCCATTGAAGACCATTTGTCAAGCGTCCAGTCAACGACCTCATTGGAATCTTGAGAATGCGGTGCATCGTACACGAGGCGTGAAAGTAACGTCAATTCTTCTCCGACTTCGTCGAGACCTTGTATTCCCTGGGAAGCCCCATGTTGTACCAATGTCAATGCAATGTCCACCATTCCTGTACTGTTTAAAATCCTGTCCACCCGTAACATGTACCACTGCATGAGTTCTTCCGCAGACAATGGCTCAAGAAAGGGTTTCACGTCAGATGTTATTGGTGTGACCTGAATAAAGGAAACATTGCATGCGTGCAGTGCTTCACGCAACTCCGAAGACTCTGCCAAGTCAAGCTCATCTCGCCAGCTTTTGTGCGAAGCAATGTATTCCTTTCCTGTGATATTGTCAAGGGCAGGAAGTAACTCGCGATATGTCGCTGGATGGGCATGCTCTGGTATCCTATCGAGTATTCGGAGACGGTGAGGATAGAGCTGCAACGAGTGTTTTTCCAGTAGTAAATGCACACCTCCAAACCATTGCTCCGTTGCGAGTTGGCAAGCCAAGGAAAGTAAGTCGTCCGTTAAGAATGTCGAGAGGGTCATTGGAGGGTCAGCTGTAGATAACTTGACCTCAGCTGTGCCATCAGCCCAAGGGTCGTCCTCCCACCCCTCTAGCCCTTCGTCCTGCTCGGTTTGCTCTCTAGGACGTTCTTTGCACAGTTCAACATAGGTGTTCAAGCGGTCAAGCCTTTCCAAGAGTATGGCACGTATGCAGTAGAGCCACGCATCAGACTCCACTATACGGAAATGCCGGGATATGTCGTCTTTGTTACTCTGTCGAGCCAAGGTGTTTGAATCCAGCGCAACACGACACCGCTGCACGGCGTGGCTTGTACGTGTCAAGCCGACTTGAAGCAACATCCTTTGAACGTCCACATTGTCCGACGTCCTGTCGACACACGTCGCAGCAACCCAGAGATCGTCCTGAATGGGCTCTAAATGCTCTTTTATAACTTCGACGGTGAGTTCATCGTCAGGGATACTAGGCCAGACGTTGGCGGACGTAGATGCCATTTATGGGAGGAGGTAAACGTATTATGTACACGTGTGTTCGCGGCTTATTGGATAACATCTGCATGCCGTCTTAGTTAGTCTTACTTTCATGCTGCTTATCAACTCAAAGGAATGGAAACGACGCGGTAAGGAGAATTATTTTCATGATATCGACTTCTACTAACATTAACATCAGGGAGCGCAAATCCAATGTTGGGGAAAGGGAAGGGGAAGAGCAGTAGGATGGGAAGGTGAGGAGAGTGGGAGGAATGCGATGAGAGTAGGAGGGAGGCAAGGAGAGCAGTGGGAACAGGGGGAAAGCGAGGAAAGCGGGGAGGAGCAGAGAGGAGCAGAGAAACAATGAGGGTAGCAGAATAAAACCAAATGTGTATTCTCGACGATTCGCAGCGAATACTCGCGGGAACTGCAGGAAAATCCGCGCTGGGGTAAAATTTCGGCTGTACCAGCCGATTCTGCCGCTGAACAATACTTACAGTATACTACAAGTACAGTCATTAAAATAATGTTTCCTGTAACCCGTTTGTCATCTCGGCACGTCAGGCAAGTTTTGAAGGCACTCACTTCATCGCGCAAGTATTCACCAACATCAGTCTGGTGGAACACGATTATACCTGTAGGATCTAATTTTCGGGTGTCAACAGTGGAACGTGCGGTGACGCCAAACCCCTGCGGAATATCAGAATGCGGCAAGGACGAGCAGATCACGGAGCTTGCCAGAGGTACGTCGTTCATGCTGAATATGACCACTCCCTGATGCTCAGGTGTATCTTCTGTTATTCTACCGAGATGTGCTTTGAGGACATGGTTGCCGTATAGATAGGGCATTTCTCCATTCGGCTTTATCCATACCTTTCACAAAGATGTGCTGACGTTTCAACCACTTTGGACGACAAAATACCTTGTACTTAGCATACTGTGCCAAGTAGTCAAGAGCCGTGATATGCAGTTTGAATTTCCCGCTTTTCGTGAATTTCCCTAAACATGTACCTAGACTGACAAGATTTGATTTTGCAATGGATATAGCTAGCCGCATTGACGCTTCTGACACATAGTAGACTCGATCTTTTTGTAGCCTGAAGCAATACGGCTCATCTGGTCTATCGATGAGACGAACTAGATTATTGCCCTAGCAAAAAAATGAGGCGCTGAACTTGGAGGCATTGAATACCTACAATATAGTTTGCGAGTTTTGTGAAGACGGCCTTCGATTCGTCTTCAGTCAATGGACGCATTGATCAAATACGGGATTACGTAATGGTACAGGTCCAAATGTCAGCACCGTCATTCGCCTCATTTCCTCCTTCCTTCACTTCGTTTCCAGACTCAACTCCAAGTAAAGACGAAGAGGAGAATCACGCTGGATGTAGACATGAACATATTAGAAAAGGAGCAGGCTCAAGCAAAGAGAGAAAGGATAGGAAGACGAGCAAACACAAAGATAGGAAGCGAAAGGATCGACTTCAATGCGGCGAATCCGTGACTGAGACTGTCGACAGATCCAGCTCGAAAATAGCTGACAATGATGAAACTGCATGGCGTCTATTCTATTCGGATAGGAGAGGAGACATGCTTAATATTCAGTTTGGTGGCCTCCATGTAGGTGATGTGCCGAAATATCACTTAGTCGATGGTATACCGTTCTTTAGTCCCCATAGTAATAACTTATTCAGAAGTAGGTGGGAGAAGTATTTTGGGGTTGTCGGGAGCCTGGGTGGCGCGACGTAGTGGCAAGGGCATTGAGGTAGAGCTTCGTGGTCATCGAAAGGTACGTGCTCACGACGTTACATTGTTGCACAGCAGTCCCTGACCTATTGTCAGTTAGCAGCGCTTACGGATCCAGGTTCTCGAGCCTTACTTGCAACTGCACCTACACGAAGGCTACTTCCGTCTGGCGACGTCTACAAATACCAAGAAATTAATGGCTACTTACCCCTCCCATCTCGGAGCCGCGATGATGATCTACCCTATCGTATCATCACCCGACCCCGACCCGATTCTGACGCAGATTTGACGTCAGAATCAGAACATGAAAGCGAATTGGGGAACAGTGCTGGGGATGAACCAATTTTAACATCACATCAAGAGTTGCTCAAGTTATTGGAGCACCAATTATCTCAGGATCCAGGTTCTATAAAATTGTGGCTTTCGTTGCTAGCACACACGGTAGCAGCCGTCCCACTGTCATCCAAAAATGCAACTAAGGTGCGCGCTGAAATCACGCTTTCCATCCTTTCGCGGGCAATGGCCGCCGATCCTCAGAATATGAACTCCAAGACCTTGCGTATTAAATATTTGAGAGCGGGAGAAGAAATTTGGCACGAGACTAAGATGCATGACGAATTTGAGGAGGCCTTGAGACTAGGAGGAATCGATATTTGGATGGAGTGGCTTGACTGGCGAATCAGAAGATCCAGGAAGGCTGTGGAAGGCATAGTAGAGGATGCTGCGCGCGCGATGAGTGCTTTTAGCGCAGATGTCGCCGAAGAGTTAAGCAGATTACGCATATTTTGGCGAACAACTGTTGCATTTCGGGATTCAGGTTAGTTGATGCACTTTCAACTCGAACGTGTTGACTTTGGAAAAAACAGGCTACCCTGAGCGTGGAATGGCCATGTTCCAGGCACAGGCAGAGTTGTCAGTGGTATCAGTCCTCAGCGATCTGCATGTTCATTGTTGTTCGTAGGATATTCAAGTCACCTCAGAAATTCCAAGGATACTCTTTTGACACATTACTGGAATCTCTGGAGGAATTTTGGGAATCTGAAGTGGCACGCGTTGGAGAACCGGGTTCTACGGGCTGGGGAACATGGATGATGTCTGGAAAGAAGCAAGTAAATCCACCCGAAACAAGTCCGCCTGGCCAAAGTGCCAAAAAGGAGCTTGATCCTTACAGACAATGGGCGGCAAATGAGATTTTTGCAAATGATGCATCCCTCTTACCAAATCGAGCAACGGACGAACGCACGGATTCAGACCCTTATTCAATCGTATTATTTGCCGACATACGACCGTTTCTGTTCTCGTTGCAAACGCCGAAAGCAAAGGACTCGTTTCGCCTTGCATGGCTATCGTTCGTTGGTTTGGCGGTGCCGGGTTTTTCCAGATCTCTTTCTGGGATTCAGGAAGAGGCGATGGAGGCTGACTGGGACGACAGATGGTGTTGCATCCACCTTTGCAGGATTCCATACCTGAATGCCATTTTCCCCGAAGCACCTGACATGCGGACGGTGAAGTCTGATGCCGTGGCAGGCATTCTTGTAGGACGCGAGAAGGAGTATGTGAGTGGCTTTGGACCAGTAAAAAGTTGGAGTCATGGCATTCTAGGCCCATTGCACGCGGTGTTTGTGAGAGTTCGTGAGAAGGGCAAATGGAAAGAGCAAAGATATAATTTATGGCAGAAGGAAGATGTGGAAGGCATTCGTGAAGACCTGGTTCGTAGGCTATTCGCGCAATTGAGATCGAAAGGGGATGGTGCTGAATGGGACACCTATGCGCTGGCCTTTGAAGCGACCCTCGGAGTGAAAAGGCGAGCTCGACCTTGAATGTTTCTCTTACACTAACTTGACAAATAAATGTTCGCCAGTGCACTCAAGCTTTCGCGACAACTGCTATCTGTCACACAGAACTCACTGTCTTTGTGGGCATCACATGCACAGTTAGAAAGGTTACGCGGCCGTCTAGATGACGCCAGAAAAGTCTACCACACGATACTCGTGGCGTCAAGTCCTACTAAGCAAGACGGCATGGCGCAAATTTGGTGGGAATGGGCAGAAATGGAATGGCTAGCAAGCAGGCAAGAAGAAGTTTTCAATGTGATCCTCCGATCTGCCGACATACAGGAGAGAGGTGATGTTGCAGTTCTACGCGCGAAGCGTTCCTTGGAGGTTGCATATGGTTGCAGCACCCAATGGCAAGAACGAGTGGCGTGGACTCAGCTGAGAGCGCTGCTTGAATTACTGACGACGACAAACGCCAAGATGGCAATAAAGATATTTGATGCGTGCCCTGTCGATGAAGGCGGCATTGAGCATGAGAGCTTGACGATGGCTTCTCTACTTGTGCTCTACTACTATTCCAGCATCTTGAAAAACCCAATGCCACCAGACGTACTGCGTGGGCGTGCAAAGAGAGCAGTTGAACTGTATCCCAGCAACTCGATCATATTAGGGCTGTTCTTGGAAGGAGAGAAGGGGCAGGGCGTGTGGGGTAATATCAGAGCAAGCGTTGACGAAAGTGGAGGAAAATCGAAAGACATTGCGCGGAGAGTGGAAGAAGTGTGGATAGCTAATTGGGAGAGGGGACGATGGATGGATGAAATCGAGCGGACGAGAAGCAGGCTGAATGCTGCTGTTGAACACGACAGGTCAGTTGGCACGAAGAATCTACATAATTGATGGCTCATACTGCACGGTCTTCAGGACAAGGGCTAGTCCTATAATATGGCGTATATTCATTGAATTCGAGATACGGGCGCAGGACCTCGGAAGAGCGAAAAAAATACTGTATCGCGCAATAGGAGAATGTCCCCTTGTCAAGGGTAAAGTACGAGCAAAGCGTCTACAGGTGCAATACTGAAGAAAAAGAGCAGATCTCTATCTTATAGCATTTGGGCCACTGCGTAGCGTATTCGGCTCGCAAGAGTTGATTAGCTTAGCAGATAGCATGGCGGAAAGAGGGATCAGAATAAGGCATGCGCTGGACGAGACACTGGAGGAATGGATAGTGGAGAAGGTGGATGGAATGGAGAACGAGGGGGACCATGCGCTGGACGAGATAGAGGAGAACGCACAGGAGTTGCGACGACTGATGCCATATTAGGTTATCACACGTCACAATGTGTCACGATAATTGCTTTCTATGTCGTGGTAAACACGCTTTTCGCTCCTCCTTTTGCTTATGTCTTCAGCCTTGCATTAGCTTTGCTGCCTTGAACCATGGCCACCATTCCAGCACCCACCTCTATCTCATCACGCGAAGAGTGGCCAGATGCCGACTTCGACCTACCTGATGGTATACGTCTCGACGCTCCCTCCGATGAAGATTGGGACACCGAGTTCAACCTTGGCACGATAGAAGGTCCAAAGGCAAATGCCGTCGCCGGCCTAGCTTCGATAGCAGAAACGCCAGCCAAGTCATCTATACAGTCGTTCATCATCAGGCCGCCTATTCGCCGAACGGTTAACGATGATGAAGAGGACGAAGAAGGCGTTTCTACAATCAAGGCCGGATCAACAATTAAAGCAACCGTCTTTCAAGTGTATGCCACCAACGCACCAATCGAGGAGGACATTGAATATGCATTCGACCTTCCCTCGAATTTGACACGACTTTCTTTAGCTCCACAATCTCTTTCACACCGCTCGTCAAAAATTTCGCTTGAGTGGGGAGACAGAGATCAAACCACTTCCACTTCCTCTCAGTCGTCCGATGCCTATTCAACATTGGGTCTCGCAGATGCTGATCCTTCCTCAATTTCCACATCATCTACTTCCTCTGCATCGTTACCGGGAACCGAAACCGAAACCGAAGATGAATTAGAAGGTGTTATCGTTCCTTCTGCCATCTTTGACTCGGGGCATGGTGTTCGTCAACTCACCAAGATTCTCGAGATGAAAAAGAAGGCACAGTGTATCGGAAACCAGGTCAAAGTAGCCAGTCCCGATCCTGAAGAAGATTTTGAGGCTGGCCTCATCCTTGAAGATGATGCCGATTTGAGCCCCGGTCGTTTGCTGTATCAGCAGCAATCAAAACGACAATCAAACCGCAGCTACAGCGTGTCCTTGAATAAGCCTACGGTAACATATCCCCCTCTTCATTCCCGTCCAGAAAAATCAAGATTTGCAATCAACTTTCCCAGTAGCTCTGCGCGTCGATCACAAAAGCAACGCCAAACCCCATCACCCCCCCCTGCACCTAAGCCTCCACAAATTCTTCAAACTATATCCGCATTCCTTCCACCGCCCGTATCCAACTTTCCACCGCCCATATCCAACTTTCCACCACCCAAACATTCTAGTCTCCGTGGTCAAAAATCTCATTCAGGCCTCAAACCCCCGTCCCCGACATCAACACGCAAACTGACCCGGAAGGCATCATTGTCGTCTCTCATTGAAACGAGTAATCCCCAAGAAATGGGCATTGCATCCTCTAGCAAGTCGAGTTCGTCAGGGTTGGCGCGTTACGAAGAACCGACAGCTTCCTCTCGTGCCAGGACATACAAAAATACTGCCAGTCGCATATATGACATGAGAGTACCTCCCACTCGACCCTCTACACCCGCGTCAAATCCAGCCGCGCTGCGGTTAACTATGCCGACGCAATCGCGCTTAAAATCTCGTCCGTCATTGTCATCTGTTTTTAGTCAGCCCTACTCGGGACAGACTCCAACAACACCTACTACCGCACGACCCCCCTCGGGTCATTCTAAATTACGAGCCCCAAAACCATCCACACCCCCTGCACCCAAGCTTTTGCGTCGGCCCAAGCGTCTCCAAACTTATGGTGATGGCACGGAACTAGATAGTTTTGCAGATCTCCCCACAGATCGCGAAAAGGAGATCAAGTATCATGTACAACCGAAAGGCTACGGCAATCGTATACCGGGTGCCACCTACTCCTCCGTTGTGAAATCCTCTGGAAAGAGGCCAGAAGGCAAAGAGAGCACCGGCATTTTAACCCACCCCCCTTTACATCCCCTAGCTGAACCCTGCATAGCAGAACAATTACCAAACATATTGCGGCGGACGACCACTCGCATAGATACACCTATGTCAAGTGAGGTGCTCCCAAAGAAGATAAAGAAGGTTACAGGCATACGACGAAAACCTACACTAATACGCAACTTGAATGGTGCCAATTCCCTTAAAGGTCAGCAGTCGGGCTTTCTTGACAGTTGATCTGATTTTGACGAATCCGGATTAATAGTCATTGGAGAAATGAGGTGGAATCCTCAGACACTTCGCTGGGAAGGCAACGATCTCATACTCCGTGACTTCGACGCGGCTATTGGCACATCCACACGCCCAGCCTTGATAACACATCTCACAGGTTCATCAATCGGCTCGCCCAGCTCTTTCACATCCGGAGCACGTCGTGTTGGCAACATGATTTTTGATCCGGCCCGCATGTGCTGGATATCAACTCTGCCTCCAGAGGAGGATGAACCAGACGTATTCGCGAACCTTGCAGACGATGAAGATGATAGCCATTGTTGGGAGAACAAAGGTGGAACTATTCAAGCTACATTATCCGTGTCATCCATCGCCAATTCAAGTGTGTCAAGCTCCGAAGAATTACCCAGTCCGACTTACACTCATACAAGAACCATTTCCGAGTCTAGTAGTGATCGTGGATCTCGTGCATCTTTGGTTGTATGCGATGTAGACGAAGCATTCCTTGAACGTTGTCGAGCTGCTGAGGAGCGCCATCGTACTGAGATCAAAGGCTGGAAATCACTCCTCTCGAGATCCGATGCGCATGGCGAACCCGACCGATCATACCTTTACGAGATTCGGGCCCTCGCCACGCGCAAATACTAAATTCCTTTTGGGCATGAGGCTGTCGTGCGCACAATACCTTTTTCCTCATAAAGCTACAATACACGTTCTAATTTATTCAATTTTGAGCATAGCATCATGTTTTACCGTTAACCGTCCTTCACTCCCTAGCGTCATTTGTGTATATAACTCTGGATAGCTACAACACACTCCTTATGTATTGTTCTTTTCATGTGTTCTAATATATGACAAACGGAGGGCCGATCGTTAGTCACCTTGCGTAACCTAGCCGATGACCGCGCTGATCGCCCTTGTCATGCTTAGAGCTTGCAGGTCAGGCGACTGTCGTTTCCTCGCCCCTCGCTTTCGGATCTCATTGCACCCATTCTTAAGTACGTTGACCGGAACTCTGGCATCATCCCGCCTCGTCACCTCCATAAATGATCAAAGCCCACAACCCATTTTCTGTTGTTCCAAAAATTCAAGCTGGTACTGGTCGGATTGCACTAGGCGTTCAGGGACGCAGCGTTGCCTTTTCCGAACTCTCATCGGCATACCCTCTCAAGTTATTATCACCTCGAACCGTTCAAGATAAAGTCGCTGTTGTGTATGTATTGACGTATGGAGGAGGTTTAGTTGGCGGAGATCAATTGAAGCTTCAAGTCAACGTCGAGGACGAAGCAGTTTTAGTATTACTATCTCAGGTTCGCGCATTTTCTCACGTAATGCTTGTAAGTCTAATTCGACATCCAGGGTTCCACCAAAGTGTTTAAGGCACGACCAGGACAACGTCTTTCTGATGTATCTCGTTCTGCTGGTGCTCAGACGATGTCGCTATCGCCTGAGGTCACATCCCAAATATCCAGCTTCAATGTAGCATCTGGAAGTATGCTGGCCTTATTGATGGAGCCAGTGACTTGTTTCCGCTCCGCCTCCTACACCCAGATTCAGACATTCCATTTGGAGGACGATCGGTCCTCGATAGTGGTTCTTGACTGGATTACATCGGGGCGCAAGGCTCTAGGTGAAGAATGGGCTTTTTCAAAATACTATAGCTCCAACGAAATATGGGTTGGTCAGAAGCGCATAGTGCGAGACGTCATGCTCCTGGAAGACGAAAGCATAGAAAACCCCAGTGTACCATCAAGATCACTTATCGAAAGACTAGCGCCTTACGCTTGTTATGCTACCGTCTTCCTATACGGACTACAGACGCGAGAAACCATCTCACGATTATCAAAGGATTACGACACTATCAGCATATTCAAATCAGTGGCCCCTGAAGAGCTACTATGGTCTTTGAGTCCAGTCGCATCCCGAGATGGAATGGGTGCTGTGCTGCGCGTAGCCGCGCTGGAAACACAGATGGTTAAAAAATGGTTGTCAACAGCTCTCAAGGACCTCCAAGCCATCATAGGTGTAGAAGTATATCGACGAGCATTCACTTAGGGATGACCCCACGACCTCGTATATCTATCTAAAGCGACGTATACCCCTTCGATCGCATTTCTAGCCAGCGATAAATTTTGTACTGTTAATCGGAAGATTAGATCGGTTTGTACGTTAATGATATCCCTAGTGTCTATGTGTTTCTTTGGAATAAATAATGCAGTTCTGTTCAGTGTCATCTGCTAGTCTTGCGGTGGCGTTGGTCCATCATGGAAGTGTCAACCGCAATCGAGCATGCAGATGGCATGAAAGGACCCCGTTAGAGAAGCTATTTATTCACCCGTGCCATTCCCTGTTGCCTTCTGCAATCATGCAAACGGTCAGCAGGTCGGACAAAGACTGCGTTTCAGCACCGAGGGAGACAGCACTTTATCGTCCCGATGTTGATACATCGCATATCGACGAACAGATGTTGATGCGCAAAGTTGATTGGCATGTGCTGCCCTGGCTCTCGCTGCTCTATCTACTTGCATTTCTGGACCGAGGGAGCATAGGGAATGCCAAGGTTGGTAAACCAACTTTTCTGCTAAACTCCAACCGCTCACTACTTGGTGCGCATTGTAGCTATATAACCTTGAGAAAGATCTCGGCATCACTGATAATCAATATCTCGTTGGGTTGACTGTATTTTTCTTTCCCTATGCTTTGTTGGAAGTAAGTATTTGGATACTTTTTTGACTACGTTGAAGTGAGTCCTTCAGCCAGCGAGCAACGTCGTATTACGAAGTTTTAAACCATCCATATGGCTTCCTGGGATGATGCTTCTATGGGGTGTCGTCATGGTAGGCAGAAGTCGGCCTGTGATGGTTCCTGATTGTACATACTCTGACAGACTCTTCATGGCATTATACGCAATTACGGTGGGCTTCTAGGTGGGTAGCTGTCGCCGCATCAGTGGCATCTATGGGCTCAGCCTACAAAAACATCGGTAGCACTGCGCTTCTTTCTTGGGTTCTTTGAGGCGGGTCTTTACCCTGGCGTTATCTTCTATATCTCAAGGTACGGATGTTCATATACCTTTTAATCGAAACCGACTTCTATGATTTATAGCTGGTATAAGCGCTCCGAAGTAGGTTTCAGAGTAGCTATATTCTTTTCAAGTGCAACCATAGCGGGAGCTTTTAGTATGTTTCATTGCACAAATCACTTAATTAGTGGTTCAATTATAGTGAAAAAGGTGGACTGCTAGCAGCAGCGATTGCGAAAATGGATGGTATAGCAAACCGACCAGGTAACTTTTTGACATCAATATCAATATCGAAGAACTGAACAGAAACCACAGGTTGGGCTTGGATTTTTATAATAGAGGGATTAGCAACAGTTGTCGTCGCGTTCGCCTCCTTTTGGATTGTTCAGGATTTCCCAGAAACCGCTAAATTTTTGATCGAAGAAGAACGTACGTCCTGAGCTATACTCTCTCTCTTTCATTCACGTGCTGGCAGGTGTTCTTGTCATCCGCCGGCTGCGGGAAGATATGCAATTCAGTGCGGGAGGTGAAACGCTCAAGAAACGCTACATATGGCACAGTTTATCCGACTGGAAAACATGGATAGCTAGTAAGTCTTTCCCGCTGTCTTATTTGATTCTACGACGAGTATCCCGTCAAGTGGCTATTTTCGCAAGCTTGTCCGTCCACCCATTTTGTAGAAATCATCTGAACTGAACGACTTGTCGTCATGGCAGTGACGGACCTCTGTTTGCCTTTTCCCTTTTTACGCCGTCCGTCATCAATCAGGTGGGACTGCAGTCTTATAGGCTAATGGCTTACTAACGAACTGACTTTAGCTCGGTACATGTTGACATATTATTTCTTCCATTCTAACGCTCAACTGGGCATTAGGATATACAGCAACCGTAGCGAATTTACTTTCGGTTCCAGTTTATGCTTGGGGTTGCTTGGTCACCTGCTTTATAGGATTCTTTGGTGACCGCATTGGCTCGCGGTCATGGATCAATCTGTAAGTTGCATTTCCACTGATTAGCAACCGACTCGAGCAGAGACATGCAGGGGTCTTTTTGGCGTCGGTAAGCATTGTGTGCTGTTGACTAAACATAGTTCACATGAATTGGGTCTAGGTCTAGTGGGATACCTCATCCTGATTTTCTCCAGGATACCAGGGCTATCATATTTCGCAGTGTACCTTGCTGTTAGGTGAACAACATTGTCCTTCTCTTACCGGATAAGCTAAGGCTATATTACCGTACTTCAGTGCTATCTTTCCCATTGTTCGTAAGTCCCATATGTATCTTGTTGCAACATCGCTAAAGCGTCTCAAATAGCGAACAGTGTGTATGTTGTCACGAATTGGAGTTTGGTTCTAGCGACTTACCTGCCGTAGAGCATGGATCGCGAGCAACTCTGAAGGTGCATACAAGCGCAGTGTTACTCTGGGTATGGCAGTTGGATTCGGCAACATCAACGGGGCAGTAGCGACGAATATCGTGAGTGTCAAGTATCCAGTGAATTAAGAATATGAAAGATGTTCTTTGGCAGTACCGAGCACGGGATAAACCATGGTATCGCCTCGGTCATGGCATAGTACTTGGATACATCGCGGTTGGATTCATCTCATCCGTCATTCTCTCTGTGTTGCTTCGTCGGGAAAATGCTCGAAGGGATCGTGGTGAGAGGGATGAAGTAATTGAGGGTATCGATAACAAATTTGCGAGTGAACGAAATGGTGTCTATTGCAACATTGAAGAGGCTCAACAAGAGAAAGGGGATGAATGGAGTGGGTTTAGGTATACGCTTTGATTCAGCACATTACATATCCTGTACAATACGTCTTATATCTCGTGTGGTGGAAAGAAGTACTCTATGACGATTATCTCTTGCGCCAAAAGGTGGACGGGTCGGCACGAGTATCCGCAGATTCCCTGTGCGACAATTAGTGGTAAATCTAGGCTACCGCGTTTCGCGAATATCATTCCATCTTATAGGTTTTACAGCTGCCACAGGTGCCGGCAATGGTTCATCCGGTGGGTCGTCTATGCGTTCAAGAGGAGGTGGAGCACTTTTTTCACCCCGATTCTCGTCGAGCCACTTGTCCATGTCATCTGTCCGGCTGAATGGCCGTTTACCGAGCAGTCGTATCATATCCTCCCTTCAGCAGCGATTAACGGAAGCTCTGAACGCGTAAAGACAACCACGCACCGGGTGATGACTTCCTTTTCAAGCAGCAGCTGAGCAACCTTCTCAACATCTTCTCGATGTTCTGTTAGCAGTTTGCGGGTTCGCTCATATGCATCTCTATAATAACAGTTGGCATCCCATTCGATAAGGAAGCTAAGGATTGAGATGCGTACGTGATCATTCTGCGAACCTCTGCATCCAGAGTCTCAGCTGTCCGTTCACTGAATGGTTTTGTCCAACTTTCCCTGGCACCGCGATCACCGCCATAGCTGACAGGTCCTATTACGTCGCTCATACCGTAATTGGCACATGCCTCGAATGCCATACGAGTAATCTTCTGCAGGTCGTCTTGCGCACCCGTTGTGATGTTCTCATATCCAAAAAAAATTTCCTCAGACACACGGCCGCCTAATGTCATACAGATACGATCCCTCATCTGTGGCGTTGAAAGAAGATACTTGTCCGCGGGTAGGTACTGTCGAACAAATGAGCAATGACATTGGAAGCAGGAGTGTCAACAAACCTGAGCGTAGCCAAGGGCGCCCGCTCCGCGAGGAATTATGCTAACTTTGAGAAGAGGATCAGCGTGCTCGAGGAACCATCCACAAATTGCATGGCCAGCTTCATGGTAAGCGACTGTCTTCTTCTCCTCAGCACTCAATACTCTGCTCTTCTTCTCCAGACCCACGATGACTCTTTCGATTGCCGTATCAAAGTCGACAGACTCTATGTAATCTGCTCCTCTCCGGGCTGCGTGTAAAGCAGCCTCATTGCATACATTCGCAATGTCGGCACCAGAAAAGCCGGGCGTGAGGACCGCCAGCTTGTGAGCTAAACTTTGGAAGTCGTTGGCGAGATCCTCTGCCAAACGGAGTGGACGTAGATGAACTTGGAAGATGCCTTTGCGTCCGGAAACGTCGGGACGATCAATAACGATATGCCTGTCGAACCGGCCGGGCCGTAGGAGAGCAGGATCCAGAACGTCAGGCCTGTTCGTTCCCGAGAGGACTACAACATGTTCATTAGTGCCGAAACCGTCCATCTCGACAAGAAGCTGGTTGAGTGTCGATTCCCTCTCATCGTTTCCACCGAGGCTCCCACCTTTAGAGCGGGATTTGCCAATGGCATCAATTTCGTCGATGAAGACGATACATGGTGCATGCTTCTTGGCTGAGGCGAAAAGGTCTCGCACGCGAGAAGATCCGACACCGACAAACATTTCAACGAATTCGGAACCAGACACGGAGAGAAACGGGACGTTGGCCTCACCAGCCGTGGCTTTAGCCAGCAGTGTTTTGCCCGTTCCGGGTGGTCCTGAGAGAATAGCACCACGCGGAATCTTGGCTCCAAGCTTCTCGTACTTTGCAGGATCCTTGAGGAATTTGACAAACTCCATAATCTCCTCCTTCGCTTCGTCCATTCCAGCCACGTCTTTAAACCTGACTTTCACCTCCGTGTCCTTGTTAAACATCTTCGCACGGCTCTTCCCGATACTGAAGATGCCACCTCCTGCACTGCTACTTCCGCGCTTCGATAACCAGTACAAGAACCCCACCATTAGAA
Organism: Amanita exitialis; assembly: GCA_023014455.1. Taxonomy (NCBI): domain Eukaryota; kingdom Fungi; phylum Basidiomycota; class Agaricomycetes; order Agaricales; family Amanitaceae; genus Amanita; species Amanita exitialis. Next base: position 1,288,408 of record JAEBUR010000002.1, read on the forward strand.
TAGTTGGTGCGAAATTGAGAATGGCTTGGAATGCAGAAATTTCGTCATGGTATGCGACAGGTATGCGCTCATGACTAGGGATTCCCAGCTCATTCTGAGCCTCCTCTAGCCTCCGTTCAAACGCATCCACGCTTCCTATTGAGAAATAAAACTCGCTAGCGCCCAGAGGGGATGTAGGGTACATAGATCCAGCAGCGTTAGGGTGGAGTTTTACGCGAACCCTGTGGCCATTAACTACAACTAGTCTCTCGACGAGGCCTTTGTCCAGGAGATTTGTACGAAATTCTTGCCATGTAATTTCGCGAGAGGTAGAGGCACTCGAATTCGCGTAGGCAAGATAAGCGATCGCAGACGCTACGACCCAACCCAGCTGGTTGTTTGAGAAGCCATTATTATTTGGGGGCTGTTCTGAACCTTGGCGTTTATTGTCCTGACCTGAATTTTGCTCGGAGCTGGGCGATTGCTGGGTTTGTTTCTTATGCTGCGACTGCTGCTGATACTGCTGAAAGAAGCCCTCGAGAGCCTTGGGAATGGTGGGCTTCTGGGACTGCTGTTGGTCGGGGTTCTTGGCGTCGTTGCTGAGCTCCTTATCCTTCGGCCTGTTGTCTGAAGGGGATTGGGAGGCGTAGCGGCGTGCAGCCGTGACAAAACGCCTGCGGGAGGCAAGACCAACCGCGCGGAAAGAGCGCGAGAGCATGGTGGTCAGAGGAGAGCCGTGACGCGGCTTCCCAGCCAGTGTCCTCCCACCATGCCGCCCATGGCCTTCCAGGGCCTCGTCACCAAGGCCGGCTTCATGAACAAAACGGTCACCGTCTCAGTCTCTAGATGGGTCCTCCACAGGATCACCGGCAAGGTATCAGCCTCTTCAACCTCTTCGGCTCTCGCTTATCCCAACCCAGCGCATCGAGCGAACGAAAAAATATCTCGTCCATGACGAAAAGAACCGTATGCCATCATTACTACCTCTGCTATTCACCTATATAATCGACGCCAGATTTGCGCAAGGATGATCTCGTCATAATCCGAAATTGCCCACCCGTCTCGGCGTTGAAGCGATTCAAACTAGAGAAAATAATCAAGAGTCCTGAGCGGGACCGGGAGCTATTAAAGGCACACATTGCACAGTCGCAGCACTCGTGACATGGTTGGAGCCCGCAACATGTTCACGGTGACGGTGCCGCCGCCGCCGCCGCCTGCTGCTGCATCTCCACTATCTGTATATCTGCGTCGGCGACAAGTATTGGACCACTAGTATAGAATTACCTCCTGCTTTTTGTTCTCTTGCGTTGACTGTAGTTCTTTGAGTTGCCCTTCAACTCTTTTGCTGTCAATTCGAGCCCTTTAGCAGGTTTCTCTCCACTAGCAGGAAGACATACATCTCGCTTCTGATAAATTCCAATCGCGTATCTACGTTGGCCTTTGCATCTCCCTGATCCTGCATCACAAGGACAGGTCCTATAAGCTTATAAACAGTGTTTTCCGGAGCTAAGTGCTGGAACTCCTGCAGAGATAATCAGTCAGGCTCGCATCCGCCAAGTGTCCATGAACCTTCTTCACTAGTTCATTTTCTGAAAGCTGCACTTCCAACTTTTGACGAGCCTCGACAGCATTGGAAATATCTGTCTGAAGCCTTTGAAAATCAGCGGATGCGGCCTGGAGTTTAGCTTGCAAAGCGGACATGTCTAACTTATCTAATCAGATCGCCAGGCTATTCCGCTTGGAAGATTACAAGAAACATCAACTTGAGCACCTTGCCCACCGTAACTATGTCCACAGCTGACATCAACCGCCCTGAACCCGTCTTCCAACGCTTCTCAAGCAGGAGGTCTGTCGTCTATGGCACCAAGGGTATGGTATCATCTTCCCAGCCGCTTGCCACGGAAGCTGGCCTGGAGATCCTCAGACAAGGGGGGAATGCAGGTATGATGCAGTCAGTGTATTTTGCCGAGTTGCTTCATGAACAGTAGCCGACGCTGCCGTTGCCGTTGCGGCAGCCCTGAACGTGACTGAGCCAAGTTCCTGTGGTATTGGCGGGTACCTAAGCATTGCCTGTGATGGTTAAGCACTCTGATAATTCTACTTTCGTATCAGAGATGCGTTCTGCTTGTTCTACGATGCGAAGACAAAAGCTGTTAAAGCCCTTGAATGGGTCGGGTCGGTCTCCAGCAAATCTGAATTTAGAGTACGCCAGAAAGCGCGGATACAAGGAATGTATACCATCGACTGATATCAATTCTGTGACAGTCCCAGGTCAGCATAACGAATGTACACTACTGACGGCGTTCACATTCTCACAGGTGCAGCGGCAGCATGGGTGGACACTGTCGAAAGAATGGGAAGTGGAAATTTGACTTTTGCGGAAGTCATTGAGCCAGCGATTAGGCTGGCAGAGGACGGGTAGATCATTTTCTCTTTGTCGCTGTAGGTTCTGACGTTGCCCAGTGTGCCTGTCTCAGAAATTAACAGTTTTCAAGTATGGCATCCTCTCAAATCTTGTGATATACCTTATTCATTTCCCAACAGTGGCAACGTGCCGAGGTCTGTGCTTACTTTTGTGATACTCAGCCGTCCAACCATAGATTATAGAACACCATAAGGAATGCATCTCCGAACGGCAACGAGATGTTGTTGAATGGAAGGGCCCCTTTACCAGGAGAGATCATTAGGCTTCCGAACCTGGCCAGGACATTTAGAGAAGTGGCGTCGAATGGAAAAGTTGGGTTCTATAGGGGCAGAGTGGCGCAGGCCGTCGTAGATCTTATTCAAAGTCAAGGCGGCGTTATGGAGCTCGAAGATCTTGCGAATCATGAAACGAGCTTTGTGGAACCTATCAAGTACACATATGCGAATGAAGTCGTTGTATATGAGGTGTGGGACTTGGCTTACCGACTTTGTTATGCATATTCGGCTCATGCGCGACCAAGTGCCCGCCAAATGGGCAAGGTTAGTACTTACTCCACATATTTACTGCAACAACTACATTACTTGAAGGTATTACTGCCCTAATCGCACTCGGGATACTAGATAGCCTGCAAGAACAAAAGATAATCAAACCACTCCTTGAAATGGAACACAATTCTCCTGAATACCTACATATACTCATTGAAGCCTTGCGGTAAACCTTGCATTCCGCTTCTATAACCCTAACAAGTGATGCAAGCGATGATGGCAGACTCGCCTTTGCTGGTAAGAACATTCTTTTCCTATGTAACCGCACCTGAAGATACCCACAGATAGCCAGTGGTACGTGGCAGATCCAGATGTCGAGTTTGTTCCGGTGGAGCGTTTATTGAGCAAGGTCTGGGATTTCATATGCGTCTTGAAATTACCTGACAAATCATTAAGGACTATCTCGCATCTCGGGCCAAGTTGGTCGATCCGCGACGGTCCAACCCTCGAGTTGTACATGTAATATTCCTTCGATTCTGCATTCGACTTTTCTGAATGCAGGGCAGGGCAATCCTGTGAGCTCATCTGACACGGTTTACTTCTCCGGTAAGTTAACCTTGCGAATATTGATTGATACCAACTTATGCATAGTATAGTGGCCGACCAGTGGGGTAACGCTTGTAGTTTTATCCAAAGTAATTATGGAGGTTAGTCCATGCACTCCCGAGTTGACAATCTTGGATGTTTACTTGTAGGTGCGAATTCTCAAGGTTTCGGGACAGGAGGTCTGCTTCTTTGTTACTTCGACACTTTACCGTTGATTGATATTTTCAGCAATTCCCAAGGGCTGTGGTTTTACGCTGCAGAACCGCGGCAGTGGGTTTGTCCTGCAGGAGAATCATCCCAATGTGCTAAAAGGTGCTAAACGCCCTTACCACACCATTATACCTTCCTTGGCTACTAGAGGTGATGAACTGTTTTTGTGCTTTGGCGTTATGGGAGGATATATGCAGGTGAGCGGAATTGGAAAATGTTCTAATGTTTTATGACCATAACCGTAGCCCCAAGGCCACGTGCAGGTCCTACTCAACATATTGCGGGGCTTTACTGTCCAGGAAGCACTCGACGCGCCACGTTTTTGCATATCGGCAGCACTTCCTGATCACAGCAAATCTTTGAATGATGCACGTTTCATTAACAGCAAAATCTATTTCGAGGATATTTTCCATCCAGAGATATTAGCCAAGCTTAGAGGCAAGTCACCTCTGTTGAGACTGGCATTCTGAAATCACCTTTTGTAGAAGTGGGGCACGATGCACAGGTGGTTTCAAGTTATGATCGTTCAATGGTGGGCCGAGGACAGATCATTCAGAAGATAAAGGATGGGTCTGGCAAATTTGTATGGGCCGCGGGATCTGACCCTCGGGCAGATGGACATGCTTCACCCCAAATTTAACAGTTCATTCTTACATACGTCGTTGTCTCTCGGATCCAACTATCCACAACTGTCAGACGTTTGAATGAGATAATGGATGAGAACACGCACTTGCTTGCCGCCATTTGTATTCTCGAAGATCTTTCGTTTTGTCAGGTCCACTGATTTTACCCCAGCCTGCAAGTGGCACGACAATGGCGGTAGCATTATCATCTCCTCCCAAGTCCTGGGAAAACGACATTATTTGTCCAGCTGCCACTTTAGGGTCCTTCGTTCCCCGCGTCAAATCCACAACTTCGTCGTCGGAAAGCATGGAAGAAATTCCATCAGATACCAAGACCAAAGATGCCCATTCGGGACCTACGCAAAGTCTTAGCACGGATCAAATAACCGACTGAGATGGATAACACCATTGAGCAATTTGGTTCGTACTTCAGGCTCAGGCGTTACACCGAACCGCTTCCAGCGTAGATCACCAAGGCTAATGGATGACTCTTAGAGTGGAGCATCGTATGCGTCATCAGGGGAACTGACCATCTTGTATTGACCAGAGCTCCCATCCACCTTGGGTGATGTTCAACTCTAACGCAACCAACGAACCGTGGGCGATCGCACTTACCGGCTCTCACCAAATGAATCTGTGATTAGGGAGGAACCCATCATTCTGCGTAAACGTATTGATTCGACACGAGCATCTGCGTGGTGGTTTTCGGTCATGGGGTAAGCATGACCTCCATTAGTTGAACACAGAAGAACTCGAGTGTCCCTAAGTTTCAATGACATGCAGTGATCAGGTCAAGGGAAGAGTTTACGTACCCACAGTGGGCAACCGTCAGCGCCAGACTTTCAGCGGCGAAAAATGGCGTTGCAGGGGCATCCAGACTATGAAGTATAACTACAGATGCTGTTGCACCGCAAGTCTGTGCCATCTCATCAGAGGACAAGTGCCTGTCAATCTGAACAAGAGACGAACTTATGAAAGAAATGGAAATATGGTAGATTACCCCACCTCAAAAAAGGTCTGAGTAGCACGAGCCTCGAGATTCAAGCACGGCGTATCTGCAATTCCATGTATCCATGGCATTAACGCCCCTCCCTTGAATCTCTTGAAGTAACCGCCAATCTCTTTAATCCAAGTATAAAGTTCAGGAATCGAAGCCTTTTCCACCGATTCAAATAATCCATGTAATTCTTGCCTGAGATACTGGGAAACACCGGATCCCCCGTGCCTGTAAGGAAGTTATCATTTAGGGCTCGATAGACAGAGATAGGGCCAACCCGTCGTAAATGCCAATTAGAACAGCTTGACGCGAGAATGGGGCCCCAACAGCGTCTGGATCCCAGTCAATGCCATGTGCTTTTTTAACGCTGAGCCGAAGCTCTTCTGGGTTCAGAGAGAGCGTTGCATATGCGTAGAAATCTTCCTGGTGACTGGTTGTCAGTCAGTATGTGAATAACAGAACTGTCGTTAATTCCTTACCTTCTGTTTCCACGAGAGTTGGCCACGCCAATGACTTTTGAGGACCCGAGAGGGACTCGTATGGTGCCATCTTCGAAGGAATATTTGTTTGTTACACGCCTGTAAAACGACAAATACGCACTTCCTACAGTCTGAACGCGTATATAGTCATGGTATCGTGCAATTCTGGATATCGAAGGTTGCTGGGCGAGTTTGAGAGAGGGTATCTTGAAAGAACGAGGAACCCGAAAAGCCATTCAAAGGCCTGAGATGGACGCTGTGTTTTTCATGTCCGTGTGATGAGCGTCACTCTGGCTGTCCTCCATGCTCTCAGGCTAGCATGGGTACTAAATCATCCGTTCCCAAGATCACTGCGCAAGACCGGGCTATCCTAGAGTTTGTCCGCCGTTGTCGACCCGGTCGTGTGTCTCTGACCAGATCTTGAAAGCCTCAAGTTACAGCGCGACAAACTCAAGCTGTATCAGAAGAAGGTCTGCAATTTCCTCCCTCGTACTTCTCCTACACTTCATTCCATTTCACCTACAACACAGATACAAGGCGTGCTCGAACGGGAACATGCTATCGCTAAAGCTCATCTAGAGTCTGGTCAGAAGGACAGGGCAGTCATAGCACTACGAAGGCGCAAGTACCAACAGAATTTACTGCTTAAGACAGATGCACAACTAGAGAACCTGGAGCAACTCGTTTGTTGCTTTGTTTTAGGCATTCAATTCCTCATGATATCTATCAGGTTTCAACAATCGAATTTTCCTTGGTAGAATTATCAGTCCTTCATGGCTTAAAGCAAGGAAATGACGTGCTCAAAGAGATTCATGATGAATTAAGCCTTGAGAACGTGGAGAAACTTCTGCTGGAAACCCACGAGGCTCAGCAATATCAAAGAGTCAGTACACCTGTTCGGATTCAATGGATCTCTGATTTGGGCTTAGGAAGTATCTGAAATGCTGTCCAATACATTGACTCTCGACGAAGAGGATGCTGTCCAGGAAGAGCTCCAGGTACTGCAAGCAGAAGTTGTGAGTTATTGGTCGTCTCCAGGCGTCTCTACTGATCCATGCACAGCTCCGGGAAACTCGGGAAGACATACGTTTACCGAGCGTACCGACAACGCAACCCGTCTCGCTAGTGGGAGCAGGTTTGATGGTTATCCATAACATCTTTCAGCACTGACATCGCGATAGAGGTGCAACCACTCCAGAGCACTCAAAACAGAGTGCCAGTACTCGAGGGTTAAATTGCACATACTCATACACTAGTATTACCCTAATATAACAGTAATTTACCATCCTTCAAAGTCACCAAAACCCAGCTTTCGCTTCTTGGTTTCATCCGGCACGCTTGTGGCTACCTGTTCCGGCAGTTTTTTGAGAGATAAATACTTGCCAACTCCGCTACCAGTGTCCGAACTGAAAATCGTTTCATTTGAGCCAAGCTTTTCCCCAAACCAGTTCATGTCGTCTCGTTTCTCATCAATAACATTATCAGATCGTTCAGCCTCGGACCTCTTGGCAATTTTCTTAGCACGACGATTTTTGTACTCTTCAAAGGGATCTTGATAACTAAAATACCACGGTCTACTTAGTATATGTTGGCGGGTTTGAAATATGACGTACATAACGACCTCCTGAATGCGAACAGACTTTGCAGGGCGTTCTGTTCCATCCTTTAATGGTAATTTCTCAAGGATATCGAGCACATCTTCCCCTCCGACTAGCTTGCCAAATACCGTATGTTTCTTGTCAAGGTGAGGTGTGGCTCGAAATGTGATATAAAATTGAGATCTAATGCCAAGTCACCATTGGCGTTGCACTGTTGTAACTCTTGCAACGTTGCTCACCCATTTGTTCCTGGCCCTTTGTTTGCCATTGCCACAACGCCTCTGGTATCATGTTTTGCTGCACCTCTAAGATCGTGTTCGTCTCTAAAAGGAGTTCCCCAGTATGACTCGCCACCAGCGCCAGTCCCTGTCGGATCACCCGTTTGCATCTGCCAGATGTTATGATTAACCGAAGTTCCTGAGTTAACTGGTCGGAATTACCATAAATCCAGGGACGAGGCGATGGAACAGACAATTGTTGTACTTGCCAGCCCGTGCCAGCATCAGAAAATTATAGCATGTTTTTGGAGCCTAGAACAATAATGGACAGTTGACAGCACACTGCAGTAAGAGACGCACCTTCTCGCAGAAAAGTTCCAAGTTAAGACTCCCATTACCAAGCGTTGTCACGACTCGAACATAGGCTCGACGCTTCCCTATGTCCTTCTCCTTGCCTTTGCCCTTGGGAGGGTTGGTAAAATCTTCAAACATGAGTTCCTCCTGTTCAAACGTCGGCGTCTAGATAAGTTGAAATAGCAGGGACCTGCCTCATCCCATAGCAGCTTTGAGGTGGCCGTGTGCGGATCTATCGATGTAGAAGTCAATGACGCTCCGGGCAAACCTGTAGAATACGGTGATATGTTCCCTAAATAGATAGATTAGCTATAGTCGTTGACTTTGCACCAACATACATGGGACGGATGCTTTGGTTTTCACAGCTGCCGCCGGGGCTGGCTTAGCAGAAACTACATTCTTCTTCTCCAGTGACGTTGCAGAAGTTGTGGATGTGCTTATCGCTGGACTAGGAGCAGAGGCTGATGGTAGTCCGTGAGGGTTTTGGAGCGTGATGACATCGGTCCTGGACATAATAAACTTCCTTGTCTGAATAACACGGGTAGAAACAAACTTTTTTATAGGAATATCAGTCAGTAAATCTCTTCCCCCTTTGACGCTCTCAGCTAAGTATACGTTCCCTGTGGTTGCCACAGCCACAACGTGTGAATGCTCTGAGAATGGTTTGAATGATATTGGGTCGTGAATCTCTCCAGAGGCTTCCTTTCGTGAATAATGCAAGGTGATGAGATCTGTCGGTGCGAGAGGTGCCTTTGTAATTGGATGGGTATTATTGTGCTGCCTATTGCCAAATTAAGCGACAAAACCCCCCATGAATACCTACGTACTTCAGCCATGGTATTATATTGACAAGGTCAAACACGGTGCCTGTGCTGTCTGCATTACGTGCACACACCGGATGTGTGAACGGCTGAAACGAAAGAGCACAACAGTCATATGGCGTTTTGGCCGCGGGTGGGCGTTCTTGAACCTTCCTATGATAGATGGGGTCAGCTCAGCGGATGTCCGACTAAGTCTTTTCTTACGCCTTGTATCCTGTTGAGGAAGAGTGAGATCCATGCAGTCCTGCGTGTTCAGAGTGTGTGATATATAATTTGTTGGAGTTTCCGTGGCCCATAGTTCGCAACCGGAAAACCGGAATGTGACGGCGTCACGGCAAAGCTTGTGTCCATGCTTGTTCTCCACGCCCATAAGAAATAGTGTCAAATAAGCGCTTATTTGACGAAGTCTATACGTATGGTCGCGCAAAATCACCACTGATGCTCCTGAATGCCACTCGAACAAGACGCTTTACATTGTTCAATGTCTGCCTACACGTACGACCATCCAGCTCCAGCTTTCCACTCAAGTATGACATACCCTACTCCCCCATCGTGGAGACAGTCAGGAAACGCATCGCCATAACTCATGGCCTCAAGTCGGGTGTCCTATCGGATCCCCATGTTGACATCTACAACAGTACTCTCATGCGCATCCGCCAGGCAATCAAGGATAAGAACGCGGCTGCCATTATTGATTACTGGCAGCATTTGAAAAGAAACAATCTTCTGCATTTTCTTGGAGCCTCACAGATTGAGAAAATATCGGAACTGCTAGCAACAAACTTCATGCCTGATCGCTGGCTCGCGAATTGGGATACAGCCACACAGGACATCATCCATGATATTGCTTTTCGAGCCGCCTCTTTTTGTTGCACAGATGCACTTGCTATGCTCATGCTTCTCTTCATCAAGCACAAGGAACCAGAGACTGTTATTCATCTTTATGAAAAGTTCATTGCATCCCTTGGCGCGGATTCATACGAGGAAACGGGGACGAAGAAGCTTGACGTTTCAATGGCGGACCTGCATCCAAGCAACTCTCCCCCCTTCCATCCAGGGCGCATCTCAGTGTTACTTGCAGTAACGACAGCGCATGCGATGAATGACTCATTTCAGGAGGCATTGAACACATGGATCACCACGAGCACTCGCTTGTTTTCATTCCCCACTGCAAGCTTCCTGACGAAGCTTGGACATGATCCCGCACTTAAGCAGAAAGTACAAGCTTGGATTCCGCGACTCGATATTGCGGTCCAGGTTTCACGCCCATCTATGCTTTCACGACGAATAGTTAAGCTTGCAGAAAAACAATTATCTAGCGGAATCGAGCAGCTCTATGGGGCTATGGTTGACGGCCTTCGTGGGCCAGATGCATTCATTGCTGTGCATCCAACAGATTCAACGCCAACGAAAAAAATCATGGTGAACACTGTTATATGGGGTTCATTCTTGTCGGGATTTATGAAGTGCCGACGACGGGATTTAGCCTCGAAGTTATGGGACGATATGACAGGCTTTGGAATACAGCCTGATGTGGCATTGTGGACAGTGCTGATAGACGCATATGACAGCATGCAAGTTGTAGATGACGCACTGGCCAGCTGGAATATGATGCGGACTGAAAATATTAAGCCAAATGCATTAGCATATCGAGCTGTGATATCTGCTCTCTTCAACGGCCGTAAGCCAGACGTGGCAATGCGAATATTCCGCGAATACCAGCGTGAAGCTCAGGACATTAAATCACAAGATCCCGACCATCAACTCTCCGTGTACAATACAATTTTGAATGGCTTACTACGGGCACATCGAGTTCAGGAAGCAAAGGACTTGCTGCGAAGCATGCCGAAAACAGGGGTTACGCCCGACATTGTGTCATACAATACATTTCTGGCTTACTACGGCCGCCGCGGGCATTTTAGAGAGTTGGCAGACGTGGTAAACGACATGGCAGATACAAATCTTGCTGGAGATGTTTTCAGCTTTTCCACGATTTTGTCCGCATTGTTGAAAGCGGGGCGGACGGATGCACCAGACATCATTTTCAAGCTGATGCAAAAGCAGGGAATTGAGCCGAACGTGGCCACATACAGTGCAATTATTGATCACCAGATACGTGGCGACAGCGAAGAGAATGTACGGGCGGCATTGCTCATGCTTCAAAGGATGGAGCTCGATCGCCGAATCCATCCCAACGAAGTGACTTACACGTCCATTATTGCAGGACTGCACCGAAATCAGCAGCTTTCCATGGAGAAAGTTCAGGAGTTGGTAATGGAGGTTGTGCAGAGGATGAGAGAACGAAACATCCAACTCGGACTGCCAGCATATCATATATTGCTCAAGGCGTGCCTGACCAACTCGCAACCAGAAGGTCTGCAGAATGCGATGAGGTATTATAATGAGATGAGAAGTAAGAGAATTTCAATGGTTCCCACGACGTGGTACATCCTCTTGGCGGGGCTACTGCACAGGGAAGAATGGAAAGTCGCAGACGAGGTGGTGAAAGACATGCTCAAGTCTGGCATGCAGCCTGCTGGGTCTGTCTTGGAGTTAGTTAGCAGAATTAGAAAACGCTCAGTCTAAAGGATATTGATGTAGCACACCATCTATGCACGTTGGCCGAAGAAGAACTGTCTGCTCAGGCCAAGCCTCAAGTAGCGCGCGTATGCTGCAGAGCAGAATCAGCGATGCGGACGTGGCTGCATCATGGAGACAATTACCCCAATGACTCCACCGTCTGCCCAACCACTTCCCAACATATGGCATAAGGACGACCGCGAAAAGCTGCTGTAACTGGATAAGGCTCTCTTCCCATTCCTGCTGTGCCAGCCTATATTGCTCATCGTCGTCGAACGAGCCGTCGGAGAGGCTATCTAGTGAGTCGATGGATCGTGCCATCAGCAATACCTCGTGTGAGCCGTGGAGTATACAAGTCGGGGTCAGACAGGCAAACACCGTAAAACGGTCTTCTCTGCTAATGCATCATGTCCAACGTCGCCTCCCCTCCCAGGCTCGTTGGCCAGCCATTACTTTATGCCATCTCAATATTCGCCAGTCTTGGCGTCTTTCTGGTCCGCCTTCTCCATGTCCTCCTCTGCCTCTCTGACGTATCATAGTTCGGCTACGATCAAGGGTATGCCCAGCTCCCATTATCTTGCCTAGCCTTACACGATGCAAAGTGTCATGAGCGGTATCATTACCGGACCGTATTTCCGCAAATTCTTCAATTACCCGACAGCTCTTGAACTCGGGTCAATGGTAGCAGTGCTGGAAGTTGGCGCATTCAGTATGTACAACCCCCCCATTGTCTCCGATACTTATGGAATGCCCACAGTTACGTCCGTTGCTGCTGGAACAGTCGGTGATTCGATCGGACGGAAGGGCACCCTCTTCATTGGCGCCCTTGTTTTCACGCTTGGGGGTGTTATCCAGACGTTTACCATTGGCTTTTGGAGTATGGTCGTCGGTCGGGTAGTGAGCGGATTTGGTGTTGGGTTGCTATCGTATGTCAATTTTGTCTTTTTTCTTTATATCGCCTCGTCAATGCTTGCAGGACTATCGTCCCCATTTACCAAAGCGAAATTTCCCCACCAAGCCATGTGTGTTTCCTCCAGTCGCGTTTCGCATGACCTTACGTCCTTTGACAGCGCGGTGCACTAGCGTGCATTGAATTCACTGGCAACATAGTAGGATACTCCTCTTCAGTGGTACTGACACTTTCAACTATATGGAAATATCTCCGTCACTAATTATAATGGAATAGTGGACGGGGTACTTTTGCTCATTCATTGAATCAGACTATTCGTGGCGCGTTCCATTGTTCTTCCAATGTGTTATTGGTTCTATCCTTGCCGCCGGCTCTCTGCTCATGCCAGAAAGTCCACGGTTCGTGCTGCCGCCCATTTCTATTACGAAAGCTGAGTATTAGGTGGCTGATCGATACTGATCGCAATGTTGAGGGCATGCAAGTCATCGCTGATCTGCATGGTGGAGACCCCGATAACCCAACTGCTGTTGCCGAATATGAAGAAATCAAAGACAAGGTGCTAGAAGAGGCGAGCTGTGTTTGTGTGCTGTTTAGATGACTTGAATAATTTGCATCCAGCGCGACAGTGGTGAAGGTCGATCATATCAGACTATGTGGAAGAAATATAAGCGACGTGTCCTCTTGGCCATGTCTTCTCAAGCCTTTGCTCAACTGGCAAGTTGTTTTTTTTGGAGTGTTGGATTACTTCTGACCTTCTCGACAACAATAGAATGGAATAAACGGTCAGTCTCATCCCCGTTTTCAAGATTGATAAATTCATTTCTTTTCCAGTGATTTCATACTATGCACGTAAGTCCTCATCTTTTCATCCTCGGTCACCCAAAAATTAATTAATGTTAATAGCTCGTGTATTTGAAGGTGTGTCTTGAACCACAATCGTTGGTTTCTACTGATTCCGTAGAGGCTGGCTGGATTGGTCGCCAAGCCATTCTTATGACGGGCATCAACTCAGTTATCTATGTTCTGAGTACTGTACCAACGTTTGTCCTCTTCCATCATTTAATTCTTCTCTTACGGTGTAGCAGATGGTACCTTGTAGATCGATGGGGAAGGCGTACAATTTTGCTTTCAGGTGCTGTCATCGTGCGTAAATCTTCAATGTCTCCTAAATCATGCCGCTGAAATAGCACAAGATGGCTATGGCTTTAGTTGCAACTGGTTGGTGGATGTACATAGATGTTCCACAGACGCCGAATGCGGTCGTGATTTGCGTCATTATATACAATGCTGCGTTTGGATACAGGTTTGGCAACCACTTTGATGCTCAAGTGAATTCTAAATTTTCAATAGTTGGGGTCCTATTCCGTGGTTATATCCACCGGAGGTAATAGCACGTGGACATTCGTGTTTCCATGCTAAGCGTTTCATACTAGATTATGCCGCTTGTGTTCCGCGCTAAAGGAGTTTCATTATCAACGGCGACCAATTGGTGTTTCAATTTCATTGTAGGCGAAGTGACACCCTACCTACAGGAAATTATTGAATGGAGGCTATATCCCATGCATGGTTTCTTCTGTGTCTGTAGCTTTATTCTTGGTGAGCGCTCTCTTGTCCTTTATAAAACTTAGTTCATGTAGTCCATTCAATAGTCTATTTCTGTAAGTCAACGAGAAAGTCTTTACGACAATGGCTGAAAATTTTCAAGTGTATCCAGAAACCAAAGGCGTATCGTTAGAAGAGATGGATGCAGTGTTTGGTGAAGGTAAAAGATCGACCATTTTAATCTGTTTAATGCTGACGCGGGCGGTTGCAGAGGAGTTCGAAGAGAGAATGGAAGAGGAGGAGTCAGAACGTGGATCTTTGACTTCAAATATACTTCCGACGTCTCGACCGAGACCATCTGATACTGAGAGCAGTTGGTTCGGTCGCCTGTTTAACCTTGGCAGGAAGCACACAGGCTATGAAGCCATCGAGCAATAGGGAGTAAACCAGGTGATACCACCTCGTATACCGTACGCGTAATGTTCGACCTTAAGCACTCTATTAAACCTCAGGTACAGTAGTACGTGTAATGAGATGTACAAGTCCCTCGTAAATCCCACGTGGAACTTGGCATGAGATTTCCTTTTTTTCCCTCAACTTTCAAGCGCAAATCTATCAGTCAATGCAAGAACGTTCAAGCGTCGAGTAAATGCACCTATCGATTAGTTCACACGTCGCCAGAAGCTAGCGTTATTTCGCATTCACCTCTGGTGAACCCGGGTCCAGCAAATTTCGAAAATTTGGGACTACACCCACCTATTGTGGCCGCACTACGTCGCGCATTTCCTAATGTCTGCCGTCCAACAGATGCTCAAACCAATTTCATACCGGCCATTCTAGATGGCAAGGACGTATTGCTCAGAGACCTGACAGGTTCAGGAAAGTGAGTCGGGGCTTCCACTGCATGCCTCCTCGCAGCTCAAGATTACTCAAGATCATTTGGGCTTATGATAGCTCTGCTAAATAAACCAAGATTGAGGACCAAAATTCTGAAGGCTGGGAAACCCGAAGAACTCCATCATACAACTTCTCTTGTCATTGTACCTCACAGAGACCTTGCTTATCAGTACTTGCATTGGATCCAGCGCATTGTCGCTTGCGCTGATATTGAATCTCCTCAACCTAATTCTGTGGCTCAAGTGCTTGTCCGTGATGGTGGGACGCATATGACGACGGGTATAAATAATCTACACGAGGCCCCACCGCATATTCTTGTTGGAACCCCTCAGGCCGTAATGGATGTGTGGCGTAAGGACTCGCAGGCACTTCAGTTATCACGACTATCGACAATTGTAGTGGATGAAGTCGACTATCTCGTGGAGACGTTGCCCAAGAAGGATCCAGCAAAGTCGTTCCGTCCTGCTATAGTGGAAGCAACCAAGCGGCTGCTGATACACCCTGGATTGACGCGCGAGTTGTTGGATATCGTTTATGCGAAGCGGAAAAGGCTTGACGAAGAGCGAAAAGACGAGCCTGGTTTGATGCAACAGAAGAGACGAGTTGGCCTGGAAGGCCACACTCCATTGCCTCAGCTGGTCTTATGCAGTGCAACACTCAGAGGTCACCTCAGGACCTATCTCTTCGAAGAGAGTGGATGGCTAAACAAGGATAATCTACTGGTGTACAAAGGAGCATCCAGCTCACCGTCACCTCAGGGAGGGTGCGACGTGGCCAAGAACACGAAAATAAATGTCATAGGAGGAACTGGGGTCTCACATTCCGTTATCATCGTTTCTAACGAGAAAATAACCAACATAGAAGGTGCCCTTGCGTATCAGCCTAGAACATCGGATATTAGTGGAGACAATCCTGTGACACCCGAGGTGATATTCGGGTCTGGTACAGAGCCTGAGGTGCTAAATTTAGACGAAAAATTGGTGGAAAGTAAGTCTGATTCGCAATATATCGATTCTTTCATTGACAGATCGGCATTTAGAATATGCCAAGACGCCCTCACCATTCAATCCAAATACATTGGAAGCTATCGCGCTTGATGTGCCGTCAATCGCATTGCTCGTCCTACCGGCATCCGCTCCAGTTGTTCGAGCAGTCTACGAGCTGGGGGAAATGGGAGTGAACGCTCACAGCCTCGACCTGCTCAAGGACGAGAAAGGGAAAAAGCATTTGTTGCATAGTGCGTCTGCGATTCAAGAAAATCCTACGCTGTTCGTATGCACACTAGCGACGACACGAGGCATTGATTTGCCAGAACTCTCGCATGTGTTTATCCTGGGAATACCGGAGGGACCGAAAGTGAGTGCACGGGCGGTTGATGCGTATTTACACATTGCGGGACGGGTGGGACGGTTTGGGGGAGGGGGCAGGGTGATCAGCGTTGTTGAGGGAACGGGGGAGAACGGCGAGGACGGAGTTGAAGATAAATGGGGAGCGGATGACGCAAGGAAGATGGACCGGATATTGAAAACGATTGGGGTGAGGCCGGTGCGGTTTGAGCAGTTTGATTGAAGATGTCAGCACCGGGATGGACGGAGGGAAAGCGAGACAAAAGGTGTTCGGTAAGGAGTGTCGTAAGGAACGCGGAGAAATAGGCGACGAATCCCGAGAGGTTACGCGAGGAGAGGTAGAGATGACAGATGGCGTGGCAAGAAGTTTGAATTTTTTTCGTGATTCGTTGTTGCAGTGCCATTCTCCATCCTCGGTCAGCGCCTCCGCTATGTGCTGATCTGGTATCCCCGGCTCTTATATAGTCGCTCTTTCTTCCCCGCCTCCCGCTCCCCTCTGCGTTGCATCCCTCATGCGTCTGTCGCTCCTTCTTCCCCTTCTCCTCCCACTCGCCGTCGCTCAGTCCCCCGCTAATCATACTTCTCTGGTTCCCACTATAACTACCCCTCCAGACTCTCCTTCCCTTTCTACCGGCCTTGTAACCGTAACTCTCGCAACTCACTCGGGCAACCATTCCACTCAGTTTGTTACCGTCATCTCTGGTGTTATTAATGTATCCATTACCTCCTCCTCCGTCTCCTCTGTATCATCTACTGCATCTGCCTCGCCCACGCCCACGCCCACGTCCACGCCTGTTGTCTTGGTATGTGCTGTCCCTCCGACCTTCCCAACGCTACTCATTATTTTATAGGCCACCAGGATCGATCCTGCATTCGCCGTCCTAGGTACCCTTCTCATCCTGACCGGTCTGCCATCCGCTTTCTGGGGTCACAAGAACCGATGGTTTGACACATATTTATTGCTCAATGTCATATCTAACCGGCCCTACCACAGGACTTCTTTCTTTCTCACAGGATTCTATACATTCGCATTGTGCTGCGCTGTCCTCATCATCCAGTTTGGTGTCATCCCTGCCATCAATCCCCCAAGCAAGACATTGCGTGGGATGTTCGTCCTTGCATCATCCATTGCTGGAATCGCTGGTGGAGCGATCGCAATCTTCTTTTGGAAGGGTGCAAGGTACGGCATCGGTGCGTGGGGAGGTTTCGCCCTGGCACTTTGGGTTCAGTCTTTTCACGATGGTGGCGTGATCAAGCCCATTGGGTTCAGGTGGATTCTATTTATAGGTTCGTCCTCGTGCCTCACCATGCAGCCTGCTTACAGGCTGCCTTCGTAGGTTGTGCGGTTGTGGGTTTCACCCTGTGTACGATATCAAAGGTAATCGGAATGCAGATTAAGCATTTATGAGGGCCAGATCACTAATGACGTGTAGATTCATTACCACGTGCTGCTGTTTTCGACCGCATTTATGGGTTCGACTGCATTCATGTTGGGAGTAGATTGCTTCACTACGGCTGGTCTAAAAGAGGTAAAGTCTACTCTTAATATAATCAGCTAGTTTGCCATGTGCTCACGATCAATCATTTGTCTAGTTCTATATGTGGAATCTAGGCTTTCGCTCCCTATTTCCCAAGTTTATTAATCATGGCATTGAGTTCCCCGTGTCACAGGCCATGGAAATAGAATTAGGTCTGATTGCCGCCATGGCGCTTATGGGCATTGCACTCCAATTCCGCATTTTGACAGCTCTACAGAAAAAACTGCTTGAAATCGCGCAGGAGCACAAGATTCTTGGGATGGATGCAGATGCAGAAGCGGCGGCAACTGAACGTTTCTCTCGTCTTGAGAACGAACGTGATGAATGGGAGAAAGAACATCCGACACTCGTTCAGTTTGGTCGTCAGGATAGTACTACCACGAGCACGCCGTTGTTGAAAGAGCGGGATATCACGTCCTCTCCTACGCCGGCAGAACGCCGCTCATCAACACATACACTGGTGGATGGGCGGCCACGTTATCATTCCGGTGTTTCCGATCTGAAGATATCAGCAGTTGCGGAAGATGGCCCAGGCAGAAGTTCGTCGCGTCAGATTCTAGGGGTCTTGCCTACACTCGACCTCGGGGTGGGCATTGAAGAAAATGTTCCAGAAACCTTTATCACCAAGGACGAGTTGACGGTGAAGAAAATGGCGACCCCGGCAGAATTGGAAGACTTACGACGTAAAGAGGAAATCATGGCTGAAATACAGACACTTCGTCGGTCCATTGAAGCACTAAAATCCGAGACACCTGCGCCTTCATCCTCGTCTGAATCACGCCGACCTTCATTGACTTCGCGAAGAACTTTGAGTATCGATGCAACAACGGCCCTCCAAACGGCGCCAACTCATCTGCGCCCCCCACGAGCCGTCGATCCTCGCTCTCGTATATATTCCATGGAGTTATCTCTTGGTCGTGCTCGATCATTAGGGAATAACTTTTCGAGGCCCACTAGCGTACCTCTACAGGACGAGGATTGGGAAGCATACATACAAGAACGTAAGCTTTTACAACCTCCAGCTGGTATTACCCCACCCATTGCAACAACTCCCATTAACCCTGCTCCCCGGATATCGATCCCTCCAGCCGTTAAGGAAGCGCTGACACAACGGAAACGAAGAGAGAGTGCACTTGGCGTAATCGAACGGAGAGCGAGTTCTTCTGAGGATGCACCACTTTCTCAAATGGTCCAGCATAAGAAGTCACATTCTGGTAGCAACGTGCCTGTAACAGTGTTGCCCCCCAAGAAGTCACCTGTCGCTTCATCGTCTCCCCAACGTCCAGCCGCGACGCGCACACTTACTTTTGAGGAACTAAACGAGCGGCATCGCGAGAGGATGCGGGATTTACAAGGCCCATTGACTCGGGCAGTGGAAGAGCACGCAGCGGTATCGGCGGCCAAGCAACGGTGGGAAAGGGCTAAGGCGATTGAGAAACAAGCTGTGGGACGCCGCCAGGCGGAGAAGGTTGCACAACTGGAGAAAAACAAGCGAATGGATAGTGAGGTAGATAAGAAGAAAAACTCCTTGTCACCCAAAGACCAACGGCGACGGCATTCACGCTCTCTCAGTGCAGACAAACTCGGCGGAGGCTCGCATTCACGCCGACTGTCTGTGATGAAAGTAGAAGATTGGCAACGATACCAACAAGAAACAGATGTGGAACTTGGAGAACCATCCAAAGCGGACGGCATACCATTCCCTGAAGGACACGAGAGACACAAGAGCTGAACAGACTATTGACGATATTCTCCATGTTCTCCATATTTTTTGAACAATTGGCATTCATGGATAGCGAGTACCTACTGTAGCACACTGGACTGACTAGGATAGCCACACATGTACTACTCATCTGTCAACATGACGGCCATGCCGTTATGGACCCTGAAAGAAGAGGGACCGTGCGACTGGAGGACCCCGGGAGCAGGAAGGGTGTGTTGGGGGCCTGTGGGATTAAAAAGAGACAAGACTCTCACGAATCGCCCGTTCGTTTTTTCCCACTTACCACTCGTGAGACCTCTGCTCTCACGCCTTCCAATGTCCATCGCCCAGGATCCCTTCTTCCTTAACCATCATATTCAGATGGCTACTGTAACCTCAGAAGCCCACAAGCAGCTCACTCCTCCACATACCTCTCGCTCTGCAACTCCCTCACAGTCCACTGTTAATTTACTAGTAAACTTCATCCATATCTGCCTTCAGCCTTGACAATTCAATGTCGGCAATCCTCTAGGTCAATAATCGCTCATCCCCTCAACCCGTGCCCTCAAGTGACAACGGCCGCTCTTCTCCGCCCACCACTCCTTCCCTGCCATCCCCTCATAATCCCGTTGCTGATCCACATGCATCTATACAGTCCATTCTAGCGGCGTCCAAGAAAGATTCAGCGCAGAATGGCCAAATTCCACCGTGGAATCCCTCTCCGCACGATGATCGTTCTTCGTCTTTGACTCAGGTCAGTCTGCTTCTCGTTTTGACGCGTCAATTCACCCAATGTCGCGTTCATGTTGCATCAGTCGTCCAGTAAGCGTAAGCTTGAAGAAGCCGAAACAGATGATCCTCATAGCAAGATTCGACGCATTGTCCGCGACCACGTTTCGCATGATCCTGCTCGTGTTATGCCCATGACGACTGTGGTTTGCCTTCACGCCGCCGTCGCGCAAAAGTCTTATGGAAGTGAAAAACGATTTCTCTGTCCCCCTCCTGTTGTCCACATTGAAGGTCCTGTTTGGCACCTGCGTTCTCAGCAGCTTTCAATGGCCGTTGTGTCTGAGAATGGGGAGCGCTCTTTTGAGCAAAAGGCTCCCCTTGATAACAATATGACCGCGAGCTTTAAATTCCTGCATGTCACTGGCACAGCTAAAGCCAAGAGCTTCCAGTTATCGCTTGATATTGCAGAACCAGCTCCACCAAATATGAATAATGAGGGTAGCGAAACACCAGCTGGGCGCATATGGGCATCTTTCGATTCTGCACCCGTCACTATCATATCAAAACCGTCCAAAAAAACTGCCAAGACTCGTAATATCTCTTCTTGTATACTAGCTGGTGGCCCCGTGTCACTTTTCAACAGGATAAATTCACAAACCGTACGCACCAAGTACATGGCCATTGACCATGCCCAATTATGTGCGAGCAATGTTGCATGGTCAGCTTTCAATGTGAATGTTATACGTCGACCAATAGACACTCCCCCCATCGGTAGGTACCTTCAATGGCAAATAATAGATTCTACTCAACCTTTATGTCTGTAGCCGGTCCACAACCCGTGACCTATGGTTGTGAGATTGTATTGTCTGACACTTTGTCAGGCATATCTACCGGACCGCTTGTCATTCGCAAAGTCGACAAGGGAAAGGTTTCTGCGGATGACGGAGGGCCTGTTAGTCAAATGCAAAAGATTGCGCTGCAGCGAGTGAATCCTGATGGCACAAGGCATTATTTGTCTGCCGCCGGACCTATGCCAGGTACACCTGGTGTAGTTGCACCTCCCGCGCCTGGCATGTCATCGCAGGCTGGTACACACCCCCTAATTTTCCAAACGCCTCGTGTCCGTGACGAAATGAAGGACGGCGTCCGCGTTATAACTGACGAGGTAGACGATTATCTGTGCTGGACCATCGTCGGCATATGTGCGTGTTCGTCGTAGATTTGGAGATTACCAACTAATCATTTATCCCAGCAAAATTCCAATACACATTTTTCGATGCCTTTGGTCGCAATAATACGATACCTGCAATGCCAATAACACCGTTTCCAACCCTTTTCACAGCACCAGTTTACAGACCAGCAAACAATACCATAGAATTGACGGTATCTAATTTCTTTTATGAGCATCCTACAACACACCTGCAGACACCACTTGATGTTTACCTCGGCAACCTTGGTCCACTTCGTCATCGAGTGTATCAAGCTACTCCACCAGGGCCTCTGACCAACATAGCACCGTTTGCTCCTTCCTTGTCCGGCCCTGCCATTGACGGTGCACCACCTGATCCATCGTCGGCTTCTATCTCGCCGACAACTGGGCCCCCTCGCTATGTACCAACTGGACCACTACACACTATCGTCATCGTTGAGATGCCGCCCCTAATGGAAGTGATCAAAGCCCTTGAAGAAGATGCGCTACCACCCCCTAGCGAGGCATCGGGAAGTGGTAGTCGGCCCGCTACAGAAGGTTCCGAGCCTAGGCCCAGTGGCCCACCGCATCCACCACCATCAATTGCTGGTCGAAGTCTTCCACTTTTGTTTATCCGTTCCTCGGATGGTGTGGGCTATCATTCAGGAAGAACAATCACGTGTGAAAGTGTCTTCCAGTCCATTGATCTTGGAAGCATGGCGGCCCATCCGTCCACTGGCCCAGGAACACTGGACACCAACTGGCTTGCTGCGGCGCAGGCTGCAGCTGTAGCATCAGAAGGGTCCATATGGACCTTACGAGTAATGTGAAAATGGCGTGCTTATCCCTTTATTTATTGGTGGGTTTGGCGTATGTAAATATATTTGTCGTTTTGCTTTGCAATTAATCTTGTGTACGATTACTTGAATGGCAGTGTGACTATCAACAAGTGCGCAATTGAAATCAATGATCGTCCCGACGCTGGATTACTTCGTAAACCTCTTCCCTGCCCAACTCCGAGATACCCACAATCTGCATCATTAATTTGGTCCATTCTTCGGACATGTCTCCCACGACAGCCATTCTTATGGCAAGCCAGTTTTCTCTTTCGAGGCTCACAAGTCTTCCTGCTTGTAGCAGCCGCAGCCACGGCATCTCCACTCGATAACGTCCACCGTTCAACCGTCCTGCTAAAGCAACGTTGCAGGTCTCGACCCATAGTTCACACTCGGCCGTAATGACTTTGCCTTGTTGTATGTTCAACTGTCCACGGTACAGAATCTGACGATGTAAAATGTGATTCGCCAGACGGGTAACAATGCGTCTATAGAGAGTCGTTAACGTTGACTGAGGGAGAACTGAACGAATAAATGTCAGATGGGTAGAGAGGATGGTTATTGGAATCAGAAGACTTTGAGAAACGTCGATGTCACTTGTTTGCTCTGAATCAATCCTGCATAAAATATCACTATAGTCATCTGATTGATAACTGCGAACAGCGTACGAGGTGACAGCCCCCAGATGAGTCTTGAGATGATTTTCAACTTCACCGCATATTTGCTGAACAATCATATCTTCCGCCCTCACAACAACTTTGATATAACGTGAGATCAGCTCTTCAAAGACGGTGCTTGTGAGCACTCCGTTGTTCTCCGGAATTGGTTGTGATAACAATGGACTCGATTCTACTCGTTCCCGTAGAACTGGATCTGAGTTCATTTGGGTCCATAGATCTAGGAAAAACTGGAAATAGCTGGTCAGTACAAGATATCAATGAGAAAAAACGACTTGCCAACTCTTCACCCCATCTTTCTAACGCGGTCTCCAGAAACACTGCACTCAAAAAAGCCTTGCACAACCGCTGAACACCATCGACGCCATCCGTAAGCCTGCGCGCGTCAACGTTGAATGCCCCTTCCACTCCGCCTCCAAAGGACACAGACAATGCACCAGGCACAGCGCGAACGAAAGCAGACGAAAGAGTTTCATATGCATCAAGAGAGGACATGACGCGATTATGATAAAGATCCAGTATTGGCAACTGCACCGTTGTCAAAAAGCAAGCCCGTTGTGCAATGTCAGGTAGCGGAGAATATCGATCTGTAGTTACCGATCAGTCCACACTGCACAGATAAAACGATTATCACACCAACCGGTGATCTGTTCAATCAAAGCCTTCAGTCTCCTAGCGGAGGTGGTAGGCTTGAAGTCCTGATTCTCCTCGTCAGTGTCATCCACGATTATCCACGCTTCTGGGGCACTAATGATGGCCAGATATTGGTCCTCAGCAAATTTCCTTTCACCAGCCAACCACACCTCGAACCACTCTTGATTGCCGAGTATTACATCACTAATCCCAACCCAGGACTTGGCATTAGCGCCTGCTTCGCTCTGCTCTTCAGATGAAGTACCCTCCAACCGGAATCCTTGTTCTCGCATGGCGGCATCAAACAGTAGTGCCTGGTATATGGTGTGGGCTAGTAATGGAGGATGTGGAATTAATGAAGGCATGGTACGCCTCAACTTGCGCGACAACAGCGGGAGTAGCAACACAATGAATTCGCGCTATGACATACATAAGTCTTTGACCATTTACTATTTGAACACATGCTCACCCATGCATTGATACCGAAAAATTCGGTAGAGGACAGCAGTCCTTGGATCACTGTTATCATAAATGACCGATGGTTGTGTGCGATATTCTGCACATGAGTGAGATACCACTCTGGCTAGAATGAAGTAATTTCAGGTGATCTGACATATCATTTCAGTTCACCCTACCTTGTCAAGCCTGTTGGTTTGGCGATTACCCTCAAAGTGATACTTGAAGCGCAAAGAGATGGGCTGTACCAGTGCTTGAATAGGGTATAAACCACCCTTCTCTACTCGTGACTGCGTAACTTCCCCTCTGTGCTCTAAGTTTCCAATATAGGCAAAGAAAGAGAAAACGAACAGGGATTGGAGTTTCAGCAGGTTATGGAAAGCGCTCTCAAATGAGGCTTTATCCTCTGGCGCGACCTCAGCATAATTCACGGCTGTAGGCCAGCCAAGCTTCTCTGAAGATGCCAAAAGGTCACTGTAGTAACTCTTCAACTGACCATCGCAACCCACACCGCGAGTGCGCTTACTTGAAAAGAACAGTTTTCATCTCCGTCCAAGTTTTGGATTCAAGGGTTTCCAAGAACACCACCAGGTGCAAGGATTGGGACTCGGAACCATTTTCGCATGCCTTGGAAAAATTCCTAACCTTCGAGACGAACGCCTGTAATGCTCGGTAATCAACAACGGACGCGGAGCTTATAGTTGAACTGGATGTCTGCAGCTGCTTAACGGCACCCTCACTGAAGTAATAGAAGGGTGAACTTGAACGGACTTGAAATGACCTGAGTGCACAAACCTCAGTGACAATGCATGTTCAACGACTTGAACATAGCTTCTGATGCTTGTCAATTCCCTCAGGTTGCGATGTAGTGTTTCAATCTCTTCCAACAAAGTTGGTTCCTTTTCTTTAAGTGGTAAATCAGACACTAGCTCTTGGGAGAGTTCCGTTAAATCATCAACGACGCTATGTCGCATTAGCGATAGCTCTTGTGCTGATTGGAGGTATGAGTGTGCCGTCGCTTGTGTTTCCACTAACAATACGTCTATCTCCGTTTGCGATTCGGACAACTAAGCTACCAATTGATATTGAGGCAAAACAAGTATGGCATTGGGAAAGAAGCGTACCTTGGCCTGGTGTTCGTCATGACGGCAGCGGGTCCATTCCAACAGTTCGTCGGTTTTAAGCTGATCCACCGTTTGAAAATGCGAGTCCAACAAGGCGGTTGCTTCGTTGTCTGCTTTCGCAAGGTCTGAGGCCATGGACATTACTGTAATGGCCAATGTTCCCACACCTCAGTTCCGTTCATCCTCATATCCACTGCGTAGATTTCGTAGACCACATGCCGCTCGCGGTTTCCGATATGGTGCTGACATGCTCTAACGGTGATTCCATTGCTCAGGCTGAGGAAACTGAAAGGCATGAGCACGATACCTTGCAGTCCCTTACAGGTATATCCCCGCTGATACCTACTAAACCGGTCATTGCAATAGACCTCGACGATGTCCTCAGCCAAACTAACAAGGCTGTCGCCGAATGCAAGTATATCACTTTGAACCGCCGTTCATGATTAACACTTATGAAGGGCACAATCACCACTATGATACCCAAATGGATTTATCTACCTTTTATTGTGAGACCCCACCGCTCGTCCATCGTCGCTCAAATTGGGACACGTACAGACTACTACTACTGGAAGGTGCACTGCTCTGCCCTGATGAATGTTGCCAATCAATCTTTATACTATTGTCAGAATCCGTCCTGGGGACCGCGCAAGGAAACGATGGAGAAGGTGGCCAAGTTCTACGCCGCAGACTGGACCCAGGACATAGACCCCGTGCCTGGTGCAAAGGAAGGATTACATGCTTTGAGAGATATGGGATACCGTTTGATAGTAGTGACCGCCAGAACGAAGAACAATGCAGAAAGGAGCCGATTATGGATAGAAAAATATTTCCCTGGTGAGCGTTGTTTCGCGCGAGGTTACAACCATATCGAAAAGGGCAAGCAGGGATGATTGAAAGAATCATCTGCACCGGTCAATTCAAGGACGCCCATAAAGAAGGAGCAGTTGTAACGCAGTCGAGCAAAGCACAGGTGATTGGCAACACGTAACCCTGCGACTGATGAGGCATATGCATTTGCAGGTTTGCGCAGATGTCAACGCTTGCATGCTGATAGACGACTCGGCGGAGAATGCGATGCAATGTGTGGCAGCGACGCCGCCGGTTCCTGTGCTGTTGTTTGGGGAATACGAATGGAACAAGCGGCTGTCGAAGCCGGAGGACACGGGAGAGGAGATGACATTTGAGTTGCGGCTTGCGGCGGAGGGCGGGCGGAGGTTCTGGGAGAGCGAGCAGCTGGTGATTCCGGCGGGTGCACCGTTGTGGCGCGTCAGCGACTGGCCTCAAGTGATTCGGAAGGTGCAGAGCATGACGTAATCGATACCATATGTATTGAATATTCACGTGCAAAGCCGCTCTGCCCCATGGCTGCTCTGTCCACTCTGCGCCCCTCGCGCCTTGCTGCAGCCTATGCTGCCCACAGGCCCTTGGTCCAGAATGCCCTCAACTTCGGGCTTATCCTCTATGTTCTTGCTTCAACTTACCACAGCCTCTCAGGCTCTCCGGCCGTCTCCAAGAGATCAAAGTCCAGCCTCTCCCAGCCCCCACCGCCAGCGCGAGTCGCGGTCAGCACTCTGCTCTGTCATCCATCTTTTCTACTTTATCAATGCTGACGACCAAGGTGGACGCCGTATTCTATCAACGTCTCTCGAGGATTCTGCGCATTGTTATCCCTGGCATCCGTTCTAAAGAGGCAATGCTTCTTGTCATGCATTCTGGCCTCCTGATCTTCCGGACAGCCATCTCGCTTTATGTCGCCGCTCTGGACGGAAAGTATGTCGCCTTTTATATGCGCCTTTTATCATCTATGCATGCGCATTTCCAGAATAGTGGCAAGTCTAGTCAGGGCCCAACCGCTTCAATTCATGCTCAACATACTTCGTTGGCTCTTTGTCGCGATACCCGCCACATGGACGAATAGTTGGCTCAGCTATATCCAAAACAAACTAGCTATTGCTTACCGCACTCGGCTCACGCAGGAAATATTGAAACATTATCTAGGAGAAGACGTCGAAGACAATGAAGGCAAGATCTATTATAAGCTCTGTAGGTCTTTCACCAGGTTGATCTTGCGTATTTTGACTCGTCGAAAGCCAATCTGGATGATAGGATCAAAAATCCAGATCAGTTGAGAATCAAAATTTGTCTTTTTACATTTGCTAACTGGCTTCGAAGAATGATTACCCATGACATCCAGCGGTTTTCTATACACCTCGCTGCCATCTATTCGAATCTAGCAAAACCTGTTTTAGACGTTATATTGTATAATTATCAGCTTTCACGAAATGTTGGTGCAGAAGGGCTGCTGGGTCTGAGTGTTTTTGTGCAACTATCTGCCTCCTTGTGTCAGTGGACATCCCTCATGTCAAAATTCAACAAGTTCACCCCATTTCAGTGCGCTATCTTACGCCGCCTTTTGGCTTGTATGCCACTCTTTCAGCTCAATTCGCCGGCTCTCTGAGGCACACGCATTCACGGTTAGCCGAATTCTCCGAAGAAATTGCGTTTCTAGGTGGAGAGCAGACGGAAAAGATGCTCGTCGAGCGGGAATATGCGAGTCTTATCAAGCATGAAAACAGAGTATTACGACGACGTTGGTGGTTTGGTTGCGTCGAAGAGGGAATCATCAAGTGGCTGTGGGGTAGCTTTGGTGTAAGCACCCCTCATCGCCTTTCTTTTCTTTTTTTCTTAACTTGGAACAGTTGGTTTTGTGTGCTATACCCGTCTTTTTCAAGATTCCTGGCGTTTCGCAAGCAGACTTGGGTGGCCGAACTGAAGGTAATGTGACCATTGCGACATGGGATCTAGTGACGATTGTTTTCTCAGGTTTCGTGACGAATCGACGTTTACTACTATCTTCGTCAGGTACTCTCTGATCTTTTCAAACGGAATACAGTTTGATTGCTATGTAGATGCGTTTGGACGTGTCATGTATTCTTATAAGGATTTATCAGAGCTTGCGGGTTATACGGCACGAGTCTCTCTTCTGCTCGACACCATGGACGACATTAAGCGAGGTCAATACGAGAAGACGCTTGTCAGCAGTGCAACTTCCAGCGATCATGCAACAAGTCAGTTCATTCCCACTGCGGTCTTTACTCGAGATTAATGGATACACAGTCCTAGAAGGACGAGGCGAGGTCATCGAGTCAGAAGACATAGAATTTCAGAACGTTCCCATCGTCACGCCTAATGGAGACGTGCTCGTCAAAAGCTTAAGCTTCCATGTAAAACCAGGCGTAGGTTATTTTTTATTGATTGCACTTTTTTACATATATCTAAATAATTCGTGAAGCAACATCTCCTCATTGTCGGTCCGAATGGTCAGTTAATTTACCTGCAATTAGCTTGTAACCAATTTCTTCAGGTTGCGGGAAATCTTCACTTTTCCGTATATTGGGTGGTCTATGGCCGATTTACGGAGGTGTCGTTCGTAAGCCCCCGGCATCCGCATTCATCCTCATTCCACAGCGACCCTATCTGCCACTAGGCACATTGAGGGATCAGGTTATTTACCCCCATTCAAAAGAAAACATGGTGTCACGTACGTGAAAGCGTTTCTGCACGCCGTTAACGATGACAAACCTGATACAGGTGGTATTACTGACGAGGATCTTCTTAAAATCCTTGAAGTAGTTCAGATGGACAATGTCATTGAACGAGAAGGCGGTTGGGACACTATACGAGAGTGGCGAGAAACATTGAGTGGAGGTGATCAACAAAAGATTGCGTGGGCACGATTATTCTACCACCACCCAAAGGTCAATCTTCCTAAGCTGAAAACCTTGGGTATAATTGAACTAAATCTCAGTATGCCGTATTGGATGAAGCCACGTCCCTCGTACCGACGGATACGGAGGGAATGATGATGGATCATGCAACACATCTGGGGATTACGTTATTAACTGTCTCGCATCGACCATCGCTGTGGAAGTATCACGCCCTTATCCTCCATTATGATGGTCAGGGCGGCTATGTATTGTACGTCCCCAATCTCTACATTAGGCGTTAGGTTGATTTACATCTTCACAATGAAGCACCGAGCTTGATGCAGACAAACGCCTTGCATTACAGGAAGAGAAACAGAGCCTAGAATCTAAATTGCTCGAAGTGTAAGTCTGAAGCCATTGATTTTCAAATCTCACTGATTAACTGAACTTCAGTCCGAAAATGAAAGCACGACTCACAGAGTTAAAAGCACTGGCTACAGAGCGGCGGGCTTGAGGGAATGGTGTTACAGTCGACCTTTACTGTACTTAGTTGAGGTTGATCTCGTGACTGGGATTCCGGAAATTTCCGAGGCTTCTGGCCGAACTTTTCGTTCGTTGGCTGTGTATCTGACTCTTGCCAGCATCCTCCCGCGTCGTAGAACGCCCTTTTTGAGACTTTCTCTGTATATTAGAAATTGTTTTCTGGGTTCCTGGGCATGCATTTATTCTCCCAGGCGTTCAATTATGAGTAAGCACTTCGCCAGCTTTTTTTTTTCCCCATTATGTATACCCAGATTTTCAGCCATCCCTGGTCTCATGTCGTTATTGGCATGTGGCGGAAATATCCAAATCCCCGATGCTCGCACGTCATCAGTGTAGACGTAGTAGATCGTACGGTGGATCCAAAGACGGGAATCATTAGAACCGAGAGAATTCTAGGATGCAAGCAGAAAGCTCCGACATGGATTGTTAAGGTGAGAACAGTGCGTACTACGGCTTAGATTAATGCTCAAAAGTGATGTTTTTGCAAAGTTATTTGGCGGCTCAGAAGACGCCTTCGTACGAGAAATCTCCTTTGTTGACCCTGCAAATCAAAACGCCACTATCACCTCAATAAACCTATCATTGTCGCAATTCGCAACCTGTTTCGAGCAGATACAATATTCCCCCGTTGCTCCTGGACGGACATCATTCTCACAAACAGCAGAGATCCAGGCTCGAATGGCGCTATGGAGATCTGCTGCCGATGGTTTGGAACGGTGGCTGGTTCAGAGATTTGAGCAGAATGCTCAACTTGGAAAACTCGCTTTTTCGGACGTTTTGAGTACCCTCTGGGAAGAGCGGCATCGCGAGTTAGCATAGGCAGGTATCATATTTAAATTTCTTTTATGGTCATCCATTACACCGCTATATCACATTAATCGGAGCGCATAGAACCTCTTCTCAAAACCGTCGCATTAGACTGTTATTGTTAAGTACTATAGAGCTAGGAAGTGCACATTTTGGAGCCAAGAAATGAGTCACGGTGTCACAGTGCATAGCACTGCCTCCTAAATCATTGCACAAATCTTATCGTCCATACGCACAATCGCGAATTCCTGACGTCTGCGAGGTTGCTATAACGCGTGATTGAAAGCAGGTGAACCCACCACGTGTCGTTTAATAATCGCATTCAGAGCAGGCGATCGTGTACTCTATATTTTCGGATTCGTGGATCATTGGCGTTCTCGTCGATTGCGGTCAGATTGTTCACATGGACGAATTGCTGCATCACTGTCTTCGAGAATTGTCGTTTGATGGCGATCTCGGTAAGCAGACACATTTAACAGCACGGGGGTTCGAACCCCACTATTTGCATCAATTAGATTCTACAACGATAACTCATGTCGACTTTGTAGGTTGTAATATAACTCGCCTCAGAGACTTCATCCTCGGATGCTATTCAAACTTGGAGTCACCTGTTGGCCAAAACACGGATGATGCATTTTGTGCCTTTGTGTGGTCACTCATTGTCCAACATCCCACTGTGCAGGTTGGCCTCAAACCACCTAATGTGACCCCTGAAATTTGGGTTGCACCGCAATCCAGTACAAAACGGAAGGTCAAGGCTAGCGGGGAGGAATCGGCAGATGTTTCACCGCCAAAACTCACCCCCGTTACAAACGCTAAGAACAGACCATTAGCAGACCTTGTGCAGGAATACGGTGAGAACCTCAGGATTGCCATTGAACCAGAGGCCATCTATGCAGCTATCATAGGCACACACATCCGAGTCAGTCCTAGCAAGACCTAGATTCCTCTGCACGCTGAGACGATTTTAGTCTTCAAAACTTAGTCCTATGGTTTATACTGCATTGCAAATCATCACTCGCGGCAGGGACAACGGAGTTTCCGTGGTCGAATTGGGTCAGAAGACGAAGTATGACCAGAAGACTTGCTTTTATCTCGTCAAACAGTTAACTGAACTTGACCTAGTGTACGTAATGCTATCGATTTTCTGCCTCATGATATCAAATTTGGACAGGGTCAAGGTCCGACGGGGCGGCGTCGGCACTCACTTTTGTATACATAAGTATTTCTTTGAAAGAAACCCGTCGTGGAAGGCAATACGCGAGGAAGAGATTGATGCAGGAGAGGGTCAAAGAACAAAAGACATCGGGGAAGAGGCAGAAGAAGGTGCTGCCCACTTAGACTTCAGCCCAATCGATGCCCGCCATCTATCCAGTCTTCCGCTTGTCCGTGCTCGTGTGGTGAAACTACTGCAAGCTGCAAAGAACCAAATTCATCCTTCTAACAATATGCTCGTGACAATTGTGAGTATGGTACAGCGTACATCGTCTCACTTGTTGTTTTTACTCCCAACAGGGCTTCGGTAACCCTACCAAGACCGATCGTCGTTTTTTCCAAAGCAGAATCCGCGAATTACTCCAGCAAGGCATTGTTGAAAAAGTTGTCGTGCCAAGTCGGAGACGGAAATCGGGTAGTGCATATGTAAAGTGTCTTCGCCTTGTCACTAGTGACAAACGCCAAATGGACGGGGAATCTCTATCATTGCCCGAACCGGAAGACGACAAAGATGAAAGTAAGGTTGGACCCTATGCACTGAAATGAGGCTGAGCTGATATGGTCTAGTCGGGCAAGAAGGCATCAAAGTTAATATCACTGTTCATAGGCAGGTGATCGATTTGTTAGAGGTCGCTGGAATAGACGGGATGACACTGCAGGTGAGAGTACATTTGTAGCAAGATGTTGGATTACTGATCAGCCCAAGCAGGATATCTCCATGGCTCTTGGCGACTTCGACAAAAGAACACTGGAACTGATTTTAACACGTGCAGAGAGATATCTTCCCCCCTCCCATCTTAAGGATTTGGGTGTCGTCAGTCTGATGGAGACCAGCGGCCGCGAGCGACGTCATCGATACTTCACAACTCGTGCTTATCAAGAACTTCTCAGCAAAGAACAGTTTGAGGCACCAGATGTTCTTTCAAATACTGATTTCACTCATACCGGAGAATTTTCCCCGCTAGAAGAGGCCTCTTTCTACACAGAGAAGCAGATGTTGCAGAGCTACCAGGATGGTTATCAGGATAAGATGAATGTCGCAAAGCCAAGGAAACGACCTCTCAAAAATCCTATCCTGCCTGATGGGCGTGTTAAGCTCGGTAGGCCACGCAAAAAACCAGCTGAACAAACGGTCAATTCAGAAAGCAAGACCATAGTACCAGATACTTCAGCAACACCCCTCATGATTGAATCATCGCCGGTCAAAAAACGGAGAACAGACACAACACCACTATTGCCCAATGAAGGTAGGCAATATTTGGATTGCAATTGCATCTTCTTTAATTATAACCTGCGGTTTGATAGTTTCCCAAAAGCGAGGGCGAC
This sequence comes from Amanita exitialis, assembly GCA_023014455.1. Classification (NCBI taxonomy): domain Eukaryota; kingdom Fungi; phylum Basidiomycota; class Agaricomycetes; order Agaricales; family Amanitaceae; genus Amanita; species Amanita exitialis. The sequence goes on from JAEBUR010000002.1 coordinate 1,320,960, forward strand.
AGAAAGCAAAACGAATATCGTCGGCAAACATCCAGAATTCCAAAAAACGCACCAGATCGGAGGAAACTACTGGCAATGGGCCCCCAAAACGTATCAAAGTATTGGGCTCGAGTTCAGCCGATCAAGGGCCGCCTGGGGAGGGAAGGTTCGGCGGGACTAGTGAACGGATCGGTCCCGAGAAATTGCTCCAGCACGACAAACATGTAGAAGCGGTGACTCAAGCTTCATTTGAAAAGCAAGGCGTCATTAGTATTGTCTCCGAATGCAACGTGGAAGACCAAGTTTCTGTAGCAGTGGCTCCTTGTTCAGCACTATCTGGACATACCACTCATGACGCTACGCCTGACACCTTGGTGCTGCATCCGAGCGTATCAGTACCAATCGATCCTGAACTCCTGGCGGACCAAGCGGTATGATTTCCAGTATACTTGTTTGGAGTCATTGTCGACTGATTCTCTCAAGCCTGTCGAAGGGACACCCGCCTCTGCCCGAGGGAAGGTCAACGTTTCGCATCTACGCAGAGAAAACGAAATCTATCGTGTGATTTTGGAACAAGGGGGAATCGTTAATATCCAATCGAAAGAATTTTACGCTGCTCACAAGGCACTCATCGAGGCTCTTGTTAAGGTCGGCGAGGCAACGAGTGGACCTATTGGCACGACTCTAGACAAGCGCACACTCGCGACCACATTGGATGGTCTCGAACGGCGGGGACGCATCAAACAACTTCGATCGTCCATCATTAGCCACACCGGCGTCAGCAGGCCCGTTTGCGTCGTGTATCTGCCTGATGTGACACAGGAAAAACTGAATGATTTTCTTGCTGATTTATCCCATGCGCAACTTCCATCGCTGGCGTCTGACTCGTATGTGAAAATTAACGACCAAGTTGAATTTGGCGTTAATGTGCCATCAACACCGAGAAATGTGCTTCCACTTGAACTTTTGCAGCTAGAACAACCTGGAGATGACCGAAAACAACGCTGGAGCAGGAACACCGCTAGGGCAAGACAATTGTTTAGCTACGACGACGATACGATTCGAAGTGTGCTACTTACGGAGCGAACTACGTTATCCCAGAGCTACGGCTGGATTGTAGGAAAATTTGCTCGTGCACGACGTCTACATCTCTCCGCTCTCAGCGCCTTCGAAGTTCAAGAAGACACCAGGGGAATAATCTGTCGGGAGCATAAGATTGTCGATTTGTCCTACTATTGCCATGAAATACCGCTCGAACTTTACTGTTCGTTGATATCGGTTTTGCAGCACGACGAAAATTTAAGACAGTTTTTGAGCAGCGCAGATGGACGGCAGACACACGTGCGGAATCTGTCTGCACATTTTCATTCATTCCTGCAAATTGGCAGATCCCGTGCGCGATCGCGATTTTTGGAAATTTTCGAAGTCCTCTGGTCACTTAATCTGGCTGTGCCTATACGACTGTCAAAGAGCGAGAGTTCTTCAATATGTTGCAGTCACACAGGCAACGATCAAGTTTTTGAGCCAGTCGACTTCATCTCAAGCAGCATCAACACTGCAGGCACTCACAGCTATTGGAAATTTCAGTCTCAGGCACCCATCCCTTTGCCAGGGCCCTCTGCGCCGGTCCAGAAACATGTGCAGGTAGCTACCGAAGCAGAGGGTAGGGATTATTGGAAAATGTTGCAAGAGCTCGGCACAAACACCGATAGTCCATCCGAATATCTGGAGAGTGGTGCGGATAATTCTGAATCACGAATCAGCTTGATTCGATCTCTCCGTCGCGCCTCATCGTGGACTTCTGAGTACGTTTTCACTTGGCATCAGACCCAATACATGAAACAGTTCATCGACTATCATACGGCGAGAACGCCCCTGCAAGAAGAAAATGAACTGCATCGTACTTCCAATATCAGCCGAATAGCTTGGGTAGTGAGTGCCCCCGAGGAAGCCGTATGCAGCTTCTTCTCCGTTCATCACAGTAAGGTGGCTATGGGGCTTGAAAGATCTGAGAGGAAACCAAAACAGAGGAACTCAGACAGGAAAGCGAGAGCAAATGCAGAAGCCAAAACATCCCTCGCCAAAAAAGCGGTGGAGGCTCAACAACAACGTGAACAAGATTGGGAGGATTTGGTGTCTCGCCTTCACCCTTCGCCTATTCCGGCTGCTGCTGTCGTTCGTCTTAAGCGCATACGTACACGTTTCATGCAAGCAGCACCCACTCAGGACCAAGGTAAATGGGAAAATGAGTTAAAGGAGGCATTCCACGAAGCGGATCTTATCACAAGAAATCTATCGAGGACCTCTGAGACAAGTACGACGCAATTACCCCTAGAGTCGCGCATATCCTTGAATGGCGGAAAGTCTGTAGATGTCCTTATCGCACAACAAGGACCCGCTCTCTCAGCTCAAGGGAAAAAGCGTAGGGGTGATGAAGGTGATGAGCAATTTTGATTTTTTGCCATCATAATCTGACGTTTCTGAAGCTGGAGAGAAGATTAAAACTGGACAACGTAGATCGCGTTTTCTCTGGAACCATGACTATGACGAGCTGGCTCAAGATGCCGCGGCTATCATTAGAGCTCGGTGCCGTGGATTGTCGCGTCTGGATTGGGGAGCATTTGAGCAGGTGTTTCCTGCAGTTCCACGTAACACTGTTCGCCAGCGTCTTGCCCATATACGGGAGTCGCCCAGTGACGAAGCTTATTTGAACCGTTTAGAAGAGCAATGGTATGACTTGTGGTTGCAACACAAAGGAACGTCCGTCTTGCCAGACGAAGATCCGTCAAGTCCAACCAATTTCGACCTGGCAAAACACGTGGAGTTTTTGAGAGCCCATATTGACAAAAATGCGCTGTTAGTATGTTCCTTTTCATTTCATTTCTGTATTAATTCGCGGCAGTCGTGTCGGTTTCGCGCAATCTCATGAAAAGTCAAGTCTAGTGATACCGTCTTCGGTTGATGCGTTACTTGCCAAATATGCCATTGGAGAGTCGACTCCATCGGTTCCATTATTCGATTTTATGTGGAATACAGCAGTAGAGGAGGGTAGGGAAAAACGATTGATGCACAAGTCCTTTACCATGCACCCCGAAGAAGTCGTGTTAAATCTGACTACGTCGTCAGACTCAGTCAGCATTGCAGAGGCGACATTAAAGGTAATCATACTCCTGACATTGTAAGTATCGTTCTTCATCCAAGATTATCAGATGGTTCTGGGAACGCCCCACGAACGTTATGAGGCAGAGCGGGCTTCAAACCTGATGAGAAGTGCTGGCGAATCTGTTATTGAATGCGCGAGGAAAATTTTGTTGGAGCGAGGGGTATTATCAAAGCTCGTACGCGATCCACAGAAGCAGAAGCCTGGTCGGCAGCTCAAAATTTCCGAGGCGTAAGCTATCTTGTTGCATAGCTGATTGCCAAGTATTCACAAAGTAGCAGGAATCAAAACGCCCTCGGAGGACCCGTGTCTCGGGACACGTTTCAAGATGCAGCTTCTCTCGAAGGATTGTCCCGTCAGGAATATGGCTGGCGCGAGTGGCCTTTGCTAGCGACAGATGGTGATGCTGCTACATTGATACAAGCCGTCTCCGAAAACAAGGTGAATGAAGTAGAATAGGAATGGCCCAGAAAGTGCTCTGATCAGGTCTAGGTCAAATTCAAGGTTGACACGTCCCAAGCTCAAGGTGCTCGACCCCGTCTGGATTGGAATAGTAAGAAAGCGGGTGAGTCAACTGCGATTGTAAACGAACGTTTGTCATTTATGCGGATCAGATGACGACCAAATTGAAACAACTATTCTTGTCAAATTTGATTCACTGGGGGATGACGAGCCTTTGTCGCCTCCTGGTCCGGCGGAGGTTCCCAATGAATCACCATCTTCACATCCGTCGACAGTTGACAGCGTACGGCGATGTTGCAGAGGCCAGACGGTGAATGGTCTGGTTGATTGTGAAGTATGCCTTGAGGATGAATGGACTTCGATCTCGTCTATCGACGAGGAAGAGAAAAGTGTCGCTCGACGAATTCTCGACGTCGTCCGTGAAGCTGGGGCTAAAGGCGTATCGAAATCTCGGTTGAGAGTAAGTGGGTTGGGCACAATGAAACGCAGTTTTGATGATTCGTGACTACTATAGGACTTGGTCCATTTATCGGACCATCGGCTGTTCACCATTGTCCATCATTTGATTGAGGCCGCAATTCCGATCATTTTCTGGACTGGTTACGACACCATCGTCCTCGTTCATTCAATATATTTATCAAACTGGACAGTAATCGTCTCAGACGACCCTTTAACGATGTTACACCCCAGGCGATGGTACGATATCGAGGGCTACAGGATACCGGCTTGTTGGGAAGCAGCACTCAGATGTGTCATGGGTTTGGTCATATTCAGGCCAGGCATAACACAGGTGGGCTTGCCAAAGCGATCAATACACGCCGTTATTGACTTCAGTAGTATGAGATCCGATGGAGGTTGCGGACAGTTTATGATAGACAAGAACTAAACGACATATTGGGATTTCTGAGTGAAGAGGGCTATCTTCGCATGCGCCAAAAGGATGGGTCGCGTTTCACGGTTTTACCACTTGACGATGCTGATGAACAAGGGATGTTCTGGATCATAGGTGATCGCGCATGGTATCGAGTGTGATATTCGCCAGCGGAGTTGGATCTATTTCCACCCAATCCTTCCGGGATTTAATTGCATACTCCTTGGACATGACTTTTGCCGGTCCGATGAGCGGCTGCTTTGGAGACAATTCTACAACCAGTCGTTACTTAAATTACCTTGCCTTGGCGTGACAAATATGAGCTCCGCTACACTGTTTATAAACAGTGCACCATTCACTGGCTCAGTGAGCCCCTCAATTCGAAAAATAAACCAGACCTGCAAGAGATTTCAGGAGCACTCGGCCTCCCCGAGGATGGAGGTATTGGTACAGCGTATCAATGCACACTTTGATGCAAAACCCTCATCTTTGTGATTCACCGGCTTATTCAATCGGGCGGCAAGACGACCAGATGAAAGCCACTTCCCCATCTACACACACTGCTCAATGCTAGTGGATTCGCTAGGTACATTGCCAACTGATCTCCCACCTGTACCTCCCATAGTATCTTTAACTGAATCTTATTCTCATCATCATTATACCCTATACCTGACATCATATCATGTTAACATCATGGCCGTCGTTCTCTAGAAGAGTCATTCGCCTTTTGTCGAGTTGCGACTTTTTCGATCGAATTTTGGTGTGACGGTTTTGTGACAAATGAATGCCTTTGATCATGGCCAGCGGCAGGCTGGCAGGTGAAGTAACGATGTAGCCACGTCACTCAAGTGGTCATGAAGCATGAAGCTCCATGATTCTTTTGGGGAGTGCTAAGTGCTCGGTTCGTTTTCTGATTGCGGAATCGACCCACTCATCAAACCGGCCAAGTCGTATGAGCTTCTTTCGTTGGAATACTTCTGTCCGTATTTTTATCTCATGTGCCCAACGAATATGCAATTGAATCCCGGTTGATACCGGAGGGATTGGGTGGAAAAGAAATCCTCAAAAAATGGAATTCAACTACTAGACACAAATCCAACTCCGCTGGCACCCATAGTAACATCATTAGTGCACAGCACTCCCCGTTTCTCGCTTTCTCTTTCGTTCTCGGCGGGTCCGCGTCTCCAGCCGCTCTTCAACTTGATTGTTGAGCGCATCGTATTGCCTTCGCCCTAGTGGCTGGCCTGGTACAGTTAATTGGACGTGGGGGTGACAAAACGGACATTCATCTGCTGAGCAGTCGTGGTTCGCAACGATGGTGAGCATGACGTTTATCCAAGTCGCTCTCCTCACGACCTGTCAACCAGTGGAATCGGCCATCCTTCTCCCGTCTGACGATCATTTACTTCTGCTTCACTTTTCTACACTTTGCAGTTCAAATCACGCTACAAAGCAGGGCTTTGTCAATCAACATACATGCTTTGAACGTTTTGATGGGACTAGTGACCAACGAAACGGTATTGAATCAAGGTTTGCCGATCATGCAAGGATCTACTCTCAAAGTCTGTACGTGGGTTCCCTTCAACATGCAGACAGACAATTCTGCCTGCAGGGTCATATGGGACGCTGCCCATCCAATAACAAATGTGTCAAACTCGTCTGATGACATTGAGAGTGCATACGTCAGCGAGCCTACGCCAACTTCCATTGCTATACCATCAGCGACGACCCCTACGTCTAGTGCTACACCGAGCACGACGACCCAAGCGATTAGCAGTACGTTTTATGCAACGACGATTCAATTGTCAAGCATTACGCCATCGATGACGAGGATCCATACGTCTAGCGTTACACCAAGCACGACGACAACCCATACGTCAAGCGTTACGCCAAGCGCATCGACCTTACTTGTGCATCCAGTCACCAGTTTCTCGCTTTCGCCCTCTCCGAGTCTTTCCGCGGATAGTAGCCGTACCCTTCAACATAATATTACTTCTGACGAAGGAAGCACCCTAAATCAGAATGTTGCAAGGCAGCTGCAGCACAGAACCGATTTGAGAGCCAGAGCTGACGTAGATGAGTTGTGTCAAGCTAGTCTGATTTGGCCGATTTCTAAGTAAGTACATTTATCAATGCGCCAAAACGACTGAACAGCATTCTTTTTATATAGTCTTCGCGACTCAGAACGTGAGGACATCATTTTCATGGCCTTCCAATGTTGGGTATTAGGCGTATCCATCGTTGCATTGCTCAATGAATCTATTCCGCACATATGCGCCTCATTTGTAACGCACGTAATGGCGACTGGTTGGACCGGCTTCCAAATTAGTGCCACAGAGTCATTCCGCTCGAGCTTTGATCGCATTATTGAAAAGGGCACTTGTAAGGGCATACCAGCTTTGTCCAGCTATTGGAGAACGCGTTGGGAAGCCGAATTAGCGATCTTGATACTCAATATCGTCGCATTGGTAATTTCAAGTTATTTGACATGGAGGATTATCAAGGTAATTCAAATTCCGTTAATGCTTCCTTCCTGAAAAACGGTACACCACAGCTGTTTGGTTGGCAAACCTTCAAGCGCGTTGGTGCATCGCTAGTCATCAATCGTATCTATCGCCTGGTCCTTCTATTGTCGACTGCAATTCAACTGTCACTGTTCTTCATAGCTACAACGGTATCTCTCTGGATTGACCGATTGGTCAACAGTTCCATCGGAGATGCAGTAACCTTCCGGGTGTTATATTTGGTCAGCTCAGGTATTACCTTGGCAGTGAGTATGTGGAGGCTTTTGAGGATTTGTTGGCTGACCTGCACAAGCTGCTTTTACCCTGGCTTGCAACGGGATGGTTTGGAATCCGCCGCGAACTGAGGCTGCCTACCTTTTTCTTCTTGCTCTTATCGCTTCTGTACCTGGGTGGCTGGGGTGTGATGTTTTTCTCTACCACGTTCCTGTGGACGTTCGTAACTTGGCGTTTTTTTTCTGTAATGGCCTTTGCTTCCGTTTCCCTTGTCTGTGTAACTTTCATACTGGGAGTTATCTGCCGGCATAACTTCGGCAAGGGCTTGCATCGTCATTGTAAGTGACACTTCACAACTAAGACTCGTTAATACTGACGAACCGGTACATCCAAGTTAATGCATCGTCACTAGAGTCTGACTGCCCTACCGATGTCGAAAAGTTACAGTTCCCCCATTGCGAAACACTCGTTCCTACGTTCTCGCAAATTGGAGCAAGCGCAGCACTCACACAGATCAATGCCTCTACAAATGCGGGAACCGTTGTCATTCCTGCGTTGCCTTTTCGAAGCAACTCATCCGCGCACTCCTCCCCTGAATACCAACACAACGAAGACCCTTCTGATACACCTTCCAATGCAATAGCTGGTCTCAGCCATTCATCCAGCCTCAATTCTACACGGAGTGGCGGGTGTCAAGAAAAACGTTGGGTTATAGAATAAGTCGCGATTTTGGGAGCCGGGTCTACATATAATAATATTACATGCTGCGTCATACAAAATATCTCAAAGCGGACCACGAAAAAAAGCAAATCACTTAAAGCTACAGCTAACCGTACAGCCGTCTAGATGAGGGAAACTAAATACATGTATCTGAGGATGGAGACGCCAATATGGATGGTGGTGTCATGGGAGATCTACTCTGAATCAGTTCAACCTCTCTTTCTTGAATTATCGCCGCCTGACGTGCGACCGTCGCGTGTTCATAATTTTCGTCCGAGGGCATGTGAGATAGTGGATTGTTTGCTAATTCTGTTTCTTCGTAGTTCAGTAAAACTTCCCGGAATTCTAACATCCAAGGATGGTCCATCAATTCTGTTGCAGTGGGTCGATGGAGGGGATCAATCATCAAACATTGCTTGATAAAATTGATGCCCATCTCGCTAAGCTGACCGGGATCAGGTAGAGGGGGATGCTGTGTGGCAACTCCAATGTGAAACATTATTGCCCTGACAATTCGGGTTAAGTAAACTGCCGAGAATAGCAGACAGTGATGCGTACGAACCATTCATTGTCAAGATTACTCCAAGGTTTTCTACCTGTCGCAATCTCAAGGATGACGCAGCCTAGCGACCAGATATCCATAGCGCCATGCCTTCCTCGCTTATCGTTTTTGATTACTTCAGGGGACATGTACATGGGGGTTCCCGTTAGACCGTTGCTAATGACGCCAACTCCATTCAAGCTTGGCATTTGGCTATACGATGTCCGTTCAGTGCCACGTCGCGACCGTTGAATTGATCGTTGATTCTTGGCCAATATCTTGGCAGCACCGAAGTCCACGAATTTTATGACACCTAGATGGTCCAAAAGAATATCTGGAAAGGCAGAAATCATAAGTTTCCCTTTTGTCCACCGAAAGTTGGGAAATACTCACTGTCCGGCTTGATGTCACGATGTACAACTCCTTTAGAATGCAGGTACGCCAGCCCCTCGAGCATCTGCATTGTGTATATTTGGATGATGCCCTCGTCTTCAATCCTGCCGTGCTCCAGTAGTTGAGCCAAGCTACCTCCCTGGCAATACTCCTCAAATATGTACACCCGATCACGATGGACCTCAATTCCATAATATTCCACAACATTGGGATGTTGAAGCACCTCCATCACGCTGAGTTCGTCTTTGATTTGAGTATAGAGATTTGGCATGCCTGTTAATTCTTGGAATTTGATCTCTTTCACGGCCATGAGAGTCCCTGAATCCAAGTTGACGGCCAAGTAGACTGAGCCAAAGGCGCCAGCTCCTATGAACCTTCCTTGTTGCCAGCGTATGGAGATTGATGAGCTGGAAGACGCTAAGAAAACCAACGTCCTATCTTCTGGCCTTTCGTCATCCAAAACTCGACCGACCTTGACATTCATCGCTCTTTGCTCCTCGCGCTCATGCAACAAACGCGTAACTCGCTGCCAGAAGAACCGCGTGCTTGGATCAATATGAGCAAACGCACTCTTTGGATCAAGCGCTGAAAAGTCGTCCTCATCGTCGGTCGCAAGCTCTAAATGATTCTCCTTCTCTCGTTTGGCCTCCAACATAGATTTAGCACCGAGGATATCAAAGTGATTGATCAAAAGTGTCATGCACGTTGCTACCTTAGCGCGTAGCATCTCAAATTGCTCATTAGGCAGGTTGAGGATGTTTCGTTTGGTGCGATGAAGCGTAAATTCAAGAGCATTGACTGCCCACTTGAAGGTCTTTCTATCCGTCGGCTCGCAATCATCGCAGATGAATGACACCCAAGAGATGGCCAATTTGACAAGCAATCGATTAAATTTAAGTAGCGAAGACCGATCCATGTAGCGCTGTGCATGCTGGCCGTGCTCAGATGCGAAGAGGTACCAATACTCCATCAATTCCTGGTATCCTTGAGCCGAACGCAAGGCGCTTCGTACAATATGCACAGAATCGACGATAGACTCAGCAAGCCGTGCCGCGGATCGGCCAATTTTTCTGAGCTCGCGGTCAACGGGAGGGAAGTGGGCCTGCGCTTCTGTGACACAAGGCGGTGGACCTAGGGATAGATCGATTGGCTGCTCATCCTCGTCCAGAGGCTCAAATATATCCTTAAAGACCTGCTTAGCCAAGGCCAAACGGCGCTGAGGTCCGTCGGCAACGAGTCGTACCCTGTCATCCTTTGGGTCAAGGTCGACCCGAGGAACGTCCAACATCATTACTCTGCCGTTCCATATGAATTGACTTCGAGGAGAGAGGATAAGCAGGTATCGAACTTCCTCTTCTTCGTCTAATTCGTCATCGTCGTCTAGAGATTGGCTTTCTTTTTCCGGATTCAAGTCATCGGCTGAGTATGCTTCAGTGAGGATCTGCCGTATGGCCGCTGCGCGGTCATAAAGAGAGATGGGTGCAATGATGTACACACCCTCCTCCTCCATTGATCGTGTATAAACCAAAAAGTGCTCAGTGGAAACTAGAGAGGCGATAAATTGATTGAGCGGAAAATTTTCAAGGCTGTACTCGGCGGAATTGCTAAATCGCTGCGTTAAAGCTCTATTCATGTTGCATGAGGGTGTCGTCATGAAAACTGCGTTGAGGGCATACCTGGCGAAACGTTGCAATTTTCTATAACGTAACCGCACACTATCGAGCATTTTGCTGTACCAGCTGATGACTTGCTCGGGAGCCATCTTTCCACGATGAGATCGAGATATAGCTGTCTCCTCATGTCCACGGTCTGTGTGGCGCACATTCCTTGTTTGGTCAGTCTTATCCTCACCCATTGGCACACGGACTTGGGTGTCAAAATAGTTGGTCATTCGTATCATGAGCTTGTTGACCAACGAACTATATGAACACGTGAGCAGATGACAAGGAGACCGAAGTGGCATGTACCAAAGATTTTCGGCCACCATGCATGAACCGCTCGTGACAGCAGAGCTGACATCGTTGAGAGTAGCCCACTGGGCTTCCAAAACATCGGTTTCCTTGACATACACACCCTTTGAACTCTTGAGTTTCATGTGAAGTAGTTTGAAGAATGCGGTCAGTCCCTCGAGAATTGTTCCGTCGTAGTCATCGGAAAGACATTGGGGCACGGACCAGTTACCGCCAGGCTCGGGAGTTATGAAATCATCATACTGTCTCTTGAGGGTGCACGCTAGCCCGAGACCCAGTTTGAGATCGTCCATTGTCTGCTCGACGATAAGCATGTCTGGCTCCTTGAGCTTCCTCGCGTATTCCAGACGCATGCGAAGGCACGCCTGTGCCAACTTGGTAGGGAATGAAATCAGAGGGACGAGTGCCTTCTCGAAGGTAGGAAGATTCATCAAATCGAACCAGGGTGAAAAGGTGCTCTGAGCCTCGCGCGAGCTGACGACGAAGGCATGGAGAGTGACAAGGAAGCCTTTTTCAAACGTACGTTGCAGCGAGTCTTCCTTTAACACGCGTTCGACGAAGCTTGTGCCGCCAGAGGCATTAACGTCGACTTTGTGCAACGACTTGCGTGGCGACTTGACGGAAACTTGACTGCTGGTACGCTGCATGACATCCAGCGATTCGCTGCCCGTCCAGCGCTGTAGCAATCCGATCTGCTGCTTGAGTATATAAAGCGTGTTCAACCACGTGATTAACGCGTCTCTGCGCTGCTGGAAAGGATCTGTCGATGAGAGTGGCTTGTCGAGATAGAAAGCTTTCAGACTTGGATAGAGGAACTGCGCGAGATCGAGTCTACGAAGAAGATCAGACACGCACTTGATGACGGCCTCGGTGTCGTGGTGTATGTCGCCTGGCACACGGAAATAGAGTAGCTCTTCTATGACGGAATTGACAATCCGAATGCGCTTCTCCTCAACCTTGAGTCGCTCTTCGCGCTCAGAGCGGCCATGAAGTTTGGCGCGTAGACCAAGCCAGATGTTGACATGGAGGTTCGTCTGCTCGTCGCCGAGCGATTCGAGAGCGACGGCGATACGAGTCTTCTCGGACTTGAGGACATCACCGCCCATAACTGAGGCGAACATGGTCTGCCATTCGAGGCGCTCGCGCTCTGCTTGAGAAGCAGGGAGGGCGGAGACTTCTGATTCGAGTGCGAAGGCGGAGATGCCACCGTCGGCGGCGAATGAGAAGCGGCCAATGTCGTCATCGTCGCTGTTGTCCCCAGCATCTGTGAGTTGGCCGAGGCCGCGTTGGAAGTAGTGGTTGTCTGGATCGTTGCGGGGATCGTCCTGGCGGTTTGCGGATCTGTAGCGCCTGAGGAACTGGGAGTAGATGTCTGAATATTTTGTACGAGAGAGATTTGGGGTGGAAGAGTGGGAGGGGGAGCGAAAGGAGCGGCGTGGAGGGCGCCAGTCGTCGTCGTCTGGATGCTCGTGTTCTGAGAGGGGATACAGGGTGGGCGTGTGCCGCCGCATCCTCACCGCGCTGAGCAACCCGCGTCACCACCGCCATGGGCATCGTCGAAAAGGTCCGTCCCACTCCCGACCCTTCCCTGGCTCCCGTTTATCCGCCCCAGATCAGGGACATCGAGGATGAGATGGCCAGGACTCAGAAGAACAAGGCCACTGAGTACCATCTTGGCCTCCTCAAGGCAAAGCTTGCTCGTTACCGCGCACAACTCCTTGAGCCATCCGCAAAGTCTGGCCCCACAGGCGTCGGCTTCGACGTCCAGAAGTCTGGGGACGCACGCGTCGCCCTCATCGGCTTTCCATCCGTCGGCAAGGTGCGCCCCATCTCACCTTGCAACCCCCGTATTACACTATGCACAGTCTACCCTGCTCAGCAAGACGACCCAGACCACGTCCGAATCCGCCGCCTACGAATTCACCACCCTTACTGTACGTCCCAAGCAGTCTGCGCCAGATCCCTCACCCGCTGCTACAGGCTATTCCCGGAGTCATCGAATACAAAGGCGCTCGGATCCAGCTCCTTGATCTGCCCGGAATCGTCGAAGGTGCCAGTCAAGGCCGCGGTCGTGGGCGCCAAGTTGTCTCCAGCAAGTTGCTTATCTTACCTCCGTGTCGTCCCTAAACTTGACTGCCAGCGGCCAAGACGGCTGACCTTATCCTTGTCATGCTGGACGCCACCAAATCTGAAGAGCAGCGGAGGCTGCTTGAGATCGAGCTAGACGCCGTCGGAATCAGGTTAAACAAACGGACACCAGATGTGGTATTTAAAAAGAAGACAACAGGCGGCGTAAGCGCCGCGGTCCAAATCTATGTGCCATGGCTGATGTCTGTTAGATCACCTTCAACACAACGGTCAGGCTAACAAGGACTGATGAAAGGACTATAAGGACTATTTTGGCTGGTTGTAAGTCTTACGTCGTGTGTGTGTGGGGGGGGGGGAACTTTCACAATTGGCTAGACAAACTGCACAATTGTGATGTCATGATCAGAGAAGATGTTCGTATAACACGTTAGCTCGGTTAGGGGCTTATGCCGTTACCACAGATTACAACGGACGAATTTATCGACGTGTTAATCGGTGGGATCCGATGCTCTAGCACGTATCTGTGGTGCTCACAGACAATGCAGGAACGAGGAAATACATTCCATGCCTCTGTTCGTACAGAATAAATGCTTCGGATCGACCAGCTCTGACCATTCGTCAGATGTGTACAATAAAATTGACGCGATCAGCTTGGAGCAGGTTGATAAACTTGCAAGAGAACCTCATACTGTTGTCATCAGCTGCGAACTGGATCTCAAGTGAATAGCCTCTTGAACTTTTCGGCTCGTCAATGACATGTCTCTCCAGCCTCAATTACTTGATTGACCGAATATGGGATGACCTCAGTTTAGTAAAGGTCTACACAAAGAAGCGTGGAGCACACCCGGATCTCGATGATCCAATTTGCTTGAGGAAAGGGGCAACGATAGAGGTGATGTCGATAGGTCAAAGTATGGGCATTTCTTAACGTGTAGCTGCAGGATGCATGCAATGGCATACATCGATCCTTGGCCGCCAACTTCCGTTATGCACTGGTTTGGTATGTCTTCCTCGCGATCTCCCAAGTCTAGCATTTGCTGACGATGGGAGAAGGGTGAGTACGGTGGTGAAAGCACGAAACATAAGTAATCTCTTTGACAGGGAAGATCGAGCAAATTCTTCCCGCATGCTCAGAAGGTGAGCCTATCACACCAAGTACAGGACGAAGACGTCGTTTCCAGTAAGTGGATTTTATACAACTGGGCGTCGTATTCTTATCTGCAGTTTTCACGAAATGATTGGCCATTGATTCCCACGTTTGACATCAACTTTTCTCGCCCAGTCCTTCCAGCTAGTTCTTTGTACTGGTATCCATCTATTTGTAACTCAAAGTCGACATACATACATGTTTTGAGTATTACTGAATGCCTCCGCTTCACATGGTTGAAATTTCGCATGCCGAAAATGACATTGAACTCATATTCCTTGGGACTGGCACATCATCAAGCCTGCCCAACGTCGATTGTCTGACGGCATCCCCGGACGAGAAACCACCGTGCAAAACGTGCCTGTCAACATTAACCGCGGAGGGCAAGAAGAACATCAGAAGAAATACTAGTGCTGCATTGAGAATCAACACTAAGGATGGTTGTTCAGTGTGCGCCAGTCTTTTCCTTTGTTGATTACATGCCATGCTCAAGCTACGTTTAGGACAATCATTATAGACGCAGGCAAAAATTTTCAGGCGGCTGCCATTGAGTGGTTTCCCAAATACAAACTACGAAAGATTGATGCACTATTGATAACGCATGCTCATGCTGACGGTACGAGCATCCAAGATCGCTAGCTACATCTCTGTGACGTCGGCGCCCAGCTATGAATGGCTTGGACGACCTACGAGGTAGTAGTTATTGACATCATTATCTCGCGAGTGCTGAAACACGCTTTCGCAGGTTGGACGTTGCGTGGTGCAATCCAGTCGCATATAGATGTTTATCTATCCCAGGAAACATATGTTGAAGTTCGACGGTCATTTCCTTACTTGGTTGCCAAAGAATTCGCATCGGGTGGAGGGGATGTCGGTAGATCCGTTTTGCTTCCAATTCCGCTAGCAACTATCTTTGCAGGTTCCTGAATTCAAATGGCATATCATATCGGACAAACGGCCATTCGAAGTTGGCGATACAGGGATTTGCGTCACACCATTCCTAGGTACGCCTGCCTTTTGTGCAATTAAATCGCTTGACAAGGACAGTTCACCATGGATACATTTTCGCCGTCGCTCCTCACCCAGCGTGCTTTCCGACGCCCGCGGGGACCACGCCATCAAGTCCAAGACGAGACGATATTGTACTGCCAAGTGGACAAGACGACGTAGAAGGAGTGAACGCGGAGGAAAGATTGATTCAACCTTACACTTGTTTCGGGTTCAAGATTCAGAACGAAATCGCTTACATCTCTGATGTATCGTTTGTCCCAGAAGATGTATGGCCTCTATTAGAATCCATATCGGTCCTTGCGCTGGACTGCCTGCGGCTGGACGCGCATACTTCGCATTTTGGGCTAGAGGAAGCAGTAAAGACCGCAAGACGAGTGGGCGCGCAGCGGACGTACCTGACTGGGTTTGGGCACAACGTATCTCACAGCGAATATGTGACGATTGGGGAAATGGTGGCGGGCGCAGAGCGAGCGGCGACGACGGAGAACGAGTGGCGGGCGGCAGAGCTGATCGGGCGGGGGAAGCCGGTGTGGCTGCGGCCGGCGCACGACGGGCTGCGGGTCGTCGTCGGCCGGGGCGGAGTTGCCGACGATACGTACCAGTGCAAATAGTAACAAATACAGATACCTCTTGCTCTTGCGACCAGGGTCGTTGCCCATGAAGTTTTTTGCCCAGTCCTTCTTGTACGAGTAAGTGCCTTTTGACCTACTCTTGAAACCCGCAAACCGCGTCCACAGCGATCCCTGGTCCATTGTTTCGCTCGCATTCTTTCTTCGCTACCCCAATCCATACGCCGCTCACGTCATCTCCTGCGACGTCATCTCGCGCGTATACACTCCGTCTGGCTCTCTTCTGACAACCCGTCTCATCCTCAAGAAGGGCTTGTTACCTCGCTGGGCACCCAGAGGTATCGTGTCAAGAGCCGAGTCCTGGGTCATCGAAGAAAGTGAGGTTGACCCTATCGCCAAAACCGTCATATGCAGGACCAGGAACCTGGATCATGTTAAAGTGATGCAGGTTGAGGAATCCGTATTATTCCGTCAGACTCCCGAGGGGTGGGTCCGGATATCAATTTCCTTGCGCACCGAGTGACGTGTGTTGGCCAGCGGAACACTCCAGACCACGGAGGCGAGGATTCGGTCTGGGTTTGGATGGGGTTTGACCAAGCGAATTGAAAATCACGGTCTGAACCGGTTCAAGGCGCACATGCAGAGGGTCAGTCTATGTGTGCTATCATCAGGTTGGCATTGTGTTTTGACTTGCGACATTCTGCCATCAGTCCCGCGAGGGCGTGTCACTAATTCTCGACTTGCTTCGTCAGTCCCGTCTGCAACCGATGACACTTGGGGGAGCCGAGTCCATGTCGGCAGACCCGAACAGCAGTGGGCAAAAGGCGGGGTTTTGGGACAAGGTCAGATCCTGGCTATCTACGTGAGGGACACTGGCGCCAAAAATGTAATTAGTTGTATGCCTGGTTTGCATTGTACTTGTAGCATTAGTAATTACCATCATTGCATGCTCTTCTCTCCTTCATGTACTTTCCCACTTCCGCCGCACGACGAATATCCACCGTCCCTACTCTACCAAATATCCAGCCCGAACAAATACTGTCCATTTGCCCGAGCCCTCGAAAAGCTTTCTTCCTCGCACTAACTATCAATGCTCTCTCCGTATGGCGCGTACGAGTACGCACATTTCGCAAATCCCAGACAACACGCACTCACCATCCTTAGCCGTGTGCCATCCTTGCTCACTTCTCCAGGACAGCAACCTCGATAGTCGAGCATGGGGAGAATGTGCGTGCTTACTGGTCTCCAGATAGTACCCGTATTGTCATATCAGTAAGGGCCTGACTCGAACAGCGGTGTCACTTGGTTGACGCGCCCACATAGACTTCCGATTCATTCTTGCTCCTCATTTCCGTCGAATACGATAATGACAACGTCGCATACAAGACTTTGAACCTTCCACAGCGGGATATGATACCAGGGCCAGGTGAAGGCTTGCCTATGCAGTCTCTCTCTCTACAATTCGAGGGTGTTATCCGGGTCGACGGAACACTACTCAGGCACGTTTCATACGTTCATGGCTGCATGACAAGAAATTAATGTGTTAACAGCGTCTCGCCAAGAAAACACCATATTGTATTTTCAACAAGTAACCCGTCTTCTGTGCAGAGAATACCTTGGCCATCAGATGACAATGAGGATTACGATGATACTGCGAGCGTATACCAGCGACAGATTGGAAATGAAACCTGGCTGCTTGACGATGACGAGTTCTCTTGGCTAGTAGAACCCAATGGTAGGTCTCCGTCTAGTCCGACGCACCTTCTAACTTTGTTTCCAGTATCAGTCGTCGCTATTCAGCATTGGCGAGTGGTTGGGACTGATACGTGGATTACATCTGACGGAAGGGCTTACTTTGTTCAACTGCAAGAGTCGCAAGGGCGTGGCAGTTTTGATATCAATGAACCGGAAGATAGCACAAACGTACGTCAGGTGGTTCGTCTGACAGACTTCTTTCTTATCTCACATAGAACATTGAAAGTTTTTCTCAAGTATCTGCTGATGATTCGCCATCTCCGTTCATCTGGCAAGGATCATGTATCTATGATTTTAAAACTCCAAAATGGGTGCTGAAACGACGTATGACTGAAGATGGTAGCCTCGATGCATACGATGAACCAAGGCGTGCCATGGTCATTGCCGTGAATAGCAAGTTCTCCATTGTCGCAATTGGTACTCAAAGGTGTGTCATAACTGTTTCCTAGATGACTCCAGCTGGATGCTGTGACCTCCAGTGGTGCACTTGAATATGCAAACTTTCCTGCTAAAACCGGAATTATGCCCAAGTCACACCATGTCCACGTACCCGAGTCTTGTAAACAGCAGACTGGAGAAGTTTTCGCCATGGAATGGAGTTCGGATGGATACGTGCTCGCTGTTGGCTGGAGGTGTGGATGGGGCATATTTAGTGTTGGTGGGAGATGCCTCACGCTAGCTGTTGGGCCAGGCGATAATGTGGATAGATTGAAGTCGGTATTGCTGTGCATTTTATTGTCATCTTCTGAGACAATGAACAGGTTCCAAGATACTTTCATGTATGGGACGCGGAATCTAGTAAGTCACGTAACGTCCGGGGTGGTTGGGTTCTGATATTCCCTTGAAGTTTTGGGGTCCTGGAAATCTGGAACTTTTCGCGCTAGCATTTCCGACATCTACTGGTAAGATCCTTTCTGGTCAACAATCCTTTGCTCATTTGCCCATCAGCCCCCGACAACCATCTCTTCTCTATACCATTCGCAAAAAGTGCGGCCACGGGACAACTTGCTCCTGTGTGTAATCATGTCCATATTCAGGATCTTGCAAGTCAATATTTTACCAGGATAATACCAGATATGCCTTTTTGCAGATGGATGATCGAGTTCTCGTGTATCGAGGTGCGGATCAGCCGGACATGAGTGTTATTAACCCCGAAGCGGATGTCTGGCAACATATTAAGGTAATGATCAGCACGAGCAGAATGAAAACACCAGTAAAACAACGTACAGATTCCCGGAAGTTATTTGGAGAATAATTGGCCAATCAGATACTCTTCTCTTAGTAGCGACGGACGGCTTATCGCTATCGCTGGGAGAAGAGGGCTCGCTCATTACAATTCGAATTCGGGCCGATGGAAATTATTCTTGGACCGGCAACAAGAACAAGCCTTTGTCGTCAAAGGTGGACTGCTTTGGTTTCACCACATTTTGATCGCAGCCGTTGAGATGGGGAAAACGTACCAGGTAGCGCGGTTTTTGATGTCAAAGATCTGGAATCTGATATTGAAAGGTCCGGCTGTATTCACGCGATGCAGAATTGGCGGCACAGAACGTATCACACCGAGAAATTATATCGTCGCCAATCGTAATAATGTCGCTCGTGGACAATTCGTTACTCGTATACACGGCGGATAATATTCTTTGCCATTACTTGGTCGTTCCCGGTGCCAATGGTTTCAAGTTGCGGCTTTGCGGAAGCATTAACTTCGAAGGCATCATTGTCCAGACGTCTGCGGTGAGAACTCTAAGTTGGATGATACCATCCGCACAGAAACGTGAGTAATATTCTGCGCTACGGGCTTAATATGATTATGTATCTGTAGAGTTGGGAGATCCGGTTGATGACCTCACAGTCGCAACTGTCTTGATGGTCGTCGGTGGGCAGCTTATTTTACTCCGTCCACGCAAAGTAAGCATGCATAATATACCTTGCGATGCTTCCATCTGAATCCAATAGACTGCAAATAGAGATGTCAAATACGACATTCAGGTATTCGCTGACCACGTGGAGTTTTGTTGGATTCATTTGCGAGGAGTTGGTGCTTTGGAGAATTCATTATGGGCGTTTGACGGCAAAGGTCTGCGCGTCTGGCTGAACGCTCTGACCATTGAATCACCTCCGCAACAACAAAGAGCAAACGAGATCGCTGTTGACATACAAGAAAGTGTGAAGATTCCCTTGGACTTCTATCCTTTGTGTGAGTGTATTACATTTTTCTCAATATGATATTGACACTCGAAAGCGGTTCTTATGGATAAGGGCATCATAATTGGTGCCGAGTGCGAGTTGGCGGTACGATCCAACCTTTCATTTGTCATGTTCAGGCACGCAACCTGTGTCAGTGTGTAATTCTTTTGGTTCAAAGATACCCTGCCAACTTCACATCCACAGTCACACCTGTTCATCCACCATCTTTTGCTGCATCACCTGGAAATTTGTCAAGTGAAGGAGGCCGTTATTTTCGCATGTCACTACCAAGAATTGGTCTTCTTTTCCCATGCGTTGGAAATACTTTTGCACACTGTGATCGAGTCGGAGGCCATTGACAACTCGGACGAAGACCTTGCAATTCGGCCAGGGGCTGTATTGCCTTCTGCGATTGAATTCTTGGACTATTTTGATGTCGCTCTTGATGTAGTCGTCGGATGTGCTAGGAAGACGGAAATGACGCACTGGAAGTATCTTTTCAGTGTCGTCGGTAATCCCAAAATGCTATTCGAGGTGGGTCCATAACACCTTCTTTACTGGTGTCCTTTTCCTTACTGTGGCTTCAAGACATGCCTATCGTCACATCGGTTAAAAACAGCGGCTTCCTATCTTTTGGTATTGCATAGTACGGAACAATTGGACGAAAACTCTGACCATGCTGTGAGGCTCCTTAAAAAAGCTGTGGATGCCAAAGATTGGCAATTGTGTCGGGATGTTCTTCGATTTTTGCGGTCCATTGATGACCATGGTACAGTTATACAGCATGTGCTCTCCCTGGTGGGCGCTATAGATGCACCTGGGTTAGCACATGCATGATATATTTTCTGTTATCACACGGTCGGATCATTATGACAGCAATGTCAGGAAGATGGTCATTTGTTGATGCTGATAATATTACTGTGTCCATATATACCATGGCCAGGCTTATCCGTGGCATAGTCAGTCTAGCACGCAGCATGCCGCATAGTGTCAAATATACGGCTGAAGGGGCGGTGACTATCTCGTATCCATCCCTCGCATCATCTCCAACGTCTCTCAGTAATTCAATAGGTCAGTCTGCTTGCCAAACGGAGCGGAAGCATCTCATTTTGATCACAGATGAGGCGTTTGGCTCGCATCCTCAGTCCCTGGGCATCATCATCGTTCGCGATTTGCCCCCTGTGTATACTGACTATCGAGAACGCCTGTTGAAACTAGCTTACAAGTTCGCAAAACTCGAACCTACTGTCCGTGAAAAGTATGCAGATCCAACCAGTCGATACAGGCGAGTCTTGTAGTCCAAGAGAAAAGAATTATTTAATTATGGAGTAGCAGTTTCGGCTGGTCCCATGGCAAGGTACAAAATCGCGTTATGCCGTTGATTCTAGTTGTTGACAAGTTGTAGGAAATCATGAATGGAAAGCCAGGTACGACATTTGTTACTGCTCCACGACTGTCATGCATGTTCTTTCCAATGTCCGCATTCAGATATTCTGAAAGGATCGTATTATGCAAATCCATTGATTGATGTTCCAACCGTTTCTGCGGAGGATGCGAAGCTGTATCCTGAATACTATGGAAGGAATATATGTGAGTGAGCCAAGGTTCACTCCGGAAATATCTCATGTCACGCTTTTCAGGGCCCAAGCCTGACGAGAAGAGCGTGGAGGGTTTTGAAGAAGCCTTTAAAGATTTAGGAAGGTAAATAATATCGACGACTCTCGGGTTTTCAATCTGTCATGACGGAAACACTTTGAAGATTCGTGTTTAGCATTGGATGCCAGCTAGCTGCAGCGTGCCAGCCATTTGGTAATTTCTTCCTGACCAGAATTATACAAGTCCTTACTCGGGAGAGTAGTTCTTCCTCACCTATCCGACGCAGCAATGTCATTGCCTCAGCTTATCAGCAATTCTCAAACCTCAAAAGCTCGTCTTTTGCATTATTTTCCGCCCGAAAATGTGACTTCCAAAGACGACTCTGTCGATGATTGGTGTGGATTTCATCTCGACCATTCCTTCTTGACAGGGCTATGCTCAGTAAGCTGCTTTGCGTCCGCACATGTCAGTGAATATGCACGATTCATTAGGCTATGTATTTGCAAGAAAATACGGATGGCGAACCGCGTATCGTCCCACCACCCTCGTCCACATCGGGTCTTTACATCCGAACTCGTGGCGGGAAGTTGACCAAAGTCTCGATCCCCCACGATTGCCTGGCCTTTCAGACGGGTGAAGCATTGGCGTTAGCGACGGGCAATAGGCTACAAGCCACGCCGCACTGTGTGAGGGTAGGATCTAGTGATCCTAAACAGGGCATTTCTCGCGAAACCTTTGCGTTGTTCATGCAGTCAAATACCGATCAGCTTTTAACACCCTCCATGAGCTTCGGAAAATTTAGCAAGCGGGTGTTTAATGAGCATTATGAGGTTTCTACGTAGTGATACATACACTTGACGAGTAGTCTAGGCGCATGGTGATCTAAAATCTACAAGTCTTAACAGGTGCAAGGATCATTAAAACATCATCATAAAGGTTGCGATGGTACGGATGAGGTACGTCGTCGTGATGCATTAGATGTGAGTGACTCCGGTAAGACGGACAGAACAGCAGTTGTCAAACCTGCGCGCTTGGACGGAATATCGCGTGCTGAATAACCATCGCTATGTCTTGAACTGATGGAGGAGGGACGATCATCCTGGTCTGATATTACGCTCCAGTCTTCGCTAGGAGTTCTTCTGGACTCAATTGAACTACAACCTGAGCGCGAACTGGGTGGCACATTGGTCTGGTTGTCAGCATTGTGGACCACAGAGCCGTCCGCTTCCGTATCGTCTTGCAATGGGGATTCTGTCAATAACGGTTTGATCAAGGATCGTGCATATTCTAGATCACGATATATAGACTCGATTGCGGTGGCAACACCGTTTTCCTGACATGATCGTTCATGAATGACAAGAAAATATTGCGGAAAACTCACCGATCGAATCTGTTCTCCGAGGAGCTTAGCACGATTGATTTGCTTGCTATCCGTGGTTGCGGTAACAAACGCTTCCGTCAGCGAGGCAACCGTCAGTTTTCTAACACCAGAACCGACGCCTAGTGCCTCTACTCTATCTGCCCAGAAGAACTGATCCCCAAAGAATGGTTTAATGATGGTGGGTATCCCAGCTATAGAGTGTGAATAAGACTGGAAACCCTTTAGTAACAGTCTCACCTCGCAGGCTGGCACCCGTCGTTCCTGCTCCTCCGTGATGGCAAGCAGCGTCGATGCGTTGGAATAACCAGTCATGCGGTATTGAAGAGATTGGATAAATTTGCGGCGCTAGGGGAACTTCAGGTTCGGGTGTATCAGTAGTCTTGACCTGAAGTCTGTCGGACCATCCTTTAGACAGAATAGCATAGACGCCGCTCTGCTTTATTGCTTCAACCACACATCGCGTTATGCTCTTTGGGTCTGGAACAACGATGCTACCAAAGCCTATATACACAACCTTCTTATTCAAGGCATGTGCTTTGTCTATGAATTCGACAAGGTCGGGCGGCGGTGACCATTTCTTGGCACTAACGTCTGCATCACTTAAAAACCAATATCCTATTCCCGCAGTAAGAAATGATTTATCGGACTCGGGGATGTCCATTGTACTTACCTGTGATGCGGATCCACTCTGGCCAGTCAAGAGGAGGTGATACAACGTGCGAACTGAAGTTGTATAGGAACGGTATCTTGTGAGGCTCCATCTTATCGAAGCTAGTACTGTCGAGGCGGAGAATATTGCGCCTCCAGCGATTGATTTGGCCTGATATGGCTCTCCAGAACACTTGTTCAAACATAACGTACGACTTCGGAATATTAAAGTCGAGTCTTTGATATAGATTATAACCCACCATATAATTATAACTGCCACCCATCTAGAACAATCAGTCCCGTGTCGCAGGTCATATTATCTGTCGATTGTCGCTTACCTTTCTCTCTGGCACCGCGAAAGCATGTGGATATGCTCTGGGTTATAAATTAAGATAAACCTCTCATCATACTCTGCTCTGTCGGTACTAACCTAGTTCGAGTCCACGTCATTGTGAATGCTCTGAAATATGGAATGCGCAAAGCTTCAGCAATATGGTATCCTGCCATAGCACTGGGACTTTCTATCAAGATATCCGTCCCTTGACATGCTTCCCAAGAAGTTTTAAGAAGATCGTCCAACCAACCTCGGAACTTAATAACTCATTAGTGACCGTGAACATCGTATAAACGGTGAACCTACCTTTAGAAGACCCTCCTTCAAGAAAGAGACAGTGAACGTGCCGTTTTCCACGCATATTCTCATGAGCTCTGCTGGATCGCCACCGACGTAACCAAATTCAATTCCATGCTAAATGGCAAAGTGGGCAGAAGATCAGAGCATATATATATATTGCTCACCGACTCGATCCATGCACGAAACTCTCCGTGAGTTGCTATTCTACACCTGTGCCCATCGGCGACGAGTCCCTTGGCCAGAGCAATATAAGGTTGTACGTCTCCACGCGATCCAATAGTCAGGAACGTGAAATGTAAAGACTCGCTAGGCTTGAATGTTAAGAACGTCGAGGAAGCAGATGTAAACATAACGGCAGGTAACGAGTCGGTCATAGGTTCTGGAATAGTCGACGACAAGTCAATTTCGTCACCGGGAGTTCCACGCTCAATGTCTTCAAGAATAAGCCCAGCGCGTTTGACTGGATCTACAGTGATCGCCGCATGGTTTACCTGTCTTTTTCTGACATCATCTATTTGGCGTTCCAATAGGGCTACAAACGCATCTCTCCTATCTTCTGCCCCGAATTCAAAAAAGAGTTCCTCGTGCCCCTTTATAATGACAGCAAGTCCATAATGACCGAATCTAGTAGCTTTAGATTTTTCCACCGCGAGGATGTCCCGGACAGGCAAAGTCATCTGGTGGAAACACTTCAATATATGTGTGGTACATATACCCCACACAAACCTTGGTACGGCTAGCCAGCGGACCGGAAGACTTAAAACAGAAGTAGTTCGTTGAAACATAGAGCCTTCCGTATACAGGAAGTAGTCTGAATATGTATCCTGAAAAGTCTAGCAACGAGTCAGATCAGATTTTAAAGCCATACACAAGGTCAATAATCACAGCCCAGAAGGTTCTCCTTTTCATCGTATGCAAACGCAGCTCGGAATTTCTCAATCGTTTCAGCGTCCAAAGGCAACTCCGGGGTTTCCAATATACTGTATGTCAAGTCAGAGCTGGTAACTCTTGTCGGTGTAGGTGCCATTGAGGAGTAAATCTCTCGTACGCCCGCAGCTTCAGAACGGCCTGGGGGTCCCAAACCTGGGACTGTGGAGCTGCCAAAGAGTCGCCTAGGTGGCCTCAGCCAAGATGGCACGCCGACAATCCAAGAGTTGGTGCTTAAGGGAGACTGGTCTGAATCAATGATTGAACGCTGGGTGGATGGTGGATACGTATAACCAGAGGATATCTTGCTAACATTTCCTTCGTCTTGGCGAAGGTTGCAGGTATCTGGACGAGCAGCCTGATCCGGCGGAATAGGCGAAGCAGTGATAGGTATGAATGACGAAGAATTGGCTCGCTTTGAGACATGCGTGAACTCCTCTTCTTCTGTTACGGGGTTGGAAGTGGGAGAGGAGGGCGTTGGTCGACCGAAAGGAATATTGTCCGATAAAGGCCTTAGCAGGGAGGTAAGGCGAAAACCAGCGCTTGCCTTAGAACCTGTTGATTCGGTCGGCACACTAATTGATCGCTCGATTGGCGCAGAGCGTGGCGTCGTATCAATGACCGACTGGGGGGAATTGGCAGTTGGAAAAATGCGGTTTGCCCGCACAGCATCACGAATCTGCTCGAGGGCAGTCGAAATGTCGCGGAAGTAGGCAAAGAAGTATGAATCAACAGAACATTGTTCTTCTTTGTCGAATACTTTCACTTCGATCGTTTCGCTGAAATCCATGGCCGATGACCTCTCAACGTCTAATATAAGTGAATAGGGTATAGCAATCTAAGAGCAAATGAGCCCATGGACAGGGATGACCTGCAACGACGAACCTTAACGCTGTCTCCTGAATTTTGAGCCTTGAAGATGACCTTCTTGATAGCTTTGACCCATTCGTCACGACTAGGCACAGATTCCGCTGATAATAGGACCGTCTTCTGGTTTGTCCTCAAGCGAATATCCTTTTCACATACGGGCTCACAAGACAGCGCGTATCTGAGATCAACAATTCCGTGTGGGAAATAGGGATCCTGTTTAATTTTGTGAGTTGCAAAAGCCACTATGTTCAACGATATTTCGCACGGATGACGATTGATACCATGACAGGGCATCATTCCGCAACACGAACCAATGTTTAATCCAACGCTTTGTCCGTTGAGCCTTCTTGCTCAGTGTCCCAGATTTAAGGATCTGGTTCTGCTCAAGGGGATTATTAACTGAGAGTCACAAAAGTCCAAACGAACCTCCCGGGATGGCATATGGGCGAAGAAGCACAAGAACGAGTTTGTCAAGTACATATAGCCCTGCAAAACTAATAAAATATTCATATTAATGGTAGGATGCCTCATATAGTGCACTTACGGATGGAACGCAATAACCAGCAAGGTAACTCTGACAGATTATCTGAAAAGTCGAATCTTTTAAGCAACCGTTGACATACCAGCCCAGACTTCTTCAATACCAGACAGTTCGAATACTTCTCTCATCTTCTCTGCTAAACGCGCTCTCCTCTGTAGCTTTATGGTATTCAAACTACTGGTCCTCACGGCGGGCGGTCGTAAGTAGCTAAAAGACATTGCCTCATCATGTGGCGCATTGTTATGGATTGGGGCTGCTGTCGTGGAAGCCGATTCTGGGGATGAATCTTCAAAATCTTCACCTTCACCTGACTCGAGCGTTTCTTCTGGGCCGGGCTCCTCATTTACTAATGTAGCTAGGCTGCGAACATTGCGACGGGGCGATGATGCGTTGCGGCGCCGTGCGCGAGCAACCGGACGATAGATAGTATGTATTGAAGACGCGAGACGATTTTCTATATGCCGTGAATGTTTGATAATAAGAAGATATTGGACAGAACTAACGTCCTTCTTCTTCACTTTCTGAGCCATTGTTGTGATCTGACAATTCGTCTGAGTTGTCTGGTTCTGTCCGTGATAATGCTTGTAACGCCTGAATCAAGGTCTGCGTTCCCATACACATCTTTTTCCAAGTAAGTCAAGGTCAAGATAACATGTTCTCAGCATACCGATAGATTACCATTGAAAGCATTCAAGGACGGTCGAAGAGGGGGTGAAGGAGGAGAAATGAAAGGAGAATCTTGGTAAGTCCCAAGACGTGCATAGGACTTTTGTTTGAGTAGGTCAGAGACTGTGACGGACCCGGTGTCTATGGACAAAGAGGTCCGCTGCTCTGCCGGCGATTCAATGCACAAATCGTGTGTGGCTGGTGCGGTGATTTACCTTCACCCTCCCGGGGAGCAACTGTTGCATTCTTACGGCGTGAATGTTGACGAGCGGCAGGTGGAAGAGATGTGGCACCACTTGCTAGGCTGGTCATTCCCGAAACGCTCTTGCTGAGCCTATCTACTGTCTTCTCAACAGCACTGGACAAAGATTTGACGGGACTCGCATCTGAGCCTTGCTGAATGATCTGCGATTGGGAAGCTCGTATGAGGTCATTCTGTGTTGTCTGAGGCTGCGGGGTATCGGCTGACTCGGACATGGACGTTCAAGTATGGTGGTGTCGACAGATTCGGTAGTTGCCGAAAGCGTCCAAACACGTTTTTGTCGCGTTCATCGCTCGGGTGCGGGCGCCGCCTTCCTCTTTTCTAACCATGGGCACTATGCGCTTGCGCGGCGAAATTTGCATCGGCTTTGCATCCGCTCTATCGCAAGTACTGTTGCAAGAAATCCCCACCTCGCTGACTTCCTTCCAATAGCTTCACGACATTACTGCTCTTGATTTTCCTTCACGTACGCGCAACATCGTGCATGCACGTCACCAATTAACTTTGGCTTGCTTGCAGGTCGGGCAAATTAATACCTCGCATGTTCCTAAGAGTATAGCTATGGTACCTCGCAATCTTTCGACTCTTCCTCACTCTAACCTTCTGATCGATCTAGCTGAAGGTCAATGTGACGGCCTACGGGCAAGTTGCGATTCGTGACAATAATGTCACTATGCTCATGTTCTGCCTAGCGTGGCGCTCAACAATGCCTTGTTCGACCCTATATTTGGGCTCTATACCAACAACGCATCCGCTCCGTTGCGAGAAGGACTCGGTTTACGACAATATTATGAATTCGGCCTTTATAGTTATTGTGGCTACGTCAACAGCACAGCAGGCACTTGTGGAAACCATACCGCCGGCAACCCATTCCAACCCTATGATGCCCTCACGTCTGATATGATAGCAAATTTCTCGAGTATCACAACAGTCATTCTTACGAACACGACTCTGATAGATTCCAAATACCTTGGACAATCTTCTAGCGCAGCATACTGGACCTTGCTGCTTGGCACGATATTCACTGCCGTGACGTTCTTTGCGTGCGTACTGTCATCAACTTCTGTGCTACCCTGTTAACGTCAACAGCGGAATCACGAAGCATAGTATAACTTTTGTGCTCTCCGGATTTCTTTCCATCATGAGCGCGGTTCTATTGCTCGTAGGCGCCAGTATATGGACAGTCTTGGTGAAGAAGTCCGAATCTGTGAATTCAATGACCATTGGAACCCACAACGTACCTCTTGGTATCATCGTCTCCGCGGGTACAGGTTTGTCGTTAGCATGGGCATCATTCATAATCTCGGTTGTCTCGATTATTCCCTACATGATCAGGTGAGTAACCTTTGCGAGACACGCATCCTTCTGACAAGCCATTAAGTTGTTTTACGTATCGCGGATGACACGAGTGTGGCTGGCCATCTCAATATATACCATTATACCTATTGTTAACGGACGAGTGCTATTTATATAATTCAGGAAAGCGCATGATAAACATGCGACATTAGTCAGCATCACTACATAGCTAACAGCCAGTGCACACCGCAAAGCCAACTATCGACGCACAATCTTTTTACTGCCTTTCTTTCCTCTCATGCTTCCTAACATTAGAATAGTAGCACTGCTTGCAGCATGGGCTTCGTGCTGCTCCAATGTTTTCGCCATTCAGCAGGTTTCTCGTGACGGGAGGTATCTTTATACCCAAGATCAAAATAGGTTTTATATCAGAGGGGTAGCGTACCAAGAGCAAGGTTATCTGTTTTTCTGTACCTGCGTTGACGAGTATTAACAATATACGTTTCAGGTGCCATTGTTGCTAGTGCGAGTAATAGTTTTGATGAACCATCAACCTTCATCGACCCGCTTGCACTTGGTAACGCTTGCCGCCGCGATTTGCCCTACCTGCAACAACTAGGTGTTAATGCTATCAGAGTATACAGTGTCAATTCAAGTTTGAATCATGACGACTGCATGGCGACATTCAGCAACGCTGGCATATACACAATGTAATGCACTTGGTTGTCTGACCCCTGCGTTTTTCTGACCTGCGTCTCCAGCATCGATCTTTCTCTTCCGTTGAATGGTTCCATTGATCGTACCGACCCGACCTGGTCAACAAATTTGCTGGACGAATACATTGCTACGATCGATGCATTTAGCAAATATGACAATGTCCTTGCCTTCAATGTAGGAAACGAGGTAGTCCTTCAAAACGATATCCCGGCGTCTCCTTACGTCAAGGCTGCAGCGCGAGACATTAAGGCGTATTTGTAAGATCTGTGTCCGCTACTATTACCGCGTATTGACGGGTTTCAAGAAATTCCAAAAAATTGAATGTGTTGGTTGGATATGCAGCAGTTGATGGCACCTCAGACTGGAGGAATGCTCTCGCGAATTACTTGTCTTGTGATCCTTCGAATTCCAACTCAAATTCCACCGCAATCGATATCTATGGGCTAAATAACTAGTACGTATATGTAGTCTCTTTGTTTTGTTTTTTTTGGCTTGCCACTGATGTTGACGAAGCGAATGGTGCGGCAATTCGACATTCCAAAGCGCTTATGCAGGCACGGAGAGCGATTTTGCAGATTATAACGTCGTTGCATACTTCAGTGAATTCGGTTGCATCACCAGTCCTCCTCGATTATGGACAGAAGTTGGCGCTCTTTTCAGTTCACAGATGTCACCTGTGTGGTCTGGAGGTGTGGCCTTCAGTTATTTCCCCGCGCAGAGTGCCCAGGGGCAATTCGGCATGGTCAGTATCTCCACGGACGGCTCAACCGTTACAACCAGCGACGACTTCGGCCGCCTTAAAACACAGTATAGTCTTGTCAATCCACCCAACAGCCCGTCGTTCAGCAGCGCTTCCGCATCTACCTACCCTACCTGTCCAAGCACAAGTAGTAAATTCAACGCGTCAACAACTTTACCTCCCACGCCGAACGAAGCTGCCTGCGATTGCCTGCAAAGCACCCTTGGTTGCCTCTTCACGCCTGCTACTTCCAACTATAGTGCCATAGTTGGCCAATTAACTGACACAGCATGTAGCCTCCTTGGTCAGATGGGAGCTTCCTGTGACGATATTGGCGGTGATGGTGCGACAGGTGTTTATGGGAGGGTGTCAGATTGCGATCCAAGTGGGTTACTTGTTGTTAATCGCGCACGATGCGAGCTGATTTGCTCGCTTACAGCCATCAAACTATCATACGTGATGAGTTTATATTATAACCTCAACAATCGTAACCCTCAAGCTTGCAGCTTTGCTGGAAATGGCACTGTTAACTCGAATGCGCCATCCTCTAATTCGGCTGCAAATGCAGCAGCCAGTTCATGTATCTCTAACCCAAGTGCAACGTTTGTCCCGACGGGAATCTCTGGTACGAGCTCAACCAGCACTTCGACACCTTCGGCTGGCGGTCGCAACGATGCGATGTTTGTTGGGATTGACGGCCACGGCTTGTATGGCATAACTGCGGTTGTGATGGTGACCTTGGCGAGCATGGTTGTGACATTGTTTTAATTTTTTTTGGACTGGTTAGTTTGTAAATTGTGCACGGGCCAAAGTGTAAAGCGGCGAAAGTTATCGGAGTTTGAAATCAAATTTCAGCTCTTCCGTTTCCAACTGCAAAATTGGTCTACATGGCTGCCGCTCCCGATGACACCCAACGACGGTCAGACTCTTGGAGTGTTCAAGACAGCCAGTCGATGATGCCAGGGAACACTTTGGAGCCTGTCAATAATACAACTTTGACTGCAGATGACCGGGCTGGACAGGAACACGACAACACCGAATACACTCGAGGTGGTGCAGGTGATGTCTCCGTAGCAAGTAATAAAGCCGATCCATACCGAGGCGAAAAGCAAGTCAAGGTGCTTAGGTCTCTTCTTGTCTGTCTGCCATCCCAATTCGCTTCATTATCATTGCTTCATGCAACGGTAAGCGGAGAATCTCGCTCCAAGTGGCCTTCTAATGCTGAGGCAACTGATCCTTTGTGCTGTTTCTCTTCATGCTTCTCCTAATGGCTTGCTGCCCGTTGTCTTTTGGGAGCCTGACGTGACTTGGAGCTGCCACTCGCACGAATTCTTATGCTGTTTACTTGTCCCGACTGGTGTTTACTTTCTCCTGTGCAGCCGAACAAAGTTTATATCGGTGGCCTTCCCGAACACACCCGTCAGGAAGACTTGCAGAACTGTTTTGGAAAAATAGGAAAAATAATCAACATTGAGTTAAAGTATGTGTATTTTCCTCTTCTGTGCTCGTGTCGAGGCTGACCCTGTTTTGCAGAGTGGGCTATGGTTTTGTGGTACGTTGCAGCTATCAGATTGGGTTATCCCTTCTTATTGCCATGCGCAGGAATTTGATAACCGTGAAGCCGCAGAAGAAAGCGTCGCAAAGTATCATGAAGGATATTTCATGGGAAACAAAATAAGAGTAGAACTTTCACGCGGAGGAAGAACTGCCAAGTTTCATAGTGATCCCGGTGCTTGCTTCAAATGTGGTGATCTGGGCCACTGGGCCAGGTTTGTCGTCTTCTCACTGGTCCAAAAGAATTCATCTGATGCGTTGACGAAACACAGGGAGTGCCCGAATAGTTCAAATACGTACGTGGCTGGGTTTGCATTCAGGAATTCTCCTAATTTGAACCACAGAGAACACACTCGCCGGCCTCATTATGAACAGCCATTGCTTGACCGCATTCAACGTGACTATACGCCCAATAGAAGTGCCGCTCCTGCTCGGGATGACTATAACTCTACCCGTTACTCTGCTCGAGATGTCCGCTATGATTATCATCCGCCGCCATCGTCTGCGCGAGAATCAAGACGTCCACCTTCTCCAAGAGATTATAGAGAGTATCCTCAAGCCCCTCCTCGCACGCGGGATTATGATGACCGACGTGGAGCTACTTCGGATAGAGAACGCTTTGGACCTCCCCCGCAGTCGGAATATCGTGGTCGCTATCCTCCTCCACCTGAATCTCCTCACCGAAATTATGGGGCGCCTCCGCTTGCGCAGCCACCTGCACCTTACTATGATCGCTTTGATCGAAGACCGAATGAGAGGTACCCTACTTATCCGCCTCCTTCGGGAGGGCGTGCCAGAACCCCGCCGAGAGTGCGTGATGATCTTGAACGACACAGGTACCCTCCAAGGTAGTCGTGTTTATTTCCTACACCTTGCAATAGTTCCAACAGTTCATATCAGAGACTACCATCCGGAGTATCGTGGACGCCCTCCCACGCCCCCGCCTGCTCGTTATCCGGACTATGCCCGAACCACCACTGAACCCACCGTATCAAGGTACCGGTGAGTGGAAATTATTGACGCAGGACGCAGACAAATGACGAAGCTCATATCAGACGAAGGTCAGAGAGCCCACCCCAGCGTACCTCAGTTACCTATGATCAAGGATATCCAAATGGTTACTCAGGACGTTCCCCTGGACAAGCTCACCGTAGTAGCACCACTCGTGATTATCCCCCTCCCCGCAGCGGAAGGGAAACCTTGGACGCTCACAATGGCTATCGTCGAACCTAAAAATCTTGGCTTGCCTCATGCTTGGTTCTGGATCTCTGCAGGAAGCTATACAGTATTCAGACACATCTTGTAAAAGAGTATATATTTTGAGTCCTCTCGGAGAGTTGCGATTTTATAAGTTGCTATGTTGAGTAATGGACGGTAATCAGTTGGTGCTCGGGGTCTTGCATGCTAAGGCTTCTAGATTTAATGAGTAGACGTGCATCTTCAAGACATGGATCAACCTGCACCATCATCCAGGTCGTCCATATCTGACCTCGCCTATCTCACAAACAGTCCTGTCCCCATTTTTGACACCCATCTTCGTTACTTGAATGATTCGTATCTCAATTTCTTCTTCGAACGGTATGTCGCCACCCTATCGAGAACGGCATGCCCATTGACAATGACCAGTAAACGGATCGAAGAAACTTAGTAGTTATTATCTCAATTGCATGCAGTCGATATACTAAACACGTTTATAGCGTCGATTCTTTACTCAAGCTGCATCGTAAAACGAAGCAAATTGACGCGTCTATAGATGACCGCAGCATCCTTAGCACCACTCGAAGTGCATGGGGTGAAGTACGAGATAATGTGGAACGAGGTACACATCAATGAATTGCTTTGAAGCCAGCTGAGATGTCGGCAAATGTAGAGATTCAAGCTCGACAGGCATTTTGCGCTGCCCTTACAACAGATGTGATAGTTCCACTTTCGGCGTACAAGGTATTATCAACAACCCATTCATGTTAGAAACTCTATGATCTTGTACTACCATACACAGGAAACACAGGAGCGTACTCGTAAGAGAATTAAAGAGGATCTGAAAGAAGCGGCTCAGGCATATAACGAGTATGCCGACAACATTCTGCCAAAGTTAAAATCAAGATACAGCAAGAAGTTTTCTGAAGTTGAGGTAAATTTTACAGATTAAATACCCCGAAATCAGACGTTCTGATTAAGATGCTAGGAGCAAAAAAGATCAGCTGCAGCATTTCCTCCCACATCATCACTTCCTCCTCCGACCACTGAATCATACCAACCCCTCACTGTGTTGAAATCGAGCCCATCAATGCCCTCTCGCCCAGGTGTCACCGGTCAACAGCCGTTGCGACCGCTGGACCGACGCCCTTCGGGAAGTGGATACTCCGGTCGCAATAGATCTCCCTCATCTTCTACGCCTTTTCACGACTTGGCTCACCAAGGTGAACATATTATGTACGGCGTCGCCATATAATAACCGTCATAATTGAAGGGAAGAGGCAGTTGAATCAACTGATGGGCTTATTGGACAAGGGAGGCACTGTAAAGGATTCACTCACGGGTGCCCGTGAAACTCAAGCACTCAAGGCTGTCCGCGCAAAGCGTGATGCTGACGAAGCAGGTTCGTCAAATGACATCACTAAAACTTTTCCTTTGACATATTGTCGAAGATAAGGAATATCGAAAGGGAGTTCATTGGCTTGAAACCCTCCGTCGCCGGAGAACGAAACTTCTCGAAGCCGGGTATAACGTCAGAAGCTTTCATCCTGAACTTATTCCCGTCACTAATCGGCGACCAGAGCCTAGAGACGTTTATAGGAGAGTCTTCATCCCTTGTAAAGCAAGTATTCGAGAAATATATGGATAACATGGCGTATGCATCTCATTTCATATTGTGCCTTTCTAACATTGAACAGGGCTACTACTACCACACAGACGCAGCTATCGTCACATGCCCGGGGCTTGGTCGCAAAGATTTCGCCTAAAAAAGATGTTATGAACTTGAAGTCGCTTATACCTCGCTCACTAGCTTCCGCAATACCCGAACCTATATTATACCACCACGGCCAAGTGGGCTTTTGTAATGACTTGATTTTTGGATTTAGTCTGCTCGACTATGCTACGACTAAAGGATTGAAGGATGGAATGGTTCCAAAAATAGTCCGTATTTGTATCCAGGAGATTGATCTTGGAGGGCTCGAATGCGAAGGGGTATATAGGGTGAGTTCATTAGTGCAGGTGTGTTCAGGCGTGGCTTGTTCACTGCATGTAGGTGTCTGGACGTCATGCCATCGTTCAAGCAGTAGGAGGAAGGCTTCTCCATGAAAGGCTCGAACTAATTCTTTCTTAGCTTCAGCATGACATTGAGAAAGACGAATCAGAGTTTGTATTTGATCACCAGAAAGATGATATATATGCAGTGGCTTCTCTTTTGAAGGTCCGTTGTCACCTGGCTATAGCACTCCTATTGATTGTTATCAGCTTTATTTGCGAGAGCTTCCAGAGCCAGTGTTTAGATTTTCGTTGCATGACCGTATCCAACACTCTGAAGACCTCAGTAAGTGCTCAGAACAGCACTTTTACAAAACGTTGACACTTTTCCTCAGATGAACATAAAGCAAATCATTTCGCTTTATTGCGGGCAAAAATGAGAAGATTGCCACCTGTTCATTTTGCAGTACTCAAGGCCCTTATTGAACACTTGGCTCGAGTGGTCGCATTCAGTGACAAGAACAAAATGGATGCTAAGAATCTAGCTATCGTGTTTGGTAGTGTCGTCTTTGGCGAAGATGAATTGCCCAAGGGAGGTGATCTTCTCAGTGTACAGACATGGAAGGTGAGCAGATTTCGAGTTGTAATGCCAAGACCAACGGCTTGGTAGGATACTTTGTTGGAAGA
Organism: Amanita exitialis; assembly: GCA_023014455.1. NCBI lineage: Eukaryota > Fungi > Basidiomycota > Agaricomycetes > Agaricales > Amanitaceae > Amanita > Amanita exitialis. The sequence continues at coordinate 1,356,258 of JAEBUR010000002.1, forward strand.
CCTTATTTCAAATGCCCATATTATTTTTGACGATCGTCCTCTTCATCATTCCCCACCTCTCCCTCCCACTCCAGCAGGTGAACTAGCTGCAAAGTATTCCTATGGCTCCAAAACGACGAAAGTCGCCACTATGCTGCCACAGCCTTCATCTTCAAGCGGAGATACATCATCTCACTCACCTCGCTTGTCTCAAGATTTCACCCCGCGACTACCGCCTCGGCCCACTAATAGCATTCACCCATCCCGCGCGTTTCCTGATAAGACCAAGAACAGCGACTCGTCTCGAAATGACGAGTATCTGTGTGCTGAGCAAGAGGTATCGGACCAGGTATCTCCAGCAGACGCGATTTCCCATGACACGAATCCTCAACCACCCGGAGATTCAACGGAGGATTTTGAAAGGTCTCCATCGGATGATTTGTATGGGGACTCACCCTAAGTTGTATGTAAAGTCATTGTAATTTTCAGCAAGAGGGACTCGAAGAGAGCATTCATCGTGTATTTATGTAAACAACGCCGCAGGGTCATGGTCCAAACTACATAATTCCTTGTAACAACCATGCGCGGACGAAAAGAGAAATACTACGCAATCAGCGTTGGTCGGGATGCTCCAATGATTTGTTTGACTTGGGACGAGGTACGCATGACTTTGAGATATTGCGGCTTTTCACCACTTACACCACCTCAAAAGTGCAAGGCAAAGGTTCGGCGCGAATATCATGTCAGGAAAAGAACTCATACACAACATCGAAGGTAACAAGATATTCTGGATCCAGATTCAAGGCTTTTTCGTCTCGGCAAGATGCCGAGGAATGGCTGAGTATGTCTCGAACTTGCAGTGTTCCATGTATTTCGCTGACGGTCTTCAGCGAGGACAACCATTCGCTCTGCAGCTCCTGGGCCGCCTAACGAGTCCCTCCAACAAGCGCCCCGCAAATGCCTACGCCCAAAATCACCCCCGCATCCAACTGAACCTCCACCCCAAAACGACATTGTTCTGTCGCGGGACCAACAACGCATCCTAGATCGTGTTAAACAAGGTTCCTGTATATTCTTTACCGGTTCTGCAGGTGATTCGTCTTTCTATGTTCACTTGCCGTTCGATAGATGAAATATTAATCCTCGAGGAACGGGAAAATCCGTTTTATTGAGAGCAATCATCGATCACTGCGGCGGGAAACACTCGAGAACACTAGCCATCACCGCCTCTACAGGTATAGCGGCGGTGAACATCGGTGGTTGTACCCTTCATTCTTGGGCTGGGATCGGGCTGGGGGAACAATCTGTTAAAGCACTTGCCGGCAAGTTTATGCATCAGATGAAATACGAACTCGTCAAAACTCGGTGGGAGACGGTGAAAACACTGATCATTGATGAAAGTTTGTCTCTTGTCTCATATCTGCAAGTGTCAATTCTGACCACTGTAGTCTCTATGATCGATGGAAAGTTGTTCGATAAGCTGGTGAGGTTGTAGTCGTATACTCTCCCAACAATATTCATTTTATACAGGAAACTCTTGCTCGCGTGATGAGAAGAAATAATTCTCCCTTTGGTGGCATCCAGGTAAGGTGACAAGAGCGATGATGAGCTGAGCATTAAATATGAGTAGCTCGTTCTTTCCGGCGATTTTTGTCAACTTCCTCCAGTTCCAGGACGCAATAGCCGCGGAGAAGAAATTCCTGCTGTATTTGCTTTCGAGGCTGAATCATGGGACAGATGCGTTGGTCAGCCAATGAGTTTGACTCAGGTGTTCCGTCAGAAGGATCAAAGTTTGGTGACTTGTGTTGTAGCTATAACATGTCTGACGTACCTTTCTAGCGTTCATCAATATGCTGAATGCCATTCGTTTTGGGAGGACAGACGGAGAGATAACGAAGGCTTTCAGAGGACTTTCTCGAATGGTCATATACGAAGATGGGATAGAACCAACAGAATTGTAAGTGTTGTTACTGTTGATGGATCATTTTTTAATCCAGTGATAGATTTCCGACAAGATCAGAGGTTGAGTATGCAAACACGGCACGGCTTCAGCAATTGTCTGACGAAGCCCGCGTTTATGATGCGAGGGACGTTCCGGGACTCAACTCCGATGGGCAACGAGTGACGGTTGCGCGGATGGAACGGTTACTTGATCGCATGGTAGCGCAAAAGTCAGTTGTGTTAAAGGTGCGCAGTGGCAACAATATATCGCATGCTCTGTCTGATGTACTCAGTAGATTGGGGCTCAGGTTATGCTGATCAAGGTGGTTTAACTTACTGTGCTTGATGCTTCATTGTTCATTCTTGGGCATTGTCAGAATCTGATACAGGGCGTGTTGGTCAATGGTTCACTCGGGAAAGTGATTGATTTCAGGCCGTTAGAACGCTCAGATGAAATTCATGAACGTTCTACTTATATCCCACCTGGTGAAACTTGGCCAGTTGTGAAATTCACGAATGGAATGGAAAAGACCATCATACCTGAGGATTTCACGGTAAACAATGCCAATGGAGAGGTGGAGGCACAACGCTCCCAGGTTAGTTGCATGTTATAGAATAAATATAATCTTTGAACCTTCAATGAAAAGGTTCCACTTATTCTGGCTTATGCTCTGAGTGTGCACAAGTCCCAAGGACAAACTTTAGAGAGACTTAAAGTTGATCTTCGACGTACATTTGAGAAGGGTCAGGGTATGCATTCTTCCCACAACAGATGCTTGATTTGATCCAAGTGATCTTGCAGCTTATGTTGCATTGTCTCGTGCTACAGCAATGGAGCGTCTCCAAGTTCTGAACTTTAATCCTGCCAAGTAAGTAGCACTGGTGTGCTTGAGCAGGTATTGCTTACTCCACTTATACAGAATCACTGCACACCCACGCGTTCTGAGATGGCATGGAATCACGGAGGATATGCATGATAATCTTGACGAGATGGACAACCACGATTTTATGACGATATACTACGATTCATAGTGAATTGATATATAGCACAGTGATACAATAAGCAAGAGAGTATTACACTACATCCACGAAATTTGCAGGAAATATACCCATTCTTTCTCCTATTTTACCGGTCCACCTGGGGCAAGTCACAAACACAAGTAGAAATTATAGCAGTGGCTAAGCTTACCAATCATCTGTTTTGTTGCTCTTTTGCGTGATAGTGATAATGTCACCTTTCAAGAATGAGAGGTCTCCGGGCTGAAAATCTTTGTCATAATGGCGCTCTAAAAAAACCTGATTTTCAGTTCATACCTCCACTGCCCGGAAATTATACAGCGCTATGGCACGAGGCATCCCTTCGTCAGGGATAGACCAATTTCTCGCTTCGCTTCTCGACGCAGGCGGATCGAGCGACTCTTCCGTGTCAAGTGATTCAACATTGTGATCTTCTGGGGTGAAAAAAGGATTTGAGGATGTTGGTAGAGTATAGGATCTCGTATGGGATGGTACAGTCGTGAAAGGAGATGTTGCGGAAAATGAACGATTGTGTCGTGAACCATCCTGCCGGAGGGGTGGTTCTGATGATCCATACTCCGACGTATAGTCAGTCTCGAACGTGGCAAACCGAGAAGATCCATGATCAAGGTCTTGGCTAAGAGTGTCATCGTAAAAGTAAGCCCCCGTGTCCATTCTGCGTCCCCAGGAAGCAGGAGGAAAATTATTTTGTTCTGGTCTCTTCTTCTTGAGATAAGAGCGAGACTTTGGTGTATCTGCCGTAGGTACATGGCTTTCAGAAGGCGCAAAGAGATAGTCTTCGTCTGTTAAAGGCCTGGAAGCATCATCCACCCATTTATTATACCTGGGAATACTGGTGCAAGAGACCAGTGTGTTGATAAGAGAACTAGACCAAGGTGGTGGTTCTACCATTCCTCCGAGAAGGTGTTTGACAGTTGCTGGAGATTCATATGCGCGATGATTGGCATCTTGTCTCTCCATGATGACGGAACCCTCTAGCGAGATACCTCCGAAAAGTCCTCGGGTCTTCGAATAGCTGTACCTGCGGTAATGATTTAATGATAGAACACACTCGACCAAAGGAATGGACGGACATTGCGGCCACCTTCCCGCTCGTATTGACTGATCCAGATGCTTCGCCGTTCCGTCCTAGAGGACCTAACGCAATGCTGAGATTCCCGCCAAGCGATAGTGACCCAGCAGCCATGAACGATCGCTGCAGAGTATCATCTTATTCTGATCAGCGTACATGATAGGGACAACTCACGATTGCCTGGTTGGGAATGATTAAGTCATAGAGCTGCAGCATTGGAAACACTCACAGAGCGAGAGTTGAGCACAACGAGAAAGTCAGTCATCTCTGCACCAGCTTGTCCGCCGACTCCGACTCCGCCTAGCCCTATGGCACTCGGAGCGGACCAGGCTAATGACCATGAGTCGTACCCGGTAAGGTAGCTGCGGAAGCTTACACCCGTCATCCAGTCGAGCTATGACGATGCCACTGCCAGCCCTGGCAGAAACCAGAAAACCGGCCTTGAATACAGTGAATATGGCGAAGCCCCGAGCACGCTCAAGGACATGGCGGGGAATGACGCCGTCTAGGCCATTGTTCGCACCGTCGACAAATGACTTGACTGTGTTGGAGCATATGAATGAAAGCGAATAGAATGGTTATAGTCAGGAGACTTGCAAATTCTAGCAGCCTTTTCGCATTCTTTTGGTAGAGATTGGGGGATAGGATTGTTGATCTTCATGACGGTAAGGAGGAAAGCACAGGATATGATATGACGTCTATGTCCATTGACGGTTATGGCAAGTATGCTAGATTTAGTAACCGGCATCCGTAAATTCGATGACGAGCTACGACCTGCTACGATACTCTGTAGTGTACACCAATCGGACACGGCTTCCAATGACTGTCGCTCAACTGCCTCCACCCAGGAATGAGAGACGGCATGGGATCCAAATCTTTCTCAATCCCGCTAATGACCTCGCCAGGAGCGTTGATGGCATCAAATCGAATCGCGTGCAGTCTGTCGTCCATCACATCAATATTCTGTGAATCCCACTCCTATTAGTCACAAAATCCATGGCGAGTGTATGCAAGATGTACCGTTTCCGATAATTGTCCTAAAGGATAAAGAAGCAAAGTCAAGGGACCTTGCCATTCAGGCTTTCCATCGCAAAGCCTGAAAAGCAAGTCGCGTGCTCTACAGAATGGAGAGTTAACCTAGTTGGGAGAGAAATAAAACCAAACACTTGCTCTTTCATGGGTCTCTCGCCGTCACTCAGTCTGTGGCCGAGTGCCTGCATAAGAAGCGTGACGACGTCTTTTTTCAATTCACCATCGGCTTTCTCGCCAGCAGGGTCCCATGTTTTAACGGACCACATAATCCATCGTGCCAGGCAAGCTTTGAACGTAGAGTCGTCCGTCTTGTCAGGGCTGCTACTAGTCAGGTAGGATATCATGTGGCTGCAAAGTAGGTTTGGCAAGTCTGGATGAAAGCCTTGCAAATGATACAGCAGGGGGCTCCAAATATGGACAGACAAAATTGGAGGGGAAAAAGTGTCTGCGGGACAGATTCTCTTCCTCAACGAACAGTCAGCATGTACGGGGGAGCTGGAGGAGGAACAGTGAATACTTCTTTGAAAGAGGGACCAGTGCACCCTTTTCCAACAACTCGTCACACAGCTTTTCCAAAGCCCATCTCTCGCGATCCTGATCGTTAGCATCATCTGCTGGTTTGCCCACTTTCCACCCGAGATCACCGACCGTAAGGTTGGCAGCAACTTTTGCTTCAGAAATCCACCTCTCTATGTCCCTGATCAGAGCAGCAATGATCGATTTGTTCTGAGAGGCCAATGACGCGTCCCGAGTCGTCAGCTTAAGCAGTGTTTTGTATTGCTTTAAAAGAGGTGCTAGCGACCGAAGAGGATTTGGCTGCGAGTGTGCAGATGAGGGATTAAGGGTGGGTAAAAAGTAATTGTGGAGCAGCCAAGTCATGGACTGAAAATGGTTTGTTTGAAGGTGAGCGATGTGCATATATAGCAAGGGCATACCTCATTTACGGCGTCCTGCAGGAGTTCAAGGCTTGGAAGCTCTTCGTGGGTGGAGGCATGTCGTAGCTCGACCAGCCAGTGTGGAAGACCAAGTTGATGCGCGATGGAGGCGATGGGGCGGGCGTAGGCACCGTATTGCAGCGGGTCGACGAAACCGTTGACGAATCGAATGATGGCGGCAGCATATGCGTGGCGGATGTATAGCGGGTGGTTGTCAGGCTTGTCGTGTGCGAGGACGAGGAGAAGGGAGAGGGTTGAGTCGAGGGCATGGGGAAGGAAGGAGATGGCCCTCCAAGCGGACAGCTGAGGACGGTGAGACCTGGGACGGGACCGGCAGGACTGGGTGGACGTACGCGGTGGATGGCGCGGAGGCGGGAGTCTGGACTGGCGTCGTCTGCATAGATCCAGGCGCACAGCTGCTCAAACTCGCTCCAAGACGCCCACGGAACACGGCGGGGAAGACGCATCCCGGTGACGTCATGGCCCGTGCCCACTCACAGTATAATCAAATCAAATCCTCGCCAAAAAGCCGTTTGCATCACAAGTATTACTCCAACATGTAATAGTCTTCAATACATCACGTTGAGAATGCAGATAACAAACAACCAATCTTCTTGAATGAATTCTGCTTGATCGGAGCAGCTACGATGATGTCTATTCGCTACTTGCAACGTCTTTTCACAAGACACTGTTTTGAGAAAGTCGCAATGATTTGAACGTTACTCAACACCGATAACAATTTGTTAAGCTGGTAAAAAGTGTAATAGCAACATTATGTAATCATCCTTGTCCTCACAAGTGACCACCCCATTCATGAGAACTTTAACTCTTCTCTTCTTCCTGCCTTCATGTCTGGCATTTCAATTTCCATTCAGTATACCAGATATATTCAAACCAAAGGTTCAACCCTTTGTGTTCGAGTCCGTCCCACCTGCAACACCTCGAATCGCGATCATTGGCGCCGGCGCAGGAGGCAGCTCGGCTGCCTTTTGGCTCTCCAAGGCGAAGCAGCGGTCTGGATTAGATATCGAGGTGGACATATATGAACAGTCATCCTACGTCGGTGGTCGTAAGTTCTCCTGCCCGAGCTCTAGTCCTCATTTGCTGAAAACTCGTGTAGGTAGTACCATTATCTATCCCTATGGAAATACTAGCCTTTCTCCTCTCGAATTGGGTGCTTCCATTTTTGTGAAAGCCAATCAAAACCTATGGAGGGCAACAGAGGAGTTTAATCTCACACGTCGAAACTTCAAAGGTCAAGGTGAGGATTATGAAATCGGAATCTGGGATGGTGAAAACATCGTCGTTTCCGTGCGTGTCGAGCGCGATGTTTTTGTTCTTCAAAGTAACTTTCTTTAGTTTGGAAATAGTTGGTTGGATACAGTAAAACTCTTTTGGCGGTACGGCTTTTCCCCGAGACGAACCCAACAAGCGTAAGAGTTCATGATTTTACAGTAGAGTGATGCTGAAATGATGATTTGTCGGTAGAGTCGATGATCTTGTTAAAACAATATCAAGACTTTATGACCAGGATTCACCTAGATGGGACAGCATCACCGCCTTGTCAGATTCGCTCGGCTGGACCAATCTTATACAGAATACTACAGCTAAATTTCTAGCTGATCGAGGGGTCTCTGAAACCTTTGCCCGGGAAATCGTCGAAGGGTCAACAAGGGTCAATTACGCCCAGGTTCGCTTATTCCATCGATAGACGTACTTGCTTAATTCCCCCATCATCCAGAATATTGACCAATTGCATGCCCTGGAGGGTTGCGTTGCCATGGCCACAGGTGGTGCCACCTCCGTTCAAGGTGGAAATTACAAAATTTTTGAGAATTTTGTGAACAAATCCAGCGCTCAGCTTTTCTTGAACACGACTGTAAGCCCTTCGCAGTCGTTCGCTTATTATTCTCATTCAAGATATTTCCAGGTCACGAACATCAAGCCAAAGTCTGATTCTCCTCGCCTTTGGACCGTATATAGCAGCCGTGGCTCCATCGACTACCAAGCAGTAGTGCTTGCTGCTCCATTCCATTCGAGCGGTATCACTTTGCCAAAGTCACTTTCATCCCAGATTCCCCAACAACCTTACGTTCGTCTTCATGTGACGCTACTGACAACTACGTCTCCGATACCAGACCCGGCTTATTTTTCGCTCTCACCCACTTCCAATATACCACGTATGATTCTCACAACTTACGAAGCCGTCCGCAAGGGTGGTAAAGAACCAGAGTTCTATTCCCTATCATACCATGGTCTCGCGCGCGAAGATGAATGGGCCGTCAAAATATTTTCCAAGCAACCTATCTCAGATGATTGGTTGCAAAAGGTTTTCCACGGACAGGTTGGCTGGGTTCATCGGAAAGAGGTATGCAATCACAGATCGTCTATTCATTATAAGTAATTCTTCTGCTCAGTGGGAGTCCTATCCTGTTCTTCCTCCAACCTCGACTTTTCCTCCGATTAGACTAGACCGAGGCCTATTCTATGTAAATGCCTTTGAACCGTGCGTACGATATGTCATAGGATTATTGATTCTATTAATATTCTCATCAGATTCATCTCAGCCATGGAGACGGAAACAATTGCGTCACGTAACGTGATTGATTTACTGTTGAACGAGGAATTCCAAACTAGTCTATGCGACGCAAGGACTTTGGGATCAGCAGACAATTCATCTTCGCAATTTGCCGTTGGAAACGATCAACAGTTTATTTATGGTTGGGATTGCTGAATATAGTAGAAATATAGGACCAGCTATGTATGTCTCATGGTTTCAAGTAATGTTTCTAGTGGATTCTCCGGGTTCTCGTTCCGGTTTCTCGGAGATAGTCTGCAATTGGGTATCGTCAGACTGATGCCCTTTACTCCTTGAGCGACCGCGGGATTCGGGGGCCGACTCAGGTTGACTAGGTTGATCAGTAACTATGTTGACATATTTCGTTTGTGTGAACCCAAATGCATCACTGAAATCTCTTCTGAGTTCAATGTAGTCGGTAGCGAATTCCCCAATCTGTCCTCATCAGTCAGTCAACATATCAAGAAAGCCCCTAGAGCTGCACGGACCTCCACTTCATCCATTCCCAGCCTCTCTGCTTCGGCGGTATTTCGCAAGTGTAACCCAGGAATCAAGTCTACTCCCTTGGCTATAATTGCCGTCACAACAAAAGAATATCCACATGTTGCGCAGACATAAGCAAATTGAATATACAGCTGCTTCCAATTGCGATCGATCCAGCCGCCAGGGATGACGGTGGAACCGTCGAGAGCTGTAATGGTTTTTGAAGCGAAAAATGCATTGAGCAAAAGTCCAACGATGCCACCGACTGCGTGCTCAGCGAAAAGATCCAGAGCATCATCAATGCGGAGGAGGAATTTGACTGCGAACGCGGTGAACACGTATAATCGATTGGCGAGAAATAGAGTACCTTTTGTGGCAAAGTTACACAGAGCCCCCGATAAAATGCCTACTATCACGGAAGACCATGGATATACGTAACCAGAAGAAGGCGTTGCAGCCACAAGACCAGCAATCGTACCAGAGCAAAAGCCGACCATGGTCCACCGGCGTTCAATTCTAAAATCTAGTAGGCACCACACGATACCCCCGAAAGCGGCGGCAAGCATTGAATTCCAAATCGCATAGATTGCTCGAAGGTTGGCACCAAACGCACTACCGCCATTGAAACCGAGCCAACCAAACCAGAGGATGAATGCTATAAGTGTAGGTCAAGACATGGACATGGACATGACGATGGAGATACCATACTTCCTAAGCCAACTAGAGATACGTTGTGAGGTCGGAAGTTGAGTAACTCTGACTCTTTCCTGCGGCCAAGAACCCATGCGTACGCCAGACCACTCACTCCGCTGCCTATTTCTACGGGCCCTCCTCCTATACGTAAGCATGGTTCAGGCACTGCATACGCCATCAATGCCATAACCGCACCTGCAAAATCCAAAACTCCCCATTTAAATCCCCAGCCGTGCAAGCCCCAGGCCCAATAAGCTATCGGGCAGTAGACCACAGTCACCCAGATGAAAGTAAATATCATGGCAGGTAGAACTCTTCCGCGCTCAGCCAAACCCCCGACCAGAATTCCTGCCGTGACGCAAGCAAATTCCATTTGGAAAAAGCTGTAGAGGATCTCCGGAATCAGAGACGATCCTGGCGAGGGATTCCCGACCACTTTTATCAGTCCAAAGTTTCTCAGATTGCCAATGTATCCATTAGTGGCCGATTGAGAAAAGGCGAGAGAATAGCCCCAGAAGTACCATTGAAATATGACAACGGCATTGCTGGCGGAGACGGCCCAAATCAAGGACACTAGAAAACATAAGATCCGGCCGCGGCCATTCGGCAATCAACGGACTTACATGCACTTTTTCGTCTTGACAGACCCGAATACAAAAATGCTGGTAGAGCGGCTTTAGCATATTGAAAACATGATGAAAGATTGCCAACCAAGCCCTGGTATCATGAAGAAGACCATCGCGCCAGCCAATGTGATGAAGGCAATATCGCTGCGATCGTACCTGCGGAAGGATCGATCAGAAGCGGGGCAAACCTGCAAGATGATTAACGTCACTGTTTCGCATCCTGGCTCGAGAGACCTAGTATTTGTCTGTTGGGGTGGTGCATAGGAAGAGAAGTACGACTTACGAGCAAAAAGCGAACCAAGTGGGCTGGAAGACACGCTCAAAGGCAGCATGGTCCTGAGCTCGACTAGGGTTAGCACAAAAGGAATGTGGACCAGGATGAACGGGGACATACTGGGTTATATGCTGACAGACGTGGGATCAGCACTTAACCGTCAAGGAACGCCACAGGCAACAATGGCAATAAGTCCGGAAATCATGCGACGCGTACGATAGTATCATGCGACGCGTACGATAGTATCATGCGACGCGTATGGTAGTATCATGCAACGCCTACGATAATATCATGCAACGCCTACGATAATATCATGCAACACCTACGATAATATCTTGCAACGTCTACGATAATATCGTGCAACATATACGGTAATGTCTTGCAACGCATACGATAATATCATGCAACGCGTACAGCCGTCGCTCGAATCCGATCTATACCGTTCCATCAAACAACTTCGGCTCCTTCGGCCAAGCACCCGCTTCCTCTGCTATCCTTTCTAGTTCTCGGATCGCATCCTCCGCCATGCCTTCCTTGCTAACATCCAATGGTATCATCTCTCGCTCATATATATCTCTCATCGTGGCCACCAACGGCCCAACAACTTCTTCCACCTTCACTTGTCTGCCTATTGCAGTCTCTATACTGCTCGCATTCACGTCGTCCAGACCACATGCGACAACCTGATTGAACCACGGCAATGGCTCATTCGTCACATTTAATGCGAATCCGTGCGTCGTCAACCGATGTCGCATGTGAACTCCGATGCTCGCAATCTTTGTGCTCGCACTGAGGAACACTCCAGTATGCTCAGAGGGTATACTAATAATCCCATGGGCCTCGAATAGATAATGTTCCAGGGACTTTTGTAGCCGGCACACATAGTCCCGAACACCCATGGTAGGCGTAAAGCGCGAAAGATCAAGCAACGGATATCCAACAAGTTGGCCAGGCCCGTGATAAGTCAAAAGACCGCCGCGGGTTGCCGTAACGAATTCGGCACCTAGGTTGGTCAGCCGTATGCGTTCATCTTTGACGGAATCTTCCGACTGGCGGCGACCTGGTGTATAGACAGGACGATGCTGTAGAAGTAGTAAGATGTCTTTGTATGGCAATGATGATTTGCGATTGGCAAGCTGAAGACCATGCAGCTTTTCTTGGAAAGCCAATGTCAGGGAGTAGGGAAGGGGCGAACGAAAGTAGTGGAAGTGAATCGGTGCTGGCATGAACGTGACAACGTGACGCGGTGAATTATTCACGGCATGCAGCGTTTCTTGTCTAGAGCAGCCATTCGTACGCAAGCATGCTGCCTTCCCTTATTGACAAGGCGCCATGCGCACACAAATTACGAGCTAAAATATGCTGAAAAGTTGCAGGAACGGGCAAGAGCGTAGGACTGCTGTTTGGTACTACTCTACCGCACTAATCCCATGGATCACAGGCAGGGTATCGACGTGGACGACCTGAAACGTAAAGTTAAAGACATGGCAAGAGAAGAAAGGCGCTCACTGCGTGAGCAAATTACGCCAAAAGGCAACACATTGATCGGTGCAAACGCAGAGAGCAGTGTTGAGGGACAATCTACCGTGATGCCGCCAACGGCTCAAAAGGAACGCAAGGACAGCACACCTGTCAAGGTAAGTCATTGCTGCATCGTCCGCGTCCCCCAACATCTACATTCATTGGAGATTAGGCTCTGTCAAGTATTCTTGACGTCTCTCGTATTATCGCGACTCCACATACGGTTGCACAAGTATCGGCGCTGTGGAATACATACCATTCATCCCGCTCTGGTGGCACCGGCCGTGGGTTTGTTTATGCTTTGATTCCGGTGGACATGTATAAGCAGATGACGGCTGTGGCAAAGAAATATCCTTCCTTCGTGGTGCCTGTACCTCGTCCCCAAACAAACCCAGAGTTACAAGGTGGTGAAGGAAATTCCGCCTTTGAATTTTACTATCTTCAATGGGATTTTCATAGTGTACCTCCTGTACCGACCGCGACAAACGACCTATTTTTGCCACCTGAATCCAGCAATAACCCTCCGATATCCACTGTCTTATTTACGCCTCTGCAAGAATACAAGTCGAGAACGACATTTGCGACCCCCTACCTGGTATTGACGCATTACACAGACCTTGTTGACACTCATGGCATTGTTCTCCTGCGCGGCGAAATCACACCAAATTCAAACTCTGTCGAGTCGGGTAAAGACAGAAAGTACATGTTAACACAATCTGACGCGCAGCTCTTGTCAATGGCGGTGCAAAGGTTCTACCTCTGGGACAAGGAAGGCCGAGGACAGAATGGAGGAGACATGTTATTGAAGCAATTTCATGAAGAACCGATGCACTTTAGATGGGAGAACTTGTTGAATCATGTTGGCCTGGGGGCATAGAATAAGCATAGGATCAATGACCATGCCTAGTTGTAAAAGAGGCTCTTACCAGAGCATAAGGACACGAGGGGTGCCTTGCGAATCCACTCTCTTTTCCCTATCTCACTTACAACGAAGTTTGCAAACCCTGCCCTCGATAGAAATGCACTATCTTCTCCATCACCCACATATCCAGCTACGACATCCGTACAGGTACTGTTTGTCAAAAACGGTACCCGAACGATGGTCCAATCGAGATCGCTAGACCGAACGGCATCTCCAATAGCGACCATATCCTTGTATGCATTGTAGGCCAATGTCCTAACCCCAGATATGATAAGTCCGAACTTGAAGCTGGACCTGTCACTAGGGTCTCTAATAGAAGTGGTGCCAAGGCATATAAGGCGTTGTACTTGCTGCTGTCGCATGACTGAGATGATACTAGAGTATCCTCTCCCTAGGGGCGTGTCGGAGGGGTAGATGGGTCCAGTTGGTCCAAGTGCCGATAATACTACCTCAACGCCTTGCAACGCCCTCGCCACTGCACCAGTGTCATCAAGTTGTCCCTCGATGACCACCACGGTAGGATACTCCACAATATCTCTAGGCAATTTCCGTGGAGAGCGGACATACAATACTAATGTTGCATATGGGTAGCTTTCGAGACACTTACGCACTAGCAAGATGCCACTGGGGCCTGTTGAACCCAGAATCAGGATTTTCATGATGACACAACGTGACGCCTAGTCACGATCCAAGCTAGTAATACACTACTTAACTACGTTCATGCCTGCCTACTTGCCCATCTTACCCGCAGCGTCGCGTTTGACCCGGTTGGCATCGTCCACCAACTGTAACTTTGACATTAGCGCAGTCCGCCTGCGCATATACTGGGCTCACCTTGTTTGTGGTTTCCTTGGCATCCTTTGCCACTTCGTTAGCCTTACTTTTCGCTTGTTCACCCATAGAGCCTAATCGAATGAATAAGTTATTTTATCGAGGTAAATCGCATACTCATTGACTCTTTTGCCGACTGTGTCCTTTTCTCGCCCGCTTCTATGGCAGACGCCAAGCCTTGGCTCACTCTTTTGTTGATCTATGATGTGTCAGACGCGTGCGAATACCGTGATGTCAAATGACCTTTTCGGCGGCTTCGGTCACTTTATCCGCGACTGACTTCTCGGAGACAGGAGATGAATGTATCTTTCGAGCTGATGGAGCCGACAGACGAGCATAGCGAAGTATGCGGAACATGGTAACACCAGGTGAACAGAGAAGCGGATGAGTTTATATGCACCATCTACCAGTCTGACGTCATCATGTATGATCCCGTTTCCATTCTTGACGTTGAAGCGCTGACAAATGATCGTTAAGATACTCACGATGTGATTGGCTCCCAGTATTGAAATCAGTTCATGTTGAGAAGAGATATTACAGCCGAATAATTCCACATTTCTTGTCGCTGGTGTTCATGGCCATTCACAGTCAGGACCACTCTCCCGTGGCTTCCATGTCGACGCCCCCTTCATACAATATTTCGGTTCCTCCTTTTCCGAGTATCCTTCACGACCAATCTCGGTCCTGGCTTTACACTACCATCCTCGTCCTCCTCTCCCTTCTAGCCGTTGAGCAGGCTGTGTATAAATACAAAAAGCGTCATCTTCCGGGTGCTTCATGGACGATTCCAATTATCGGAAAGTTCGTAGACTCGATGAATCCCACTATTGAAGGTTACAAGAAGCAATGGGATTTGGGTGCTTTGAGCGCCATCAGCGTGTTTAATATGTAAGATACATTGCCTTATTCATTTAGAATACACGTCGAACGCTCAAAGTTTTATCGTCATGGCTTCTTCCAATGAATATGCTCGCAAAATCCTCAATTCTCCGTCTTACGCCGAACCATCCTTGGTTCATTCGGCTAAACAAATTTTAAAGCCGGAAAACTGGTAAGACGCGAAATATGCCCTGTCGAGATTATAATCAACTTGTTATAAGGGTCTTCTTGACAGGAAAAAGTCATGTCGAGTATCGACGGGGACTAAACCATCTTTTCACTCGCAGGGCGCTTGGGTACGTTCTGCCGAATTCCATTAAGAATTGTTTATTGAATACGCACCAGAATTTACATTGCAATTCAGGACTCTATTGCCCGCAAACATTTCAAACGGTGGCTGGAAGAAGCTGCCATAGACTCATCTGCAAAACCGATCATGATGACAGCCCGAGCCTTGAATATGGATGCTTCTCTCCGTGTCTTTTGTGGTCCGCATATCTCGGAACATGCAGCTCGTGAAATTAATGAAAAATATTGGTTCATCACGCAATCGTTGGAGCTTGTTAATTTCCCCCTTGCACTCCCTGGAACGAAAGTCTATAAAGCCATTCAGGCGCGCAAAGTAGCTTTCTACTGGCTTGAACAAGCGGCACATAAGAGTAAGGCTGCAATGGCCAACGGTGGGGGACCCGAATGCATGCTGGACGAATGGGTTCAGTTACTTTCGGATCCCAGTTATAAAGGAAGACGCGACTTCAGCGATTTGGAGATGGCTATGGTCCTTTTCTCCTTTCTTTTTGCGTCTCAGGATGCAATGAGCAGTGGTTTGATTTATGGATTTCAACATTTGGCAGATCATCCAGAAGTCCTTGCCAAAGTCCGGGATGAACAGGAACACGTTCGCGAAGGTGACTACGAGAAATTATTGACACTTGAGATGGTGGACCAGATGCCATACCTGCAAGCTGTGGTGAAAGAAAGCATGCGTGTCAAACCGCCTGTCACTATGGTTGGTTTTTAATATAAGTCGTGAAATCTAGTACTCAGTTGGCTGCAGGTACCTTACAAGGCCACCAAGGCTTTCCCAATTGCAGAAGACTACACAGTTCCGGCTAACAGCATGGTTATACCGTCCTTCTACAACTCTTTGCACGATCCTACTATCTACCCCGATCCCGATAGTTTTCTGCCAGAGAGATGGTTGGACCCACAGGGACTTGCCGCACAGAGTCCTAAGAATTATCTCGTGTTTGGCAGTGGACCACATAGGTGTATCGGTTTGGAATACGCCAGCATAAACATTGCGCTTGTTCTCGCAACAGCAGCTGTCACGTTCGACTGGGAACATGATGTCACGCCTTTGAGCGACAAAGTCGCGTGAGTTGCTGTATGTTAGCTGCCATTTCTACGGCTGAATGTGTCTATCTTCAGAATAATGGCGACGCTTTTCCCCAAAGATGGTTGCCGTCTAAAGCTAACGCCTCGATCGTACCATTGAAATTCGTGGATGTATATTTCCACTCGTATCTTTAATTAATACCGTAATTATCTTTTTATCCCTTGTTTCGACCAGAGCTCATATCGTAGCTAGAAATCTACTGATGGGGTTATGATTATTACATATTCACCAACTTTGCATTTTGAAACAATTGGCAAGGTCTAATTGCAAGGGTTGATGCAGATGTAAACTTTTCAAAAGTTGGGATCTCTATAACCTGTTCATGCTCGTGTCATGATATACGATTACCACCGCAATGTATGGTGACACAACGTACCTTTCATGGCCTTGACACATCTCCATGTTAGATTCCTAGATATTTTTTCGACCATTCTTATAGCTTGTCGAGAGTTTTGATGAAATGTGGCTTCTAGCTTAATTGTCTTTGGCATAATGCTAAGATAATTGGAAATGATGACATGACCACGACCAGAATTTCAATGCGAATAAGTAGTATGCGCGCGTAAATCCGCGAGACTAAGTATAATTCCTGAAAACCTCGAACAATGTGATCGAGCATGTAGAAACACCGACGCGTTGGCCACGTGTTCAAAACCACGTACCACTCGCTGATACTCAATACCTGCTCGTCAAGGCTCTTCGAGAAAGAGATTGTTGTATGTCAATACGCCGCGGCGAACTCCCACAGGCGGACCAATTGGATACTGGTGTTATGAGAGTCACCGCCAGGGATACTATGGCTGTTTCCTCTTCCCTGGGCAGCATCCACATATCCCCTCGAACGCCCAAAACCCCTCGAACCGCACGAGACGATGACGAAAGCGTTGAACTCAGCCTTATTCAAGGGGATGAAAGGCGTGAATCAGGGTTTGAACTAGAGCAGGAGGAAGGAATTGTGGGGACGAAACAGAAGATATCCGCCAAAGACAAGAGAGGAATGGTACTGTTATGCGTCTTATGTGAGTCAGTTGGTCGTTGAATGCGTTCTCCAAAGTGACTCTAATTGCCACAGACTTGATTCAAGGAGTGCCGGTATGTACAGTTATGCTCTGCGCGCCTGTGCAAATCATCCAGCGCGGTTTTTTTTTTTTTTTGGTTAGCTGGGTCTTGCATTAGGTATGTCGTGTTTTTTTAATTTAGATTGTTGACTATGACTTAGCGAGCGCTTCAGGATCAGTGCCCTTCTTGCTTAAAGAACATTTATCATATTCGCAACTAGCTACATTCGCATTATCAAGCTACCCGTATTCGCTGAAATTGCTGTGGTCTCCTATAGTCGATTCCATCTACTTCACCTCTGTTGGCCGTCGAAAATCATGGATCATTCCGATGCAACTGATCGTGGGGACTCTTATGTTGTATATCTCGTTAAACGTTGAGCGGCTGATGAGTGATGTATGTGGTATTTCCTCCCAGGCTTTCCCGTTCATGTCCTCTCCTCAGCCGGCCCATCATGTACTCGAGCTTACAACGATATTCACCTCGCTTGTCACTATTTCTGCTACTCAAGGTGTGCTCCAAAGTTCCTTATCTGAGGAAATCTCCTAATCTAAAAAACATAGACATTGCTGTTGATGGTAAAACTGGATCGGCGTATTACCCATCGCGTACTGACAACTGATAGGCTGGGCCTTGACCCTACTATCTCAAGACTGCCTGTCATATGCCTCGACTTGTCAGACTATCGGTATCAACACCGGTTTCTTTGCATCCTTCACAGTATTCTTGGCATTTAACAGTGAACAATTTGCGTAAGTCAAATATCACGCCGAATGCGATAATTCTGACACTTGTAAGAAAAAAATGGGGTGTGCCCCAACTTACGCTAAGTGCGTATCTACGATTTTGGAGCATAATTTGTTATGCCGTGACATGTTGGCTTCTGTTCTTTAAGAAAGAGGTGAGCCAAGTTGACATGTTTAGTTACAATCTTGATAGGAATGGTGTCCAGGATAAGGAGCCTCCAACCGAAGCAGACATGAGTCTCAAATCGGTTTATGCAACAATCTGGTCAATATGTAAATTGAAACGTATGTATGCGTATCATGCACCCATGTATCAATGTTGACTTCGACTAGATGTTCAGTTACTTATTATCATGCACCTCTTCTCAAAGCTGGGATTCGCTGCTAACGAAGCCGCTACTGCCCTGAAATTAGTGGAAAAGGGTTTCAAAAGGGAAGAACTAGCCATTGTCGTTCTTATAGACTTCCCGTTTCAGATCGTGGGAGGATGGCTCGCAGCGAATTGGTCCCGTGGCGATCGTCCTCTTCGTCCATGGATTATAGCATTCTGGCCCCGTCTGGGATTTGCATTCATGGCTACTCTGATTGTTTACTGGTTCCCGAAGCCGCCGATCAGTTTTGGATTTTTCACCTTTTTAGTGATCCATACTGTGATATCAAGCTTCGCCGCGTAAGTATCAGTATGCAATAATGACGCATCTTGTTCACCGCTTTTCAAGGACTGTCCAGTTCGTAGGTATCTCGGCGTTCCACACACGTATATCAGATCCGTTGATTGGTGGGACCTATATGACGGTGAGTAACGGAACTATGTTCGGAATGATATGTCTGAAGTGGAAACTAGTTGCTTAATACGTTTTCGAACATGGGAGGGACATGGCCAAAGTGGTTTGTGCTTAAAGGTAACTACACTGACTTGATCCACAAATAGAATTGCTGAGCGTTGGACTGCAGGAGTGGACATGTTCAGTGAAGCTACTTGTCATGTTTCTGGGCACCTGGGGGAGCTCACTATCAAGGGTAAGATTCCTTGTTTTTTTTGGAATAAGATATTTAGTGCATGACGGCAGCGACGGAGTGCGTGTCTGAACATGGCAAAGCGCGATGTCGCGAGGTGAACGGGACATGTGTGACGGAGAGAGATGGATACTATATTGTGTCCGGGGTATGCATGGCCTTTGGGGTTGCATTCCTGGTAGGATACGTTATACCCACCGCGCGGAGGCTGCAGACAATGCCGACGTCGGCGTGGCGCGTGAAGATGTGACCTGCCCTAAGGCGGGGGAGTAGAGTGTAAATATTTGACGGTACATTGGCTGTGTTACACACTGTTCGCAGAGTAATTGACTTTTAAGCCATGTCTACAACCACCATGCACTTTGGTCCCGAGTGGATGCGCGCAAAGCAACATCCAGCTGCCAGAGCACAGAATCCTCCTTCTCCTCCTTCCACGTATTCTGCTCTCGTCGCCCCCACGCAATTCGAAAAGAGTGATAACCACAACCCGTTCGGGTATTCAAAGGAAGAGATGCTTAGGATCTATAAGGAGAACACCAACAATGGTGGTTTGGGCTTGGAGGTAGAACGGTGGGATGGCGTCGTGCGCGACGTGATCAATGAGCCCATGAGCCTGCGTGAGATGGGCGAGGCTGAAAAGAAGGTCGATCGCCCACCTCGAATGCACATGCAATTTTGCTTACCGCCTGCACAGCTCTTTGCAGGTTCACTAAACTCTGACCTTCGTCGACGACAGTCTGTCGACTATCTCTCCCCACTTTCCACGTCGACTGATCGATCTCGCTTGAATTACTCGAGCTCAATGACAGGCAGTCCCCTACGCGAGAGGTTCGGACCATTACGGCGAAGAGATAGTACAGGTATTTTTCGTGAACGTCGTGGTGTTGGCATTTGGTGAATCATTTTTGTAGATTCTCCCAACAGCACTGCTCCTTTAACCCGCAAACAGTCGGTTCCTAGTTTACAAAACACGGGGATAGCTCCACGTGATGTCGGTCTCCCGTCCCCCCGAAATCGTGTTGGCCTAACCCACAATCTCGATGGCGTCTCTAGTAGTGGCGATCCCTGGACTGCGCGCAGACGTACTTCCGAGGTCTCGCTCAAGTCTGCCATGGGAATGAGCCGCGAGGCCAGCAGCGACCTACACGAGGTTAGGGTCAATGATATCCAGGAGGACCAAGAGTATGATAATGGGTACGATGGCGAAGCCGAAAAACATTCCGACAGAGCTCCTGACGACCTTTCTGCATATCAAGTCAACTATAGCGCTGCTCAGAGCTTAGGATCGAATGACATGGAATTGCATGACGTCAAAGTGCATGCGAACCACTCGTTTGAGAATGCGGTTAATCACAGTAAACTTGATAGAACCCCGAACGGTCCACCTCCAGGATTGTCGGACCTAGCTAGTGTGGAGTGGTCTTACAAGGATCCTACGGGTCAGATACAGGGTAAAGTATATCCTGCGTGGCGTTTCGCTGATGTTGACTGACTATCTCAGGTCCATTCCGCGCTGACTTAATGCAAAAATGGTATGACGAAGGCTATTTCTCGTTTGATCTTCCGACAAAGCGTACTCATTTCGATACGCACTGGGTAACTGTAGAAGATCTGCTTAGGCGAGCGAGCGATGACAAGATATTTCTTTCCGTACCTCAGCCAACTGCTCCGCCAGGCCTTGTGCGAACAACTGATTCCCCGTCCTATTCCGCCTTAACGGAGTATAAAACATTAAACCAACCATCGCCCATTAGGATCCTCCGCAGCTCTACCTTGGATAGCCATGTCACTCCCGTTTCTAATCCCCCTGATTCCCCCTCGTCATTTGGTGGAGCAAGGTTCAGCAACGGGTCTTCAGATTCATTAGCCGTCGGCGGGAGGACCGCAAATCTTTCATACTTGGGCGAGCCTTCCGTGAATGGGCGAGTTGCTGCTAATTTCGCCCACTTGACTGACGTGTCAGCACCTTTACTTGCTCGCCGAGCCACGCTTAACGATACTGCACTTGATTCCGTCATGGTACACTCACAACCTTACTCGAACGTAACCCCAAGCATGGGGGAATACGCTTTCAATGGCCATTACCACTCGGGACCATATACCCCGATACTTGATTCCGTAGCATCTTCTCGTAACGTCGATCCTATGCCCCTCAATGCGTATAACCAAATTTCAGGGTTGGAACATCCACTAAACTATCATAATGGTCGTAGTGGCCACGAAAGCGTTTTCCACGATAATGTGCTGGGCGACCCTACCTTTAATCAATCTGAATATGGAATTGTCGACGGTGTCCAGCGCATTGGACTGGTTAACGAAGAAACTTCTCCATTCAACCACTACAGTACTTTTGTTGGCGCCGGTCCCGGGCAGATTCAGTTTGATCAGCCTAACCCACCTATTTTGCCGTTTCCATCACATGCGAACGTTAATGGCAGTGCCCGAACTACATTCGATTCACTGGACCAACATCCGACAACAGCTATTGACAGCTCTTCAGATGCTCAGGCTGAACCAGAAGCAGCAGTGCAATCCCCATGGCAGGATGTATCGGCAGCACGGCGTGATACAGTTGATATCCTGCAGTCGTCACCTGTATCA
This sequence comes from Amanita exitialis, assembly GCA_023014455.1. Classification (NCBI taxonomy): domain Eukaryota; kingdom Fungi; phylum Basidiomycota; class Agaricomycetes; order Agaricales; family Amanitaceae; genus Amanita; species Amanita exitialis. The sequence continues at coordinate 1,377,884 of JAEBUR010000002.1, forward strand.
CACGTATCTCCTTGGAGTGACAAAATGGAAGGGTCCCAGCAACTTCCTTGGTCATATCAGGCCTCTGCGCCAGACAGTTGGAAGCGCGATCGGCTTACCTTCAGCAATGTCGTTCAACATAATCAACAATATCCGATGAACGATGGTGAATTAACAAAGTCAGCCCCACATTCCTCCAACCAAGAGGAACAGGCCGAAGCCATTTACACACTTCCTGCTGAGGAGGATGCTTCTGTTGTTTCGGGTGATGCCGCTCAACCGTCTCATGACCAGATTATAACACAGCCTGAGGAGCGAAAGCCCGAGGCGACCCTAGTGGCGCCACATGCACCTGACAAAACGGACGCTTCTGCGCAACTACCAGCTCCCAAGATTGCGTGGTCCAAAGAACCTAGCCCATCCATTAGCTTGCGCGAAATTCAGGAGGCAGAAGCAAAGAAAGCTGAAGCTCGCAAAACAGCCGAACGAGCAATACGAACTACGCCTGCAGAATTAAAAGAGGAAGCGCAACCGTTTACGACTTCGTGGGGCTTGCCTTCGTCTCAAGCTGGTGCCCGTTTACCTGGGCCATCAAAGGAAGCAGCTCCAGCGGCCAGCCCATCAATGCCTGCTCCTCCAACACCTGTTTGGATTAATGCTGTCAAACCAAGCGCAGCAAAAAAGTCAATGAAGGAGATACAGGAGGAAGAGGAACGGCGTAAACGACCTCCTCTGACAAAGGAGCCTACGATAGCCGCTACTGCTCGAAAGGCGCCTGTCCATGAACCGGTGAGCAAGGTAAGCGACTGGTCGTGTATTGATAACCCTTCCTGACGTGTTTAGGGCGCTACAATTCAAGGTAGCGCTTGGACTGTCGTAGGGCCCAACGGCAAGCCAACGGCTCCTGTTGCTGTCTCTGCTAAACCACCCTCGACATCAGCGAGCTCTGCTGTAGTTCCCTCCTCAAGTTCTCGTGTGAATGGTTCTGCGATTGCGAGGTCTGTCGCGCCAACTGCACCCACGAAAATAACATCTTCCATTTCCCCGAAACTCGACGATCCCCCCCCCACACCATCGCACGAGTTCCTGCGATGGCTGACAGACTCACTTAAAGGTCTTAATAACTCAGTTAATGGTTCGTCTATTTTCATTCCCATCGTTCGAAGCTGAAATTCAAATTCTTTAGTCGAGGAGATAATGTCGATGCTTCTTTCTTTTCCTTTGGACCCTGACTCGTCAACGGTAGAATTGATCTCCGACCTGATCTATACAAACAGCACGACATTAGATGGTCGACGCTTCGCAGCAGAATTCATAAACAAACGGAAAAACGATGCAAGAGCCAAAGGCGCAGGATCGTCGAGCAGAAGTCCGACGAAACCCGTCTCAATCGCAGATGTGGTTAAAGCAGCACCCAAGACGGCACAGTCAGAGTGGGCATTCAAGGTCGTAAACAAAAAAAAGAAGAGTGGGAGGACGTGAATTCGGCCAGACCGATTTCACCATCCATCTCAAACATGCACACGCTAATTTTTGAACATATATCTACAATCCAGATAATTAATTTTACATATGGCCTGTATAACAAGCACTACATCGTAGGACAGCCTCAAAAGCAATTTCTATTGTATGTATAACATGGGACAATGCATTTATGATGCGCTCTACTAAGTAATGCCCTCTGCGTTAAATTGATCGAGACGCGTATATATATTAATTATTTCAGCGCTGCTGATATATGCTCACACCGCTAATCTCCCAATCTGGATGAACCAAGTGAAATGTGAGTCTTCAGATTATAAGGGCGCGACTTACATGCTTCATTGAAGGCAGACCCACTAGCCCGAACATACGCCTCGCAAGTCGAGAAACCTGTCCGCGCCGCGCAACTCTGCTCTTGACCAGGTATACCGGATCCACCCCAGACTCCACCGGCCCAGTCACCACTAGGAGAATGAAGGTTATCAGTAGACATCTCACTCTCTTTGCATATTTGAAACACACCATAACGTCGTATCGAAAATAGCTGAATGATTTTTGAAAAAGTTGAAGGGGTTACAGGATGTGGCTGGCCATTTTGCTTGAGGTAAGCCCCATGTGTCCGGATATGGCGCGCCGGCAATGATGTCAGAAGGTACGCCATTCCGGGGGAAAAAGTACACTGAAATTCCTGTAGAATCCCACTTCACTGGGTTACGGTCAATGGCAGGTTAGCGATTGGGCAAAGATGGCATACTTGCATACACGCCACCGCCATTATTGTTGAAGCCTGAACCGAACGAGTTGCTCGTGTTTGCTCGAATACCACACCCTTGGTTGCCCGTGGTCGCGGCCGCACAATTGGTTCCACCGATAACTGCGCCTGAAATTGATAGCACACTTGAATCTGCGGATGCTATAGTACAACCAATGCCGGTATGAACGGTTGCCTGATTATTCGTATAGTCGTTCACTCCCTCGATGATGTCGACCTCTCCGGTTATAGGCCAAGTTGGTCCTTGAGGCGTATAGTTAAGGCATATTGGAAAAAATGTGCGTGCTAGACCAACCATTAGTCCAGAATGCCCTGGATTAAAATTTTAAAATAAAGAGATGTCTAGTGATGATAGCCGAAGAGACGTACGGCCATGTACCGCAGCCCGTAGGCATGTGCACTGCATCCATAATAAAAAGTCCGCCATTCCAATGACTCTGCGTTGTGATGCGAATGCTCTGTCGGGTGTTTGTGACATTGGGTGTGGTCTCTACACGCATGACAGCATGACCAGCGCTATTAATTTCGAGTAGTCCGTTTGATTGCTCGATATCGAATACATTAATCAACACAGTAAAATCTTGAAAAATGGCACATACTGCAGTGTTCTGGTCTATATATTGTGCAATTCCTGACTCTGTTTGCCGAGACTATAATTAAATGAGGAAGGCTGGACACACCATTCGTTGGATCCGACCCAACAAAGAAAGACCACCCATCGAAGAAATTTGCACCCCGCTGTAATTCGATTAGCACGTTATGCGCAACCAGATCATGGAACTTGCGTGTGATTCCGCCAATTTCCACGGCGATGCGGACGTCGTGGGGCTCGGGCCGCTGCCTCCGGTTGTCTTTGTGCCGGCACCAGCGGTGCTCGTGCCATTGCTGACGTTCCCAACCTTCCCGGAAGGCTTGCAATAAATAATAGGTTGTTGATTGTGGTAGTTTGAACGAGCCAACAATACACCACTGAAGGCGAGACGAAGGTCGCGTGCGAGAGTATGGCTATGCGCTTTAGCTAACGAGTGAGCTGTGCGAAATGAAAGATCAAGAAAACTGGCATCGGCATGGCCATGAAGGACAAGTAATGCGAGAGGAAGGAGTTGAATGAATTTCATGTCGCAATCGTGAAATTATTGTATCGGAAAAAGGAGAGGCAAAGGCACTGCCCTGCTTAGAGTAGGAAGTGAAAGAAAGAAGAGAATGGGAGAGGGTGAGCGATGTGGCAGGTGGCCATTGTGTTATTTATGGCCGCGCGAGGTTAGGCACAACAATTATATTTAACAAGTGTCAAATAATAAGCCACCAAATGAGCGAACAAGACTGGACAGGCATATGTACTACAATGCAGAACAAAGACAAATCAATATGATAGCTGGCGAAACTCCTCTACAGAATGTCCATTGGTGAGTAGCATGTGCTAGCGATGTGATCCTGGTGCGAAGGCCTCGCGGACGCTTCGTCTCAGTTCCTCATGGTCACGGGTTGAACTGCCTATTGAGGACCCGGGCTGGATATGGGAATTCGTGACGCTCGAAGGAACAAGCCCATCAATGTCCGACTCGACGAATTCGAGTATCCGCTGAGCAAGTAGCTGGATCTCGCTGTGGCCATCCCCAGCATCGGTGTCTTGATACGATTGGGTCTGAGAGCGATGAGACCGTGGGGTGTCAACGGACGAGGAAGGGGTTGATGTCCGTGACGTTGCCAAATTGCGAACATTGGGTATCAAAAGGTTAGAACCGCGAATATTGCTGATCAATTGGGGATCTAGTGTGCGTCTTGTCAGAAATAAAGTCGAAACTTTCTCATCATTTTTGCATACCGCCCGACTCGAGCAACTGTACAATTGTCCAGACTGCGATGTGCTGGAAAGTTGTATCCGGACTGGTCAAAAATCGATGCAGATAGCGCTGCATTCCTCCATCTGGATTCTCCCACACGTCATTGAAAGCCGAATAATCATCTGCTCCTGTCCGCCCATCTTCAAGTAAAGAATTCAAAACGATGACAGTGACTTGACCGAAAGGAAACACGGACCTTTGGATGATAGATTACCAAGTGCTGCAGCACTATTCCCTTGCACTTCGGCACTTGGTGAGTTTGTCAATGGAATCAATACCTCACATATGCCCATTTCCAATAACTGGCCCTTCAGCTCGTCTGGGATAATCACGATATGATCTTGAATGCAGAGATGCTGGCTTACCGCTCAAAGCTAACACTGCAATGCAAGCCGTCATCTCGCTTTGAACACTGATGGGAACTTCGAGCACAAGCTCTTTTATACTCAGCACAGCACCAGCCTTGACGATAGCTGTCTTGTTCTTCTCGGAGCTTGCCGCAAGGTTGCGAAGCGTCGAAATGGCATGGCACTGGACCTCTTCATTGTCCTTAAACGATAAGAGGTTGATCAGTGGTTGCAAAAAGCCAGACTCAATGATGGGAGATTCGTTCTGAGGATGTATAGAAACGTTGCGCACGCAGGCGGCAGAAGAAAGAATGAGAGGTAAATATGTAGACTGCAGCAGACGTAGGAGAGGTTGTAACCCGTCAGCCTTGACGATTTCAAGCTGATATTTCTCTGCAAGGCGTCAGACGGGGCGGTGACGATGTGCGATGATACGCACCGTCGCTCGCTAGATTCCTTAGAGCAAGTGCAGCCTGACATTGCACCTTGAGGCTAGGACTGTCCATCAACATCACCAAACTTGATACAAGCTTCGGCTCCGTTTGGGCCAGCTTCTTTCGATTCGCACCTAGACAAAATCATCAACTCTGAGAAATCTGACAATCTGACAACGAACCATCGACAGCTATGTTACTAAGCGCGGTCGTGCAATAATACTGAACGTCAGTGTCTTGCGAATTGAGAAGACTGACGAGGACCGGGATTGCACCAGCGTTGACAAGATGTTGCCGGTTCTCGTCTGGATTTTGCGTGGTGTAAAGGGATCTGCCGTCCTCTATTCTGTGAAAGCATACCTGAATGGGTCATGTTCAACAGGGCACCCGTGGCGTTCCTCTGGACACGCATGTCTTTTGACTTTGCCAGCCGTGTGAGGGGGACCAGGGCACCAGACTTGGCAATTTTTGTCTTGTTGTCGTCTACTTGCTTATCAACGTGCTACCAAAACATGGAGGACGCATGTAGATACCGTGAGTGGCGAGATTGGTGATACAACCAACAGCGTTACACTGGACTTCAACGTTGGGACTCAGCATTTGGCGGATCAAAGGTTCTAGTCCTCCCAGTTTTACTATGAGAAGCTTGTTGTCGGCTTTGAGCAGAGTTTAACAGTGATAGGATACGTAAAAGGGTGATGACAGTAGCTTACTATTGACGGCCAAATTTCCGAGCGCAGCGCTGGCAGCTCGCTGCACCTCTGTGTCGTGACTGCTGAGCAGAAAAAGGATGGGATCAAGGGTATCCCTTCCAACGGGTCGGACTTCCTTCTCCGTAATTTCTGCAAAAGCGAGAGCTGCGCTTCTCTGGAGGTCGACATTGTCAGAGAAGGAGAGGGTTGTCAGGGCAGCGAGGGGGGCGCCGGCAAAGAAGTTGGTTGTTGTTCGGTCTGGGCGGATGGGAGTGAATAGGGAAAAACGCGATGCCAGCAGGACGCACTTTCAAGAAACTGGAGCAAGTCAGCGACTGCCTCCCGCTCGTTCTCGAGCAACAGGGGCTCATAGGACTGGGACCTGCGCCTGTTGACTGAGAGGGATAAGGTGTAGAGACGGCAGGGCGAGAGAAGGGCTACGTACGACAATAATCACAACAGCTGGAGATGTTGCCCATGGAGAGCGCGAGCTGAGCAGAAATTCAAGTCCCACGTTGCTCCTCCTCACGTGCAGCATGCCTTGGACACGCTAATTATCGCGTATGTACACCACCATTGCCCGGTCTCTGCGCCGATTCTCCCTTAAGATGCCCCACACCATACAACTCACAGACACCGAGGATCATATATGCACTCTCCTCGATGCCTGTGCCGCCCACTTGAAGGACCAACGCATCGCCAATGTGACTTGCAGAATCGCAGGAGGTTGGGTCAGAGATAAGGTCCGTTGCCTCGGATACTCCCCCGCCCAGTGCTGACCGTGAGCTCTAGTTGCTAGGTCTCCAATGCAACGACATCGATGTCGCCCTCAGCGACATGATGGGCCTCGCTTTTGCTGAGCATCTTGCCGCCTTTGCAAACCGGAAAGGTGTTGAAACTGGCACAATTAGCAAAATCGCCCAAAATCCAGATCAGTCAAAGCATCTGGAAACCGCGACCTTGAAGATTTTTGATCTGGACATTGATCTTGTCAACCTTCGGAACGAAGAATATGCCTCGGATAGCCGAATTCCAACACAAGTCGTTCGTCTTCGGTTTTTAGCTTGATCATGTCCACTTCGCTCAACCACCGCTTAGTCCTTCGGCACTCCACTACAGGATGCTTTGCGAAGAGATATAACAATAAATTCTCTTTTCTATAATATACACACACGCTCTGTCGAAGACTTTACAGAAAAGGTCAGACCATAATCCATTGTCGCTCCCTCTATGTCCCGAGTCAATTCCAGGGTCTTGCTGATCTCCGCAATGGTACTATTCGGACCCCGCTTACCCCAAGAGAAACGTTTCTAGACGACCCATTGAGGATACTAAGATGTATTAGATTCGCAGGCCGCTTTGGCTTCACCATAGTACCCGAAATAAAGGAGGCCGCCAGAGATCCCGTTATCCAGGTGCACAACGCCAATTTAGTTCTGTTCTCCGTACTCAGCCCTTTTGGCAGGAAGCCCTCATGAATAAAGTTACCAGAGAACGGATCGGAGAAGAAGTCGATAAAATGATGAAAGGTGAGTTGAGGCTTCACAACACAAGACCAGACCGACCACGCAACCAGGTCACGACCCCCTGCATTCGATTCAGCTGATACATGATTTATCCCTCTATCGGGCTGTCTTTTCCGTGATTCCTGCTGAGATCAAAGCTACCTTCTCTGAACCTCCCGCCTCCGACAAACATGCTTTGGCTTCAGCGACCATTCTTCATACTTTTCTCACCCAATCTGAGGTTCACTTGCCCGCCTTGCATTCATCACTGTTCAAAACGGTTAAGAGCGACACTATTTGTGTTGCCCGCTTGTATCTCGCAGCTTCCTTGGTGCCGTTTGCTTGCATCACTTATACCGACAAGAAACAAAAACAAAAATTGCACTCTGCCGCCGGAATAGTCCTTCGCGAATCACTCAAGCTTGGAACTCAGAATCACTATCTCGATGGCGTCCCACTTCTGTTTTCTGCAAATCAACTACTCAGGAGTGTTTTATACGACGAGAGGACCGAATTCCCTTCGCGGCGTGTTGCGCTTGGTTTGTCTTTGACCTCCTCAGGAACAATCTCACGTCGATTTCATTTCAGGCACACTACTTCGACACAAAACAGTCCATAACCCAAACACTGGATCTCACTGGACTTCCACTATTCTCTTTTCGCTCGTTCAGGATCTCATACCTTTCTACAGCATTGATGATGGCAAGTTTGATGGTATGGAACAAGCTTGTTGGACAAGATGACTATTGAAAACATACAGTGACTGGGGCTTCTATAGTTATCGAACGATACAATGCGCTATTGGAAGAGATCAACAGACTAGACTTGGTAGATGTAGCAGAACTCAAGCCTATCATAGATGTCAGTTTCTCTCTCTCTCGTTGATTGGGGTTATCCTTAGTTCTATCTAGGGTCGCGAATTACAAAAAGTACTAGGCATATCAAAAGGAGGATTATGGACAGGACAGTTGTTGGCACGCATGATGGAATGGCAGCTTGAGAATCCCATAGGAACGAAGGATGACTGTATCAAATGGCTCCAACGCGAGAAAGAAGTTGGGAACTTGCATCTTCTGCCCAAAGTTAACCCAGGACCAGCCTCGAAACGCGTCAGGGCAAAATAGCGACAAGGCGCTCAGGGTGTCCGCCTGATTGTTTCATACATCTGATAGTCACCCTTTACTCACCCGCTACTGGTCCTCTTCGCATTTATCAAACTGAAAGTACTGGTCTAATTCGACTTCGTAATCAAGGTCTGCAACGTTTTCCTTGGTGGAAAGCGATGGATGACCACTAGTCCTATCCCATCCATCGGTACGAACCATGGGCCCTAAATTGTTCTGACTGTCAAGAGGCAGTCGGTCGGCATTCTCGTCCCTGTGTGATTTTATTGCGTACCAGGATTGTAGTTCTGGTATGTATTGCTCAAGACGAGGTTTGTAACCGAATTGTGTATCAATCGCGCTTGCGATCATACTCTCGATGTTCATCCGAGCTTCCTTCATGTCCCATCAGCAAACCATTATCACTTAAGTGCACCAATCACCTTTCCCTCATTGCAAAACGTAGGCATGGGACTACGTTCCCGAACCATGATAGATGCATGCCTTACTTCCATCTCTTCTACCGCAGACCCTTTCATGTTTTCAGAAGGATCTGAAAAGGGGCCATGGTCGCCGTCCCTCATACGGCGTCCTGCATTATTCTGGGTCTCCTTTCCTTTCTGGAACTCTGCCATGACCTGAACAGCCAATCGTTTGCACCGTTCCTCGTCTATGCTCCCACACTCCCTTGTGCGGCTCCTGGCTTTGCGTGCTGATCCCTGGAATGCGGAGTATTTGTGTTCAGGGTGCTGCAGGCGGTGAAGCGCCCTGTGCTCTTCCGCTCGTTTCCGGTAAATTGCCTTTGTCTCCTCGTCAAGATTATTCCAACAGACTGCGGCTATCCGGCTGATATCTCGGTGGTCTCGCTCAATAGGTTCAACTTTGAGTTTTTCCCTCGCCCATAAATCGGAACGAAAAAGTATGAATGCGTTGGGAGATCGCGCCACTGATGCTTTATTGTGGTCTTGATTGAAGGCCTGAACGTCATTTGGTATTCCAAGCTCCTGCTTCGCAGAGGAGCCCATTGTTGACGATATCCAGATATGTGCATGACTTGATTCTGGACAAGTCGCATATGATTTCAGTGAATGCTTAGTCCATATACTATCTCAATTCCCAGGAATACCTTTGTCGATTTGTCTCCGTTGGTTCTGCTCCGATAAGCGACGCGAACGACGGGGCTCAACTGATTTCTGTGGAGGCATTTGAGGTTGAATGAGTATGCGATGAAATACAACAGCAGGTTTTGTTGCGCCATACAGCATGTCGATGAAGGGATGATATACTTATTTTACTCATTAAATGACTGTAGGATTGATCAATGATTCGTGTATACCTCGAGGCACACATCAAAAAAACATTCCTCCGCATGCACCGCCTCCGATTTGTCCAGAATACTTGAGTGAGTTCGCAACCTATTGTTTTCATGTTGGAATGGATTTGTATATCATGTAGAATCCGACATGGTTCAAGGTGTATTGGTCCGAACTAAACACAATCCCAACATTTCGTTTAATATCACACGACCTGGCCTTGCGTTGATCCTTCTTTCCTTCTTTTTGATGCATTGATCATCTCCCTGTTTCCGAACAGGCCTCATGATTAAATTTGGCTACTCGGGATCATGCAGAACACAAACCTCCTCTTGAAAGCGTCGCGGCGCCCTATTTTGCGCGCAACATTGACAATTTCGGGGCGATTGACTTTTCCCATCGACTTTCTCTTCATCCTTGAAGGCTTCGGGAGTTTTAATATCCAGTCAGGTACAGACGAGCCAGACTGGGATAAGACGGTTGCGATGCTGTTGCATATCAGACAGGTGTAAAAGACCCAGAGAACCAACACACGGCTTAAGATAGGGGGCATCTTCGTCAGTGAAATACGTGATCGCCTTGCCCTCTCGACCAGCTCGACCAGTACGTCCTACAACACAATTATCAGGGACCAAACCCGTTACATCGGTAGATATGCAGACCGATTCTGTGAACGTAGCTCTGGACGCTGGTAGGGAAGTCGTAGTTGATGACTTCTCGTACCCCTTGAAAGTCCATCCCGCGTGCCATAACTTCAGTGCTGACCATGATCCAACTTTCACCGTTACGCATTCGAGCGATGGCACTCTCACGCTCCCGGTTCGTCATGCCAGCATGTAGACAATCCACGTTTCGAATTCTGTTTAGTGCAAGTTCTTCCGCCAACGATTCGGCACGCGGCTGCGTCGAAGTAAAAATCAGTACAGGGGGTTCATAGGGCTGTGATAGGTGCATTATCAAGCTTGGCAATTTTGACTGATCATCAGCAACATATGTCAAATTTTGGGAGATAAGCGGAAGAGGCGTGTCTCTGTAACATTCATCAGTCTAAAAAGAAAGGATTTGGAACTTTCGTTCATACTTTAAACCCACAACTATTCTGACGGGGTCTCGTAACATGTCCATTGCTAATTTCTCAACACCAGAAGGTAAGGTTGCACTGAAAACAGCCTTTTGCAACGAAGTATGGGTGCAAGCGGCAACAATTTCTTCGACTTGCGGTAAAAATTCCGTATCCAACAAACGGTCTGCTTCATCCAGGACCAGGAACCGAACGCTAACACCATGTCATGAAGCACAAACTACTTGACATCTTACTCGCTTACTTGCTCAAGTCAATGAACCCAGACTGTAATGATGCGACCAGTCGAAGCGGAGTGCTTATAATTACATCTCGTGGTCGATCAATCGGGTTATCCCAACGATTGAATTAATGACAATTGCTTACCTACTTTATCCCGGACACTCTTATCAGCCAATGTGTTGGCCGTTGCTTTGTTAAATAGCACTATCTTCCATTTTCTTCCCAAGGCAAGCTTGAAACATTCATTGTGTATTTGATGAGCCAACTCTCGTGTTGGTGCTATTATGAGTGCTCTTGTACCTTTTCCAGTGCTTGATCCAGACGGTGCTTTGAGGCACGAGAACGCGGGTAACAGATATGACAATGTTTTGCCAGTACCTGTCGGCGAGATAGCGGCCAAGTCACGGCTCTGTAAGATCGTCAATATCCTAGTCACCATTGGTACCGTTGGATCGACTGACTTGCATAAGGACAGGTATGCCATATGATTGGATCGAAGTCGGTTGGATATAGCGACATTTATTGAGATTAGCAAGAAGATAATTAGACACGGAATGTCGCTCTTTTAACTCTTCAAAAGAGTCAATTTTGTCAGGAATGTCTGAGCCTTTTACAGCGACTCTATGTGAATGTGGGTTCTTGAGACTGCCTTTCACTGTCTTGAATTCTTCAGGTTCTGGATCTGGTATAATAACGCGTCTCTTTTTGATTTTCATTCCATCTCCATCCTCCGCTTTTCGTTTGATAGCCCCTCGGGCATAACGAAAGAAGTCAAGTTCTTTGGGGATAATTGTGTCTTGTGAGGATGCTGCAGAATCCTCTTTTCCTTTCTGTCGCCAATGAATCATGTCCTGATATTAGTGAAAAAATATATGATTCACCTTGAAAAGTAACACGTCATTTTTGAACTTTGTTTTATCGAATCTCGTTCCACCACGGGACAAGAGTTGGAATGCTTCCATGTCAAAAGCGCTGTTTACTATTTACGTAAGTACGATTTTGGGTACATCGTACTTTAGCTCTATATAATTACTGTACACATTCTAGTTCTCTCTAAATGCATTACAAAGAGCCAATCATCATCCTATCTCTTGTCGCCCTCATCGATTCATCGCTGAGTAGAATTCTTCCATGCAACTTTTAGTTGCTTTTCCAGTACATCATTAATCAGCTGCAAAACGTGGCCCATAAAAGACAATCTCACCTCAAAGAAGACGAAGAGCAGAACAGTATTTGGCCCTAAGCGAATGAAAGCAGGAGTCCAACCCTTGAAGAGGAATTTAGGACCTTCTTCGCGCAATGATTGAATCAAGACGTTGATGAAGGTGGTCTTTGATGACTGATAAGAACATCAGCAATGAAATAGACCTGAAGCTATGTTGACTAACTGATGCCATAAGGCGCGACCGAATCACATCAGCCGGGGAACATATGGCTAATGGCTAGTCAGCGACACGTTGCTCTACGCAATAATACAACAGAAACTGACTTGTTGCGAAGGTTCCTGATAAGCAGCTTGAAACAACGTGCAGCAGAAGATTGTCACGGAACTGATAATTCACACCAGGGAGCTGGCGATTCAGCAGCGTCGACTTGAAAAAATCATAGCTAAAAGGTCAATAACTTGGCATGGTGCTGACTATCATAGGGAGAATCTGCCCACGATCCAACTTGAGAAGCCTGGGAATGACGATGAACACCAAGTCACCACTAACAGAGTATGCCCTTACATTCATAAGTACGGCACGAGACTAATTGTGGCTACTGTCAGCTTTACTAGAATGATGAGGACATGATTCATTTACCATGTTGGTGCCCAGACCACGAGTCAAGCCTTTGAGGCTCTCCTCTTTCGCTAGCCTGATCAAGCCTATGGCAGCATTGCGATAATTATATCGCCCCTCCGGAGGTCGCACCGAATCGCTAGTCATTCTGACCAGGACTACATCTGGCGAACAGTGTGAGATTTGTTCTTCGAATTCTTTTCAGCATTGACCTGCGGGATTGCCTGCTATCCCTCCCAAACCACCGGCAAAACTTGCAGCCAGCAATAAATGCAGTATCGGTGGTTTTCCATTCTGAGAGATCTTTGCTTTCAGCCTTTCGTAGACCCCAATACGGACAAGTGAGTACGACATTTGTCGCATGAGAGACGCAGATAGGCCTGTATATAGGCTTCGAAAGCCGGATTGCGCTATGGAAGCTCGAAGTACAGAAAGCATTGATATCCGTGAGTGGCCAGATGAAGAACCGAGTGTTTGCATGCGACTGTTAGCTGTTCATATCAACATTTTGAGTCGGTTCTAATTGCACTGACACTTTAGTAAGATCTAATGGATGTGTGCAGCACGCGGCCACTGGGCAAATGTCAAGCCTGCTGGTCATTTGAGAGGCAGAAACGTACTGGACGCCGCGATGCCTGGGTAAAGGGCACGAGTCAGTTGAATCCTCTCAAATTAACTGGGAATCACCCTCACCTCCGAGCCTATCGCGAGAGAGAACATGTAAGAATAAGTTGGAGGCGGAAACTGCCATACTGACCAAAAGGGATATGCATCTGGCATGTTGCAGGATGGGGAAACTTGAGGGACTGGGGCTTACGGTCTTGTCCCTCGCCTGCTGGCTCGGCACGGAGTAGGGCAGTATGTCTCCGTACTTTTGGATGCACGAGGTGAATCTGCCCGGGGCTTGAGAGCTGTGCGGCGCTAAGGGTCGGTTGATGCAAATAGTATACACGATGAGGATAGCCCACTGCCGTTTCCAACCGTTCGCTTATCTGGCATAGGTACGATGCTGGGCAATTATAATCTCAAACAATGGAACTGCTGGCGAGCTCACTTGCTAGTAGCTACGTGGTACCCCATTTCAGACACCCATGAAAAGGGTCCGTGCGAGTGTGGTTATTTGGCTCTGGTTCAACCTTCCCAAACAGCCTCACCTTTCTCTCCGTCTTTTGTTCTTCATCTCCTGAAAATGAGCGCGCACGACAACGAAGACCTCATTGACTATGAAGACGAGCATGACATCGTCACTAATGGTGCCATTGCATCATCCGCAACAAACGGCGGTCTCTCGACTGGCATCGGTGATGCAGAAGGTGACAAGAAAAATTTTTCTGGCATTCACTCAACTGGTTTCCGGTGGGTACGCTCAATTGCTCTGCCCTGCCTTGCATCTAATCCTTGGGCAGTGATTTCCTTTTAAAACCCGAACTGCTGCGCGCTATTAGTGATCTGGGCTTTGAGCATCCTTCAGAAGGTATTCTTTTTACTCAATATTACAGACTCTGTAGTAACGCGGTATCGCTCTTAGTTCAGCAAGAATGTATACCGCAAGCGGTCCTAGGCATGGACGTCCTTTGTCAGGCCAAGTCCGGTCACGGGAAAACTGCTGTGTTTGTTCTAGCAACCCTGCAGCAGTTAGAGCCTGTGAACGGCGAGGTTTCTGTCATCGTTCTTTGCCACACGCGCGAACTTGCTTTCCAAATTAAAAACGAATACGCAAGGTTCGCCAAATACATGCCCGACGTTCGCGTCAGCACATTCTATGGAGGTACACCGGTTGCAAAAGATGCGGAAACTCTTCGAGACAAGAATAGGTGTCCCCACATCGTCGTTGCCACCCCAGGACGGTTGAATGCTCTCGCAAGAGACAAAGTTCTAGACGCTAAGAATGTGAAACACTTTGTGTTGGATGAATGCGATAAAATGCTGGAACAGCTTGGTTAGTCATGACATCTGGCGCTCCTCCATCTTTTCTCGTCCTTGCTTCCGACTTCCGGTTACACGTCTATTATTCGCTTGCCCCAATGAGTGGACTTGGTTGCGAAAAAAAAGGTCGAGCGAGAAATCGTGATGATTTCGTCGTGTGTTGCGTTGGGCAAACAAGAATTACCGACCGAAGGGACCGTTCAAGAACGCCTGAGCCGACCACTGCGGCCTCGATATCGTGTAACTGACGTTTGTTTCGCGTTGACACCTTGCGCTGTTTGCTTCTATTCTTTTCTCCTGCCGCCTTCCATCGACGAATCATCTAACGAAGACATCGTAAAATAGACATGCGCCGTGATGTACAAGAAATATTCCGAACAACTCCCCATCACAAACAAGTCATGATGTTCAGTGCCACTCTTTCCAAGGATATCCGAATAACTTGCAAGAAATTTATGGCAAATGTGAGCTTCATCCATCACTATTTTAATACGTATTGATCAAAAGTGTTACAGCCACTGGAAATATTTGTAGACGATGAAACCAAGTTGACGTTACATGGGCTCCAGCAACACTACGTAAAGCTGGAAGAAGTTGGGAAGAACAGGAAATTGAACGATCTTCTGGATACTTTAGAATTCAACCAAGTAGCGAAGGTCTCTCTCTGTCTGAAGACAATGACTAACTTTAATGAAGGTTGTGATCTTCGTGAAATCCGTGGCGCGTGCCATCGAACTCGACAAACTTTTAGTCTCCTGCAATTTTCCAAGCATCAGTATCCATTCTGGCCTGCAGCAGGAAGAGCGGTGAGAATGTTAACCCTTGATTATTTCAATATCTCAAGTTGTTCAATCAGAATCAATCGGTACACGGCGTTCAAGGCATTCGAAAAGCGGATCCTTGTTGCTACCGACATCTTTGGTCGAGGCATTGATGTTGAGCGGGTCAACATCGTGATCAACTATGATTGCCCGCCGGATGCAGACAGCTACCTCCACCGTGTTGGGTAGGCAATATATAATGTTTTATCTATGTATCTTCTCAAGCGCCCACAACAGTCGAGCTGGTCGATTTGGAACGAAGGGCCTTGCGATCACTTTCGTATCGTCGGAGGGTGATCAGCAGGTCATGGCGGCAATCCAGTCTCGGTTTGAGGTAGCCGTGCCAGAACTACCCGACCGCATTGATCCAGCAAGCTACAGTAAGTAGTTGTACTATGTTTGGTGTCCAATCGCTGAGATATGGACAGTGACGTCGTAAAGTAGGGGTCGAAGTGTCGCCTTTTTTTCTTTTTATCAGTTTGGTAGTCCATGTAATCGTACTTGACGCAACGGCGGATGTTTGCGCTTGTCTTGCATAGTGTCATGGATGACGTCATTGCCTTGTTAGGGTCTGACAAGTCGCCGTTGCTCGATATCACTGCGATACCCAGCGATGACGCGCAGAATCGGCCAGCCAATGCTGTATTTCAGCGATGGTGTTCTGTCCATTCCTGGTTACACCTTTGAAAGAGTATGGCTACTGTTAAACACCAGCTGTCCATCTGACCATGTCGCTTAATCCTCAGGCTGTTCCATGGCAAGACACCGGCAGTATGACGACGCTGGCAGAGGGCAGCAGCCTTAAGGATAGTTCAAATGTCTTGGCCAAAATCGCCCCAGCGAATTCAAATGGATCCATGTGCTTGGAACGGGAGGCTCATATGTGCGTGCAATCACTGTTATCCTTTATTCCATAATTACTGGGCATCTACAGTCTGGGAAGAATAACAACTGCGACTGAACGATATGGAACGGCGTTGCGGATGATAGACTTTTTCAAAGTTCCTCGTGAAAGTGGCGACTGCGTAGTTCTTTTGCTCGTACATCCCGGTCTCAACCTATTGGGTCGATATCTACCCCCATCCAAGGTCAATGATCTCCTATTAGCAGACGGCGTCCGTATACGTCCGTCTTCCTCCCACAGCGAAGTGTACATGTCAAGCAGTGAAGGAATGGATTTAATGGAGGAAATGGAAGCATTTGATATTATGGACCTCGCAACGTTCCTTGAGTATGTATCACCTAATTCTTTGCAAGACGTTCTGACGGCTTTAGGTTCGCAATACAAGCTACTCATTGCCTGGAAAATCTCCACCGGTAGTGTCATATTCTTCGTTTTTTGTTTTTTTTTTTCAAATTACTTAACTTGATATAGGGTTGGCATTGTGCATCGCGAAGGCATGTGTTATATTAGAAACCCATACGTACCTACTCAATAAGATATCCCCAGTCAGGGCAAATGCTTTTCACCTTAATCCTCACACTGGTATCGTTCGGCTCGTTCATTTTGGCAATCGTGCCATATCGCTAGAGAAGTTTGGATCGCCATCATCCCTCGTGCTAAGGGCATTTGAAGAAGTCGAAAAAGTTAAAGTGAAGGAAGCATTGTGTTACCTGGCACCAGAACAAACGGGTAGCATAGAAACAATGACTCAAGACTCCAGAACAGATATGTATTCACTCGGTATTCTCTTCTGGACTCTTCTCGTTGGTCGAGGACAAATGCCATTCGAAGGAGGACCGCTGGAACTACTGCACTCTATAGTTCAAAAGAGGGCAATGCCTGTTCACGAGGTCAGGCGCGACGTGCCACAAGTGCTTGCATCCATCATTGAGAAGGTATGGTGTTCTGACAATTATTAAATTAACTCATATTTGGCAGTTATTGTCCAAAAATCCGGATACACGGTATCAGAGCGCATATGGGTTGAAAACAGACTTGATGGGGTGTCAGCGGCGCCTATTGGCAACTGTTTCCTCAACATCAGAACAATCTGCGGAGGTAACTGCTCAGATATCGATGTCGTAATGATTCTGATCTTGACTTTGTTCAGCTTATCCCGCTCTTTGAGATCGGTCAACAAGATCGATTTATGGCAAGTCAGTCGGTCCGTATTTTTCATTGAACTAATGTCTACAGGAATTTGTCATGCCTATCGCCTTGGTCTGTGACGTTGACGACACGCTCTTGCTCAACTAACGTTGCATTTCTAGTTCGGGCGAGAGAAGGAATTAGAATCAATCAGGAACATCAGTGCGTAAATCGCTTCTAACACATGCCACCAATTGTCCGACTTCCATTAGTTCGAAATACGTCCACAAGTTTCTCTCGGCATTACTCGTCTTCCAAAGGGTTTATAGCATTATCTACGTCTGGACAAGACTCGGTCACAGATCCGTCTCTTGGGAATGATGATCGTACCGAATCCATGTCGTCGCATAGTGAGTCGACAAAATTGACTGATGCTATCAGCCCCAAGCTGCTGTCAGCCCGACGTTCGCCTGTCCATGACACCCTGAATAGTACGCCCAATAACGAATTACGGAGAGTGGCGTTGCATTCTCAATCTCGCACCCCGCGTACTCAAGCAGTTATTGTGGTTGGCCCCCCAGGGTGAGTTTGGTCGTGTATCAAGCTATCGTCGTTACTAAGAGTTATCAGCATTGGGAAGAGCTCTATAATACTAGCTAACCAGGCAAAGTGGAGATGTAAGCCGGTTGTAATTATACTCTGAACCTTTGGTTGATTTTTTCAGCACACGGTTTATGGGGCCAAGCCAAATTTCAAGCTTCTGATTCCGCTCCCTTTGCAGCGTTGGTGAGTTAGTTATCCATCATCGGTGGAGCTTATTCCCATTCCCATCAGTTGGGTTGCCTGTCTTCAGTCCTTAGGCAACTCATGGTTTTTCACACAGACTTGCATCGATTCGTAACTTCTTTACGTGAACGCTTGGGACCTCAACTTCAGAATGTCCCATTGTTGTTTCAGGGCACCCCAGAACTCAAAGATGTTCTCACACAGTTTGATTTAGCACTTGATGCTCCGCCGAAGGAATCATTGTCATCGCGCGAATTGCGCGCACGATTTCAATCGCTTGTTGAAAACGTTTTCGCAGTTATAGCTGAAACTCGCCTCTTTGCCCTCTTCCTTGACGATCTTCATGAAGCAGATGAATCGTTGAGTGTCATCTGTTGTAATTTCGATCTGCCTATCATTAATTATTTCCAGGGCATTGGATATCGTATCTACGCTTGTCAACTCCAGAAGTAGAATGGTAAGTGTGCTGAACTGCCACAGACATCAGTTCTCATGATTAACAGTTAATATTTGCAACACTGCGTTCTGACAAAAGGTGGGTGAAGGAGTGTCACGCGCGAGTTTACCTTTCATCTACCATTAGTGAAGTGGTGGCCCAAGTTCGTTCTATGTTCTCGAATAGGTCGCGCCCGACTTGGATCACACTTGAGCCACTGTCGTTTTCGGCAATATCAAACCTCGTCTCCAAAACACTCCATAGAACGAAAGAGGATTGTCTATCATTGTCACGTTTTGTCTACACCGCATCGTCTGGAAATGCCTTCTCTGCACGCAATATTTTGACCACACTACAGAGACAACACCATGTGAGTAATCGATTTAAGTTCGATCGTGATGTTTGACCATCGTTAGATTACTTTTAACTGGGATCAAAATCATTGGCTGTAAGTTTGGATCCCGCCATTCTATCCGGTGCTGATGTAGAAATGGTTTAGATATGACATAGCAGCAATTGAAACTAGTTTGATGAACCAAAAGATATCGGATCCGACGGATCTTAGTTTTCTCATTTCTCATATGAGAGAGCTACCTGCCGAAGCCCGAAAGTACTTGACTTGGGCGGCTTTCTTTGGTGAAACGCAAGTAATGTATCCAAGGGCTCGATTCCTCTGCTCATAAATCGTAGGTTCAAGGTAACGGAAGTTGCGCTAATGATGGATTGGGAAGATTCAAGTGGTAGCAGCGGAAGTGATGATGAAATGAATGACATGTGGAACTTGCACAAGGCCGTAAATGATTTGCGAGAGACGGGGTCAAGTAATCCTCGGGGTTCTATGCGTGGTCTACAGATGGCTCTTGCTGAAGGATGGCTGATTCAAAGAGCGAGAGATATGTGCAGTTTCGCCCATGATAGGTATAGACAAGCAGCCCAAGCAGAAGTAGATGCGCTGCCTGACGACTCGGTTGCGAAAATGTCTTTCAGAGTAAGTTCCGGCTCTCGGAATATTCGCAATGATTAATTGCTGACATTCGTCAAAGCTTATTCTAATGATGTTACACGAGAACCCAGTTGATGTGTACCGCATTGCAGAGCACGCTAAACGGTAAGACCCTATGTATAGCTTGATCACAGAAGGCTGTTAACCGTCCTTAGGTGTTTGCATATTTTATGTGACCATCCAAAAAAGGAAGAACTTTTGAATGTATTGATCGACGCCGGAGAATCTGCCTGGGCGAGAGGTGCACACGAGGTTGAGATCTTTTCAAGCTCTTCTTTTTGAGCGAACTTAGTCGTTACAGCTTGCATTGCGGTCCTTTGAAAGAGCAAGAAGTTTAATTGGAAGCGATCCTTGGGCCGAAAACTCGGCCCGAACACTACATATTTTATCACGTCTTGCTGCGTAGGTGCATCACATCATCTCAAATATGTCATTGACAATTTATCAGCTTATTCACTTGGAAAAGTAAGACGGAGGCAAGCTTCGTGGACAATGATTGAAATGCTTTAGGGGATTATGATATATCCGATAATATTCTACAGGAATGTTACGCACACACGTCCCGACCAGAAGAGAAAGGAAACGTCCTTCGCCTAAGTTCTCGCAATAACTGGTTGCGTGGTAACTTCTCTGAATCATTTAACGATACCCTGACAGCGTTAAAACTATTGGGAATTGAACTCAATCACACACCGACCCGAAAACAGGTAGATATCATGTTTGAACAGGTAAAGAACGAAATCCTAGCCATAGGATTTGATACCATTCTGGCCATTCCACGCGCTTCCGATAGCAGAACGGAGCTTGCTGTAGCACTATTGAATGATGCAGGTACAAATTACCGCACCCGAATTCGCTGTCATGGTTCATCTTCACGCAGGCATCAATTCCTATTGGGGCTCATCGCCTTACTCGCTTGCTGATGTCTTTGGTCTAACGGTGCGACTCCTTGCTGCGTGGTAGTAACTTTTGCTCACGCGGAAGCATTCAGACAATTCAACTAGCGTTGCGGTAGGCCCATTACCTCTGTCATTTGCTGCGACAATGATTGGTTTCAGATCTGGGATGACTCCTGGCACGACTCTCGGCTTCTTTTGGGCTCTAGGCGGTAAGATTTCGTCTATTTGTTCTATCCTCCTCTAACAGGCGAAAAGCTGCTGCTGAGCGTCGCGAGTTATACCGGTTTTCCACAGACCTTGCCAAACTTGCATTGCGTATTGCCGATAAGCATGGTAATAGTGGCGAAAAATGGTATTCATGCTTTTGTTGTCCAATTCTCTTCTAAACACTAGGCAGTCGAGCTCAAGTGCTGTTCTGTGCCATGGTGTCTGGCTTTGACAATGTTCACGTCAGTGCAAATCTTCCCAGGTTAGAAGAGGCTATCAAGTATGGAAGTGGTGCTGGCGATCGGTAAGTAAATTACTTATATACGCACAACAGGTCACACATTGTTTATAGAATCTATGCGAGTTTGGCTAGCATTCATGCATTGCTCATCCGCCTTTACTCCTGTGAACATCGTGAGTTGCTTCCCCTTGACGTTCCAAGGCTGTTCACCGGAAAGGGTTAGTCAGTGAATTGGTAGTCGCGGCGGAAGAGGTTTGGTCTTTACAAACTCACATTACTCTGATTGAACATCATCGCAGTGTCTTAACGATGTACGATTGTGGGCGCCGTTAGGCGACCCTGTTGTGCTTGCAACAGGTATAATCTTGTGGATATTTACGAACGAGTGATTAACCAAGACGTACCAGGCGTATTGAACTGTATACGTGCATTAGGCGGCTACACGTATAACTTAACTGCCGAGAGTGCATTTGATATCAACTCTTTCGTCGAGGGAGAGTATTTCTCGAACATTTGTGATAAATCTGATGATAAGGAGCTGGCTATGAATTGGTGAGGAATATATTTGTATGCTGTATGTCTTGCCCTAAGAAGTTTTAGGTATAATTCTTTCAAGGTGAATTACCAAGCAGTTCATCTACGTGACACTCAAACGTATTTACAGCTTGTCGGATTGTTTTGCATCGGGTACATTGATGAGGCAGCTGAATTGGGTTTTCAGGTCTACGAAACCAGGAATGGCTACCCCAAGTAAGACGGAAGCACCGCAAATTAGAGTTTGCTCACTTTTTCAAAGTCACAGACATGTTCGATATGCTCTCTTTTTCCATAGCCTCGCTATCATGGCATGCATTAGAAAAGGCGATATATCCGATTCTCGTCGCACTGTTTTCCTAGCACAAATCAACAAGAACCAAGCATATATCAAAAAGTATGGTTGAGTTCAAGTGCGCTACTATCTATCTCACGTTTTGAAGGTGGTTGTCCCCAAGCCCTGTGAACGTTAGCACCTGGGTAGCGCTCGTGGTAAGCAGTGTACCCGCACATTCGCAGATGTCATGCAAACCACATTTTCCTAGGATGCTGAGTTGGCTGCACTCCACAACAGGCCTGATGCATTTAAACTTTACGATATAGCTGTGAAGTAAGTTGCAAGACTCCAGAGTTGATTTCCCTCAATCCTCATTCATTAGACTTGCTGTTAATAACGATTGGCTAATGGAGGAGGGATGGTGCTTATATCTTGTACGATATATATATTTTATGTCGGAGGATTTTGACTGACATATCGCAGCAAGGATCTCATTTTGTTCGGTGCGGTGTTGAAGGGCTCGGAAGTGAGCTTCAAAGGCGTGGCATCGCGAGGCATGCGCAGTGGGGGGCACAAGGCATAGTGTTCGTTGAGTAACACTCTTTTTAATATTCACTGAGCGTTGTCCACCTAGTAAGAACTTGTCCTCTCTCACCGGATATCGTTCGCCCTCGCCACTGAAGAAACCTCTTTTTACGTCCGATGTTGCCGTTCAGACTGAATCCACGTCTGGTCTGGAATCTCCCCGATCATCACATCCTGTCAAGATGGATTCTGCAGAAGATCAAGAGTCGACCCTTGGTGCTTCGGATCTGGCATCAATACTTAAGTGGAGCAAAGAAATATCTAGTGACATTAATCTTCCTTCTGGTAATGTTGCTTTATCATTTAAGTGAGTGGTGCCTCATATATCCATTAGCTTTGCAGCGGTTAACAGAAATTGCTACTGGTACAAGTCAATGAATTATATCTCAGTTTTGAAGATCTGATATTGGCCTAGATACCTCTGGATCCCAGAGTACCTGTGGTATGTTGTATCGAGGAAATAAGAAAACCGAGTCTAACGACGTAACAAGTCGTCATCGCTCGAGAGGCAGGAGATTACACAGTTGCAACTAGCATGATACCACCTGAGCATTGCAAGGTCTATGAGTCAGTAATACACGAAGCACTATGGGACGTGCTTACATAGTACTTGTCAGAAACCCCAAATCCATCAGGACAATAGGTGATCCACTGCAAAAGGCGATCATACAACACAGTGTGTCCCATTTTTTACTCATTTCATAATCTTGATTGGCAATGATTGCCTGCAGCACTCAACTCTAAAGAACGTGTTTATTATGACGATGCTTCTTTGGACTCACGGTTCGCCTCTGAAGCTGGTCAATCATTGCATCGATCGGTTATCTGCCTTCCAATATTCAGTAACAGGGGCCAAACATTTGGAGCTGTATATTTTGCATCTAAATATCCTTTTCCTCCGAATACGGTAACGACACTTACTTTGCTTTGCCAGCAAGCCAGCATCAGCATTGCCAATGCTCTGCTCTTCAGATCCGTCCAAGCAGGAACAAAAGAGAATTTGAAAATGATTGCTGCTCAACGTGAAGCTCTGGAAGCTGCGCGTAAGAGTAGGGAAGATGCACTTAAGGCCACCAAGGTATGTATGCTGAATCACAATCATACAGTGTTTGGTTTCATTACGCGCAGATCAAAAGTAACTTTTTAGCATCCATGAGCCATGAATTGCGAACACCATTTAGGCAAAAATTTACGTTTTATAACCTCAAATATTCTAACAATGGCATAGTTCTTTCTACGGTCTGTTGGACCTTTTAAGTGGCACTGAACTGAACCCTGGGCAAAGCGAAATTGGTATTGTCAAAATGATTATGCTTGACCGTTGTTTTTTACTTCATTACAGTGCAAACTGCGAAGCAATCTTGTGAACTGCTTTTAAAGGTGATTGATATTATACTAGAAGAAGTAGCTGGCTAGAACATGATCACGAAGATCATCGATTCCATTCTTGATTATAGCAAACTGGAAGCATCTGGCAAGTATCTTGCATATCATCATCTTTTTTCTGACAATGTGCAGCTGTAAAACTGGAACCCAGCGGTTTTTTGGTTGAAGTTAGTTTCGTTTCATTTTTTTTTGATGAACATTAACCATCCGAGCAGAATATCATTGCCGTTTGTATTTCTCACCTTTTATGCACCCTTGTATTCATGTAAGCAGGATTGCATGGAATTACTCCTACCGATGGCGGCCAAGAAACTCGATTTATCTTTCAACATCGAACCCGACGTTCCTACTTGTTTGTCAATAGCTGAATTGATACTGCTCCCTTGATTGACTGGTTCTAAAAGGGGTATTTGCCGACTATGCCCGTATACGTCAAGGTTAGTTTCAATCATCGAAATGGACCCTCGCCTAAATATCACAAGTCCTCATGAATCTCATTGGCAATGCGGTGAAGTTCACCGCTCACGGCTTTGTTCGGGTAAACTGTTCAGTTGAAGAATCGATGAACGCACCTGGCGAAGTAAATCTTAAATTTGAAATAAGGCGAGCGTCCGACCTTTATATATTTTCCCCCTTTTGACATGACGACAGCGACTCCGGAATTGGTTTATCAGCTAGTGACGTAGAACTTCTCTTTGTCCCATTCCAGCAAGCGGACGTGAGTATTGGTGACTCTCAGTTTACTAAGTTGATCCATTTTAGAGCTCATCTACTCGGCGATTCGGGGGCACCGGCCTAGGCTTATCAATCTCGCGTCAGTTAGTCAAGTTAATGGGAGGTGCGATAGGCGTACAATCCGAGCTACACGTCGGATCTCTATTTTGGTTCACAATTCCTGTGACCATATACAATTCCGAAGAATCACAAAGGGTACGTGGTTCTTTAAGCGGGAAGCAAGCTGAAACTCTGCCTTTGTGAAGACATTTCAAGATATCGAGAAATTAAAATCAGCACTATCAGTGCCCCACCCTTTGACCATAATTGTCTGTTCTCCATCAAGTGCAACGTTGGCGTTCATGAAGTCGGTTCTTTCCGGATTTCGAGTGACGCTGCTATCCAAAATTGAAGAGGTTCATTCTATTCTGCATTCGAATTCTTCAGCTGCTCGCCACTTAGATTTCATTATTTTTGATGACCAATCGGAAAGTCATGCAGACGACTTGGCTAAGTTTGTGAACTCTCTTGGTGCCTTGTTTCGTGACACAAAGATTATCCAATTATATACCCCAACAATGAGTCGTGTCGGCCATCCAGTGTTTGGGAAAAGTACCATAGCGGGACTAGTCCGGATGACAAAACCTCCTCGAAGAGTTCGTATTTTACAGACGTTGGCGGAGCTGAAGAATTTGCCACACGATATCTCATCCAGTCATACCACGGACGTAGCTAAAGCAGTGGATGAAGTATCGACAGCTCGACGTGTATTGAGTGGACACATACTTGTAGCGGAAGGTTGGTCATGTGGCTTCTTGCAAGTTTACACGATTTACTTTTGGGATAAGACAATCCGTTAGCACAAAATGTCCTCATTAAACAACTGGAGCGGCACAATCTCAGTGTGACGGCCACGAGCAATGGAGAAGAGGCGATTGCAGAATGGGAGGCACATGAACCTGGTTATTTCAGTATCGCACTATTCGACCACCGTGCGTTAATCAGTTCATATCATGTGCATGTTTTGAGAACCACATTTCGCCAGACATGCCCATCTGCGACGGAGTTGAGGCAGCGAAGCGCCTGCGGCTTCTCGAGAGCAAACGGAAATGCTCAATCAGCCTTCCTAGTGAGTAGTCATGATTCTAATGGCAGGACATCGCTCAATCTCCGTCAGTCGTTGCCCTTAGTGCCGACTGTCAGGAATCAACTAAACAGCTATGTCTCAGCGCTGGAATGAATGTCTTCCTCAGTAAACCGCTGCGCAAGAGTACGTATATGCTTTGATTTCGGTCCACGTGCTCAACGCTACAACAGGTGATTTACTTTTATTGTTGTCAATGCTTGGCCCAACTACTGGGCGGCAGTGATTAAATTCCATGTCTCCGTCCAGAGTTTCTTGTTTCTTGGGAATTGGATTGTGATTAATTTCTATCTATCTCACTTTTGGGTCACAAAGATTGTTCAACAAATCTAATTAATACTTATACACATTCTCTGTGACTGAATAACAAAACACAACTGAACCCTCAACGCCCATTGTGACCATAGTGTGCAGCGTGATGAACACCGGGATATACATTTTGAGGCTGAGTTCTATTCAAAGCCTCGCCGTATTCACGCGATTCAACATTGGGAACGATCGGAGCATTGTTATGCACAGCCATAGGTGCCTGTGCTGCAGCTGGATTATGCGTCAAATGTTGTGCTTGGGGGTGTGCATGTTGCGGTTGTGCGAATCCCGAAACTGGGGCTTGAGCTTGGGTATGTGTGTTGAAAAGCACATGCTGTGGATAGTGGCGAGCTTGCTGTGGTTGCTGATGATGACTATGATGATGAGGATATGCAAACGGGGGCGGCGGCATAAGGCCAGGCTGTGGGGCTGGATAGGGATTAGCGGCAGTAGTGAAATATGGGTGCGATAATGCATCCGCCGCTGAAATGCGTTCAGCCGGATCGAACTTGAGAAGTCGTTCAAGGAGGTCTATTGCTGTACAGCAGTTAATGGGAAGGTGAAAAATTGATTTGACAATGCTTTTACTGACCATGTGGTGATGCCTTTGGAAGCACTTGTGAGAAGGGCATCTTGGGATAACGAGGACATGATTTCAACTGAATCTCAGGCTGGAAGTCGCCGACTATGAATCGTTAACTGATCGTGATTGATGAAATTACATACTGATTCTTGTTGCATCTTCTGGAATTGAGCCTCTGAAGGTGTTCCGATGATCCTCATGATATGCAATAACTGGTCTTGGTTATCTCTGCCACGGAACAGTGGAAGGCCTGAAATCATTTCCGCAAAGATGCACCCACAAGACCAAACATCTATCGACGTGCTATACGTCCGTGAGCCCAGCAGCACATCCGGTGCCCGGTACCACAGAGTGACGACCTAACCTAGTGTATAGCATCTTGGCAAGGCGCTGATTTTCACTACTTACCTCGTTGGAAAATGTGTTCACGGGAACACCAAATGCCCTAGCAAGTCCAAAATCGCCTAATTTGAGTTCTCCTTTCCTATTAATGAGAAGGTTTTGCGGCTTCAGATCACGATGGAGCACTTGGTTCTCGTGGCAAAATGCGGTTCCTTTCAGAAGCTGATACATAAAACTCCGGACTGTGTTGGGCTCCAAGGCGCCGCGATCTCCATGTTGGTCCATGTACTTCTTTAAATCTTGTTCACAATACTCAAAGATGAGGATAAGCTTTGTTTCCGTGTGGATAACGTCATGCAATCGAACGACATTAACGTGCTTGAGTTCTTTCATTAACGATATTTCACGAATGGCGGTGGAAGGGGTGCCTTCTTCTGCGTCAAGATGGATCTCTTTCAAAGCTACGATCTCATTGGTCGCTTTTGATCGACCCTAGTTGAAGATGCTGAGTTTTTGTGAGCGCATATACATATCCTCTTTCACCTTATACACCGTTGCATATGTTCCTTCACCTGTACCCGGGTGAGCGCGAGTCACTGAGATAACACAGCCATGTTACATACCCAGCTTCTCCAGCTATAGTCGGCATGGTGAGCAAGAAGAACAACCGATGGCGGGCTGAGAGTTACCTGAATATATTTTGATTCCTTTGCTTTCAACTGGTCCATGGTGGTAGACGAGGAAGGTGGCGGCGGAATTCATGAACACCGAGGAGGATACCAGATCTAGCGTCATCAGTGCCACGTGACGATGTGCTCATCTCAAGAAAATTGTGGACGAGTAGAATCATGTCTACCTCGAAGAAACAAAAAACGACACAGAGGCGCCCCTCAAAGGGACAGGCTTCCCCAGCAACAGCCATATCGCAACCTAGAATAGAAGGTGCTGCGACTCAAGCTTTTCAATCTTCATTCTCTCCAGACGGAAATCTCTTCGCCCTACTTTCTCTCGCTGTTGACAAGCATCGTCTACGTGTTTATGACACTCTCACCAACCAGTCTGCAGCAGAGTATATTTTGGAATCGGCGAGGGCAAATTCATTGGCATGGGCAAACTTGGATTTATCTGTATCCGAAGAGATTATGTCGCCTTCCGCGAAAAAGAGAAGACGGGAAGAGGCCGATGCAGCGGAAAATTCTACAAGCAATAACCCAATTCGTGTGGTTATTTTGGGTTTATCCGACGGTACCGTACTGCTCTTTTCACCCTCGCATGGACGTGTTGTACGGAAATTAAGCCATCCATCAAGTACTACAGCTGTTCTTTGTATAACAGTCTGCAATACTGGCATTCCAACATTATGGACCTCTAGTTCTGACGGCGCCATTCGAATTTGGGATGTCCGAAGTGGTAATATTCTCAGCTATTGGAAAAACGAAGAACGCGTACCATACACTTCCATGACACCTTGCCCCATTGCGGTTGACACCGAACATCAGCAGATTTTGTTCGCACACCATAGCATTCAATTGCTCGCCCTAGATGTCAAGGACCTTGCTGCAAGTAAACAGAAGCAATTGGGTTCATTCACAGGACACGCATCCCATGTTAACAATCTGGAATGGGACACGTCAAAAAGCCCCCCTGAAAGATTCTATTCATCGGCGGAGGGTGACCGGTTTATCTACGTGTGGCGATTGCCAAAAGATGGTGTTGCTGAGAGAAAACCTCTTCTTTCTATCTCCCTCGACTCAGCCGTTGCTACTTTTATGCTGCTTCAGTTGAAAATGGGGCCTGGTGGGCTGACATTGGTGGTGCTCAGTGTGTCCGGGCAAGTCTCGTTCTTCCACATTCCAGATGAGATCATGGTCCCAGTCAATCCACTTGGCCACACAGACGAGAGAAGACTGATGATGTTCCTCCGGTCACAAATATCCATTTCATCCAAGACCGGCGGATCCAAGGCCAAGATACTAAGTATATCATCTATCCAGGACCGGCCGGATTGCGTCCGGATCTCCAGACTCTTGAATGGGATACGGCCCGTTTTCAACGATGTCGTGAGTGAAGTTTTCTTTTTTAAACGTGATACTAAGTAAGGTAGCGCTATCTGGACAATACTGGCAACTATATCCAGAAAATAGTTATTGAAGACATTGATAATAGTGTTCCAAGCGAAAACGCGCAACAGGTTTGGTTCATTCCGACATCTTGTGGGGACACTGCTTAACACATATTATGTAGCCGTTTTATAGTAAACGTTACGTGGAGAATGCGAATATAACAGTGGGATCTGGCGTCGAACTTGGTCGAGAGAAAACGTCTGGCGATGAGACGCGTCTCGATGGGGATTTGGATGTCGATCTCGCCGAACTCAGTCTAGGCCAGCGTTTAGCTGCTGTTTCAGGAGAAGATCGACTGCTATCTGGATCGGATAGAAGTGACAGTGATAGTGGACCAAAGGCTAAAACATCAAAGCAGAAGATGAAAGGCGGCGTGATACCCGCAAACTCCCTGACAAGAACGTTGATTCAAGCATTGCATTCGTCTGATTCGCGTCTATTAGAATCATGCCTTGCACACTCGGACCCCGCCTTGATCAGTAATACTGTGAGAAGACTACCAGCTCAACTTGCAGTTCCTCTCATCAATTCATGTGCAGATAGACTGGGAAGAGGCGCTAGATCTGCAAACATGAAAGGGAGAGGTGGGGGTGCCAGCTCTCAGAGGGGGACTACGTTGGTCGTCTGGATAAGCACCGTCTTAGCGACACATGGGGGTCATTTAATGACAGTAAGTGTGAAATTGGCCTTGGAGTAGCTTGTTTATAAATTCCGCAGATACCTGATTTAGTTATCAAGCTGTCAGGGCTCCACGCAATTTTGACAACACGATTGTCCCTTCAACAGAGTCTTTTGTCTTTGACTGGTCGCCTGGAATTGGTGTTATATCAGATGCAAATGCGTTCAGCCGCTGCTCCGGTACCTTTACTTTCCAAGAACGAAAAAACATCCAGAGCACAATTGAGGGAGGTAACAAAATACATGGAAGGGGACAGTGAGGAAAGCGAAAACGAAGAACAATTGATGGATATTGAAGACGAAGTAGACGATGATGCTAGTATTGAGGATATCGAACTGGCGGCCAGTGCGTATGTAGATAGTGAAGGAGGGGAAGCAAATGAGAGCGAAGACGAAGACGAAGACGACATGGGGGTGAATGGTTTTATTGATGACGAAGCCGAGGAATATAGTGAGGATGATGACTCCATCAGTGAATAAATTTACGTAGAAAGTTCTTCGCATTTTCTTCTCATTTTGCGACCGCGTCTTTGGGTACCGTCAGAATCATTATCGGTATCAATCTTGCCGGAAGGAGTGCCAGAGCGGATGCCGCAATCCACATCTATTGGATCTATAGGGCCCAGAAGTTGCTGCAGCTCCACTACGTAGGCAGATGTCCTACCCCCGACAGTGATCCATTTGACGGTGGCAGGTCCTCCATTTGGCTCCTTCGATGTCAATATATATTAGAAGTATTCGAATTAAATGAGTACCAGAGTCAAAGTGTTCATCCCCCTTTTCTTTCCTTTGCCCTAAGCCGTTGTTACTTTCAACGATAGGCTAATTAGAACTAAATTTACCCAGCGATGCCTAAATAACCACTGTGCCGGAAAACGCTTGCTATCAGCATCGACGGCGACCGCGGTTTCACAAATGTTCACAATAAAATGGTGAAGGGAAGAAATTTGGGCGTCTGTCAACGTGTTGCAACGCTGTTCGGGGTGTATTCTTGCATTGTACAGGATTTCGTCTGCAACCCAATTGCCCACACCAGCGCTGAACGACTGATCAAGTAACAGAACTTTGACTGGACACGTCCTTCGGCGAACCGCAGGAAGAAATTCATCCAGTTTTGGCATGCTGAGAATCGGGTCAAATCCGAGTTTGGATATCGGCGATTCGTTTTTCGGAGACATGCAAAGACGAATTCGACCGAGGCGCCGCATATCCACAAACGCAACTTCTGCAGTCCCATCAGAATCATCGTTGGCCAGGTGCAAAATGAACTATGAATAAGGAGTTCCGAGTAAGAGCCTTTGACAAGAGCAATGAACAAACTTTTGCGTGTCGGGGAGGCCAGATATTATGTGTGCCTCTGGAGCCACTTTGATATTGCATAGGATCTTTTCCTTTAACCTGAGACAAATCATGTTAGAATGAGCATGTGGTTTGTCTTTCATCTACCTGCAACTTTCCGGTCATGCCAAAATGTAGCACTGGCACCTTACCCT
Source organism: Amanita exitialis (assembly GCA_023014455.1). NCBI lineage: Eukaryota > Fungi > Basidiomycota > Agaricomycetes > Agaricales > Amanitaceae > Amanita > Amanita exitialis. The sequence continues at coordinate 1,408,961 of JAEBUR010000002.1, forward strand.
CTCCATCCAATTCCAAATAAAACAACTTGCCTGTAGTAGACGCTCTTTAAGTCATTGCTGTTTAACGCACAAATGCAGACTCGCCATATCTGTGGACATTTTGTATTGTCCGTCCTACTATTTCAGCGGCCTTATGCAACATGAGTACAGGCCCTGCCAGTGAGTGTGATCCGTACAAATTGCTCAGGAGTTGTTTGCACAAAAGCCAGGGTATCCTCTGTGGTATCTACTTTGCATATCCGTTTCTTCGCGCCTACCGAGATAAGCAGATTTACAGCGTGCTGGACCTCTGTGACTTGATTACGACATTGGGCATCGGTAGATTGCTGACCAACCTGGCAATTCTGGCATGCTAGTCTGCCAGTGGCATGCTACAAGGAAACACCCATTCGCACGGTCATCCTTCCGACGTTTTTCCCACGAGGTTTTGTACTATGGGTCTGCCATGCAGAGCAACAGTGAGCAGACGTCGGGAATGGGTCATTGTGATACATTCGACCTCGCGCAGCGTATGAGCATCAGTACTACTAAGAATGTGACAGCTCAATCGCTCACTGTTTGATCTTTACTTGTAAAAGTAACTGTTTGGTAGGTTATAGGCGTATTTATATGAACGGCCTGACTGGAGTCATGGTGCAGTAGTAGTGCTATAAGAATTCGTACATGTGAATGAGCTATCTCTGTCCGCATCGTACCTGCCGATTTCCCTACTTTTCTATATTTCAACTGTTCTTTACAATAAATCCAAGAAATAATCATACCACCTACGTGGGTTAATTTAGCCCTTCACGTAGGAGACCATCCTGAACCCAAGCTCAATCTGATATTCGGCGCGATATTGTTTTCAATCCATGCACGGAAGCCACGTATACTAGCAGCACCCTTCGTACTGCCCAGGCTGAGCATGCTCCGTGCACCAATACTGCGCGTACTTTTGACACTTTCTAAAGAGGGGGCATTCCGAAGACGATTCTGATCCGGCGCTGCAGCGGATAGTAGCGAGAGCGATGGTTCCTTGTTCTGTTGGGGCAGCGACAGTGGGAGTATAGATGAAGCAGTGTCGGCTGTAGACATGGGTTGTACTGTACCCAATGCGTATGGGCCTGAGATGGTGGGTCGACGGCTAGCTGTTGATAAAACGTTTTTTCCTCTCTCAATCGCAGCTCTTTGCTTGAGGCTCATAAGACGTTTCGAAGCAGTTGCCATCTCCCGTTCCTTCTCAGAAGTTGGAGTACAGCATAACACCTCGGTTGCTCTTTCTGATCTGTGGCATAGTTCCTTTGCCTTTGCCTCGGAGTCACGCAGATGGATGCCGTGGTCGATGTCGATTCCTTCTACGTCGATTCCTATATGAGTATCATTTCCATGTTGGCCAGCGCCTATCTTGCCTATCTGATCCATGCTCGAAGGATGCCAACCAGCTGTGCTCGCGTAATGCACCGTAGGGACGTCGACAAATTTCACGGACTTGTTATGAGGAAGTCCGCTTGTAGCGGAGGTAGTGTGAGAACCTCTCGTCGACACGGACGCGAGAATGGATTTGGAGGGAGGACAAGAAGATGAAAGTGGTGGATAGTCTATATCGGGTTTTGCATGTTGACTCGTAAACGACTTCAAGGGAAGAGTTCCGTTTCGTCGATGACGCTTGGTGTTGTGAGAGAATGAGGCCATCGTTGGAGTACCTAGTCTAGTACTTGACGTTGAAGCAGTGGAAGCAGTGGAAGTAATGGAAGGAGTGCGAAGGTACGAATGATTTATTGGCGTTGAAATCAAGGTTGTTTCAACAGGCCCCGACGATATCGTAGGAAGGGGTGTAAAGGGTCTACTGATGACAAGTTGAGCTCTGGAAGGCCTGGCCTTCAACGAAGGGACTGAACGATCTGAACGGGACCGCGAACGAAGGAGCGTGGACCAAAATGGTATTGCATTTGATTCATCATCGCTTGTTTCGATGACTAGCTGTTTGGGAACTCGCTTGCCTTGATCCATAGAATGGGGCGGGCGTACTCGAGAACGACTTAGAATTACCTGTCGAGGTGACTGAGCATGCCCTGTAGTTTTATTCGGCCTGCGATATATCCACTCTTGGCAAGACGAGCCCGATGGCAAAGATCGTGAAAGATTGGATGAGGATAATCTCGATCCTCCAAACGGGCTCTCAGCCTCGATAGAAATGGAAGCGGACTTGTACTGGGGTTTAGATACAGGGTCCTAATAAAAAAAACGCTGTTCACAACGTGTTATCTTTGCAAATGGAGATGGCTTACCAAGGAGCTACGGAGATGAAATGATGTATTTGACCCATGAGATAACCTAGGATGCAGAGCAAAAGCATCATGGGATTGGGACGGTTCACATTGTGAGTGTTGAAAAACTGGCGACGGCGAGCTCGACCGCGAAGGCTGATAATACAAACTAAGCGTTCGATACGGGATTGGACCTATTTTTCTTACCAGATCCATAGCTCGGCTGAACTGAAGCCATCGTAATTCGTCAATTGTCAGAGGCATGGTCGTATTGTGGACGTCCTCGTTCTGTGGCAGGTGAGAATTTCGGACGGCAAAATCTAAATATCTACCCACCATGTACATAGAACGGGGAAGCGAAGAGGGACAGGCGGCACAGAAAAAGGAAGCGACGGGTCAAAAGAAGGACAAGGAAAGAAGGGAGCTAACGCCACACGGTGGTATAGTCTAGAGCCAGGACGAAACAGCGGAACCCGTGGCTTGAAGAAGTCTCACATACCTAAATACCTCACGAATCACACGTGGAAGTAATGATGTCCGATGTAAATGGAAGAAATCTTGCCTTACGTTACGTGGCAGGGCACCAGAATGACGCTAAGACGGTGCACAAACCTACCTTGATGCTGGGAATTGGGCTGGGCCATCGAACACGAATCACGAGACTTGCGACGATGGATAGATTAGAGTCCATACATACACCACTGGCGTTGAAGACTATAGCCCCGGAGGTTCGGCATGCAATCCGCTCCAAATGCCCCTTGCTGCCTCTGTCGTGCTTTCTACTACACGACGCTTGAAGGGTTTAATCTTGCATCCCGAAGCATCAAGCAAAAGCTCTACTTTCTTCGCCACAGTGGTGGCCTCCAGACCGTTTAATGGAATGACCTTGTCCCGGCCATTCACTATACATGCAGCATAAGCATGATAGGGACGTACAAGGTCAGGAAGTCTTACCGTAAAAACCCCGGAGAATGGGTTCTTTATGATTTCGTTGCCTCACCACGACCTCAACGTGCGGGTTGCTGCGCGCAAGAGGCAGCAAGTGATTGGAAATGTAGGTGCGCGTGTTCGCGGAGGATGGCCATTTGTCGCAATACTCAAAAACAAGCTTTCTTAGTTGTGGGATGAAAGCGATGTGGCCATTCGTAGGCGTCGACCGCAATTGGGCACGGAAGACAGGACGCATGGAGCGGAGTCTGAATAAGACTGCGGGAAGAGAAACGGAGAACGAAGTGCAGTGTCGGAGAGAGAAAAAATCAGCGGAGTGTTTGGCGCCCAGACGCGGAATGCACGGACAGACATGGCGAGAGCGACAAGGTCTTCCGCAAACCTCGAGAAATCAGAATCCCTGGCCCTGCCTCGTCCCTCTACAAAAAAGCGAAAGCGCCCCAGCAATGACAATGACGACCAGCCCTCTCCCAAACTGCCTAGAACCGATGCCCAGCTCGACCCTCTCATTGTACCTTCCGCTGCCGACTCTTATCTCGACGACACTGACGCCACTTCCATTCTCGACATCCTCGAAGCGTATTTATCACCAGTCTTTTCGTCATTTCGTGTCTGTACTCACTCTTTCAACAGTTCTGACTCTCAGGGCCTTCTAGACCGCGTCTTTCCACTTCCATCCCATGCGCCCAGCCAGGGTTCGTTTTCACTACGCGTATTGCTCAAACAGCCGACGCAACATCCATTGTGGGTCTTGCGGGTATACTCCATGCTTTTCTCTTGTCGCTATATCTCATACACTCTCAACCATAGGGCGCTGTACAGAACCTCTTCCCCCTTTCCTTGTCTCACCCACGCACTCGTCCGTCAGATACCGCAGTTCAACAACACCGCTTCTGCAAAGTCGCGCTCTCGCTCATTGCCCAAGCTTCTCGTAACGTTGTCCGCATTCCTACTACGACGACAAGTTTCTTCGATTCAGAGCAGGTTGGTCCGCCAACTTCCCCGTCCTTAGATGGAGAATCACTCGACGTATCCAAGACCATAGCACAATCAGGTCCTGACTTGACGTACAAGAAGTATGCGTTAATGCAACATCTTCCTTCAGGCGATTACTGGACGTCCCTTAATGCCGACATACACAATTCATCCAAGCAACTCAAGGATTTATCGCTGGGTAACGCAGAATTAGCTGCCATATTTCCCACACCCTCGACATCTTCGACGCCCGTGCTTACTCTAGGGTCATATCATGTCAAGTCAACGAGTGCGGTTACTCAGTTACCCGAGCAACGGAGGGTCTCTAGTGGTTCGTTCCTCGACTATGGTACATGGGCTAGTTTTGCTCCCTCATTTGATCACAGTGGTGAGGTCGTAGGACGAAGCGATCTAGGGGCACTTCTACATCGTCGAGAACAAAGAAGGAGAGCCAGAGAGCAGTGGAAGAGGGAGAGTGAAGGAATTGGAAATATTATTGAAGTGGATGAGGAAGCACCAACCGTTCCGAAAAGTGGCCAGGTACAGCCCATGAACGTCGACGTACAGCTGGAGGGATTGTTACCTTCAGATCAATTGGAGACTTTGAAAGATGCGCTCAAGTGTCTGGACCTGGAAAATGCGGTCCATGAATTGTTGGAGAGGAATCGTAGAGCTCTTCAGCGTCTCGAAGAATTACAAAAGATTCGATTATCAACGGCGGACGGAGGCTCAAATTCAGCGGCGGAGGGTTCCGAAGAATGGGAGACAGGTTTGTTTCTCTGTTGGTCTCTTGTTATGTATGGTAACTCACTACCTACCGTCAGCCCGTGCGATTCTGGAGTCTCTAACTGTTTTAGCATCGTTGCGACCACAATCAACCGGAATAAATACACCATCAATCATCCCACCCATTTCCGTGCTTCAAACATTACAGCGCACCATTGCAAGGCAACCTTCTGAAGGTTGGTATGGCACTTTACTACCTACCAAAACAACGGCGCTGCGCGATGATGCGACAGTCAAAGTTCGACCTGGTGGCATAACACCAGTGGCAGCTAGCGCGACCGCGGCACCTGTAGCGACTGTTCAAGGACCAACAACACCATATGCTGGGTACAGTTATGCCTATGGTCAGCAAACCTACCGTCCAGCGCCTACTGCAACACCTTACACGCCATACAAACCAGGGCAATACTATCAAACACCGTATTTAGCGACCACTGCGCAACAATTAGGGCAACAGGCTTACTATGGCCAGCAAACATTCGCAGGAGGTGCTTCTGGTCAACAACCTTATGCAGCATATTCCGCTTGGTATAGCCAGTATAGCGCTCCTACAGGTAATGCAGGTTCTGTTGCCCCAAGTGGATCAAGCTCGGGGCGTGGGACGCCGCAGCCAGGGGGGACGGCTATCCCATCGTCATATGGAAGTTACTTCTCCACAGCTGGGACTCCACCACCGGGGGTCGTGCGCAGTCCTGCTGTTGCAAACACTGTGCTGAGCAATAAACCGAGCACACAAAGCGCAACAGCCTGGAATGTATATGCTTCTGGGCAACAGAGTCCCGTGGGATTTTCTGGACATCTCAGAAATGCTCAGGGACACCAGGTACAGACAGGGCAGACGGCGTATCATCTACAACAAGCTCCCACGACGTCTGATAAAAGATAGATAGAATACACCCAATAATTGTGGGTCAGATTGTTACGAATGGAGAGTGATAACGTGGGTAACAAACAAAGGCGGAGACGGGATAGACGTTGATAATCTTGTCCGAGTAATATGGATTCAATACGCAGATTTATCATCCGTGTCCCTGCTACTTCTGCTAACATCGGACCTGGTTTCGATGTCGTAGGCCTTTCTCTTTCCCTATATCTGACACTTACTGTTGCATATCCCCTGCAACCCCAACCTGGTTATCTTGCTCCTACTCTGTTCTATGTTGGAGAAGGTGCAGATGAAGTCCCATTGGATGCCTATAAAAACCTAACCACTCGTGTCGCACTCTACGTCATGCGATGTCATGGCATTCGCTACTTCCCTTCCCGTCTGTCCATCCAAGTTGATAACGAAATTCCCTTTGGACGAGGCCTAGGCTCTTCTGGAGCCGCTGTCATCGCCGGCGTTCTTCTGGGAAATGCCATCGGGAATTTCGACCTCCCGACCGAACGGCTGCTCGACTTTGCTCTAATGGTTGAACGCCATCCAGATAACGTGACCGCAGCGCTTGTCGGTGGCTTTGTGGGCTCGTATCTCAAAGAATTAGACGATGTTGCCAGCGCAGCGGCGAGCGTTCCTCTTAGTGAAGTGCTCCCAGAATATCCCCCCGACGCTGGCGCGGAATGGGGATTAAATCCCCCACTACCCCCTGACGGGATTGGTCATTTCATTCGCTTTGGCTGGTCCTCCGTCATTAAAGCCGTCGCAATCATCCCTCGTTTTGAACTCAGCACTGCGACAGCTCGCGAAGTGCTGCCGACAGTTTATTCCCGGAAGGATCTGGTACGTTCATCCAGTAAGTTGTCTCCCGTCTTGATGATGACACTGTTAATAGGTCTTTAATCTCCAACGACTTGCTGTCCTGACGACGGCACTTGCTCAAACCCCACCAGATCCTGGATTGATTTACGAAGCCATGAAGGATAGAGTACATCAACCTTACAGAAAAACACTGGTTCGTACTATAAAACATAGTTTATCAAGATACAAGCGTTCAACGCTGTTTGCTAGGTTCCAGGTCTTCCCGAAGTTACCTCATCTATCACCCCTTTAACCCATCCCGGTCTTCTCGGTATTTGTTTGTCTGGGGCAGGACCGACCATCCTGGCACTCGCCACCGGAGGATTTGAGAAAATAGCAGAAGATGCTGGGGCTATTTTCAGGGACGTAGGGGTAGAGATTGATTGGAAGATTTTAGAAGTTACTGGGGGGAGTGTCGTACAACTTCAGAATTGATATCACGGAACATGCGAGATTTTACGGATCGGACAACGATCATTATTCCCCAGATTTGTCAGCGTTGTCTTAACGTTTGGGGGCAATTGTATTACGATTGTTCCACTCGCAACTTGATCAGAAAAACTGACGCATATTCCTGGCAGGTTGCACCAAAGGTAAGTACACGCACGAGAAAATCTGCAGTCTTACTCACGATTGGCCGTAGGTCGCAGTTCACGTTGCTGCCCGACAACTAGATTCTCTTCAGAACATCTCCCATGGTATGATCGTGACGCCTGATCTCAAAGCTTAAAGACTGGCCACGCTTCATGATGGGAACTAATACAGTGCTTCGTTTCCGCTGGAGGATCCTGAGAATGCCAACAATTATTATTCAATTCGAATGCTTGTTGCTTACCTTAAGAACCATGGCGGAACCTCGTTCCTGATGCCACTCAAGCTTTTGCTATCGATGGGGAAGATTTTAACGAGCGTGTCCTGGACCAGTTCTTGTATCTTCAAAAAGAAAATGGGTTATCTTGACGCAAACAATAACCGAGTTGAACAGAGAGAAGGGAACAGTCACTTAATCAGTATTTACGCCAGCGTGCAAAGCCTCCTACCAACTCCCTATATGCGTTGTGCCGAGGCAGCAAGACTAACTTGTATTGGTATTCATTCTTGCGAGAAAAGTAACATTCTGCACATTGTATACACAAGGAACAATTGGTTGATGTCACAACTTCAAGGTGATACCCAAATCTACTGATGGAGAACCTCCAGGTGTCGTGCTGCGTATATAATCCCAGGATCATGCTCATTAATAATAAAACATTGTACAAGATGATGAAAGATAGCATCGGTATCACTATTTGGGGTATGTAAGTCTTATAACGTTACACCTCAACCTCCCGCAGTCAAGCATACAGCCCTCATTGCAACAATTGCGTTCGCGTTGGCGTCAAACGGAAGATCAACCGTGAAGAGAACATCACTTCGATCGTTGTTCAGATAGACAGGAAGGCTGACGAGATTTCCTTTCGGCGGCTCCTCGGTCTGCACCCACCGGATTTGTGAGCTGTTCAGTCTGACTGATTCTCCATTATTGAGAAGCAGTCTGTCCATGTTCCACGACGCGCCTTCCAGAACAAGCCCTAGTAGACAATCTCAGTGGCAGGCAATGTGTATACACATGCAGCAGTACATACCTTCTACAATGAAGGCGCCAGGATCGTTAACCCGTTCTACGTCGATCCTGAGATGTAATGTCTCGAGACTCCATCTCTTTCTATGAGCCACCGCTTGCCTGGTGGCTGTGATATACGCTTCTGGGAAGAACAGCCCACCCAGCCATACCTCTACATTGCTTAGGTTGTCAAGATTCGCAATGCTGTCGAGCTGCGCTAGACGACGTCCAAAATTTCCAATCCACTCAGATACTGCCATAACCCGTGGGACTTTATAGCGCCGCCAATGGTCAGGTATAGTTCCTGTTCAGCTTGTTAAAATTCTGTGCCGATCATAAAGTCGATGCAAACCTTTAGTAAGGCAACTCATTAGCGCCCGGAGGTGATTTGTTTGTTTTAGTTCTCCTCGACAGACTTTGACAACATCAGCCAAGTCTTTGCATACTTGGCCTAGAAGCTTGCGACCGATATTGCCTTCACGAGCGAACAAGCGATACAATGGATCCTGGTTATCGTTAGGCTTGGGAAGTGTATTGAATTTCTGTTTGGGTTGAACTGAGTTTGGATGTTAGTGTGACTGGTGCTAGCTTACCTCAGGAAGTTGTGCAAGCCAATTCTGACAGCGTTCAAGTAACGTTCTCATCCACGCGGGTTGCTGTGACGATTGAGATTTTGTTGCCGACATGCTCGCCGCGTCGTCTTCGTCATCTGCTAGCATTCTCATACGACGCAAGTTCCCCAGTAACGCGTTACCTGGTCTGTCCTGAATACCCGTTACGTAAGAGGATCTGATCTTCAAACTTACCTTGAGCAACAGCAATTACTCGTTCCGCTGTCGGAGGCAGGCTGAGCCACGAAGGGGGTTCTCTATCTGGCAATGCTTGGACCCATGCCAAGAACCGGTCTAACTTAGTACCATCCGGTGCATTCAGCACTTGCGTACCAGTTATGTTTGGGATGAGATTAAAATAGACGTTGTATGCATCAGGTGTGAATAGAGCTTCAACGAAGGAGTCGAGCACTCTTTGGTCGAAGTCACTGTCAACTCGTCCACCGTAGACAGATTGCTTGATCAGTGTGCGGAGCGCGTCCCAAGGTATATTGGCTGGATCGACATTAGCGCGACCTTTCGCAACGTGATTCAACCAATTATCAATCGTTCCAAACGCCGACGCTAGATCAGAATCATTGAAGTCATACGTTTTAGTCCAGCCGAGTGGAACATAACGTAATCGTTCCTGTACCACTGCATGGAACCAGGCCAGGAGGAAATACAGGCGCACTTTCTCAGCGGGACCATGTGATAATCGGGAGGAAGGGATGCTGCGAAGCGAGTCCAACATATTTGCTTTAATACCTGGAGGGGGTTCGTTCATGAAAAGACGAGATTGACGGAGTATATTGACAGGTATCGCTGGATTGGCTTCCATTGTCAAAAAAAGGCGGAAATTGCGATGAGGATTCAACGTCTGCAATTTCTTTTCCAGTTGTCCAAGCCATGATGGCGCAAGATGAACGTTTTTCAACAAAACCCATGTTCCTTGACGAGAAGCTGCTGCAATAGCTTGATCTGCTAAAGTGAAGCCCTCCTGAGAGCCCATTGCAACGGATGTTGAGCGGGCTCCTGTCGTCCTGATGAGATTCTCTACTCTGTAACTTGCATCGTATCCTGGTACCGAGACTAACGCAATGGGTGTTGAAGAAGATATCTCATCTGCCACAATCATGCTCAAATCGTAGCTAGCCACCATGGACAAGTCTGCTTCAAACACTGTCTTGACATATAAGGCAATGGCTTGCAATAGACGATCAGGTCTGAAGCATTTGATAACTAAAACCGCCCGGATTGCTTCAACGACCACTGTAGATTTATTAGCCCAAATCTTCCATTGTTCGTTACGGCATACCTGTACTAGGATCCCAGGGTGTAGGAACACTCAGTTCTGGCGAATCGGACGTCAGGAAAGGTAGCCATTGGTCCTGATGTTCGGCAAAATGGCGTTGGACAGGTTTGAACAACGAATATGTAGAATACACATCCAAACGCTGGATTTGATCTGTCGAAAGGACAGGATGTTCCTGTCCAGCAGCGACACCAGTGGCAGCAATACGGTCGCCGCTTTCGAGTAGAAATTCAAGCTCGTCGTTGACTTCTTCCAGACCCCGAAGCTTCACTTGAGATAGAAGTACTGCCAACACGAGATGATCGCGGTGAAGTAATGCACGGGACGTTCTTTTATACACGACGAGGAACAGGTCATTCAGCAAAACCTCTCGACGCCGATGGTAATCAGTGACGTTCCTGAGATTCGGGTTGTGATGGAGAACATAATCAAATATGTCAAGGAAGAATTGGAGTGAAAATTGATAAAAATGGTTGACCAGATTCAGTTGCTCCAAGACGAAGAAGACAGAGCTGCATGCCTGAGCGATTGGTAAGTATTCCGACGTGACTTGCTCAACCTCTTTCATCACAACATCCGTCTCCTCCACCTTGCGAGTAATCTCAGCTGCCTCTCGCTTGAGAGTTTCAAGGGTATCAATGACTTTGTCGTCGTCAAGAATGTTGCCCGTCGATTCGTTGAGTGCTTGCAAGAGGAGCTTTTCAAGAGTCCGAAGACGAAGCTTGAACTCGCCTTGGACTTTCATGAGATCGGTTCTCTTCCGCTCAGTGTCGGGCCTTTCAACTTTCAAGACTTGATCCAAGGCTTGACTTTGTAGACTGCTCCTCGTCATGGTGAAGTTGACGAACGTGACACGACTACAGATGTCTGGTGAGAATTCCACAGATGGATCTCTCGTGGATAGAAACATGGTGAACGAAGGGGAGAAATCGATATCCTGGCTGCCTAAACGGATCAAAACCCGACCACCAGTGCGACGAATTTCTCTGTTCAAGACTGCATTCAATATCGGGTCCAGATGTTCCACGTCTTGTATCAACAATGGGTTACCAAAGCGTAGTGCACTTTCCAAAACTTTGAGGAATGCTTCATCCAGGAAGCTAGTCACAGTGATCTTGCGATCCTTATACTCGTTCAGCAGGAAAGTTGTTGCTTGGCCCGTTGGATCGATGACGAGGGGATATCGGTTGAAGCGCTTCAGCATTATCGCATTCTCTGTAGTTAGATTGTCGGAGGGCAATGATTTTGATTGCCAGCTCAGACGATCATCTGCCGTCGATAGATATTCCGTGAAAGAAAGCTCGGGTTTATACTTAATATTTGCCTCTGTAAGATGGCCCGACCACTCTTGCCACATGACCTCTCGATAGTGCTGATCAAAGAAACCTCCATATGCCAAGAAAGCGGCCGAAAGTAAAACATCGCCCACAATGGTGCTCATCTCGACGTCAAATGTGCGACTACCGGCCTCCCACCGACTACGTTCGGATGAGAGACTTTCAAGCAACTTCATGCTCCGGTCGACTTTACTTTGTACGCGTTCCATCTCAAACTTGATGGCTTGTATATCGCTAATCAGAAGGGCGTACTCGTCTTTGTACTTGGCAATCTTCGCCTCGAGTTCCGCTATCATCTTAATGATCGCCGTGGCTTGTTTCTTCGTCTCCTCTGCTTGGATTTCCAGGGATTGGACTTCATTCCGCAAGGGTTCAACCTTGTCGAGGATCTCGGAGAACCGGACTTGGGCGACTGCCCACTTAACAAGTGGCCCACAGGCCTTGCTAGCACGCTGAACGGTCTCGAAGTTAAATGAGGGTCGACTTAAAAAGTCTTTCTTCATAATCTCTCGTAGCTGTTTCGTCATCTGAGCAGCCGTATCAAAATTCACGATGCGTTGTATGAAGTCGTCGCGACGTATGATTCCTAGAACTGAGCGCCAACCATCTAGCTTATGACCAAGAAGCGTGCACACTGATTCCATAGCAAGTTTGACGGCTTCGGGAGGATTAGACATCGTTCGCACTTCTTGCAGATGCTGGCGTTTGATATTGCTGACAGCCGCCTGAGCATCAAGAACAGCAGGTTCAGCATCTGCTAAATCGGCCATTACAACCGCACGCCGCTGTTCAATATTGCGATCTTGCTCTACCAAGGCTGCTTGTATTTGAATCGAGGCCGCCTTCTTTTGTTCTGCTTCTTGTTGATCTGCGACCATTCTCTTCAGCTTCTCATTTGCTTCTGCGTCTTTTGTCTGTAGTTGCGATCGCTTAGTGGCCAAGCTCTTTCGTAGATCTTCTACTTGTGTCACGGTATCTCTTAGTTTATCTAGCCCAACATGAAGATGGCGTTGCTGTTCCTCCAGCTCGTCTCGCTTCTCCGTGTACAACCTCACATAATGATTAATGCTAATGATACTGTTAAGAATGGCTCAAACCGGTAATGATACACTCACAAATCGAGGTAATGTCTGGGTGTGACGTAATTATAACGACCTTGCCTGCGACTCAACCTTTGATTGACCTGGTGCAACGATGCATGCACATGAACAAGAGCGTTTACTACAGCTGTACGATGTACAGGTGGCATAGTCAACCCCCGATATGCAATTGGGAAATGTAGTGGTGGTGTGTAAGATTGAAGGTCGAGGTCGAGTGATTGCGTAAACTCCATGCCCACTTGGTAGAATGCTTGGTCTGACCAGTCACCGAACCAGTCCAATACACAACGATTGAACAAGGCTGGAGAAGTAGCTGCTCGCGATGCTAAACCGTTTTCGGGGGGATTCATCGTGAATACGACATGCAGATTCTTCGCCACTTGTTGCGTAAACCATCGGTAGAGTTCTTCAGGTGAATCTAGCATCAATCCATCGCGCTGAGAGCCTTCTTTACAAGCCGTCATCAAGGCAGCGTACTCGTCTCCTTCGAACAAACCTGGGACCTCAGCGTTTGCCAGAAGAGTATTCATACGTTCTAAGAATCCAGAGTCCAGAACATTTGACTCGTCCATGATAAAGCATATTTTCTCTCCTTTGCAACCGGCTCGTCGCAGCACTGTCCGCAAATCATCGTCAAAGTCTTCGCCCGTATACTTGTTGGAGACTTTGATTTGGAAAATACTCAAGCCGTTCATCCATGCTACAAACCTAGATAAGGTAGTCTAAAATAACCTTCAGCATATCCAGAAAGAGGATCAACATTCAACTTCACCTTTCCACTTCCACTAACGCCGATCAATAAAAGGTGTCCCTGGACTTGACGGAAGACACGGTCTATGCGTAGAACATGATCCAGAACGTCATTGAATAAAACAAGCGAGACGTCCAACTCTTCTTCGTAAAATACCCGAAGTCGTGCTTTCGTGTATTCGCGAAGAACCTCCCGGGCTACAGGCACGTAATGTTTCGACGTCCAGTTTGAGAACAGTATCGGCCGGCCCAAAGCCTCCTCTCGGTCGATAGTAGGAAAGTGTTCCATTGCAACAGCGTCAATTTGTTCGTCTGTCCACATTCTCTCTTCTTCCGTGACCAGTCGATCCTGGAAAAGACGTAGAGCTTCATGAGCCCAAATACGAATCAAACCCTCAACGGATAATGTCTCCAATGGCCTGATGGCTTCGTATATGCCACGGACCCACCGAGTGAGCTCTCGTGGACTGTAGACATAATGAGCTTGAATATCTGTAGTGAACCGTTTCTGAGAAGCGAGATAGAAAGCAACCATCGCATCGGTTAGAGGTTCAGGATATGCCCGGAGATTTGGGACAACTTTCAATGCGGCCCGATTGTATGTCCCATAAATTTGTTTGAGAGAAATTTCTCCCGGGTAGTCAACCATCACGAGTGGTGCGTGGCGAAGGAACCTATGACTAAGAGGGACACGGCCAGGATCTGTGGGTGGGTTACAGGCACCAACAAACTGTATGCGTTCCAACTTGATCCATGCCATGTCACTTGTTCGCCAATAGCCTCCGCATTCAACCAGTTGACGAAGGAAAGAGATGACGCGCTGAGTTCCATACTTGTCCGTTGCCGGAAGATTGATTTCATCGCAGAATACCACAAGCCATCTTCCGATTTGGATAGGCGAAAGAATTACTCCATTTGGTGTTTTCTTGAATTCGCAGTATTGCTCAAACGTTTTCATGATGAGCTCTGGCGTAGTTGCGCTTGAGAAATTCAATCCTACTACCTCCATGTCGGGTAGTTTGCGTAGAGCGCTGAAAAGAGTCATCGTCTTGCCTGAACCTGGTGGCCCACAGAGCATCAGCGGTTTATGCTCTGACAGCCAAGAGTACAGTACATCTTCATGCCGAACGGTATCAACCGTGGGCACTACAACGTCTGAGGCAGTCACTGAATGAGCTTCAATTTCAATGGTTGGCACACGTGCGTGCCAAGCAATCCATTCGCCTGAAGAAACCTGCACATCAAAGTCGATGAGAGAACTTCCTGGCACAAGTGGCGGAAGATCTATTCCGGTGCGTTTGCACAGATATTCGCCCATCTCTGCCCGCAAATCTAGTTTGGCATCGCCCGAGAATGCCCATATTATGCTAGCGAGCAATCGTTTAGTGACGTACTGCTCGATGCGTTCAGGTGAAAGTGGGAAATCTGGATGTTGATTATTGTACTCTATGATGTTCCGAACGGTCTTATTCAGCAGGGAAAATAACGTATTGAGAGCGCGGGTGGTAGTAAAATCCATGATGTGTTCGATGGATTCGGCGAAACCGAGAGCCGAGCTAACCAGTTCATTATCCGCAAAGTATTGTTCTAATATCGTCGCAACTTGACGCTGAGTTTCCAAATGTTCAATCGACGTAGAGTCGATAGTGGAAACCTCGGCACGGCGCATCAGAACGTCACCAGCATCCTCATCCTCGGCGTCCAAAGGTACGGAGGATAGAGTAGACAGGTAATGTTGATACACCATAGAAGGTTCAACGATATCTTCACTGAACCATATCATGCCACATCGACTAACAGTTGCAAGTGTGGCATATTTCAGGTGTTCCACTTCAAACATGATCCGTACGTTAGGCGGAAGGTTGAGTCGCTCCCCGTTTGGCAGCGTAAGTAGTTTGTTATCATCCAAGACACTTTAAGAACGATAAGTGATGGGCATTTAAAAGGACAGATAGTTCACCTGTTCAAATTCTCGACCCACTCCGGGTCGACGTCGCCATCGAAAATGATCCAATGTCTCTTGCCGCTTTCGCCGCGAACGTCATCCACTATTTTGCGCAGGACGTGCGTGAATAATCCGTCTGTCCATTCTCGCGTGGTTGGATCCAAAGTACCATACAATGCATCCTTGTGCATAGCCTTGGGGTCAATGACGTACGACACCCCTTCGACCCCGTCCAATCGTTCGAGTGCAGCTAGTAAAACTTGCCACGCATTGGTCTTGCCAGTACCGGACGGTCCAACCATCATGAGGCCATGTTGTATTTTCTGAATCTGATACAACTGCAAGATTTTCGCGACCCATCGCTCTCCAGGTACAAGGCGTCGTTCGGCACAAACTGTCAAAATCTTCTCTCGTAGAGCTTCTAGATCCACAGGAAGATAATCGACGCCCGGGAAGACATCTGCTAACAAACTATGTATTTATTAGTTATGATTTGCCGGAGAGATTTGCATTACTTGCCTAGTCAACAGAGGAACATCGTCTGCAACCAGCTTGGGGACGATGGTTTCTGTGACGCTTTGGATCAAGATGATTTGCTCAGACACAGCATCGGATAGCAAGGGAATATCATCATCATCTGCATTCCTTGAATGTTGCATGCGCTCCCGCTTCAGGATACCGGCACTAGCTAGAACAGCTTTCAGAGCACGAAGTCCAAAATCGTAATGAGGTTGCGGAGATAGCTGTTCATCGCATAGATTGAAGAATGGCACTATTTTCGAAGCCAATGATTCTGCAGTGCGGAAGCCTTGGGAGAAGAGCATAACTTGTGCAATCAATTCCCGGTCAGGACGGGTCATCGCCATTCTGATCATGCCTCAGCTTTAGAATGCGTAAAATGAGAATCACTCACGGCCTGAAGAGCTTGGTCAAGTTGGGCGGCAGTTGTGAACGCCCAGCATAATTAGGATTGGTAGTAATGAATATGCCTCGAGACGAGTAAGCACGGTGAATACACTTTGCAACATATATTTACCCATATTCTTATTGAGTTTCAGATTCTTCCCAACAAGCTCGATTTCAGTGTTGGAATCTTTGACCAAGTTAGCAAGCCCTTGCTGGATGGTTTGGACCTGCTGCGAGACAGCACTCAGAATGCGCTCTTCGAGCCGATTGAATTCGTCAAAACATCCCCAAGCTCCCACTTGACACAAGCCCACGAATATACGACCCATAGCTTGGAAATCAAAAGTTTCGTCACAACAAAACACTAACACGAAACGACCCAGCTGTACACCAAGAGCTTTGACAGACTCGGTCTTACCTTTGGACACTGGTCTTTAACAACACACCACTTTAGCTAAAATATTTACTTGCCTGTACCGGCTGGTCCAAAAGGTGCACCTCCAAGTTGAGTATCCAATGCTTGGGTGAGAGTCATGTACACCCTGTCAGTTAATGGTGTTTGCACGAGACGGTCCGGAACGCCGAGATACTCCCAACCATATGGAAAAGCTGCATCTGCGACATGGGTTAACAGCCTCTCTAGAGGGTTTTCTACGGCTTTATCCAAGTAGAAACGCATTTGATGCAACCAAGCAAAGGCTTTGGAATCTAGAATCTGCTGCTGGATGAGGCTCCGCGTCACATCTCGTTGGTGGACAAGCTCAGTGATGAGATGTTCACACTTGCGACGAGTGACGGGGTTGAGTTCTTGAAGCACAATGTCCGCAAGGAGGTCTAACGCTTGATGCACTGTATCAAGGGGTTGTTCTGGAAGTTGCGCAGCGTCTAACGACGCCTCTACAGATGTCGTCCAAGCAATTTGGATTGCAAGTGTAACGAGTTGCGCGGGGTATTTTTCCATCCAAGACATAAGATGACCTATAGCCACTCCAGGACTGAACCCATAAAAGAATTGTAGTTCTGTCACAGCGTCTGTCAATAAATTCGCAAGGGACAGCCGCATCATTCCTTCCAATTTAGCCAACCAGTCATTGATTTTTGGGTAATCCTTAAGGAGAATCGCCTCAGTAAACCGAACTTCTTCGCCTTCTCTAGATGCCATTCCTTGTATCTGTGTCAAATCCTCATCTAAAATGATTGTCGAGATGCCAGCAAACATCTTTTTAACATGTTTCATGATCCTGAGTATGTCTTTACTGTTGCCGATGATTTCCAGAAGGTCTTCGTCGCCAACAAAGTAGAACCGAGGGAAGGACGATCGCTCACGTTCAAGATACTCTCCGAGCGCTTTTTGGATCTTATTGAGCAGGTCGGCAAGGCGTTCCAAACTCTTCTGAATGCCGGGTATATTCATTACGTCGATTATGAATGGGGATTTGTACACCTTCTTCATGACCGTCAAGAATTCCGTGTTAATGTTTTGAAATCGTGAGCTTTCCACCGGCAGTAAGTGCTTTATATCGGCACTGCCTGAAAAGATGCCTTCAAGATAGACCCATTGCCGTTGGACATCAATCCAAACATCTGAATGGAGTCATTAGAGGTGTTCATTTAGAATCATTATCATCACGCACCAAAAAGAACGTGAATTCGGTTGAGTTTCTCTTCCCATGAACTGGCCTGTACTGATGTCAGCAAACTTCAGAAAGAGGTGAAAGAGATCGACCTCTTCTTCAAAGACTGGTCAAGGGGTCGAGTTAGGACCGAGCAACGGGAATGAAGGGTGATCTGACCTTTGTAGTAGGGAGATAATTTCATCGCACTTAACGAGTTCAAGTTTTCGCTGCACTTTGTGAACAGTTCGTCCCATCCTCTAGGCCAATAACGTGTTAAGCGGTGTACCATGCATGTTGCGTGTAACTCACCGTATGAGGCGACATTTGTTCTGATAGTTCACGAGATCGAGTGTGTAGCTTGTCCACGTTTCCTTGACTTGCTTAATATACTCTTCTAATGCCATCTAGTTTGCGTTATAAAAAAAGCAAGGACAAGCTCCAAGAGTCGTCACCTCTCCCTGGGCCTGAGTGATCACTTCTTTGATGAGGGTTTCATTTCGTTTGAGGTCCATGTCGTATACATTTCCTAGGGTCATTCTATGGTCATGAACGAAAACGGTTCGTTCTTGTGAAAAAAAAAAGGACGCACAGAGTCAGGCTGATTTGAGCTGGTAGTTTGAGGACTTTGAAAAGTTGCTTCCAATGTCTATCCTTCAGAGCCTCCGACTTTAGCTCTGAAATGATCGTGTTAGACTTTAAGAGCCCTTTCAAAACGTCTTGGACGTATTCAAAGGCTGCGTATTGCCTCATTCGCGTCGGCATGTCTTTCGTAGAAGATAAAAGTCCATCAATCTGTTGCCTCAGTTTTCGGGGCTGTATGGTGGCCCACGCGATCTCCCTGAGCTCGTTGATCTGACTCCAAATCCCTGACAGCGCCGTCCAAACGGCCTTTAGGTCCCGAAGTTCTTCAAACACAGGCTCTAGTCGCGTATGTCGAACCAATTCGAGATCAAGCGCTTCCTTGGCTCGACAAACTAGGTCATACTCCTCCTTCACGCGGTTTAGCTTGCCTTCAAAGATATTAATTGTATTCATGGCAGTGTCAGCCCGCATATTTCCTTGCACAGGTCGAGTTTGCTCCCATTCGAGGATAATGTCGTTGATCTTGTTCTCAACGATCTTGTCTTCGGCCACGATCTTGAGTTGTAGACCAGCTGTGCAAAGGCTTGGGTTAATGCTTCTGTGCATAAACAAGAGGCTAACCTAACTGCTCCTGAATCGAGTCATTCTTCCGTTTCAATATCTCATTGTATGCGCTCCATTCGCCGCGCAACTGATCGCTGTACAGCCAGTCATCCGGAAATTGGTATCGGAATCTTTCCAGAGTTTTCTCGCCGCCTGCACACAGCTCTATCATGGGACCCCATGCTTTAGATTTCTTTTTTAAATCCTGCACGAACGTAATGAACGTGACAGCCGCTGCTGTGGATGAATTCGCTGGAGCAAAGACCTAAAAAATAAATAAAAAAAGTATGATCAAGCATGTGCAATAGCAGGGGGACTAGAAAACACGCACCTCCATGCTGAGCAAAACCACCGACGCGTCGGTTGCGAAATGCGAAATGCAAAAGGCAATAAGTATCAGTGGTAACCCTAACCCGAGCAATCCCACCCCCATCATTCACCCATCCATATCCAAAACCACCATTCAGCCATGTCTTCTAATCGCCAGCAGCGTGTGATGGTCCAACCCATCGTAAGTATCATTACCATCCATCTCGGACATCACTAATTGTAACAGAACGTGATTTTCAAAAACTTACAACAAGTTCGTTTCAACCGTTATCATTGACTTGCCATCTCAAGGTTAAACTGACTTTAGAAAACACGAGTTGCTGTGTGGCTGTACGACAACATTGATATGAGAATAGAAGGCAAAATTATTGCAAGCATCTCATCACAGTCCTTTTTTCGTTCACTAATGGATTTCTCAGGGCTTTGACGAATTTATGAACATCGTGATGGATGAGGCAGCGGAGGTATATATAAAAGACGCAAAGCCAAGAAGAGAACTTGGTAATTGTACACGTTCCATTATCACGGGCGAACACTGAATATCAGCCACAAGGACGCATCCTATTGAAAGGTGATAACATAACACTTATACAGCAATTACAATAGCGACCATGCACACCAATCCGCGTAGATTGTACTGGAAAAAATGACTCACAAATTGTAAATGGGAAGTAGGCGTGCTAAATCTAGCGATTGACGACAGAGAGGACATTCAGCCTATGAAGAGTCAGTGCGAGAGAGTAGACCATGGGGTTCAATTAACCTTTTCTCTTCCCCAACCGACTATGCAATCCCAACAGAACAGATGGCCACATTCAGTCGCACAACTGTTGGTTCTTTCCTCCAAGCACAAAGTACAATTTCTTCCCGCTCGCACGGGTTGGGGAATAGATGTGATGTCCAAGATGGTCCCCTTGTCATGTTCAGCCGATTTTTCTCCCTCAATTTCTGGTGAACGTCCGACGAGAAGAGACACCGGCCGGTTCATCAAGGATCATTTCTTGATCGGTTGCGGAATCCGGCATTTTCGTGAGAGATACATCAGGATCTCCAACATGGTTCAAGCGAAGGGAAGACGCCAAACGATGCAATATTCTGACGACGAGCATGATACCGAGTAGGGAATATGACGGGGGACGTATATGTGGATTTTCCGGCGTCGAAGATCGCTGAGTGTACAACATCAGCGAGGGGTCAAGGAGCAAGAAAAAGAGCGGACATATTGGATACCCAATGCCCTCTTGACAACGTCATAGTATATGCCTGCGATATAGAAAATAGCGAGGTTCATTTCGGACACAACAGACGTTGACCCCATAACCAAGCTGGTAAACCAATGAGGGAGGGAAGAATGACACCATTTCGCGATCAAATACTGCGGCAATGTAGGTAGCAAGATCAACGCTAAGCGTATTCTGCCAGGAGGCTGAAGTTGTCTATGGAGGCTTGAATACTGCCAGATGTTAGTGTACTCTTCGCCGAGTGTCTGCGTGGCTGGGCACGACTGAGTAAGGGGATACATGGGCAAAAAAAACCACTCACCTCGTCCTGTAGTGAGCGTATAGTACAAAAGCTTGACAAAGAGATCAAGTTCCTTGTCCCGTCGCGCCAGCCAGCGTGTTCCTGCTTTGCAGTTGGGAAAGATCCCAGTGGAAGAGTAGCATCATACCTAACACAGTTCGGAGAACGTTTTCTGTTTGGTGTTTTAAAGACGAGAGGTGGTATGTATCTCTCTGATGAGCCCTTACTAGATGGTCTGTTGGAAGATGGCGACGAGAGGGGATAGTGACGCACTAATCTGGGCCTGTTGAGCGCGGGGAAAGGACGGGACGGACATGTGTTCTGCTGATCAAAGTTTGTCTTCCGACGCCAGCAAGCAAAAAGTATGGCTGCTGCTCCACATCGTCTCGAAGGTCCTTCCGTCTGGCAGAAATGTGAGTCTATTTTACTTTTGGTATTCTACGCGATGTCTGAACCGTCTTTTGCACAGTCAGGTATGTTGTTTGCCGCAATGCGTCAATTTAACGTGTGTTCACGAGATGGTCAGAATGGGAGCCCTTTTGGGGGGCGGCGTTGGGCTCACAATCGGGTTCATATTTGGCTCTTGGACTGTCCTAAGGCGAGCTCGGGACGACATGATTTATCCGTGTGCTCACAGACTTTGCAGGCATGGTGCTGGACCACGCGGTCTTATGGCCACTCTTTCACAGTATATGCTCAGTAGTGCAGCCACCTTTTCATTCTTCCTGGCCATAGGTTCTGTACGTGCAATTCACAATTGACCGGCATTTGCACAGTTCAATCTTTGTTAGGTTATCCGGAACGACTCTCTAGCCCCGCCTCACCTTCAGGCTGCTCAGATGCAGCTCGCGACGAGTGTCCGTTCGAGGGCGGAAGGATTCCAACTGATGAAGGCTCGTTGGGAAATGGAGAAGAAACGTCGATGTACATGAACATTGTTTACTTCTACTTCAATGTTTTCGATACATACAAAATAATAGCTAACAATGCCAGCTTACGGACCGGATTACCGCCTAGATAGCATCAATTGTTTTATACGGCACACTTTTTTTCTCAATGGCAAAGCCCATTGCAATAGTCGATGCTGTAGGTGGACCGTGTTAGCGGATGATATCTGACTGATGATCGAGCCAAGATCCTTTTTGACATGGATGGGCGAGTGCCACAATGTTGTGGATTACTGGAAGCCTTTTCTGATGAACGGTTGATAGAACACTGATAGATTCCACTCCTGGTGTGTTGAATGCCTGGGCCAAATTCAGCAGTGACTACGATCTCGGTGACCACTTGGCTGTTGTTCACGAAACGCACGGGCGGCGGTTATACGACACGCTTAAAGAGTACTGCAAGATTACAGACGAAGACAAGATACAGGCACGTCCGCATTGCATGGTTCAACCGTTCGACTAGTAACAGTGCGAGCAGTCTGAAATAGACCGGTTCGAAGAACTTGTGTTGGAAGGAGGGCCTGTTGCATTGCCTGGGGCAATCGCTCTCACACAGCAAGTGGGTACCGGCACAGCGGGGTTGTATGGTTAATCTCACCGAGTCGGAATGGCAGCTCGAAAAGGTCGCACCGTCCAGATGGACAATTGTGACATCAGCATCCAACAAGTATGCGCCTCGGGCTATCCAGGGCGCGGGATTACCGAGGCCGACCGTTGGGATTATTACGTCGAATGATGTCCAATGTGGAAAGCCAGATCCGGCGCCGTACTTGGCTGGAGCGCGAAAGTGCGGTATCGATCCCGTGAGGTGTGAGTGTGGATATAATTCCCGTTTTCAAATTACGGAAATGAAGGCGTGACTCAAGGCTTGGTGGTGGAGGACGCGATATCTGGACTTAAATCGGGCAAGGCGGCAGGTGCAACAACGCTAGCCGTGTGCACATCAACTGAACGAAGCGTGCTGGTTGCGTCTGGCGCGAACCCGGACGTCGTTGTGGATGATTTGACGAGGTTATCCGTGCGCTTCGTAGACGACAGGTTGGAGATAAGCGTCTCGGACTCGTCGCTACTATTGTCTACGCGCGATCGATGGATGGCAACTTAGATAGCAATTTTTTTTTAATAAACAATGCAATGTTTCTGCAGTACTTAAACTTGTTCCAAGGGAGGGGGACTCCCATCATCGTTATCCGAGTCGTCGCTCTCGGCGCCAAAAGGCTCTGGTTGAGTATCGCCACTGGCGGAGCCGCCCATTCCCTGCATCATCTGATGGGGAGATCAGTACAGGGTCAAGAGCAAACAGGGAACAATGGTACCGCATTGAAATCCATACCACCCATACCACCCATACCACCCATACCACCCATACCGCCCATACCACCCATACCGCCCATACCACCCATACCGCCCATACCACCCATACCGCCCATGCCGTCCGTATCAAAGTCATCGGAGACACTACCTTTCTGCTCGTCTTCGTCTACCCACTTGTCAAAGTCTGTCTTGATGTATGGAGTCTTGAGCTTGTCCTTGGTGAGCCTGGGCCAGAACTCGGCCATTACGTCTTTTTTGCGTAGAACGAGTTTGAAGGCGCGGGAGGAGGGACTGGAGTTGGAGAGCTACAAAGGATGTGAGGAGGGGAGGGAAAGAGACAGGAGGACAGTACGTCTGGGTCGATGTCTTTGTAAAAGTCAAGATCAAAGGCATAATTGCGTTCCTGGATGTTTTTGGAGGCGCTGGAAAGGATGAGCGGATGGATGGGAAAAAAGAGGAGCGACTGACTCGCCGGCGGTGGCGCGAAAGGAGAGGGAAGATGGGTGGAGATCGAAATGGAGAGAGGCAGGCTGGATGTCAGGGAGGTTGATGGTGAGATAGACGATGTTGCGGGCAGGATCGTGCTCGTCGGAGCGCTGAGCCCAGAGGATTTCGGGGTGGGAGGCCATGGGCGGAGGGGAGGAGGAGAATTGGCTTATAAGGGGTGGGAAAGTCTGGAACGTTCCGCCCAGCTCTCGCGCCATCGATGTGGTGCACGCGCTGGTTTCTGCCGCTGCTGCTGTTGCCGCTGCCCACGGCGCCTCCGCTGTTTCTGCTGCTGTTTCTGTGTTCGCTGACTCTCCACGCAAGGCCCTGGTGCGTCTGTCTCCCCTGCCAGCTTACTCATCCTCACCCACCCAGCTTCTACTGCATTCTGCTCCTCTCATCGCTCTTCCTCTCCTCCTGCTACTGGCAGCCCTTCCCCATCCATTCTCCCCTCGCCGCTCCCTGGGCCCCAGGCATCTCCTCCTTCGCCGATGCCCTCAACACAACTCTCCCCGCAAACCTTTCTCGCTCCCTCCCCCCCGTCATCCGCGCCGTAGACCGCTGCTGGTGCGACTTTTCCTCCGGCTTCTTCCAGCCCTTCAACGTCTCCCACTGGGAGCTCCTCACCGTCAACCGCCTCGCTCTCGAGCTCGAGCAGCCCCTCCGCCAGAACATCTCCACCCCCCAGAACATCTCCGCCACGCCCCCCGCTTCCCCCGCTCCCCCCGAGTCCACATCCCAGTTCAGCTGGACTTTTCTCAAGGACTGGATGCGCCGCAGCCGCAGAGCCGAGGAGCAAAAAGAGCCCGACGAGACAGAGACGCGCGAGGAGATGGACACGTCCCGCAACCGGCCATGGATACGGAAGGAGTATGACTTGCGTCCGCACGGGTTCGATGTCATAGTCGACTTTAGTTGGTAGTTGAATGTATTTTAGCCGTGAGAAGCCTGTTCGGGTCCGCCTCTCCCTCCTATGGGCTCAGAGGCAAGGTCCCATAGCAAGCTGGAATATGTTCAGCGCGCCATCATGGCCCCCTTTGGCCACAGATCCAAGGATTCCACCCGCATTCTGTCTGACCGTACGCCTCTCCGTTCTTCCCCATTCCCCATGACCAGTCTGACCCCTCATCATCGCCCTAGTCGCGCCCGTCATCATGACCCCCCGCATGATGAATTCCGCCTCCGCCATCTCTTCCAGGCAACGAGCCCGTGTCAGAGGCAGCTCCACCCGTGTCGACTTTGCCTCTATCGCCCGCGCGCCTCTTCGTCTGACTTTGGGCCACACCGTCACCTCACGCGACCTGCAAATAGTCGAGGCTACAGGCGAACTCCTCGAGGCAGAAATACCTGGTCAACAAGACATAGCCAGCAACGTCAGTCTCCTCCGCGGCTTCAATGCCACTATCCCAAGCGCCGATCAGAATCGTGCCCGAAGGCGCCAGATGCGGACCGTCGATACTCCAAAGCTCGGTTTGAAAAAGCTTGGAATGACGGCAAGAGGTATGATTACAGAGGACGACGCTAGCGAAGATGTCCTCGTCCTCGTCTCTGCATCTCAGTCTGCGAAAAAGGGCAAGAGGCGAGGGAAAGGGAGCATGGGTACAGCAAAATCGCTAGGGAAGGAGGAATTAGATCGTCAGGCTGTTGAGATTATGTGTGACAAGGAAATCATCCACGTCCGCAGGGTATGTGCTGCCTTACAAAACACCTTCCTCGTCTGATACTGTTCCCAGAGTTTGATAAACAGCGAAATTGACGAAATCACGCACAAAATAGAAGCTTTGGACGAAATAAGGGCTAGACTAGAGGAGAATCTATTGCGCTTGCAAGAAGACGAGTTAGAGCTCGACGCAGAATGTACGTAGCACCCGTTCCACGCAATCGCACGGGGCTTATTCCATGCAGTGGAAGGTGTCAAGGAACGATTGGTTTTTGAACAGTCATCCGTTCCTCCATCCAGTTCACGACGTAGGAAAGGTATGCTGGCAACATTTTCGTTTGTACATACCTCATCACCCTTCTCACAGGACCAGCATTTTTACCGTCCGAACATGACGAGCTACCGCCGGGCGTCGCCTTTATGGTATGTTTGCTGTCCCACATCGATTACGAAAAATGAGTTGATTTGAATCCAAGACGCTCGAGAATCATTCAACACCCGTCACAGCCCTTGACGTGTCTGAACCATATGGCACGCTCGTCAGCGCCACCCAGGAAGATACACAACCTCGTGTCTGGGATCTACTGACTGGCTCAGAAATTGGCCGCCTTGAGGGTCACAGCGGCACAGTCAAGTGTCTGCAAGTCGAAAGTCATCTTTGTCTGACTGGAGCAGAAGACGGCACCGTCCGGCTCTGGGATCTACGTAAAGTTGGTGACGATGGTGATCTGGTGCGCCTTAACGAAGCCGGGGAGGAGGACACCAGCGAGCCAAACAAGAATGACGCTTGCATCCGTCTTCTCGAAGGACATACGCAAGCTGTCACAACACTCTATTTCGAAGACGACTGCCTGGCATGTCTCGTTGCCATTATACTTCTCCATCATAACCGCCTTTCTAGGTTACAGGTGCATCAGACAAAACGCTACGTCAATGGGATCTCAACACCGGACAATGCGTAATGACAATGGACATTCTCTGGGCAATCTCACATCCCCATACAGCTAACATTGGATCGTCAACGATCAATCCTCTATTTCCTGGCGCTATTGCCTCCGATGGACATTTTGCGGTGCCAATGCCTGCTTATGCTGATGGCAGCTGGGATATGTACGAGGATTTTGTTGGAGGAGTCCAGTTCTGGGGTTATGGACTTGTTAGCGGAAGTGGTGACGGTGCCGTTCGGATGTGGGACAGTGAGCAGCGGGTTTCCCCAATTCGGCAGACCTGACAAAAGCTATATCAGTGCGCACTGGACAGGCTCATCGGACGTTGCTGGGTCACACAGGCCCAATCACCTGCCTGCAATTTGATGAGATCCACATTATGAGTGGCAGTCTTGACAAAACAGTTCGGGCAAGTAGCTTTTACATCTGCACATGCATCTAGCTCGATGGCTAGACAGATTTGGGACCTCCGCACTGGTGGAACATTCCAAACCATCAAATATGACCACGCTGTCACTGCATTACAGTTCGACACACGAAAAATAGTGGCAGCCGCGGGCGACAATGGCATCAAGGTATTCCTAATCCTTTAATCGATCCGCCCTCTCATTAAACAATTATGGAAAGGTGTACAATCGTACTAGCATGCAGCAGGCCACTTTGTTGACGAACGGTCATACAAAGCCTGTCGAACGCCTGCGCTACATGGATCGCTATCTCGTATCAGGTGGAAGGGATTCAATGGTAAAAATTTGGTCTTTGTGATACCGCCGCGTCCCTGCATCACCAATTAACATATCAATGTACATACTCGCACAACAAACTAATCAGCCGTGTCACATCTTCGCGTCGCATCACATGGTTTGTGACAGTCGCGCGTGAACGCGTGAATGTTGAACATACTTGAACAACACAATGGACACTGGCAAGACTGCAGAAAAGGATCAAATCCGGGTCCTTGACATCATCGAGCTAACCGAAAGTGAGGAAGACGGGTGCGGAATCCAGACCTTGCACCGGCACGTGCACACTGATACGAACCTGGATAGTGTTGTTGACTTGACACTTTCCGAAAGCGACAGCACCTCAATACCTCAAGGGAAGACAGACAGGTCAGTACAATCACCTCTCTTAATATTCGTCACGATTTCTCTACAAGCAGTCCCAGACGCAATCTGCATAGTAGGATCCTCGGCTAACAATTCTAATGATTTATCAAAGTTGTAAACACAGATACACTTGAGTCGCCAGCGGATACCCCAGTAACCATGGAGCCTCTTTACGTTGATGACGAAAGTGAGCCAGAACTTCAGATCTGTAATGATGAGACTAGACTCCTTCTGTATGTGGACTACAAAGATTGTTGAATGTGATTGAATTTTTCAGCAAGGGCAGGGATGAGCCAAAGTGCGCTAGAAAAGTTCACATCAAGACCTTAGACCGTCAGAATACAAATGTTTCGTTAGTCCCAGACTCGGAAAACCGTCGTAAGTGTGGAGCTTCTGCAGCAGAATCAACGCTAAAGGTATCAAGTGCCAAAACGCAGATCGAAAAAAGCTGATTCAGCTTTAGAGAGGGAAAAAAGGATCAAATATGCGGAAGAACTGTTCTCAGAGCTTAATAACGCCGTCTTCAAAAATGGATTGCCAACGGAGACGAAACTAACGTGGAATAAACGTCTTCTGACAACTGCCGGAAGAGCCAAATGGCGGAGGTAACTTTTACCCCTCTGTTTCAGTTTTGGTTCCTGATTCAATAATCAAGGAGTAGAGAAGGCTCCCACTCTACAGAAATTGAATTGTCAGAGAAGATACTGGATTGTAAAGGTACGAGCTACGCACACGCAAAGTAGCCCTGTATCCACTGGGCATTTTTAGAAAGGATTCGGAATACGCTGTCTCATGAAATGTGCCACCTAGCGACGTGGATTATTGATGAAGATCCAAAGCAAGCTCACGGAAAGCTGTGGAAGCGCTGGTAAATCGTGATTGACTCGCCGATTAGATATTCTTCTACATTTGTTTTTGCCAGGGCATCCAAGGTCATGAGAAAATGTCCCGACATTGAAATTACCGTAAGTGGTCTATATGCATACAATAGGTGCGATTGTTATCATCATTTAGACTCGACATAATTACGAGATCTCGTATCCTTATCAGTGGAGTGCGTGCACTTTTTCCGTTAGAACCAGACGCCTGACCTTGCCCCTTGTTAGGGTGTGAAAAGTGTAGCAAAATGTGCGTGGTTATAGCTTCCTTCCATATTTGCGCTAGCCTCACGGCGTTCACGCTTAGTTACGGACGATTCAGCAAGTCAATCCACCCTGACGAATGTGGTGAGGAAATGCGATCTCGAAGCTTATTTGTCTCCTGACTTGATGAGAAGTTTGCGGCGTATGCAAGGAGGGAAAACTTGTGCCTCTTTTCACGGTGCGAAAGAGGACGCAGGCTGAGTTTGGCAAAGACGGAAGCACGTCTACAAAGCCAAAAACACCACCTTCCAAAACTGTTTCCTCGGGCATTGATACCAAGTTAGACTCGGAATCCGAAGTGGAAGTACTGTTGACAGCTCTCCATAATGTAACTCTACAATAGGCGCATACCTCTTTTTTTAATGACCCTTGCTTACACAATCGCCGCTGATCGGGGATTCACCTTTGGGGGAACGGCAATTGCCGTCAGCAACTGCACAGTTTATGTAATCATCACTGTGGAACACAAGCGTCCGTGGCAGCCACAGCCAGAAACACATCGTCAAAAAGGTAAACACTTCAAGCCGTGTCTGGTCATATTCACACATATTCTAGTGCTGCCTCTTTTTTAAAAAAAAAGAATGACGCATGATTCAGTTTGGTTCTCTCGCCCCAGAAAGTTTGGAAAAGGCAGCCGTCAATGGTGAGTGGACGACCACTCAGTCTTTTCCCCTCCCGATGCCTGCATACTTGACCTCTGTGCGATTAGTCGTCTATGCGCACATCAGGCTGGTCTCATCCGCAAGTACGGCCTTGATCTCTGCCGTCAATGCTTTCGAGAAAAATCAGCTGCCATCGGATTCGCCAAGGTGATCTATTGTCATTCTTTCCTTTGATTCATATTGACAAGTTGCAGAATCGGTGAAGTGATATAATAATATGGATCATGTCTTTTACTTTCTTTATACTCCATTGTGGTTGCCACGTACAACCAGATAACATGCACTTGTTCATGCAAGCTGTCTGACACATGAAAAAGTTCCGTCACCTACAGATGAATCTAACGAAACCAAATTCCAATGACATTAACAAGTTTATACAGATGCGTTTGAATAAGTACAGAGTGACAGACAATAGTCCTGCGACGACGTACTATAAAACAGACAATCGAGTTTTTTGGGTCAATGAAAATAGCCTGTACAACTGCTGGGTGGTAATTATCGTGAATCATGGAAAGATGGGGAATATGCTTTGGAAGGATACAAGGTGGTGACGTTTAGATGTGCTGTACTGAATTCGCCACCTTCAAACAGACACAGAGAACGCAACTAAACAATGTCAAAACATGAAGATAAGTTGAGTAGATCAGAAGGTATCAAGCAATTTAATGATAAGCCCAAAGGTTTTTCGAGGCTGGATCCAAGAGCAAATGGATGGGTTTACATATATCCGAAAGCCGTCCTTTGATAAGGGTCACTGAGAGTATTGGCCAGTCCAGCGGCGCCGAAAGGGTTGACGTTTGAGAAAGATCCACGAGAATACGCAGGGCTATGCGTAGGGGATAATCCTTGATGAGTAGAGTTGCTCTGTAAGACATAGCCGTCTATAGACTGGGGATGCAATCCAGTGCCTACATGCGGTTGACCAAAGGAAGTTTGATTCTGGGGCATCGCATATAAACCATTCCCGTAAATGTCAGTCAAGGGATTGTGAGGAAGAGTCTGCGAGATATGCCGCCCAGCACCATGAGGAACACTTAGTCCTTGATTCCCAAGTGATATATTAACAAGTGCATGTTGATTATGATAACTTCCGTAATGGTCCACATGTTCACGTTGAAGTTTGTTTTGAATCCGTTTCCCATAAGGCGTGTTTCTAATAAGTGGAAGAACGGGACGGATGCCCTCCACGAGTAGGGTTCGCTGTCCTGGTTCAGCGTAATCGAGAGCCGTCTGTAATTGGACGGTCAGAGAAACACTGTCAAATCAAGGACACTCTTCCAAACCTGAACGCAGTAGTTGCCATACGAGTCGCGCAAAAGCTTTTCCAAGCGTGTACGGTTCAAAAACTCATCTATTAACAGCTTGCGGGTATTATGTTCTGCGACACGAACACACTGGTTACAGCGTTAACAAGTTGAGTGTACCTCTTGGTAGAAAACTTGCCTTCTCGATTACATTAGAGCTGAACTTTTGCACGGACAGCGCGCATACGTTGCCAAAAAATTGGCGAATGATGGCGTCGCTGAATCGGTTGTCGTTTAGATCCAGGATGTACTGCACTACGTAGTTGCCATAGGGATCTTGTACTAGCGTAAGTGCGTTGTATGTTATTTCATTCACTAGTTGAATCCGTTGATGGTCGGAGGCGTGGTCAATGCACCTTTGAAGAACACAGCATCCATGTCGGTGGGTAGCAACTTCTACACAGTTTGCTGCAACTGCATTATAGATAAACTGAATATAATCAATTCGTTGTTCTCGTGTCGCTTTATGACCAGAAATACCTGATTATCTTCAGGGGCAAGTTTGTTGAGGCATTTTTGGATGACATGATTGCCGTTGAGATCCTTGATCAAGACAACCACATGTAAGCTAAGAGCAACAATGATTGAACGAATCTACAACCCAAGTGAGTAAACCTTCAGAGATTGATATCGGGCAACCTACTTGTCTACGAGTCGACAAGAAATCAATCATTTTCTGCACTGCACGAGTTCCATGCATGTTAAGCGATATGCTGACCAGGTCCTGCGCGACAGATTCGCAAATCAAATTACGTTGTTCATCGGTGCAATATTCTAACAACTTTTGGCAGAGATAGTTGCCGAATGGATCTGTTCCCTCAGAGTTGACGGTCAAGTGGATGCATGTCATAATAACATACCGGTCATAAGCTCCGCAAAGTGAGAAAACGTCTCCCGAAAAATCATGTCTCGATGTTCGGCCACACCTTCTTCAAGTTTTTTCTGCAGGTAACGGCACCCATGTTGGTCTCTACATAGCGAAGGAATTTCTCCTTGGAGATCTTCAAGGCGCGTGCCAGCAAAACGATTGACTTTGGAAGACGGAATCAACGTGGGACAACAGTCAAGATCCCAATTCTAACTTACACTCCCGATCTATATCTCCTCTCTTGTGTTTGGGGCCGTGGAAACCATTCAACTTGTTTTCTGCAGGAGCACCACCAGCCCGTACAGGTAATCCTAGACCGTAACGAGTCCCATTGTGATGGTAAAGAGCAGTTGACCCTGTTGTGGTACTGGCAACATTGGGAGGGGCGGTGTTGCGAGTTGTAGTGTCGAAATTATAACCGGAGTATCGATTGCCTTCGAGTCCATTGTTAAGGGCATACATCGAATCCATTGCATATGAAGGCTGAGCCTGTTCAGATTGATGCATGCACTAGATGACGTAACACTCACATCATCGATACCAGCCGACTGTAGCGAATCGAATGCTACATCAAACTGATTAGTAGGAAGACGGGAGAATGACGCTCGCAGATCATTACCCCCATCGTTCAGTGAATGCGACCCTGGTGTAGAAATTCGCCCGCTCAACAACTGATGATCCGGAGTCAAGGGAGTGCCGGGGGTCTTGAGTAAGTGCCCTGTAGTACTACTAGGTAGTCCAAGGGGTGTAGTCGGCACAGAACGCGTTGCTGCAGACAACCCATCCAACAAACTACGAGGCGACCCTCTCCGGGAAGCGGTTGGACCCTGCGGGATGTGAGGGGACACGTTGGCTGACACCGAACCAGGTGTCCTGTCGTCCGTTGGAGTCAATATCGTCAAGTTCGGATTCGTGACGATTCGACGGTCCGCGCGAGATAAAAGACCTTCAGGGCAATGACTTGTGGCAATGAATTGCGGCCATTCAGAAGATTTCTCGCGCGAATCAAGAGCACGACTCGCAAAGTGGGCACGAGGTGATGTCTGTGATATATGAGCAAGATCCAATGCGGAAGACATTGAAACCTATGTCATAAGATTACACAACTTGACGTAAATGAAAAACCTACTTTCTCGG
Source organism: Amanita exitialis (assembly GCA_023014455.1). Lineage (NCBI taxonomy): Eukaryota > Fungi > Basidiomycota > Agaricomycetes > Agaricales > Amanitaceae > Amanita > Amanita exitialis. The sequence continues at coordinate 1,441,428 of JAEBUR010000002.1, forward strand.
AGTGGGGACCTTGCAGCTTGTCCTCGTCTGACGTAGGTAGATTCCGCATAGCATCTGTGACTAAGTAAGCGGCGTGAAGGAAGCTTAGGTGCTGACTTACTATGCATTTCCTTGTCTAACTGCTCATCAAGCATCATTCCAGCATTGTACACGCCCGAATGAAGACCATCCTCGTCTCCATACCGCAAGCCTCCCGACGGTAGCACGGATGATCTTGGCGCTGGTGATGCTCTATTTGAACGTTCTCCGACAAGGGCCAGATTTTGCAGGTGATTCGCCAACTCGTCGTCGTGACTGCTAGCAGAGGTGCGACGACTGGCAGGCATACTTTTGGCTCCAACCGGCCTTCCGAACGATTGTCCGTTGGGAGCAGGACCTAGTTGTAGTTCTGACGAGATATTAATAGACGGAGCATACGTGACCGATTTCCTCTTGTCAGCGACGGATCCGACTGCTTTTGACAAGATTTCTGCGTCGGGTGTAAACTGTACACGTCCGGACCGACCACTGGGGAAGACGTCGCCGTTGAGCAAGGCATTGACACGCGGAGGAGTTGTCGGAGCGGAGACTGCGAGGTGCTGGATGCCAGCGGGGCCGTGAAGGTTAGCATCGTAAGGTAAGCTAAGAAGTTCCTGCGCCTGCTTTCGCTCCAGGGCACGCATTTGATCCTCGAAGAGCCTGCGCTGTATTGCCCGCTGATGTTCATGTTCTAAACGCTTCCACTCTACGCGCTGACGGGATGAGAGTCAGAAAAGCGGAGAGCAGAGACGAGGAAGAAGCATACAGCAGACATATCTGGTCCTCGTCTCGCAGCCTGCGATGGTGAGTAAAGAGAGATATGCAGGGAAGGCGGGAGAGGGCGCACCGAATCAGCCAGGTCCAAGAAAGCAGGAGGACTTTGCGAGGGAGGACGATTATCAGGAGTAATAATGTTTTCGGAAATGGTATTCATGAGATTAAAGCGACAAGCAGAGAGAAGCGAAGAAGGTAGAAACAGCGAAGCTAGTTGCACACTGTGGGAAGGATGAGCTGGTGGGGCGGCGAGGGGAGCAGCAGACCTTTGCCCGTCTAGGATGATAGTACACGGCGGAGAGGGCGGGGAGAGGCAAGAGTGGAGGGATATAAGTATGGGGTCAGCGAGCAGGCTGGAATGGGCCCTGAACTCTAAACGCCGGCAACGCCCTCCAAATTTTCAACTCCGGTCTCAGCCCTTGAAAATCTTCTGCTCTTCACACTGCACCCGTACCCTCCGCCGCCCACCCGCCCTTGCTGCTCAGAAAAACTGCCCACCCTGCCCCCCTTTATTTCTCTTATTACATCACTCACATAATCCCTCTCCCTTACGTATCCCCCTCCCTTCTGCGTATCAGGTCCGTCAGTGTCCCCAGAAACGGCCGCCCTGCACTCGACGACGCTGTCGGCGTTGTCGCTCCGCTTGCTGGCGGTGTACTCCCTTCTCCTGACCTGCCTCTCAGCGTCTCTGTCTCTTCAATTGAGTTTGTGGGCGATCCAACACTGCGCGCCCTACGACCGTGTATATCAGTGCACAGACGGCAACGTTCGAACGTACGGCAATTGGGCTACTTCGCCATGCGTCAGTGTCAACATTAAATTTTTCACATTCGGTAATGTGTGTCTCATGTCCAACGCCCGTAGATCGCGATCTATCATTAGCTTGATGACATCACCATCAATCCTTCCATCCTTAGCCTTGATGATATAACTTACCATGTCGATGTTCTTATTTAGCAGAAATACGCCGTATTCAAATCTATATGTATCGACCCCTTTTGAGAATAATGGAAACCTAGGCTCTAGGTCATCACCAGACAGCAGAATCAACAATCACCCTTACATTCGGGGCCCAACCATGGCAGAAATATTGTCTTTGATCAAGCTTCTACTCCCCACGCAGACGACTGGATAAACGAGTCCTTTTCCCAGATAAGCAGCTATGAGCTGCAGCACTTGAGCAACATATCCCAATGCCGTCGCCACCGCTTCCTCTGTAACGTTCTTTTGTGTCGGCATAGATAATGGTGGTGCAGGTTCATTCGCAGACAGAGGAATAGGCAAGGGAACGTCCAGAATGGCATACAACAAGTCCGGCGGAGAACAAAGTTCTATTGGGAAAATGGTCGAAAGAGTTGATAGTAAAGCCGTCCGAGTAGGCGTAAATCGTCTCCACAGCTCGTCAAGTCGAAATCTAAAGTTCCCATCAGGAACAAAACAACGTTACATGGAACCGTACGGACCGCTCTTTGGCTATCTCTAGCTCCCTCAAGGTCTGTGGTTTCCTCATGCCAGCATATCGCATTTGTATAGATGATAATGTTTGTCTACGTTCTCGAATATCATTTGAACGCTGTTCGATTTGCCTTCTCACTGGCAAGTTTTCAATTTCGTATCACGCACAAATCATGCAAGACCTACAGTTTGCTGACACCCTTAATACCTCCCTGTGACTATCCCCCAGGTCGTTGATACTGGTGTTGCGTTCTTCTTCTTCTCGTCTCTGCCAATTTGTCAGACGTATAGTGTATGATAACACAAAAGCAGCCCACAAGAGAAGACAGAACGTCAGCCTTGAGCTCCTTGTCAATCTCGGACCGGATATCGAGTAATGATAAGAGTGCATCCTTGACCTGAGATTGTAAAGCTGCTAATCTAGGCAACTTGAATGAACAAATAGCATGTCCATGACTCGACTTACTTGGAAAGAACCTGGCTCGTTGCAGTTCGTGTACGGACAGGACGTTCGGAATGATCTGAAGCTTCATATTCATTCTTTTGATGGCTCGTTCTTTTGATGGCCCCGTCAGACTTGGGCGCTTCGCACTCTGGCTCAGAAGAATAGCCCAGAATTGGAGATGGAGAGCGCGTGATCTTGTCTTGCTGAGATGGAAAATAGTATGCTTGTCCAAAGGGTGATAATGTAAACAACGGTGTATTAGGAGGAAGATATATTTGAGATTCAGTCTGGAAAAAATTCAAACAACGTTCCTCAGAGCAGGTTGAACAAGACGTACATTATTGTCAGTCAATGGAATGAGTTTCTCAAGATCTATGAACCAACTATCAATAACTTTCCATTCTGTAGAATGCATATTGTTCGCTTTCTGTTTGTCTTTCCCTTTATCACGTACATTCTGGATATCGTTGATTGATTCTGACCTTCCCCACACTTCAAGCCTGAATTTGTGGCCGACAAAGGCAAGATGATTGTCTTTCAACAGGTTTGTGTCAAACGGGAAGACAGGATTTGTCGAAGGCCGATGAACAGGTGACATGTACGTAATATTCGTTTCGGATAGAGAGAGCTCGCCATTCTTATCAGATTTGGCATTAGATCTACTCTGAACAGAGGAACCAGCTACAAGCTCCTCGCGTCGCCGAAGACCAGGAGTCGAAGCTGACTTGATATGGTTGATAGCTTTAACAGCCGACCCAACGCGAGAGATAACGGTCGATTCACGGCGCGACGTCGTGTTCTCCTGAACAGAAAGCGAAAGCCGAGAGGAACGTCGGGCCCAGCCTTTTGGGTTACTGGTCCGTTCCTTGCCATTGTGCGATAACACGGGAGTTTTGGCGACCCGTTCGTGAGATATGCCAATATCCGACGGTGAAGAGAACACAGTCATGATAATGCACGTTTCCACTAGTCGTGATGCAATAACACTTTCCAATGCCTCCTGAGAAGAGTCGCGAAGTAGCATAGAAGATGCAGCGGAAAGGTCGGCCATGGAGTCGGCTCGAGGACGCTGCTGCCGCAAAGTGGACGTCGGCACTGAGGATCGCCGGATGCTAGACCCCTCGACAAAATCGCCTGTCCGGCGTGCGGCAGCGTCTGATGCAGCGCCGACCGAGTCGACGGCGTCAGACTTGGCGCTTCGCCGGGTACTGACGGAATTTGCGGAGACTCTTCGGGGGCGCCTTTTTGGGACGGCAAGGTCCAAGTCGTCGGAAGAATGGGTCCGGGGGGAGGAACATTTGATTGTGGAGGCAAGGGAGTCGCGGCGAGGAAAGGGGGAAAGATTGCGGATTTGGATGGAGGAGATGTGGCGAATGCGGGGCTGCAGAGAGAGTCAGAGAGGACGGCAGGAGAAAAGGCGAACGCAACCTGGGCAAACGGCTCGGGCTCCATGCTGGGCGCGGTCAACCTGCCTGAGAACATGTCTCCCCATGACGATCCCGACTCGCGCGCAATGCCTCCCCCCAGCCTCATTCTCGAACCCGAGCTCAATGCCCTCACCACCTCCCTCAAGGCTGCCCTCGTCAAAACAGGCCAGATATATTCCTTCTACGCTGACCGTGCCAGGTTGTACGTCTCTACTCAATCCATCAATAATCTCCCCACAAATACATTCCCAGAAACCACTCCTACAAACCCCCGGACTCTTTGGCTGCTTCTCTTGGCCGTGAAATCGAAAAGTACGATCAACTATGTGATGCCATAGATTCACAATTGGTATTTTGCCCTCTACATCATCCCATGTCCTGCTGATCATTTATAGCTAAGGGCCATCGCAGTCCTCAAGAGAGACTTGCGACGTGAAGAGCAACGCAAGAAAGAGGCCGCACTGGCCACTAGCAAGGGCAAAGCAACAGATTCGCTACGTACTGCCGACGCTGTTCATGAGGCGATCCCTTCAGGAGATAGAGTCTCAACGCCCGCTACCCTCATGTTGTCTCCTGCGGCCATCCCGGCCGGCCGCAGGCCCTCTGCAATTTCGATCTCGTCCCTCCAAAGGCCAGCGGCTCCGCTCAAGTTGGATCTCTCTTCTGCTTCTCTTCGTATTTCCGAAGACCCCGCCCTTTTTTCTGGCGGTCTGGCTTCTCCAGTCACCTTGGCTCCCAAGTCCGCTCGTCCACTGGGCTCGAACGAGTTTTCGCCAGAGCTTATGGCAGCATTTGCCTCGGCTACGTCCAATGTTCCAGGCGGTACGATTGAAATTGACCTGACAGTAGAAGATAACGACTCTCATTTGTCCATGTCACTAGATCCGGCCGCTGGCAGCTCTGCAGATAAGCCTATCGAACTGGATTTGGATACAATGGAGATTGACATGCCTGACTTATTTGGGGACTCTGAGGGTCGTGATGAGTCAACAAGCTCAAAGATGGCCATAGATCCGGACAGTATTTTTTCCACGCATAAAGTTCTCTCGGATGATAGCGACGCGCAGAACAATGTCAAGATCCAGAAAGAAGGCAATTTCCTGTTTACTGGCGATGCCGGCAGCGTCATGTTTCCTCGTGATGCTGCAAAAACAGGTCAACATGGCCTGGAAAATTTCTCACACTCCGTCCAGTCTGGTGGCGACAATAGCCCTGCATCCAACTTGAACACCGGTACGATGGCCAGCGGGAATTCCTTCGACATCGGCTCTCTCTATCTTAGCTCTGGCTTCTTCTCAAATAATGGAGATACTTTTTCAATGGATGACTTTTTAAGCATGAGCGGAGATGGGAAAGACGGCACGGCTAATGTGTCATGACCACACACCATGGCGAACGAGGGTCTGTTCAGGCTTGACATATTTTTATGACGACCATTGACTGACGCGGTTTCAGATATGTATTCCATCAAGCGCCTCTAGTATTCTGTTGCATCTTCTTATAATGTAACTATGGTCCTTTCACATGCAGCTGATTTCTGGTAAGGCACCAAAAAAAGCTTGACCGTAAGGTATAAGGACAGATGGAATCCCCGGCTGCGAGCCAACAAACTCGTTCCCATGACTACTGGGTAAGAATGTTCTGGTTTTCTCCCTCTCTTGAATATGACATTCCAACATTCCATATCTGGCCCGACCGGGACGGGACGAATAAGTAAACAAGAGATTAAAAGGTACATCTATCCTCTTAATCTCCTGCTAGATCCACCTACGTCTGTTCGATTGATGAGAGCAGATATTAAAGCAATGGGCTCTGCATACGTTAGGTTTTAAGGTCCTTCAATCAACGTGGGATAGTCACTGCCATTGTAATTCATCTTACGCCCACGGGCATATCAAGAAATCAGGCATTGGTCTATAATCGGCTTATTGGAGACATTAGCCAAACTTTGCATGAAGAGTGGTTGACCAGTAGGTATTGCCTTATCAGTGCATGAAATTTTAGACCCGTCTTTTAAGCATCCTTCTTTCGTCCGAATGCGGAAATTCTACGTCACCGAGCTCCTATAATTATCGTGATAGGACCTGAGGCCTGATAAAAGGTTTTCATCGCCATAGCAAATCTAACTTCGCCGACTGTTGTGCGAGTCCGCAGTGTCCCACGATCTGTATCTTTTCCGATTGTAAGCGCCAACTCTGTAGGGCAGTCCATACGCTAATCCCCTCTAGATTGAAACTCAAAGATACCATCTTTATGACGACACCGCGAATGTAGTCATGTCTTATGTAGCGGAGGATACACTTATGTGGTACAGGCTTTGCTATCAGTGACTCATTCAGACCGGTGTCAATGACCGTGCATGGTGGATCAACTGTGTGTGCGGCACTCACGTTCATATAAAATTCTTGCCTGAATAAGCAAGTCTGAAAGGCGGGAAGCCTAGATCGCCGTGTGGTAATGTACACGTGTTGATGCAATGGACAGATCCCTTACACATACGTCATAACACACACCGTTGAACTATGACGTAGTGCTGGTCCCGTGTCATCAAAGGGATAACAGGAATCCCTCGACAGGCACTATATAACACCATGTCTCCCGTCTCACTTCTCCAGCGCCGTCATGTTTACTTTTCGTATGTTCCTCCATACTTAGCATGCCATCACTGCTTGACATATGCGTCTATTGCAGAGCCTCAGGATTCATGCACATCCCCATGCAATGACATAATTGTTTCGTCGCAGTCCCATCCACGCTCCAACACTTCTTCGCCTTCGTCACTGTTGGGGTGCAGCAATACTACACAGGAGCTTAAGAACCCGACCCGTTCACGGTCACGTAACCATATACCTCGTCCAAGAAACGCATTCATGATATTTCGTTCCGAGTTTTGTGCCCGGGAAAAAATTTCACGCTCCGTGGAAAGAGATCACAGGCACATTAGTCGAATAATAGGTTATTATTGGAACAAGCTGCCCGAATCAGAAAAGGATGTTTGGCGACGTAAGGCGGAGCAAGAAAAGTCGGAGCATCTCCGGAAGTATCCCGGATACCGTTTCACGCCCACCGTACGCTCCAAGCGGCCCATTAAAAGAAACGTGAAAAGAAATGGCGCTGATGACCTCTTACGTTGTCAGCTTTTGGCCGACTTTCTTATGCTAGGCAAAGAAGGAAAAGAGCTGGAAGATGCTGCTAGAACTTTAGAAGTCAGCACAGAGACTCAAACACCAGAGCATGCGGAATTCTCAGCATATACCTGCATATCAGTAACCGACGGCATCTCATCATACTCTCGTTCGCCCGTTTCAGACACAGCTGAGGGGACTTTTATATATGGGTTTCCAGCTCAGACATCATGCTATCCAAGTACGGTGGAACGTGTGAGTTTATCGTTTGATATGCCAGGACTTTGGTCCTTACGAAGTATGCTGTGCAGAGCTTCAGTTTTGAAGCGATTCCATCAAATCATAACTGGGATATAGCAGAAGGGATAGAATCACATGTTTGCAACGGCGAACCTCCAAGATCATACCGCTTTCAAACACAGTTCTCTGATATATTTGATCACCGTACTGCGCGAGAACAGTATACCACGTCTCCTTGCTGGCAAGAGTACCACGAGTTAGCACCCGTCGACCCGTCCGCACTTCAATTTTCGAGCTATTGATCATGTCAGTCAAAATATGTACTTTCGGGGGTATCTACCTACCATTCTGTATTTATACCACCCATCTTCGTTACCATTATACCCATCAAATCAACATTTGAAATGCTTGAATACCTTCTTTTCCGAAATATGTCGCGCAACCTACGACAGAAGCGCCAGCTTTGAACATTCGTTGTGCACCTTCTTTTGAGCTGACACCCCCGACGCCAATGATTTTAATTGAAGCCAAGTCAGAGTACATACCACTCCCAAGAAGCATTCTAAAAGTGTGGACTTTTCCAAGGGCCAGTGCATGTATCAGTTCGCCACCCAGGCCGCCTAGCATAGTTGGAACCGCGTAGCACATCGCCTCGCTCACGACCTGTTCTGAATAGAGTAGAGCATTTCCCAAGGTATTGGTACAAGTGAAAAATGCGATCGGGCAATTTTGGAATTCGTCGCTATTGTCAGAGCATGTCTTAACAGCGTCCAAAATGGCAAGAAACTGTTCTCGGTATGTATACGGGGGTAATTTGAGACCAATTGTCAGGGAGTGATCCTTGGAAGATTCATCCGCAAGTACGGCAAGGATAGGCAGAAAAACGGTAGGGATATAGCTAGGAGGGGATGCGCCGGGAATATTGGGGCAAGATGTGTTAAATTCGACGCCGATTTGGGGCTTCTTGGGAGCAATCGTCGCATCACGTTCGAGTTTCTTGCGTAGATGTTGTATGGACTGGATAAGCATTCGCAGTGTGTCGGGGTTAGAAGTTGTGATGCTGATAATGAAGGGTTTGAGTTGAGGCATCGAACTGGATGCCAGTATATTCTCTATCCACGATAGGTACATTGAGAGAGGATGGGGGGAATATCCGTATGAATTCAAAGTAGAGGTTGTATGCGTAGTAAATGCGACCTGGCATGCCCTCAGAAATGATCGTTCATTATATGGCAACGTCGAATTATACCGTGTGCGATGCATCTTCCTGAAATCCGTCCAATGTAGCGGTTCTAGTCGTGACTGCGCCCGTGTAAGGGCAGTCGAACAGCTCCTGAAGCTGTTCCAGATCCGACGACCAGACGCAGGAAGAGTTAATGACAGGAGGGGAGATATCGATAGTGCGGATTCTGACCATATTGATATCTGACGAGACCCCAAACACCGGTTTCGAGCGAAAACATGTAATTCACTTGAGCAATTCTTCTCTATCAAGTACAGATCTGTCTAACTTAATCAAAATGGTAGTCCGAGACGGATGCTGCGTTGTCGGTGTATTGTGAGCTGTCACCCGGGCTGGCTGTTGCCGATATATGAGATTGGATTCCTGGACGAAGAAAATTATCTTACGAATCCTAGGCCATCCAAGGACAGCTTCAACAATTCCGGCGGTAAAGGAGGAACAGCTGAGTTGGCTCATGTCGCGAGGGACGGATATATAACGTTCGATAGGAGGGTCATTGTCGATAATCATATCTAGTCTGATGATGAGCTCCGTTTACATGTTTGTATGCAGGGTCATATACATTCGTCAGCGTTTTCAACACTCTTCTCTATGGCATCCGCGGGCTTTCCGAAGACGGCTTTCCAGATCTGAGTGTGAATCGACATCAAGGCTGGCAAGAGGCGAATTTCGCGCTTCGGTGCTTTGGATGAGCACTCGGCTCGCCAGACCATAAGCTCGAGTACACGGGCGCCTACTCGGTAGCCAAGGGTATTCAATCTGCATGCGAGTGGTCAGACATGGAGCCTACTCCATAGGGCCGTCTCACCGTCGTTCAAGATCATTGATGCCGCTGACGCGCTTCTGAGTATACTGGACGACTTCTGAGAACAGAAAGGCGAATGCAGAGCTAGAGACCTCGGCGGAGCGAGATTTGTTGAGATTTCTGTCGTAGATATTTGGACGGACGAGGCGCGAGTGAGCGGAGGGAAGAGAAAAGCGGGCGGAATGGTCGACTGCGGACTGGGAGGCGTAGGCCATGGCGGTCCGGGGTCCTGGCTGACTGATGTCGTCTGCACTCAACCTGCAGAACCACGTCTACCAGGCCTTCTTGCAGGGCAGAACGGCTGACGTCGCCCTACGCATTCGTGGCTCGTGGGTGGCCCTGTACAGGCTCCATCGCGTCGTTCTCATCCAAGCCGTGAGCCCGATCTCGTCACCACGCTCGTCTATCCTAACCGGCTCCCAGGCTTTCTTTTGCTCCCTCTTCACCGCCGGCTTCTCCGAGTCTGCTCCGCGCTTTCATACCCACCACTCGGCACCGGACAAAATTGACCTTGTGTTCGATGATCCCAATATTACACGTGCCGGTCAGTGCCTTTATACCTCCCGCTGATTATCGAGCCCTCATACCATTCCAGCATTTGAGTATGTCTTGGACGCACTTTGTTTCTTCTTTTCTGCTGAGCGTCGCGCTTGCCAGATTCTGTATAGCTAAGCTGTATGGCGGTGGCCCGACACTGTTCGTCCCTCCCAGTCTCATACCAAGTACAACACAGCCCTTGTCCTCCTCATTTAATGACGGATTCACCTGGGGAATAATCCCAGATAATCACCATCCTGCCTCTCCCCGGTTCCTCCTCTCCTTGCTGGCGACAGCTACGTATTTGTCCATACCCACAGTCGCAGCCCAAGCGTTGTCTTATATACAGAGCACGATTGGCCCTCACACTGTGGTTAGGTACCTCAATTTTTCTCTCGGCCACGATATTGGTCCTCCCGAAGATATTGATCCTGACGCGGCAGTAGGCCTCGAGAATATAGCAGTGCCAGAGTCTCCTGATGATCATGCTGATGTGCGTTTATCCGATGACGGCGGCGCGGAGGAATATGACCACACCCATATGTCAGAACCACAGATACGCAAGGAAAACTCGTTAGACGTCGAGGAACCTTGTTCCGACTCTCGTGTTCTCTACTACGGGGCTATTTCTGATAAAATCGGTGAAGCTTGTGCCTGTTGGTTGGCCCGTTGGGGACCTGATATGCTGGAATGTGAGGAGCTTCTAGAGGGACTGCACTCTAGCCCTTCGCCTGTGCAACTCAACGCTGCCCAGGGCAGTCTCTTTGGAAAAAGGTATCGGATAGGCATGAATCCTATTCCATGCATCTGGAGACGAGGCGGACTCAATTCAGCATGGGCTACTACGCTGCTTGGTGCTGATACGCTATTCGTACGAGGAGAGTGTGAGAGGTATGAGCTTGCTCGCAGAGTTGTGGATTTGAGACGCCATAGCGGAATCCTTCAAAACGAAGAGGTCGAATGGTCAAGAGTGTTTGAATACGGGATTTATTACGAAAATATGGTATATTGGAGTCACATATTTATGACCTTGCGATTCTAAAGCGATTTTCTAGGCAATGGAAGATATCATTAAGATATCCCAAGATCTTTCTTCCACTACAGGACGCCCATATGTTCCATTGCGTGTCCTGCAGACTGCGTTGTGGAGGCACTCAGTGTTGAAAAATCACATCATGTCTAGACCTTCAGTACCTTCGTCTATCCTCTCGCCTCGTGCGACCGCATCCTCACTCGAGAAGGAATTGGGCATTACGCTCACGACATCAAATATAATAGTCTGCCGCCACAGAAGAGGTCTCCGATCAGAATTACTTCCGTATTCTTGATGACTTCTCAAGCCGACTCGGTAGCAAGGGCAGCACCCAAGATAAGCAATCGCCTTCAACAATGGATGAATTATATGACAACTTGCGAAGCCCTGCAATCTTTCCTACCGCTTCTTCGCCGACGGGTGCTCCGAATGGCAAGCGTAGCATTCGTGCATCCGTTTCCGACACGCGTACATTGGAGTCGACATTTTTTGGGTTGTTACCGCTACGATTCACCCGAACCGCGTGTGTCGAACGGGATCCTACTGGAGTGCAGAAGTGGTCTCCATACCCTCCATGTCGCTTCGCTGTTGAATTCTGGGATTTGGATTTCTTGAAGGAAAAGGCTAGACTGCATTCGCAGACTGTTTGGTACGCTGGAAGCCTTTTCAACGTTTATGTGCAAATTTTCAGGAAGAAGGAGCAGACTCATCTAGGAATATACCTGCTACGGCAGTCGACGGTAGACGTTCCAGGTCCTAGCGTCCCTTCATATTTCATGTGTTTGGACACGGCGGACAACATCAACCCATCGGACGAACGTCGAGGACATTCTCACAATCCTTACTCATCATGCTTTGCACCGCGGACCCCACCTTCTAGTCATACCTCCCCATCTATCAGGGCAATGTCGGAATTAGTTTCGTCACTGCCGTCTTCCCCGAGCATAGGAGGTTCATCATCGCATTCGCCCCGTGGCTCTGGAACATATGCTTTGCCGTCGATAGGAAATCCCACAGCGCCTGGGCAGAACTATAGGGATCCTAGATCAGCTGTTTCTGCATACTTCGCCGTAAGCTTGACAAGCGCAACCGGATCTAGCCAAATTCGATTTGGGAGTGCGCCGGATGTGTTTTCCATCGGCCAGAGTTGGGGTTGGAAATTCGGCTCGCTGCGCACAGAAGAGTACATGGAGTTGCGTGACGAGAGTGCTGGGCCTCGGACAACACCATTTGGTAGCGAGGTCAGTCTTCGTGCAACGGTGATCTTAGGCTTGGTATAATTAGTTCATGTTGTGCATTATGTATCAATAGCTTTATCAATATCGTCGCCCAATCAGGCGAGTGCTGTCTCGAGCAAATGAGCACGACGACTGCAGTCCGCAAGCCCGCTCCCAGGCTTCCGCAGCCAGCGTCACGATATTGGAAGGGCAAGGCACCCAAAGGAGCCGCTAGTGTTCAGTCGGACTCTGACGAAGAAGAAGAACCCGTTCATGATGAAGGCGATGTCGTTCCCCTCAACGGCGATCAGTATATTGAAGATGCCGAGGGAGAGGGAGATGAGGTATCTTTGCGTTCTGTGGAGCAGAAGACTCTCAAAACGATGAGCGTCTCTCTCCGAGATGTTAATATTTCCAAGGAAGGTAGAGTCATTGTGGCTGGGCGAGAGGAATCTGGGCGGACGCTGAAGGAAGAGGAAGGCGCGTGGTTGATTCCGACCAAATTTTATCATTTTCCAACGCATGAATAATAGAATCTGTAGATGAGGAGGAGGAGGAGGAAGAGGAGGAAGAGCTTGCAATGAAGAAAGAAGACGAGGAAGAGGTATGCATTCATTTACCCGTGCTGCAGGCGTGGAGTATCGAGGTTGTCCACAGTCCAGCGAATATGAGAGCGAGGACGAGGAGAAGCCTAAATTGCAATTTCGGCCAGTCTTTGTCCCAAAGTATGTATACATTGATGTATTTGATGCAGCTAGCTGATTTCAAGTAGGCGCGCTCGAGTGACTGTTGTCGAGAAAGATGCAATAGCGCAGGACTCGGAGGAGTTTGTCAAAAGGAAAGGAACAGGAAGCCGAGGAAAGGCGGAAGCAATCTCACAACATGGTTGCTGAAAGCATCAAGCGAGAGCTGGCTGAGAGTGAGTACCCATTAATAACGTTGAGGATTGTCATAGACGCGGAACCGCAGAGCAGAAGGAAGAAGCTGTGCCGGATGTTGATGACACGGATGGTTTGGAACCGGAGGCAGAATTTGAGGCCTGGCGCTTACGGGAGCTCAGTCGCATTAAGCAGGAGAAAGAGGAGGAAATTCTCAGGGATCAAGAGCGCGAAGAGATTGAGCGTAGACGAGCTTTACCTGAGGAACAGAGGCTGAAAGAAGATTTGGAGAGGGCCCAGAAATCTCGGGAGAAGCCAAAAGGTCAACAAAGGTTCCTCCAGAAATACTGGCATAAAGGCGCATTTCACCAGGTCGGTAGTGATGCAAGATTCTCATTCGTGTCTATTGATCGTACTTCACAGGATGAAGAAATTCTCAAACGACATGATTACACAGAGGCAACCGAATCATATGTTGACATGACGGTACTCCCAAAAGTTATGCAGGTCAAGAACTTTGGCAAGCGAAGTCGCACGAAATATACACATCTTTTGGACCAAGACACGACCGCCAGCACTGGAGGGTTTGGAGGTACTGCGCCTGTTCGAAACGGTGGAACATCCCTCGAGAGTGGAGGGTGTTTCTTGTGTGGTGGACCACACATGAAAAAAGGTTGGGAAAGCCCAAACAGCTGAATTCTTTGCTCAAGATGTTAATAGACTGCCCGCAAAATACCGGTTTAGCGCCTAAAGGTACTCCGATTGGCCGTCATAAAGATCAAGATTCATGGCGGAGCCGGGGCGATGCACAAACAGTGGACGAGAGAATGCATATTGATCATCATCGACATGAACATTACGATCAATCAGACAACCGTCGCAACAGGAATGAAAGGATGCATCGACGGTCCCCTTCTTATCCGCGCTCGCGATCCAGATCACCACGGGGGCACGCGAACGAGTACAGAGAAAGCTGGAAATGAAAGGCCACGCTCGAGGGAACGGATATCTATGGACGATCGTCGGAGGGAGAAGCGCCAGCGAGTTGCTTAACTGAAGGTGTCGCATGATAGCACGATTATGGATTCAATTACATCTAGTAATTACAGCCGCCATTTCTTTTCCATATCCCGGTGGATATCTAGCGGTAGATTGGTTTCCAATCCTAGGTTTTGGTTGGTATCATTTGGCGGACGTGATGGAGGATATGCTTACCGCCAAAAACATCGGCGGGCTCGATTGTATCGTCTCTACCCATCAGGATATCCAAGTGCAGATTCGAGCGAGGTAGGAGGGGCGTGTGAGAGTCCTGTGATGAGGCATCAGGGAGAGGCAGGTGCAGCACATAAGGAGGACAGACGGCTGCGACTAGCTTACGCTCCATGAGCAGACGCATGGGTACATGCATGCCATAGATGTCGCGCTTCAGAGTGAGTGTGAGCTTGTCCTGGGCAGAATCCCACTGGTCGAGACGGGCTGTGAGGTGGCCGCGAGCAGTGAGGTTAGCCTGGAGGGAGAGGGGAGGCTGGTCAAGGTGGGGAGGGGAGAGAGGGGCGGACTTTGGAAGGGCAGCGGGGACGATGCGGTAGGAGGACATGACGCGTCAGAGTGACGGGTGACAGCGGCATGAGCTCAAGCACACGGGCTCATTTGGAGACGATGCTCGCTGGCGGCGGCGGCGGCGGCCAGGGGCGGGGCAGCAGCGTGCGCACGATGGCCCACGTCAGACCGCCGCGCATCGTCCGAGCGTCTGCAGACGGCACCTGTCTCTCCTCCTCCGCCCCCGCCCCACGCACCACCCTCGGCCCGCCCCGTCTCCCCCCCGCATCGCCCTCGTTCCCAAGACCTGCATACCTCGACCACTCCGCCCTCCGCCATATGCTTCATACCGATATCGCCCCCGTCCTCTCCCCGCCCCGCCCCCGCTCTCCCTCCACAGACAGCGACGACGACAGCATCATCACGCCCCCCCGCGACCCCGCCCCAGCCCTGCTTACATCAGACCATGTCCTCAGGCTGCCCACCCGCTGGAGCGACCAAATGAAGCACTCGTCCCTCAGCCTCTCCCCCGACGGTCGAGACCTCACATTCAACGGTCCGTTTCCCACACCCACTCATCTCTCTTCCGCTCTTATTCTCTCCAGGTTCAACGTCCACCGGCGATCGAGATGCAGCCGCCGCTAGGACGGTTCATCCCGTCCCCTCTGCATGCGGCATTTACTACTACGAAGTCCACATCCTCAGCAAGGGTCAAAAAGGGTAATTATCCGCCACTGTCTCCCCATCCGCATCCCTCTCACTATCACTCTATGCAGTCATATCAGCATCGGGTTCGTAGCCCTGCCGCGAGACATGCGGAACCTTTTTGTTGATTCACTCCCTATTCAGGTTTGTTGGCCGAGATGTCAAGCTCAACCGATTACCAGGCTGGGAAGTGAACTCGTGGGGATACCATGGAGATGATGGCTGTTCTTTTGCCGCTGAGAAGAATGGTAATCCGTACGGTCCTACTTATGGAAGTAAGTTCCTAGCTTATACGCCTAGCGACTACTAAAATGCTACTTAGCCGGAGACATCATCGGCTGTGGTATAGATTTTACAACCCATAAAGCGTTCTTCACCAAGAATGGGACACTTTTAGGTATTTCGCTTTGATCCCACCGACTGTATGATTCTAAAATAATTTCAGGTCCTCTTTTTGAAGGAATTGGGAGGGATATCGATATATACCCATCTGTTGGGTTGCGCCACAATGGGGAGAGTATTCGTGTCAACTTTGGTCACGAGCCTTTCAAGTTCGACATTGATTATCATGTGCAACAACAGCGAAACTCGACTTGGAGAAGGATCCTCAATACGCCATTGGACAGCGTACTGCTTGATCGATCCAACAGGACACATGATGAGAAAGATGATGTCAAAGGGAGATGCAGTTCAGGATCCGCAATCGAGGCTCAAACCAAGAGCATGTTAAACAAGCTTGTTCTTTCGTATCTCATACATCACGGTTGTGCGAAAACCGCTCATTCTCTGCAGAAGGAACAAGCCCTGCTAGAGAAGAATCTACCCAAGACTATCTACAAAACGACCGATCAGGACATGGACATGGACAATGTTCCTTCAGGCAGTGAGAAGATGGATCTGAGCACTCTAGAAGATGATATTGAGCGTCGAACAAGGATCGTTAATGCCGTAGTCGACGGCAACATCGATTTAGCCATTTCTGAAACGGCAACGTACCATCCGCTCGTTCTGGAGGCGGAAGCTGGCCTTATGCTATTCAGGCTGCGTTGCAGAAAATTTGTGGAACTGGTACTGGAAGCCAGCGAGTTGAAGAAGAAACGCAAAGCTGAGCTGGTGGATAAAGCGGCCTTCATGGAAGTCGATGGCACAGAAGATATGAATTGGTCAGGAATGGATATTGATGATGACGTCAGGCGATTCCTACCCACCGATACCACGAACCACTCCAACGGCTTTACACGACTGACAACTAGTGTACGATTGAGCAAATCGCGCGAGTCGACGACGGCTCTCGTCGAGCAAGCGCTCAGCAGAGCTATTGCCTACGGTCAGTCCCTAGCGAATGATTATAAGACTGACACGAGACCGGAAGTCAAACAACTGTCCAAACGTACGTTCGCCATCGTAGCATGGGACGATCCTAGAGAGGCAGGTGGCGTTGTAGCTGAAGTCGTCAGCCCTGAGGCCAGGATCAACCTAGCCAATGAACTCAATCAAGCTATCCTTAGTAAGTTGAACCATTATAAATTTACTGTAGGTTCTCGATGAATTCTTTCATTACAGAGTCACAGGGGCATCCTACAAGACCGGCTCTTGAGACGCTGTACCGACATACTGCTGCATGTATGTCACAGCTAGGGCTTCTTGGAGTAGGAGCTGCCGCATTTGCTGACATCTCGAGGGAATTGTTGGCGGATACATAAAGGATCTAATCTAATACAATAACCATAGCCATAGCCATTCTTGCATCACTTGTCAGCCAATTGTTCAGTTACACATTGTCTCCAAATGCTCAAATATACATTGTACAACTATAACCCCAAACATTGGCAATAAATCAACGGATATAAATGAGAGCTCATAGTCTCAATACATTGATCCATCCCAGAGCAGCTACCTCGATCGAGGTATAACATCCGTAGTACAACAAGCACCGTCACAAGCCAGGCCACAACCACATTGGCTGTCTGGACAACCACACCGGCCTCCACAGCATTCGAGCTTTGGCAAATGCACAAGGCCAAAGGCAACAGCACTCTCTTTGGACTCCCATGCCGAATCAGGGTATACAGTGATATCCATCGGATCCAGATGCACGCCGCCACCTTTTCGCGGGGGTGGAGGTGGTAAAGCAGCCGCGTGGGCAAAGAAACGATCGAGAATACCCATCGAATCTGGCCTTTGTGAGCTGGGTAGCGTAGCGGTTCGCTCGTCAACGCATGTGCCACACCCATCAACACAGTCTTTGTGGTCAGGCAAGGTGTTTTCCGATCCACGGTGTTCAATACATCCAGGACAGGCACAGCGGAGGCCGCATGTACAACCCGAACCAGCCAGAGATGCAATTGTACTGAGAGGAGGGATGATCGGAAAGTCGGGCGTGCTGGGACGCGAAAGATGACGTGGTGAGTTCTGAATGGGGGGTAACTGGAGACCTGATATCGTTTGTAATTCGTAACGTGATTCGAGATGCCTACAAGTTACAACTACTATACCTGGTGTGATGTCTGTCATTTTGCCTGTTTTATTACGGCATATGACTCCCGCCTTATAAAAAGCACTATTATTGGACACCGCATGCACTGCAGGAGTCAAGTGATCTGATGGAATGTAGCATTTACATTGTGAGGAGTCACCACATTTGCATGGATTCGGCAGGGAATTCACTGAGTCGAATGAGCCATAGATATCGATTTCACGGCGACAGGTAATACCTCGTGGTCGCATCCCAGGACGAAGAACAGGAGTGCTTGAGCCTTGCGTCAAGTCTTTCAGGCCGTTTGGAAGAGACGGGACCACCGGAATATATCTCTTTGCTACGGACGCAGCTTTAGGTAGAAAGCCTTACGAAAATGGAAAGACAGTTTACATCTTGTTCCGTTAGACGGTATAGGGATCCGCTGTATAGGTTGATCCGACTTGGGGCTGCAGATACACTTGGCATGAACTTTTTTGGATTGGCGGAGTTGGCGGCATTTGTCGCATTGAGAGACCGGTCTCCCCTTCTTCTGGATCTCGAACAGGGGGCGGTCTGCGTGATGACAAGAGGACGAACGGTGGCCTTTGATGCATGACTCGCTGTCGAGCAGTGTTAGGGCAGCGAAGTACGAGGTCTGGAGGACGAACCATGCGAACTTCTTGTCATTGACGTAGAGCTAGAAGCAAGGTAGAAGCACAAGATGGTGGCGACTGCTGTGGACTAACCATTGAGAGCGTGAAACAGGAAGGCTGACATAAGCAACGACTATCTAGACGGACATGTATCGCGCCAGCCTCCCTTCAAGCTTGTTGAACTCATCCAGCGCTATCTGGTCTTCCTCGGCCAGCACCTGTTCGATCCCTTTGACTTCAGGAATGTAGTGCATCAGCATCCTCTCAATCCCGCTTTTCAATGTCACAGTGCTCGAGTCGCATCCTCGGCAACTTCCCTTTAGTTTAACCCGCACAATCCCTTCGTCTTCTCTAAAGCCACAATACTCTATATCCCCTCCGTCCTCCATGATCGCTGGCCGCACCCTCGTTTCTAAAAGTTCTTTGATCATCGCCACGGTTTCTGAATCGGTGTCCAGGATTCGGGTGTCCTGTGGGCCAGCGTTCTCCCTATCTTCTTCGCTGCGGAATAAGGACTGTTCTGAAGTAAAATGCTCCATTAGAATTGAGTATACTTCTGGCTTTACGACGGCCCAAGAATTCCCCGTATCTTTCGATATGGTGACAAAGTCTGGTCCAAAAAAGACACCAGCAACACCCTCGACACCCATGAGGCGAATAGCTAGAGGGGAGGCGAGGGCAGCGCGAGTGTCTAGAAATTCTGCGGTTCCTTCACTCATGACGGATACTCCGGGAATGAATTTCAATGAATCTTCATTCGGTGTTGTCTCTGTCTGAATAAACATTGAACGCGCTATGAGTGGTGAGCGAGAGGCGACAGAAATGCTGCTGTTGCTTACCTAGCCTGGGATAGGACCTGTGAGAAGGAATAAACCGAGTCCTTCGCAGTCCAGACGCGGCATTGAACGCCACAGATGTGGAATATAGACATTTCAAATGAGTCCGAGTCCATGCGCGCCTTACGAGAGCCCCCGCAATTGATGAGGAGAGCATAGGTGGTGTCGGCACGTGACGAACAAGCTCCATGACCGTCATCGTCTACCTTGTCTCCGCTGTCTTTCTCTGGTCATTATGGAGACTATCCAGGACAAAAAATACAAAAGCACGCACAGCTGCAATTCTGGTCCTCGGTGACATCGGCAGAAGCCCGAGGATCATGTACCATGCTCATAGTCTTGCAGAAAACAGCTTCGAAACTCACCTCATCGGCTATGGAGGTACCAAATCGGCATATATGAATCACGTTGATACTTACTTGTGCTTAGGCTCAAGGCCTGTAGCATCTCTTGAGAATCATCAGCACATCCACTTTCACTACCTGTCCGAACCGCCTACATTCCCAAAATACATCCCCTTTGTTATTACAGGTCCCATCAAAGTTATGCATCAGATAATTTGCATCCTTGTCGCTCTTCTCGTGCAAGTATCTGAGGCACCTGAATACATTCTCGTTCAGGTACGTCGAGTGACATCCATGTTTTGATCATCAAACAGGCTGCCCCTCAGAATCCTCCGAGCATCCCAACTCTAGCTCTTGCGCAGTTGGTGGCGAAGATACGAGGCAGCAAACTTATCGTCGATTGGCACAATTTGGGGATACAGTATCTTGGCTCTGAAACTAGGTGTTCGTCATCCGTTCGTGAAGATCGCAAAATGGTGAATTCCATCTGCTCACAGATGCAACCTAATTGATCCTATTAGGTTAGAAATGACATTTGGACGCTCTGCGTATGCGCACCTGTTTGTTACCCAGGCAATGCATGACTATCTCTCGCGTGAGTGGGGTCTTCGGTATGTGTCTACACGATATCATTGCTTTTGAAAACTCATTTCACAGAGGGCACAAGCGTGTTCTTTATGACCGACCCCCTCGTTATTTTCATCGCGCCTCTGACCAGGAGGTCCACGAGGTAGGTCCTTTGTTCGCTTCTAACCCAACTTTGACACGCCTGTTGCAGCTCTTCAGACAATTGCATTGTGCATTGTGTATTCAAGTGTCGCTACATGACTTTCTGCCTCAACATTCCTCTCCTCACTCAACTCCATTCACTTATACCGCGCCCCAGATCATGCCATCCACGGGTCATGAGATCAATACCGGTGTTCCTCTAAGCCATCAAGTCTTCGCCCATCGCGTAGAGATAGCGACGCCGAGTGCAACGCCTACTTCGCAGAGCGTTATATCACAACCCCCCGTTTCTTTACCTGTTTTGCGGCCAGACCGACCTGCGCTTTTGGTATCCAGTACATCATGGACCCCCGACGAAGACTTTAACCTCTTGCTCGACGCGCTTAATATGTATGAGCTGCGTGCGCAGGAATGCTCCACGTCAGAATCGAAAGATGAGGGCGTTGAGCAAGGACCACTGCCGAAAGTGCTAGTTGTTGTTACCGGGAAAGGTCCATTGAAGGATCACTATATGGAAAAGGTGAACAGACTGCAGAAGGACTGGAGGTGGGTGCGCTGCATCAGCTTATGGCTGGAGCCTGATGATTATCCTGTACTACTAGGTAAATACTCTATTTCCCACCATCCGATATTATGGACTGATGAGTTTGGATAGGATCTGCTGACTTGGGCATCTGCCTGCATGCCAGCTCGTCTGCCATGGATTTGCCAATGAAAATCGTTGATATGTTTGGCTGTGGTTTACCTGTATGCGCTCTTGATTTCTCATGGTAAGTGTTGGAATGATCGGCAAACTCCTAATCTTGATTTGAGAATGAAGCATCGAGGAACTGGTCAAAGTCGGAATCAACGGTCTCACCTTCAAGGATGCATCACAACTGGCAGAGCAATTAGAGGTCGGTCCAAAGATGACTTCACTGCCAATAAAATCCTTATTTTCTTAAAGGAATTATTAGTATCGTTCCCCAATCCCGCACGACTACAAAATCTGAAATCTTCACTGGCGTCATCAGCGAATGTAAAACTACGTGGAGAGTGGAATGATCAAAGGGCCTTTGACGGTCAGCAGTGGGAATGGTCTTCGTGGGACGACAATTGGGACCGGATTCTGGCACCTTTAATGATCCGATCAAACTGACAATAGATAATTGCTCTACCTTGAATCAGATAAAACCGTCTATATTTTAATGCTGTAACATACATGAATTGGCAATATGCTCTTCAAGTATCAGCAGTGGCAGTAAATGTTAGAGTTTCCAAACGGCCGCGGCCTTTACACTCCTTCCGCAGTAATTCGCTTATTATACGGAAGTGGCCTGGATCTATTAGCAAAACCTGTTTACACAAATTAACATTATTATGGACTGGATTGACAAGAATAACATACGGCTTCCCAGTCGCTTTTTCCTTTCTCCTCACTTTCGACTGTTTCAATACCTTCAAGTAGCTTTTCCCGGAGTCGATCGATGTCTTCCGTGGGCATGAATACCCTAACACGCATTCGAGCTCTTTGAATCGGTAACTTGGAGTTTGATTGTAATAACTTGATGCATTCAGTCACCTAACGGAAGCTGAATATCAGGGCGTCGAGAAGATGGTACAATACTTCTTCCTACCTGACTTTTAGCCGTCTTGTTAGGTTTCACGCTGAAGCCAGCTTCAGCCATTGCCTTTTCTATAAGCCCAATTGGATACGGAGTTTGTGTTACAGGATCGACACATTTCTCGGCGACCATTGTGGCAATTTCCTTCCTCATGGAAGAGAGGTCATGTTCGCGTTCTTTTTCTCCGACTTGCAGCTCTCCTTTCTTGAGTATCTACGAACTGGTCCAGGTGTGCGAAGAGGGAAAACAGGGAATACCTTACCTCTTTAACAATCTCGCCCACATCTGTTGTGCCAAACGCCTTCTGGAGATCGCCTGACTTGGCCACTTCACCTTTGGAGACATTCGTGAATACATTGCTTATTTGCAGCACATCGTCGAGGCTGGTTTCCCTATGTATGCACGTCGGTTCTCAGCTGCAGACAGTCTTTTTGATACATACACGCCAGTCCTCCATTCTTGAACTTTATTCTTGTAGCATGCGATCTGAAATCGGTTGAGGTTGAATGATCATGCAATAAAAAGCACACCTACTTCATACCGCTTTCCGGCCTTCTTTAGTCGGACGACGGACACGTTAGTGAGCCTGGATGCATGTTGTCAGATGGGATATTGCAGAGGCTTAGGTGACATACTTGATCTGGTTGGATGGCTGCTGGATTGGCATGTGTGGTGGTGGTAGGACAGGTCCGAGTCATGTGGGAATGAGATCGACCGTCCATGATGGCGGTGCTCTGCCTGCGCTCCTTTATCCTCCACCATGAAGGGTCTAACTAAAGCCATTAAACGGTAACAGACCATGTCGAGCGTGCTCGCTCCTTGATCTCATGTTTCTACAGAACCCCTTTCACTGTCTCGAGCAAGATTGGTCGAGCAAAGAGTAAGCGGTGCAACTCACTGGCACGAGCCCCGACTGATTCTTTCATTTGCAAATAGGATCCAATGATCCTGAATTTGATGACTTTCAACGTCAATTCTCTGCAATCGAGCAGGGAGCAGAGAAGCTGATCAAAGACACCAAAGCTTTTACGGATGCAGTAACCGGTAATGGCGATACTCCTTTGCCATTGAGCCAAACCTTCTCAAACTAATAAATCGGAATTGCGATTCTGCAGCTCTATTCACTACCGGTGCCAGCTTCGCCATTCATTATTCCACCATCTTGCAGCCTATTGCTGGGGAGTTTGATCTAATAGGGAACAATCCTGATGCTGAACAGACTGTTAAGAACGTGGCGAAGCATCAAGCAATAATGGAGGAACTTCGTTCCCTTATTGGTCCAGAACTCGAGTTAATACAAAGCCGTGTTCTGGGACCAGCGAAGGAAATGCAGAGTATCGTTAAGCTCATCCGCAAGACTATAACGAAACGGGAACATAAGGTAGCTTTTTATCTATAAGCTGGGATCACTGGCTAACATGCGGCATAGCTCACGGATTATGACCGATTCAACAATTCTCTCACTAAGCTGCGAGACAAAAAAGAAAAATCACTCAGTGACGAGAAAAATCTCTTCAAGGTACATTCTGAGCAGTATTCTGAATTCATACAGACCAGTTTATAGCTCGAGCAAGATTTTGAGATTGCTACGAATGAGTACGACTACATTAACAACGCGCTCAAGCAGGATCTCCCGCGCTTCCTTATGCTCACCGCGCATTTTATTGATCCACTATTCGATTCTCTCTATTATATGCAGTGAGTCTCATATCTACACATGGACCATGCATGTGTAACATTGAACGACAGATTGAACATTTACTATCTTATTTTGGAGAAGATGAACAACTTCGCGGAGGAAGCTAAATATGATATTACCAATACTCCTGGGTCCCAAATTGCCAGTGATTACGAGGAGAAGAGGACAGACGCATGGAGCCAAATTGAAAGTCTGAATATCACGAAGCGGCTGATTTCCGTTTGTATGTACAAGTACCACTCATGACGTTATTATTGACATGTAGCATGTAGCAAAAGTGGTCCAGGCCGCTCGTAGTCAGAATAACGGAGGGCGCGGGACGGCGTCAACCTCTACTTCACCGCCAAATTCGCTGTCTCCTGCACCATCTCGTTCCTATTCGTCTGCGTCGTTCAAGAAAAGTCCTCCTCCTCCTCCTTCAAACGCGTTTAACGTTGCGCCGCCTCCGTATACACCTGCGGAGAATGAGGACGATCTGGCTCCCACAAAGAGGGCGCCGCCGCCGCCGCCACCTCTGAAATCGAAACCAAAGCCGGCTTCTGCTGTCAAGTATGTGGTGGCATTGTACGATTTCGTTGCGCAGGCGGAAGGGGATTTGTCTTTCAACGCGGGCGATAGGATAGAGCTGGTGGAGCGGTCAGCCAGTACGGAAGACTGGTGGACGGGACGGCTAAATGGACGGCAGGGTGTGTTCCCTGGAAACTACGTTCAGGAGACATAGATGTTCCGATTGATACTTTACTTAGTTTTCTTTTTCCATGATTACTGGACAGTAGCTAGGGACTCGTCTCTCTATCGCCTGGCGCGCCGATGCATACATTACTCTTCAATATTTTCCATGCGAAAAAAATTCATGACGAATGCGAAAACTCTGATTGGCTGTGCTCCAAAGAGATGTAAACATCCGTCAGCATTCGTGGTGGGTGCGTTACGAGCATCCATGTCCTCTCTCCTGCATCTCGCGCGCTGTGCGGCTCCGACGTTCCTCAGACCTGTCCGCCGCGTTGTTATCCCCGCCTTGCACACGCGTAGCCATTCTCCGTTGGCCGATTCGCCACCCGTAGTGATTCCGGCCACTTCCTCTCTATCCTCGGATGCTGCTGCTCCCCAGACCGCTGCCCGCCCGCCTGCAGCGCCCAAGGCAGAGAAACCACGACCCAGGATTAAATCCACAAAGGCGGCATTAACCATTGTGCGCCCTCAAACTCACTGCATCGAATGATGCTGATAGCGTTTCTTAGACGCCTGCCGCAGTGTGCAGGTTGCACACTTTGCTGAGCGGCCCAACACCACAGCTCATTCGGGTAGCTGTTAAGAACAAAGGGTGTGCAGGCCTGTCGTATCATCTCGACTACGTAGATAAGCCAGCGAAATTTGACGAGATTGTAGAGCAAGACGGTGTCCGCGTATTGATAGATAGCAAGGCATTATTCTCGATAATTGGCAGCGAGATGGATTGGACGGAGGATCAACTCAGGTACGTTCAGATGTATGTTCGACATGTGTGCCTCATTTTGTCCCCCTAGTTCGAAGTTCACATTCAAGAATCCAAATATCACGGACGCATGTGGTTGTGGTGAATCATTCTCCATCAGATCGTGACCCCCGACAAAAATTGTCTTCGTTCATACACCATCTGTAGCTATACCTCACATTGCCTGAATATATTATTTAATACATGATATACTACTACTCCATTTAATTTACTAGTGCTAAAAGGTTCGCTGATGCCGTAAAAGGAATGACCATGACTAGGATTAATTGCATGTGCATGCGAATTCACCAAAGAAGCTCGTCAAGGCAATTTTGCTCTCGGAAGGCTTGGTCGTTTGAACAATAGCGTTTCTCCTAGCTTATTTTCCTTTGGAAGCTCGGTTGGACTTGCGACGCGCTTTCCGGTCAGAATGACAGATCTCAAGCCAGTGGACCTTACCGATAGCGCAGCAGGGCGGCATCGGTGTCTTCGTGCCGGATCTGCATTCATTTTGTAGCTTGCACTGGATGGCGACATCTGTCTTGGGGAAATGACAGCCTGCGCATCCGTTCTCTCGCGTTGTCTCTCTTCGTCCACAATCATCAACGCGCCTTCAATGATAGCTGCGTGGACGAAAACGTATTGCCTCAAGCTTTGGCAAAGGCTCATTCTTTGCTCTCTCATGTCTTGCACTACCTCCCATATTGGCTCTTGAAAAGAATTCAATTCCACGGGTAATTTGTCTTCGTGCAGCTGGCGAGGCCCTGTAGATTGGAACCCAGTGACTTGACAGGCAAAGGGCCTTGCTGGCGAAGAATACGGTATCGGTGGTATCATGAAATGACAATTACGGTTTAGACGACCTTTCGTCAGGTTTAATTCGCTCTCGTCTGCCGAAGGTGAGATCGATCTCGACGGTGGCTGACCCTCATCAGAAAGCGCAGTCAGATACGGGCTGGACCTGGAAATAGATTCGGTATTGTTTGATGGCGTTGGGGAAGAATTTAAAACTTGTTCTACACGTGTGACCAAGTCAGACGACTGAGACAGCGAAAGCCAAATTAATTACCGGAGTCTGACATTTTTGTAGTATCCTGCGGCGTAGATTTGGCGGGTCGTGAAGTCGTTCCAGATGATGAAGATGATTGATACCTTCCATGATACTTTTTGGCATTTTCTTCAAACTCGACACCATCACCCAAGCTCGATGAACTGGATCGGGTTGGAACATCAGGAGCAGCCGCCGATCCGTTATGAGAATATTGTGTTAGGAACTTCCCGTCACTTTCGAAAGTGCTTCCATCAACCTGATTTTTAGATCAAAACCAGTCAAGCAAGTATGTGAATGATGCTTACTTTTGAACACAGTGTCTGATTTTGTTTTGGAATGGCAGGACGTTGAATCTTGGAAGTCGACCTCCTCAACTCTCTTCTGATGCCGTCAAGCACAGCATCAACTGTGATGAAACCTCCAGTCCTGCCAACACCTGCACTGCAGTGTAGTAAAATGGGGCTGTTCCTTCCTACGGCACGCTTCACGATGCCGGTCCTTTCGTCCAACTCTCCATCAGAGACACTACCGGCCAAAAAATCAGCACTGTCTTCATCAACATTCATGATTATTTCGTTTGTTTTCTTAGTCTCTTCCACAGCTTTATCAATTTCTCTAACCAGCTCTAATACCCCACGAGGATCGTCGGGTACGTTCATGTCCGACCAATCTAAAAATTGGAGGTGAACCATCTTGCGTGGTTTTACATGCGGGTAGTCCACGTGGATTAATTCGAATATACGCTTGATTATGGTAGGTTGTTGCCCTGTTTTGGCGCAGTCGTTCGAATGGGATTCCGACGACCGCGGTGAAAAATACCCGGCACTATTGACCATGTTCTCGGATGGTAGTTGTCCGCTTGTAGATATCAGTCGCAATCGAAGTGGTCCGAACACGGTACCTGCCCAGTATGCACCGCATTTTACCATTGCTCCTTCAACCTCGCGAGTAAGCATAACAATAACATGTATATTTTGCTCCCAACAAAGCCTGATGGTAATGTGAATCGTTTTCGAGCGAAGAATGTCAGCACAACTTACATCCAGAAGTCTCGAAATGTCTCGGGGAGCGGTCCTTGAGTCGCAATGTAGCGGCGCCTCGTGCCGAGGGGTTGGATATATGAAGCATTGACATAATCGTCTTCCGAGTCTTGTCTGTAATGTAGACGCACACGAGTATGCTCAAATGGCCATATGTGGCGATACCTGGCAGAGCTGTCACCTCTGTCAATCACCGAGTTCAGTGACCTGGTCGCACCTGTTTTTCTCTCCCTTTTCAATCCCAGCGGTGATGCTAAAAGGGAAAGAATCAACACTTGGAACACCAGCCCCACCACTCTCCCTGGCATGATGCTCCAAAACATTCATTAAGCGTCCCTGCTCTGCCAACTCTATTCTATAAAACTGCATGGCCAGCGTCTCGGCTCCTTCTGCAACCACCGTATCGATGTCTTGATTGTTTCCATCCGAATAAGCTTGTGGGGTTCGAGGGGCAGCGCAGCAGGCAATTTCCTGAAGCCAACGAAAAGGAAGATCATGTATTCGTTGACGCACGCGACGCGGTAAACAGAGAGGTATACGTTCAGTGACACCATGTGCGAGTTCGATATTTTGGCGAACGACATCAAAGAAGGGATTATACGCAGGGCGATTGTATGCCGCCGCAGTGTGGATGCCGGGCGAGTTGAAGGTTGTAGAAGAGAGATTAAAGGCCGCCACAGGAAGGCGACTGGGACGAAGCGCGTGGGTAGGATGATTGGAAGAGTCATTCTCATCGTCGTCTACATAAGTATCGTAGGAATGGGTATCGATGAGACTGCTTGCGTCTCTGAGGACGGCGTGAAAGCCGCCCTGGATCCAGGCGAGATCGCGGGTAAAGCCTTGTTGTCTAAACTTTGTGAGGAGGGCATGAATGAGGGAAGAATGGGGAAGGGAAGTAGAGTCAGCGTCGTAGACCAAGATACGGGAAGCGGAAGACCAGGTGGCGAAGCGGGTGCGGGCAGCGGGGGTGGGGAGCATGGCGGTGATACGGTCGAGAGAGAAGAGAGGGCGTTTGAGGAGGGTTGTGGGGAGAGCGACGGAGAGGGCTCGGGGAATGCGGGTGGCATTGAAGGCGACGGAGGGGCGGGCGTCAAGGACGAGGAGGGCGTCGTCGGCGAGCCAGGCGGGCAGCTGGGCGGGGGTGACGGGGACGTAGGGCGGGGACATGACACGCGTCCCTGCCAAGTCCGGCCAATATCTGTCCTCCTCATATGATGTCATTGCCTCGCCCCTTCTAGCCCCTGACGTCACGTTCCAGGGCCTACTCGGATGATGACTCAATCTCTACATACTTGCGCTGCTGCCGTCCCTTCTGCACCACGTAATCCACGTCCGACTCATCGCTCACGGCCCTCGCCTTTCCCTTCGCCTTGGGCGGCGACGCCGGCTTCATCCTCTGCGTCAGCTTCGACCCGCTCGTCTTACCGAAGTAGTCCGTTACGCTCGCCTGCGTCTTCGATGTCGCTTTCTGCTTTTTCACGGGTCTCGTATCCTCATCCTCGTCCGACTCGCGCTCCTCTTCAGATCCAGGGCTGCCATTTAAAATCTCAGTCATCTTCCTGTACAGTCATGTAATACTCACCTTTTGCGCTTAGCGCTCTCCTTTTCCTTGCCCTTCGTCTGGGCCTTGGTTTTCGGCTTGTCCACATCCATCTCCTCATCCAACTCTTCCACTTTCATCACATCCTTTCGTCCCCGTACTTTCTTTGTGGGAGGCGTGTCGTCCAAGAACAGATCATCTTCCGATTCGGAGCTCTCAATTACCTTCTTTTTACTGGTTGCCGTCTTTCGCTTGGGCTTGACATCCCCGTCTCCGACTTTGGCAGCCTTGTTGACCTTTTTTTCCTTCCTGCCGAGCTCTTTCTTCTGCTCGAACTCGCTGACATCTTCCTCTTTAACAGCAGACCGTGCTGGCTTCGATGTAGGTGGTTTGCGTTTCACGATTGCAGGTTTGATGGGTACGAAATCATCGTCGTCAGACCCCTTCTGACCTCCCAGCGACTTGCGGGTCTGTAACACTGCTTGTTTGCGCTTAACTTTTTTACCCTTGGAGTCGCTGGAAAGCATTTCCTCGCGCTGAATGCAATCTTGCTGAATTTCTTGTCATGCCAGTGTTCTGCTTTTGAAGGCCTTTACGCACCTCCCATGCCTCATGGAACTGATCAAGGTCTTCGTTCCACATATCCTTTGGGCTCTTTTCTAGTAATTTTAAGAGCTCGCTTTCCTTGTCTTTCGCTTGTTGCCGCAGTTTTTCAATCTATGGCTGCTGTCAGCCACTCTTCACAATGTGCTCACTTATCGTCATACCTTTTCTTTGGTGAGGCTCCAGATAGGCATTCCCAAGAGGTAGTCATAATCGCTGTCTTTTCCAAAATCTTCATCCTCATCTTCACCCACGCTCTCTTCGTTGTCGTTTGCTTTGGCACTACCAACTTTGGGAAATGGTCGAAATTTGAGTCTCCGTAATTCCGCCACGATATCGGCTTTCTTCCGATTTGAAACCACAAACTCCTTGTCAATTATCATTTGAACAAAGCGTGCCTGGTTATTGAACTTATCCAAAACGTTCTGCAATTCTCCTGCAAGATGATCCTGAGGAATACCTTAGTGAAGCGGAGCAGTCTTCGTACTTGCGACGTACTTTACGCTTCTGATAGTAAGCAAGTCGGATAGGGTAAAATTCCTCAAGAATATCCTCAGGGGTTTCATATCTCTTAATCTTGCCATCGAAATCAAAGCAAATCATATTGCTCGTGCTGATTTTGCTCGAAAGTTTGAAGAACTCAATCAGTCCTTGTTGTTCAGCCTTCTCAAGCTCTTTAGAACCCATGGTAATCACGAAATGGACGTTGGAATTGTCATGGTGTTCTTTGTATTCCTAAAATATTGGAAATAGTGAGAATTAGTAACCTTCACCCAAGTTATTTACCTTAATGACGCCATCTTTATCCTTCTCGCCGACCATCATCGCCTCCAGCTCTGCTTTGTAATTCTGTGTCCATTTGTGGATAGGCAATTCTGTGATTTCGACCGTCGTGTCGTCCAACTTCCTTGCTATACCATAAACGTCATATCTCTGCTTCGATGACTGTTTTATTTCACCCTTGAAGCCCCGCCACCAAGGGAACATGGGTGCAACGTCCTCGCCTTTCATCAGTCTGCGGATATTAGATATCACGTCCACCGGATTATAACACGGTATGTTCGTGCTCCAACCTGTCAGGATATGGGTCGTGTCCCACGCGGCCATGAGCTCATGAGTAATCACCTGTACCGATGCCTTCTGCTCCATTGATTAACACCATTGGCACAATAGGAACATAAAATTCGGGCTCTATTACTTGATTGTCTTCCTTCTGCTGACTCAAAAGTGGATCATCTGCTGGGTTAAACATAATTCTCGCTATACCCTTGGGCTCTGTGTGAATGTAACGTGGCGAGGCATGGTCTTTGCCTCCTTGATCGCGTGTGCCATACTGGCCATTCGGAAATAGTAAGTTTAAGTTGTTGCTGCCTACGAAATGCTGCGCCAAATTGATGATCGTTTGTGCCAAGCTCTGTTCTCCGTGATGGTAGGCAGCGTGCTCTGAGATGTATCCAACTAGCTGCGCAACCTAGACGTAAACTGGAATATAAGCTTCTGTCATGGCTTCTTTATTGGGACACACCTTGATTTCCTTCTTTAATTTACGCTTGAAGCAGCCCCAGATGACCTTCCTCTGGCCTGGCTTCAAGCCATCTGCAACTGACGGTATAGATCGTATATTATCTGCCATTGAGAACAGTATCAACTCCTTGTTAATGAATTCGGAGTAGGGGATCTCTTCCAGACGATGGTCAAGATATGTGCCATGCTATACTTCCCTTTAGTGTGAACACTCTGCCAAACTCACGAAGTATTTACCTTGAACTGCCGCAGCCATTCCTTCCGCTCGTCTGCTTTCTTCTTGCTGAAGGCAAGCTCAATTAATTCCCTATCTCCTTCCTGAGTAGGGGCAAATGGTATCATGTGCTTGGACATATGACTGAAGTAATCTCGCGCATCCGCATCATTACTAGTGCCCAGACCCTGCGAACGCCTTCAAGACAAGGTCACGACAGAAAGGATCGAAAAAATTACCTTGAAGTACTTTGAATCCCACTTCTTCGCGTCCGACGTCTCTTCCAGCCACTTCTCGTACTCAGGGATCGTGAAAAAGTCGCGGCGTTGTTTGCCTTTTGTAACCTAGGTGTATAGTCAGACATCTTGACACTGGCCAACGATCGTCCAAATTACCCGAACAATGGGTGTGACAAACTCGACTAAGAATTCTGGAAGCTTTAAAAGAGACGGATAGAAGTGGTCCAAAAAGTTGATAAGCAGGCCTTTAATATGGGAACCATCATGATCCTTTGGAACTCATAAGCATTTTGATCAGCAACTTCTGAGGTTTCGCACACCTGATCTGTCATGAGCATTAAACGACCGTACCTCAAGCTTGAAGTATCATTATAGTCCTTGTTGTGTTGAAGCCCCATGATTTTCTTGATATTTTGGACTTCTTCGTTTTTCATTATTTGATCGTGTCGCGCCTCGCGAACATTCAAAAGTTTTCCTCGCAACGGGAACACGCCAAAATTATCGCGTCCAACAACGCCAAGACCTGCTACAGCCAATGCCTTGGCCGAGTCTCCTTCGGTAAGGATAAGAGTACAATTCTTTGCTTGTCTTGTCCCAGCATTATTCGCGTCGGAAAGCTTTGTTAGACCAAGAATTCTGGATGATGTCAATATCCTTCCCATATTGTATCAACAATAGCGTACCTGCTACGCTTTGAACCGTCAGTCTTTTTAATTTGCTGATCGGCCTTGGCCTTGGCCCAGTTTAGGATGTTGTCAATTATAGAGGATTTCATCACTGCACAAGATCATCGCATTATGCATACATAAATGAAGAATGAGGTTTACCTTTCTTCATAAAGTCTTCGGAAACCGCTGGCTTGGACCCAAACTTTGATGCAGGCAAGGTCAATGTTTCTTTCGTCTGGCTGTCAAACGTTGGATTCTCGATCAGGGCATTGACAAAGATCCACATGTGGTTCTTGACTTGGCCAGGTTTAACGGTTGCTGCTTTGTTTTTCTTTGCAATTGCGGTCATCAACCCTTTCGAAATTTGATCAGCAATATGCGCTACGTGAGTTCCCCCCTTCATCGTAGAAATGGAGTTGGCGAACGACACGTGCTGAAAAGTCCCGTCTGACACAGCAAATGCGATTTCCCATCGCGGGCCTACTTGCTCGTAAATAACAGTTTGCTTTGGTTGAGCAGCACCTCCAGATGTACCCTCTGCCTCGGCACGAGCAGAATCGAGGTACATTTCAACATATTGTTTGAAATTCTTGATTTTAAGACGCTCGTCATTCAAAAACACCTTAACATCCTTGACAGTACCAGCTAGATCGTAAACACGCTTCCAGAGCAAGCCAGCCGTGTCTTCATCGATGGAGTCCATACCAAACCGCTTGAGATCAGGTTTAAAAGTCACACGAGTCCACTCTTCTCCTTTGGCGTTTTTCGTGATCTTTGCCTTTCCACAAACAGACATGTTATTCGTCCAAGTCTGTTTGTACTTTTGGTGTGTTTCCTTGTGCGCCGTTTCAATGGTAAACTCGAGTGAATAGATGTTGGCGAGTTTAGCACCATAACCGTTTCGACCACCAGTCAGCTTCTTCTCATCATCGTCGTAATTCGACGATGACAGTAGATGGCCGAATATCAACTCTGGGATATACATCTTCTCCCGAGAATGCATTTCAATCGGAATGCCGCGACCGTTGTTGAACACGGATATTGTGCATTCCTCGATGTCGATGTTGACCCTGATGGTATCCATGGATGAGTCATTGATCTAAGACCCAATTGAGAAGATGTATTTAGCATATCTAATCCACTTACCTTATTATCTGCGGCATTGACGAGAATTTCATCAATGATCTTGAAAAAACCTGGCACATATTTCACGTCTCGGAAGATAATTCGCTTTGAAGCGGTATCAAACGTCCACATGCTCTGCGTGATTGTTTCCACGCTTCCAATGTAAGAATCTGGACGCTTCAAGATGTGCTCGAGTTGCGTCAGCTAACAGGGTGCATTAATGTGTCCGATGTATAATCCCACAACTGTAACGCACTTTGGTATACATTTCGGAAGCGGTCTTCTTTTTCGCGAGTCCATCTGATTTCAAAACATCGCGTTCCTGCGCGTCGCGGTCATTATCCTCCATGACGCTCTCCTCCGCATTCTCATCATGATCAACAAGAACACGCTTCTTCGGCGCAGATTTTCCTTTGTTGTTGGGCTTTGTGGCGATCAGCTTTGGCTTTTCAGGGGCCTTGCCTTTGGCAGCTAACTGTGCAATACTTATGAGACGCGTAGAAGCGAAGAAGCATAGACAAACCTTCTTGGCCGGCGCATAGTCATCCGACTCAGAACCAGATAGAATCTCAGAATCCGACCTCTCCACTTCAGATGAGCTCATAATAGACGCGAATGAATGGTAATGAACGACTCTTTGCAAGAATCACAAACAGTCGCGTTGTGTACGTCACGTGAGCTAACACACGCGTTTGGTTGCCCCCTCGAAGGGAACCACTGACACCTCAACGAATGATTTCCCTTCGGGGTTACTTCTGCTCTGCTTCCCATCGTAATTACGACAATTTTCCACCCTACAGGTTAAGTACTCTAGGCACACGACTTTTGTCCCCATTTTTTTTCATCCAAGATCCAGGAGCGTTGTGGGCATGTGTGAGCTATACGTACCAGGGTCTAATACTCCCACCCAAAGCAAATAACTCGGACCTTTTGCGCCGATGTCAGAAGTGCGTTTCTGTATAAAAGCTCGACAAGGTCGCATCCAGTGGAAGTACCAAGTGCCTCTGTCAAGCGAGTTATATCCAATTTCTTTACCAATCACGTATTTCTTCTGTGAAACAGAATGGATACAGCCCAGTGGATTGGCGTTGGCGTATTTTTCTGGGATGCCAATAGTACGGCATTATATGGTATTGTGGTGGACGATCAAACAATGCAAGACGTAAAGTTCAGACTGTCAATTTTTAGCCCTTGCTAACAATCATATAGGGGACGCGTCTTTTGACAATCCGGACCCAGGCGGGAGAATGCATACATTTGCCGTAAATCAATCAACCACACCTCCATTCACTGACCAATACTCGTTGTTCGATTTACAGGGTGGCTGGTGTAACTGTTGTAGCATCACCTCAGTAATCTACTTCACATATCTTTTCTCGATCGTCTTATCCATGACAGTTTTTCATTCATGCCAAGGTCTAAGGAAATTGACTGACTATTTTGTGCCTGACGATACAGATTTTAACCACAATGCATTGGGCGTTAGTTGGGAGATCAATTAAGGCCTCTTCTTGACGTTATTTACAATTAGGTTCTATGACAACAATGAGAACAAGAAAAGAACTGCATTATTTCCATACCTTGTAATTCTCAACATCTCCCTTGAATTTAACGACAGTCTTATCCGCACAAACCCAAAGCTGCGGTACGATTTTAAAAGACATTTGTTAGACTCACAAGAATCAATGTTACCTCTTTAGCTACAGCTGTGATGAATCTTTCATCGTGAGATATTATAATGACGCCACCATTCCACTTTTGAAGCGCAAGCATGAGTGCATCCAAACCCTGCGTAATATCAGTCGTCATCTGATGATGATAGTACACCCGAAGTTGCCGAACCTCAATATCCAAATGATTGGTGGGCTAATAGGCGTCTCGGAATGAGCCAAAGATTGCGATGGAAATAAGAGATGGTTTACCTCATCCAACAATAAGACATGGGGTCGTTGTGACGATAGCACCGAAAATGCGACACGCGACTTCTGTCCCCCACTCAGGGTCCCGATCATTTGAAGCCTGTACGGAACCGTTTGCCACATGAAGGAATTTGAGGTCTGCGAACTGACCCTGTCATACCACTGATCTGAAAATTCCCCAAATGTGCTCTATACTCTTCTTCACGTTTACCTGGGAACTTCGATGCAAGAAATTGGACAGGACTCATGGCCGGGTTCAGAGTATCGACGTGATGTTGAGCAAAGTATCCTCTAGCATGCCGAATGGAGTCAAGGATGTGTGTAGAAGAAAAGAGTAAAAACAGACATGCGGAGACGACCATTGCGGTTGACCTGTCCTGCTAGTGGCGTAAGTTCACCGGTCAGTAACTTGATTCTGAGCACCATTGAATGAAATCACTGATGATGGAGAGATGTCCCTGAGCTTACAAGGTGGATTTTCCTGCGCCGTTCGCACCAACGATTGCTATTCTCGAATCTAGACTGACATCAAAATTGACACGCTCAAGTATAAGCTTGTCTAGCGTATATCCGAATGTGACTTCGGACAATTGCAATAGCGGAGGAGAGACTTTTTCGGCGTCGGGGAACCTTTCTTCAAGTGAGAGCTATATTCTCGGCCTAGCCTGAGTAAACGAACCTGAATATCTCGGTCTCCTCTTGTTCTGGAGGTTCCAATTCAGGTAACTGCAGGAAAGCTTTATTGTCAGTTCACAGCTTCAGGGATGCGGGACCTTTTATTAACCTTCTCAAGTATCTTTATCTTCATTTGTGCCTGCGCAGCTGAAGTACGCCTTAGGAGACACAACATAGGAGCAATGGTCAAACATGCCTCTATTAGCGTTATACCTCCACCTGTCTATAAATGCCTGGAGGTGTTTTCGATATTCCATCTGTGCTTCATATTCTTTGCGCAAATTCCGATCTCGTTCGGATTTTGTAGAGTAGAATTGAGTAAAGTTACTGAGACAAGCATCAGAAAACCATCAAGATGTACATGCTTAATTACCCCTTATAATAATCCAAGCGACCTGAATGTTGATGTATGATATCCGTTGCAACGGAGTCTCTACAAT
This sequence comes from Amanita exitialis, assembly GCA_023014455.1. Taxonomy (NCBI): domain Eukaryota; kingdom Fungi; phylum Basidiomycota; class Agaricomycetes; order Agaricales; family Amanitaceae; genus Amanita; species Amanita exitialis. Next base: position 1,477,704 of record JAEBUR010000002.1, read on the forward strand.
AGAAGGTTCGATGAGCTGCTGACATGATGTAGTCAACCTACAGGAAAGCTCGATCATGAGATCTTTCGGTGCATATACATCAGCTTGGTCTTTTAAGAATAGATTGAACACCCACACAACTAATAAGGTCCCTGGCCATGTCTGAAGGTAGTCTTCTAGCCATGCCAAGGCGTTGAGATCAACTAATCCGATGCTTCGGTGAAGCTTTTCGATGCATGGATCGAGGACATACTGTGATTTGAAGGTTCATCCAGTAACAGGAGTGCAGGCTGAGTGCGAAGTACTAAGTATTACCGTATCGATGCTGTAAAATCCCTTTACCTTAACGAAAAGCGCACGTGCCAGGGCAAGGCGCATTCTGAATGACTGTCAAACCGGGAGATGAGGGAATGGAGACTTCATGCTGACCTCCAACCACCACTGAATGATTTTGTTGGACGTTGTTGGTCCAGTTCATCAAAACCAAGGCCTTGATTCACAATTGATGACATCTAGCTGATCATTAAGTTTTAAACGCACCGGCCAGGAGTGCAGCCGCACGGGAAGGCCCACTCTCAGCATCCATGTCGGCAAGTCGTGCATGTACTTCTGCCAAACGCGAAGAAAATTCTTCCTTTGTGTCGTGTGCTCTTTTATCATCGTCTTCTAACTCTAGCTCTGTCAACTTAGCATCCAGAATCGCTTGTTCTTTCAGGAGATGATCCCTCCATACATCCGCCTTTAGTACGGAATCGATGGCTTTGGTATCATCTCCGACGATCTATGCCACGTATTAACGTATGTTCTGCTCACATATCACATACCAACTTCTTGCTCTACAAATAGGATAGTGATATATGGTGGTATAGGAACCTCGCGCATGGCAATATGGCGAAGCAAGGTTGACTTTCCAACGCCTTGCGCACACTTAGGAACTGTCAGTAATGAGAGAACTCCGCGCACCATTTCGTCCGATAAGACCATAACGACGACCATATGCAAGCGTCAGCGATGCACCTGACCTGCATGCTAGTTGGTTTTCTGATAAGAGCGTGACTCACGTTACCCACAGAATTCTATTGGAACCAAAGTTCACATCAATAGACGGCAAGTGTATGTCTTTGCTCTTATTTTTCGAAGCAGCGCTCGCCTCCAGAGGGTTGATCTGATCGACTGGACTGTAGTCTGCGGATACATTGGAGAAAAACAGAACAAATACCTTCATAAACATTTCTTCGTAAGATTGCTGTCATCCAATCAGTTCAACGGGCACTAATACAACTTTGGAATGATAAGACCTGTTTTTTGTAAGCGTCAAGCAGTTTCGAGCCCTCATAAAGATCTCTTCTGGCGCGCTTTTCGATTTTAGCCTTGAGGGCGTGAGTAAACTAGCTTGAGAGGGCGCTGGCAGGTAACCAACTTTGAGCTTCGCTTCTTGTTTCTCAAGTTTCTTCACGTCGACCCGGGACGCTCTGAAAAGTGGAGCGATTGATTACATGTTGAAACATTCATGCGTTAGACAACAGTGCAACTTACTTTCCTTTGTTTATAGATTCTAGATCGACACCTTCGGACAAAGCAATCGTATTAGACATTTGCGTCTTGCTCATGTCCATGACCTTGTCCAGCTTCAATAGTTTCGGTTGTGCCGTGTAGTGAATGCGGGTGCTCAATTGCTCCCTCAACTTATTGTTCAGACGAAGCATCAATTTCTCCAACGATTCGAGCTTGTCACCAGCGAGCGATGTAAGAATATTACCAACAACTTGGAGGACGTCTTCTTCCTCGCCTGCATCATCGACAAGATATCCCGAGAGATACTGGACGATGACATCTTCCGTGTCGGGAAAGCTACTCCGTATTTCCGCAGCGATGTCTTCAGATAACATGTTCCAACGTGTTTCTTGTAAGCTTGATAAGCTGTTGCAAACCACGTGCTCTGGCGTTTCAATCATGATTGACTCAGCACTCATCCACCCAGTTCATGAAAAAGGTACAACAACAGGATACCAGTGTAAAACTTTACAACGAAGGTAGCAATTAGGCAATCTCCCTAGCAAACCGCTGCTTACGCCCCTTCCCACCTCCCTGATATAGATGTCAGAGCAAATCGCAAATTGGAGCGTTATACGCACAATCTTGACATCTGCATTACTTGTCGTGAGACCGGCTTGCGCTTTACCCCCAGAACTGTTGGTGTTGGTTGTAGTGTCTCCTCCATTTGCAGTGTTACCTCCTTTTCCAGAGTCACCGCCATTTCCAGAGTTACCTCCTTTTCCAGAGTTATCTGCATTTCCAGAGCTACCGCCATTTCCAGAGTCACCTCCAGAGCTACCTCCATTTCCGCTGCCTCCTGCATTTGCGCCGTCCTGAACCTTGAACTGCAAGACATTAGCATAACATTCGTCAAAAGGGGTGCTCAAACACAGACATAAGTGCAATCGTCGAGATTACCGCGTTGTGCAACAGGTACCAGGGCAGGGCTATGGTTTGTACTTGTAAGCATGGAACAAGCTCGGTAATCGCCAGCTGGCAAGCCACCGGTAACAGTGGTGTTTAGCTTCCCGTCCACGGCCGCGAAATTCAGGGCCTGGAAATTAACGGTCAAAGAGGATTTGACTCGGAGGGAGGACGACAAACTTTGAAAAAGACAAACTGCTGCGGATCTGAAAGCTTGTTTACATCCTGGATATTGACGTGGGAGTGGCCTGTAATTCTAGTGCCATTGAGCCGTTGCGGAGCGCCAAGGAAAGTTTTATTGGCATTGGAAGCGAAGCCAGTATCAAAGTTATTGATGATCTGCACTACAATAAAGTCTTTATTTGCAGGTATCACTTGTCCATGAGCAGGGCTTTCGAACTGGCAGCTTGGCATGGACGAGGCCGGCGGAAGGAAGCCCTGGGGAATAGGGTTGCATGAACCTTCCTTAATTTGCTTCCCGTTGGTAATTGTAGCACCCAGACAGAAATTGATGAAGTTGTTGGTTGACGTCTCGGATACAACAAACTCTTTCCGAACGTTAGGAAGTAAACATAGAGAACGAGAAAAGAGACTTACCTGGATTAGGAGTGGTGATTCCATTATCGGCAGGTCCAGTTGCAATGACAGAGGGATCGAGAGCTGGACGACGATCAACATGGTGCACAAAGGATAGTGATTCACATACTCTTGGACGTCTGGGGATCCCCACCACCGTTGTTGTTGTTGTCGGCGCCTGCGCGGCCTTGAATCCTGTCTCGGCGAGCGAAGACGGACTGGGCAGAAACGTAGGGAATGACGAAGAGAAAAACGGGTATGAACGCCAGTTTCATAGTGCCAGACCTCGCAGAAGCCTAAGAAGGGAAGGGCAGCGCTGCTGCAACAGAACAGGAACAAGGATAGATGGATATCTGGGGGGGTTTATATAGCGGGGACAACCGGGCAAACCGGGCCTGAGTCAGGGTCTGACACGCATCGCCTTCGCCTTCTCTACGGCACACATGAACGACGCCAATGTGTCCACCTCCTCCCGTCCACTAATCGTCAGCGTCTCCCGGAAATGCCGCTCTGCTATTCCCGCCAGCACCATGTGCACCTCCTCCACGTCCGCCAGCACCGCTGTCCTTCCCTCCTCATCTTCTGCCAACCGCGAGCTCCGCCGCCGCCGCGGTCTGTTGGCTGGCGTGGATGCGGCTGGACTGACTTCCCGCATCATAGCACGTCCAGTATTAGCTAGCATTGCTGGCGGGGGCGGATCATCGCCCAGCAGGGGCGAGGGTCGAACCGTCGGTACAATGTTGAACTGCGTCAGATAGCGGTGCAGCTCGGCGGTGGATAGTTTAGTGAACTCGACCTGCACGATTGATGAGGCTGTGGCTTGACCAGTCTACCGTCAACTCACGAGTGATGAACGGGGCTCAGACATTTGATCAGCAACCGGCCTATTTTGACTGTTCACAGCCATGTCCATCTTTTTCCTCTTGTTCCGCGGTTCGCCCTCTGCCCTGTCCGTGGCATGCCTCTTTGTAGCCTGTGGCCCCCCGGCCAAGGCAGCAGCAGAAGGCCCCGTGTATGCAGCGTCATCGTTGGGCTTCTTGCGTGCTGGTGGGCGTGGGCGGGCGGACTGGGGATTGGGTGCGGTGGAGGACATGTGCTGGCTATCACGCGCGTGACGGCATCACTCGTTGCCAGCCAGCCGGTATATTATACCAGCAACCCGCGCCAGCAACCCCGCACCAGCAACCCGCAGCGTTCTCATCAACATCGCCCCCATCATGTCTTCCTTCGGCCATCTCTACCGCGTGACCACTTACGGCGAAAGTCATTGTTCTTCCGTCGGCGCCATCATCGATGGTTGTCCACCAGTGACTATTCCATCGCTTCCGCTTCCTTTTATCCTTGACGCGTCTCTCAGGGTCTGCACCTTTCTGCAGAGGACATACAGATACAACTCAATCGTAGAAGACCAGGACAGAGCCATCTCACAACCCCCGTAAGCCTTCTCACTCATTCCGTGATCGTCTCCCATCTGTTCCTTGTCAGCGCAATGAGAAGGATCTTGTTCACGTCCAGTCAGGCACTGAGTTTGGTGTGACGCTCGGCACGCCCATCGCCATATTAGTGAAGAATGAAGACCAGCGGCCCCATGATTATTCCGAGACGGATCTCTATCCTCGCCCAAGCCATGCCGATTATACCTACCTTGAAAAATATGGCATCAAAGCTAGTAGTGGTGGTGGTCGCAGTAGTGCTCGCGAAACCATTGGTATGCTTTTCGCCCTTTGCGTGTCTATCCTTTCGCTAAAACTAATCAAGGTCGCGTTGCTGCTGGTGCAATTGCAGAAAAGTACCTAAGGATCGCTTATGGCATAGAGATCGTCGCTTTTGTGTCCTCTGTCGGCAAAGTTCATCTTCCGGCTGCCCTTGCACCTCCATCCCTCGTACCATCAGATAATCAGGAAGACAATGATGAAGTCGAGGATGCGATATCTCCCGAGTTCCGACAATTTCTTGCTTCCGTAACGCGGGAACAGGTCGATCAATATCCTACCCGATGCCCCCATCCATCGACGGCAGAGCGTATGTCCCAGGTGTGACAATCCTGCCTATCCTCTGTGCCAGTGCTCACGTTCTTATCAGCGAATCCTGCGTGCAAAGAATGTGCAAGATTCTATTGGCGGCACCATCACATGTGTCATTCGCAATGTTCCCACAGGTCTTGGAGAGCCTGTGTTTGACAAATTTGAGGCCGCCCTCGCCCATGCTATGCTTTCGATCCCTGCAACAAAGGCATTTGAAATTGGCTCCGGATTCCGTGGAACTGAAGTCCCTGGCAGTAAACACAATGATCCCTTCGTTCTCCGTGCGGATGGCGCTCTGGGAACATCCACCAATTGGAGTGGTGGTGTTCAGGGAGGCATCACCAACGGTGAAGATATTTATTTCCGGTATTTCGTATCCTACAGCTTTTTTGATATACTCTAATTTCCGCCCAGGGTCGGATTTAAATCTCCAGCAACAATATCCAAGCCTCAACAGACGGCGCAATATGACGGAACCTCAGGCTGCCTTGCAGCCAGGGGTCGACATGACCCTTGCGTTGTGCCGCGAGCGGTTCCCATCGTAGAGGCGATGGCAGCAATAGTGGTTATGGACCTGCTTCTGATGCAAAATGCGAGATCTACAGCTGCAAGCCTTCTCCCTCCTGTGACTACACTCCCTCCCACCATGGTCATGCCCCAAAGGGTCAAAACTCCCAGCAAGCGATGAATTTGTCTTCATGACGTGTGAGAGAATAGAAAGGACACAATAAGTACAGGAGTTCTCCAAAATTTCGTTAGGTTTAGTATTCTGTGTCGGATTCGTCCAAACAATGGCAACACAATACGGGTTCCATTCTCCACCACCACCACTGATAGTGAATCATCAGATAATTTCCTAGAACTTGCTTTACTCATTGGAGCACGTACATATCGATTCAATAACCTTCCAGGCCAAGTACCAAAATTGAAATCTACCGCATGTGACAGTTGAGCTTCATCTATGTCGTCATTTTTTAGAATTATGCTTTCGCGCTCAAATGTTGACTCTATCATGGACTTGAGTAATGGGGTTCGTTCATTTGTTCCGTGCCTGGGTTGGCTTTTTCTTGTATAATCGCACATGCAGTGTTGTTGAACCTTTTCGCCATCTCTCGACTTTCTTCGTCCCCTATTGGAGGCAACTACACCTACACCCGCTTTTCCCCGCTTTAATCGACGGTTCTCGTCCTCAGATCTTGGCCGAAGAGGTGCATATACAGATGATGCACGCGAACTGGATGGTGTTGAGCGTGATGACATTGATATGTCAAATTCCGTAACGTCTGATGCAACGGCCGACTTGCTGTGATGTTGCGGTATGCCTGATGTAATTCGCACGCGAGACTGAAACCGTACAATAGGTGTACGTCTGTTCCGAGGCAATGGACTCGCAAATGGTCCTTGTTCGTCCGCGCGGGAGACATTTACGTTCAGATGCTCACTGGGCGCGTTCGGTAGAGCGAGATTCGGCTCTGAGGCAGAACACGGAATTACGCAGTGATGACGAACTGACACGAGTTGCAGCATAGGCGAGATAACGTCCGACGACTTCGCCTCTGCGCTAAGCCTAAGTCCCGTGAAATAAATGCTCAAGGCCCTTACGTACCTAGAAATGAGGTTGGTAGATTCGGGTTAGAAATGATTTTTGACACGGATAGCGTTTTGGCAGTCATTCGTGAAATGAAGGATGGCGAAACACAGGCGGCATAAGGGGTTAAGTAGAAATGCAGTGCGGCAGGAGCGGCAACCTGTCGAACCTGACGGATCGGTCACGTATTCTGATCACATGCATGCGTACCCAATTACCTACGGAGCTTACAGTCGTTCTTGCTCCGATAACACCTTTTGAAGCGCCCACTTGACCCCACTTGCGTTATATTTAGGCACACCCTCCGTGGTCTCCGCGTCAAGTTCGATGCATTTCACTCCCATTTGCTATAAATGTGGTTCCATCAGCACAGCACCTCTCTGGAAATGGCAGTCACAACACACTGTTATGCGCTCCACGTCCACCTCTATTTCCGTTCCTTTCAAATATACCATATCCGTTATGAACGCAGAGACGGGGTATGTCGTTGTCACATTGCCCAGCCCGAAAGGTTGCGAGTTGTAATTGGCATTTAGCGTCTTAACAATTACCCTGGTGCATCGCGGTCGGTGGCAGTCAGGTTTCGACTATGTACAACTCACTGTATATAATCAACTGCAGAATAACCCTCCGTTTCCCTGTCATTAACGGAATTCACTAAACGGCAGTCCTAAAATAATTATCTCAAATCACTTTTTGTATAGAACGCACACAATAGTATTTTGGCCCGAAGATTCGGTGAACGTGCTATCCCCGCCGCTACACCACGCAGTGCCAAACAAGGAATAATGCTAAGTGCAGCAAATGGTCAACCACTTGACCCACATCGTAGATCTTACTTTTCTCACCTTGTCCACAGAGATCCACAGGAGTACACGAGGACGTCTTTATCGGAGAGACTTGCTAAGTAGTCGGGATTAGGTGACGGGTGTACCTCCATTCCATACGCATTTATATAAAACACTCCTTCCCACGTTGATAAGACCATGCCACTGCGCTGGAAACGCTGAACTTACTGGATATAGGTGACGGTAAACTAATCTGAATGCTCTTGGCCGTAGAGTCAAATATGATATTCTGGGGTTGCGCGAGTGTCTCTCCCATGCCATCTATCGAGCCGGACACGGAATGAGTGAAACCCGACAAGGGACTTTGCTGGGAAACAGGATGCGAGATTTCGCATTGCCCAACTAGCCTTTCTCCATCTTCCTGCGCGTGGGAGATGAGCAAATGTACAGGATGTTGAGTCAAGGTGACTCACTAATTCCGCAGCGATGGTGACGGTATGATTGGTAATTATAACGGGAAGAATAGATGCCTGGCATCACTATTGCATCAGTAATCTAATATGATATCACAAGCACAATCTCTGACCTGACTATTTGTGATAGACGAAAAGAGGAATATCGCCGAAGGAAGGGATCTAAAAAATTCTTGTGCTGCTGCCAAAAAGAAGTTGCCAATGCTATTCCACACTCAGATGATGTCATTGCGGTGCCAATGGTACGGACCTTCCGTTACGAAAGTCGAAATTCTTGTGTGACCGTCTTAGGATCTCGTTCTCAAAGTAGATCAAAAATCCTGCGAATAATGTGAGTCTACAGGGGAATTACGCCTTTCCTCACTCACGGCGTATTGTCTCCTTTCGGTCATGTGGGATAGCTAGCCAAAGCTTGCTCTTACCCTCTACAATCTCCCTCCACTGATCCCTAGCTTCTTTGTCTATATGCCCTGTAGGAAGTCTGTACGCGAGCAGATTTCGTATAGCATACAACGGTGAAGAAGCTGGGATGGTGGGAATGAGACGTATGAGACGAGAACGTATATCACCTGTATACACTTTCAATAACAAGTGCATACGTGCAATGTAAGAAGCATGCCTATTGAGGGGCCTCCTAGCACTCGAATTATCTCGCTAGAAGAGCCCCCGTCATCAGAGACAGGGAGTACGTACGATGCATTTTTGAACGCTGTACATATGGCGTTGCCTCCCGTTCCGCCAGAGATGACAATGCATGAGGTATCATCTTTTTGCCGTTCTTGTAGTTGAACGTCGAGTCTAACATGCTTATTATCCTTCAATAGTGTAAGACCAGCCTGACCAGGAGCCACACGGTGCTGTGCTGGCAAATCAAATACAGAAGAACCGGGACTATCCAGCACCGTGCCAGTGCGTTTTGCGGGTAGCATGAGGGAAGCGTGTTGCGACCAAACCCATCGTAATAATTTTTTTATATCCTGTGATTTGACTCAGCACCAATATCGTTCCATGCCCTTCCAGGATTCTATCACTTGCTCTTTCTATATTTTAAGCCACGTAAGAAGTTTGTTCAGTGGTGATGCGACTAAAAGTATCTACTTTCTTGTCAACCCTTTAAGCTTGGACGTATCCGGGTGCTGCCTGGTTCCATCAGCAGCTCATTCCCACCTCTCTACAAGATGAGCTGAAGAAAGCATGGCGATGTGGCAGCTGGCCAGTTGTGAGCCTTAGACTGGTCTGGTTCATGGGCATCGGACGCCGACGAATCTCTGCGTACAAGAGTGACAAGGCATCGTGAAGTGAGTCCATGCAGGAAAACGTAACCTCTCACAGCGCGTGTACCATTAGAGTTGTCTATAAAGAAACTTTATCGCAGTGGATCAACTCTGGAAATAAACTTGCTAGTGTACGATCTAGGATTATTACGGTAAGATGTATTGCAAGTTGAGTCGGAGACCGCCGTCATTCAGATGATAGCTATCCACTCCGTCTGCCATCCCTCTTGTGGTACGGGCACGGTAACCGTATCACACCTGTCTATTCCGTCAACCACGGTTACAGTGTGCAGCCCTATAAGTCTGCAGATTCCCTGAGGTTTCGAAAAAACAAAGTCCCGGATTTTAACACGTCGGTCATCCAATCTTGAGACATTCGAGGAGAACGTCCTCAGTGGAATGAGAATGAGGTCATCAACCTATTTGCCCACCATCCGCGCTACCGATGCGTATTATATGGCGGCCAGGAAAGTGCTGATTCACTGATGGATAGTAGTTTACCGTCACCAGAGTGCCTCGCCTGAGCTCCTTCAGTCCGCGATCAAGGGGCTCATGACCGACATACTGTTTGGTCCTGGAATCAAAGGCCTCTCACCCGCGTTCCTTGTCGAATTGTCCCTCACGCAACGCAACGGGTCCGAGAGTGACAAGAAGGTCATTGATGGTTCTCTCGTCGAGCAGCATCTATGGAGATAATTCTGACAGATTTTGCGAGAGCTGTTTCAAGGGGTGGGGTGGGCATGTAGAAGTAAGGCAGAGGGTATGGAATATGTTGCTGGGCGCATTTGGATTGAAGCGTGGTACGAGCTCGATGCCGAGTACTGGAGATTAATCTTTGTATAGTTAGAACCCTATCATTTTCTGCTCCTTGTATTTCCGATCCGTGATAATTCACTTCTATCGCAGGAACATTCCAATTCAAGGCCCCATCAAGTGCTGTCGTCGCCACTCCGTGACAATGTCGGACAAGCAAGGTTATCATAATTGCAAGAAACCCATTTGCTCGAAGGTCTCGTAGGTGAGGAGGATAAGGAGAGAGCCGTCGTCGGACTACAATCAACTCGCACCGAAGATCGAGTACTGGATTGAATGTTCTCCACGATCTACCAGCCGTTCACCGCTAGAGGAGACATTTACTTTGGGGTCGCATCTCGCCTTCATCGTCTCGTTGCGCTGAAGCACCTCTTCAGTAATCTCAAAATATACTTCGCATATAGATTCAGGTAACACCCTTTACTCACTGTGCGACAAAATATTCCCCTCAGTTTTCGCCTTGCGGTATCATGGCGGATGCCAGGACGTGTTGCCGGATCCACGGAGGGCTGGGCCGGAGCTACATGCTAAGGAAGTCGTAGAAGAGGTCATGAAGTTGCTGAAAGGGTATTCCATCGATTTTCTCTCGTGATTGGCGAGGGCGGAAGGTTTGAGGAAACTGGGCGTTTGCTGAAGATGACAAAGAAGGCATTTCGATGTAAGGACGTCGACAGTCATCTTGTCGTAATCCTCGACGCGCGTAGCGGTACGAGGACATTCAGCGAAAGGTTTGAAATTAGACTTCTGTGAAAGGATAATTTGTGGCGGGAGTGCTTGTCACAGTCCAGGACGTCCATCAGTGATGTGGGTGCCCATCACCATCATTCCCACTTCTCTACAGGATGAGCTGAGCCCTCTGAATGTACGTACAACCATGGCAATGTGGCAGCTGGCCAATTGTGAAATACTCAGTACGTCTTACTCGTCGGGTGCAACCATCTGTTAGGTAAGTAGCTCGTACTCCAAATGTATTTAAGCAATCTTATGTGAGTTGCGCTTCGACTCTGACACACTTGTGGTTGCACTTCTTGGCGCAAGGTATAATGTTACACATCCGACTTACAGTCTTAGCAGACGAGACAGATCTCTGTGACAAGGCATCAGGTGAACGTAACCTATGCGCGATTAGTGTTGTAGAGTACGTCTATAGAGTTGTCCATACCTACCTATGAAGAAACTTTATCGGGGTGGATCAACTCTGGAAATAAACCTGCTAGCATGCGATCTAGGATTATTACAGCAAGATGTAAATTGCAAGTAGAGTTGGATAGTGGCTCGATTGCGGCGTCCAATGTTGCTGTTGGATCAGGTCCAAGAATAATCGGGGTGAAGTAAGCTAAACGGCATCAGGATGCTAGAATGGATGGTGAGGCGAAGAAGGTACCAAGGATGCCAGAAGGTCTTGTAGCGGTTAATCTTGCGCGAATAAGAGATTGTTCTTCCGGCGTTGGATCATCGTACGGGGGACCTGGGTAACCATTGGGGAACAAAGTCCGTTTCACAAGGCGTATAAGATTCAGACTAAAAGCAGAATCTAGGGCGGTAGTGAGAAGGTGAGGCAGTAGTCGGTCGAGAAAGGATGTCCATAAATTAGTTATGACGAAAAGAATAGTTGTCATTACAAGGGCAGCGAGACGCTCGGCCATGCAAAGCATCTCGGAAAAAAGAACTAGAAGTGGAAGAATAGTAGCGGGCGGTGAGGATGTTAAATGGGACGAATGGTAAGGGTTAGTGCTTGTCCTTTCATTGGGCATTGAAAGAGAATCTGAGGAATTGCCCTCAGAGGCTTCGGCATCACTTTGGTCGGTGGATGGAGTGGGTTGGCGAGCTGGAAATTGGTTGACTGACTTGATCGTGTTAACGGCCTGTTTATAGGCATGGACAATGGTTAGAGAAACACCCGAGAGTTTTTGCACTGTGGATAACAAGGTAATCAGGAAACTATGGGAAGCGGTGGATGCCGAGGACGGCTTGGTTGGAACCTTTGAGGGCTGTATGGGAGTAAGTAAGAGTTAATGACAAAGTAGGAATATGCACTGACGATGTAACTGCCAACTTGAACTTCGGAACCCAGCAGGTTGAGCATGGCAAGTTGGATGAACCAAGGTTGGGTGAGTTTGGGTAGGACGTCGACAAGGACGACCTTGAGAATGGCTTCACGCGTAATATAGCGCATTGCATCGACAGCATAGTCTTCGGGAGGGAGGGAGATATGCAAGAGATGGTCGATGATCTGTCGATAGTAGTCCTCGTTTAACTTTCCGTCTGGAGAAATGGCCATGTGAGGCTGGGACTGATGGAAGAGGTAGGGAAGAGAAGTAGAGCCGCCATTGGCATAGGAGGAAGAGAGCTTTGAGGCGGCGTTGCGATAGTCGCGGTAGTGCTGGGTGAGAATAAGGGGGAGGTCGCGGAGAAGCAGACGGGGGAGGTCGATGGTGCGGAGGCGGGACTCGAAGACGTGAATGACGTGGATTAGGATGCAATTAATCTCGGGGACGAACTCTCTGTCGTAGCGGGAGAGCTTGGACCACCAGGGGGAGACGTAGGCGCGGAGAGCTTGGGCGATCAAGTCAAAGATTTCCGGGGCGAGGTCAGGGTGAGCTGAGGCGGCGAGCAGGGGAGGATAGGGCGCGGGTGGGGGGAGGGCGGGGAAGAGGAGACGCCTGGCGAGCGGGAGCGGCACAGGTCTTGTCCGGCCAGACGCGGTTGACGGGGGCGGCGGCATGGTTCATAGGCGACGCGCTTATCCTCGCCGGCATGCTGACCTCCCCAGCGCTTACACAGACAATCCTCATCCTCATCGTCTCTGCTGCTGTCCTCGCTGCCATCCTTCTCGCCTCCATCGCACGCGCCCTCTTCTTCCCCCGCTCCTCCCCCGCTCCCTTGCCTCCCGTCCAGCCTCTCGCACATCACCGTCACCACCTATCTGTACCTCCAGTCTTTCCCTCCCCTTCCTCATACCAGGGAAGCAAGACTTCGCTGCTCGACAGCGACGTCGGCGACGACTCACCCAGACAGCCCCCACGTTCCATATCCTCGTTCAATACATCTTCATCAAGACGGACGAGATACAACACAATCTATGGCACACCCCATGGCCCTCATAGCCGCGTGCAAATAATCCTTCCAGCCCCCTTGGCCTCCCAATGTGTCCAGCCACTGACGGATCGCGTTCGAACGTCGAGCTTCGTCGATCAGTGGGTCGTACAATCCGTCAGTCATGAACCGCTGCCAGGTCTGTGTTACGATACCGATGTGCTGGGTGATGTTCATGCTACTTCCGAACAGAAATCAGGGAGCATCTCCCTTGTCTACCGTCACCACCCGTTACATGACCACAATCCACAATCCAAGCACTTCAACGCTAGGCTGTTTAGATGGACTTGCGAATACCCCACATAGCTATATCCCTGTACAATTTTCGATTATTATTATGATTATTATGATTATTATTTACTCGCCAACACCGTGCTATTCTTAGCACTCATCTACTCGCCACAACTTATCGCCCATCATGGGCAAGTCAGGAAAACAGACTAAGAAGCCGGTTGTTGAAGACGACGAGGTTTATCATGTTGGTATGAAACCCCACCAACCACCTTGGCTCATCTGACTTCCCTCATCCAGAGGTTTTAACAAAGGCTCGCGTAGTTCGTGAACCGGTGCCAAGCTCAGAAGAGGAAACGAGCGAATCAGAGTCAGAGGATAAGAAGAAGGGAAAAGCTCGATGGGTATGCTTATGACGTTCGCAATCGCGGCCTTGTTCTGACCGTCTGTCTCAGCAATACTATGTCAAGGTCTGCAAATCTAGTGTTGTGTCACTAACCACTCATTGCATCGCTTGTATACAGTGGGCGGGGTATGACTCTGATGCGAACAGGTATGGACACCTTTCGACATCGTGCATTCTGCTGACAACCGCTTCGAAAGTTGGGAACCTGAGGAAAATGTCGCAAATTGTCAACGACTCCTCGCCAGCTTCTGGGAACATATCGGAGTGGACGATAAAGATTACAATGTCGGCTACGAGGTTGAAGCTGACGAACAGTGGATAAGTTGCGTCCTTTTGCTCCATCTCCGACCGTACCTTATAGTATCACAGAGAAGGAAAAGAAATATTTTGCAAGAGAATATCGCGGTGCGCAGGAACAAACGAGGAAACTCCAAAAGGAACAACGTGAACATAAACCGAAGCAATTAGAAAAAACCAAGAGATCTGCCGCTGCAGTTTCTCGTTCGCCTACCTCGCCGACGAAAGGCAAGGCCAAAGGATCAGAAGTACGTCCGATGCAATATTTCATGTCACCAGGGTACTTACCTGCACAGCTCGAGTTAACTTCCTCCTCCGAATCGGAAGATGACAAGCCTCTGTCACAAACGATTCCATCCAAAAGAAAAGTTATTCGCATCTCTTCTGATGAAGACGTTAGTAACTTTCCGATTCATGCACCTTAACTCACATGTTGGTTTGTAGGAACATAGTTCCATAACTGCACCTCCATCAAAGGCGCAGAAAACGACTTCCAACAGCAGGAGGGTCACGGTCCGCGATCCGGTCCAAGACGGAACAGTCGACTCTTTGTTTACACCTTCTCCTGATGCGATTTCTATCCCAGAACCACTTCCTCCTGTTAAAATCCAACCTATTCCTTTGCCCCTGCCCACAAAAAAGTCACAATTCTCTCACAGACTTCCCAAACGTCCATATAATCAGCATGACAGCATTGCTGCGGGCTCTCTTGACTTTCCTGCATCGACAAATTCCATCTCAACTAAACAACGTCTTACGCAACAAGCACTAAACCCAGTGCTACCAAGAGGTTCACTCATATCCCTCACGGACTCTGATAAAACGAAACTGCCATCTGCAGCGTCCACGAAGCAGGCACTGACATCGCTCAGTTTCAAGAAATCTGCGCCAATGATGCAAAGCCCCCAGGCTCCTTTTGCATCGGCAGAGAACATTATGACCGGTTAGTAGCCCATATTGTATCCTGCCTGCCACTCATCTTAGCTTACAGGGATATCTATTCAAACCAACATTCCTCTCGCGTCGTCGAGTCGGACACCTGTAGCTGGATCAGAGACATCAGTAACGCCAGTGCAAGAAAAAGCTTACCGTGAAGATTATTCGTTGAGTAGGACTGTCATCTTCCAATCATATATTTGACTATTCATCCAGTGCACCCCACGCGACGGCTATGGAAGTAGATTCATTCCTGAGCAATATCATGCCTCCCGAGTTCGTGATGCTTTATCATTCTGTCGTCGTCGCTGATAACCATACGTTACCAGATTGGCGGCACCCATAGCGTATTTCTTTTACCTTCCTCTTAACATCTAGAGCCTCACTTCATCTGTAGATCTAGTCCCCAGATTGAGCATGGACCACTGCCTCCCAAAGCACTGCTTACCAAGAAGCTGCCTCCTCCGGCCAAGTGTGTTTGAATTGATACATATTTTGCTTTTTGACATTTTGTCCAGGATACCAAAAAAGTGGAAATGGTCCGGGCCACTTGTACTGGAATACTCTGATGGGCAGATTGAGAGTATCAATGTAACATTGCAGGACTGCACTGAGCCCGCCGGTACGGGATTGCGTTTCAGCATCATCATGACAGGAGTGGAGGAATTGGTTGCACCAAGCTTTCACAACTTTATAGATATGGCACCTTTTCTTCGTGCCTGCCAACCTCCTTCACAGCACGGACGAATATTTGCCCAAACCGACCACGACGCCGCGTCATTAACGACTGTGAGTTTATACATGGGTAAAATGAAACAGGTGCGATAATTTCACCAGTGGGCATTGATATCTTTAACAGTCCTGTAAGGTCATTGTAATACCCGCAACTTTGGACAATGAACTTATTGGTCACCTGCTACTGTTTTCTCCCGATAGTGAATTATGTCGTAAACTCAATGTCCCTTCGGACCTCCGTCAATCACGTTCTCTTGTCGTGACCCTTGTTGCATGGGAGTTATCGCCGAAACAATTTGCACTGGATTTCCGCAAACCCATTTCTGAAATTCTTCCCAAGGTCACCAACATCGACCAGACGATTGAGGACACCATGCGCTGGGAGCGCTCCATCCGCACCAAAGTATCCTATCACCATGCTCTTCGTGTTCTTAAATTTCCGAAAGCTTTGCATGATTTTATGACGCATGAACACAGGCGGCCTTTCTGTGTTTGGTGGGATGGTGGCGATAACACCAATGCAAAAAGCCACCCCGGTATCGAAACAATGTATCTTCTTTCTATTATGGAGCAGTGTCGGGCGGGAAACGTTGGTCTTAAATCGGCCGCGAGAGTTGTCTTCGTCCATGTCGGTGCCCTGAAGACTGTTCACAAAATACCTCAATTCATGGATAGAAGGGCGAATCATCCGCTTGTCCAATTTTATACATATGGGACTCATGAAAGTGTTGGGCCTGGCATATGGGGTGTCCGAGAAATATGGCCATGCGGTGCGTTAAAGGAAATGTTGTTTGCGTTGGAAACGTTGACGCGGCCACAGGTGGCGTTGTTACATTCACGCCGCAAGCTGCGCTAGACGACTTTTTCGGTCTCCTTCATAGAATTCGTCAGATATATGCGCATCCATTGTGGACTTCCTACGTTATGCCATCGGCGATGGGAATGATGGCAAAGTTGATTTGCGGGAATGACGATCCTCTAGCAGTGTTTGACAGGTCTGCGCTTTTCCAAAATCATCTTGTGCGTGACTAACGCTAGATCCAGGGGCGAATTTTTATTCAAAGACTTGCTGACTGCTATTGCAGAAGGGGAATTGGCCATGTTGACAGCTCCGCGCAATGACCAACATTCGACGAGTGCTAATGAAGTGACGCAACAGTGGGTAAATGAATATGTATTGTCTTCGCCGAATGGCGAGCGGGAGATTTTACAATACGCGGTTGCTTCGTTTAACGCTAAATTCTCCAACATTCGCTCTTCAGAATGGACGAGAGTCATCGCAGAGGAACTATCGGCTGATATTTCATATATGCAAAGGCAACCTGCGTTTATGCGAAATTATCGTCGATATGTAGTGCTCCGCGGTCATCGACAAGAGATTTCACTGCCTGACGGTGTAAGTACTGTGATTGTGATAAAACCTGCCGCTGACGCTCCAAGAGTTTGAATGGGTAACTACATCCAATTTCGATTTTAGGGACGAATTTTTCCCCCGACAGTGATCGAGTCTTTTCTTCATGCCAGACCTATGTTTGCAGACAACGTATGCCAACATCTCATTTCTGTACTAAGATCAATACAAATACAACCCGATGACTCTCAAAATAATCTTCACAACTCGAATCTGGTTCGGGGATAGCGAACTTTGACCGCTGCCTGTTCATCGACGAACCAGTACAGGTGGCCAGGATGCACAGGCTTGACCCTCGCGGACGGTAAACCGACTTCTGGCGTATCCAGAACCGCGCTGAGGGTATCAGTCTTTTCCTTCCCACTTGTAACAAAGGCTACACGTGCAGCATGGTTGATGACCGGGTACGTGAACGTGATCCTCTTCGGCGGCGGTTTCGGGGAATCTTCGATATATGCAACCCAGAGATCCTCCTCTGCAAGGAGTTCATGACCCGGAAACAACGATGCGGTGTGTCCATCGGGTCCCATACCAAGTAGGACAAGATCGAAAATGGGGAAGCGCGCAGAATCCTTTTGCGCGAATTCTCGAATGAGCTTTTTTTCATACGAATTGGACAGCTCTTCGAGATCTCCCAAAAGCGATGTATCTATGGTGTGAATGTTTGCTGCAGGGATGGGAACCTTTGAGAAGAAAAGTTCCGTGCAGGCGCGGTGATTGGATTCAGGATCATCGAGCGGAACGGCACGCTCGTCGGCATAGAAGACTTGCCTGGATGCGAAACGTTTGTCAGGTGCGCCGTCTGTGGGATGGGACGAATGACATACCATTTATCCCACTTTACGGCGGGGTTATCGATGAGACCTCTCAACGTCTTGGGCAGGGAGCCGCCAGAAACGGCGAGGGTGAAACGGCCCTTCTTGGTGATGGATTCTTTCTGGGCTTTAATGACGAAGGCAGCAAGGGCCTGGACGAGCTCATCCGCATCTGCGAAGGAATAGAGAACGGGGGGATTAGGAGGCTGGTGGACGGCGGCCATGGCGCAAGGTAAGGACAAAGACAGACTCAATCAGATGACGTCATGCAACATTACATATGTACGGTAGAAGGGTAAATTGAAATACGTGTCCATCAGCAGTTGCAGCCGTAATTCTGCGAGTTCTCAGAGTCCAGCTGGATTGGGTCAGGGTAGTCGACGTATCTGCGCAACACTCAATGTCTGTCGTCAGCCAGCACCACTGCCACGTACAGTTGTTCCTCTGCTTCCTGCTGAAGCGCATTCTTCGCCACCGTTTGGAATGCCTGTTCGACATTGATGGCTTCCTTTGCAGATGTTTCAAAATAGGGAATATTCCCTTTGGACTGACACCACGTCATGGCCCGCTTCTGTGTTACCTAGCACCATGTCAGCATTCGATTCGAATGTCACTGACACCTGACAAGACACACTTGGCGTTTATTCTCTTCCACGTCAATCTTGTTTCCTAATACTACAAATGGAAAGTTCTCCGGATCATGTGGACTTGCCTGTATGAGAAATTCATCACGCCAGCTGTCCAGAGTTTCAAACGACTTTGCGCTGTTGACATCATAGACGAGGACACAACAGTCGGCTCCTCGGTAGAACGCCACACCGAGTGATTGGAACCGCTCTTGTCCTGCAGTGTCCCATAGCTGAAAAGACAATGAGGCACCGAGAACAAACACCAGAGCCGCAGATAACGCTACCTGCATAGTTACAGGACGGTCGTCCACTATTACCTCCTTCGTTAGGCTGTGCCACAATGAGTTGAAGCGTTCAACAGAGTTAACACAGGCCAGCTTACAAGTCGGCACCGATGGTGGCCTTGTACTGATTGCTGAACCGTTTGTTCACGTATTGGTTCATGAGCGACGTCTTGCCGACGCTGTTCGCATTCGGTTCGAATGAGTAGCACAGACAGACCAAGGAAAAGACTGACCCGCTGTCGCCTAGAATGATAACCTGGGGCCATTAGAACATACAGAGCCATGAGATATGCACGAACCTTGAGCAGAACGCGACCCATCTGGGAGTTGAGGAGTGAGAGGCGATCCCATTAAGGCAGCTTGCCTCGGATTAGACATTCAAACTCCGAACACAGCACATTGCCCTCGGACAGAATGGCAGAGCCATCATGGCAGGAGCAGCTGCGTCTACGCCTTGCCGAGCGTAATGCACGGGAGGCGACCTTCAAACCTGTCATCGACCAATGTACGCATATCTTGCTTCATCCCCCCCCTCTTCTGTTTTACGTCAACCAGACCGCAGGTTAGCCCAGCAAACAAAGCTCTTGAAGGAGCGCAATGCTTCCCTATTACGTGCCGTAAGCGCCGTCAAAGCCTCTAGTGGAGGCGGCGCTGCTCAAGGTGGAGTCGAAGAGTAAGCCCAATTTGCCATGGCATCTTCTTGATACTCAGTCTCCGATCATCTTAGCAATCCCGTTTTAACAGCCTTCACTCAGTCGCTAGAGTCGCAAATCTCGTCTCTACGCGATGAATTGGCTGCAGTGTACAAGACCCATGGTCAGAATGCTCAACGACTCTTGGCCATGAACGAAACACTAAGAGAGAGGGAGGAAATGTCACGGGTGGAAGCCGAAATTTTGAGGAAGACGAAGGAAGAGATAGTCATCCTAAGACGCAAAGTCGATCAGCACTCAGAACTAATGGCAGAGAAAGATAGGACCGTTCAGGTGAGCTCCTTGTAGATGACCCTCATTCACGTGGTTTGCTTGATGATTTTGCAGATTTTGCACGACGACTTCAGTACACTGCAACTAGAATTGGGCCAGATAGAAGAGCGCAATACACTTCTGCAAAAAGATAATGCCAAACTTCTCCAACGTTGGCTTGACGCCAAGCAGGTAGAAGCGAACAAAATGAACGAAGCAAACGAATTTTATGAGACGATGCGTTCGCGGCAGCAAGCCGTTATTAGTTGGAGAAATGGCGCATCAGGAGATGCATCTCCCGACAGTGCCCAGAATGGGGCCACGGAGTCTGCTCAAGCAACATTGGCGGGAAAAGGGTTGGACAAGGAGGAAACTCGACTGCCCAAGACGAAAGATCTTACCGCATCGCCGTCGAACAAGACGGAGGAATTGACTCCGAATGGTTAATTGTCGATGAACAACACCTATAGTATATATACCCATTTCAAAGGCACAATTTTTCACTGTAGTGCACAATCAAGTACTAATAAACATTTCAATGGGAGGTTTCAGTGAGAGAAACAGTAAAATCAAAGGAACAGACGTCTTTAAACATAGCAAAAACTTTTGGAACTGTGGTCAATGTATGCTGGGAAGATATGTATGGAAACATGATTGACAGACTCGCAGACGGGACAGCACTTGCAAAGTATACTGCGTAGGAGCTACATTGAGAGTGGAGAAACATCGACCAAGAAATGATGAGTGCAATTCAACGACCGCCAGTGTCTCCAGTGGCTTGTTGACCAGATGCTTGTTGACTGTAATATCCTGAATGTCAAGTCAGCGTCGGAGAGAGCCAAATCGCAAAAACATAACTAACCGCCCCAATAGTTTGAATAATAAGAATTAGGATCAGCGCTTGCCCACTGAGCTTGACTGGCTTGGCCAGCTGCTGCGGTTGGGTCGGAGGTGCCCTGTTGCGCGCCAGCGGTGAGGCCTAAACCAGCCCCGGCAGTGGTGGCACTTTGAGACATGCCAGGAGAAGTAGGTGCCCCAGCAGTGGCCCCAGCTTGACCGGGAAAACCAGGGTAGGCGCCGAAGCCATATTGGCCATACGTATTCGGTTGCGGCATCCCATACATGGGCTAGAAATTGCTTTTAACGAATGATCACGATCACAAATAATTATCATACCATGTTAGCATAAGGTGAAGCTGTGGTAGCGGGACTAAGGGTTGGTTGAGCAACTGCACCATCGGCTCTATCCTTGCCCCAGCTACATTTTATTGGTCTACCGTGAACCATTTGACCCTGAAGTTGTACAATGGCCATAGCAGCATGCTCATGCGTGTCGAGTTTTACAAAAGCGAAACCACGATCGGCTTGCATACGGATTTCGGACAGATACCCAATTGATTGGAAAAGAGGGATGAGGTCGGCCTGGGTGCAATAAGGAACGAGATTTCCAACGTAAACGGTGGTGTTGTAGGCAGGAGTTTGCTGCACCACCGACTCGTAGGTCAATGGGCCACCTTGGAAATTTATCGGTGCAGGTGCACCACCGGTAGCGGCGGGACGAGGGGAAACTATAGGTCCTCCTCCTCCTCCTCCTCCTCCAGTAGCACCTTGAGTCTTTTGATTAGCCCAGTTCACACGAATGGCGCGAGAACCGAGCCATTCGCCGTTCATTGTAGCAATAGCTTGTTCGGCGTCTGTCTTGTCGCGGAATGCAAGAAAACCGTATCCACGAGACTTGCCCGAATTCATATCCCACATGACGCGAGCATCCGACAGTGTACCAAAAGCACTGAAAGCTTTGGCGAGGACTTCATCATTGACTTCGGGACTGAGATCGCCAACGAATACATGATAATGGCTGCTAGTGTCTTCCTTATTTTGAGAACCCTGATAAGCCCAGTTGACGCGAATTTCGGTGTCGAAGATTTTGCGACCATTGAGAGTCTGCATGGCAGTCTCTGCGGCACGCATATCAATGTATTCGACGAAACCGTAATTGAGACCGCCATGTTGGTAGTTACGGTCAGGGATAATTTTTACATGCTGAACGGGGCCAGCGACAGCGAAGATTTCAGTGAGCATATACTCGGTTACCCGGGGGCTCAGATTTCCGACGTAAAGATGAGCACGGCGCTAGATTGGGGGAGCGATAAGGGAGCGATGGAGGAAAGATAAGGGAGTGACATACCGGAGCCTCTGCCGCACCCATTCCCAAGGGATTCATGATTGAAAAAAGATAGAGGAAGATAAGATATGAGACAAGGGCGGCGGTACGAAAGACAGGAAAGAGGAGAGAGTACGAGAGAGAGAGACCGTCCGAGAGGAGGAAAGAGAAAGAGAAAAAGAAGAGAGGAGAGCAGCCGAGATGAGAGTGCAGAGGAAAGGTGTGGGCGTGGGAGAATACAGGACTGTAGCTACTTGGCCGGGACGCTCAGCAGCACGCCGCTCGCACTCGTCGGCACCCACGTCACGTTTCCGCTCTGCGCCAGCGATTGCACGATCGCCTTGCTCGCCTCAATCTTCCGCAGCGCAACGAACGCCTCCCCCGCCTTCTCCAGCGCCCGTGAAATCGTCCCCGCCGCCTCCGCCTCTCCCTCCGCCCGAATCACCGATGCCTGCCGCTCCTGCTCGGCCTTGTCCACAATAAATTTGGCTCTTTCCGCGTCCTGCTGTGCGATCTGCTTCGCCTCCACCGCTTGCGTGAATTCCTGTGTCCTGTCAGTACGCGCCTGCCTTGCGAGGCCACACTCGCCTTTCCAAACGTCAAGTGCGTGATCGACACATCCTCAAGCACGATGTGGAACTCTCCCGCACGCTGCAGAAGATCTGCCCGGATCCGCGACGACACCACCTCTCGCTGAGTTATCAGCTCTGCCGCGTCAAATTGGGCAACTATGCTCTTCAGCACCTCGTTGCCGATGGACGGTAGCACCCTCTCGTCGTAGTCCATGCCCAGGCTCTGGTAGATTCTTGACAAGTGCTCTACATCTGGCCGCGACAGCACACGAAGTGTGATGGATACCATCTGCAGGTCTTTGGATCCCGTAGTGGTCGATATATTCTATCACCCATTAGTTGTGCAAATACTTCGCCTCGCCTGCACTTACCCGAGGCTTGATTCGACAGTCATACAGGATGGCACGCTGCAGCCAAGGTACCAGTAGGTGGGTTCCTTCACCGGTCGCCTGCAGTAGTTACAGTTGACTCCAAAAGAAGCAATAGTTGACGAATGGCTTGCCTTGTTCTTCACACCAGAAAACCTGTCGAACATAACTGCCCGGTAGCCCCCTGGGACATCATAGATGCTGGCTTGCACGAGAGCGACGCCAACACCAAGCGGCACTATAAGCCGAGCCAGACTCTGAGAAAACGCCATGGTTGGGATGAAGTGGTGAAACAACTTGCGCAAACAATGTACTTACGTAACTACTAACATAGAGCAACATCCCCGCGTCGCTCGCCCTCCATCCGGGCCGAATGGCTTCCAAACTGCATCGCTCGCTTCTTCCTTCTGCTTGCTTCAACGAGTCCTATCTTCTCCGATGCTAACCTCAGCAACATTTTGTCACCTAATCCCAGTTCCAATCTTGGGTCCATTTTATGATGCACAGGCAACCCCGTCAAAAAGTTGACTACACTGAGGGAGAGAAATGGATATCGTGCTTCTTTCCCATGAGATGATATAATGCGATCATCTCTACCTAAGTTCCTTGTCGAAATACGGTTGAGATCAAGTTGTAACTGCCGTAGTCCACGTAAGTGAATACACTTGTTATGTCAAAGATGCTTTTTACCTCGTCGATTACTGCTTTCCATCCACCGGTCCCGTAAGCTGTTCTATGCCGGCTATATCCTCCAAGTAATTCATCCGCTCCTAGCCCGTTTAATAAAACCCGTGCCACGCTGGTATACGGTTTTGGATCGGAGGCGGATGCATCTCTCACTTGACCAATACCCCTTGATGCGAAATATAAAGCAAGAGCGAGGCTCTAAGCGGGCCATTAAACGCAACGTTTGCCTTTGTGAATGGAATAATACCAAGTCCATGACTGTATGAGACGGATACATGATCGATTCTATCAAAGGACGAGCCATTTGTGATTCTTGATACGGAATATTGATTTCAACCTGAACCTCCGTCAGCCATTGGGTGTGTCATGATATCGGAGCGCACAAAAATCCACTGTCGTCCTGGGCATACTCGCCGCAGCTCTTCCAGTTCTTGTAGACCAGTGACCCTGTCTGGGACGAGGTATGACACGTCCGCAACGCATACTGTAGCTTCCAGACCATTAGCCTACTCCGCTCTCATTTACTGAACCTGCCAAAGTCACCTTCTGATCGTACCCTCTTTTTCCGTGGATTTTCAAACGCGACATTCAGGAGGTCAATCGGTTCATCCGGCGGCATATGCCTATTGGTCAGGAATCTGGTTTTAAGGGGGGGAATCCGCCGTATTTATCCACTCACTTGTGTGCAAAATACGCAATGACAGCCGAGTCGATACCTCCGCTGAAAAGGATTGCTACCCTCGCCCGCGTCATTCTTGGACCATGAACATAGACCTAGCTTGTCATATCGTCATGCACTTACGATTGATGGACTGTAGGTATATTGTTTACTTGCAATTCTACACTTCGATCTAGTTGATTTATCAAATCATCGACATTTTTCGCCAGAAAGTCTCGGATCCCATTCAATGGTTGTTCAAGTTGATTGATAAATGGAGGGTCGCCGTTGACCTTTCGTGACGCAGCCTGGAAAATAATAAGATTGACAATTCTGAGAATCTTTGCGCTACACACGAAGGGCAGGTTCGAAACGTCCGATGGATAACGACGCCATCGTTTGAGGGCGTGATTGAAATTTGCTTCAATCTTACAAGCACGTAAATCAGTCAATCGATGACGATAAAGTACGAAAACGCACATTATCGTCAGCAAGCCCCTTTTCTTGGAACAACACAGTATCTAAGCCATAGACATGGTCAGTGTCAAGCTCCTCTAGTGCATACGAACAATCCACGCCAGCCGATACAGACGCCAATAGTAAAAATGGCAGTGAGAACTTTGGTCGATGGATTAGGAGTGATCTACGACCAAGCGGATCGCGGGCGAAGAATAGTTTCTGCGAAGCTTTCTAACTGATATTTAGAATTGTTCGGGTTTGGAAGATGATTGTACGTACGTGGTAAAAAACAAAGGCGTAGCTGTGGATTCGTCGATATGTTGCCAAAGGCGAACTTGGAAAACGTACGGTCCCTCGATCTGCCCAAGTAGCTCAGGAATACAATCCGGATTCTCGAGAGAACACAGAGCATCCATCAACTTGACTCCGTCATTTTCTTTCACGGAAATCTATAATGTTGTTCAATGGCGCCGATCGCGAAAGAACATGCCAACCTCCATTCCCTCGAATATCTTGACAAGAAGCGTACTGATCATCAGCGATTTGAATCCGTCCAAAGTCGATGAGCACACTAACCTCGCCGTTCCAGCACAGAACATTGCCATCGTCCAGATGGGGCTGTTTGACCGATCCTTCTCCTCGTAATCTTAGCTCGGAAGCAACAAACAAGAGAGTAGAAAGCTGTCGATACTCAAGTGGTGCATCACTTTTAGGCCTGGGCATAGAAAACTGGCATTCATTCTGGGCATCAGGTCCTGCGCACTTGATAAGTTTGGGTAGATTGACGTCACAAGTAAAGCTTGCCTCTGGAGCCATTTGCCACTCGTAAGTTTTGCCATAGGCAGGGGCTTAGCGGACTTTGGTTAACGTTTGCGTGTGCGAGAACAAGAATACCACACATGAAAGTAAAATCTATATTTACCACATGACAATTTATCTCGGTTACAGTTACACATTCGTTGTTTACATTTACATGGCAGCCTCTATCATTCACCAGGTCGTACATATGATTATGTGTTGTATGTGCTGGCCGATACGTTTCCGCCACGGCCAGTCCAGTTGACGTCTGGAAAAGCGTTAAAACTGAGTATGTATAGACATTGGTTCACTAACGAATGTCTTCGTTGGGTTTGAACCTTTCGTTTTCCTTCCCTGGTAAAACTCGGAAAGTGTGGGCACCGAAATAATCACGCTGCAGAACAATCTCGGATCAAACTCTTTCCTGTCTCCCAATATGAAATAAACTGAACCTGTGCTTGTAACATATTAGCCGGTAATATTTCGCTTCGGTATCCGTCCAAAAACGCGAGTGCCGTGCTAAATGCAGGGGTAGGAATGCCCCAAAGCAGGGCCTGTGCGATCACGCGCCGCCAACCAGGTTGTGCTTTGTGAATAGCTAAAATTGAGTCAGAACCATTGTCAACATTACGTGACTAACAAACACACCCGTGTTGAAAAAGTCGTCGAACAACAATGACTCGAGTTTAGGATTCTTAGCATACGCAGAAGTGATGTCGCTCAGGAAAACGCTCTGGGAACAAATCAAGCAAACGAGAAATTACAAGCATGGCCGAAGAATTACCTTGATAATGCATCCCCCTCTCCACATCCTAGCTATTCCAGCATAGTTAAGATTCCATCCAATCTATTGCGTGCATCAACTTGTTTCTGAACTGGAGGGAGGGGATAAAATTACCTCCTTCGCAGTTTCTCGCATCAGCATGAAACCTTGAGTGTAAGAGATGATCTTCGAAGCATACAATGCTTGCTCCAAATCATCGATGAACTGTTGCTTGTCACCACGGAAAGGTTCCTTCTGAGGTCCGGATAATACTTTGCTGGCACGAACACGCTCTTCTTTGATGGCCGAGAGGCATCGTGCGAAAACAGCTTCACCAATGAGCGTGACTGGACGATTGTTAATGGTCGAGACCTCATGAGGCTAACAGAAGTTACGAACCTGGAGTACCAGCCTCAAGGGCTGCGATGGCAGTCCATTTGCCGGTACCTTTTTGTCCTGCCTTGTCAAGAATTTTATTGATAACTGCTTCGTCATCGTCATCCTTGAACTTGAGTATATTCGCAGTTATTTCAATAAGGAACGAGTCGAGGACACCCTTGTTCCACTTATTGAATATTTCGGAAATCTCATCTTCTCCCAAGCCCAAACCACGCTTGAGAATATCATAGCCTTCTGCAATTAATTG
The DNA here is from genome assembly GCA_023014455.1 of Amanita exitialis. Classification (NCBI taxonomy): domain Eukaryota; kingdom Fungi; phylum Basidiomycota; class Agaricomycetes; order Agaricales; family Amanitaceae; genus Amanita; species Amanita exitialis. The sequence continues at coordinate 1,504,599 of JAEBUR010000002.1, forward strand.
CATGTCACCATATTCAATACCTGCGATAGATATCGCATGAATGGAAAATAAGGCATACTCATGATGATCATTTTTTACCGTTGTGCACCATTTTCACGTAATGGCCTGACCCAGTTTCACCTACCCAGTCACAGCACGGCTCCCCATTTACCTGCGCAGAAACTTTTTGGAAAATGTTCTTAATGTGTGGCCACGCTGCTGGAGAACCACCGGGCATCAGTGAAGGGCCATGGCGAGCACCTTCTTCGCCACCGGAGACGCCAGTGCCGATGAAAAGAAAACCCTTCTCTTCCAGTTCTTTGGCGCGGCGGATGGAGTCTGGGTAGTGAGAGTTTCCACCATCAATGATTATATCGCCTGGCTCCAGATGAGGCAGAAGCTGCTTAATCAAATCGTCGACGGCAGAGCCAGCTTTGACGAGCATCATGATTTTACGAGGCTTTTTCAATTTGGCAGCAAGCTCTTCAATAGAATGGGCACCCAGTATCTTTGTTCCTGTTGATATTATTAGACGATTCGCGTGGAGGGAACTACGTACTTACCCTTCGCCTCATTTTCGAGGAAGTGGTCAACTTTACTGGTGGATCTGTTGTATGCTACAACGGTAAAACCTTTATCATTCATGTTTAGAATCAGATTTTGACCCTATCGTTGTTTAAATTGTGTGGCGAAGTTATCAGGATAGATATGAATCACCATAACGGCAAGGCCGATGAGGCCGATATCGCCGCTAGGGAGTTGTAAGCCAGTAGCATAAGCGCGGGAGAGGGAACGAACGTAGCCATCTTAACTAGGGTGTCAACAAAGGTAGATGTGGTTGGAGAGAGAGGTGGGGAATGGCAAACAGAACGCAACACCGGTGGTAAACGACAGTGATATAGTCATGGCCCCGGTTGAATGTATATCCAGTCGACGCGTCACATTTGCGCTCGGGATCCGTCCATGCTCTTGCCGAGCACAAGCAGGGCTTAGGCGATGGCGTATGTCAGGCTTGCGCTGGCAAACGGAATTTCACCCTGAGCATCTGTTGCCATATCAGGTAATCTCGCGATCAACTGTTGACGCACGTGTTGTTTCGCGACGTCAGACTCTAATGGCCACTGAATCGGCCGCCAATTCGCCTCCGTCGTGGGTTCAAGGGCAAACGCAGGTGCCCTCCATCCTTCACGAAGGATGGATTCTGAAGAAGCGAAGGAAAAAGATGCAAGGTACATCAACTGTATCACTGCTTGCCTTTTCAGTGCCTTACGTCCTCCAAGGCTTTGCACGTCGATATTTTATCCTTACTAACGATGGCGCACTGAAATATTCCTTCGGTCCCGGCAAGCCCGTCCGTGATGAACTCTCTCTAGCCCAGGCCGCTATATCAACGTCTCATGGCCGCAAGGACATTCATATCGATTCCAGCATAACGACATTTCATTTGAAATGTCTGACAACTGATGACTTTGAAACTTGGATAACCTACTTCAGGTCTTTGGTATTATTTACGTTGATACTCATCACCTACTTTGATCTATCAGGAAATATATCCACTCTGCGAATGAAACTCGCAGATCGGCAAGCGTCAAGCGCACATCACAGCAGGGTTTCCCTCCAGTCAGCAAACTCGGGGGGATCCTTGATGAGATGGGTCTGGTAAGCGTGTTCACATAAATTTGTATGAGGGCCTCAGTTGTGTTCGAGGTAATAGCCGAATTGGAGAGGTCTATCATTGCGATTTCCCAAGACAACGCGTTGAAAACGCATGGCAAGAAAGCAGATAAAAGTAAGGACCATACGCGCAAGGAAGCGGTCCTTGGATTATTTAGAAAGGGTATGTAACACTTTATGACCTACAGTGTGTCTAAGCGCAGCATAGAACAATTTCCAATGGCCGATCCGGCTTCTGCAAGCATATCGCTGCCCTCGATCCAACATGCTATGACAATTCTTAGCACTCTAAAAGCCCAACACGTTTCACTCACAACGTCTCTGCAGCCATTTGTTCGCCTTGAGGCAACTTACGGTCTGCGGAGCTCGCCTTTACCTACGACTGCGGAAGAAGAATCAGTGGATACACCTATGCATTCTAGACATAATTCTTTTGCCACCACAAGCGATAGTACAATTGAGTGGTACGATGCCCCAGATGGACCAGAAGAATATGTGATGCGTATGGACGAACAAGAGCCTGTGGAGCACATTTTGTCCTCTGATGGTATAAGCACATGCCAATCTGAAGGCGACTCTGGTGTAGACACTGACATTGAGGACGACACTCAGAAAGGCTATGGAAGTGCATATCAAAGTTCTATGCATGTGATCCGAAGGTCAGAATTACCAGCTGCCATTGCCAGTGACGAAGGGAGCTTATTTACAATTCTAAAGAATAATGTGGGAAAGGTGAGACTGTTTCGAAACCATCTGCAAAGTATTTATGTGATTCATAGGACCTATCGACTATCGCATTTCCGGTATCATTCAATGAGCCTCTCACATTGTTACAGCGTGCTGCCGAGGAACTCGAATATTATGAATTATTGGACAAAGCAACCCAGTCTGATGACCCTGTCATACGCATTTGTTATGTTGCAGCCTTTGCTGTTTCGGGCTATGCACATACACGTCACAGATTGGGCAGGAAAGGATTGTGAGCATGCGCTGGTCGGACTGTGCACTAAATGCATTGTAACGCCGTTTACGCAGTAACCCTATGCTCGGCGAGACGTTTGAAGATAGTCGCATGAATTTCATTGCCGAGAAGGTACGACATCAGCCACTGGAGATAGCATATCATGCAGAGGGTAAAGGTTGGGAATTGACGGCTACGTCATGTGGCAAAACAAAATTTTGGGGTAGGATTTGCCATGATATGAGCTTTCGACACGTCCATTCTCATGCCGTCTTCAGGCAAAAGTCTGGAAGTAATACCTACTGGCACGACCCGCCTCAAAATAGGCGAGACCTACTACACTTGGTATGCCAAATAATATGCCAAATGCGAGTAATGGAGTTCACATTTGTTGCAGGAACAAGCCATCATCGTTCGTCAGGAACTTGATTGTTGGGACCAAGTACCTGGAGCATTGCGGCACAATGACTATAGAAGACATTTCGAACGAGATGCGTGCTGTTCTCGAATTCAAACAAAACGGTTACTGGGGTTCTGCAAATGCCGTTTCTGGTGTGGTATACACAAGCAACGATCAAACTGCATGTCAATTAGACGGGAAATGGGATGAATATTTATCGCAGAGCCTCTCTTCTTCACAGTACAACCTGCTGTGGCGAATCAATCCCTTTCCAAAGAACAATCATCAATTTTACGGGTTTACGGGCTTTGCAATGACTCTCAATGAGATTACAAGTGATCTCATTGGTAAATTGCCACCAACCGACTCTCGTTACCGACCAGATGTGAGAGCATTAGAAGAAGGCGACTTAGATAGCGCTGAAGAACAGAAACGAAGAGTAGAGGAGCTACAAAGGCAGCGGAGATGGAAAGGGGAGGAGCAAACTCCTCGCTGGTATAAGCGGATTGGAGATGAATGGGTGTACACAGGGAGATACTGGGACGCTAGGGAAAATGGTTGGGAAGCTGGAGAGCACATGGAGAGTTTGTGGTGATTTTCATTTAGCAGTATAATTATTGTACTCGGATTAGAAGCTCGTGTTTGTTTTCGCTCGGAAAATGGGAAGGAATTCGGGCCGCGTGCGGCGGCACGCTAACGTCCAAGATGCTTCGGGTTGTTCGATCCAAGGCTCAGACAATTTGGCATCCGTCCTCCAGGAAGCCAGCAAACTATGCAACCTTGACCAAGAAGGATTGTACCTCTATCACGCCTCCCTATGCAACACTACTCAGTAATTTGGAACGCGTGCGCGGGGTCCTCAAAAGGCCTTTAACCTTAGCCGAGAAGTTCCTTTATAGTCATCTTGTCCACCCAGAAAGGAATCTGACCTCAGGAGGAAAAGTGAGGGGAGAGACTTATCTGCAGTTGCGGCCTCAAAGGGTTGCAATGCAGGATGCATCGGCACAGTGCGTACAAGGTGCCTCACTGCTATCTATGCTTGGCTTAACCTGTTGCACAGAATGGCATTGTAACACTATAGCATTGGTAGTGTTCCAACTCTTATACATGATCGTAGGTTGCAGTTCATAAGCGCCGGTCTGGGCCGATGCGCCGTGCCAACGAGTATTCACTGTGACCATCTTATCCAAGCTTCGGAAGGCGCGGAAAAGGACCTCCAGGTAGAGCACTGAAATACACGTTGAGGCGTAACTGATCAACTCAGCGAGCCGTTGCCACGAACCATGAAGTTTTTGACTTCTTGGAAAGCGCATCACGAAAATACGGCATAGAATTTTGGAGACCCGGATCGGGTATTATACATCAAATCGTTCTTGAGAATTACGCTGCTCCAGGTTTGCTCATGTAAGTGTTAAGCTTGCAATGTTGGGTCATGACTTACCTTTGCGCCCGTAGGCTAGGAACAGGTAGGATCCAAACAGAAGAGTGCACATATGATGGCTAATGGAGCAGATTCGCACACTCCGAATGCGGGTGGCTTGGGAGCGCTTGCGATTGGTGTGGGAGGTGCAGACGCCGTCGATGCGATGACAAGCACGCCTTGGGAACTCAAAGCACCACAAATAATCGGTGGGTATCTTGGATGGGTTCATCGTCCTTTTCTTATCCAATACAAGGAATACGTCTGTTTGGCAAAATGAATGGGTGGACGACACCAAAAGATCTTATCCTACATATAGCTGGACGACTAACGGTTAGAGTGCGTCTGCAGTTTTTCGCTCCGCTGTTCTTCTATATCGCGCCTTCACGATGCAGGGTGGGACTGGTCGGATATTAGAATATTTTGGTCCTGGCGTGCATACACAGTCTTGCACAGGTAAAGTAGCAGTCACTCCAGTATTTTTTGGATCTGAAAGGGGAAAAAAAAACAGGGTTGGCAACGATAGCAAACATGGGGGCTGAAGTTGGTGCAACAACATCTACCTTCCCTTACACCGACGGTATGCGAGCTTACTTACGTGCTACCAGCCGTTCGGCAGTAGCGGATGCTGCAGATAAAGCAGCAGCAGCCGGATATTTGAGTGCAGACGAAGGTGCTGAATATGACGACGTTATGGAAATAGTGGGTCATGACGCTTGAAGTAAACTCTTTCTCCAATGTGCCACCACAGAATTTATCGGAACTAGAACCGATGATCAATGGGCCTTTTACGCCGGATCTTGCGACACCAATATCGAAGTTTGGAGAGTTTGTTAGGTCTCAAGGTTGGAAAGATGAAATCTCAGCGGGTCTAATCGGATCATGCACAAACAGTTCATACGAGGACATGGTACGCGATTCGGATATGTATGTCGCGTCAGCTAAGTAATCGCAGACGAGTGTTGCACATTTAGCAAGGCAAGCACGAGCTGTTGGTTTGAAGGCAAAGGTGACGAGTGCCAGACATTGTCTGGCCTTATATGAACAAATCATTTCATTAGGTGCCTTTCCTGTGTACTCCGGGGTCCGAACAAATTCATGCTACTATGGATCGAGATGAAGTCACGTCTGCATTACATGGTATTGGAGCCGTTGTATTAGCAAATGCCTGCGGTCCATGTATAGGCCAGGTAATATCGTTCACCAGAATCATGATAGAAAGCTTATCGTTTACCATTTAGTGGAAACGCGAAAAACAGACAGACGAAGAAAATGGTATGGAAGCTCATGTTCTATATAGTAGATTACTCATGCAATGACTCACTACAGCGATATTAACAAGTTTCAATAGGAACTTTAGAGCAAGGAACGACGGTAATCGTTCTACGATGAATTTTCTTGCTTCGCCTACGATCGTCATGGCCATGTCGTTTTCTGGAAAATTGTCTTTCAACCCCCTGACTGACGCTATTGACCTGTCTTCCGGGGAGCAATTCCAGTTTTTGCCTCCTACTGGACAAGATCTGCCTCAGTCCGGATTTGCACAGGGCAATCCTGCGTATTACCCAGCCCCGTCACCTAGTCCTCAGCCCGACGTCCAAGTCGTCATCAGGAAGAATTCCCAGCGGCTTGAAGTACTGGAGTCGTTCTCTAGTCATTTTGGCGCAGGCTCTGACAACGCCAGAGGTCTTGAATTCCCACCATTAAAAGTATTGATGCGAGTTCGAGGAAAATGCACGACTGATCATATCTCGGCTGCGGTATGCTGCCTTCCTTCGCTTCTTTTAATCCTCTTTCAACTATCCAACAGGGACCATGGTTAAAATACAAAGGCCATCTATCGAACATATCCCAGAACCTTCGTAAGTATCAATTATTCAACATGGAACACAGTCTAAGTCAAGCTGCGGGTTTTTAGTCATTACGGTGACCATTAAACATTAGCTATACACTCTCTTACTAAATCACGTCAGGCAGTGAACGATGAAGGGGGCCAGGTCAACGTTGCTTTTGACCATGATATAAACAGCAAAGGTACTATTCCAGAGGTTGCAAAATGTTTCAAGATCAGAGGACAACCATGGGCTCTGGTTGTCGACGAAAATTATGGTGAGGGCAGTGCACGAGAACATGCTGCATTACAACCCAGATTCTATGGTATGTCAATAGCACTCTTCCATCGATGATTTTGAACTGGCACAGGATGCGCTTTGATCATTGCCCGGTCTTTTGCTCGGATTCACGAAACAAATCTCAAGGTAGTACAGAGCTCTTTGCCTCCCGGATCTTTTTACATGGCAACTCTTTAGAAACAAGGCATCTTACCTTTGTGGTTCGCTGATGAGGAAGATTATCATCGTATTGCTTCTGGGGATATCATTGAAACAATAGGTCTCGCCGACGCGATTGAGGGTGTTGAAGGCGCCTCTATCAGCTTGAAGGTCACGAAATTGACTGGTGGAGTTCACGTGATTCCGACAAAACATACCATGTCAGACGAACAGTTCAAATGGCTACGGGCAGGATCTGCCTTGAACTACATTCGTTCCCGGATAAAGGATTAGACGAATATACCATACTATATTACCGTGCAACAATATTTGGTTAGCTATCAATCAGTGCTCTCATTGATTTGAATGTATCGGTCTGCGGTAGCGTTTTTGTGTGTTCCTTGTTGTTACTCAACCATGTCAGTGTTTTCTTAGCAACTTGGACGGCAGTCAGAGGCATTCCGGCAAGTTGTGCAACCTTCAGGCCATGGCTATCATGATTAACTCCGGGCCGTAGACGGTATGAATACGCAAAGTGATCATCCTGCATATAAATGAGCTAGGACTGTAAGGTAATATAATGTTGCTCACGTCGGTCTCATGGACATCGGTGCAAAAGAAGCGCACATGTCCATGCGGTCCTTGTATTCGATGATCTGGATAATTCAACATGTCCGCCAACTCATGAAAATGAGTCGCAAACAAGACTCGACATTTGTTATGTAATGATAGATGGTGAACTGTCGCAAATGCTATGGCCAAGCCGTCTCGAACAGTTGTTCCGCGACCAACTTCATCCATAATAACCTACAATCAGGGTCAACCTTCAATAACATGCAAAGAAAACCAATCCACCAAGCTTCTTGGTGTGGCACGCCGCAAGATATCTGCTGTTTCTAGCATTTCGACCATGAAAGTGCTTCTGTCACGGAACAGGTCATCTCTAGCGCCGATGCGAGAAAATAATTTATCCACAATGCCAATAACGGCAGAATTTGCAGGAACAAATGAACCAATTTGAGCCATAATAGCAATGAGAGCAGCCTGTCTCAGGAATGTCGACTTTCCAGCCATATTGGGACCAGTAATTATGTGTAAACGCGACTCAGACATCATGTCCACTGAATTCGGCATGAAGACTCTTCCTGAAGTTAGAAGGCCCAGTTCGACCGTTGGGTGCCTGCCATCTGTGACCTTGAAGGACGTGCTAGCTATACATGAGAAGTAGTTCAACTTGTTATGATAAACATACTCTGTTGTTAATATTGGTCTGACAAGATTCATCTCGATGGCTAATTCCGCGAATCCCAATGCAACGTCCATTTCATCTAATATGTACGCATTGCGTCGTAAAGCGGTAGCTTGTAAATTCACCTTGATCACAATTTGGTTTGTTTGCCAAAACGATGCTTTGGCCTCACCTCTGCTCGCAAAAGCTCGAAAGCTTCTTTCTCTGCATCTATCAGGGCCATAGTAGTTGCAGCAATTTGTCCCCCAAGCTGCGACCATTCCTGCAACAATATTCGCTCCTCGCACAACAGCTAACACATAGTTTCGCACCTTGTAGAAGTAACTTTTGGTTGTGGCGCTCTCTGCTATACTCACGAAATCGGACGAGCCATCGAGCTTGGCTCGATCACGCTTAGCTTTGGCTAAGTGTATATGAACTCCATGAGTGGGCGAAGCACGGAGGGACAATGAAGGAGCATCTGATGAAATTTTGCTTATGAATAGTACATGAAATGCGGGAATTGCACGGACTGTATGCACATCGTAAATCTTGTTCTAAGCGTCCCCGCTGATCTATTAACTCTTTAAGCCTCGTATGAAGCAATCTGATCTTCTCCGAGAAACTGTAAATCTGTGTAAAAAGATTGAATGGAAAAGCAACCACTGACCATGACATACCTTTGCCTAATGAGCCATTTTCCGCTGCAGAATTGTGGTAGTCCGTTCACGACTGGTTCAAACACCGCAGTACCCGTGACGACGCTAGGAATTTCGTCAGACTCTATGACAGGCCGCGTGTCTTCAGGTGATGCGCCCACATCCTCTATCGCGTTGACGATCTTATTCGAGAGGTCATCGAGCGCTGCCAGTCTGGACACAAGGGTATCGATATTCTTCCAATCCTCGTCCTTGAAATCGTGACATTCAGCCATTTCAAGCCGTTTTTCTTGTTCAACGCGGAGACGGATGCTCGACCATACATGTATAGTTCTGCTTAACGCAAGTAGGTCATTGAAATCGCCACGTCCAAGCAAGAATTTCTGTGATATCCGTCCAACATCCTCTACATCTTCCAAAGCGCGTTTGAGATCCGCGCGAAAGTGGGGGCGCGCATAGAAGAAGGTAACAAGCGATTGCCTTGCGTTTACCTCACTCAACGACGTACTCGGGGAACCTGAAGCAAATTAGAACAGGTAAAAAATGCGAAATGATACACGAACAAAGCCACCGTGTAAGAAGTCGGGTACCACTGCTGGTCGTTGTCCGCTTAATGGAGTTCAGAAGACTGCCTTTGGTCCCACCCTCGCTCATACTTTCACGTATTTCGAGGGCCCTGATTGTATGTGAATCCATTTGCATACGATTGTGACCGATTTCACGCTCTGGGGATGAAGTCGGGGGCATATAGTCCAGTAAATTCGCTCGTAGATATGTATGGAGAAGCTCTATTGAAATTATTTCGCACGTGGATAACGATGCCTCCGATGGGACCTGAGTGTATCAACTTGTCAGAACAGCTCCGATATTCAGCAACTCTCCTACTGTGTGCGTCTCTGAAGATGATTGGATGTAGGATACACATGCGTCCGTTTCATTCAGTGCGAGTAGAATTGGATGCTTTGAAACAGAGCGAAGTTTGTCATCGAGAACGACTTCTTTTGGGTTGATTCGAGCCAGCTCGTCGGGAAATTGTTCGCATGTAGAACGTTCGGAAAAAAATTCGCCAGTGGACACGTCCACCCAGGCTAAACCAATCGGACTGTGTGGCGAAACATCGTCCGTTGCGCTTACTGCGAGAAGATAATTATTCTCATAGGGGTTCAAGAATGGCTCGTCAATGAGGGTGCCAGGTGTGACAATTCGGACGACACGTCGCTCGAACTCTTTGACTCCGTTCTCGCTGTAACGTGGAAATTCCTCGCATAAGGCGACGAAACGCTTATTGTGTTGCACCAATATTTTCAAATACTTGTCAAGATGCATCAAGGGAAATCCACACATGAAGACGCGTTGCCCACTCCACTTGCGGGTTGTTAATTTAATGTTGAGCAGCCGAGCCATCTCCGCTGCCTGATCAAAGTAAGACTGTAGTCGATGAGCTTCTGTGCAAGAATAAGAGGAAAGAATCGTACCTCGTAGAACTGGCCTACGCGTGTTAACAATAAACAGTGAGGAAACTGGTTCAGATTGTCTAGAATTTCCCGAGCTAGACCTGTGCGTGGTAAATCATCCGATTCTTGTTGCTGTGAGTGTGGAGAGAGTAAAACACGGTTCAAGGAGACTTACTAGTCAGAGCAAGGTCGTGGCCGTTTGATGATTGTCTTCTCTCTTTTGCGCGGCTGGTACTGGACGAGCCGAGCAATACATCACTCAGTAGAGACGCTGCTTTAGGATTGCGACCTCGCTTCTTACGCGGTGCGGTTTTGATATCAGGCTGTGCTATGCTCCCTTTAGCAGAGGAATATTCTGGCAATTGGAGGAACATACCACGATTGTGCCCGTCAAGTAGAGATGGAGCGGAGCTTCCGTCCTGCAGCAGGAAGGCGGTGGGGAGCTCGGCAAAGGCCTTCTTCGTTGTCTTGGCGGCGGCGATGTGGGAGAGGGCGCGTGCAGCCTGGCGGACGAGGACCATGCTAAATATAGATAAATGTTTTAGGTCACGCCACCACGTGTCGGAGCCTGAAAAGCAGAGTCCAACTTGCAATTGCTCATTCTCTTCCTTTGCTGTTCCTAGTCCTCAAACATGTCTTTTGCCGGTCGACGCAGAGGAAACAAGGTCAAAAAAGGCGTCCAGTTCACCGTCATGGTTGTCGGTTGGTTTTCCTTTCTTTTCTTCTCCACCTCCACATTTTCCTTACCCACTGCCCTCCCAGGTGCGTCTGGCACGGGTCGCACCACGTTCGTCAACACCCTCTGCGAGTCTGAGGTTCTGGCCCACAAAGTTTCCGACGATCCGGAAACCGCTCATCTCGAGGAAGGCATAAGAATCAAGCCCGTCAACGTCGGTATGTGCACTTCCAACAACCAATTGCATACCTGGACTAACTGTATGCAGAACTTGAAGAAGACGGTGTTCGCATCGCCCTCACCATCGTGGACACACCTGGATTCGGTGACAATATTGACAACGAGTTCGCGTGAGTTACCATACTTGGACCCAACGTACCACGTTTAGACTGCGCATATAAGCTTCCAAGAAATCGTTGGTTATCTGGAACGTCAATATGACGATATTTTGGCTGAGGAGTCGAGGATCAAGCGTAACCCGCGTTTCAGGGACAACAGGGTTCACGCCTTATTATATTTCATTCCGCCCACGGGACACGCGTAAGTTTGCAATACATTCTTGTTTCTCGATTTCTGACCCACTTAGCCTGCGGGAAATGGATATCGAATTAATGCGACGCCTTTCTCCGAGAGTCAACGTCATTCCCGTCATTGGTAAAGCGGACTCGCTGACACCAAGCGAGCTGAAAGGTTTCAAAAAGAGGGTCGGTATACTATGCATATTTGCACGGGTAACTGCTGACTAGTTGATACAGATAGTGCAGGACATTGAACATTATGCTATTCCAGTATACAACTTCCCATATGACGTCGAGGAAGATGATGAGGAAACAATTCAAGATAACAGTGAACTCCGCGTAAGCCAATTCTATCCATGTGCTCGATAAGATGCATACTTTTCTAGGCCTTGATGCCTTTTGCCATTATTGGCTCGGAAGAAGAAGTCGAAGTAAATGGCCAGCTCGTCAGAGGCAGATTATACCCTTGGGGTGTAGCTGAAGTCGACAATCCCAAACATTCAGACTTTAGTCGACTTAGAAGCGCCTTGCTGAAGTAAGTTGGATGAGATGAAAACTCGTCAACAACTCGCCTCACACTTTCTGCTAGCTCCCACTTAGCAGATCTGAAGTCTTTGACTCATGACCTCTTGTACGAGACATACCGTACTGAAAAATTATCCAAGACCGTCCATGCAGACACCCAGTACGCAGCTTTACTGATACCATACACTTACTGATGGCAAGGGACAGGGATTCCTCTTTACTTCCCGAGGAACTTGCGAATCAAAGCGTCCGACTTAAAGAGGAGCAATTGCGCCGAGAGGAAGAGAAGGTGCGTTGGAGTGTCCTAATCTGTTCAACGCACTCAAAGAGTTTTTTGTGTAGCTCCGCGAAATTGAACTCAAAGTTCAGCGTGAATTCCACGAAAAGAGACAGGAACTGCTCGCGAAGGAAGAGTCGCTTAGGTAGGTATCTGATGCCTGGTATCGCGTTGAGGGTTTAAATTTGGGACAGGAACCTTGAAAGTCGGCTCGCTGCGCAAAACTCTCAAGCCGAGTTTCGCGATTAGAGTAAGAAATGCGTGCAGTCGCTGAGAGAGATATACCCAAGGAGACGTTTGACAGCCAGCTTGTGGTCCCTTCGTTTTAGTTTGTGCGTTAGCTTTAGATACCGGATAATACAAATCAGCCGCTCGTTTGTTAGCCAGCGTTGCAAGTGATGTTTCAGCCTTGACACTCACGTCGCGAACGCTGTTGTTGATGTCAAGCGTGGTGTGCTGCCCACCATAGCCGTCTTCCGTCGTGTCAAAATGGGCCTTGAAACCCGTCACGATTCCCAGCGCCGCCGCTCCCTCGCCCATACGCGCCCTCCCGCCCCACCACCAAATCTCCCTATTCCAAGCCTTCCAGGTCCCCCGCAAATCCTTTCCCCGGCAGATCCAACGCCTGACGCTCCCGATCACCCATATTCATCTGCCGCTTCCCCCCATGTGAAGGGGTCGTTTGGTCGACCGGTCGCTAGTGGTAGACCAAACGCTTCGCCTAATTTGACTACCATAGCCGCTTTCTCACACAACATAAACGCCAAACCAACACTCGCCATGACTTCTACGGCTGTAGAAGACTTATCTGATCCTCCACTGTACTCTGTCCTGCCTTTGTCCCCCAGGCAAGAGAGGCGACGCAGACATTCCGGAGAGGATGGCATTTTATCTCCAACTACCGCAGAACGACGAGACCGACCTCCTTCCTCGCGAAGTGCTTTGACCAGGGCACTCGAGCTGGCCCGCCAGGCCGTTCATCTTGATTCTACAAACGACAACCCCGCCGCTGCTGTTGATGCATACGCTCAAAGCGTTGCGCTGCTAAGTCAGGTCATGGAGCGTGTCAAGAGGGGCGAAGATGGAGGACGGCGAATGCGAAGTCCTGAGGCTCAAGAAGAAGAAGTGAAAAGACTGCAAAACATTGTATGTGTACAGAATCTCATAAGGCCATTCATACTCACATATTCTAAGCATGATACCTATGCAGATCGCATGAACATCTTAAGCATTATCTATGGTATACCTTCAACACCCTATGCGTCTTCAAGTTTCCCCACACCAGCTACACCTTCCCCTCCAAACTCCGGCTTATCTTCTCACATGGCACAACACCATGGTCAATCTCAAGGCGTTGGTGGTTATTATCCCGATGGCCGTATTGGAAATCATAATATCGATGCCAGTGAAATCATGCGTGAAGCGATGTTTCCCGTCGATGATGCTCCACCTTCTGGCCCTACTTTTCATCCATATGCCAGTCAACATGATTCACACCAGGAACGACATTCTTCAAAAGCACAATCACGTCTCTCGGCCGCCCTTCCTACCAGAAGACGCGCTGGATCCTCCCTCCCTCCACCGGCTCCCCCACCCTCTGAATCGCTACCACCAGCTCCTCCATCAGACTCAAAGACCATTCCACCTGAATATTTAGGGCACAGACGGAATGGCTCAGGGCGGCTCGCGCGATTAGATGAAAAGGATGAAGGCTCAGTGGACGGCCAGATGTTTCTTATTCGAGAGAGATTAAATTCGCATTACACGATACCCGATACCCCACGAGAACAGCGACGAGATTCTCAGCTACCTCCAATACCAGCTCCAAATGCTGATTTATTTGAAGGGACGGAATTACTCCAAAATGCACCAGGAAAGCCATCAAAGGCACAAAGACCGTGTACTTCATCCCAGCTTCAGAGTTATTCCGATACTCCAGCTCACGCTTACATCAATCCCTCGCCTAAAGACGGTGCCATCTTTCTACGAAGAGCTCAAACATCGACAATTTCCAGCGTGCGCTCATCATCTCCGACCGATTTCCAACAAGTGCCCGGCCGGCCTGTAGCATCATCATTACCAGGGAGCACAGTCAATTTGCCGACTACTGGCAGGTTACGGTCATCTTCCCAACCTGGTCGAAAGTCAACAGGGCAAATGTCTCCATCAGAACAGCTTCCACCTTTGCCATCTTCAACGGGACAGAATGATACCGCTCGAAAGGTTTCGATACCCTCCAAGCTGAACCCGAATGCTATCTCTGTCCCGCTGACAATTCAAACGGATATATTATCGCCGACTGCTTCCATTTTGCAATCTGCCAATTTGTCAAATACTTTTGTGACGACGCCAACGTCCCCTCTTCCTCCCGTGCCACCCACAGATCCTCTACGGAAACCATACCACATGATGCACCTATTACGGGTTACAATGTCATCTAATACTGGTGGATATATTACTCGACGCCTTCATATACCCTTTGAGGTATGGTCACAAGGCGGCGCCAAGTTGGCTAACATCCCAGAAAAGATTCGTGTCGTTGCCATTTTAAGCTCAGCTTTGGAGGACTTGCAAGGCAGCAGTGCGGAGTACTTTGGCGCAGGGAATGTCAGCAGCGGGCTAGCACTGGGGATTGGAAGCATAGGAAGAAAGGAGGCGGAAGGGTGGATCACTAAACTAGACGATTTCGCCGCCGTCTGTGACGGTATTGAAGCCAACTTTGGCAAGAAACTCGGAGTCGGGGAAAGTTTGGTTCCAAAAAAGAATGCTCTAGCTGGCTTAGCGAAAAAGTTTGACAAATTCACGACCGGAAAAAAGTGACTCAATCTTCTCATACAGTGGTGAATTCACTGATGATCCTATGGTATAGCCTGGATTCTCCGACTGTTTACGTCCAGAACTTGAAGGTCCTATTCCAACATGCACAACTTTTAGATGAACATACCCAAGCAGTGATATCCGTTTCACCAGCATATGCAGCTTTCCCTGCAGACGTTCGCATATCGGCAGAGTACAGGCTAAAGCGATTCTCAGAGTTCTTCGCAGCGGTCGTTCTGGCTTTCGTTATCCGAGATCTTTCACAATTACTTGACAAATATGTCAAGAAGTCTGAGAAGTGGTTGGCTGAGTAGCTGCATATTTATCTATTCAACTTCCTAAACACTTTTTTCATTGTAACATTTCAGGTCTACGATATACTGTGATTCACGGAGTATTATTTTTGTATTTTATATGTCATTACATGCACCGGGTTTATATTGCGAGTCATTTTCTGTATGTCAAAATTCACATTCAATGTGACCAAGTTGGACGTTTATGCCACGTTGACACAATGAAGGACGGAAACTTGGCACCCCACGTTACAAAGATGATGGTTATGGCTATTAAAAAAGTACAACAAAATACATTCCGCGCTTAAAGGCGGCCTTCGCGACAATTCCATAGCATGAAACCATCAAGAACTTTGACGTAAAAACTCTGATTCCGGTGTTGGCGACTTGCCGCGGATACGAGAAAGAATGCTCATCCGTTGCACTGACAATGTTTTGTCAAATACACGGCCATCAGCTCAGAAAAGACATACTGTAATCCAATCTCGTATCGTCATCTCCTGTTTCCTCGTCAGAGTCTACCAATGGATCTGTAGTCATGATTGTATGCCACGCGTCTGAATTATCGCATCAAGTAGGTGTACAGATAGAAAGTCGATAACGTACGCTGAAGCATAGTCATAGATGGGGGAAGTCCCCTGCGTATCTTTTGCAGCTGACTAGACACGAAAGTGGTTCCTTGTTTATGAGATTTGTAAGGGGAGTACCTCCATTGATGACCGGATGATTCTGGAGCTGGACTCATGTTTCTAACATACTGAGTTGGGAGGCTGGATTGGCGCAGGTAGTTAACTTGGCGTTCGTGGTGGTCAGCATATCCTCGTCTGTCACCTGCCCCTGAACGATATGCATTCAATTCAGTGAATGATGAGCAGTTGAGGGTGAAACTGACAATCGACGGGTTCTAGACCATATTCCACCTCACTTGGAGCATCCTCCAACTGATCACGTACTTTCTCACGAAATCTTTCTCTCCGCAGCTTATCTGCCATGGCTTTTCTTTCTTTCGCCGCTTGGGTGGCCTTGGTTCTTGTGCTGCCTGTTTCGTTGCGATGAAATTTTGATCTATCATCTAGAATCGATGACTGCAATTCCTGAGAAGGATCGTCGGAGGGTCGAGCCGATTCCTTTTGAGCTTCTTTCATGGAGTTGGTCATCACGATCTGATTTCTAGATGTGATCAACTTTTCTGCAATCATTTTTTCTTCCTCCGGATCGACGTTTTCCAGCACTGTTTGCTCTTTGGAGAACAAAATGAAAGGAGGTGCACGACCTTCCGCTCCGGAAAACGGATTGTCGACATCATTATGTCCTTCCAAGAATTTCCAGCAGAGCCATAGAAAAGCACGTCCCCTGGAGACGGACGAGACTTCGGTGCGTAAAAACAAGTCGAGAAAATCAAGTTGCAAGGGAAACCCTTCTGTTGGCTTGAAATACTTTTGCACGGCCTATTCTCGTGATTTAAAAAACCTACACCTAAAGTGCCAAGAACAACATACAATCGAATGACTGGCCAAAACAAACAGCAAATTTGTAATGCTGGTCGAAGGACTTCGACCCTCGTTCTGACCATTGTCTCACCATCACGGGATATGCAGTACTCGCAATCGCACTTACGAGACGAGATATAATGTCTTGAGGTGTTATCGGCGGCAGATTTCCATCATCCGTCAATAGGCTTGCCTTCAGTATATGTTTGATTCGAGGGGCATCTTGTAGATTGCCCTCCGTCTTCTGCAAAGCAGGGATTGGGTGGTATGTTCGAATAGCGGTTTTCATCTCCGGGAAGACTAGAAGAGCATTTCACGGATGTCTCTAAAAAAAAATGATCTAGTGCACTGACAGCTCATGGTTGTGTTGATGCGTCCAACGTTGACCAGTAATGACAGCATGGCAAAGCTGGTGGCGAACTTGGGAGAGTTGGCCATTTTATCTTTCAAGGCTTTAGTGGCTTTAGAGGAGTTTACGATCGCATCTACATATAGGTCTCGAAAACAGGTGGATGTATTCTTTCGAGGGTTGGTAAAGGCGTCTGTAGTGTCACTGAAGATGGTCGAAAGAAGATCATATTGGATATCGGCACGGGTCAGAGGCTCTCCGTCGGCTCTTTTAATGGGAACGACTCTGCGTGGTGTTGGACTCTGTCTTCTGGACGACATCAAAGCTGGAAGGCAGGAGTGAAGCACGGCTGGGAACTTACATGGCACACGATTGTATTCAGTCGGAGAGGGGATCAAATCACGTGCCATAGAATTAGTATTTCTACACTTTATGGAATACGACACTGCAGATCTACGGTATAAGCTGGACAAAGCATGGGTGATGATGTGATCCTGAATTACAACGAACGTAAGCGAAATGAGGGATATATTGCAATGATGTGGTATACGTAAACAGTGCCTCCGAAAGAATGGGAAAAAAGGAAATAAACGGAATGTTCGCCGGTTTCTAGTAACGCCGTTCACTTGTTGGCCTACGAGCTATCGGCTCGCCTATCTTCCACGTTGATAGAAAATAGTCGAAAACTTCGAGCATCACTTCAGTGTTGAACATCAACGCGTGGTCAGCGCCTCTGACCACTTTGACCGTACAACGGTCGCCACCCATATTGCGCTCCATCCATCGGACTGCATTCTCTGCAATTTTCTCGTCCCTGTCCCCGTACCATAGTCTCACCTTGTGAGGATACGTGGAATATGAAAAACCCCATGGCTGATTGTCATGGTTCAGGATTTGCAAGAGGTCATTATGTGTTCCTTTGGCTGATTCCGCATGTGAGGCGGCGATGAGAGCATTGCTGAGCGTCATTGGCGATGTACTATTCGACGTGGTGCTGTGGGCATAAGTGGAAGTCACCGCACTGGATGTGGGAGAAGAAGGAGCAGACATGGTCTGGGGAGAAGTGAACGAGATAGATCGACGGCTGCTTGACCTTGATGGTCCAGTGTTGATAGAAGATGAGTCGTTGCGAACACTCGCCTCTGAACTAACGGATCTCGTCCAATCCAGGTCGGGTAGGTTCAAATCAACCTCTATTTGAAGCGGAGGTGGGCGATGAGCTTGCGGGGATGGTTCCGTAAACTTTCTTGTCGTGTTAGTTTTTCCCTTTAATGATCCCACGGATCGCAGTCCCTTGAGTTTCTTCACACTTGAGGCCTTCTCGTCCTGAAGCGAAGAAGAGCCCTTCAGTCTTTCTAGAAAGCCTCTGGATGACTTGGGTTTCGTAGTAAAAAACTTGATTTCATGATTTCCTGCACCCAACGTACTCCGGCTCTCAAACCGTCCTTCGAAGTCCCTCAGATCATCATATTCGCTGAACGAACTTGATCCTAGACTCGGTCGGGAGGTTGAATGTGCGTCTACCTGAGAAGGGTAAACAGGGTTTGAACGTCCGTTTGGCTGGGTAGATCTTCCAGACGGTTGTGCATTGTAACCTATTCCTTCGTAGGTAATAGTCGGTGGTTTTCCAATCATCCATGCTTGTATCTTCCATTCTGCTGCTTGAGCAGTTTTTAATATACCATTAGGAACGTACTTGAGCCACTTGTAGCCACCTTGGATTGTACATTAACATGAGGCAACTACACGATCTTGCAACGTACTGTTCTCACTGCCTCCTACCCAAGGAGCCAGCAGGCAGACATCGCCACGAATACGGGCGGGTAGCTTGTTGGCAAAGGAGAGGGCATAAGGGGCGCCTGCTGAGTGGGCCATGATACTGCATTGACCGATACGTAAAAGATCAAGAACCTCTTCTACAACAGAAGCCCATGGAATGATGCCCTTTGCCGATTTGCTTCTCGGATCTGTACGTCCCAATCCCCACCTTTTTGGTGAATTAGACAAAGGTTGAATCGCGGTATGAGACGACTAACCGATCGATTGTAATCAATCTCAAGCCCAAAAACTCGGCCATTTCATCGTAGAGACCCATAATATGCCTTACACATCCCAGACCAAGGAAGACAACGACCGGAAACCCAGTTTGACTTCCCAGATCGGAAAGACTAACGGTCAGAGGATTATCCTGCGATGCATGAGGCGACCGAGTGAGTTTAAGGAGTGTGGTCAGGCGGGCCGATCGCAAGTATTGTGCAATCGCCTGAGATGATGTCTTACTATCCACTGTTGAGGACATGAACAGTGAGGCTTCTGAAGGCGAAGGGGGACCATAATTAGATCCCACCGGCAAAGAATAAACGGATGGTGCACCACCGTTATATTCTGACCTTGGGGAAAATAGACTAGCATTATCTGAAAAATGTGACTGTCTCTTGCGGAACGAGGAGGGTGGAGGCGGTGGCTTCATGGACAGTTGTTTACGTAGGGTCTTTTGAACTTCGTCCGCCACACTGTCTATGGAAGAGCGCGACACGAGATCCGATTCTTTTTCAGAATCGAGACGCTCAGAGTCATAATCGTTATCGTCGTCAATAGTCGTATGGCCAGGGTTATGTGTATAAATAGTGGATGCACGCGTTACCGCAGGAGGTTTTTTGACTTGTTGAGGAGCATGGGCGCGAATGATTTCAGATATTGATGGAACAATGGTTTTCGTGCGTTCCGGTGCAGAGTCTGTTTTTGTCTGTACCGTCAAGCTGTCTTCCCCAAGATTCAGAGTCTTGGAGCTGCCCGATGCCGGCAAAGAGCGTAGAGTAGAGTTGGAAGGTACCCTGCTGGAAGTCCTATGGGCCTTCCTTCGGTGATGACGCGAAGACTGAGATGCGTGGCCTTCGTCATCTGAACCGCTTGATGGAGGACTGGAAGCGGACTTTTTGGAGCGGCGGGCCTTGCCACCTCCGAGGACGACTCCAGGGGGCGGCGTGGGTAGAGGTGGCTGATACAAGGGGTGGTGACCTGATATGCCGAATCTGTTCCTGTTCAAAAGGCTCGAAAAGTCGTGAGCCATCCCCCCACCGTTCATTCCGTCCACCAGCGCGTCCATTGTTTCCACACCGGCAACCGGAGCGGCTACAAGCACCGAAAAGCTGTCGAAGGAGTCGTCATTTGCGGCGATATCTACGGGCGTTTGGGGCGGCGTCGCTGTATAGTGGGTAGATGACGAACCAGAGAAACAGAGGGGCGGAACGGAGGTTGCGTTACTCCAACGAGACTTGTTGGATGGATTCGTCCTTGACCTCGTTCTTGTAGACGGCTTTGGAGTTAGTGGGGCGGAGGGGGATACCGCATCCGCATCCGAATCGAGCGAGGGGAAAACGTAGGATTGCTCCAGAGGCCGAGAGGAGTCAAAAGAGGGCCTGGAGGAATCGTCTGGACTGGAATTGGGTCTTGGGTATACGTCGAAGTAGGAGGGGCGTGAGGGGGGGAAGCGGGAGCGCTGCTTGAGAGAGCGGTTGGAGGAAGATTTACGGGGAGGGGGATGAGCGGACATGTTGGAGGGGAGAGCGGGCTGGGGCACGGAACAGCATAAGCGTAGTAAGCGTATCTAACCACGCCTTCCCACCACCTGCAGACGCGTATCTGACCACTCTTGTATGGCCAGTGAAGTACGCGTATCTAACCAGTCCTGTAGGCTAGCTAACCAGTCCTGTAGGCTAGCTAACCACCTAACCAGTCCTATAGGCTACCTAACCAGTCCTGTAGGCTACCTAACCAGTCCTGTAGGCTAGCTAACCAGGCTATCTACCCACCACCTGCAGCCATTCAAGCCTAGGACACCTCCGCCGCACTGTCTCCTCGTCCACCTCCACGCCCTCCGCTACGATCCCCCGCAACAACGGTAGTTGCTCCATCGTCCTTCCAAACACTCCCCGCCCGCCCTCGTGCCCCCCACACACCCGATACCTTACCGTCCGCACACCTCGCACAAGTATCTCCCGCATCTCCTCCTCCTGTTCCCCCGCATTCCCCCCACTCACCTCCAGGTGCTCCACCGCCCCACCCGCCAGCATGCTCAGTCGTCCCTGGCTGATCTCCACCCCATCCATCACCAGCGTCCGGATCATCTCCCCGCTCATCTCGTTTCCATCCAAATCAATGCTGAGCACCAGCCTTGACAGGCGCAGCGAACGCAGGTTTGCAAACTTGGCTGCAATGTCCTCATCCCATTCCAACGACGGACCCGCTTGGAGTGCGCCCCTCATAAGCCCTCCGTCGATATGCAGTTCAATCAGCGCGCCTGGATTCGTCACCATGTGTAGAAACCTCCCTGCTGCAATAGATAATTCTCCGCCAAGGGTAATAGACCGAAGCCCTTCCGTTGCTAGAATAGTTCTCAGGCTGTCTACGCATGCAGCCTGGCGCATACAGTTTGAGTAATGTGGCATTGGGCGAAGGCAAATGCCTTTGATGAGAGACCGCAATTGCTCGCTTTCCCTCAGCGTCCGTGCCAGGAGCGAGCATGCACGGTATCCAGTCGGTTGTGGACATCGATACAGCATGCGTCTGGCTGGATACAACCATAGGGGCGACACTCTGCATAGGCTTGCAAGGTCCCGGGGCCACCAACGGTCGCCACACTCGATTACCAGCGGAACGAGGTCGTCGATGAAATGGGCGTGCATCTGTGCGAAAGTGGCTTTGACTATTGGAGATAATGCCTTGAGTCGCCGCCGTTCACAGCACCCCCGCTCAATGGTCCAACATCACTCCTTGCCCATCGCCGCCCGCCCCCCTCAGTCATGGACCAGATTCTTCAAAGCCACCCTCTTCTTCCTACTCTTCAACTCGGGCTGTCTGATGATCCATGCCTTCCAATTGCTTTTTTTGCTGCCGTTGTGTATCCTGCCATTCTCGTTCGCCAGACAGCTCTATGACGATGGCATTCGTTACACCAAAGGCGCCTTTGGCTGCTTGCTCAGTAAGTTCCCCACCCTTCTCTTTTCTTATTGCGTCCCAATCATCTGCACCAGTCCTCATGTGTCAATGTTTTGCTCCAACGAATATCCGAGTCACCTTTGAAACTCAAGGCAAAGGAAAACTTTCTGAAGAAACGATCAATCGAGTTGTTGAGAAGGACGAAAGCGGCAACGTCGTCTCTTTGAATCTTCCCGACAAATTCGTTCTGACTGCTAATCACCAAGTATGTCATATGTTGTCACAAGACAACTCCTTGTTCAGCACATCCACGAATAGATATACGCAGACTGGTGGTATATGTGGTGTTTAATGTACTTTATAGGAGCCCAAGGGGTGCACCGCTACGTGTACATTACACTGAAGAAAAGCTTGCAGTGGTTGCCCATCATCGGATGGGTATGACTCGTCTACCCACCGTTTAAGCGCCCTACTCACTTGCAGCACAGGGCATGCAATTCTTCAATTTCATCTTTTTGGCTCGTTCTTGGGCCTCCGACAAGCATACCTTGGCATCACGCCTGGCTACCCTCGGCAAAGATGCGCAACGAGAACAAAATCCGCTGTGCTTTATCCTATACCCTGAAGGTACCCTAGTCAGTAAGCATACGCGTCCAATCAGCAAGAAATTTGCCGACAAGATGGGGATTGTAAGTATTAGATACTTTTATTTAACCAAGAGCAATGACGTCTTTCCCAAGTCAGACCGTACCAACATCTTGCTACCCCGTTCGCTTGGCCTCCATTACACCCTCAGGTCACTCGTGCCGCGCATTCCAGATCTCACTTTGCTAGATATCACAGTCATATACCCAGGTGCGTATTCAAGTTCATTAGCACGAGCCGTCTGATCATCGTGCAGGAATACCACCCTTGTGCTATGGACAAGACTATTACACCTTGCGTTCAATATTTTTCGATGGTGTTGCCCCACCCACTATCCACATGCATTTGAGACTGTTCAAGGTCGCCACGGACGTACCGGTCGGCGACTTGTCTGCTACCCATCTAAAGACGGTCCGGAATGGTTTGACATCAGATCGTGTTATAGAAGTCGACATTCCTTCAACAGAAAAAGTTATTTTTGATGATTGGCTTCGAGAGTTATGGGAAGAAAAAGACAACTTCATCACACATTTTGTTGATTCTGGTCACACGAGTAATTATTCCATCGACATTCCTCTAAAACTCCGTAGGAAGCGAGAGTTCCTGGATGCTTTTTGCTTTTTCTTACCTGCAGCAGGTGGTTATGTGTGGAAATCATTGACACGAAGATGGTGAAGGTGAACTATATCGTGGTATGTCTATGCATGTATACTAGAGTCGTAGGCAGTAATGAGGGGATCATGAAAGACGCGCTTGTTCTCGCTTTCCTTCTATCTTGTTGACCATGAAAAGGCTGGTGTCCAAAAATCTCTCCACACAGTAAGCAAGGCAGTTTTCTTCGCTGCGGGAAAAGCGCGTGGAAGGCGCTCCCGTGATGCACCTAGTGCCCATGAACGATGGATAAGCGAATGTCAAAGGTGTCTTACTTGTCCCAGCACATTGACGTTAGATTTTGAGTAGTAGAATTCAGTCTTGCCTGGCCACGATCAATGCAACGTCACGGCAGAACACAAAAGGCCAAACCTGGGCTTGTTCCCTTTCAACGAAGGCAGCAAGCTCCTTCTAAGGAGTGTGTTAGAATGGTGTAGAGCAAGAGCGAAAGTTTGTTACTTGGGTAGCTTCGTCAAACTTGTCAGACATGGTCAACCGACAACCGACGAACTCTGATCCTGGCTGACATAATCGCGATCCGGCTACTCTAAACGAATTCAGTTGACATCCACTCTTATCTGTAACTAGCCGCTGTCCCTTTCTGTCACATCTCTGACAGCTAGGCAAGCGTTTCTCTTGCCAGTTGCCAAATCAACTATCCTTAATTCGGAAACATTGAGAGCTGTTGCTATCAATTCTACCTGATAGCTATTACGACAGAACGTCATGCAGTCTCGGCGATACACGTGAGATCCCAACCTGACAGCCTTTTCCTTTGGCATAGAGTTATAGCGATCAAGGAGGAAATGCACGGCTTGCCTCGTTTAGTCTTCTGCCTCGTGTCTAAGTCATTTTTACAGCTCTCCCAATGTCCTCCAGGTCATTCAATACCACATCCCATAGCCACCCTCCGCATTGGCCCCCGGAGCCTATTCCTCCGTGAGTTATTTTTGGTCCACTCCTCTCTCTCTCTATATATTCATCGGGCACTGACAGTGTGGGGTATCTGAGCCGTAAGGCTTTGCCGATAAAAAAGAATGACGCAGACCCTCTCACACGAAAGGATCTCCAGTATGACATGTTAGAATATATTTTCACAGACAAGAATGCTGGCTTCACTAGCCCCCTCCCTGACAAGACAGACAAGATGACTTTCAGAGACCTATATGTCTCCACTGTATATAATTCTAGCAAGTGCTCCAAAGTCCTCAAGGAGAAAATGGTAGATACACCTGCCTTTGCAATAGAACTAGCAAAACTGTCGCTGCTCACAAACGTTGGAAGAATCAACACGACAATGGCATGTAAGAAATTACTCGACTTTAATCAATGTACAAATACTCATTGCTCTTGCGACAAGTTTTCCCGGAGATGAAGACGGCTTTGAGGACATACCATCCTGTTCCATCTTTGCAAAAGACGGATGGCAACGCCCAAGATGCTCCGCGGATCAAGAACTGCCTCAAGGCAGCGTTGCTCCCTTCCGAGGCTAAAGGAGTGCCTGCCTCTACCCCAGAAGAAATTTTGGATAAAAGTGTACGTAATGGAGTGCTATTCGAACAGTTTGGCTGAAATCTTTGCCGTACAGAGGGCTGGACTGAAGCCCCCAACCAGCGTCGTGAATCTGATCTTTGTCCTTGCAAATCATGCCGCTGTAAGTGTTTGATGTTGAGTTTTTATTCCCAAATGTGAGAGATGCTGAGTGGTACGAAGCCTCTGTCTAGCGTACATTTTGAAGGTGGTTTCAACTTTCTGGACCTCTTCTTGCCAGGAAGAGGACTGGCTTCAGACGATCGAGGGCGCTGTTTCTTGTGGATGATGTTCCATTACCTTGAGCACCATCAAAAGGATAATCCGTTCCATGATGAATACTCCAAAGCCAATTCACCCAAGGCGCCGCGGTTACGTCCTCTCACAGATGAGGAATTAGCGAACGAAAACGTTGACACCCCAGAGGAAATTGAATGGGGCCATAAAATGTCTGCACAGAGAAACACATTTCTTCAGAGACTGGTAGCCTCGCTTGAACGTGAAAAACGGGAAAAGAACAATCCTTCCGCTCAGTTCGATACAGGTCTATCAACTGTGTCTGTAATGAGATCTAAAAGGCCGATGGTTGATCTTGAAAATTTGAGTGGCCAATCATCCACGCGCGCTGCTCGACCAGAGTCCACACATGTGTCAAGCGAAAAAAATTTCATTAGTTATGTTCCGGACCAACAATGTGAAACCAGAAGAGGTGCGCAGAGCCCTATCTTCTTGATCCTTGTGTCCTCACCATAGCCCCAGAGCCAGTCCCAGGTGTCCATGAACGGCGCCACGAAGATCAAATCCAACACCAGGAACCCCATCAAGAGAGGCGGCAGGAACGTCCTCGCCAACAGCGGTCAACACAGCAATATGAATGTCGACGCCAAGAGCAACCCGCATCAGTTGCAAGGGAGCGGACTATGGTAGAGCGTACGTAATGATTTGCGTACACGCATGCCATTGACGACAATTTAATTAGAGGCCTGGTATTCAATCATGACTACAGACCCTTTAGCAGATTCGGATGAAGAGCCTCACGATGAGCACGCCCGACGCGATTACAGTGAGGATCCCATGCTTTTACATAATTTAAACTGACCGTTCACGTTCATTCGCAGTGCGTCGCCGAGAGATTCTGCAAAGATATACAGGACTGACACAGGTCCCAGACCCAGATTAAGGTTGTTTGTGTTTTCGGAATCAACCAGCACCTGTAGGTTTGTTACCGAATGTAGTACAAAATATGTGATTATCCGAGTACATCAACAAGGCTAGCTAGCGATGGTCTCGACTATGTGAATGAATTCTCCTGCAACAATACGAGTATATCGACGATGTCTGCTCCTGGCCACTCAAAATCCTCCAGGCATAGAGAGGACTGGGTGCTGGAAATCGACTCGGGCCTGAAGTGAGAATAAATCTCCCGGTGCACTATGTCTCTTTCGCTTCTTGTCTACCATGTCACATCCTTCCCCGGTACTGATCGGAGGTGATGTTCGACGCCTTAATGCGGACAACATATTATGAGCACGGGAAGCTCTTGTTGGATCAGCCGGCTCAGTTGACAACACCAAATGTTTACAGGTCCTCGGAGAAGGCAAGGGTTGTGGAGCATGTATTTGTATATTGCCATGAGGTGATTGCAAGTGGACAGTGCGAGGCTGACTTGAAGTCGTGCATTGCTGTGAGCGTGGGTTACAGACATAGCCCTGAGAGGTCAATCGGGCACTGATCTCGTCGAGGGAGGGAACCACGTTTCCCTTAACGGATTCTGAGGTCGACTTGGATAGATCCTTGTCCTGAATACTAGAGCAATAAGCCTTCTCATTCCCAGGCGAAGAAGATATTTTGGGCTTGGGGCTCGCCTGCCTAAAAGACGCAAAGGCATCTGGGGAAGAAAGCGGAACGGTTGGCGGAGCAAGAGAATTTGATGAGACGGCTTGTGTGAGAGGGCCCGCGAGGACCCTGGTTATAAACCGAGCCCGGCGCCCAACTGATTTTAGACCTGATGAGCAGGCGTACTTTTCTGTCAAAATGCACGTACTCTGCTTTGCGGTATGGGCCTTGAGAGTAACTTCTCTGCGAAGGTCTGGCGCCCTCCTCGCATTCCGCTCGCGAGTCGATTGTAAAAGAGCCTCAAACCGGTGTCGGTCGAGACCTTCATTGTAATCGAATCTCTCTTCGTCAGAGTTGTATCCACCAGAAATGGGAGATGAAGAGTGACGCGTCCTAAGCGGAGAAGATGGCGGCGGCGTTAACAACCTAGGCCTGAAGCCATCGTCGTTGTCTGGGTACTTAATGGATGAAAATGGGGAATAAGGCTCGTTAATGGGCTCCTGTGGCGGGGCAGGCGAGATAGAGATCTCAGGGACTGTTGTAGGAGAATATGGCATGGCGAGAAGGGGGGAGAAAGGCAAGGTGACCAGCACCAAGTGTATGATGAAAGAGAAAGGAAGGTGGTCAAGCGACAGAGTGACAAGTGGCGAGGCACGACTGATATACCCTCATCAGGAGGCGTTACCACGATCCTGTGCACCACATTACAATAATAACTTCTCTACAGACCCAGCTCCTTCACAGCTTCAGCTTGCTTTTCCTTGAACAGTCTTTCCGCCTCCGTCCATACACGAGCGCTCCTTCTGTTTGGGTATTCAAGTAGACTTGGCAAGAGATCTGCGCCGAACTGCTCCGACGCTTCCCGGGGTAACAACGTCGGAAGATGATCTATGGAAATCACCGACAAGGGCCGATTCTCCGTCCTATAATGTATTGTGTAAGATTTCCTTTATTTCTCCCAACCCAACTCACCCGACATCAACCGAAACCGTTGGTTTGTCAAATGTGGTATTAACACTATAAATGGGGATTGGATTGTAAGGGTTGGTCGTGTCGCAGCTGACATCGACTACAACAGACAATTGCCTGTCCTTTCCTGCCGCCACGAGCTGTTCTTTTGTCAAGAAAAATGGAATCCGAGAGCTCAGATAGATACAGTTGACAAAGATGTCAACGTCAAGAATTTCTGAAAATGGTCCACCTTGGGCGGTTTCTGCCATATCCCATTTGAAAATGTCGTCCCTGCATTTACATTAGAATCAAAGTTGGACTTGTATGAAACTTGCTAACTCATCGAGGCCAATCTTTCTGAACAAGTCAACAGCGCCACGACCACACCTGCCAAGTGCGCCGATGACGAGTGCCTTGACGCCTTTTCCGTTGTCACCCAGAGCTTGTCGAATATCCTTGATCAATGCATCCTCGTTTACGTAAGGTGTCAGAGTATCGAGTTGTCCACCTTGCTTTTGCGCAGCCAAGGCAAGGGCACCAGCTGCGGCGCCAGCGAAGCCTGCATGGAATCCAAACGCGGCAACTCGTCTACCGCTGGCATCCATCAGAAATTCCAGATCATAAAGAGTTCCGCCACCGCGGTAGAAACGAGATAGGACTTGTGCCCAGCCGGCCTGTCGTTTGTAGCAATGGGCAAATTGAATGTGAGTATGAGGGAGAGGACCATCTGAGGCTTGAAGTTCTTTTAATCCGATGATTGTGGCACTGGCCGGTGCTGAAGGCCAAGAGTTATTATCAACCATCTTACATCCAACTCTAGAAGAAAGGTTTCGATCGATGCAATCGGCAAGGGACTGATGAATCTTACTTCTCATACTCGGAATCGTCGAAGATCCTTTGTTGATCTTGCTCAACGATAATCTCGAAACCAGCGTCGATGAGTTTTTTGGCAGTGGTAGGACTGAGCGCTGCACGTCGTTCAAACGTCTTTTTCTCGCAGCGCAACCACAGGACGAGCTTCGACATGATCTATGATGGTGGCAGGAGGAAACAAAAACTATATTGTAATTTGTGACCTTGTCTGAACGACCGACCTGAGTCAGGAATCGTCACGGCACATGCCCTCTTACGAAAAGCTAGCTGGGTTGTAGAGTAAAAGATCGGAATCATTTTAGTTCGATTCTATCATGTCATCCCCATCGATGTCGGCGCAAACGTCAGATGTGGCAGTAAGTACCGCATTCCATCCATCTCTCCAGTCAAGTCTCAAATCAAAAGACTTGCCTTCGTTATGCCGAAGAGCTCAAGGCCGAAGGGAACGACCATTTTCGTGCCGGCAGGTGGAAAGAGGCCTTGACTGCATATCGTTCAGGACTCGGGGAACTACAGCGAGGAACAGAAATGACACGCCAGCCAGATCCGCAGAACGCAGAGGGCGCTGAGGGTGAACCTAATCCGACGACGGAATTGATCAAAGATTGTTCCAAGGCCAGGGCTATATTACACGCGAACATCGCCGCCTGCTACGTCAAGCTTGTGAGCATCAGGCCTTGTTGGATGCCTACCCGAAGCTAATTTGACGGGGATGAGGGAGAACACAAGGAGGCCGTAGAAGCGTGCACCCAAGGTGTGAACATTACTAGGCCGTAGAGAATGACCAGAAAACAATGCTTGTATCAGCGTTATCGGATGATCCAGAGTATCTTAAAGCGTTACAGCGCCGCGCATCTTCAAATGAAATACTTGGAACCTGGTCATCTCTGTCTGCGGCACAAGAAGGCGAGTCTATTCATTCGAGCCATTTGCCAGGAGAATCGCTGAATACACGTCAGATTATAACACACTATTGAAGATTCTGCCAGAATCCGATTCACGACGCAAAGACGTTCCGTCTGCTTTACAACAACTCAAACCTCGTATTGAAGCAGCTCAGAAGCGGGAAACAACGGAAATGCTGGACAAACTGAAAGGAGTCGGCAATAATATACTCGGTCGGTTTGACAAATAAAATATTGGTTGCACAGCTAAGCATGGCTCCAGGCAGGTTTGGACTATCAACGGATAATTTTCAATTCGTACCGAACGATCAAGGTGGTTACTCGGTGAATTTCACACAATGATTTTCCCTTCCCAACCTCGAGCTAGTTAAAATAGCTTTAGACTAATTTAAGAACGTCAAAGGGTTCGAAAATCTAGTGACGCGTTGCCAGGGCCATATCTAAGAAGGCTGTTAGCACGAAAGACTGAGAACGACGCAAGATCTACCCTGTAAGCTAATCTAGCCTGAACGAGGGACATGGGAACGGGGCCATATTGTCGAGAATCGCGTGAGTGGTTGGCGTTGTCGCCAGAAATCCAAATGTGGCTTTGGGGAATCGCAACGTGCTCCGTAGAAGGCGCTAGTTGTCCTGTTGGATCTACGCAAACAATATCACCAGGAAGGCCAATGACACGCTTGCAAATGATTCTATTAGGATCTAGGGGTGACTTGAGAGTGACGAGATCTCCTCGTTGAATGGGCCGGAACCGATACGTTAGGCGATCTTCAATGACCAACTCTCCACCCTCTGCCAAAGTGGGCAACATGGATGGGCCTTCCATCTTGTCAGATGTAAGCATAAGCAAGAGGGACACAGCAATGGCCAGATACCAGAGACGGCCGACCAACGTATTCATAGATGAGGTGTATGAAGCATGTGTAATTTACCAGCTTGTATGATTAGAATGGAAAAGGGATGTGTTACGCTGGATATACCTTGAATGACGCGACCGCAAACCACCTGAATTTATAGGACAGAGGTTTGGCCCAAAACGCCTTGAAGCGGGATCGAACCGCCTGCCTCCAGAGCATACCATTGTCACGGAGTCACGCGTGGTTGTCAGTGTGACA
The DNA here is from genome assembly GCA_023014455.1 of Amanita exitialis. Classification (NCBI taxonomy): domain Eukaryota; kingdom Fungi; phylum Basidiomycota; class Agaricomycetes; order Agaricales; family Amanitaceae; genus Amanita; species Amanita exitialis. Next base: position 1,535,030 of record JAEBUR010000002.1, read on the forward strand.
TGGCGATAAGATTAGCATGTCTTCGTTCAAACGAAAAAGTTCTAGTAAATCGACGAAAACGCTTCCCGGCACACGTCCATCTCCTGCCACGCCTTATACGACAGTGACCTCCGTGGGAATACCGTCGCTGGACGACATACTTGGCGGTGGTCTGCCTCTGTCGTGCACTCTACTCGTTCTTGCGCCGGATGCTCATTCGTCGTACGGGGAGCTCGTCCAGAAGTACTTTGTTGCACAGGGTCTGAGCTCTGGTCAGAGCATGATTGTTGTTGACGATTACGCAGAGGAATTTGTGAGAGGCCTGATGTGGGTTCCTTCCCTTGGTCAAGTGCAAGACGAAGACGAAGATGAAAAGGTGGATGCGAACACTGATCAAATTAAGATTGCATGGAGATACGCAAATATGAAGCAGTTTCAAACGACAGTCGTATCATCATTGTATGTACAACCTTCTGATGTAAGAACTGTTAATCAACAGTGGACTGGAAAGGCAAGACGATCAGTTCTGTCAGACATTCGACTTGACCAGTCGCGTTCCGGCACCCGTCATTGATCAGGCACTGGAAACGGGTCGATTACTATTTATTCCAGTCAGCGGCGGAGTGGACAGCGTGCTACAGCGGATTAAAGATAATTTGCAATCTCGGGCCAACACAGGACCCGTGCGCATCTGTGTTCGTTCGTTAGGGTCTCCTGAATGGGGAGATGTTGGGAGACAGGTCGAATGCATCTCTCTTGGCATCAGTTGCATCAAGGATGCTGACACAGTCGTAGGATATTTTGCGGTTCTTGCATTCGGTTCGATCGGAGCTACGAGAGATGCCACATGCCTGTGCATCGCTGAGTTTGGCATGTCATCTGTCTGCAGCACAGTGGGGTGGAACCGGATGGGTGCAGAAATTAGGATGGGTGTCTGATGGATGCATAACGATGGCAGGGTTTTCCGGTAAGGGCGTACCGCGCAGCGCGGCGGGCGAGCTGATCGCGGAGCTACGTAGGCAACCCGTCACTGTCCGCAGCGTTTGGATCGCATCATGGCATGGTGCAGATTCACCGGCTGCCAGGGCCACATACATTGGGATGGCCGAGTGACAGATACTCGAGGCTGCTTGGGTTGTCGTGGAGCGGGGAGAACAACATGGCGTTCCGATGCACGCGGAAGCGGCTTGTTATGGAAAGGCTGCATCTGGATGTGGAGGGCGGGGTGTCGGAGCGGCGGACGGGCGGGACGGAGGGCGGGACGGAAGCGGGGAGGCGGGGAAAGAAAAAGGTGGAGATTCGGGAAGAATACTGGTATTGATACTGAGAAGCAACATCACCGTCCGGGCCGGAAGCGGGGAGGCGGGGGAAGAAAAAGGTGGAGACTCGGGAAGAATACTGGTATTGATATCGAGTAGCAACATGTCGCCGCGTCTGAAGCTCTCGGTGGACGTGTCAGGTGGAGCCCCCGTTGTCTGCAAGCGCGTGTACTGACGCCGGACAGATACAGGCTCGAGCTTGCCTTCGCCCGCCACGTATTCTCGTCCACGTGCCCCCTCACCTCCCTCCCGCCCTTCTGTCCCTCTTCCCAGTATCTGTCCCGCCCACTCGCCCCAGGACTCCTCCCCTTCCATGCACATCCCAGACTCCGCCTTCTGCCGCCCGCCTCTTCCCTCTCTCTCCTCCCCAGCCTCCTCCTCCGCCCGCTCCTCCGCCTACGCAAGCTCAGGCAGCGCCCTCCCCCCCACCGACTATCCTCACATCCACGTCGCTGGCCGCGACGACGACCTGCCCGACATCATCCCTCCTCCTCCAAAACCATCTCCGGACCACTCCCGTCCACCTTCTATTAGTAACTTCTTTTCTCACGAACATCCACCCATTCCGCACGAACACCATAGTTATGACATGAGCTGGCAACCCGACGAGCGAGACGAAGCCCCCATAATAAGCGATGACGAGACCGACGACGATGCCTTGTTGGATCATGATCCCCTACAAGATCATCTTGCCGATGAGAGGACCTCTGCTGCAGTGATCGCAGATGAAGGACGCGGACTCATCGTGCAGGCAGGTACCACTCCCTTGATAACTCTCCAAAATCAGGTCCCACCAGGTGCGTCATGTCCTCCTTCTCATTTGTCTTCTCGTGTGACCGAATCTCGCAGGTACCACACATTTGCTTCTCGGCACTTCAACCACCCCAAATGCGATGCCAGTTTTTCTGACAGTCGTTCTGCCTCAAATATCTCGCACCTTACTTGCGCTTGACATATCGGCCAACTTTCTCAACGCCTTACCTCCAGTGTTAGCCATCTGCGAGTTCCTCGAGGAACTCAATGTCGCTTCTAACCCCCTTCGCGTCCTTCCCGTTTTTCTAGCTGATTTGATCAATCTGCGTGTCCTCATTGCTGATTCAACCGGTATTACTACTCTACCAGATGCCCTAGTTGACCTGGATCGTCTGCACACGCTTAGTATTCGACGAAACAAGTTTCTTGCATTGCCAAGCTGGCTCTGCCTTCTTTCTGCCCTTCAGACTCTGTGCATTGATGGAAACCCTTTTCAAGGGCCTTGGAAAGCCTTGGTTGAACCGCTTTTGTCCAAGGTTATCATGTCTCCGTCATATCCTCCTTCAACGCCTGTTTATCCCGTTAGTCACGCAGGAGATACAGAAACTGATGCAAGCGACATGGAAGACCTGTCTGACAACGAGATTGCTAGTGTCGTGCCCAGCGCCTCTCCGCGGTCACCGGACGAAGAGGACAACACAATTACTCCAGAACGTGCCCCTTTTCTCGGTAGAGCAAAGACTTTGCCACAGCAAGAAACCCAAGCCCCGCCTTCATCGCAGTCCTCCGCCCGCCCCTTGTTAGCGCGAACGCGGACAACTCCGAATCGCTCTTACTATGACCAGACCCGGGCTACAACCAGCGGTGCGGGCGATCAGCATGTCCCACGTGCTTCAAATATCAGGTCGCAGGAAGACTCGGGTTACTTGTGTGATCATGAATTGCGTAAGATGAAAAGTGCAGGTGACCTCCGTCGCACAAAGATATCTTCCCCAGATTCCGGAGACATCGAAGCACCATTTGTCAGACCATCCTTATCTCAATACGCTGGATCTTATTCCTACTTGAATCTCCTAAATATGAATGTTCCTTCCGACTTTCAACCGCCAGGCAAGCCTTTTGCCAGCCTGGGTCCCTCCTCTGGCATGGGCTCCCCACCACGTCCGGCGACTGCGCGAGCTTCCGCCTCCAAGTCTTTTTGGGACAATATTTCAGAAAATGAAGACGAGTCGTCGATTTCGCCTACGTCAACTAGGGTTTCCATGGCTCCGGATGCAGCCATTTCGCCCCCTAAGATGCCACCACTTGACTTTAAAGACGGCAAACTCTCTTCGCGAGAAGGTAAAGAGAAAGGTAGTCGCTGGGGCTTCCTCAAGAAGATGTCGATGGGGAAGATGAAAATCGAATCTCCCACTCAATCGCCTATTCTGCCTAGTCGTCAAGTACCGATGCCTAGACTCCCTGTTGACCCCTCTAGTAGTCATGTCAAACCTCCCGAACCTACGTCGGACCGCAGTAATAGGTTACCACAAATAGACATGAGATTCTCGACGTTGGGATCTCTAGATGCTCTATCAACACTTATGACACCAGGTTCCCCGCCAGCCATCGAGAAGGGACTGTCCCGTGACGCGTTCCAGTCATCATTAGCCCCTCCACTTCCACCAAAGGATGTAGGGCCATGGACTCAATCACCGACTCTTCTCGTCCCACCTACAAGGTCGTCAAAACGACGAAGTTTCCTCCCAGTAGACGTACCAGATACTATAAACTTTAGCAATTCTGACATGCCGATGTCCCCGGATGGTCTCGGAGCTTCCTCGTCAGGTGAAACTAGCAGGTCAATGCCGAGCGTGTCTGTGGACCAAGATCAATTTATACGTCGCGAGGAGGAACGAGCCCGTGAAGCATATATGCGTGCTCTTCGCTCTGTCATGGCCTACCTACGGGATATGAATGATTTGGGTGTGTCGCAGCAAAGCAACGTCGCCAGTCTGTACAACACATCCGAAGATACTGCCCCGGCACGCCCAAGGAGGGCCACAGGTGTTGATCGCGATGTGTCCGTGGCACTGAGCGGGACTACCGCTGTCGCATCCTTAGATTCTGCAGCGCATTTAAGATCATCAGATTCGATTGGGAGAAAGCGCAGTGGAACTTCCAGCCAGACTTTGAGCGTTGCCACAACAGATAGCAACAGCTCAGTCGAAGAACGCAAGTTCAAAGATGACAAGGGCAAGCGAGCAATGGTAATTCGTGAGATTGTTTTGTACGTGCATAGCATCTGGCCAGTCTCAAGGCATCACTCACTATTGCACAGGACCGAAAGGACGTATGTGCAGGGCCTTCAAGAACTTGTCGACATCTACATTAAGCCTGCTGCTGTCCCTGTCAACATACTAAGTGGTGTCGGGACAACCAAGGACACAGTTGTTCCCGCTCCTGAGCGAAAGATTGTCTTTGGTGGTCTTGACGCGCTATTTTCATTCCACAAAGACAGCTTCTTGCCTGCGTTGGAATTTGCGGCGGCCCCTTTAATGAAACCAGCTACAGAGTTGCAGGAGACTGATGCTGACGGCCAATTGTCCATCAAAGTTGCAAAGGACGTTGGTAATATGTTTTTGAAGCACGCAGCATTCATGAGGATGTATTCTACCTACATCAAGTTCGTCATGTCTCCTCTTTCGTGAAAACTGATTAAATAATCTTTGTAGCAATTTTGACAACTCAGTGCAGCGGATCAAATACTGGACGTCTGACAGATCGATGACAAGCGGAGTATCTTTATCGCCAAGCTCGAGTACCGCACAACTCGCGAGTCTAGGCCTTGCCATGTCAGCAGTATCCAATCCATCCATGTTGCCAGAATCGATGCCAACCAACGGAGCTCCTAACCTTACCGCTAGTCAGCGGAAGCGAATAAAAACCTATCTTAAACGATGTCGCATCAACCCAAGGCATACACAATTGAACTTGGAAGGCTACCTGCTCCTGCCCATTCAAAGAATTCCTAGATATCGTCTGCTTGTGAGTACGACTATCTCAACCCCCACACACCTAGGAGTCATCTTCTTTAGTTGGAAGAGTTACTAAGAAGCACGCCACCGTCTTACGACTTTATGGACGATCCTCTTGAACGTGCATTGAGCGAAATTTCATCACTAGCCAACAATATGAACGAAGGCAAGCGCGAATTCGAATCCCGGCGCAAGCTCGTCAAATGGCAGGCTAGAATCAAAGGGAAATTCCCCAGTCCTTTGGTTCAGCCGCATCGGTATGTGCCACCCCTCTATGCAACAGCATCATATCCTCACAGGCCCAAGTCGCCTTATCATGGATGGATCCCTGCTTCTCACTCGTGTGGTTCGTAAAGCTACGGTATCATTCGAGGCAATAAATGCCCAGGGAGATCAATCGACAGTACAAGTAGATTGCTTGGCACCCGAACTCACTCCGCGACCACTGATGGGAATCCTGTGCAATGATTTGTTGGTGCTTTGTCGCGATCCTTCAGATGGCAAGGATCCCAACTCGAGTGTTGATCTCTGGGCCGTGCTGAGAATGCAAACACTACCGCAACCTGCCAGTATTGTCCATGGCAACGGCAAGTTGCATATGTTTTTCTTTTGATAAGTTTTGACCCCTGCCTCAGTTCTGCGTCTCGTTGATAACAAAGCTATCCTCTATTTTGATGCCCCTTCTCCCTCTGATGCGCTTAATTGGTATCGAGGTAAGTTCCCATGGTGAACGTATCTAACGTGGTCGATAATTCTTTCCAGCCATCAACTTGCATATACCAGCGTCCAAAGGCTAGAAATGCATTTTTATGCATTTCCCATTTATCATGCAATGATACCAATATCTTATCTTATGATAGAGCCGTTCCTGTGCTGATTTACCCATCGTCGCACGGCGTCCTTTCATTTTGGCATCTCTGACGTTAATATTATATCCACCATTTCAATCAACGCACTGTATCAAAATCGACAAACTAGAGTAGCGTCTGGCTCGTAGTGAGATAACTTTCTGTAGACGTCGGTAGTAACTTTTGAGAACATATTTTTCTTTAATTCATTCTGACTGACATGGCTACGCTAGCAAGTTCTAGTACACTGACAGTAATTGTTTACATCTATAATATGTTGTTCAATATCTCAGATGCTGGAACCACAGAAAAATTATCCTTACCAGCCATTGCCAGAATGCCTCGACCATATTCTTCGGAGGCGGCTCGTCGTACCTGCAAGAGTCGGTTAATCAGTTGTGAGTTATAACCGAAACTACAACTAGCTTACGTCTCTTGCTCGATTTCCTTTAAACCAGTAACAAAGTCGATCTCATCCAGAGGTACGGGACCTTGTCTGTAATAAAGCCTGGATGCAACATAGATGACAGGGAATAGCATGAACGGCAGGTAGTTCGTCACGAATTGGTCTGTTTTCCACTGTCCCTTTAGGAAGTTGTACCAACCGCTGAACTAGAAATACATAAGATGACATCCGACGTACACAGTGAAATGACTTACGAGGCAAATTATCAAAATGAAAGACAAGGCATACCACGCTGCGAAAGGCTGGAAACGCGATGCAAAAGGCAAGCTCTTTCGGTCGTAGCCCTGTGCCTTGAGACCTCCATAAAATCGAGTGTATGTAACGCATATACCGAACCAGGTCATCAGCCCAGCGATTGCCGTCATGTTGGCAAACCAGCTAAACACTCTACCCGACCCGCTGCCAACAGACATGAAAGCCAAACAACCGAAAAGCGAGCAAAAGATAACGGCAGCGTAAGGCAAACCGGATTTCGAAGTCCTGAGGAATATTTTGGGTGCATTGCCTGCCGCAGCCAGTCCATCTAAAAATAATTGGCGATTGTAATGTTCAAAGGAAGAGGACTCACATAGTGCACGTGAGCTCGTGTAAAGATCACTGGACGCTGCTGACCACGCAGAAGTAAGAAGGCAGGCGTTGATAATCTGAAGACGACAAAGACGCGGGGCGTGAAGGACGTTCGAACTTCAAGAACAAACTCACGCTAGGCAGGGCTTTAATTCCCGATGTTTGAATTGCAATCACGAAAGGTGACGAGGCAGCGGTTCCGTCCCCAAGATTGAGGCGCGGATCATTGGAGGGGACAAGCAGTCCAATGATTGTGACGCCTCCGATATAAAATAGAAGTATACCTAGACGGGTCATGGTCAAAGTTGGTGGCAACGTCAATCATGAACTTACGGATGTACACTCTTTTAATCGCCCTTGGGAGGTTACGTCTAGGATTTTTGGTTTCGCCTGCAACAATCTAGACATGCTTGGTGTATCCTTGCGGTGAAAAAGGACCAAGATATTATACGCACAGCTACTATCTCTGTTCCAATGAAGGAGAAGGCTGCTTGCGTCATGACTGCCCACCAACTCAAGAATTGGCCTTTAGCCCCACTTATTCCTGCATATTGAGCGAATGGTCCAGGATTTTTCCAGTATCGGAAGCCAATTCGATCGTGATTTGGTCCACCTAAATGACTTAGAGCAGTAGTGGAGGAGTATTATGACCGTACCTCCGAGGTCAATGACAATGCCCAGGATAATCAGACCAGTTACCGTTATGACCTTGATTGAACTGAAGAAATGTCATTGTATCCTGGCTTGACATCGTGTGAATAACGTACGCAAACCAAAACTCTGCTTCGCCATACGCACCTTGTAAAGAATCATTAATTACAAGACAAATACACAGCTAATCCACTCACCTGCGCCTAACATATTTATTACCACGACGACGAGGAAACATATCGAGATCCATGCGGCAGGGTTGATACGATGATTCCAGAAGCCAATGAGGATAGACGAAGCACTCAGTTCTGCCGGCATGACGATAATCCAGTTGTACCTAACAGCAGAGAAATCAGTAAATCGACGTCCAATTAATGCAATTTCAATTGGTTGACCAGTAATTCCATCCCATTGTAAAAGATAATGCAGGGTCTACGAAACGTTCCGCCAACTTAATATGGCCACCTGGAATCGGTAGGAACGCAATCATCTCTCCAAGAGATATCTAGCGACATTAGAAATCATGATAGACATCAACGACCATTTGACGTACCATTACGCAAAAGCAAATGGTGCCCATAGTTGTGTATCCCAGCAGCAACCCTACAGGAACTCAGAGGCATAATGCAAGTCGAAAGGTCTTTACGTACCCACTGGACCACCGTGCATTAACGAAGTCGCAGTTCCAAGGAACAATCCTTCATAGAAAAGTCTGTTGCCATACGATGAAAGCCAGGAATGTTGTATATACCAGTGCCAATCACACCACCAATACTGCAAACAACGTCTGAATAACAAAAGAGGATCTGGTCTTGTCAATTACCTTATCATGGCTATATGCCGATTTTTCAGTTGTCGTGCGAGTCCATTCTCGCCAGGAGGGGAGGACCGTAGTGAGTCAGCGTCTGAACTAACAAAGCCTTCCTCGCGCACTTGCTTTTCCTCAATATTCTTGGTTTCTTGATGGTTCATCATGGTTGTGAATGCGGGGGCCGCATTGGCAGAAGGGGCACTTATATGGTACCCAAGCACTCTCAATTGAGCGTGACGTGGAAATTATCCCCATCGGACATAATGCGAAATTGATGCCTGTTTCGTGCTAAAACCATTTAGCTAGACATCTCATCTCAGCTGAGGAGGGCATGTCTTCTGAGTTGCAATGGAAGCCATCCGTGTCCATAACAGCCAACGCTCTGACAGGGGTCCTACGGGCACTTGGGCGCTTCACATCTGTCGCGTGCATCGTACCTTAATGACCATCTCCATCAGCATGCTGTGACAGGTCTTCCACATGGCGACTGATCCGAATTGTGAGCTAAAAGGAGATGACGGGTCTGATAAGATAGCAGCCTATAACAACGATAGATATTTATTCACAAAACATTGGCAGCCGTGCCTGGCGTGCCGTTGCCCAGTGACTGCCAGTATGACATGGCATCTGAGCGCACATGTGCTCCATACCACACTTTACGAGGCTTGCTGGTCCGCTTGCCGGTACCTCTGTTCTTCCCAAATCTGCAACAATACTTAAACACATTGTCTTTGTGAATACATTAACTTACGAACCTCAAAAAATCGCCGACGATCCACAACGTTAATACCTCTGCAACTAGTTAGATCAAGGTTTTCTAGCTCCGTGCAAACATCTATTATAGGGAAAAGGCCTCTACCTAAATTTACTTGGCTTAGCATCATGCGTCGAAGAGTTCATGGACGTACGGGTGAATCTCGTTCCTGCAACGGCGAGCGTCCTCAGATGTTTGCAAGCTGAAATATATATCCCAGCCTCGTCTTCCACACCCGTGTTATTCAAAACCAAAGTCTCAACGGCTGCATTGTCGCCATTGTTGTTTAGCAGGCCGGCGAGATCCGTGGATTGAAGATTGGAGAGACCGGCCAAATTCAGCCTCTTGAAAAGAAAAAAAAAGAGTTAGGGAGCATCAACACAAAGTGACAGAGCTGACTCTGCATTTCCTGCCGACGCGAGATATAAAATCCGACATTGCTGGATCAAACTTGGCCGTGGCACCGAGCTTGGCGTTGCCAGCCAGGTTGATATGCTCTAGATGAAGAAAGCCAGCCAATGCATTGGTCACCAACTTGAGCCCTGCGTCATCCAATGTCATCGCAGAGGTGTTGGAAATGGAGGCTTGGGTTCCACGACTGATACCCAGAGCACCGAGTAGCAGGATTCGAAGATTCGGATAGCGCGGCAAAATCGACGCGAGTTGGTGAGGGAGGATTGAAGTAGAGGTCAACGAAAGTTTCTCTAGCGGCAGAATGTGCAAAGGGCTAAGCAAAGAGGCAGGCCGCTTGAGCAACGTAAAGGAGACATCCAGGCTTTGAAGGCTGGGACAAAGGTTAACCAGAGCATGAATTGAAGTATCCCCCAACTGCGTCTGCCTCAGCTTGAGGACTCGGAGATCAGTCAACTTGGTCTCTTGTTCTAGACCATTCAAAAAGTTCATGAATGTAGCGTCAGTCTAGAATATTATGTCAAAATAGCTGCCTTTATTCTTTCAAAAATTTACTGGCCCAGTTCTGAATACCAGCCACTTTGAGAGTTTCGAGATGCCTGCACGAGGTCACCAGCCGTGCAACAGAGGCAGGATTGGCCGATGTATAGTTAAGATTAACTACCTTGAGATCTGGACAGGAACTGGCAATGGCCGAGACGGCTTTGTTTCCAACCATTGTGCATCCGCTGTCAAGCATCAAGCTCCTTTTGGACTCTCAAGTCAGGATTGGGAATCATCATACCGTAGGACGAGAACACGCAAGTTTGTCAGGTGCTGCAAAGCAGACGCGAACGTGTGGTCCGAGATTCTCCCGAAACCCGTAATCTCCAGTTCGCGTACTCTATTGTTGATTCTTGGGATATCGCCTATCGTTCGTGTGTTCACACCAGGAAGTGCATCCGTAAGAGAGATGGCTCGACCTCTGAGCATAAACTGTCAAGAGATTTAGTTATACCTTCATGGATAGAGGGTATTTTCACAGTGACGATGAACTCATGTTTGAGATATGTTGGACATGTCGCGTTCAACATTTTAAACAATTTCGGGACCACAGTCTCGGGAAGGGTTTGCAATTGCTCGGATAGACGTGGCCATAGAGATTCGTTGTTCCTGAGTTTGACAAAGTTTGCCGCGAATCTTTGAACGCATAAATTTGTCAAGGAAGGTACATTAGCTAGCGGAACCCGTCGAGTCGAGGATGCGGCGGCCGAAGGTACATCATGCAGCGACGAGAGGTCTGCTTCACTTGGGGCTCCGAAAGCGGGGAGAGCCCGCTGTCGCTTGGATCTGGAAGACATTGTAAATAACAAATTCTCCAACTCCACAGGCTATCTACGTATCACTACAAATCCCAAATATACCACAAGCGCGAAAGGACCGACAACGACCCTACGTATCAGCTTCTCTGCATCTTTAACAACACCCAAAGATGGCAGAATATGGAGAAAAGAAAGCGGGGAGGGAAATAGGTTTGGATTGGAGTAAACCACGATGGTTCTGAACCACGACGTCCGTGCTTCATGACCTGCTGAAGAGGAGTAGCGGTCCCAACGGTTTGCCGCTGGGTCACGACTCTCTAGACATGTCAGAATTGAACCGCAGGTGACGGCAAATATAGCCACCAATACAGCGAATATCAAGTATGCAACCCGGGTTTCCATAGGCGCGGGTATAAGCAATTCGTGGCCGGTTAGCCGGGAAAAGGTATCTGCAACTGATAGTGACAGCAGGTAGGCAGAAAATAAGAATACGGGTGACAGGTACAGTACGATAGGTATAAGGCCTTGCGCAAGTTTCCGCTGAAGGTATACCGCAAGCGGGAGGCATATGTCGGCCGGCAGAAGATATACGGGGCTAGGATACTTGGCAAGGTGGAGTTCTACGACATGGACGCCCATGGACAGCGTGAGCAGCATAAAGGATGTTTGACCTGGCCTGGGAGAGGCGGTGGTAGAAGAGATAAGTGCAAGAACAGTGAGGCCATATGAGAGCTTGTGTGCAGATCGAAAGCGAAACAGGCCGCCTGCGGTGAATATGAGTAGTACAATGTCCTGGATGGTAAACGTTTGAGGCATCATCGGTGGATTGTTGAGAGTGTAGATCAGTAATGCAAGATAGGCGAAATCGGATATCACATCAAGAAGATGAATAACTCTTTAAACTTCCGTTCAGTGTCCGCGGTTGATTTGAGATGCAGTAACATTCACCTCGGAGTGCAACATGCATCATATCTTTCTACCAGTGACGTGCTGGTCGAAGGGACGTGGGTGGTTCTGCCCTGTTTCCATACTCTGCCCAGACTCCAGGCGATGACAGGATGGCCAACAAGGCATTCTGGCGCTTCAAAAGTGGTCAAGAAGTTGACGACTGTATGTCGATCAGAATGCAGAAAATGGTGACGGGGCTCGCGACACACCTCGCAAGGTCTTGGGTTTCTGCTCTTCTATAGGGAATGTGTGCCACAGGACCTTCTCGATCGCGTGGAAATCGCGGGGACTGTCAAGAAACAGATCCCAAAGTTCCTTTATGGTTTCCTCTATCGTCACAATGTCTGTATTCTTCGTCTGTTCCTGAGACCATCTTTCGTAGGGCTCCTTGTTTACATAGCGGTTGCGGTGGATGATCTGGCGTAAATATAGGAGGACGGACAAGGCGAAGGCGAGTTTACGTGGATCATCGACAGTGAAGGCAGGACAAATGTCTTGAATAAATATGCTCTGCAGGCCATGGTCGCGAAGAGTTTGGGCTGCGGGCCTGATCGCCCAGGACTGCTCTGAGAGCAAAGGAGTATCTTCAGCGGGATGGCGATTCATGGGCAGTCACGCTGCTGCTGTTACACGACTCAAGTACGTCCAGCCATGAGCGTGTCCACGGCCCTTCTCGACAATACAATCGAACCAGATGATTCAGTTGTTCCCCCCAAGCCCCAGAGTACAAGGCAGCCAGTAGTGCTAACGCCCGCCAAACGCGCCCCCGACCCAGGCGCTTTGGCCACAAATCAAAGCGATGCAGAATCAGGTGTGTTCTTTCTCACTTGCGCACACAGCCCAATGTATCACCATTTCAACTACTAGGGATATCTGGTATATTCCGTCAGGTATACTATTCCCAACATCATTAGAGGTGTCTAGTAATCATAACCATTAGTCTGCGCACCCTGGTGTCTTGTTTTTCCTGTACTTCTTCCGTACTGCCGCCGTGGTGATATATGTCTTGTGCGGATGGTTCACCGACGACTATGTCCTATCGGTATGTTAACGTTGCTTGCTGATGCTTATTTTCTTTTGAAGAATTCTTTCGTAGACCGTCGTAGTCGTCGTTCTTCTTGCGATGGACTTTTGGAATTGCAGAGTACGTTCTACCAGATGTTTAGCAATTCAAAATTTCATAATATTTTAAAGAATGTGGCAGGACGAATCCTCGTGGGGCTCAGATTTTGGAACCAGGTTTGTTCCGCTTATTGTAATTGATTTATTTACAGATTACATTAGGTGGACGAGGACGGCGAGAGTTATTGGGTATTTGAAAGCCGTGATGTAATTCTCACCTCAACTTGTCAATGGTTGTATTCAAGCGTTTCCCATAGCCTTCAAGGCCGGCAAACCTCGTCGATTCAAAGTAGATTTTCTGCTTTGTACGATGCGTGCTCCTAATGAAAAATTCTTCCTAGGATGTTCTGGATAGCATTGTATGCATATCCTGTCATTTGGACACTACTTATCATAGTGTCTATCCTCAAATTCAATATATCGTCAGTCTATTGGGTGACAAAACGTCCTGGTTCTCATTCTGTGTCCTAGTTTCATACCCATTGTTGCATTGGCTCTGGTTTTCAACATCACCAACGTCATTGGATTTACATATGCGTACGTGTACATGCGAGTTCAATACTCTACGACTCATTTTCGTTCAGAGACAGAGATGCTAAACAACGCTGGGCAAGCAACGTTGTCAGCTCCAATTGGAGTCTAGGACTTGGTGGCATTGGTGGACAAATCCTGACTGGTGCTGTAAAGAAAAGTGTCGCCAGGGTTTTCAGCTAGGGCGATACCATGTACTTGAAAGTATGGACAAGAAGAAGAAAAAACAGAGAGTGGAACAGCGCCACAACTGGTCGCGAATTGTGAGCAAAACTGGAAATTCAAAAGACAAGACAAAGCCAGATGCTAATTGTACACGACGTTGTTTAATGCGTCCAAATGTAAAAAGAAATAACTCGGAACTATATATAATCTTGACCGAGTGCAAGTTCAGAAATGCGAATAATTGAGACGGAGGTCCTTAAATATGCATGACAATGATAAAAGTCCAACGGTTAGCCTTGAATTCCGACATAACCTCGCACATTGAGTTTCGTGAATGCTGTTGTCGGTGTTGCTGGTGTGTTGACACCAATGAACGACCGAGGACGTCCATAGGACCGTGACAGCGATGCACGGGGGGTTGACAAGGACGGGGAGCGCATCGATGATGCGTTTAGGGTAGACGTGACCGTCAAAGTAGATGGAGTGCGGATGGCGGTAGGTGAGGGTGGGAAGACGAAAAGAGTTTGGGATGGCGCATTGGTTCGTGCCATAGTTGATGTTAACGGTGTGGATAGTGGATCCTGTATGCTGCGTGGCTTGTGCAAGACACCGTCCCGCCTATGCAGGGATGACGGTGCATGTTTTCTTAATTCGGTTGGTCGTCGAGGAGACTCTGCAACTCGTTGGACCGGGGTAGAAACGGAAAGACGAGGAGAAGGCAAATTTGACGGACTTCTTGTCGTTGTGGTGATGGGATCGTCCGAGGTGTCGACGACGGGAGAAGAAGGGACGGGAGGAAGTCCTATTGGTGGAGGACGACGCCTGGTTCTAGAACGAGGCACATTAAGACTTGATAAACGAAACGCAATCTTGTGCGCAGGTGCTGAAGGAGGGACATGACTTGATAATGATGATGATGATGACCGTTCGTTGTCGAGGTCTTCGTCGGGAGAAGTGGTGGAAGAGGAGGATTCCTCTGTGTTCTTTTCGCTGTCAAAGCCGCCGCCTATTCCAAGCAGTTCAGCTTCTTCGTCTCTTTCGACCAGATCTTCGCTCAGGAAGCTGCCGTTTGTGCGGCAACTGGCTATAGAACCAGTGGGTCTGCGAGGAGCGTAACGGCTGCGCCACGCCTGGCCCATACCGTAGCCCGAGTTGGAAGAGGCGAGAGAGGAGCTAGAGGACCGCCTTGCAATGAAGCGATCCTCCATGGCCCTGTCCAGAGCTTGGGCCTCGTGCATGACGAGATTAGTTTCCTTGTCTTGGTCTTTGACATCCAGAAGCTGTCGTTGGCGACCCCATTCCTCCTCGTCTGCAACCGAGAATGGTGAATTGTCTGAACTGTCAGTCGAACCGTGTTCGATTTTCAGACTTTTTTGGTACTCCAAGAGTTGATAAATAAGGCTGTGACATGGCTGAACACGGTGGAGAAACCGGAGAGAGAGAGAGAGGCAACGCACGACATATTTGGGCTGATCCATTTGCTTTTCCCCTTCACATAAGAATAGGCGTCATGCATGCCCTTGAGGGACCAGACTTCAGGGGGAACGTTTGAGGCACGCTCAGCGGCCGCGCGCATGACGAGAGCGATGACAAGAGTGGCCGAGCGGGAGATTCCGCACTGGCAACTGGGAAGAGTGAGGAGGAGGAGGAGAGGGGATGGGACGAAACGCACTGGATGAGGACGCTGTCTCCGCGCTGCAAGGCGGCGTCAGTAAAGGCCATGGCCTGCTTGAAGCCGTGATCAACGAGGTTTTGCTGGCCATGAGACCAGGGGAGCTTGAGATAGTGGAAGGCGGGGGGAGCGGAGTCCAAGGAAAGCTCGACCTCCTGGGCAACATTGAGGATGGCTGAGATGCGGCGGGTGGCAAGAGCTGGGGAGTCGCGAGCGTTGTCCTCTGAGCCGAGCCAGATGCCGGGGATGATGAGGACAGGGCCGTGTGGGTAGGGGGCGGAGGGATGCTCGTCGTCGCGGAGGGCGAGGGCGGACGGCCTGCGAGTTGCAGGGAGCGGTGCTGGCGAGCGGTGGGCCGGGATGGCGATGGAGAGCTGCTTCATGTTGCGCGAGACGAGGGCTCTGGGCGCCATTATGACCGTCTGCACGACCAGCGTGTTGCTCACGTAAGCCGCCATGTCCCTTCCCAACTCCCTCCTCGCTGCCTTGGCCGCTCTCCTCCTCTCCGCCCTCCTCTACCTCCGTTCTCGCCCACCACGCACTCCTCTTTCCCCAGACACATGGATCTCCTTTCCCCTCGCACAAAAATCCCAGGTGTCTCCCAACACGGCCGTCTATCGCTTCAAACTGCCCTCCGCAGCCCTCTCCCTTCGCCTCCCCGTCGGTCAGCACGTGTCCATCTCCGCAGACTTGGACGGAAAGCTTGTCGCCCGCAGCTACACCCCCATCTCCAACAATGACGACCGTGGCTATTTCGACCTCCTCATCAAAACATACGAAAAAGGCAACATCTCCCGCCACATCGCCCAGCTCAACATTGGCGACACCATTCGCGTCAAGGGTCCCAAGGGCCAGTTCAACTATGCCCCGGGCCTCGTTGCTCATCTCACCATGATCGCAGGTGGCACCGGCATCACCCCAATGTATCAAATCCTCCGTGCTGTCCTCTCCAACCCCGCGGACAAGACCAAAATCAGCCTCATCTATGCCAACGTCAATCACGAGGACATCTTGCTCAAGTCCGATCTGGACAGGCTGGTTCAAGCCCATCCAGGCCAATTCACTCTCTACTACGTCCTTAATAATCCCCCGGCTGCCTGGACCGGTGGCGTCGGTTTTGTCACCAAGGACCACATCAAGCAGCTCCTGCCCAATCCCGCAGAGTCGGACAGCAAACTTCTCATATGCGGTGTGTGGAACCTGCATGCCCTTTGCCCCTTCTTCTCATCGTGAAACAGGTCCTCCTCCCATGGTTGCTGCCATGAAGTGAGTCTTCTCTCTTCTCTGCGTGTTCCAAGCGTCATGATCCT
Organism: Amanita exitialis; assembly: GCA_023014455.1. NCBI lineage: Eukaryota > Fungi > Basidiomycota > Agaricomycetes > Agaricales > Amanitaceae > Amanita > Amanita exitialis. The sequence goes on from JAEBUR010000002.1 coordinate 1,551,655, forward strand.
TATTCCTGCAGGAAAAACCTTGAAGCCCTTGGTTATCCTGCTCCTCGCACCATCAGCAAGCTGGAAGACAAGGTATTTCATTCAAATCATGCACTCTTGACCTGCTGACCCGGCCCTCCAGACCTTCGTGTTCTGAGACTAATTACATTATACCCTAACTACCCTGCAATGATACCGATGACTGCAACGACGAATTGTCCCCCATACCTTCGTCCGCAAGACAGAGGATCAGACTAGAATATGCGTTGATATTTTGCTCGGATATAGTTAATAAAACACTCGCTTTTGCATGATCTTCTTGGCCGCTTCCATACCCAACTCAAACTCCCGCTCAGTCAATGGTTCAGACGCGTTGCGTGCAATTTGAATAGCGGAATCGTAATAATGCAGTGGCGTTAGCCCGTCATTGTCCCGGGGTAATAATGGAAGGATGAAACGAAAATGATGTAACATCCGCGCATGCGGCTTCAGCAGTGGATGGCTAGGAATGGCTCTATGAGCCAGTTCGTCTGTGTGGCATCAGAAAAAGCCCGCGATCCTGATGAAACCAACGTGCCAATACGCCCTATAGTGTCCAGCAGTTGCTCTTTGAAACGTAGGTCCTCATAATTTGTCCCTTGCTCTTGATCACCATCTCACCCACCATCACAAAAAAGCGACTCACCAGGCCTGCCCCAACCCTCGTGGAGCGCATCTTTCGGAACGGTCGCATACGAAATGAGACTTGCCCTGATGTACTCCTGTGTGATGTATTTGCGAACCGTCTGTGCAACGCCATCGCTGAGTTGTGCAGGGCATGCCCATGAAACCCGCTGACCTGAGGAGCGTCACCCCGGCCAAGAGTCCTATGTGCCTTGGAGATCCGTTGCAGCCCAAGTCGCACAGCCAGCCTCCGTTTCACGCAAAACGTCAACGACACGATGAGCTACCAGACCAATTGTCAATTCCATTGCCCAGACTTGGATGATTCGAGGACAACTTGCCACAACAGCATAGGCGGCGCCTATCACAAAGGCATTGAGATTCCTGGACCACGAGCGGGTCGGTGCAGTCCGCACAGCCTGCGAAAGGATAGCAGCACACGATAAAGCGGCAGCCGTCGTGATGACAAGGACGAGGAGGGCATAGCTGACATTGGACAGCGTCCCCAGCACTCGCCGCGACAGCACCATCAAGACCGCGTTACGTAAAGGCACAATGTGGCCATACTACATCCTCGTCGCCCATTCTCCCCTCTCCTCTTCCTTCCCAGCCGCCTTGAGCAATACTTTGGCCCACCCAACTATCCAATACCACTACCAAGACGATTCGCCTCTTGCACTGCTGCCGCAGCACCCAGACGAGCAAGTTCTCGTCTTGGATTATGATCCACACTCGGCCACTTTGCCCACAGTTCAAAGTCTGTCAAAGACTCTAGCAGTCACTGGCTTGCGCGTTGAAGAGGCACCAGGTGCAGCAACAGCTGATGCAAAGAACGACAGGATGTATATGATCGAGACAACAGAAATCGAGGACTAGTATGTCTCGGCTCATCCACCCCACTCACCCGTATTGAGTTGAACTTCTCCAGCGCCATGACCACACCTCAAAGCGACAGAAACTCTGCCAACAATATTCTAGTCCAATTCAAGAGAAGGTATGACAGTTCTCTGCACTCGTATGGATATCGCCTCATCGCCTCATATGATCTAGAAATGCACTACTGCGGCGGGCCCTCCTGTATCCCAATGGCGAAGAGTCATGTGAATTGGACCACTCCACGACTCAGAACACCATCCCACCGCAATAACGCGTCTATGACTTCCTCTTGTTACCTTTCTTCATCATACCAGCTTTTCCGCCCCCACTTGTTGCTTTCTGCGAGCCTTCACTTCCAGGCTGAGCTGAATGTCTTTTCACAATATATTATTCAAATGTAAACTTTGTAATCAAATTATTGACATACCTGGCACTATTAGCATGTCTGCCCTTGTCGTGTTGAAGCTCTCGAGGCGTTTCAGTATCCATGTTTTTCTGCAATCGCGTCAAAACTTGAATAATAGTTCATGTACAACCCAACGTACGAGTAGATATGGGGTTGCTAGCACCATACACCCCGTCACCGCCATAAGGAGCATCATAGGATTCGAAAACATTGACAGCAGGTTGAAGGATCCGGGTGGTACAAAGTAAGCATTCTTTTGCCTCGGCGCAAGCACAAGTGGGAGCGGAAGAAGCACTTGACTCGGCGGATCTAATGGTGTCCCAACTGTATAAGGCCTGGCTTCCAAGGTTGCGTTCGAGTTTGTAATATCGATTCGAAGCTAAAAATTATCAAGTACATCTCGCCTCCATATGTACCTGATACTCACTTGGTCAAATGAGAAGTCATGCGAGAGCACAGACAGAACATAGGCCCCAGACGGGACGTCCGATCTTGGTCATTCCTCAGCAAGAGAGTACAGCGGAAACTCCAGCGAGCTCACATCACGAAACTGCCGTCCCGAGTCACTGTTCCGGTATATAGTCCATTATCCAGCATCACCTTTGACTGTCCGAGTTGGTCGAATCCTGAATGACAGATATGACAAAGAACATGGTCAGAGTAAGAGGCGGCCGAACCTAGACAAACTTCATTCCATCGAATAGTACCGTAGATGTTCGTGGCCCAGGCGGGTAACAGCGAGGATACGAGGGTCAGAATACTTGCCCGAATGTGCATCGGTGTCACTGGGAGAGAGCTGTAAATACGCCCAAATCACTCTTTGTCGTCACCACCCAAGATGCGCCAGAAGCGTGCAAAAACATATCGCAAGCTCATGCACCTTTACAACATGTCATTTGGTTTCAGACAGCCATACCAGATCCTAGGTAAACCCATTCCCGAATACGTCGTTTCCGCGCTCAACGCTTTACCAGTGGACGCCACAATGTGCAATACTGCCTTAGAACTTAAATACGACCTCGTTAAACATCTAGCTTCCACGCTACAAGGAGAAGTCAAGCCGAGTGAGTAGTACCTATGAGGAGTGCATCATGTCAAGCCGCTGAGAGCCTGACTGGCGAGTTTTCGTTTAGTGATCACCCAGTGCTGCATCCATGAATTATATCTCCAAGGAAAATCGGCGCAACCCCCCGTCGACCTGGCGAAGACGTTTGAAAGGAGAAAGTGCAACCATCGAGAAGCCATCCCAGGGGACGAATGTATCTTGAATGTCGTAGGTAGCTCCTGCAAGCATCATTACCTTCAGATCCTGGCTGACAGCAATTATAGGCGAATCAAATAAGCACCGCTATATCGTTGCCTCCCAGTCTCACCCTCTCCGCATCAAACTACGCACGGTACCGGCTGTACCGCTCCTGCATATCACTCGTGCAGTGCTGATACTGGAACCTCCAAGTGATACCACTCTGAAAATGAAAGAAATCGTATGTACCCAGGATAATTCATTCTGCACTATATCTTATACCTAATCAGGCCGAAGGAAATGCCTTGTGTGTGCCTGCTTCTGATATGCCACTTTTGAAATCCTCTGTGCCGCAGGAGACGGTGACAAGGAAGAGGAAAGGTCCAAAAGGTCCGAATCCACTAAGTGTGAAGAAGAAGAAAGCGCACACCGGAGAGCTGCAGCCGAAGAACAAGTCGGGCCAAGGCGCAGCAAAAAGGAAGAGAGATAACATTGACGGTGAATTGTGCGGGCAACTGTCTCAAAGGAAGAGAAGATGTGACGTATATGAAAACAGTGATACTTAATCTCCATTCAAGATCACACAATAAAATGTCGCATATAGGTGTTCGAGTACATTTGTTACAAAGTTGTAACATTGACAAAAACTAGTAAATATACATGCCTTGTATGAGATCAACATCACAAGCCGCCACGAAGACGAAGAACGAGGTGAAGAGTAGACTCTTTCTGGATGTTGTAATCAGAAAGGGTGCGTCCATCCTCCAACTGCTTGCCAGCAAAAATGAGTCGCTGCTGGTCGGGAGGAATTCCTTCCTTATCCTGGATCTTCGCTTTGACATTATCGATTGTGTCTGAAGATTCAACCTCAAGAGTTATCGTTTTTCCTGTCAGGGTTTTAACGAAGATCTGCATGCCGCCACGTAAACGAAGGACGAGGTGGAGGGTAGATTCCTTCTGAATGTTATAGTCCGAAAGAGTACGCCCATCTTCTAGCTGTTTCCCAGCAAAGATCAAACGCTGCTGATCAGGTGGTATCCCTTCCTTATCCTGAATCTTCGCCTTGACATTGTCAATGGTATCAGAAGATTCGACTTCTAGTGTGATGGTCTTCCCTGTCAGCGTTTTGACAAAAATCTGCATCCCGCCACGGAGGCGAAGGACAAGATGGAGAGTGGATTCCTTCTGGATATTGTAATCCGATAGGGTACGACCATCCTCCAACTGTTTTCCAGCGAAGATAAGGCGCTGCTGGTCTGGTGGGATGCCTTCTTTGTCCTGAATTTTCGCCTTCACATTGTCGATGGTGTCAGAAGACTCCACCTCCAACGTGATGGTCTTGCCCGTAAGCGTCTTCACAAAAATTTGCATGCCACCACGAAGACGGAGGACCAGATGCAACGTGCTCTCCTTCTGAATATTGTAATCAGAAAGAGTACGTCCATCCTCCAACTGTTTCCCCGCAAAGATGAGGCGTTGCTGGTCGGGAGGAATACTAAAGTAAAATGAGAACGAGCGTATGAATTCGGAACACCCCCGACTTACCCTTCTTTGTCTTGAATCTTAGCCTTGACGTTATCAATAGTGTCAGATGACTCGACCTCCAACGTGATTGTTTTGCCAGTCAGAGTCTTGACGAAAATCTGCATGCCGCCTCGTAGGCGCAACACAAGGTGCAGAGTGGACTCCTTCTGAATGTTATAATCCGAAAGAGTACGGCCATCCTCGAGCTGTTTGCCGGCGAAGATCAATCGTTGCTGATCGGGAGGAATTCTGAAACAGTGTCAGTTGTGTGGATGACGACGAAGCGCGGCTCAGCCTACCCCTCCTTGTCCTGAATCTTGGCCTTAACGTTATCGATGGTGTCAGAAGACTCCACCTCGAGCGTAATGGTTTTGCCAGTGAGCGTCTTTACAAAGATCTGCATGCTGAGGGAGATGATGCACTTAAGTGGTTAAGATGCGAGGTGAGGGATTGTGGTGTCGCCCGACCTGATATATGGTCCTGTCGGACTTTGAATCTAGTCACGAGTCAGTCTCACATTGCCTTTCGGCTCATTTGTCAGCCGCGATACGGACGCTCATCGTGTTACTAGCAAATGCGATTACACAGCATCTGATTTAGCATTTGATTTTTCATCATACCACAGCCTGATGGTTAAATCCTTTTCCATAGACGCCGAGGCTATGATGTTCCTGTGAGGATGAGTCTGTCAAAGCATCAGCTTGTTCGAGATGATCATTTGCACCGTTCCTCACATCCACGGCTAGAGCAACATCTAGGAACTTTGTTGAATAATTTTCGATATTCCGGGAACATGCCTGTCTTACCTCTGTGACCCTCAAGAACTTGAACTATTTGACGACTTTGCAAATCCCAAATGTAAATCTTGGCATCCTCGCTTCCGCTCATTATGTATTTGCCCCCTGTTGTGATGAAACATGCCGCTATGCAATATGTACGATTTGTATGTCCATTGTAGGTCTTTACGCATCGCGAGGTATGATAATCCCATAGCCGTATCGTAGAATCCTGGGTTGCTGCAAGGACAAATCGCGAATTCGGCGAGAATCTAACATGGGAGCTATTCCCCTCAGCGTTGGTTGATGCCGCTACACAGTCAAGTTTACCAGATAGGATTATCATCATCCACCAACGTCTTTAAACACTGGCCCGATTCAGCATCCCATATGCGTCTGTTACGGCTTGTTCAGCTCAGAATGAGGAGAATTTTAGTCATCATGCCTGACATTAGTCCGTCCATCGCACAGGATACCACAAGCGTCCCGTCATGATTGAAGCTAACGGCAGTCACAGGATCGGAGTGAGCCGGAAGAACTTTGAGTGCTTTGCCTATGCATGCAACATTAGACCGATCTTCACAGTGCACCATAGTTCACCTTCTGCGACATCCCATAACCGCACTGTTTCATCGAAACCGCCAGAAACAAGCAAGTTTGAATTCGGATTGAAATTGACACAGAATACAAAATTCGTGTGGCCAGCTAAAGTCTTGACAGCGGACCCCTGCCAACAGATAAGACCAGAGTTATGCGATCGGAGCGACGTACAGACTCCAAACTCCATATCATGACTGTCTTGTCATCCGAAGCAGACGCCAGGTATTCGCTGTCGCTCGACCAGGAGATGTCAGATATGCCCTGCTGATGACCGGAGAATGTGCGGATTATCTGGCCAGTGTATGCATCCCATAATTTAATTAATTTATCCGCGGCTTTGCTCCAGTGTAAATCAATATGTTTGTCATGTAATTACCGGCAGACTGACGTACCGCACGATGCAAGCACGGAACCGTCGGGACTGAATTTCAGCGAAGAAATAGATCGAGTATGTCCGCTGAGTATGTGCTGTTGCTTATAGTGAAGCTTGACTGTCAATGGTTTTCCGTTGTGATGAGCGTCCTCCTTCAGCAATTTTTTCGGGGCAACCTCAGTCAGAGTGTGATCATGAGAGCCATCCATACTAACAGCACGTGCCGTCCGAAAGTTTATTTTACCCTCCGGACAATGGCAGCAGCATGGATAACGCCGCCCACCCGCCCAGAACTCATTGAAAGCCTCGTGTCTGGAGTAGGTGAGTCGATGATTGCTGGTCTGTGTCATTGTTGCTAACGCTATCAGACCGCTACAATCCATCGAATGTCCACATCCTGGAAGATTACTTGTACCACCAGATTAGGAGCGAGGAGTACGATTGTTTAGCAAATCTCGCCATCTTAAAATTGCAAGTTTTACTTTGACAGACCCCCCACTCCTTGATCACGATAGACTCCAGGTACCAGTTCAATCCAGACCTTTACAATCCGGATGTTGTGATCAACATCCTGATAAAGGCCCTCACGGCTATTCCTCTTCCGCATTTCAATCTTTGCATCTCCCTGCTTGAAGAACGGTTAATAAACTCGACGCTAGATGAGCCAGATCCATTACCCTCCTTACTCCCTGCTCTCAAAAAACTTCACAATCTGCTTTATCGGTGTCGATTTCCAGCTTTCTGGGAATTCTATCGCTCAGATGAGCTAGAAAACTTGCGCGATAATTATACCGTGGAATGCTTGGGGTTTGAGAATGTTATACGGGAGGTCGCTATTTCCGCAGTGTTAGCCACTTTCACTCGTATAACGACTGAGCGTCTAGGATCTTATCTGGGTCTGCATGGTCTGTATTTTTCTTTTCATCCAAGTCATCAATTTAATCCGCCCAAGGTGATGATTTAGATTTTTATATTCGAGAACTAGGGTGGATACGAGACGAGGCGACCAGTGTCATTCGCGTTCCACCCGTATTATACAATCAAATTGAAGCCACTGTTGTTCAAGAACACATAAAATTGCCCCGTATGCAATTTCTAACTTCACTAAAAGGCATGACCTCACAAGCTATCCAAGAAATTGCAAAAATAATCGCACACTCTACCCTCAAGGGATGACATCCTCGGTGGAAAAATAGGCTGCATAATATTCTGTATCGATGTCCGTTAGCATAAAATAATGGAATAGCCTTCCGTTCAATAAGAAACGAAAGCAGAGAACGTCCCCCATATAGTCATGACTAGGCCGATTAACATTATCGTACCGTCTAGTATGCCATATTGACCCTGCACAAGCATTTTTGCAGCTGTTGGGCCGACTACATTAATCATAAAAGCAGAGAAAGATCCCATGAAAGCCATGACGGTACTGAATTGGGGAAAGATCATGGATACCGCAACCGCGGAGAGGGTCAACAGGATCCGTCCAAAGCTTGATCCAACCGATGGCTGATTGCCTTTCATCTTCGGTTTGCCTTCGGTTGAACCGCCATATCCCAAGATGATCTCGATCGTCGCATGAAGCTGTGTTTCCATTGGTAAATGGAATGTCAATACAATTTCGGCACTCACGGGTTGCATGTTGAGAGCAAATTTTGATCTTTTCAAGGTTATTTGAACTCGAATTGTTACGAAAAGCAACTTACATAGGATTTACCACCAACACCCACAGGACAGCTTCGTTGAGGATAGGGTTATACCCTTTCGTCAGTAACAAGTTTTTACTGATCTAACCACTTTGAGGATGGCGATACAACAAAATGCCAGTTGACTTGACGTACTTCATCACTAACGTCATTACCAAACATGAGATAGCCAGCATATCCTATGGCCGCATATATGGAAGTAGCTATCACCTATGTTAACCGATGGTTAGAAACCAGTCAATACGACGTAGCAGCACGCACAAAAGCCCAATTAATCATCGTGTCAAATTGGCTTGGATCTGCCATGTCTCGTGCAAGAGACGGTATAACGGCATGACCCGCGAACTGATCAAACACGCCTGGTTAGCTCAGAAGACCACTTCAAGCCTCTACGCACGCCCGCCATGAATAATCCAAATGCGACAGCCAACTTTTCGGGGCTTTGAATATATAGGCTCGTTTCTACAGGATTCCATAAGCTGCCCGGTGCTTCACGTTTTGAAAGGCCATCGATAAAAACCACCGCCAACAACATCATGGACGACAGGATTCCAAGAATAGAAGTGTAAGAAAGGAGCGACAGGGGCATGAATACCGTTGGGATTAAGCTAAGATGATCATCATGATAGACGTAGAGGAAGAAGGTCTGAGACATACATGACAGCGCCAACTGCTTTGTAGGTATTCGAAGGGTATTGCGGAAAGATGGCATGGAGAGAATCGCCGTAAATCGTTACCAGGAGAACACTGACGAGCACATAGAATACGGAGTACAGAGAGTGAACTGACACCTACGTGACAGCGAATAACTCCAGACAGAACAAAAGACTGATGACAATGTGGGACCGTGGTCCAAAGGCCATGCGTGCTATATCAGCATATGTCCTTAATCGTGGATCAGAGAAGATGAATTGCGCAAGAATTTTTGCACTGGACAGTTGAGACAATATGCATCCAGTATATATTACGATGGACATACGTGTAGCAGGAAGTCAGAGAGTAAAAGATGAGAAGAACCGTTCCCGCAATCCAGCCAGTGTAAGCGAATGCCAGGGGCTCGGATAGTACACCAATGCCAAGCAGTATGGCTGTGGTATTGAACAGCTGTTGGGATTGCATCGGATGAAAATGAAATCTAGCACAGTAAAGAAAATGCACACCGATTGGCCAAAGGTGCTCTGACCGCCGCGAAACTGTCGAACACTGCGTAACGAAACTGCGGAACGTTGACGCTCTGGCCTAATAATGGAGCGGTACGACCTGTGCGTCTGATGGCTAGCAGTACTTTGTACTTCTGGATTATGCAATGCTCGTAACAATGGTGCGCTCTCACGTCGCTGGCCGAATTTGACTGGTTTAGTGGCCCTGCGATGTCGCGATGAAAACGACTTGGGGGGAAGGGAAGGTTGTTCTCTAGTTGGGCTCGCGCCATCAACCTCTTCATCCCAAGTTAATTGACTGACAAAGGAGTCGTTGGGAAAAGAAGTATCGTGGTTATACTCTGCCACCACATTTGGATTATCGGGGACTTGTATCGACTCTTCGTCTTCGACATTACCTTCGGTATCCAAGACTTCGTTCGAAGGTGCAAACGGTGACTCTGCGATAATATATTGAACACGGCGATCTATAGAAGATGGTCAGTGGCACACAAATCACTGCAGTATATGAGAATGTCTTGCAGGAGTATAATGCATCGCTGATGGTGCTGGACACGGAACCTACACTGATACTGGTAGGGACGGAGGACATGGAGAGGTGAGAGTTACCTCGGATATTGATACACTATATATTAAAGGCTGGAAAAGGTTTATCGGAAGCGTGGTTGTAGATAAGAGGTCACTGCTTCGGTATACGTACATTCACACGGGGATATCAGTAACCTAATGCCAACACTTCTATTCCAGCCGATCACCTCTATACGCTACGTTTATGCCGATGTGATAGCCTTGCGATTCGTCCACGTCATGTATGGCTCTCGCGTAAGATCATATACATTCCCTTTCGTTCGACCACTACGTCGTGCATCGGGAAGTTTCGCGCTGATATTGAGGTCCTATGATCATTAAGTGTGTAGCACATCAGAAATTGGCGTGAGCATACCGTGATGCGTTTTCGCATTCCTGCGGTGAGATGGGTCCACCATTTCGTCAACGCCGTTTTGAGCGCTATTTCGCGATGTCCTTTTGGGTTCAGCCAGGCGATAAATTCGTCGATCTAGCCCCAAAAGTGTTAACATTTCAGTGATGCAAAATAACTACTTACCTCCTCCAGCTCTGAATATACTGCCCAGTCTCCAGGCTCCAACACGCCTTCATCACCCTCTTCCTCCCGTCTTCTTTCATCAATTCCTTCTTGTTGACGTTTCTCCAATAATTCCATATCGAACTCGCTTGGTCCTTGAATGAAGAGCCTGCCAGTGCCGTATTGTGCTACCCCGCCACCGCCTACAAGAGATGTAGATCCCATACCATCGAACCACCAAATTCGATTGTAGAATCGATCTCGGCCTAGGGGCTTCACTCGGACGGAACCAAGTAACTTCCTAAACTCGCGTTCAATCCCCTCCAGCCTTCTCTCCAGTTTGTTGACTTCTTCATCTAGACGCCTATGTTCCGCTTGTGCTTGCTTAAGCGACGCTTGCTTTGCCCGCGCGGCCTCTCGTTCTTTCGCATGTGCCTGACGACCTTGCCGACTTTTCTTGCCGTTCGCTTCAGATGCGCTCTCAGAAACATCAGACAGCTCATTGGATTCTTGCATGACTAGATCTTCGTCTCCACCATTTTGGCTTGATGGAGAGTCTTCTTTGGCCTCACCCTTGAGGGCATTCATCTCTTCCAGACTTAAGAACGAGGTCAGCATTACAGATTACGGAGGAGCATGGGAAGCACATACTATTGCTTTTTCAGTCGATTAACTTCTATTTTCTCTTTGCGCAACGCAGTAAGCTGTTCTTCGCAGTACTCCATGTGTGAATGGATTGCTTTGCTAGAAATGGCAACGTTGCACATGAATGACAAGATGGCGATCCGATCTTCTGGTGGTAATGCGTAATACCGCTTGGCAGGAGACGATGGAACTTTCAGTATTTCTGCCACCGGGCTCGAGGTTCTAGATTCCGATGGCGAAACTAAAGCCTCATTAAGACCTTCAGGCGAGAACAACAACCTCGTCAGCACTTCGCGAAGGCGGGGAAAGCTTGAGATTGTAGCATGCTATAAAAATTTGGGGTTAATTTCGGCGCATTACTCAGATGATGGTAGACCAACATCTTTCAAACACCCGACCAAAGCTTCTTCCCAACCTTCCCTGCCTTCTGCATGCCTTAGAGGTACCCGTTCCCAATTATTACCAACCTCTGCCATCGCTGTGGTCAGTTCGTCTATACTAATACCGAGGACATCGGGAGCTTCGTGATCTTCCTCTTCCGACGTCTCCTTAAGTCGTAAGAGTGACAGAAGGGCGCTATGCCTCGTGAAAAAGACGGTGCGAAGGTTGTATATCAAGGAAGTGTGGATTTCGACAAGTAAAGCGCAAGGTGGATCATGAACCGAGTGACGCAGCGCATGCTCAAGCTCATCCAAAGTGAAGGGGGAGAGATGTAATGGTTGACTATGACATGATAAGATTACGCCGCAACGTCCTGTGGATCACATACCCATATACAACCAAAAAGTTCCAAGCCATGATTAAAGCCTCAAAGGTTCCCGACGTGTCGTTGAATGGAACCGCGGAACGACTGGCCAATGGTCTTTGCACCCTCATCCCAGCCTTTTTATCCCTGTCGGCAATGCGTACGTCGAGGTCTTCAGTTGGATAACGAACTGGCTTTTTCTTCTTTTTCTCGGCCTCGAGTCTTTCGGCCTCTTGTATTTCCCATTCTTTCTTGTCGACTGAACAGACAAATATGCTATCAGCATCCGAACCGACGTTCGAGCACTCACCATTTTCATCCAAAGCATTGATCATCTTCTTTTGTTTCTTGGTTGGAGGACCTTCTTTGTCCTCCCATACCTTTTTCCGTTTGTCTATTTCACCCTTCTTAATATTCTCAACTCCTTTCCTTGTCTCCTCCGGCATGACAGAATCAACACCATATCGCTTTGCAATAGCTGGCTTAACGGTCCAAGGAGATGCGACTGCCGCATCTCGGTCTACACAGTCTCGAATGAAGCGGCGCAGAATAGATTTTGAGAACGACAGACGGTCACGACTGCATAAGAATTATAGATCAACTCAACGCAAGGCATAAACTCGATGATGGCTAACCTCATCATGGGGCATTGAACTTCCATAACACTCCCGATGAGTTTCGCATCCTTTTCGGCCTCTCTGGCAGCTGTCTTATCTTTACTATGGCTTTTATCCTTCTCCAGCTCCAGTATGTGGACCCAATAGTAATACAGCATCGGATCGTCGCGAGCATTTGCTTCCTTGACTGGAATTTTCAAATCACCGCCAATAACATGTAGTGCTTCATCTTCTAGGGAAGACGCAGATGAGGAGGAAGGGTCTTTGTGAGCATCTCGCGCCTTTTCGTCGGAACTGTATTTGGGAGGATAGACCTTTTCCACGCGGGCGTAATATCTTTGAAGAATTAGAAAATATACCATGCGAAGCAAGGAACATACTTAACACCCGAGATATCGACGAGGACACCTATAGATTAGAAGAACAGTGAGCGGGGTTATAATAACGATCATCATTAGGAACGCACGCTCGCCCTTGAAATATCTGTCCTTAAAGCGTTCATACACGGCCTCCACAAGGTGGTCCAGCCGACCCATGACCTCTGGCAAGATGCTAAACAGCAGCAGGACACGACATGGAGGAAACGTACGCCACTGAACTGCCTTGAGTACGGCAGGTTTGAGAGGCTCTGGGAACCTCGCATGCATGGTCTTGGCCTCTTGCCGCTCACTTTCGACGGCTTGGAAGTAATCAAGGCCACTCTTTCCCGTGACCTCGCATTGAAATTGTTTAAGACGGTAGAAAGACATGCGAGCGGCATATGCTCTGTTGGGGAGGTGGTCATGAGCGGAAACATGAACAAGGATGGATGAGAACACACTCGAACGTCTCGAAAATTTCACCAGTCTGCTCGAGGTAGAAGACCTGCCTGGCCGGATCAGATTTCACAGCCTGAAGGAGGGCATCGGAGGGCTCTGTGAGGACGACGCGCTTGCGACGACAGGTGGGCATGGTGTAGACGCGGTGGTTTGAGGTGGGCGCTGGCACAAAGGGAGACGGGAGTGAGGGTCGTAATAAGACACAAGGGGAGTGATGGGGAAAGCGGGTGGCTGCCCGGGTGTCGAAGAGTCCTGCCTTGCCTGCTCCCTCGCCCTCGTCGCCGCCCCCGCCTTCCCCACCCCCTCCCCCCCACAACGCCCCTCTCTCCACACAATCCCCTACTTGCCCGCCTTTGCCTTGCACACTTCTCGTCGCGTAGCCTGTTTACATGGTCGCGTTACACATCAGTGCCATTTTTATCCTTCGTCTCGCACATTTAAACACTTTCCCCCTTGCTCAGAGGCCCTCGGTCTCTTCGTCTGCCCTCTCTTCGCTGCAACCTGCATTCGCCCTTGTCTTACTTCACTGCCCTCTACTCCTCCTTCCACGTGTCGCTTTCCACGTGATCGTGACGCAACGACTGACCACTCCGGTCTCTCTGTTATCTTGCATTCGAGCAGCATCCGCAAAAGATCTTTCAAAGGCCATGCTCTTCTGTCAACGTACCGGACCGCCCGGTCCTCGGCCCGTGACCTCACACTGGACTATTTAATCCTCAAGAGCTTCCACAACAGCAGTACCTGTCACCATGCCCACAACAGAACTTTCCAAGCTCAATGTTCTCATATGTTGGTGTGGATCGCACTCTCTTGTCGTCGCTTCTAACCAAGGAGCATCTAGGCGGGACTGTAGGTATATGCGATCTTCCGTGCTCCCAGGAATCACGATCACCTAGGGTGAATATACCACAGGATGGACTGGATCGGGTGCCTCAAAGTCAGATAAGAAGGTAAACATGTTCCTTGACCCATGAGTAAATCATTCATCTTGTCCTTTAGATCGGTGTACGTTTGCCCTGTCTTGTATATGTCAACATCGACTAACGCGCGCAGGTTGTTGGCCTCACTATGTTCGACCTCAGACGGCGCGGAAAGGTATGGCGATCTAAACTTGTGATTTGCCTTGCTTGACCTCTTCATTCTACTGGTTAATCGTCTGAGTTTTGCGGGAGTTCATGGAGGAAAGTTCCCGGTAATTCGCCGACATTTTTCAGAAAATATCGCCGCAGTTTACAGAGATATGGATTTAAGGTTGGACATTTACCACTTACAGACTCATTCCTTATAATTGTTGTTAGTTTTGAAGAATTCCCGAAGAACGGAGAAACGAATCCCGAATCATGTACGACATAGGTTCTTTGGCGAATGTCTGGGAACTAATTCACGCGCCAGTCAAGGAGGCGATTGACCAACTATCGCCTGGAGATGCAGTGGTCATTTTTACGCCAGATGGTATGGCTCCAATCCACTTTGCCCGTCCTCTGATTACAAATCCCTTACTACAGATACACATTATGATATTGCTATGTATGCCATTGAACGTGACATACATGTGCTTATCACCAAACCTGCGACGAAGCTTTTATCTGACCACGTGAAACTCATGAGCGCCGCGAAACAACACAATGTTGTATGCTTTGTGGAGCACCACAAACGGTGAGATCTTTCTGTTACGCATGAAACTCTACTGAGAGCTCCGCGGTAGATTTGATCCGGTCTATAGTGATGCAAGGGTAAGGGCTCAGGCATTGGGGGAGTTTAATTTCTTCAGCGCCTGGATGAGTCAACCTAAGAGCCAGCTCGAAACATTCCGTGCTTGGGCAGGCAAAAGTTCCGATATAAGGTCCTGGATTGTTCAGAAAATCTAAAGTCAACTTCACTGACATGATCCCTCAGTTATTACCTGTCCTCACACCATGTCGACATTTGTTGTTGGATATTGCAAGACATAGCAATACCAACTCGAGTCGTTGCCAGTGCTGCATCAGGAATCGCAACGAGCGAACCCTATAACTGCGTCCCAGAGACGGAAGATACAATCACACTCATGGTAGATTGGCAGTCTCTTAAGAGCACAAAGCACCGAGGCATTGGCGTATACACTGCTAGTTGGACGGCACCATTGAAGGCTGGTATTCACTCTGCGCAGCATTGGTATTTTATGGCGGAAAAGGTATCATACCGTCGATATTCGCCTTTCTCATGATTAATCCAGCTGACCAGGGAGATATCACCATTGATCAAGCTCATCGTGGTTATGAGTCAACAGTCGATGATGATGGTAAGACTTGGTACAATCCCTTCTAGTATGTCATGTAAGGCATGATTTTCGTTCTTCACTGATTTCACTCCAGCATGAAGTACTCGCCATCAGAAACAGGTCATTTTGATGGGCAGCGCGGATATGGATATATCTCGATCGAGAAATTCGTAGACGCTGCCCAGAGTGTGAATACAGGATTATCTCAACCTTACGAATATGATAAACAAGGACTTCCCACGATATCCAACACTATTCTCACAACGGCAATTCTTAACGCAGGGCGAATCAGCTTGGATGAGAAGAGACCTGTTGAAATTAAGAAAGAGGATGATGAATGGGTCCTGCTTTAGAATTGCGGAAAATTCGTTCTTTGTAGGATGCACCGACCCAAGTAGCATCGACACTTATTGACAAACCATTTGTAGTACTGCTATGAGTGTATTAATACGAACAAGGCAGGAATGACGGGCCAAGGTATAAAGTCAAAGAATACGAATGTGCCTGTAAAGGAAAGTGATGTGGCGCATGTGATTGGAAGGATGAAAGGGTTGATGACGCCAACTCGACACATCAGTGGAGGGATGGTATATGATAAGGTGAAGAATAAGATATACTATAAAGCCGGTGTCATTGGTACTGAGGGTTAGACAGGTGCGTGCGATTGAGTGTCTTGGTAAAGTATTGCACAACGATGGATGTACTGAACGACGGGGATTGTGTTGATGGATGCATGGAGAAATGAAAGACTGAAACAGGTGTGGTGAATGACAACATGAAATAGCCGGGAATCGCACAAAGGGCACGCGGTACGGAGACACCATGATCGAAGAGGTGATGCTTCGAGGGAAGGGTGCGTCACGAAGTCCTCGCATCGTCTCCCTATGCGCGAACATCAAACGATGCTAATGCTGGATCTATTGAAACCCGACAAGACAATTTGGTGGCGAAAATGGAACGCATGGATGATGGGATTGTTGCAGGACAGAACTTGCGGAGGGTGACTTTGTTGTTACATTTTGAGAACAAGGAGATTTTTGGGAAGGCTCGGTCATTGAGGCTCAGGGTTTAATTATGTTGCACATGCTATATAACCATAGCCGTTCGCGGTGAGGATATATTGAGATTATGTAGAGCTGGTCGGCCAAAAGTAACAAATTCGTGCGGCAAAAACTGTTCTGGAGGAGATTCGATGCGATTCTTGTTGAGGATAGGCTCGAATGTCGACGATGGTACATTCTCCTTATCGTCAGACGAGTACGTAGAGAATGCATCACTTGCGAAGTACGGCGTCGTTGGCGTAGGAGGCGTGTCATCCGAAACATCTGAGGGTGATGTTGTGCAACTAATCGGGGTACCCACTGCTGGCATTGAAGAACGTTTCGGTGTGACAGGAAGAGACGCCAGGGGATAGCAAACAAAACGACCTCCCTGCAAGTAGAATTGTACGACAAATGTCGCAGCCTTTGAATAAAACGCGTATGAATATTTCTTTATGAGCGTTGCAGACAAGTCATTGACATTTTTTGATAGCCGGTTGTCCAAATAATCGATGACCTCGAGGCATTCTTCTGTTTCTTCCCAAATTCTACGGGGCTTGCCGCAAAGGAATCTGGATAGCGTCAGCGCGGCGAGAGCAATCGTCGATGGCGGATACATGATAAACTCTCGGTAGAATAACGTGATTTCCATCAAGAATCGCGCGACATGTTGGACTTTGGTTTCTTCCACGCAAGCGGTACTGCAACACATCAGCCTCAGCCAAGCCTCTGCAGTTGGGTGCCCAAGGGCCCACTGAATCGTGGACAGTACATGCCCTTCCATCTGTATGAAGGCAGATTCCTCGTACGTGTCACGACATATTTGGGCGAGATCCTGTACTGTCGGCACGCGCTGTTTCGCGTCCTCGAATTTGGCAGCAATCCATAGCGCTGCACAACCGACAAGTTGATAGTGCCTAATATAGACAATGCGACGAGACACGTATCGGTCGATGATGTTGAGGGTAAGGTATAGTGTTTCTGGTCTCAACCGGAAGGTGAAATGAATCTCGACCAGGAAATCAACTAAACAAGGTCTCATGTGCCACCTGATCTCAGGTTGTTGATCCATTAATTGCGCCGAGGACATGGTATAGCGCTACAATGCGACATAACCATTCAGAATAAATCACGCGAAGCTACAATTGAAAATACTAACCTCCATATCATGCATATAGTAGCGTATTTCGTCTCTGTATTCCTCTTCAAGGAAAATGCCGTCCCTACGAAGGGCCACAATTTGAGCTTCTCGTTGACGTTGTTGGATTAGGGCTGCCTTTGCAGAGCGAGGACTCCTGTCTGTGCGAGCAGGTCTACAAAGTGGCAGAATGGGAGACTTATGATGCTTGGTTATCCCGTGGGGGGACGGGCGTTTCTTCGGATAGATCAGCGAGATGCGGGAATGTCTCTGCGTAACGTCTTTCATGTGGAAAGAATTTGACGCGATAAGTTGAGTTCTAGGATCTAGACTACATGTATCCAGTGAGATGGTTGTGCGAGATTGGGGCAAAGAATATGGAGACATGGAAAAATGCCCCTGGGTATGGCCGGGTACAGCACAGAGAACAAGTGAACTGAAGGAAGACGAGAAAAAGAGTAACGCCACACCAAATAACATCATCATCTGGAGAGGGCGATCGCGACAAAAGACGCGTTTGGCAACCAGACAAAAATGGTAATAATCGTTTACTAGCACCCACCAATTGCAATGAATCGCGTCTCATACGACGACAGAAAAGGCTGTTTGATCAGTGTGTTGCGAATAACAGAACACACGGACTGCGGGGAAAAAGTCGTCAGCTCAGCGTCTCTAAAATCGTGAGGGCGTAAAGAAGGGGGAGGGCGGGGTGGGGGAGTCGACGAGGGGAATGGACTCGACGACAGAGTCAAAGGAAGGGAAAAAGCCACGAAGGATATAAAAGTGGCCGTGCAGTGCGGTTATCAAGAGCCGATCAGGAAATAGTGAGGCTGGTGAAGGGTGAAAGGTTGAAAACATCGTCACGCCTCGAAACCATCATAAAATTCCCCATCCGTCCTTGGCTTTCCTCGCTGGTATAAATTCATCTGGCATCATCCGGAGCTCATGCGCCCCTTTATCCCCCGTATTCGCTTGCGTGCTGTGCAGCTTCTCACGCCCCCCGACGAAATATTCACCCACCTCAGAGATCCACAAGTCTATGCTTTCGGTGTCTCTTCTGAGCTGAATGGTGATGCAGTCAGCAGACACGGCTGTTATGCCAACCCATTAGCATCCGGCCATATACCCGACAAGTTAGCCAGACCTTTGACAGGGATGGTATTACAAGTGATTAGTTTGAATAAAGGAGCGACTGGGAGTGAGTATTGAGATATTGAAAACCAGTTTCGTCCGTCGTCGCAGGTGACCAAAGCCTCCGCAAGAGAAACCAGTAAGGTCAACGTCTGGACAGGGCGACGACTTAGTGAGAATGAGGTATTGTCCTCGTCCTCGACTCTGGTGTGCGAAGGACGTTGGAGGAGAGATGGTGGAAGGAAGGTTGCAATGAGTGAAGAAGCAAGTTTTCAAATTGTAATGAAGAAGATTAAGCCACTGCCGCTTATCCAGGTTCACTGACATCGGACATAATGGAATCCCTGTTTTGATCCCAATTCGCCACGTTCCTTGCCTGCAGGCAGAAGATACCCAAAGATTCGCCCATAACTATTATGTAATGCGCGCCGTTCTTACGGTGGTGTGTCACATTACGACACCTCCCATACCATAGACCATAGACCACTCTATCCGTGACCTATTCTCTACCATTCTCTACCCTGTATGCTGTCTGGGCTTTCATTAACGATAGTTGTTCCACCCAGGTGGTATCTGCGTTGAACTGTTGTTATCTTCGGCGGAAGCCGTTGTCTCAAGCCTAAAAAAGCATTTGTACCTAACACTTACTTCAAAAGTGGATGTACACGTATTCTTATATTCTTACTTTCGAGCGCAAAAGGACCTGGCTAATAAATATCCTTCTAGGTCTTATATTACAGCCGTTGGCATGGATCCTGTTGCGCCAGGCCATCTGCAACATACCCACGGGGTTGCGCTCGCGTGCTTCTTCCACATCTGTCGGAGAGTGCGTGCTCAAACTGGACAGGATTCCTTTATACAGATCCTTGTAATTCTCCTGCCAGACACCCTTAACGACGACGTGGACAAGAAAGACTTGATCTGACATAGTCCTCGAGGCTGATCTCGTCTAAGCATTGCATGCACCATTTTGTTAGACCTTGTGAAAATAAGTAACCATCATTTGTTCATCTCTGCGCTTGATTAAAGACGCCGACAACGGACTAGAGCAAATGTTGACATGGGTATTTGATCTGACATGACGAATGTTCCAAGAACTCGGATATGGGAAAAAACGTTCACATGCGGAGCTCTGCGGCATTAGAGTGGTCCTTAGCTAGGTGGCGATTGAACTATTAGCATCAACATCTACCAGTGAGTGTGCGTCCGATAGCAAAAGAGATGCCAGCGCTCTTATGGCCGATAATTGAGGTCAGATAGATGGTCGTAACAACATCATTTCAATACATTTCCGGACATCTTCGGAATACTGAGCTGGAGTCACATATACTATTAAGGCGGAGATGTGCCGGAATCTAAGATAACAAGACAGCATGTGGACACAACAGCGCTAACTCGGCAGAGAAAAATTGCGCGCGAAACGTTGAACAATTGATAAGTATCTGATAAGTGTGCATACCGTCGACGAGTCCTTGACTCTGAGTTGCTGATGGGTTCATGCAATACCTGCAGAGCCACGTTCAGCAGTACCAAACCAATGCCGAATCTCGCACAGCATACAGGCAGAAAGACATGATTAAGTACTAGTGGCAGAACAGACGAGTCAGGAACAAAAATATATATCAGACGTAAAGGTGTAGACTGCCAAGCTAGCTTTCACTCTCGGTGTGGACCTCCCATCAAAAGGGCCATCAAGTCGTGAGCAGGCTGATTGGTTGGACCAGAGAGCGTTTGTTGTGAAAGGTGTGGCATCATATGGGGCAATGCATGTGCAGGTAAAGGTTGTTGCTGACGCATAGACAGTAGTGGATTATGCACCTGTGCATTTGGACCTTGCTGTGGCGTTAATCCAGTGTTCACACCACGCAATCCGCCGATACCAACGCCACTCATGGCTAGTAATTGTGCATGATTTGAGTTTAAACTATTTGGCGCAGTGAGACTATTCATCGGATGGTTGAGAGAATTTTGCATTTGTTGAGTCGGAAGAGGTCCGCGAAGTGGTGGCCCGTTATAACTGAGCCCACCATTGGGAACAAAGGCGTTGAAATTCTGCTGCGGTGGACCATTTAATGGCAAGGAACCATGTAGGTTAGGAGCCGGAACACCTGGCATGTTCAAAAAATGGGATGGATCATGTGGAGGGCGGCCCCCAAGGTTTGCCAGTCCTGGTGGAAGACGCTGAGGATTCTGCAATGGGCCCTGCTGGCCTGCAATGGGCGAAGGGCCTCCACGGAAATGAGCTTGCTGGATCGGTATACCCACGTTTCTCTGGTGATTGAACAATGGTGGTGGACCGGCATATACAGAATCTAATCGTTGTTGCGATGGTCGTTGAAGATTGTGATGCATCGCCTCATCTAATCCGTCCGAGTACAAAGCTGGAGCATCCCTACTTCTTGGGGGTGGGATTGTCCGTAGCCCAGGTACCATGCCATCAGGAACGAAGTTTCTGTCATCCAATCTGCTTTCGTACAGCGGTTCCATGCGATGTCCATTTTGTATTTGCTGTTGCTGTTGGTAAGCCGCTTGTTGCAAGAGCTGTAAATTATTTTGCGTTTGCTGGTTAATTGGATGGTTATTCCCCAACGTTAAAGAAGGATTGACCACATTCCGATGACCCTGAATTCAATAATTAAAGAGGGAAAAGGACAGAAGTATGTTTATTTACTTGTGACGAATTGCTCAGCATGGTAAAGATATCTTCCAAAGTTCTTTGTTCGTCATGGCGTGATTCATGTGCGCTCTGATCCGCTCTCTGGCCAGGATGTGGCGAAGGTAATGACAGGCCAACGGGTGTCTGTGGCTTTGGCAGGGGTACGGCAGGTTCGCGCGCTTTGTTGTCAAAAAATTTGGCAAAGCGACTTCCTCTTGGTCCAGGATAGCTACCGTTATTGACATCGTAAGAGTTCCTATCTAGGTGGCTACTGTCTGGATTTGGTGAAGGGCGATCTTTTGGAAGTCTTCGCAAGACATCTTGAGTATTCACAATGGTAAGGGTATCCTCTCCTAGCAAATTGCGACTTGACTCTTCAAATGGAGAGAAACCGGCCAAAGAACGGGAATTTTCTGGTCTTATGCCATATTGATTGTATATCGGATCAACTAGGTTCGTTTGAGCTGGGTTTGAGTTGTTCAAATGGTTCGTTAAGACTTACGAGAGGCTGAATGAACTGTGTTCGTAGAGTTCCCAGTCCTAGGTGATTTGATACTGGACGTTGGAGGACGGCCCAAGGAAAGAAGACGTGGGGCCGAAGGCGGATTATATGTAGCAATGGATTCATTATTGGTTCTGTCGGCAAGCAAAGAATGTTCCGACTGCGGCACATAACTTGAACCTGGCGGATTGCGAGGACCAACTAACTCATCGCGGGGGGCCGAGTTTGATCGAGTAGATAATGGATCACCTATGATATGAAGTTGTGCCCGCGGCATGTTAAGACTCTGAGATGAGTCCCTTATGTCAGAGGCAGCTACTGTCACCGCGCAAGATCCTGGCGAAAACATTCAACCCTCTTGTTTGAGGCGAGTTGACCCACATAATAACTTACCGTTGAGAACGTTTAATGAAGAACCAGCCGATGCTGGTGCGATGCTGGATGACAGATCTGTCTTCTTTTTCTCCTCCTCGCGTTTCATCAGCAGTTTGAAGAGTTGTATCTCGTCGAGTTGCTTCTCTGTCGCATCGACTTTGTCCGCGGTGCTGTCAATATCCAATTCACCCTGCCCTGCAGCTGATAAAGAACCATGCTCTTTTTCCTTTTCCCTAAGCTCTTTTTCCTTCATACCCTTCTTCCACACTTGTATGCCGTCGAGTTCTCCGTCCGAGCCTTTTCCTCCCAAAATGCCGAAGGATGGGCCATTGGGGATATAGGCATCCATCCACGCCGGTTCTTTCTCCTTTTCCCTTTCTCGCTCCCTGTCTCTGCGTTCCTCACGATCCTTGGCATCATCTCCTTGTCCTGATTTCCTGTCTCTGGCCGGGCGCTTAGAACGAGCATCACTACGTTCGTCGGCGGCCCAACGACGGTCACTTGAGGACTCCCATGCAGAATCACGTTCGGATGCTCTGTCCTTATTTTCACGCTCGCGCCGAGCCGCCATGCGTTCTTCGCGTTTACCGTCATCGCGCCAGTGTCGTGGATCATCATATTCCGAGTCCCTGTCAACATCTCGATCTCGATTTTCGCGACGATAGTCGTCTCGATCACCTCGCGAGGAGCGATCTTCACGTTTCTCCTCACGTTCGCGTCTTGCAGCAGACGTATCGCGCCTTGACCGAGAGGACGCACGTACTCTTGAACGAGGGCGCTCACGATCCTCCCTACGGCCATTCTCGAGCCCTGCGAGGGACCGTAAGCATAAATTTAGTAGAATCAAAGTCGACTGACTCTCTTCTCTTCCATTGCGTGATGGTTCGCCACCTAACTACAATTCAGAAAATGCAATTCACAACCAAGGTGAGCTTACTTCTTCTCCAGTCTTCAACGGCCTCGCCTGTTTTTCTCTTCGTGCCATCCCTGTTTTCTGCCCTTCTGGATGACAAAGCGGAGGTTTGGGTATGGGACGTGAGCCTTGACGAAGCATTCGGAGCCCCATCTCGTTCTTTTCCTCGGGGTCCAGATGCTGGAAGTGCCATGCGGTCACGGTCGTATTTATCAGATAACTGCACACGAGTGAGACACAAAAGACGGGCAAAGAATGCGGGCTGACGTGTCGTAGCCGTTCTTGTCCTTCCCTATCTCGCTCCCTGTCACCGTCTCTGTCTCGCTCTTTGTCGCGGTCGCCCGCACGCAACGACTGGTGCTTGAAATTACCCATTTGAGAGGGTTGTGATACGGCTGAGCGAAAGCTTGGTCGCGAAGAAGGATCTATGCATATTCAAATATAGGTGAGAGACAGTGCACTGTGTACGATATGCGACGCACCGCCATCCTCTATATCCCGTCTGTACCTAAGACGACAAGTATAGCTCAGTGAGCAGGCCTGGACACAGCATGTCATACCTTCTGTCCCGAGCATTGGAAGACGAATCGGCGTCTTTTCTAAGCACGATCTGGTCGAGGTCGGCGCTAGGCAATCAAGGTGAAAGGGAATCTTGCGGATGGATGCAGACATACCCAAACCAATCCTTCAACTCGGGCATGTTGGCTGGTGGCTTGACTAGCGGCGAGGTGGAGAGAAAAAGTAGCTGAGGGCGCGTGTAGACGATCATGGAAGGACGGGGGGCGGAGGAGTTGTCGGACATGGTGGCAGGCAGAGGCAGGCGCGGGCCTTGAATTCAGCCACACGCAGCCATGCTCCCCTCGCTGCGCCATTTTCTCCTCCGTCAGCAGGCCATTACCCTCTACCGCCACATCATCCGTGCTTCCAGAGGTATTTATTCACCGTCTTTACCTGCATGCTCATCTCGTTCAGCCATACCAGATCCCCTCGCAAGAGCGGAGACCCTCGCTTTTTTCCGGGCCGAGTTCGATCGAGCCATGAAGCACCGCGATGTCGTGCGTCGCCCCTCTGCTTCTCTTCACTGCCTCATGCGCCCAAGCATCTCATCGACAGTGCAATCAAGGCCGCCCGCCGCGAGGCCAGGCGCATCCTGCCCCTCGCCTACTAGCAGCTTTACTTTTTATTCTATGATGGTTACCATGCCGTTTTTGACTCCCGCGTGATCACCAGACCAGATAAGCTTTTTCCCGGCATGATCCATACAGTGCGCGCTTATATATGCTGCGGCATCTGGGGTTCCCACAAGTCCTCTGGTGTCACCTGGCTGGAGCTATGGAGGTTCATATGAACGGCATCGCTTGGTCTTCCGATGCAGTTCAGCTGACCCGAGAGCTCGCAAAGGTATTACACTCCGCCGATTATGAAAAAATGTGGCCCAGGATGAACTTTCATGTCTTTCTCAAACGTGATAAACGCAACTCTCGCCATGCTGGATGGGGGTTTCTCACTCTCCCAACCAAGGAAATTGGCCAGAAATTCTTGGCCGACTTTGGTGGTTCCTTGAAGAAAATTCAAGTGCAAGGGCGAGCTATCACCTTTTCCCAGAGTCGCAGAGAGGAATGCAAGTCGGAAATCTTGGAAAGGATAACTCAAAATCCATTCATTGACCCTGTAGTTCTGCAGGCAAGCCAGGAACGCTCCAAGCGCCTGCAGTCTGGATCCATCGTCCTTAATTCTATCCAGTTCGGATGGGAATGTCGAGACGATGTTTTCTCCATCGAATGGGAGATCGCCTCTCCTAGAAGCGGCATAATGACATTCGATCCCGACAAGAACGAGATCCGGATTACGTTCAAAGACACCTACTCTATCGCCATAAGATATAGCCAAATCAGATTCATGTCAGGCAACCGCCACTCATCGGAGCCTTCGATATTCTTCAGCTTATTTCAACCTCCGAGTTTTGAAAGGAAGAATCCGCTCAGTCAGAATGATCCGCGCCAACGGTTACCTTATCTTCCATTCAATGACCATGCTCGCGTGGCGCCGTATACTTCAGTCGCTTTGCGCGCGACATGTTCAGGCGCTTCAGACATCGCGACTTTTCGCAACATGTGCGGGGATGCTCAAATACAGGCAAAACTGGACGGAGACGAGATCTGGACCTCTCGTCGAGAATTATTCTCCGCGGAGGCGTTTGACCAATACCAAAGCTGGGTGGAGGAACAACCCTGGGAAGTTGCATTTCAAATCGAAGTCATCGTCCGAAATATGCACGTCGACCTACTTGAAATGGTGTCTCTTAGACCCAGGATCTCAGAGATACTTAGAAACCATACAAACAAGCATACCTGGGAGGTATTGCGACACTTTGGCAGTCGGCTGTTCGAGTACAGCATAATGGAAGGCGACGTATGTGATTGGTTCGACAACGCTGTTGACGATTTTGGCAAGATTTCGAAAGCCCCAAATCTGGAGCCTACCGATGGCAGCCTGTTTCAGGCATGGCACGTCACAATCACTCCTACTTCCATGTTCCTTGATGGTCCTTTTCTCGAACGATCCAACCGTGTCATTCGTTCCTACCACCCGTCAAACCACAGCTCTTTTTTGCGAGTCAATTTTACGGATGAGAACGGTCTTACATACCGCTTCGAGCGAGATGTCGATGGCGCGGATTTTGTACGGAAGCGGGTAGGAAGTTTCTTATTAGATGGTTTGACTATTGCGGGACGGCAGTTTCGTTTCCTAGCGTACTCTCAATCGGCTCTCAAGGAGCATTCCGTATGGTGCATTTCTCAATGTTTGCAATACTTCGCTTTGCTTACTCATTTGCAGGTTTGTCAAGGAGTTCATCGATCCAGAGCAAGGTTGGGTCAGTGCAGAGTCGATCATCAGGAGTTTGGGCCAGTTTTCAAATTTGGAGTACGACAAGAAGTTGGTTTATTGTCCCGCAAGATATGCGGCGAGATTATCGCAGGCCTTCACTGCAACCGATGCCTCGGTTCCAGTAGATGTTGAAGAAATACAAGTCATCGATGACATCGAAAGTGAAGGTGGAAAATACTGCTTCACAGATGGCGTAGGAACAGTCTCTGCACAGCTAGCAGGTGAAATTTGGAATGAGTTGAAGAGAACCCGAAAGAAAGCACGGAAAAACAAGGCACACCCCAAGGCATTTCAGATTAGATTCCAGGGCTCCAAAGGCATGCTATCCGTCAACTTCAAATTACCTGGCCGTCTGTTGTGCATTAGGCATTCGATGATGAAGTTTTCGGCCCCCAATTCGACAGTCATCGAAGTAGCTCGGGCATTTGATCGGCCTACGCCATACTTTTTGAATAGGCCATTGATCATGCTTTTGGATGGCTTAGGAGTTCCGTTTGAAGCGTTTGAGAAGTATCAGGATTTGGCGATCGAGCAGACAAAACAATCTGTCTTATCCAATGACACTGCTGCAAGGATGCTCGAGAGTTACGGCCTCGGTGCGTCATATACCGTACCCTCTGTTCTATTGCAGTTGCACAAGCGTGGGATACAAGACCTCCTCTCAAGTGCGTTCTGGAAGAAATCTATGGATTTTGCCGTGTACCACGTGCTTCGAGAGTTGAAAAATCATGCCCGGATTCCGGTCCCAGGTGCATGGACTCTTGTTGGTGTAGCGGACGAGCACAATTACTTGCGCGAGGGGGAAATATTTGCCTGCGTAAAGCCTTATACCGGCGGCGTACTATATCTTGAGGGTGATATATTGATATCCCGGTCACCTACCATCCATCCAGGGGATGTTCAGATTGCTCGAGCCATAGGTCAACCGCCACCTGGATCGCCTTTCGAAAAAGAGCCATTACCAAATACTGTTGTGTTCAGCACAAAAGGTGGATTAGAAAATACTTTAATTCAAGCAGCTCATTATTCCTACCTCAGGAAAAAGACCTTTGGCATCCTATCTAGGAGGAGGCGATCTCGACGGAGACCTATACAACTTGTTGCCTCTTGATGTAATGCCCGAGTTCAGACCTAGGTCGACAGAGGAGCCGGCAAGCTATGATCCAGCTCCCAAGAGGTTACTGGACCGTCCTAGCAACATGAGGGATGTTGCTGAATTTGTCATAGAATTCATTAATAGTGACGTGAGTTGTTGCTTTCGTCATGAAAGTACTAGTAATTTCTGATGGGGATACAAGGTGGTGGGCATCATTGCCATTAACTGGCTAATTATCGCCGATCAAAGTCCCAAGAGTATATATGATATGAGGTGCCTCGCATTGGCTCGGCTGCACAGCGATGCAGTGGATTACCCGAAATCGGGCCAACCCGTCAAAGTGGATCGAGTGCTCAATGCCCCACGAACTAAACCTGATTGGATGGCACCGGAGACCTACACCCAGGACTCCGCGAAATTTAACTCTGCGAAATATTATGAAAGCACGACAGCGATTGGGAGGCTGTTCCGCGGCGTAAAACTGCCAGCTGTGCAAACAACGGTGGAGAATCCTACTCATCGTCGTAAAGGTCGTCGGTCCCGTGTGCCCGAGCTTGAACATGAAACGGACATCCGTCCGAGCATTTCTGACGATACCATTGTTGAGATCAACTCACTCATAGATGAATGCATTGGGCAACAAAGTTTTGTGAGCGAAGAGACGGTCACGATGATCGAGCAGGTTTATGAACGTTATGTGTCCGAGTTACGCGCCATCTGTGTAACTCACGCCCTCTCTCATTCGCATTCGTCCAGCCTGACCGAAGAGGAGGCCTTCATGGGTACAATAGTAGCCAAGACATCCCAGGCACGCAAACGAAAGGACTTAATTTCAAAACTTCGAGAACAAACAGATATCCTTGTACGAGGAGTCAAAGAAGAATTGGGCGGCGATGACGAAACCCCCCTGGAGGAAGTTCTTGAGCGCGCCTGGTTAGCTTGGGATCATGCCGTATCGAAAGGCATGAGTTTTGGTGCTCAAAGTTTTGGTTGGATCGCATTGCATGGTATTTTTGATACGGCACGCCAAATCGAGGCAGCTCGAATAGACGAAGCTCGCAGGAGATTTTACTAACACGATGATTATACTGGTTGATATCAAGTCTTGTACAACAGATGTAACGTAGCGCTACACTTATGCAGTGTTACGAAGTACTTCAATTGAATGGATTAACGCGAGTTTTTTCATGGCATACAAAACTTACTCAGAATCACCGAGTCGCCACTGAGATTGAACGATACATTAAACATGTGACGCGCGCAGGTAATGGGACTCACCGCAAGAACATCTTGCTAATAAATCTATCCTTGTTGACGGGCTTTTTATTCTTCCCTTTTGGAATTTCTGTCCACATCTAACCCCAGGCCTCAGATGAGCGAGTAAGGTGATATCAACAACACACTACCTCTTTTACATTTTCTAGTACCTGCTGATTACTTAGCAATATGTCAATGTAACCAGAGGCAACGTACCATGTTGCTATGCCTGTCGAAAGCTTTGACACGAGCGAGCAATTTTTTATTATTACGTAGAGAGACGAGGACTTGGGTGTGATTTCGTACAGCTTGTTGCAAGACTGATAGTGGTCCTTGCGATATTTCGTGTTCCTCGAGCTGTCGCAATTGCGCTTCGTCAAGCTCAGATTTCGGTACATGAACGTATTGACTGGCAAGCATGTTCGATGATAGGATAAAGGGATGACCAAGAGACGCACCTCATTCTGATCTTGGTGTACGTTCTAGAGCAGCGTTTTATTTGGCACCGCGCTCCGCCTCAAACACTCCTTCAGAAAACTCACCAATGGGCAGATTGAAGCAG
The DNA here is from genome assembly GCA_023014455.1 of Amanita exitialis. NCBI lineage: Eukaryota > Fungi > Basidiomycota > Agaricomycetes > Agaricales > Amanitaceae > Amanita > Amanita exitialis. The sequence goes on from JAEBUR010000002.1 coordinate 1,580,686, forward strand.
AAAGGTAAATCGGGCGCAGCCAAGGCATACGTAACAAGGACTGCTGCCGTTCGCAAGTTACAATGCTCCTTGGCTGATTTTCGCCGGTTGTGCATCCTCAAGGGTTTGTGAACGGCTTGATTCTCTCAATAACAATAGATAACTCTCTGCAGGCATTTTCCCCCGCGAACCTCGAAATAAAAAGAAGGCAAATAAGGGCTCCTCTGCACCCACGTCCTTCTATTATGCCAAGGACATCGCATATCTGGCGCATGAACCAGTACTGAAAAAACTCCGTGAACATAAAGCGTTTGCCAAAAAATTATCACGGGCCCTTGGCAGGGGAGAATGGAGTAGTGCAAAAAGCCTGGAAGAGAACAAGCCTGTTTACCGGCTGGATCACATCATAAAAGAAAGGTCTGAAAATGCTCCTTTCACGCCCAACAACCTCTGATATATATAGATATCCTACTTTCATAGATGCAGTGCGCGACATTGACGATGCACTCTGTATGATTTTCCTATTCGCATCTCTTCCCGCGGGAGATCGCTTGTCGCCCGAGCTAGTAGATAAATGCTCCCGCCTGTCCTCTGAATGGCAACTCTACGTGATGCATGCGCGTTCATTGCGAAAAGTGTTCTTATCTATCAAAGGCATCTACTATCAGGCAGAAATAATGGACCAACCCGTAACGTGGCTTGTTCCCTACCAGTTTACGCAACATGTGAGTTGGTCAGAGCTAACGTACCAATACTCCACTTGACTATGGACGCAAGGTTCCATCCGACGTTGACGTACGGGTCATGCTAACATTCTTAGAATTGTATCAAACACTTCTGGGATTTGTACTGTTCAAGCTATATACGGACGCGGGTCTAATTTATCCTCCTCCGTTGGACAATATAAAAGATGAAGGCGCAGCAGGCATTGGCGCATTCACCCTTCGCGAAGTGACCCACACAACTGATATACCAAAGACGCGAGCTGCTAACATGAATGGTCATAAGATTTCAGCAAAAGACGTTCGTCAAGCGATTAAGACCATTGCAGCATCAACAGAAGCAGCTGAAGAAGGCAGTTCCTTGTCGGCGCCTGATTTAAACACGGTGGATGTTGAAGAAGATTTTGTTCCGCAATCGTCGACATCTCAAGTGGTCGACAGATCTATGCAGACACTTCAATCTCTGAGCACACTACCTCAATCTGTCCAGATTGATCTCTTCTCGCAATTTACATTCTTCCTGTCACGGGAGACGTCGCGACCAATATTTGAATTTCTTCTGCGCTGTTTCGGAGGTCATGTAGGATGGTCAGCGTCGACGGGTGGGGGCTCGCCCTTCGATGAAGATGACGAATCAATCACACATGTAATTATCGACCGCCCACCTGTCCAAAAAGTGGAAACGCTAGAGGAACGGGAACGGCGGTTGCGGAGGAAATACGTACAACCGCAATGGGTAGCTGATTGCATCAATGCCGGTAAAATTCTTCTTGAGGAGCCATATGCTCAAGGTAAAACACTACCGCCGCATATGAGTCCATTTGAGGAGGATAAAGCTACGCATGCTTTGCCCGGCGACGATGCGAACGATATGGGGACGTCGGAAGAGGAGCCCACGGAAGAGACTAAAGACATCGAGGAATCCAACTCTGGTGATGGGCGGACGGAAGAAAATGCGGCGAGAACTATAATAGCAGCCGCTGTCTCGGAAGACCCTTCTGCCTTGAGGGTGGCCGAGTTGGCCGCTGAGGTTGCTGGATTGGATTATGAAATGTTTGAGAAGGTGATTCACAAGTCGAAAATACGGACGCCGGGCATATCGGGAGCAGAAGATGGAGAAGAGGACATGAACAAGATGATGATGAGCAATAAACAAAGAAAGCTATATGAAAAGGTGAAGTACAGCGAGAAGAAGCGGGAGGCAGAGGTCAGTGTAAGACAGAGAAAATGCTCAGGTACTGACAGGGCATATCCAGCGCGCGAAACTGGCAGCAAAGAGGGAAAAGCTGATGAAGGAGAGGCGGCAGGGACGCAGGAGAGCTTAGTAGACTTAGTTGTTAGCAACATTGCTGACGTTTGTTTGTTGCCCTCTTCCGCCACAGATGCGCCATTGCTGAGCACCGATGCGCGACTATGTTGCCTCAACTCTCGCATCGTCCTCGCCGCGGTGGAAGAAACGCCCCTCGACTTCCCCTTCGTCCCCTTCTCGCAAGGTGGAGTTTCCTCGGACAGCCCCAAGCTACCTCTTTGACAAGGCTCTTCCACCGTTACCAGGCGGCGCCGCTGGTCCTGCGTCTCCAGTCATAACCGATTCCACCCACAGGACGGTGGCGCCCCAAATACCAGCCGCTCGGCAGCCAATGCTCGGGTTAGGCTTGGCCCTAGACATGCCACCCACGTCCTTATTCGATAATACCACTTCGTATGATTCCCAGTCTTTTCGCACCGACGGTTCTCCCGTGATCCGTAGCGTAGGGAATCCTCAAAGGCTCGACGTGACATCCGAGTATGCGTCGAGTACTGAGACTAACAAGGGCCATCAACGAGTCCGGGGTTTGTCCATCGGCTCTTCTTCCCTACTCAGTTTCGCGGGGGATCTCAAGACGAAGGGCAAAGAAAAAGACGTAGATCCGGGTAAGACGTCTCCCAAGCTCACCAGAAAGGGCTCCTTTTGGTCCCGGAAGCGGTATTTCAACCACAGCCCCGAAGCAAACACACCATCAACTCCTTCATCCGTGGCGCCATCCTTCTCACCGAGAAGGGCTGAGCAAATATCGCCAATTGGACCATCCGAAAGACAAATTTCTTCGCATGTCCGAGGCCTTTCCAGGAGTCTATCCGAATGCTCTTTTCTATATCGGTCGTCACCACCAGTCACGGAAAATGGGACCTCTTATACCCCGACTACTGCTCGCATTCGCCCTTCCTCTGCCAAAACATCTCAGACGTCCAATTGGAGTGGTTTTCTGCATCCAACAGCAAAAGTTCGAAATTCCGCAGAGCTCCATGATTCACGGCTATTGTCGCCTTCCGACAAATCCCATAGGGCATTGAGACCTCGTGCTCAGACAAATCCTCCCTTGCTTCATCGATTGTCTTTAAATATATTCTCATTTGCAACATCTCCACCTTCACCTAATCCTCAGAATTTGTCTGCGATCGAGTTTGCGACCATACCTTCTTTGGGTAAGCCAAGAACGGGCGTTTCAACGTCTGCACGAGATGGCGAGACACCCGCCGCTTATGTACAGCGGCTAGTCTCGTCGGTCAGCAAGGCTGATGTTGCTGGTATTCTTGCGTCAAGGTGATTCTCGCGACCCATTGAACGACTCATTTGACTTATATTGTTCAGCGCAGAGCGGTTTTACACCGAGTCCCTGCAACTTTATATTGATCGTTTTGATTTCGTGAATGATCCTCTCGACATCGCAATGCGCAAACTGCTCATGCATGTCGGCCTTCCACGAGAAACACAACAGATCGATAGAGTCATTGAAACCTTTGCCCGCCGATACTTGAGCTGTAATCCAGATCTCTTTACTTCGGAAGGTATATCCATTTTTCCTTGGTGTTGGTGTCTCTCACTATGGTTCAAGACCATCCATATATCTTGGCTTTCAGTTTAATCATGCTACATACCGATACCTTCAACAAGTCCAATAAGAGAAAAATGACTAAAGTGGATTATGTCAAAAACACAAAGCTGCCGGGCGTAGCTTCCGAGGTGCTAGAGGTACGGGCAACTTTCCTCATTTACATCTCTTCTCATGGTTTGCAGTGCTTTTTTGATAACATTGTCTTTGCGCCGTTTATCTTTATCGAGGACCCGTTGGATACCGTTGGCCAAGTTATCTCGGGTCCCGATACTCCCTTAAATCGGTTGTTCCCGTCTATATCTACGCCAACTTTGGCTTCAAATGGGAATGCAGGAACGTTTCTGAAGAGCAACAAAATTGATCCCTATTATCTCATTGTCCAAGTCAGTGTCCGTTCTGGCAAGTCTTGGTCTGCATGTTTATCACACAACAGAATCTTCTCTCTCCTCTTCGTGTCAATGTTCATTCTTACATTCCGGCAGAAAATCCCTTTTCTTACGAAGGTACTGCGGGTCCTTGGGACATTGACAAACTGCAGCATGACTTTGCCAGCGTTGCCATACTCTTAGTTGATGGGCCTAATCAGTGGCAAGACTCGTCTGACACAGCTATTGTCCATCAACTTGAAGTTGACGCCGCAGGATGCTTTCCTCAAATTCCCTCCTTGCTCGCAACAACATCCGCGTTGAAAATCATCAAAGTTAGCCTTCTTCACAAGAAGGATGATATCTTGGTGGGTGGAAAGAAAGCGACGAACCGAAAGTGGAGGTCATGGACAGTAGTACTAACTGCCTCCCACCTTCTTTTCTTCCGCGATCTATCATTCGTAAACACTCTGCGTTCATATCTCGAGTCTTCCCATGAACGCGTCAGGCTCCCTGATTATGTGCCCTTCAAGCCGGACGAAGCCCTAGCAATCCGCGATTCCATCGCAATCTATGACCAATCATATACGAAGGTATCTCTATCATATATCAGCAGGTCAGGCACTAACAAACGTTAGTACGCCAACACGCTGCGTTTTGTTATGTCGGATGGACGACAGACGTTATTACAAGCGTCTGATGAGAAAGAGTTAAACGACTGGATAGCAAAGCTAAATTACACAAGCACCTTTAGAACGGCTCAGATACGCGTCAGACCACGAAACATGACAGGAAAAATGGTGGAATTGACGGGGGTGGCTGCGGCAACATCACATCTGCAGGATATTCAACATCATCGTCGTTCCATTCACGTTCACAATTGGGACAACAATGCATGTTCCCAGTCTAGCGTTACCTTGACAGACAATCCAGATTCAAAATCCCACGCGGAATCCGAGATCTTGTTAAGACAAGATGGCAGGGTCCCAACTGCTCCTGAAGTGGATGGAGCAGACCAGTTCAAAGCTACGTTTGACCAAATCAAGGCTGACTTGGCAGCTGGTGACTGCACCTTAAGGGAGAAGGCCCGTGATGACGATTGTCCTGTTACCATGACATCGCCATGTGGATCTCATTGCAAGGGATCCGGTCAGACGCCCTCTCGTGCTCATGTTATACAATCAAAAATAGAGTTTCTTCAAGGAGACATTGCCAAAATACAGTCGTTACTTGATTCTGATATGCGAGTCGTGCACAATATCGCGCGGCTTACCCCATTCCAGAAGACATCTCGAGACCGCCTACATGCTGCCTTGCCAGTCATCGACAAAAGAATTGCGCAATTGCGAATCAATCTAGTGAAGCTTCTCTGTTACCACGACACGCTTTGCAGAGATTTGAGTTCCGAAGTGCGCTTGTGGGGCGAAGCCAAGAGAATCGCGTTTCAAGCCGCCAAGCAGACTCTTCAAAAGCATTATGATGGATCACAATCGCGTCCAATGCGACTCGCGGACGACAGCGAACCTGACGCACCGAAAAGAAGTCGTTCACAATCAATCAATTCCAGCAAGCATTCGTCGTCAATATCTGGCTCTTTCTATTCTGCCATTGATCACTGGGTATCCCCAAGTGAGGCAGCCTCACACTCTTCACCGAAAGACACTATTCTCCTAAATGGTGTCCATCGCGACCCCATTTCAGAAACACATAAAGCACATAATTCACCAACGTTCTTTATTCACACCTCATCTTCCGAGACGATCCACGATCGGTCGCGAGCGGACGGCTCGGGGCACGGCATGCAAGAGGAGGCAGAGATGTGGGATAAGACTCGTTGTGCGCAACGCGTTTCACTGGTCAGGCTACCATCAACATTACTTATGACTAAACTTCCTCGTACGCCCAGCGCCTGAACCTTGTGGATCCTTTCGGTCACTGGGCCAAGCTGTATTTTACTCTCCAACTAATTCCAGCCAGGTTTCATGTCTCTAATGATGTATGAAGGATGTATTTTTTAAGATAATATACGTTTCCGTGTGGTTTCACTTGCGCATTAACAAGTATACTGGGTCGCCAAGCACTATACTGGTCATATGCCTGAAAGAACCCGTGAGCGACATGAGCAAGCCACCAAACGATGCATATGCAGTACTATCGAAGATGCAGATCAGGCGATAATGAGGACAAGGATGACCTTACACAATTTCAGAAGTTCCTCCATCGAACTTGTAAACCTTTCAAGTTTCGATTAGCACCTTCATCGAGTGATAAGGGAGAGAAGAGGTAACCTTTCCATACATGACATAGTCGTAATCATCCTCCAAACCTCTGTGTCCTTTGCCATCTGGCCTCCATACATCCCGCTCTTTGTCCTCGCCATCTTCAGTTGTTCCTGCTGCACCTCCGCGAGAAAGGGAGGAAGCGAGGGCGAGCGCAAAGCTATCATCTTGTTGAAGCGGAAATAACTCGACGTTGAAATCTAAAGTGAGGTCCATGTCATAACTTTTTGAGTGTGCATAGAGACGCGAGACTAAGGCAGATGTGTCATGATCAAATTGAGCGATTGAGCAGCGCAATACGCAATACCTCTGTCAAATTTTTTGCCTTCCTTGTCAATTGCATTTATCGTGAAAATGTCGTCAAACACGATATTCGACGTCGGAGCGGACATGAAGGCAGCGAGCCATAAATAGCACACTCGCTATTCATATGATAAATCTTACAAGCCTCTCCTTATAGAATATCACCCTCCCTTCAGCTTGTAGCATTGTCCACACCCTTGGAGATTTCAAGTTTGATGCTCAGTTTCCTGTTGCAAGTCAACCACATGTCTGGAGACAGATAACAACAGAGTTTCACAAGATTGCCCAGACCTTTCGGTCAAGGGTATTTGCTTGCTGGCTACTGATGTTATAGAAACTTGTGGTTGTACACTTCTGACCAGTCTGGAACATTGCTAAGCCCAGACACAACCTTATTGTAATCAACAGTGATGCTAGATTCATTACCGTATGTTACTTGGTACTCATGAGAAGAACAACGAAGTTAATAAATTATGCAATGCTTTCGTGTGCGTTAGTAAGTTTGATGCGATGTCGTCTCTATTTCCGTCTCCATGTGTGCTCCCATCACATGCGTTAGTCCTGGAAGGACAATTTGCCATGTACCACGCGCTGCCAATAAGCGTCGCAACTGGTGTTGGATTAGTTCGTGTAATTTGGGAACGTTGGCCAACTTCGCGCGGCTGCCCATCAGAGAAGTGGTGGTAATGTCGAGCTGAAAGGTTGGGGAAATTTTGATAGTGACTGCCGGATTGGTCGAAGTTGGTGAAGGAGGGGTTACATTGATCTAGACTGGTGGTAAAGCTTTCCAAACATCGCAGAAATGATCCCGACGCACGGATGATTTGAATTGAGAGAGGGAAATTGTGAGTGAGACCGGAAGACGCGCAAATGATGGCAGAGGGTAATTAAAGAGGTAAGATGTGGAAAACGATACCGATAATGAGTCTGTATACATTATATCAAACTCGTTCTCCTGAAGAAAGTAAGCTAATGAAATAAGTGCCATACACATTGGGCATATACTCACTATAGAGTTTTCGGATTGTGAGACTCTACAATGCGCATTTAACAAACGCGGAGCTGATTGACCAAGGTCAACAGAGTGAACTTTTATGTAGTCCTACCATCCGTCAATCAGAGCAAATAGCGTTGTGGAGGGGATATCTGAACTCACCAAAAACCCCGCGGGTCGTATCGAATTTACATAAGTCTCCAAACGCTTACGCGCTACCTCCTCGCCTTTAGTACCAGGCAAATCGTCTCGTATTTTTGACCTATAGACATCAGCTAGCTGAAATAGGTAAGCAAAGACGGATTGACAAAAAGTTATTGACTGCCTACTTGTCGTAACAAAACATTAAGCCATACCGTGGATTCTGCAGCGTCATCCTGCACCTCGCTCTTGAGACTAGGAGACGGTATTTTTTGGCTTTGCAACGAAAGGTCATTGTCGACGCGGGGGTGATATGAGGACCGCTCAAATGGCTGTTGAGTTGAGTCAAGAAATAGATACTTGAGGATGAGACCGACGAGAACAAGGATTGAAAGTTGGCCAATTACTAGACCCTGCGTGAAGGTTGGCTGCAGCGAGAAGACATAATTCCCGCCCATGGTATGGATGCCGTTTGCGTCGAAACCCAGCTCACGGCACGTGCGGCTGGGCCGCGTCCCTTCTATGCTCTCGTCGGTAGCCTGGCCATCTGCGCCTTTCACCAGATCCCTTGTCCTCAAGGCTCTGCACTCGCTATCTATACCATATTCTACCGTCCAAGTACTACCCGATAACTTCGATGGTGCAACAAAGTTGCTCCAGTGGTCAAGTTACGATGAGATAAATCATGACCTAGTTCATTTTCACCCAGACCAATGCTTATCATCAAGCTACACGATTCGCAAAGCCTTGATCAGGAAACATTTCCTCTCCCATTGCACTCGCGCGTACTGCGCGAAAAACCCGGCGTCTATACTCGTCAGTGCATGCCCTACGACATACGAATTTGAAATATCGTTTGCAGACGAATTGGATGAACTTTGGACAGATGAACTTTGGGAGCTTGCGGAGAAGCTTGGAGAATCTAGCTCATGGTGGATACTGAAGCCGTCAGTCGCTCATCTCGTTGCTTCGCCGTAGTGCAAACGTGACTGTCTGTGTAGTGGCATGGCTGACCGTGGAATGGGAATAAGATTATTCAACACAAAAGATGGTTTGCAGTGTATCTTTGAAGAATTCGAAGGGGACTCGGAAGACGAAAAGGAAGGGGATGAAACTAATCTGAGTGCAACATCTGTCGTAACATCGCAGCTGCGTCATTTTGTTATACAGGTGTGGCGAATTTTTTGTTTAATCAGTCACAGTGACCGCTGCTTAGGAATATGTTGATAATCCGCTGTTGATGGACCCATCCGAAGCCGTTACCACACATCTCGAAAGGAATGTGAACCCGAAGGGTCACAAGGTCTGTTCTATGGTTAACCGACAACCTACCGATCCAGTAATGGATTGCTAGTTCCACCTTCGGGTGTATTGCGTTGCGAAGGGCGCGTTGGAAGTATATCTATATGACCGTGTCCTCGCTTTATTCTCCTCCGTCCCCTACCAATCATTGCATGCCAGCGACGAGGCACCGACATCAATTGACCTCGCTCCACATCTTACGAATACATCCCTTCAAACACACAGAGGCGAAGAGGGTGTGCGCCTTCTGCAAGAGCTCGTGGGATGCCATGTATTGAATGGAGGTTACGAAGCCAGCAGAAGATTGACGAGTGAAGATATCAATAGTATCATCAAACAAATGTCTCAAGTGCTCTCAGAAACTTTTAAAGCGGCATTACAGATGCCAGTCCATTTCCAAGTAAGCTATTGTTTCGCCGATCTTCTACTAATGGTTCACCTGTCAGCCATTGCCAAACGCTTTTGAGCTTTTTGGCGTGGACTTCCTCATTGTTCACGGACCAGATGTTGATTGTCCCTTCGGTGTTAAACTTTTGGAAATAAACGCTGAGCCCGCTATTGAATTAACTGGCCCGCGGCTCTCCTGGATTCTTGAAGACTTGTTTATTCAAATCGGGAAAATATGCGTCGAACCATTCTTTGACCAAAATGTCGTCCCTAGTGAACAATCGTCAAACGTGGATTCCAAGGACCACTTCATCAAGTGTCTGGAGCAGCAGATCAGAGGCATGTCAAGAGGCCCATTTATCTGCTGGACCTATATTGACAACGATATTGCTAGGGTGATGAGAAAAGAATGTCCGCTACTTGCAATCTTTTCCTGTTATTCATTACACGTATGGTAGAGCATCTGTTTGTACATCTCCCCGCATTCGCACCCCTTGCCTGTAGTACTGAGGATATTCAGGAATGAGATATGAGAAATTCTTTTACCTAAATTTTGCCCTGTGCCTTGCTATACCTTTACTTGGACGTCCAAATACCCAACAACATGTCCGATTCGACACCTTCAAGAAAGCGTTCAAAGTGGGAAGATGAAAACGACGACAGTGCTTTACATTCTCAATTGGTAAAACGGCGAGCAAAAGCCAAGGCTGTAGATGATATTGCATCGAGCCGTTCCAAGCCCCCAACTCGCTCAAATCACAGTATCTACGTGCCTCCAAGAACTCGCCATCCACCTATATTACCCTCGAGATCTGTGTATTGCTACGAACGCCTGAACCAAATTGAAGAGGGTTCTTATGGCGTGGTCTTCCGGGCTCGAGATAAGGAGACCGGAGAAGTGGTCGCTTTGAAAAAGTTGAAGTTGGAAGAGGAAAAAAATGGCTTTCCGATAACAGCCCTGAGGGAGATCAACGCTCTCATGTTGTGTAGACACGAAAATGTTGTCGGAATACGTGAGATTGTGGTAGGGGATACGTTAACCCAGTGCGTGTCGATTCATGGATCGTATAAACATATGAATCACAAATTCCAAGAGTTTTCGTTGTAATGGATTTTATCGAACATGACCTCAAGACACTCCTGACCGTTATGCCTTCTCCATTTCTCCAATCAGAAATCAAGACGTTGATGCTACAGTTACTATCAGCGGTAGCGCATTGCCACTCGAATTGGATTCTACACCGCGACCTGAAGACCAGCAACTTGTTGATGAATAATCGTGGCACCATCAAGGTAGCCGATTTTGGGCTTGCGCGACGGTATGGAGATCCTGTTGGCGTAGGTGGCATGACACAACTGGTCGTGACGCTCTGGTATAGGTACGCATCGCGGCTATAGCGAGAGTTTTCGACTGAAACAAATAGAGCGCCCGAAATATTGCTAGGAGCCAAGACTTATAGCACTGCGATCGACATGTGGTCCGTCGGATGCATATTCGCCGAGTTGATTCTAAACGAGCCGCTTTTCCAAGTGAAAAATGAGAAGGAAATGTTATCCATGATTTTCAGGCTGCTCGGACCGCCAACGAACGCTTCGTGGCCGAATTTTGCTTCGCTTCCTCTGGCCGAGGCGATCGCATTGCCTTCTCCTCAGCCACACCAATTTCGGAGCAAGTTTCCGTATTTGACAGCCTCAGGTCTTGACTTGCTCATGTTACTTTTAACGTATGATCCTGAAAGTAGAATCAGCGCGGAGGAAGCATTGCAACATCCGTACTTTAGGTGCGCCACTTTCAACTTGATCCTAGTGCATTCCTGCATACGTAAATCAGTGAATCGCCCCTTCCGAAACATCCAGACCTATTCGGTTCATTCCCGTCAGCGGCTGCAGGTGAAAAGTATGATTCCGTCTGGCCTCACATCCCTTGGATTGACAGGCAAAATAGGAGACGTAAACCGTTTTCAAGTCCATCTGCGCCAGTCCGGGCGCCTGACTATAAATTACTGACCGAGTTTGACATACCCTAGTGTCCACGTATGAGATACAACATTTTAGATAACTATGGTATTGTTGTGACCAAATTTTTCCTGAAGTAGCTCTCTCATCTTCTGGAACCTTGTTCTCGTTCGATCCACTTCTCCGCATTTATCATAAAATTCCTGAACTTCTTCTACTGTGAATCTGTAATCGTTGGCTATCCCACGGATGCTTTCGATAAGATGTATGTTGGCGATTGCTACGATTGCCTGAGTGCTGAACGGTGCTTGGTGCCCCAGCGGAATTGCACTGCAAGAGAGTTGAAGCAAAACAAAGATGGTTGGCAAATCGACGCACTTATTCCTGCTTTTTTTATTTTCCTGTTGTTCATCCGGCTCTTCGGTCGCCTTCCGTTTACCCCATACAGGTGGTGACGCCTGGCCAATTCTCACAGCCCACTCTGTCTCTTCTTCCCCATCGTCAAGCTCTTCTTCTGCTCTTTCGACTAATATTGGGCGCCTATTCTGATGCGTGTCGCTTGGTCCAGGCATCAGAGCGCGTGCATAAAGCCCGTTGGATACTTGATGCAGATCCGCCACCATTTGCAAATGTTCGTGTCCATGCAATGACATTGGGCCTGGTAATGGCATGCCTGGCAAGGGAAGCGAAGGGTCGTCGATCAATCCTTCGACCATGGCATCTTCTTCCAATCCTAGTTCAATGTATTTTTTCTTTCTTTGTCTCTTGGGTTTCTCCTCCGCCATACGGACATAGCCATATTGGCCTTTCTCGCCTTGAACAGGCTTCTTTTGCTCAACGATTTCTGCTATGAGAACGTCCAAGCGGGCAGCATTCTTTTTGTAACGCTCTCGCCATGATTGCCAAGTGTGTCGTGATACCCAGGCATAGTCAGGGTCACCACTCTGCGACGCAGGCTTAGTATGATGGTATCTCGAACCTGCCACGCTTACCAACTCGCAAAGTTGTTGGTAGAGTCTGTTACCTGTCCTACCGCCCGTCTCTTTGTAAGGTATCTTGGCAGCTATCCAGTTGCAAAGATTTTGCTCGTCTTCCTCGGTAAACTGGGTTCGCCTAGTGATTGATGAGAATAGTACTTGGGAATGACGTCATACACACTCTTCGCCTGGTCGCCTTCCTCCAGGATTCTTGTACACGAGTGGCGTATAAACGACTTGGCCTTTTTCAATGCACTTTTTAACCCATAGATACGACTCAATATATTTGTTGGGTACACCCTGGTATGTTTTCACGAGATGTTGGAATACTTCCGTGTTTGGATCTGCCAGAATAACGCGTGCCGACTGGGCGGAAGCGGTGGGGTCACCACCGGAATGCTGGTCAAGTGAATGCGGTGAGGATAGGAGTGACGGTAACCGATGGCGTACCATGATTCTATGGCTGAGAGCATTCCTTGCATTGACATTGGCTATGCTTGGGTGAATGTGCATTTTGATGGGAATGCCGTTTTCGACAAAAATCTGCTTCAACAGCATCCCTGCGATCTTGCACGCGTCAACATAGGTATATGGTACGAAATGCCGTTCTGGTCTGTCGGGGCTTGTCCAGCATAGTCTGAGACGTTCCTCCTCGGGGGTGCCAGGTTGGACAAGGATGTATCCCTGGCGTGGAACTTTGACTTCGACTCTACCGCCAAGAGACTGGTGATCGTCAGCTGATCACATCACACGCTGGGAAAGTGTAAGAGACCGTTATTGTCTCGCAGAGCTCAGCCTGGGCCTGCTGCGAGAGGTCCTTCTGGATGAAGAATTTGACTGCGAGACCGTTGGCGTCTTGGAATATGGGCTGAGTGTATTGTCAACTCAAGCGTTGGCACACGAGCACGACATGTATTACCATCGTTTACGAGCCCCGAGATTGGGGTTGAGTGTAAGCGGGGTCTAAGGTTTGGTTCAGGGCAGGTGGGGTTAAGGTAAAGTCACATGATCGCTAACTACATCTCCAGCACTTTGCCTGGATTCATGATCCCATGCGGATCGAACAGCTGCTTAATCTTTTTCATCAGCGCAATGCTAACTGCATCCTTGGAGTAGCCAAGTGCGTGAGTCTTCATTGCGCCTATCCCATGTTCTGCCGATACGGATCCTCGAAGCGATGCTGGAGGTGCGTCGAGCGCAGGCCGACTCGGAAACGTCGTCACTCACCAACAACCTCATAGATGTAAGGCTCTAGTGCATCTTGTATTTCTTTTGTATACTCGGTAGCAACAATGTTCAGGTGCAAGTTGCCTAGTAGGTTAATCGGTTAGATTGATTCAAGCAGATCAACAGAATGTGCTTGCCATCGCCGCAGTGCCCGTAACCAAGAACATGTTTGACGGCATGTTCTCCTAGCAAGCCCTTGGAGCGGAGGTGTTCCCTTGTATCATCGACGACTTGCTTGAATGACGACAATGGCACCGAAATGTCATATTTATATGCCTTGCCTTCCTTCGAGACGGCTTCTGTGACGCCCTCACGAAGAGCCCATAGAGACGAAAACTGCGCTGGAGACTGGGACAGGACACCTGTATTGATCAGTGGCTTGTCGGCCTCCATGAGGGATTCCAAGAGGGTGGACAGTTTCTTTCAGGCGAGAATCAGAGGCGCAAATATGAGAGAGGAACGGCCAACCTCTTCATCGTGTTCCCGCTTTCCGCCGCTTGTTTCTACGAGAACAAAACATTCTGCGCCTTGGACGTTGTCGTCATCCAGAGCACGACCTTGGCCATGTCTGACGGCCAATTCATATGCGGTTCTATCGATGAATTCGAACGCGGAGAGGATCTCCGAGAGTTGACGTTTGACAATCTGATACAGGGGAAGCACGTTGCTGAAGGAGGGTAAGGCAAGAATGACATTGTTTGAAGCCTGAGGAGCGGGTGGTGTCAAGATTGAGACGGCTGTGATGACGCCAAGGGTTCCTTCTGCGCCGATGAAGAGCTGCTTTAAATCGTAACCTGCTGAATGGTCAACGAGTGAGTGGGAGGCGCGAGACACACGTACCTGTGTTGTCCTTGCGGAGGGTCGAGAGTTGATCAAGGATCGTCCCGTCTGGCAGGACGACTTCGAGACCGAGGACGGTGCCGCGAAGAGAGCCGTATCGGAGCAGGCGCAGACCACCAGCGTTGGTAGAGACGTTGCCTCCGATTTGACAGCTTGCATTGCAACATTAAAACAGGATCAAAGAACAAAAAGAGACAGTGGACGGGGACAGACCTTCCTTTGGCGGCGAGATCGAGGGGCATAATGTGATTATGGGGAGCGATATAGTCTGTCAAGGACTGCAGTATGCAACCGGCATCTGCGACGAGGATGCCTATAAACGAGTGAGGAAGGAGAGGAGGAAAGCGAAAGAATGCAGACCGGACACGGGATCGAAGGAGCGGACGTTGTTCATGCTGGAGAGAGAGAGGACAAGCTCGGCTGCAAGAGGGACGGAACCACCGACGAGACCTGTGTTTCCACCCTGGGGCACGACTGGGATGCGCCTTGCGTTGCACCAGCGAAGGATATCACTGACTTGCTTTGTAGACCGAGGCCTGAGAACAGTGGAGGCGGCGCCGGTATACTTGGCCATCCAATCGACATTGTAAGAGCGAATGTCGGCGTCAGGGGAGGCGACGGGGGGGAGGGTTGAGAGGATGGCAGCGGGGGGAAGAATGCGGGCAAAGTGAGCAAGGTCGTCGGGCGCGACGGCGGCGGATGCGAGCAGGCGGCGACAGATGCGAGACATGAGGCGTGGGAAGAGCCCAGAGGTCCTGCGATGAGCGACGACGGTCGGTCATCCAACAGACTGTCCGGCTTCTTCGCCGCCTTTCTGCGCCGCGACCACAACCCGCCAGACGTCCACGACGTCCACCACAGACCTCCCGACCCGGTCCCCCCGCGCACCGCAACTCCCCCGCCCCTTCTTCCCCCGCCTTCGCTGCCCGAGCTCGGCCTCACCCTCCACCAAATCGCTGCAGATCTCTCGTCGTCCCCGCCCTCCGCAGGCGCATTTCTGGCGCCCCATTACCTGCTGCTCTGCCATGCACAGGGTCTCGACGTCCTCCCCATCGTCTCCCCGCCCGCTCCCCATCCATATGCCCTCATCCGCCGTGTCAGCTTCAAGTCCGTCGTCGTCATGGAGCACCGTGGTGTCCTCGTCGCAATTGCCGGCAGGCGCGATGGTGTCCGTGTATATGCGCTTGAGGAGGTCAAAAAGGCGATCGAGTGGCGCATGGACGCCGAGGTCCGCAGAGAGCGCGACCGCCAGCGCCGCGAGTCATCCAAAGCCTCGGGCGAGAAACAGCGCAGGGCAAGTCTTTCGTCCCCGCCGTTGCTTGTCCCTCGCGCCGCCATCTCCCGCAAGGCTTCCACACCGCTCTCCTTCTCCCCAGACCATGGTCCCGCTTTGCCCCTTATGCCCCGTCCACCCGTCCCTCGCTCCCCCATACGCAGCTCAAGGTCTTCCCGTCTCTTGCCTTTCGGACAGCCCCCTCCGTATCCCGACTCCGACGACCCCGCGTCCGCCGAGCTACCCCAGAGTGTCACCATCCACTCACGAGCCGCCTCCCTCAACACCCTTCTTGGCTCCGTCCCTGCCCGCCCTAGCTCAAGCGCAGGTGCACGGGTCATTAAAACGAACTGGGAGGATTCGAGTGATGACGAAGCCATCAACATCGTTGCTGCAGGCGCCTCTGGCAGCCAGGCTTTGGACGAGCGAACCAGCGCTACCCATACTGTTGCTGCAGACTCTAGCCTTCCCACTGTCATCTCCCAGCCAGGGAGAGGAACCAGACCTGCAAATCTTGACTGCCGCTCCGATCCCGTAGCTTCCTCTCCTGCCACAACTCTGCTGACCCTTCGTCATTCCCTGTCAACCGTTCAGCCAGCCGAAACAAATGCCAGAGAAGGAGAGGTAGACGAGGATGAAGACGACGCCAACGGCCGCATCAGCTTGGCACAAGCTCTTCTCGAGAGCCGCATTCCCGACCTTCCTCCCATAGGCACCAGGCGTCCTCAACAGCCCATCCTGATTTCCACCTCGCAGACAGTCGCATCGGCTGATGATGGACTTGCTACTCCAAGGACTTCAGAAGGTTATGCTCCTTCCGCTAGTTTCCAAAGCATTGCAAGTCGTTCCCAAGACCGTCGCCGCCGTTGGTCCGTCATCTTTAGATCAACCTCGCCTGATGGCTCCGACCCGATGCTAGGGTCTCCCGCTACTGCCCCTCCCTCCAGAGATGACAATGTCACCCGCTTTAGATCTCCTAGTCTCCGATTCAGCACCCCGCGACCCTCGACGGCTCCAAGTGATCCCCCCGTTCTGCCATCTATCCAGGCAGACAGCAGCTCCGTTATCACCTCACGGTCTTCCCGCTCCTCGCGCCTATTCTCCCGCATTTTAAACAGTGCCCTTCATCCTAGAAGATCAGATAATCACTCTCAGCTTCGCCTCAATGAGATGCAGACTTCAAGAAAAGCAAGCGGTCAGCTTGCAATCACTCAGCCTCCTCCTAAATTGGAATACGTTAAATTACCAGGCACCAAGGGTTCTTTGCTGGTCAAGGCCGTTGAGACTCCCAAAAAAAGGCAGATCATATTCTTTGGCATCCAATGTCAATACTTACCATTGCTTCCCAGTTTTTTGGCCATCCTGTGCGGTGAAAACGGTGAAAAGGTCGAGTTGTTTGCAGGCACTTATCGGACAGCCCTTGGGCTGTCGAGAACGTTCATCTTGCCAGATTCTCCGAGGTCGCTAGAACTCCAGCTTCAAGGCGATGATTTGGTTGAATTGTTCCTCGTATTCTCTCAAAACGTCTTTGGTTTAGAGCCCGCCACCGTAAGAGTGCGGGAAGTCAGAATCGGCCGTGCAGAACGTCGTGCAGCACGGCGGCGCGCTCGCGAAATGCGCGCCAACGACAACATAACAGGGATTGAAGTCGAAAACGTTGAAGAAGAAACTAATGTAAGCGTAAACGTAGCTGTTGCCGTCGGGACTCTTTCCAGTCGCGATGGCTCCGATCCACCACCTTCACCAGCACTTATTCCAGCAGAACACCCAAGCGCCCATCCGGAACGTCAACCTTCCCCCGATCCGCTGCCACAATCAACTCAGCCCCCAGCAGATGAAATATTGGCGGTCGCTACGGCCCAGATGGGACCGTATACCACTTTCCAACAATTAAGTTTTGCTCCAAAGTTTCCTTTGGCTTCTATTGCAGACGAATATGTCATTCCACCCACATATCCAGATTTCATAGAATATCGCGATTTATACGAGTCGGACGTTAATGGCGTCGGCTCCACTTCCACCGAACAAACTCAAGCTCAGTTTTCTCCCCCCGGCCTTCCCGTCCCTCCCCTCGCGCCCCCAACTAAATGGTACTATCGCGACCCCAAAGGCGTCATGCACGGTATGCCACCAGAAGTCTCTTTTCTTTGTCCCGCTAACGTGTCTCAGGGCCATGGAAGGCATCTCTGATGCAAGCATGGTATAAGGATGGTCTGCTGCCACTCGATTTGCCAGTTCGACGTGAAGAGGACATCTCTTACACTCTATTACGGGAACTTCGTCTACAAAGTGTAGATCCTACTCATCCTTTCAGAACCCCGCCGCCACCACAGGTCGCTTCCTTGTCCTCAACACCTGAGCCACGGCCACAAAATTCTGAAAGGCAACTCCTCTCACCCATCTCTTTGCTTGCCCAGCCTCGCCACTTTGGTCCCCCGGCGCTTTTCTACTCTTCTCGGGGAGGGCACAGCACAGCCATTGTGGATGCTCGTGGAAGATCGGTATTAAAAGGAAGATTTATTTGGAGTAACGACAATACCTCGGAAGACCAGATGGGCGACGTCAAACGATTGGAGGCTCTCGACATCAAGGATCGGTCTGTCTTGGTTGCCATGAGGCAAGGCGGCCTGGAAGTCGTTGACCTTCGGGATGCATTACTGCGGCCAGCTGACGAATCCAGGACAGCCTTGCCTCAGTTTAATCCCGCCATAAGCACTATCAATAGACGCGCTCCATTCGTGTGGAAGATTGGAACGCCTCTGTCAACGCCTTCGTCATCTAGTCTGTTGTTGCCAGTAATATCCAAACCGACTAAAAATTCGAGTAGGGGTCTGGCCAGATCATCCGCTGGCAGGTCCGAGTTCTCATTGGGCGATTCAGGTCCAGCTTATCACGAAGAAGTTTTATTCCTGGGACGAAAGGGTGACGACATATACCTATGTGAGCGTAACGCGAGCTCCTTCCGGATTTTAAGATTATGTCCCCAGACATCATGATATTCTACACTCGTCGTAGTATTTGGTCGTGATTCACCAACATCAATTCACTCTATAACATGCATCTTCAATTATCACTGTACTCGTATACTTCATTGGCACGGTTGATTGTCAAATACGTCTAGCCATATATACAGTAGATTCTAATGCCATCTCCTAAGTCTACAACTTGGCGACAATCTTGCGAAGCTCTGTCTTGAGTATCTTGCCGGTGGAGGTTTTCTGGACTAGGGTAAATAAAGCCCCACTTTGAACCAATAAAACATCTCTTACGGGGAGCTCTGATACGAGCGAAACCCATTCTGGACAAGCAAATCCCGGCAGCCGAGTCTTGGCATATTGCTTGAGATCCTTCTCAAATTCATCGTGTCGCCCCGCCCATCGCTGCGCGTGCTGAGGATGGAGAGTGACAAATGCCATGGGTCGCTCGCCCCATTTGATATGTTGTCGAGCCACGACGGAAACTTCAAGTACATGTGGGTGGGTGACAAGTTCTGCAAACATCACTCGACGTTCCGTTCACAGTAAATGGCGTTCCCTACCTTGTTCAATGGCGAGACTTGATGCATTCTACAAGGATGCGTCAACCCGAGGAACATCAAGATACTGCGTCGCACCTCTCCCCCGGATATAATGATATCCTTGCTTCTATCCATGATTGCGATCGTTCCATCCGGATTCCATACCGCTAGATCGCCAGTTCTAAAGCTACCTCCTCTGAATACTTTCTTTGTCGCTTCCGAGTCATTGAAATACTGCTGGTCGATTAGCTTTTAGGATGATGCTTTTGTCCAAAGGACCTTGCCTCCTTCATGACAATATTTCCCCTCGTCACAATTTCTCCCATAGACTTACCATCCTTTGGCACATCTACTAATTCGTCCCCAACTCCGTCGTCAGTACGTACAACTCGAACCTGTTGTGCAGTCGCAAACGGGTGCCCTTGCCTAGCCATGAACTTGGATCTTTGCTCCAGTGACAACTTGGACCATGACGGTTGAGAGTAATTGCGAGTAAACGGACCATAAGTCTAATGCCAGGATATCTGAATAAATGAATCGCGCGTAAATGGTAATCTATCTCACCTCTCTGAAAGGAAAAGGTCAGTAAACGAATAAACTTTATAGTGAGTAACACCTAACGTCAAGCCATAAACGTGCACAGGGTTAATTCCCTTCTTTTCAAGTTCGGCAATCAAGTGAGGAGTTGGTGCAGCACCCGCTTCAAAATTGTTACAATGACAGTATTACGAATGTTTGTTCGATGCGCACCAATGACCGCGGTCACGGTTTGAGGCAACTTTTGAGCCAATGGATCATTAACGATGCCGATCTGTTGAATGGCGATGAATCAACAATGCGAAAAGTGCCAGATAATCGGCTAGTTTACCTGAACTGTCGGTGCTCCGCAATAGTGCGTCACACAAGAATGGATCAAATGCTTCCATATCTGCGAATAATCCACTGTCCTCATAGTTATCTGCAGCAACATCAGTCCCAATCTTGCAATGTTTTGGCTAGTTAACGAACTTGAGTGGCAAACGCGAATACGTTAGCCCAAGGGAAAGTCCATCCAGCAGCATGGAACATGGGCAAAATCCTGAAGGCTTTGAGTATTACGATGTGATCAATACTGAACATACCAGAGATATGTTGATGAGTAGTTCAGTCTGATTATATGCGTCAAGTACGTATGGTCAAGAAGCGAGTCGCACTCACTGGCATTCAAAAGCATTTCCTATGGCCGCCAAATACGATCCTATTGGCGTATGAGCACAGTAAGGTCGAATTGGACGTAAAATTCACCTCTCAGGGTTGTGATGACGCCTTTGGGCTATACCGATCTATTTCAGCACGTGGTCTGAATGCAAGAATTGACAGCTATACCCGTCCTGTCGTGCCAGACCTGAGACAAATAAACATGGTGAACGGCAGGGCAGCCGGAAAGAACTTACGTATAACACAAGACAGCAGACGCATTCTCATCGACCTCGACATCAAGTCCGTGCCAACCTTTCTCCTGGCTGAACAGACGGCCTTCGCTGAGAAAAGTTTCATAGGGATCTCCGTCTCTTCCTGTATCGTTGGAAATGATGTAAGGTATTCTAGTCCCCTCTATGAGATGGGTATATTCATAATCAATGAGGATCAGCTTCGAGCCACTGTGTTCAAGGATATAGGCGGCTTCGTGAGGTTTGAGCCGTGTGTTGATGGGACATAGGATGGCGCGTGCGGCCAAGGCGCCAAAGTGGGCATCTACGTTACATGTAAATGAGAAGGTTGTGATGTCATTATCTAGTTTTGCATACCTGCAATAAGAGGACTGAGAACTTTGTTTAGGAACCAACCCGTGTATAAAGTCATAGAACATACGAATTTGGAGCAATGACCGCAACACGATCTCCTGACTTTATGCCGAATCTGATCAACGCGTATGCTAGGTTTTGAACACGCTGAGCCCTGTATCGCATAAATGGCGAGCTTGCAGCGCAAGGCATAGATGCTTACCAAACTGAAAAGGTGTAAAGGACGGGTTGCTTAACGTTGGGGTGAACAAGCGCGGGTTTGTTCGGGTGAACCTCGGCAGCTCGTAGGAGGAATATGAGAGGGTTCTAGGACGGCAAGAAGGAAAACATGACGCAATGGCCAAATTCCAACGCACCAGTGGGTGATAATAAACAGGGACGTTGTGAATATCTCCAAGTCTAAGAAGAACATTGTCCGGAGGGATGCTTTGCTTGGTGGGAGAAAAGACCATGAAGCTACTGTAACTACTCCGCGCTCCGTTCATTCCATCGGCTACCAATCAATTCAATCCGGCCATTTGCCGGCCCGCTCGTCAGCCACCTCCACCACCACGTCCACCAACAAGTCCCAATGTCAGCCATTGACCTCCTCTCGTACCTCCAAACATGTTTTGGCACATGCTTGCAGACAAAATGATCTTCATCCTTCTCCTCTCATGGTCCTTTGCTGCTCTTGGTCAGTGAAATACCGACTTTCTAGACTTATCTAAAAACCATAAATTGCTGCAGGAGATCCCACTGACTGGGTAGATCCCAAGTACGTTTTATGGAGTTCAAAAAACTCTAGTGGCACGAGCTCCCCAACATACGATGCGCAGAACACCATCGTCAATGCAGCCCACAGCTCCGCGCGAGGGGGTCCATGGAGTAAGTCGCCTAGCTTCCAGCGTATTTATTAAACCAATCTGAATGACAGGCGTTACGAATGCCGGAATACCTCCCCCAAGCAATGATACACACGACTATCTCAGCTGGGCGCCTTAGTACGTGTGACCTCAACAAGCAATGATGACATTAATACTTTAACAGCCATTGGCCAAATTGTAACTGGTGTAACTCGAGTACTCAGCAGAGTGAGGGTTATCCAGACAGCCCGGATGATTCTGGTTCTGGCGGGGAATTGTTCGTACAACCTCGACGGTTAAGACGCGTGTACAGACGGGCAGAATTAATCAAGAATGATGCTCCTGTGGATGCGGATTTGCCAACTATGATCTCACAGAGCGAAATCTCTTACCCAACGGTTACTTCCAGCCCTGATGCTGCAGAATCAGCCTTGGCCTCGTCAGATGATCCGGTCACGACGACCTACTCGGACGCAAACTCTCCGACGGATGCGCCATCTGCAAAAACCTCCGCCAAGCAGCCACCTGCTGCCAGAACATCCAAGTCTTCATGTACACCCTCTCCTACGACGCGTATGGCACCCAGTGCTAGTGAGTGACCACTCGTCACAACATATCTTATCTTATGAATTTAGCATGGACGACATGCCCATACGTTGTCCGTGACGGTGTAGTTAATCCCGATGTACGAACGCTTCGTGCGCCTGGGGCAATCAACAGCGCTTCCCAGGCAATCATATCGAATGCACTTGCATATGGCCTTACTCAATCATCAAATTTTTCTCAAAACGTCGTGCGTTTCGTTGACGAATTTTTCTTGAATCCTGAGACGCGAATGAACCCCAACATGAAGTTTGGGCAGGTTGTGAGGGGCCCAGGCCCCAATGGACAACTTGGTACATTTACGGGCATCCTCGACTTGAGAGGAATAATCAAGATTGTAAACGGACTCTTTCTTATGCGACTGTCGGGTTCTCCAGAATGGTCTGATGCCATAGACAGAGGGATGAAGAGCTGGACATCGCAATACGGCGATTGGTTGATCACTGGCCCAGACGGCAAAGAGGCCTGTTCACGTCCCAAGTATGTCGTTGGCACATAACAGAAACACTATATTGACTTTGCGTAGCAACCATGCGACATTCTGTACAGCTCAGCTCATGGCTGTTCTAATGTTTAAAGGAGATTACGACGGCGCCGCTAAGATAGCGAAGGACTTCATGGGGACGGCCTATCGTGACCAAATTGCGCGTTCCGGAGAGCAACCTTTTGAGGCAGTGCGCACGCGCCCGTTCCATTATAGGTGCTTCAATCTCGAGGCCTTGATTGTAAGTATGTCTACCGCCATTTCATGGATGGGCTGATGAGCTTGATGGCAGACGGTTGCCAAACTAGGTGAAGCTCTTGGCCTGAATCTGTGGGCCTTCCCATCCAAGTACGGTGCGACTATCCAGACAGCGGTCGACTATGCCATGTCTCTTGATCCGAAGAAGGAGAATGGATCGGAACTTGTCCCGCATGTGGCAGCGGTGGCAGCAGCATACGGTGATCCCGAGGGGAAGTATGCCACGTACCTTTCACGAACGATGCCGGACTACAGGAGGAAGGCCTTCTGGTTCTACGACCAGGCGGGAGCAGTGCAGGGAGCGGGAAGAAAAAAAGCGCGGTCGATTGGGGAGACGCTTAGGGAAGTTGTGTTTGAGTGCCCGGCGGTGTTTTCGGGGATGGAGCGGGTGGAGGTGGACAACGGGGTGTTCGTGACGTGCGCAGAGCTCAAGCCGTTCTACGAGACACAGCTACCGTAGATACCCAAAAAGGAAAACATGTCACACAGCGCAGCCTCTGCTCTGCTCTGCTCTTTCTCATGACCGACTCTGCTGCAGGCTCTACTGACAGATCTGTACAGGTCAAGCTCGTCTTGTTAGGTGCTCCCGCTTCCCCTGCTCGCTTCTTCCATTCATCTCTCTCCAGGTGAAGCTGCCGTGGGCAAATCATCCGTGGTTCTGCGCTTTGTACGCCTCGTCTCTGCTCCACCCCGTCTACTTCTGATCCTCCTCAGGTCAACAACGAGTTCCAACCAAACAAGGAACCTACCATTGGTGCCGCTTTTCTCACACAGAAATGCCGACTCGACGATCGTGTGCTTCGCTACGAGATTTGGGACACGGCTGGACAAGAGCGCTTCCACTCGCTAGCAGTATGTGGCCTCACCCTCCGTCTTTCCCTCTTCCTGGCTTACAACCCACCAGCCCATGTATTACCGCAATGCGCAGGCGGCCGTCGTTGTTTATGACATAACCAAGGCTTCCAGCCTTGAGAAGGCCAAGTCCTGGGTCAAGGAGCTTCAGCGACAAGCCAATCCCAACATTGTCATTGCTCTTGCAGGAAACAAGGTTGACCTCGTACAGCCTTCCACTTCCTCCGCAGATGCCTCCGCATCCTCTGAATCCGACGGTGAAGCAGACGATGCTACTGCTACGCCTGGTGAAACGCCATCATCGGAAGCCGATCCCGAGACACTCAGACAAGTTCCAAGAGACGAAGCACAGGCATATGCAACTGAGGCCGGTCTTTTGTTTTTCGAGACTAGTGCCAAGACAGGCGAGAACATTGTCGAGTTGTTTACAGAGATAGGTGGGTTACTGACAGTTCATTAACTTCCGCTCCACCTAAATATGTCATAGCCAAGAAAATTCCCATCGAGCATATATTGGCTGCAAAGGGTGGTTCCAACCGCGGTGGTGCGTCGGGCTCTCGTGCAGGCGGCTCGAGGCAGGACAATGTGAATCTGGATGAGGATCCTGCCAAGTCAAAGGACGCCTGCAATTGTTGAGGGTGACATGATGCTTAATATTACACCTTATGTTACTTCACGTTCGTCCAAACGCATGCTGTCTACCTTTCTGACGTACATTCGTATGCGGTTGTAATCTGTTGAGGTCTCGGTAGAATAAGACAAGGTACTATGCCAAACATTCCCACTCTGGAACATAACAAGTCCAAGTTCAGTCAACATATGGTGGAGGTCGCGCCACATGCTCCTGTTCATTGTGGGAATCCGGGATCAAGTATGGCGGTGGAGCGTGTCCGTGTGATGGTTGGATATCACGAGGTGGGGGGGTGTGAGGCGGTGGCGGTGGTTCGATATATGAAGAAAGTAACATCGGAGACAGGTGCTGAGGAGATCCACGTCTTATCTGTGCAGGAGACCTAAATTCGGAATCTATTGATGGTGGGGGATCCGAAGGATCATCCATAGCTGGTGGGGGCGGTGGGTGATCTTCGGTGACAACAATGTTCTGTCCATGGTCAAGTACGAGACCAAGTACTTCCTCTATGACCCTATCTGTTTGATGCATATCAGCCAATACAGTCAAATCAACCTGATGACTCGGTAGGGGAGTCGATGAGTGCTGTATATCTTCTGTATGCCCATCGAACTGTTCTGCGGTAGAAAAACCAAATTCAAAACCTTCACCAGCTATGACCGGAGATTGAGGGAACGAGCGATACAACTCTTCGGGATTCGTGTCAGGAATGATAATTTCGGACTCGGATTCTAGAAATGTCGGTAGATGAGCAGACGCCGACGCTTCCGCAGTTGATGGCGAGAATGGAGGTGGGGCGTCGCGTTCGTCAAAGGGCGGAGGTGCGCCAGCAAAGCTTGGACCGGCTTCGCTTTCCGAATAATGGGGAACGTCCAGGTCAGCCTCTTCATGTCTAACAGTTCTGGTAGGAGGACGATCGTGCTTCTTTTGATAAGCCTCGTCCAGGGACGGAGCGACCTCGGGAAGGGGAGCTGATGGCGGAAGAATTGTGATGGGAATTGACATGTGTGATACACGCTCAGTGTGAGTAGACATGTCGACGAATGCGACGTGGATATTGACTCTGAATGTCACGGTATGCAGGAGAGTGAATTGCGTGATAGATGCCCCTTCCATATCCGTTTCCAAGTCACTATAATCAGTTGTTGGTAAGTCAGGATGAAAACAGGACGAATGAACATGCGGGTGTGGTAAATGGAGTATTTGGCGCAGCTTGATATTTCGAGACACATGGAACCGACATGTCGCACCCGAGTGCGTGACAACGGTGCGATATGAAGAACCTAGAAATAAAGGCGATTGTGGAGCTTTGAGGCTTGAGGGCCCATGGGCGGACTCGTGAAATCCATTGCTCATGACAGAAGGTAGATCTTGGTCGGACTCTGAGTCTTGATCATCACCGTCGTCCCTCTTGACTTTGATGATTCGTACGAGCTCGGTCCTCACATTACGAAGCCGAAGGCCCTTGTCCACGACAAGTTCTCTGGTCGGCGGAGGGACTGTGATATAGATGGGGATTGGCTCGCCGACCTTGAACGTCGTTCGCGGAATCTGAATTTCGACCCTGGTTGGAGTATCTATGAGGAAAGTCTCGGGTGAGGCGAAAAGCGAATGGGCATGGGCGCTATATCGACGCGTATGGACAATTGTGCATTTGGACAATGGGAGATCAGACGGGTGGGAGGGCAGTAGGGTCGCCGTCAGTACATGAGAGAGGCGAGAATGGGGCGTCTCTATTGACTGGGGAGTGTCTTGGGTCAACGGAATCGCAAATGGGAGGCTAGGAGGCAGCACGGACAAGCCGGAATCGGACTCGAAAAGGACGAGTTTGGAGGAGGTGAGTTCTATCTCGCGCAGAAAAGCAGACTCGGAGGTGCGGAGAGACAGGATGCTGGAACAGAGTATGGTCAGAGAGGGCCAGTCGGAAGATAGACAGCGTACACTTTGGACCAGCGACCAGGCTGGACACCCTTGATGTGAAGCTCGCCCTCGATGGCGGCATGTTCGTCGTCAACACCGAGATGGCCGGTCTGGAAGCTGAGGGAACTTGCGGGAGGGAGGAGGAGGAGCTGGGGCAGGTCAGGGTGGTCGTATGTGGGTGGATGGTCCATGGACCGAGTCCGCAACATCACACGCAACCCAACAACTACGAAAATCCAAGACTGTCTACACGCGCAAGGCTTTCCAGCTCTTTGAACAGCACCTCGTCCGTCGCCACCTCGCGATCCATCAGCATCTCCAGCGCCATCCCCCGCTGTCCACCCAGCAGCCCCGTCCCCCTCTCCACCCTGTTCTCCCCCGCCTCTCCATACCCCATCCCAAATGCCAGTGTCGCAACCGCCGTATCAGACGTGTCAAACGCGTCTTCCCCGTCATCCACCACCTTCATCGTCTCCACCGCACGCCGCGCCGCAACCATGAAATTCTTGCGGTCTGCGCTCCACAAAAACTTGCGGATTACCCGCAACATCACATTTTTGAACCCCAATCTGCGATCCTTCTTCAGCCCGTGTTTTACACTCGGTGGCGCCAGGAATGCCAACGAATACATGGCCATTAGAATCTTCTCCACGTATCCCATCCATATCTCCCTCATAACTAGCTGGAAATCAGCATCCGCCACAGGCAGTCGGTGAACAAGCGCTTCAAATAGTTGCCTAATAAAGGCACGTGGCATGGCCTGCGCAATTACTTGACGATTCGAGTCTGTCTGGCTCATCTTGGTCAGCACTTCCAGCGCCGCGTCGGCCAATGGGGGCGGCTTGACAGATCCGTTCAGCTGCACTAGTCCATATGGCGAGATTGTTTCTGCTGAATCAATCAGATATGAAGCAACCAAGTCAACGATTTGCCTGGCCGCAGCCAACTTGAAACCCGACGTTTGGCCGCTGTGAGCTAGATCGAGGAAAGGTACAAAATTAACCAACGCGTATAAAACATCTTTGCGCAAGGAAACAAGGTCAATTAGTGATAACGCAGGCGATACAGCTCGTATCGTTCCTTCAGTGCTTGTGGCGGAACACAGACGGAGAAGTGTTGATAGCACTCGCTCGTGTTGGCTCATGAATTTGGCATTGTCAAAAATGAGCGAAAAATTGCGCAACAGGTTTGAGATTATGAGAACCACGTTGGCCGGTCGTTGACGTGGTCCTCGCTGTGGATCCTTTGTGCCTTGTCTGTCCCGAAGCGCAGCAAAAGGCCAACTTTCATCGTCAATAATCATGTTCACTAGTTCTCGATTCGTCACGAATGACACATCCGTTGCCGGCGCAGATGCCGAGTCCTGAATATCTTTAAAAGCGACCTCCTCGAGGAAATCAAGGAGTTCTTCAAACAAATCCATGCACTGCATAATGGGAAACCCAGTACCCTGTGTTGGTCCCCGCATTGTTGACAGCAATGTTAATGTAGTGAGAGCATATGATATTTCAGCCGATAATCGGGAACGAATGGACATTGTAAGGGCTTCAATGTCGACGACGCCCCAGTCATTTATATCGCGCAGAGGGCGAGGTGCAGTATTTGTATGTTCGACTTCAAATCTCTTCAGATCCCGACCACCGTGTGTACCGATTTCACGGGCGAGAGGTACGTACTCGATCTTTCTGCGTACGGGGTGTCCAGCATGACTGAGGCCTGGACCGGATTTCTGCGTAGATTCTCCTGATGATTGCTCATAGCCAACGGCAGTAGACAGCTGTAAGGAGCAATGAATAAGAGACAGCTCTGAGTTGCGGAAAACATACAGTGTTCGTTTCCGGCGGTTCTAGGTGTGCCTAGTCTAGCGCAAGCTTAAATTGAATTAAACGTTAACTCGCCTGTTTTCTGTCGAGCTCGCTTATTACCCTCTTCCTCAAACTCCATCTTGCGTTTGATGCCTTGAACGTCTTGGTCAAGAACGTTATCACCCAACTCCACTGCACTGTCCGACTGTGGTAAAGATGAAAGACTATCAGCAGAAGGAATAGAAGTAGCATTGGAGGATGCAAGATGACCGGAATGAGAATTGAAAGTAGCAGAGGATGGTCGTTGGGTTGGCGTCATGGGGGTATGAGTGACCTGTGGAAGCTGTGTACTGGGGTTAAGTGAACCATGAATTGGGACCACAGACTGTCCCAAATTTGCCATCGAATTGGTCCCCGTTCGTTGCATCTGTACTGGTGGGTTCGGCTGCGCGAGTCCAGACACCCCTTGCATAGGTCGGTTTTGCATTGCAGAAGCAGCTTGTGCTGGGAACGAAGCACCAGGTGGGCGCGGTGCCATTTGCATTCGCTTCTGATGTTCTGGCATGTTACGCTTGTATAATTCTTCAAAAGGGTAAAGGATGGCCATGTAGTATTGGGATAGCATGTTAGCAACAAAAGTTGAACCATTGGCTTGAGGCTGTGGAAATTCCTCAGGCAGGTCAAATTGACCCGCAATAAGGCCCCATCCATTTCTATTCGTGATCTAATTAGACGTACTTTGGATCAAGAATGTACAAGTTTCTGATCTGAGAAAGAACATACGGCATGACCACCACCATTGTGTTGCACTAGCCCCCACAATTTGAAAAGATTGACATCTTTTCCAGCGAGGCGAAAAGAGCCCACCTCTGACGAAGGCTCAATGAGCTTCCACGGTGAATTGGTATGATCATAATCTGGTGTCGGTACACCAGTCAGAGCAGGAGGGAGAGGAGTATTGCGCTTTGCCATGACATTTGCAAGGCCATTGAGGAAGATTTGCTGTCTCTGCCGAAGCTGCACGGCGGCTTGCGTTGGATTGCGGGCGGCGTTGGGTTGAGCCATTGCAGGATCAAGGAAAGACGTATTAACAACCGAATTGGAAACCGAGCCGATTGTATGGCTGTTCGGAATCTGAAAATTTGCAGAAGTGTTCAGAGAGTTGTTTAAAAGTTCAGGGTTTCCGGATGGGTAACTGGCAGCATTAATATATGGTGTTGAAGGTGTTCCGCTCCCCGAGACCTGTGCGGTTCTACTATTCGATGCTAATCTGCCTTGTCCTGCTGCATTGAGAGCCGCCATTTGTTTCGCTGCTTGAGCAGGGTTCAAGTTGAAGAGGGTTGCCTGGGCTGCAGGGTCGAAGTGTTGGTTAGTGGCGAAGTTTGCGGGTTGTTGCCTGAGCTGGTAGCCATTCTGGGGTCTGAAAGGAGGAGTTAGATGGCGGACGAAGGAAGAGAGCTTGGAACCGACAGCATTTGTCGAGCACTGCGTACGGACCGTCGTGACGTGACAACTAGTCACGGATGTCAGAACTAACAATCGACCAGATTTTTGCAACGAAGGGCAAGGCAACTGCAAACGCCCTGCTCCCACCGCCATCCGACAACCCCAAGAAAAACAAGAAACTCAAGAATCCTCCTTCGCATGTTCCGGGCGATAGCCCTTCGTCAGATCACAAAAAACGACCACCACCAGAGACCGTCATCGACTCCTCTAATATCGTTCAGCCCAAGCGGGCCAAGTCCAGATCTGGCCGGAAGAATGATGAACCAAAATTTAAAGATTCAAGAGGATCGACGGCTCGTAAGTCAGTCATGCCTGGACTGTTCAACCCTTACATGGCGAGATGTAGGGCGGACGACGGAGGAAGGTTGGCCAATCTACAAAGAAGATGAACTAGGCATTCGCGATGACGGAGGTGGTAAGTCCACAGCTCTCTGCTTGACATGCAAACTGGAAACTCGTTATTTCAAGACACACCTCTTTGCCCGTTTGATTGCGATTGTTGTAAGTCCCTTGGCATATGTACGTGCTTTCCCTGCTGATATACAGGCTTTTGACATGTTAACTACTATACTGAACATGGTATCATTTATAACTCTATGTTCGCGAGCTGTGGATGTGCCATGCGCCAGACATCTTCCATGCACGGTGATTAGGTCCCCAAATTCGTTGTCTGGAGGCTATCGTGCCTTCTGTTGGAGCTCAGAGCTTGGAGTTCCTCCAGCAACGTGGACAAAGGAAGCGACCATAGAGGCATAACCATTGTGTGAATGCTATTTATCAAGTTGCCATTATTCAGCTTCTTGGCTCTATCGAAGCCTCTCAAACGGCCATCTGGCATTGGTTTGTAGAGGTCAATATGCAGCCAAAATAGACTAACCCACGCTAACATTTGCCGTGATTCTCCATTCGCGGAAGTGATGTAGATAGCTTGGATAGGGATACATGCAAATGATTGATGTACTGAATGTGTGCATGCAGAATGAGAATTAGCCCATGTCAATCGTCGTCGTCGTCATAATCTACCAGCCCAGGCCGATGAGCAGCATTTTTTAGTTCCTCACCAAAAGGGTCGTCCCCTACAGCTCCCTGTAGCACCTCTATCTTTCTAACTCTTTTCTCTTCCGCTAGTCTCTCTTCTTCCGCCTTCTTTGCCACGTAAGCTTTGGTCCCAGGTACCTTTTCAGGATTCTTGCAAATCCGCAGTCTTCTGTCAACCTCGCGGACAGACTCTACGTCGGGGATTCGTCCCGAAGATATAATCAGAGATTGTATAATTTCGATAATGGACTTGGGTGCTGAGACTGATAACTCGCTGTCAGCTATGCCTGGAGATACCTTGACATCGATCCACTTCGCCGCTGCTTCTGGCGCTGCGAGAGAGAGAGCACTAAGGGCGATTTGTGATGGAGCGTAAATGAACTCGGCATCCGTCAGACGAGATGCGCGAATATGGCTCAAGGCTGCATCATAGACAGACATGGGCAAGAGGACTGGTTCAGGTAGGTCCTTTGGATGTAAGTAAGGCAGAAGGACAGTAAGATATTCAGCCCACCTGTAAATCGAGCCAGGCTCCCCATAGCGCTCGATGAGCATGCCATACAGCGAATTCGAATTCAAGACTCTGGGCAACCAAAAACTCCAAATTCAGAACATCCGAAGGGGCGGTATTCGGGATGCGAAAGACGTATGCATCTATGGAGATGGGGTTATTAGTCGTCTTTGTTGCGAGAAATAATGCAGTCAGCCTAAACTGGACGTCAATTGCTCGCCGCAAAAGGGTGGATCGAGTCAAACACCCACATGACATTTTTAGGATGCCAATCCATCACCGTGTTCCTCAAGTAGAACCGTTTAAGATAAGTCATGGCAGTCGCTTCCACTTCCTCCGGAAATCGAAACAAAGCACATAGCTGGGTGATTTTGCTGACGTATAACTTTACGAGAAGCAATTCTTCGTCTGCATCAAGGAATGATACATTAACAGAGGAGCCTGGCTGCACGATGGAAGTAAGCGTATGTCAAGAAACGAAGAACGTAAACCACCTCAGCTGCCTCAAAGGTACTGCGAATGGCAGCGACGGCCGATTCGTTAAGAGATTTGCGGATGTCCACAAGCTGTTCGGGCGAATGTCTCCAATTTCTGAATTGCGAGCTGGCCTCATACAGAGGGACCTTGACTGGCGGACCAGCATCGTCTGGTGTGGCAGCCGAAGTCATGTTCTGTACGTAATGTCGTCTGTACCACTTCAGTCATGTTCTCTCCTCCATACACCAATCCAGTCTACAATTCGACTAACATTCGACTCCAGATCCTCTATTTTTTCGCTTTCTAGCTCAACCACAATTTCTGCAGGATAGGACGATCGCGCCTCCTCTAAAACAACCCGCATGATTTCGGCCTCGTTATTTTCCTGTATTTTCTTCAGCGGATAACCGCTGGGCGTAGATCAGGCAGTGCGCTTGCTAACTTGAAGAGAACAAACCGTTTTTCTAGCCTATCCCAGAGCCGGGTATGATCGCACGTAAGAACGACAACGAGGTCTGGCCAACGTTCGGGAAATATTTCACAGGTGTGCCAGTCAAGGACGATACCACCGCCAGCTACAATTGGCTCCAGTTCATCCAAAAGCTTTGCCTGCATTAGATGACCAGCATAGGGAAAACAAGCCAAACTAACCCTGTCCTCATCTACTGTGTAGCTCTGCCATTCTGCATCATACCCCTCATATAGACCCTTTTCCTTAACCCATTCTCCAACATTAACGTGCTTGAGACCTGCTTCTGTCGCCAATAACTGGGCATGTGTCGATTTCCCAGTGCCTGGCGTCCCCGTGATAACGATTACAGGTCCCTTTGATGCTGTCATTGGAAGATTTGTATTCACGATACCAACTCCCACGCCGCAAGTCATTCAATGAACGACGAGATCATCAGCGTTTTGCCAGTTCACTATTCCAATAAACTTGGCCTGGAATTACAACTCCATCAGTTCCCGCTCCAGGCCCGGCCTTTGCAAGTCCCTCAGCCAGCCGCTGCCAGAGGGAAGCGGATCTCTGCAAGAGTCAAGCCCAATGCACGAAGAATCGAAATTCATGTGCCAACCGATACCCGCCCCGAGGTGTGGAATCCACAGCGGGCGAAAGAGCTTGGGGCCGCCCAATCAGACGATGATCGCGAAAAGAATCAGGAGGGCAGAAACAAAGAAGGACAGGAGACTCGTCTTAGCGAAGTGCGCCTGAGAGGCGAAGAAATTCCCCAACAAGGTCCTCACATGTTAGGCATTATTCGCGACGGTATCGCCACTTCGTATCTCGCGTGTCTTATTCCTGATTGTGTATTCAGGCCGTCTACATCTCCACCCGATCAGCGAACTGCACCAGTTTCGACCCACGTTGACGTATTTGGATGCACAGCTCAGAAAAAACAGACGCTCCAGAACGGGAGCAGGCTCTGAGTCTGAATCAGATGATGATCCACCTCCGGACCCCGATGAGGTACCAACGACGTCCTTGAAGGGAAAGGAGAAAAAGCCGGCTGAAATGAGAGAAGTGAATGTTTCGACTAGGAAGACGGATGAGAAGGGAACGGTAGTGGGTTTGTCTACTGCACGAAGAGAGATGCTTCAAATTATCCGAGCTGAAGAGGAGGAGGAATGGGACACCTACGAGTATTGTGATCTCACAGTGAGGGATTTGCGGAGCACAAGTGCGAGAAACTGACCTCAAGTATATCTAGACTGATGCTTCAGCGGAAGCGTACACTTCCGTATTCTCGCAGAACAACACAACGCTGCAATGTACAAGTAACATGACTACCTTTCTTAAAGACATACCAGGGCTCTAGAGCATATAAGATAGACTGTCACACATCCTGTCACACATCCTGACCATCATGGTCGCGCTCGATGGTCCTGCTTCTCTGCCCTTCGACGACACTGGTTCTGATACAGATGACTCTCAAGACACCCCTCCAAAGTTCAATCTACCCTCTGTCTCGCGTGTCCAATCCGGACAGTATGTTTTCGAACATGTAATACACGCCATTGATTTGCTAGAAACCTGTGACCCGACTGTTATGGACGAGGTGACTGGAGCGAGAATTATGTATTTGCAGTATCTCATGTCGGGTAGAATCATCATATCAACGACATCCTCACCTATGCCAGTATCCTAATTGAGTTTTTTGATGGTCTGCCTTGTCTTCTCCGGGATGGCGCATATTGCAACCAAATTATGACTATATCCAAGCATATCGGTACGTATAGATGCATTGTTGTTATTTCATCCGAACAGTATATATATCTTCTAGCCCGTGTTACGTTTGTCACCCGTTTATTTGAATTGAGAAGGGTGTTCCGCCAGAAGAAGCATTTTACTCTCCCGACGACAGTCGATATATGCTGGACAGATGTCATACTAGCGAACCTTAGCCTGTTATTCATGGCCTTAGCAAGCGGAGTCTGTCCAGACGAACTAACTGTACAAGCTGCGAACAGTTTGACGCGCCAGCGGCAACATAATTACATTTTGGCTGCCGTTCAATTGCCAGGTTAGTGCATATATGTACGCCCATCTTTCATGCCTGACAACGTTGTCTTTAGACTCCTGGTCGTCCATTTTCCCGATGCTGAACTCACATTATGCTTCGCCGGCAGCGAAGAGACTTGCACTGCGTTTGCTTTACAGCGTGTATGTATTTGGCCGTCGACTGATCGACTATAATCCGTGGACTTCTACGGAGTGCGTCCTAACTCTCATGGTACGAACGCAGACTCCAGCTTCTCCTTTAGTACGGATCCGGATGGACTCGCAGATATCTGCTTGCAACTGCTAACCCAATCATCCCTTTGTGGCAACGGTATTATTGATGTTCACAAAAGTATTCAGGACCCCATTCATTGTTCTATTTTGATATCTATTTATGCGGTTGGTTCACTTCAGTCTGGTGGTCCCAAATTTCGATCCATATTCTTAGAGTGCCAGTCAATCGACTACGTCTAGGGACCACTTTGATATGATTCGGCCTCTTAGCCTTAGCCTGGCTTGTCTTCAGGAAATACTACAGGCCATCATAACGTACGACCTTGAAACGCCCGTGTCTCACGTCGTAATTCCTCCAGAACAATTAAATCCAAGCCTGAGCATGCTATTGCGGTGCAGCGACTTCTTTCCATGGTGTTGGCTCCTCTGGGATGACCATCGGATAGCAGGTTTTGAATGCATCATTTACCTGGTTAGCGATACATTCGTCATCATTATTCTGAAGGCTAATCATTGTCCTGCACAGAGTGTAACGTGGCTTTATAATGTTGGATGTCATGGAGATGATATGTGGGCTCAGACCGATTCCATGAAGCATTTGTCCTCCTTTGTTCAGGCACATCCTCTGTGTTCTTTGAATATTTTATTGGTACGAATCCAGCGACGAGACCTAGCAAGGCTAAACCTTGTATAGCAAATTACACTTCATGCGATCGACTACCTGCGTAACCAACGGACATCCACTAGTCTTCCTGTATCTTTTCTCTCAGCCCTCGGCAAGAGTTGCTGGGCAATTGGCAGGATATTAGAATGCAATGCTGATGTCGGATGCTATATGCCCTCTATATCCAATTGCATGTTGGAAGTCTTTCTCTACCTGCGGGAAAGCACAGGTCCTGAAGCATGCGTAGGTATGTGCCATTTGCTTCTCTGTCCACATCAATGGAATCCATAAATCCTGGAAGTCAGAGAAATGGCATTAGAGTCTCTTGTCCATGTTGATGATCCAATATTTCGAAGCCAATTAGACGATGTTTTGGTTAAGATGCCTCGTATAATTCAAGGCATGGTTGATGATGGTGAGGATCACGTTTCAATCCTTTTGGATTTCAATTTTACCTTTACTTAGCTATCGCAGGACTTAAACGGTGCGCATACTTGTCTTCTGCTGATCATCATGTAACCGCAACGCTAGCATGTTGACGAAAACAGACCGCATTTTTTCCGAATCCTTCGAGGGGCAAGCAGCAGTCGTTCGGGCCGTTCTTCACTTGCTCGTAATTTGTTGGTACAAAGGATGCGAAAATTGTGTCTTGCGCGGATCCGCAGTGACTCTTCTCAGCTTGACAGCTGACCTAGTCACTGCAACATCTAATGGACCCTTACTGGAGCTATGCTGTGACTTATGGACGGCTCTTGCTATCACTAGTGAAAATCCAAATATCAGGATAAGCACAGAGCGCCAAATCGGATTATGGGATTGGGTCGTGGCTAGAAATAATGTCAGTTTGATCGTAGCTGGTAAGCGGATGCCCCCACGATTATCAAAAACACCAACGTACCTTTCCGTATTGCAGTGAGCTTTGCAAGCTATCTAACGATCGCGATACCTGATGTTGACGCCTTACGACATGCGGAAGCGTGGAACTATTTATCGAGTATCTTCATGATGATTTTGCAAGGCTGTTTTCCTGAAGAGGACAAGTTTATCGTCATGGCGTCCCCTCCCATATGTTGCGCACTGACGAAGCTGTTGGTAACAGGAGGAATGGCTTGTATGGTGCTTTCTGTTGGCATGCACATCCCCTAACCGATGCTGTCACAGTTCAGTTCATCGTGCATTCGCCTTGGGCGAAGAGCCTTGTAAACCAACTACGAACAGTGCTGAGGGGCGGATGCGAACATAGTAACACATACACACGATCTCTCTGTCGTAATCTGGACAAGGTTGGCCCTCAACTTCTGGATCAGGTAGAAACTATTCAAGGCCTTTTGAGAATTCACTGAGTCTTTCTGTAGCTAGAGTGTCGATCTCAACAGAGGACCACGGCAAATGGGAATGTTTCTTTCACGCAGTATGATCGACGGTTATTCTCTCTACCCTGGCATGGTTATTCCTGTTTGTTGTTGATGCCCCTCACTTGATGCTATTCGTATCCTCGTCGACATCATAGAGTCAGCATTACAACAATTCAATTCTTTCTAGAGCCTATATCATGTCAGAATCCGATTAATCCCTTGTGTAGTGCAAGCCGCTACACACTACTACTAAGTACGAAATGTCCCAGTCGATGGTATAGTTGGTAAATAAATAAAAATCATATTGTTTGCGCTGCTGTGCCGAGCACTTTCATAGCCAACGCGCGGAGAATCTGTATGAGAGAAATGCAGGACCAAATTTTTCTGTCGCTACGACTCACCTCAGCTTTCTGCGTAGTCGCAAGCTCACTGAAAACAGCAGCAACGCTTCTCCCCTTGGCGTCTCTTATAGCTCCCAGGCGATTACCAGCGTAGGCCCCAAGCATCATGCCCGGAACATTTGCTACGATGAAACCAAGTCCCCCGCCGCACGCCGTGCCTATCCAACTCCACCAGGGAGCATGCCTCTCGACTTCTGGCCGCAGCAGCTAACGCAGCATTTTATAGCCATGTCACGTGGATGGTCAAGAGCATACCTCATCGAACACGTCAGCGAACACGCCGTTGGGGTCTGGCTGCGCATTCTCGCGCTGTGTGTCGGCAGTACTGGGAGAGGCAGTGAACATCCCCGTAAAGAAATTGCGAGATGAACCGGGAGCATCTGTCTTCTCTGTGCGTGTGCTGTATAGCAGGTCGTATTCGCTGCGGCGTTTTGGGTCTGACAGTACATAGTATGCATCCGCTATCGCCTTACAAAAATTGTTTAGAGTAAGTAGATTGTGTAATGGAATCGCACCTGAAACCTTTCTGTTGCGATCCTCCTTTCTTCTGCTGATGCTTTGGCCAGTCTATCTGGATGCGTTCTGGGGAAGCGAATAGTCAGTTGAGAGTCAAAGCAAGTACGAGGTGATGGACTTGAGCGATTCTCTCTTGTATGCTTGTCGTATGTCGTCCTGGGAAGCGGTTTTTGTGATGTTGAGGAGCTTGTAATAGTCAGGAAACTCGGACAAGTTGGAAGGCATGTTGGAGCAATTGTGACGTCACTGTAACCTATGCAGTCTACCAAATGGGCTAACTACGCTTCCCAGGCACTCTTATCGGTGGCGGTCTTGGTCGCTCCTTTGAGCCGGCGTCCTCTCGTTCCACTGATCTCTGCTTGTCTGCCACAACAGTCACGCTAGGAAGCTTCGGTGTTGCAAGATCTTATGCAACCGCGAGTCAGACAAACAATAATTGCGTTTGGCTCAACTCATAGCTTACCGTCAATAAAAGATGTCACATCATATTGCGTAGCTGCTGATTCATGCTCGCGACGAACGTCGCCCTGAAACGTCGGATGGTTATGCCACTGATTCTCGCTTGCTGCCACGTTGATGCCGTCTCTTAAATATCTCGCCTTTCTTCTACTCCTGCTGACTACCCGTCGAACACCCACTGGCTGACGAGGAGTTTGGACTTCCGACAACGGAGGCACAGGGAAGTTGCTTAGGGAGATGTCGCTTGCAGAAGCCGAGATCGGTGATGATGGTCGTTTCCAACTATGGTGGATATCCACCGCATCTGTAATCGTGGACGGCTTCCCCACATCGTCGGTTTGAGACAAAATCCTCAATTTTGATATCTTCCTATCAAGATTTTTCTGGTGACGCAGGATTTTGTTGAAAGTCGTCAGGCTAGAGTCACCCGAAGAAGGCGAGGAGAAAGAACGGGGAGATGAAGGTGGGTGATCAGATCGATCATCCTCGGGCAGGTCAGGCAATGGCTTTGAATCCAGGCCAATCCATGTGGATATCATGGTAGTCCTGCTGCGCCTGACCTTATCGACAACGTCATTATTGATTTGCTCTTGGATCCTGATTGCAGAGGGCTCCTGCCTTCGATCTACGGAGATAGCAGCGGCAGCAGACTCGATATCCTTATAGAAGGCGTTCATCAAGGTGAAGAAAATAAGGATGTATAATTCGATTGACAACAAAAAATAGCCAATCGTCGTGTCCGTAAATGCCAGCGCATTTTCCAACGGCGATACTAAAATTAAGTGTCACTAATGTGCTTTCCTGAGATCACGTAAAATGACATACTGGTAGCAAGGTTGCCGATAGATAGCGCAGCGCTGATTACCATGGCAATGATTGGGGCCAAATAGTCTCGCAGTGCTTTCCAGCGCACATCGTGACATACCAGAGACGTATTTAGAACAAGTTTGAGAATGAACATTGCCGACAAGAGGATCTCGACTGTGGCATCCGTGATAAGAAATGAATCACGAATGTGGATCGATTCCAATCTGTGCCACAGGATCCGCAACAAAGGGGTCAATAGAGATAGACCAAGCGAAAGCCATTTGAGCATTTCGCCAAGAAGATTCCAACGACGCCAACTGCCGCTGTGTAGTTGTGACTGCAGCAGGTCTGCTTGTGACTCAGTCTGGGGGCGCTCCGCCACAAAAAGCCACATAAAGAGGTAGACAAGGCCGATAGAAATGCCCAATCCAACGTCGCGAACAATCCCGAGTCGATAGCCAACCCGTGCAACCGCTGCTTTCTTCACTTCCGCAACAACTTTGCTCAAGTCAAAAATGGCCGCACTAAAGACAAGAAATGAAGCAGCAAATAAGACTGTGTCGGGCCTATGAGAGTATGTAATCCTGCAGCAGTGAGACTGTCGTGTACGTACAACGATGCTCTTCTCATTGTTGTCAGGAAGGTAAATGACCCGAATGCCATGAGACCAATAGACACCAAGGGAACATCGCTAATGATTGATATAAGCTGATTCTTATCATCAAAGTCAAACACATCACTTAGATACGTTGAGAACTCACCTCTTGGTCTTGCAGATTTATTGCCGCTACATCTGACATATCAGATCAATGCTCGCCAGTAGTCGAAAGAGGGATGCCCCGCAACCAGGCGTATGGCTCGTGCTGCCGGTGGATGGGAATTGATACTGTCCTGTCCCACAGGTTGCTGAAAGTGATACTAAAGGAATGAACGACAAACGGCGAGAATAATGTTGGCGACACCAAACGGAGGTTCAAAACATGAGGCATGCGGATATCGTGTCTATGGCAACTCATCGACATCGCCGGGTCGCTTGGTTGATCCGGATCAAGCTTATCAACTACAAAAAAGCAAATCAGTACATGGTACTCTAAATCCCCAGTCTGACATGGTCCTCAGGATAATGCCGAGTTGCCTGTCATTTGTCGTACAAGATACATTCCTCTGCCTTCGTCAATGCTCTTCGAATTTCGAATTCCAATGACACTTTTTGGTCTTGGACGTCTTGAGGCACCTGTCCCGCCTAATTGTTTCGTCGGACTGATGCTTCTTGTGGGGCTTAATCCTCCACCAGTTAGCTGCCTCAGTAATCCCGACTCTTTCCCAGAATCATTCGTGCCACCGAGACCTGTAAATTGCCTTGCTATCGTCGTGCCCGTATGTTGTGAAATGATGCCAGGTGGTTCGGACGTGCCCGTGACAAGTGGGGATGACGAACCTAACAAAAGCTAATTAAAGTGAGTAAAGGCAGTGTTAACCACATGTTGATATAATTATACCAAACATTCGCGACACCATACTTCGCCATCTTTGTCGGTCTTCGCTGCACTGTCCAATCTCTTTCCACACCCTGGTCCACCATTTCTTTTTTTATCGCCTCCTGCTGACTTTGGTTCTTTCTTTTTCTTGCCTCCACAAACCAAACACGCCGCGTGCCAGCGCGTCCCTTGGGGACCAGGAACAACTCCACGTTCCATCGGAGATACAGGAATACTGCAACCAGGA
The DNA here is from genome assembly GCA_023014455.1 of Amanita exitialis. Lineage (NCBI taxonomy): Eukaryota > Fungi > Basidiomycota > Agaricomycetes > Agaricales > Amanitaceae > Amanita > Amanita exitialis. Next base: position 1,621,199 of record JAEBUR010000002.1, read on the forward strand.
CATGCATTGCGGCTCCCGAAACGAGGGATTCCGCCCTGTCCTGAGTTGGGTGAAGTGGATGACATCGAATATATGGACGGCGATTCATAGCGGCTGGAGGAAGGGCTCAAATTCTTTTTTACTGGGTGTGTAAACGTGCGGTTAGTGCGCGTCTTTGACGTCTCTATCATGTTGTCGCTAGCGGCAACTGCGCTCTTGACATAATCTGTTCTGAGGCTGTTCATACTGGTCGATTTGCGGATGAAGTGCTTTTCCGGTGGTACACACTGGGTTCTGTATGACGTGGATTCTGAGACTCACAAAATAGGCACATACTTCAACATGGCACGGCCCACCATTAGCCTTCACAAAAGCCGCTTGCCCTCCTCCACCTTCCTTGAAAGTGTCTTCACAAATTGTACACCTGAAACACCCAACGTGGTACATCTTGGGCTTCGCTCCGTCTTCTGCCGGTAATGTCAGGTACTTCCCTCCTGCCGTCGCGAAGAGTAATTCTTCACACTTGGCACACCTGGCAATAGATGTTGGCTCCTTACTCATGCACCTTTCCATTGATAGAGGAGTGGTGGTAGTGGTATTTGCCTTTAAGCTCGAGGACTTGCTCGCAATGGGAATTTTCGATGGCTTTGTATCCATGTACTTCTTCTGCGTAAGATCGGGACCAATTAGCATGCTGTCAGGTTCCTCGATTGTCTCTGCCGTCGTGTCCAAGCCAAAAGATTCCTCTGTGATACCATCGATATCACTTTGTGTAATGCCCTTATCCCGGTCGATCGTACATAGCATTGCATTTCTTTGGGATCCACAAGATGTCGACTCTGCACCGGGCGGGGATGGCTGAACAGCGCTACCTGATGCATTTGATATGGGATCTGGAGCGGGTAGAGTCATGGACGAAGGATGAATAGACGACCCTATGTCATTCTCGTATCCAACATCTTCATTCCGGGGCTCATCAATACGCTGAGACTGACTCGGCACTACAGGCATCGCAGACTGCGAAAAAAGGCTTGTTCGACTCATTTGGGGACGGCACGGGTCATCATCATGGAAAGACGTGAATGACTGAGCAAGACGATTTAATGGCGATGATGACATTGATGGAGACGACATTGTCAGTTTCATGAATCTTGATTTCATCTCTTCGATCGCCTCCGGTGTTGGTGCAGGACTACCAGCTCTACTGGCCTCGGTCGCATGTCTGCGAACTGGAGTAGGAATTCTCGTCGAACATCGCAATCCGCTGCCTCTTTCGGGACTGCTAGAAACAATATCTTCAGGCTCAGGGCTTTTGTACCGCTCCGAATGCCGCGAATCTCTACGTGCACGTGAAGGTTCTTTTCCGATGGAGCTTAGCTTCTCGCTAAGCTCTTCAAGGGAAGGACTACCTTCACGAGTGTTTCTGGCTATTCCAAGTCGTTGTTCCAATTCCCCCAAAGCAGGACTTGATTCACGGCTATTTATACCCAAGCTTTGTTTCGTCGCGGAAATAGTGGTATCCATCCCACCTATATTTCTTAGGGTAACTGGACTGTAACGTGTGTATTTCGTCGGCGTTGACGTCTCTTGTTCGCGATCGCGGACTCTACGGAAGAAAGAGTCAAAGCATTCAGAGCACGATGGACGCCCTAGTAGGTCGACAAGAGGAGTATCACCAATGTTCTTTTGGCACTCGTTGCAATTGAAACATCGCTTATGCCAATACTGATCGGCTGCATGAATGAAGCCGCCTTCGGATGTCAGCATCGTTACCGGACGAGAGCAAGCTGGACATGTGCCTTTAGAGCCGCCGTTGCCGACAAAGCACAAACGACAGAGAAATCGATTTTCGCCCGCTGTATCAGGACGAGGGTCCGGATATATGGTCGCATCCGGTGGAAATGCGATACCACAGATACAACATGAGTACGTAGCGAGGGATTCCTTGGGTTGAAGAACTGAACCATACACTTTGGATAGCGTGCTATCATGGGGAGATGGCAGAATTCCAGCTTCTGGAACTGGCCCCTTTGTTGTTGATTTGAGCGACGGTGCAATCCTATCGGTTGATGCTACAGCCACCATATACGTAGAAATTCTGGCTGAGAGGTCTGCAGATGAAGACGTAGATGTATTCTTCGTGTAACGCTTAATTTGAGAAGCGCCGGTTGAAGTAGAACGATCCCTTGTAACGTACGTCTTAGACCATCTGTCGTAGTTCTCGGAGTCCTGATCTTTCCAAGAAACTACCGGGGCTGAAAACTCGTAAGCTGCAGGATATGATAATAACGATAATACATACCAACTGCGACTCCACCGCACTTGCACCGTTCGCCTGACACTATTTCGCCACACCTGCGACAAAAGCCCATTGGAGTATAGGTGACAAAGATGCATTCGCCATTCTGGATGTTGAACCATAGTAGTCACGTGCACTTCGCGAGGTTCCCCATCGTCGTTGCCCAAATTCGTGCAGGAGTGAGTCTGTTGGAATGACGGTGGCGTGTGTGAACCGACGACGATGTGTCAGCTATCCGAGGACGCAGGATCCCCTTCTAGGTTATTAGTATTGGCTACCAATATAAATGTTTCATTCTTGTCGTCATATGTTGTGTCCTGTGCTCGCACGGACCCAATAGGGTCGTATTTAGTTAGGCTAGTTACAGACATTCACATTGGAAGTAGATATCCCAAGCTAACTAAAAATATCATATCATGATCACAGCTTCGACGACAGTGGCTGCCAATCAATTCTTTCGATCTGCGCAAGCAGTTACTAACAAACGTCTCCATCACGTTACGACGACTTACAAGTTCTGGTTTTAAATCCTTAACGGTCGGAGCACCTAATAATCCCATCCCCGTCACTATCTCTTGCTTTAAAATTTGAATCATTCTTGCAACACCGGACGAGCCGTATGCCTTAATTCGGAGGTCAACCCCTTTCAAGCAAACTTTGACCTATTCTTACCCCTTGTGCATAGAGGAATGCTCTTCCTAGTCCAACGGCCCGAGCGCCAAGACACAATGCCTTCAATACGTCTTCGACGGCGATGCCTTCAGTCAGCTTGCAAATAGCACCGAACATACTCACCAGTACCACGATATATTCCTCCTGTAGACTTGATGGTTAGTTGAATCAATCCATAAAGTCAGATTGTGCCACACACCATCAATATAGACTAGTTGCAATTTGTCAGGCTTGATCCATGAACACCAACATTCTTACCTTCTAATTTATTAAATACGTCTGGTCTTTGCTTACGCAATCTGTAGAGGACTTCTATCGGAGGTAAAGAACTGACGTTGATACGCATGCTTAGCCCGTTATCAACTGTGAATAATACAACTCACTAATCCAGTTGCCGTCCTCAATCAAACCGAAATCAGGTGTACGTAGCTTTCATATAACACAGACACACCTCCGTGGTTCGATAATAGAATGCCGTCGACACCTGCTGCGACTGCAAGGATCGCATCCTATTGAATACTTTAACAAAAACAAAGCCATGCGCCCTGTCGGCCCTTTTTCTTACCTCAACACATTGTATTCCTGTCGAACCATTCATTGGAATCCACAATCAGAAGCATGTGCAGACAACAGACCTTTAATAACTATGGGCAATTTTGTAATGCCTCTCAACCAGGGTATAGTCTCGGATGGACGTCAGTATATTTCGCGAACTTGACAAGGTTGACGCACTTTCTCCCATGTCATGTTTCTGTCGTCATTTGCAACCAAAGCACCCGCCGTGCCAAACGAATTCGCATCCTCTCTCGATGTCAACCTCATTTGTTCTTCATCGCTATGTACCAGAGCCTTGCCTCGCTCCTCATCCTCAAGGATCCATGGACTGCGGATGTCTCGTTCCTTGTGCCCAGCAACGATAGCATCTACCGTGAGGAAAATAGCCTTGTACCCTGCCTCTTCGACTGCACGCACGCGTTGTTCGGCTAGAGAATCATCGCTGTGCTTGTACAACTGGAAAAAGAGTGTTTGACCGGGCCCCACAGCTTTTGCTATTTCGAGGAAGGGTAACGAGGCATTGGAAGACACCATTTGTATGAGATGACTTGATGGAGACGCATATATTCCTCGAGTAATATTGATCTCCCCAAGAGGATGACCAAGCTTTGCCAGAGCAGCGCCGGAAACAAATATCGGAAGAGAGGAAGGATATCCAAGGATGGTTGTCGTCGGATCGCAATTGCCGACTGGACGCATAACGCGCGGGAGGAAGAAGAAACGCGCGAAAGCACGAGCATTTTCCGCATAAGCTGGTAGGTAATATAAGGTTTAGAACGAAGTCAGAATCACAGTCACATACAGATCTCATCGTCTGACCCCGATGAATAATATGACCATGCTTTATGTGACAAAACTTTGAGAGCGACAGCCTAAAGTAAATCAGTATGGGAGCGTAATACTCTACCCCTTCATACCTCCATTTCCGCCAAACTAAGGATCCTGTGAATGGGTGGCTTGTGTTTGTGGCCCTCCTCAACGCGAAGCTGATCCTTGGTCTTTGCCTTGGCATTTTGCGCGCGATTCAAAGCTTCGGCATCTCTCCCAACAAGCGAACCCAAATGCTTTTCAGCGGGGAGGTTGCTGAGGACTTCGGAGGCATGGAATTGATCAAAAGGCTCCGTGGCATCTTTACCCGCGTATTGGAGAATAACACGAGCGCCGCCTGGATGCTCCTATAAGGATCATGTTCAATTGTGTGGTTTACAGGACAAGAATACAGCATACGGGTAGAAACCCAGTAACATCATAAACTTGGCTGCGTATTATTACCCAACACGAACTGGATGGACGGCAAGCTTGTAAGGAAGTACTACATCCGAATCTGCAGGACATACTTGGCTGTTTTATGCTCTGCAACTTGTTCAAGGGTCCAGGATGGCATGTGGGCGCCAGCAGATCATCTCGGGCCGTTGAGCCGAAGGGAATGCCTGCCACGTGATCGCGCGTTGTTTGCTCTTGTTGAACATCAACCACAGCTGCTGACACGCTTTTGTCTATCGACACTCATGCCGCCTTTGCCGTCGAGGAAGACTCTTGAATCCATGAAGCGCGTTGATTTGCAGAAACTATGCAAGGTAGGCACTTGCTTCTACCAACGACCACGCAATGAACAGTGCCAGGATTATGGGGTAAAAGCAAATCTCAAATCTGAAGCCCTTATTGATCTTCTCCTCGATACTCAGTATGCTTTGCGGAATGCCCGGTGTCTTTTTACTCACATTTGCTGTGGGTCAGAACCACTGTAGCACCACGGCATCAGCGTTTCACATCCAAGCCGCCATCCAGCCGAAGGCCCATATCCGCTCGTCAAGCCAGTCGTGCTGGTTCGAACAGAACGACCTCTATGGTAATTCATGAAACAGATGACGAAGGTGGAGCACCCGATAATCCCATACATACAAGAGCAGACGAGCGAACGGAATACGAACCTGGCCACCCCGATCTTGCCATCCCTGGACCATCCCAGTCGCATTCTACTACTGCAACTGTCCCTTCGATCATTCGCACTCGGAAAGCGAAAGAGTTGCAACGGAGATTAGGCGTCGGCAAGCCGGTAGCTGCTGGAGGCCCCGGCCCGCGAGCTGTTACCCGACCGACTATGTTGTCAAAAGGAAAACAAGTAAAACCTAGTAGATCATCCAAACTGGAGGCCACAATACCCGAAGAAGGTAGTGCAAATTGGGATGAATAGTTGGCTTTAACTTGGCTCACCTTCTTTTCAGGAATTGTATCAGATCCATCGCTAGAATCCATACAAGGTTATATCTAACTTTCACATTCGAAGAACAAGATTGTCAACTGACTCAGAATTAGCAAGGGATAATACTCAGACGGTCCCAAAAGCCAAGATGTCGGGCTCTTTGGCGACACTTGCCGATATCGATGAACTTGTAGCCAGTGCGGTGAGTGCCACAGTCCTCAAATAGAACATAAACTTGAATAGTTTCAGTTGCGACCCCTGCACGATCAATTGCAAATTTTGCGTGCTGAGTTGGAGCAGATGTACTTGGTCAAAGCAGAATTGGCTCAGTTGAAACACGAAGTAGAAGGGCTTAAATCCGACACGCTGCCAAATAACAATTTCTCGAATCCTATCACCCCGCAGCTTTCGCCGAGAAGGCCAGGTCCCGGGTAACAATTTTTACGCTTATTCTTAGCCATGTTTGCTAAGTTCTTTCGAAGTGACTTTGTGGTGCCATCTCCTGCTATAGCTCTAGAGGCGCAAGAACACAGTCCTCAACTCTCATCACTCGCTTCAGATGCTGCTCTTGATCGACATACATTAGGAAAACGAGTACGAGATTCGTTAGGACCATGCATAGAAGAAAATGGACTGGGTGACCAAGGAAGGTCTACCGACGAGTTGGGTGATTTGCCTATACCTAAGAAACCGAAGATCTCGCGATATGATGACATAACCGCCGAGATGGTCGACGATCCCGATTTTGTTGAAACGGGAACAACGATGCAGTTCATGCCGTCCCGTGCGGCTACGTTTAACATCTTCCAAGAACCAAACGATCTACCAGACGTATTGAACGGAGCAGTCGATACTTCACATTTATCCGATTATCTGATTACCGCCTCCTCCACCTCGGGCACCGCTCCCGATCTTGAACGTGTTCAGAATGATGAAAGAAGGACGGGACGTGGAACCACAAGCCGGAATGCATTTGCTCTTCCCTCTGTTCTGGTAGCGTCGACGCCTGCACAGCAAATATATCCTCGTCAAATATCATATAATATGCCTGCATTTCCATACCCCGAACCACCGCGGTCGCCCACTCCGAGTGGATCAGGGGCAGGGCGGAATGCAGAAAATGAACAAGGATTGAACAATGCGAAGCGGTCCGACATGTTTCAATTGTTTGGATTGCCTCCTTTTGCACGCCCAGAAGCTCGGATACCAAGCACGATTGATCCCACTGCTTTGATAGCACGTAGGGACACGGATATTCCTATGACGAGCAATGAAGTCGCTATGAGCCTTGGCCTCCATACAATTTCACCATCGTCATCGATTACACCAATGCAACTGGAGGTGGAAGACGCGCCTCTAAAGCGAGTAACGATGTACGGGACAGAATTAGATGGAGACACGAGATTCGGTGATTTTGGCGTCGAGGGTGTCGCAACCGGATTCTGGGCTGGTGGTAGATTTTAGCATTCAGGCATTTATCGAAGGACATTTCAGACGCATTCCCAGCATTTAATCATGTACGATTATATTTCTAACTGGACTGGGCCAGATAGTAGACATCAACCGCATAGAGTATGATTGCTTAGTCTATCATGATGCTTACAATTAAATGTACTTAATATCATGGAAGATACCGAGCTCGTCCTGCTGCAGATGTAGATCATGGGATGAGCTTCGAGTTTCTTAGATCTACCTATTCCCCTAATATCAATGTCTCTGACATGTACAAGCAATCAAGGCCTCTTTAGAAGCCTGACGGAACGAAGCTGACAGCTATAGGGGAAAATGAAAGGTACAACTGACATACTGACAGTATTTCGGTCATAAGATACTTCCTTAGTGTCGCGGTATCCTTGTCTTGAGACTTCTTGGAAGCCCAAAGTAGCACACTTTTGGATCATAGTTAGTAACTATTCTCTGTGGACGATATCTGCCCTACGAATAGATTCAAGAGTGCGAGGGCTGTGACATGCATGTCGGTCCATGATTGGGTACGGATGACAAGATCCAAGTCTGTCTGCATCAACTCTTCCATGAATGAATCGATGACAATTGTAATTGTAGTCAGAGTCTCGGCATGGAGAACTGGTAATCATCGCCTTATTGCTGTGCATGATTATAAGATCGAAATTGTCGGGAGGGCGCGTAACAACAATGACACGGATCAGAACATGGCGCCGGTTTCCAGGGCCATCAACTATTATATTCATCGTATATTAACCCCGCCATTTCCTCTTCTCCCATCTCCACTCTTTACTCTCCTCCTGCAGGTCCTCGAGTCCGGTCGCTATCCTGGTCGATTAGCGCTTTTATCAACAGCTCTTTATCGCAAGCGATGTTCCGTTTTATTCGTGTTCTGTCTCTAGGCCTGGTTGCCCTGCCTTTCGTTGCAGCTGCTGTGTATGACATCCAGGTCGGTGGACCCAATGGCGAGCTGGCGTTCTCCCCCGAGGCAATTGTAATGCCATTTTCAACTCGATGTGATCAACCGCTCACTTGGAAATCATTAGTCGGCACAGCCCGGGGATCAAGTGGTTTTCCATTTCAATCCCAAAAACCACACAGTGACCCAGTCATCCTTTGCGAATCCCTGTTCCCAGCAACCGGGTGGATTTGATTCTGGTTTGTACGTACATGCTGTATGCCACCATGCATCCCCGTATGACTACTTATCTTAGCGAACCCGTCATGACCAATCAGACACAACCCACTTTTGCAGTTACTGTAAACGACGTAAGTTTGCATTTTGCCCAATGCCGACGACCCTAAAACACACTTAGACGCAACCGATCTGGGTATATTGCCGACAGACAGGTCACTGCGGCAAGGGCATGGTTTTCGCTGTGAACTGTGGTCCGGACGGATCTGCGAACTCGTTTACAAATTTCAAGAACGCTGCATTGGCACAGGGGGCTGCGGCAACAAGTTCTACGGCTGGCTATACTGGGACACCCGCCACCTCAACTACCGGCACTACGCCCAGTGCCACGGCAAGCCCTCAAGTACATAAGGTGATGGTTGGAGGAGCAAATGGTAATGTTTATACTCCCTCATCTATCACTGCCCAACCGAACGACGTCGTCATGTTTGAATTGTGAGCATCTAAAGCGATCCACAACGCACCTACATCTAACCCTTGTGATAGCCACCAGAAAAACCATACGGTTACTCAGTCCTCATTTGCTTCGCCCTGCTCTCCATTGAATGTCAATGGAACAACAGGATTTGATTCCGGGTTGTATGTGCAGCTTTACTTTTCATTTCTACTTTTGCTCACTATGATTAAAGTTTCCCTGTCTCTGTCAGTGCAACACAGTTCCCCACTTGGAATTACACTGTCCAAGATACTAAGCCAGTTTGGGCCTACGTGAGTCTTGTACTGTGCCTTATAGGCTTTTGCTTATCCCATTTTTCAGTGCCGTCAAATAGGCCACTGCCAGTCTGGTATGGTCTTGTAAGTCAACTTTTTCTGCCTTGATTGGCTTAATGACACGGTGAATCAGTGCAATCAACGCAAATGAGAATTCAGCTGAGAATTTCGCTGCGTTCTTGGATAACGCCAAGTCAAGCCCATCTGGCACTGCGTCCGCATCTACGCCGTCTTCGACACATTCGAGTGCGGCCCTGTCGATCCGTTTTGGTGGAACAAGTGCAACATTTATGACGATAGCACTGTTATCCTTGGTACTATAGCTGTGTTATGTATCTGCACGTATGGTATTTTGCAAATGCCACTCCCTTTTTTTACGACGATGGAGCATTAGAACAGAATTTGCAAGACGAAACGAGATACCAAAAAACATATCTCAAGATACAGACAACGTACAACAATTCATGTGTTGGTTCCCATGGATTCTCTTGCCTTCTTCTCTTTTTTCAGTCGCTTGCGTTCTCGTCTAGCCTCGTCGTCTGCTAGTTCATCGCCTACTCCAGCTTTCTCTTTCTCTTTCTTCTCCTTCTTTCGTTTTCTCTTCTCTGCCTTTTCTGAATCTTCAAGACTAGGCTCACCGCCCTCAGCACCCTCCGCGCCCCCTTCAGATTTGCGTTTCCGCTTCTTTTCTTGTTCTTTTTCTTCTTCATCCATGGTTTCAGGTTGAGTATCAGGCTGTGGAGGAATCGCGGATAGAGTCCCAGGCGCAAGTGGCTCGCGACCATAATCCACATAATCCCGACTCCAGTCAGTAGGCGTGACGCCCTCAATTTTCTCGCCATGTTTACCGAGCTTGCCTTCTTTAACCATCTGCTTCTTTCTCATAGCCACTGGACCTAAACCCCATCTCCGAGGATAGGTGTCACGCTCCATGATACATCGTTTTACTTTAGCCACCACTCCGTGATCGCAAGTTGCCAGCTCGACTGTAGACATTTGAGATATGGCCAAAGCAATTGCTTCACCTTTCCGGACTCGCTTCAACACAAAACATGGTATAATGATGGGTCGACGGTACCTTTTGTTGTCATAAGGACAACCTCTTCGTTTACAGAGATGTCTGCTTCGTAGCGCAAAAGACCAGGGATCATGAGCTTTGCACCATAGCAAACGGCATTGACTGCACTGTCTTTGACGACAATACGTTTGTATCCCACTAACAAAGACTCAAGTGGCTTAATCACGCGTCGTAGGTATGATTCTAATACCTTGCTTAGTATGCACAAATCACACATAATCAAACTAGGATACATACCATCACGCGTGTTATCATATAGCCATTGTGCGTCCAAAACATCATGCATTGATACCATGTCGTCGTTTTCAGACATCGCTCCGCTCCGCACCCTGCGAAGCTCTTGCATATGTCCGCCGACGCCCAATACCAAGCCAAGGTGGACACAGAGGGTACGAATATAAGTCCCAGCTTCGCACGACACCCAAAAAACGGCGAGATTGCGTTTGTCATCAAATTCTATCAACTTGGATTCATGAATCGTGCGAATTCGCAATTGGCGTTTTACAGCAGAAATAAGGGGAGGTCGTTGGAAAAGAGCACCTGTCAAAGTCTGGAGGGCACGGGGAAGCGCAGTTGTATTTGGTAGGGCATTGTGCAAGCGCAGAACGCAAACATATTCTTTGCCTGTAGACGATCCTAATCAAGAGTTTGGCACCAGAGCCGGATAGCACTGACCTGCACCTTGCTGAGATTTGACAAGTCGAGTGGCCCTATCAATACAAACAATGAGGCATCCTGTTACCTTGGGATCTAGTGTTCCACTATGTCCCGTCTTTTCCACTCGAAGGATCCGCCTTAACCATGCGACAACTTCGTGCGACGATGGATTGGATGGTTTATCAAGATTGATGACACCCGACCTTATTCAAAGCTCAGCACGTGTCCAAACCCGTACAAAAAGTGCCCACTTGATGTAGCTCGATACGTCACGCTTCAAAGGACTGCACCCCGATGGGATTGGCGTGAAATGACTGGATCGAATTATCAACTTATCGTAATTTTTTAACAGCAATGGCCATTGCGAAGTATCGAGCGTTGGAGAAGATTTCTCTGGCTTTATTGCGTAGTCGCCTTCGAGCTGAGCAGATGCGACTTGGTGTCTTGTCAGTGAGTGCGCCATTGAGAGTCTGCTAAAATTTGTCCCCGAGAGACACGTCCATAACAGGCAATTCTTCGGAGTCTCCGTGCCGAAACCTTATTCAGACAGCTATACAGCACAACAAACTTGAGCACGGCGCCTCTCCTCAAAATCACACATCAACATGGTTAGTGCCTGGTATCGCTTTGCTGAGTCCCCGTCTCAGTAGGCTCACACCGGGTTTGTCTTCTTCTCAGCCCAAGGCAGCCTCCAAAACCCCGGCTACGAAGCACAAGTTTATCATCGACTATTCCAAGCCAGCCGCTGATGGCGTATTCGACGGTGCAGACTTTGAGAAATTTCTCCACGACCGTATCAAGGTTGATGGAAAGGCGGGTCAACTAGGCGAGAACGTTAAAATTACTCGTGACGGTATGTCTTGTAACGAAGTTGGGTTCGGTACGGGCATTCATGTTGTCTGTAGGTCATAGCAAAATTACCGTTACTGCCAACATCCAATTCTCAAAAAGATATCTCAAGTATCTCACAAAGAAGTTCTTGAAGAAGAACAGTCTTCGCGACTGGATACGGTATGCATCTCTCGCTCTACACTAGGAATTCTTCAAATCCCTGCACCAGTGTTGTGGCCACATCGAAGGATAATTATCAACTTAAATTCTACAACATTGCGTAAGATTTTGTCAAATCTCACCTGCTACAGCGCTTATGTGTGCTACAGTGCGACTGGGGACGATGATGAGGAATAACACGACTTGTGTTAAAACCACATATGACACATGTCATCATATAAATCATAGCATGTGAATGACAGACATCTATTGCCCGTATCGTAGCGTGGTCTTTATCTAATAACGACAGAAATGTCTTTCACTTCTTTTGTCTTTCCCAGCACCAACATCGCCAAATCGTTCCAACGGGTTTGCGATTCCGTAAGGATCTTAGTCCGTATCTGGTGAGATACCAAGGACGATAATTGAGTTCGTAACAGTTTCAGGGCGATGTTAGTCCTGGGGGCAACTTGGAAGCGAATTTTCCTGTCGATCATTAACGTGTCGGAAATCAGCTGGAAGAACACATGTCAGAAAATGCTTTTCGAAACTCATGATCCCAACCTTGAAATCAGATTCTCCACACAAAAGAACTATAGATATGTCATCCACAGGGCCTGTTTCCCATGCATATAACTTCTTGGAATGCCTGACGAAGAGTCCGTCAGATGCGAGGATAATTAGGTGAGCGACATACATGAGTGTAAAATATATGAGGTAATTTGTACCGATGTCCGCCAACTTCTTACCAAAATTCACCGAGGATGGATGGAAGGCCACTGTCTGGTTCGTCACCGCCCGGAGCAGACCAGCGGATGGGTCAGCTGATAATAATTTGGGATAAAGGCCGGCGACCAAAGCTGCGTGAAGTAACGTAGTATTGGACGAATTGATATCGTATTCCGATGGCACATTCACGAAACGTGTTCGATGTCGCCCGTACCGAGAGCTGTAGAAAGTGTAATAATCACTAGGGTTTAAGGGGTACGAAATCGACATACTAGCTCAGGTCGCGAATGAAGCCTCTGTCTACTAGAATGAACGAAGAATCAACCAGGTATCTAACACGACACTGTCAGTAGGAAGGAAAAACCAATTGCGCCTCAACAAACCCAAGAAACTGCTGTCGCATCTCTTCAATCTGTTGTAGATTCTGGTCGATACCTGTTGTGTTACAGATGCTCCTGTCAGTGACTAGAATTACATTACTTGATGGCTCAGATAATTTCCACGGCAGAATTTCTTCACGTGACTGGAAGATATAGACGACGCACGGCGCCAACTTGTAAACGCATTATGTATTGTAAGGAAATCGCAGTTTTCTGAAATAACTTGAGCGATTATAAAAAGTGCAAAGAACTACAGACCAATTTTGAACGCATTTTTCGCACGATCAGCTTCTTGTTCCAGTCCGAGAGGTGAGATGAAAGGAGATTTAGAACTGAGGGTTGCCGCAATCGTAAGTGCAGGGTCCAGGCAACGGAAAAGAGTGGCAATCAATAAGAATTTGCCAAGGTGAACATCGGTAGGTAACTTGCTAAGTAACCTTCCCATTGGTGTGATATCTTCTGTCGGCGTCAATGCACGGACCTATTAACATGATGATGGGACCTTTGGAGTTGGTAAGATCACACTTACCTCAACAAGCATAGACACGGCTCGTTGCACATTAATCGGAGCAGGGGGGTCTAATGCTTTTGACAGAACGTCTTCGATTGACGTGCCAAGCTTAACCTTCATTATCTTGATGCGCAAGGCGAGATCAGACAAGCTGAGACGTAGCATTTCAGGGAGAGGATTGTCAGCCAACTGGAACGAGTCGGTCAAGAAAAACTCTGAATATGCATGGAATATTACCTGCGCGTCGTGTCTAAACTTTGTGAATAGATGGAAGCATAAGCCACGCTGGACACGACCCGCCCGACCGCGTCTCTGCGTTGCGTTACTCTTTGCGATAAATGTCTCCACCAAGCGGCTAATTTGATGCTTTTCGTCGAATCTCATTTCTCGATGTTTTCCGGTGTCAATGACGCATGTGATATCCGGAATGGTTATGCCAGTTTCAGCAACATTGGTCGCTTTTCCAATCAGCGAAAACAAGGAATTGGCAAGCCGAATACGTACATATAACTATTTTCCTCACACCGGGAGGAGGAATTTCGAAAACGGCGCTCTGGCTTTCACTTGAAAGAGTTGAATGGAGCGGATATATACGAAACTCGTCCTCTGTCCCAAATAATGGATGCTCACTCAAAATATCAATCAAACGACGGATTTCGGCTAAGCCAGGCATGAAAACCAGGATAGCGGATGAATAAGACGTATGTCCAGCATCCTCAAAACATATCTTCTCAATAAGGCGGAGAATGAGATCGTAGGGAATGAGTCGTTCGTCTAGTAGATTGATTGCCGTGGTAGTTTGTGGAGAGTACCGTTTACCCAGATTGAGGCTAACTTCAGAAGAATTTTGGTCTTCGTAATCATCGGGCGGAGTCAAATCTTCAGACCATTCGGGACGGTTCTTTCCTTTGAAAAACTTATCATGAACTATAATTTGTCACGCTGAGCAAAATGCAGAATTCACAACTTGCCACGTACGTCGTCGTGCATAGGGTGAATTCTCAGCGATGACCCAGTTCGTGAACTGCACGGCATCTTCCAAATATCGCACGTCCACGGGAAACGTACGACCAGGAACATAGAGTGTCGGACAATCGCCGAAATAAGCAGATATTTTCTCTGCATCAACGGTTGCAGACATCAATATCACTCTGAGGTGCTTATTAGTCAACCAAACCCTATATGTCCTGGAGACATACTTTAAATCAGATCGCTGGCTTAAAAGCGATTTCAAAACAATGAGAAGAAAGTCAGACTCGATCGTACGTTCATGCACCTGAGAAATGCTGTTAGAAACTAACGGATTTAAAAGTGGAAGATCGTAACCTCGTCGATGACGATGTGCTGGCGGAATTTCAGCAACACTTTTGTAAAACAACCTTCAAGGTACTCACGGTAATCTCGTCGAATGCGGTTCCTTGACCACCGGGTCCCGTTCCACTTTCCAACATCCGAAGGGCAATACCGTTGGTTACAAATGTTAATCGAGTTGTTCTCGAGGTATTACTTTCAAGCCTTATTGAATACCCAACAAGAGAGCCTGACGTTCCCACAGAGTTGGGTCCTTCTCCGAGTTCTTGAGATACGCCTGCAATAATTGAGAACCATACAGCCGTCAAACGAGTAGAAAATCCTACGCTGCGCCAGAGAAATCGCAGAAATGCGCCGAGGTTCGGTACAATATATCTTGCAATGTTTTCCACGAGCCAATTGATCTTCCAGTATGAATGCTGGTACTTGGGTTGACTTCCCACTGCACAGATGTGAGAATAAAGTATCAATACTACATATTCTTACCATCCCGTTTCGCCACTGAGGACCAGTACCTGGGACAATTCCAACGCATCGAGTATCTGACTCCTGTATCGAGCAATGGGTAACTGATTGCGCTGAGCCTGTGATAACTTAGCTCCAGCATTGCCATGACATTTACATGACTTACTAGCATACGCTGATAATTAGGGGAGGCTTGGCGCTCCCGTATAATTTCTATCAATTTCTCGGGCGGATCAGGCTTGGGTGCGGGTGGCCGCATAGAATGTCGGTCTTCAATAGTCACCGCTTGTTTAGTCACTCGCCCTACTACCTGTTAACCTAGTTGTGACAATCACTACTATACTATCGGTTCTTAACTTGCCTTGCTCTCAAGATCTAATTTCGGTTCTATAATGGACCGCAGTTTCGCCCACAATGCACGATTCCTGGAATTTTCTGATTCTTTCCTGCTTGCCTCGAGTTCATCCCAGAGATCTCGGTAGACTCCAGGCAGCAAACGGAAGAAAGTAGGACTATATTGTGAACTCCCAGAAAATCCATTCGACGCGGGGAAAGATAATGCATGAAGGGCTATTGTCGCGATGTATTGTTCTGCCTGACCTTCTTCTTGGCATGCAACATCTGACATTGTAAACGTTTCGGTTCTTTGTCCATCCCATCTCAAGCTAACTGATGCCCTCTTGGCACGACTGTCCCCCGAGATAATATTGTAAGACACAGCGGCATAACGATCTTTCTTGAGAACCATTTCTAGTAGCAAGTTCTTTGGCACGCGGCCGGACCAGTGTTTGGGCAATGCCATATCTTTGATGGCGATTGTGATACCTTCAGGCGTCGTTTCAGTACTTGGCACATGAAGGATATTCAGAAGGCCCTCGGATGACTCATCATCACCGTCAAAAATATCGGTGCTCTTAGGTTTCAGTTCTTCTGGTGTCGTGACCTGACTTGGGGCGCGTTGTTCTGTACGTGGAGCCTCTGTCTCAAGTGATGTGGCACCCTTTAGTCTTTCCCTGAGCGCCATAACTTCAACTTTCTTGCATTCTTCGATATACCTGGCTTCGGCTTCATTTTCGTCAAATAGGTAATCGCTTTTGACTATTGCTATGCGTCTTCGCAATTCCGCTATCCTTGCAGTGTCGATTGAGGCATCTGCACGGCGATGTCCATTAAAGCGATCGAGAAGGAGCTTGAGTCGAACATATACTTGGATAGGTTCATCCGTGTCAATTCCATCTATGCTGTCCTGAATGGCATCCGAGAGCAGTCTCAAACTTGTTCTTTCATCATCTAAAGCAAGTGGCATGGGTGAGGCGGTTCTGTGCGGAGTAGAACTCGTGCTTCTATGTGCTGCGTCCACCGGAGTCATTGGAGTTGAAACACCGGAACCGGGCAAGTCAGATAAGTGAGAATGGGAAATATGGCTTGATGGTAGAGTCGGTCTGATGGCAAGACCGTTTTGTAACTCTAACAAGCCAATATAAGCAGGAAAATTGAGGAGATTGGAAAGGAACTCTTCGGCACCTTCAAATTCAACTGGTGTACAATTGATATAAAGCTATGGGCCGTTCATTTCAGTATCGCGTTGGATAGATGTTACTCACCCAGTCGTAAGCATCTTCAAGATCGATGCCGTTGATAGATTTCAAGCATTCATCAACTCTGGCCTCCGAAAATCCAAGTCGGCGCAGGACTCCATACGTAATAGCTAGCTTCCCAATCGCCTTATCTTCCGGCTCTTCTAGTGGTGTTTTCCCTAGAAATGGCATTAAATTGACTTAAAACCACTATTGTATGTTACTAGACCTTCGAAAATGGTTTCTTGAGCTAAAGCTATGATCTGATCCGTAAAAAACGGGTCCATCTCTAAACGTGGAAAAGTCTTAGAGAATCGCCTATCTTGCTCTATTGCCTGGTTGCATTGTTACAATTATTGTTCTCCAATACACGACATGCGATACCTTGACATTTCTGCTGCTGCTATCAGCACGAGGACATATGATCGAAGCAAAGCATGCCTTAAAATCTCTTTTTCAGTTTTTTCCTGCAAAGCATCAACTAGATTCTGCAATGCTTGTTCCTCGAGCTTCGCAGGGTCCAACTCCTCTGCGTTGGACAAACTTCCAGGAGCAAGCGAAATCTCCTCCTCGTTCAGTGATCCTTCTGGGAGAGTCGATGCTGCATTTGAATCCTCATCCGCTTGAATAATCTTCTTTGGCACAGATGTGACAGCGAAGCCACGAGCCACTGGCTTTAGCTGTGTTTTCTTCTTCTTGGGCATGCCTGATGTATGAAGGACGTGGAAGGCTTGATGAACAACTCCAATATGGACTCGGCAATTGGCAACGTTTGGTAAATGGACTGGGATAAATCGACAGAGTAAAGGCGTTCTTTATATTAGATCAACGCTCGGAAGTCTTATTATTTGTGATTGTGTGAGATTTGAGGTATTGGGAGTCTATGAGCATGAGTTCAAGACCGACCGCGAGGTGCAAGGAAAGTCACAGAAACATCTATAATTGAAATTACCCATAAACTAATGGAAATATACACTACATACTTACACTAATGATACCCAACAATTGATCGATATCTAGTTGTACTAAACTACGTCAATGCTGGCAGGCATAGTTGATGCAAACGATTTTTTCTTTCCACCCTTCCTTCCGCCGGGAACACCAGTCCGCCGTTTCCTAGATCGGGCAGCGGGGACTGGAGCACCAGTCTCTTCTTCATTAATGTTTGTACTATTGCCTGACGATGTTTGTGCACCAATATTCGGCTTGAAAAAGTCATCGCCTTCCTCGTTCCACAAATCCCGCGCGGGAGCAGGGTGACCTATTCCTTCGACAGGCGCGTCTCGGGCTACTAATCCCTGTGTAGCGGTTCCTGAATCCAAATTCGCAAGTTGCTCGTCGTTCAGCAACAACTGAACAATTTCGCTTGGCTTTGTAACGTCCGTGAAATTCTTGTTGCCGACGACGATGTCTTGCACCTGTATCAAGCATCAGACGAGTCTGGTGGCAAAAGTCACGTCACCTACGTCTTTCTTTACACGAGCCAACTGGACAATCCGCTCATCGATAGTACCTTTGGTTATCAGACGATATACTGTTACTTGACGTGTCTGGCCCAAGCGGTGAGCGCGATCCATGGCTTGCGCATCGTTTGAGGGATTCCAGTCATGGTCGTAGAAAATAACAGTGTCTGCGGCCGTCAAATTGATACCCAGTCCTCCCGCACGCGTGCTCAACAAGAAGACGAAGATGTCCGACCTGTTCCATATTTAGATGGCGTTGCTCTGCCACTTATACTTGATACTCACCGAGTTTGCCAGTCGATTACCATATCACGTCTATCCTCCAACTTCGATGATCCGTCCAGCCGCAGGTATTTGTATTGTCGATAGATCAGGTATTCTTCCATGAGGTCCATCATACGGGTCATTTGGAAGTAGATGAGGACGCGATGATCACCTGCTTTCAGCTCTTGAAGCAACGAATCAAGTCGAGCGAGTTTTGCGGAATCGTAAATAAGTCTTTTCGCTTCTGGCACTTGCATCGGTGGTATCGGTATCTGGTCAGAGGGAGAGTCTCCCAGGAGCCCAAGAGGAGAAACGCCGGGCGCAAAATTTTCATATATTGCGCATGCCTCTGGCGAATTTCTCCAATGGTGTGGCAGACCATAGAATATTAGCGATTCCAATGGCGCTTCGATCAGATGATCTTGACGTTCCAAGAAGGATCGATCCGTACAATACAACGTAATTGGAGGTGCAACTGCGGATGGAACGAACCATTTGAGTTCAGGTCTTGAAAAACACGATTCAGCCCAAGTGACTTTGGTTATTGCGTCTAGACGAGGAAAACCAGGTGCGACATCAAGGCATCGGATGCGGGATGCTATTTTGAGCTTCATAGGGCTCTGTCGGTAGTTCGCGATGAAAGCGGGATCTCTGGATAGGAAATTGATACTCGTTCATTCACCAAAAAAAGAAGAATGGGGAACTTACGAAACATAAGGATCATCTTCAGATGACTCTGCTTCCAATCCAGCAAAAAATAAACGTCGACGCATGAGGGGGGCAATATGAAGGGAGTGCACTTCGGAAGTTGATAGACCAAGGATTCGAAGGAATGAGAATGACATCGATGCTTTTGAGCGGTGAGTATTAGGTCATTCGCCAAACGTAAGCTTACCATCCCCTAGCAGGGATTTATGCATCCGATCTGCAGACCATATATTGAACAGCTTCTTCATACTACCACTATGCCGAGGGCTTGCTACAGATTCTCCAGGCAAGTCTAACAAACCACCGTCCTGGTAGAATAATTCAGGAATCGTGCATCCAATCGGATTTTTTGTGGAATACGGAAGCAAAACATAGTCGCCTTCTCGTGCTAGCGGACCAGGGCGACCGAACTTTGAAAAAGAAAATGGAGCGACAACGTCCGCCCGTTCAAATAGTTCTGGATGATTGCAAACCTTGCGAAATTGCATCACGAGATTCATAAGTGACCGAGCAGAATCGGCATCGCCAATGTTAGCCGCCTTCTCCAGTAGATCAGCAACGGAAACATTAACAAGCAGAGCCTTATATAGAGCCCTCTGTCTTGCACTTAAATCGATGTATATGTCTTTCTCAATCTATATCATTGTGAGACAGGCATGAAATCCCGAGGAAATTTGCTGACCTTTTCGCTCAGCTCATTTTGCACATGACGCTTAACTCGTCGCAACATAAAGGGCTTGAGAATCATGTGCAACCGTCGCAGTTGATGTTCGTTCAGCCTACTGCCCTTATTCTCCGCTGCATTCTCAATATCTTTTGAGAACCATTCGTTGAACTCATCATGAGAGTCAAACAAACTGGGCATGATGAAGTGTAAGAGTGCCCACAATTCTAATGTAACGAATTTATTTTGGGTTAGACAGGAAGAAAGTGGGCCTACCTTGCATAGAGTTTTGGATCGGAGTACCGGTCAATAACAGGCGATTCCGACAATGAAAGCCAAGTAGCGTCTTCCATCGCACACTGGAGGAGTTCTTGATATTTTGGGCTTCGTCCAGTATCATGTATTGCCACTTCACTCGTTGAAGATATTGCTGATCCACACTGACCAACTGATAACTGGTGATCAAAACGTGGAATGGTGCGTCCTGATTATAACTGATGTCCTTCCTGCTCCAGAATTTGCGCAGCGTTGCACGTTCTTTAACATTTCCCCAGTACGGTAGGGCCTTCAGACGAGGTACAAATCTGGTTAATTCTTGTTGCCAATTATGCAGCGTGGAAGCAGGAGCTACGACGAGAAATGGACCCCAGATATCGTGTGTCTCAGCCAAGTATGCTAGCAGAGAGATGGATTGCACAGTCTGTTCAAAGGTACGTCAATTACGATCCATTGTGTAACAGGAGTGTTTCACCTTTCCAAGTCCCATTTCGTCTGCGAGAATTCCATTGATGCCCTGCTCATACAATGTTGCGAGCCAATTCAACCCCTTGAGTTGATACTCCTTGAGTTGAGCCATCAACATTTGAGGTTGGGCGATGGTCAACGGGCCGCTTAGAGATGTTGGATTCTGGAAGTTGAGTTCGTCCGAATCAACTAAACATAACATCAGCGCGGATGAATCTTATGTGAGGCGTGGGATGCATACGATCGACGAGGGGACCTGCAGCATCAGCACCCTCTTCTTGTAAAGCATGAGCCAGTTTCGTCATTTGAGCTCGCCTCTCAAGAGCGACTTGTGCATCAAATTGTTGGGCACGTTGCTTTGCTAAGGCAATGGCCCCCTGAGCATTTAATCTGGCATGTCGATGGAGGTTCGTAGGATTATCTAACACACGAAATTGAGCAAAACAGAATGTGATCGTTGATTCGTTGGATTACCGTCATCAAAGTTGATATCTTGCAATGTCGCCAGGTCAACATCCTCCATTTCTGCCCCTGGTGGAAGTGGCAGACGCTCGCCATCTCCTTCGATTTCTCGCGCTATGATTGGAATTCATTAATCACCAGCAATACATCAGACTCGTTCGCTTACTTTTCAGCTTGCTGCCTACAAAGTGACTGTAAAGCTCGGTCTGACTGATCAGAAACTCGAGTTTCCTAGCCTGTCGAGCAGCTTCTCGCCGTTCTTCCTCTATCTTTAACCTATCCATAGCTTCCTTTTGCTCCCGCTTGCGCACGTCCCTCTCTTCTTTCTCATTCTTTTTCCAGAAGACTTGCATCTCACGCATGAGCCGCTTCGCCTTTGCCTGGATATCTTTTGTAGCCTTCGCGGTCTTTGTAAAAGGTCTCCGAGCATGGGCTGAAGCGGTTTTTGCAATCCGTTCCATTTGCTGCTCTTTGGACTGGTAACCCAGAACGCGAAAGCGGTGCGCCTGAATGTGTGTCACCGACATCACCAGATACGGCACGGAAAGTAATGCTTACCTTGCTGACGTCCCTCTTGGCAATGTTTGTCCATACTTTCCGTTGATTCTCTTCCAGAGTCTTCACTCTCTTGAGCATTGCGGCATCATCCAATTTCTTGGCCTTCTTGAGAGGAGGTATGACATCGTCAAATTCGTAGACAATACTCGAAGCTGTTGGTGCTGGAGAAGCAGGGCGCGATATGTCGCCCTCAAGGGAAGGAGCATACGAAGCCAATTCCAGATCATCTGGTGCTAGGTCGGGCTTTCTCTTTGGCATAGGTTTCTTTCGGCCAGTCTTGGGAGTGAGAGAAACACTCTCTTGGCTACCCTCTCGGTAGCCCAGCTTTCCCTTGTTCCGCCTAGAAGCCGACGATTTGAGGACGGCTGAAAGGGGGACAGGTTCATTCCCCAATGATCGCTCCAAGTCGTCTGCAATACGCGCAGCACTATGGTCTATCCTGCGACGCTTATATGCTTGTCCTGCGCGGTCACCCCTGAACGGAACTTCCAAGTCGCTGCTGGCGTCCGACGCAACGCCGGACCCCTGCCGGCGCTTCATTGCTTCATTGTTCTTGCCTTTGAACCGCGATAGGTGATCCAAATTTGACGACTCATCGAGGATCTGTCGTTCCAACTCTGCTGCAGCGTCTTCTGAACCGTTTGCAGGATGTCTTGGGTCATCTAGGTGACGGCGAGGACGACGATGTTCGTAGCCGTTTTCATAATATAACGGAGAGGCATCCCGGGAATCGCTGTCGTAGTATCCAGCGGCGGACGTATGCAAGGGGGGTGAAGGGGGCAATGGTATGCGAGCGACCATGGCATTATAATGGTGGTGTAGCTGCCTTGCAGTGGACGAGTTGCGGTCCTATCCAATGTTAGCGAACAAAAGGAGAGAAGGGGGTCTAGACGACTGACGAGAAAGCTCGTCTCAAACCACTTTTCGACTTGCTTTTTGCGCTTCTGAGTGTCGAGCATGTAGTCACGGAGCTCCTCTATCCAGAGATCCTCGGCGTCTTCCAGGTCGGAGGAGATTAGACGCAGTTCTTCCTCCGTTTTTGGTGGACGGTCAGGAAGGTTGTCGGGTGAGGGAAGTGGAAGAGGCTTGGCACGGTGGGCACCTTTGCGTGAAGGCTTGGAAGGAGTGAGAAAAAGGGACAAGGGGGAAGGAGAGGACGTACGCGCCGTTGGCCCGGGGGCTTGTAGTCGACATCATCGTCATGGGCCCTGCGCCTCTTCTTTGAGTCAGGGAGGTCGTCATCGTCGCGGAGATCATCGGGCGACGTGGCGTCTTGGGCGAGGGCTGTGGAGGGATGAGGAGGAGAGCGGAGGAGGAGGAGAGACAGACCTGGAGCGCGGTAGGGAGGCGCATCATCGTTGAGGATTCTGCTGAGGGACATGGCGGATGGGAGCAGAGCGACAGGGCGGTTTCAAAGTCTGTGATCGTTTACTCATTTACTTGCGCTATGCATCCCGCCTGTTTAGGAAGCTCGCGTCTACGCTAATCACGCCTCGTCTGGCGCCAGCATCAGCTCCGGCCTCACTTTCGCTTCAAACTCCTCCGCGCTCAGATACCCCAGAGCCACAGTCGCCTCCTTCAGCGTCGTCCCCTCCCGGTGTGCCTTCTTCGCGCATTTCGCCACATCTGTTCTCTGGTCAGCAACCTTCAACGCGGCTTGTCCGTCACCCACTGTCATATCCAAGATGGCTGTTCAGGATCGTCGCCAGCATCAGCGACTCGTTCAGCAGCGTATTGATACGCCTCTCGTTAGCTTGGATCCCAACCACACAATTCTTCGTGAATGAACGTGCTCCTGTCTCTACATTAGAACCTCGGATCAATCCATATATGGCGTCATGTTCCCACCATCTGACAACAATCGGATGCTTTGCAGCACATTTTTGATGATGACAGGTTTGAACACATTTAGCTGCGCCGAGTCAGCGCATACGCCTGGATATCGGTAACCCTTTACTCACTTCAAACTGTCCGCTGGCCCCCGCAACGCTCACAGCAGTTTGATTTCCCATCACTTGTGCCGCCACCATTGTCAGTGCCTCACACTGGGTGGGGTTTACTTTTCCGGGCATAATGCTGCTCCCAGGTTCGTTTTCAGGCAAAAGCAATTCTCCAAGCCCGCAGCGGGGACCAGAGCCAAGATACCGGATATCATTTGCAATTTTCATGAATGAGCATGCAATCACGTTTAGAGCACCGTGCGCTTCGACAAGAGCATCATGGGCAGCCAGCGACTCGAACTATTCAAGATCACGACTCATGCATCCATGCAGTATGCAACGGAGTACTTGCCTTGTTTGGAGCTGTCTTGAATTCAAGTCCTGTTAGATTGGATACTTCAGCGGCAATCTTGACATCAAAGCCCTTTTTAGTGTTCAGACCCTAAAACATGGACGGGTCAATACGATTCCGGATATCAGCGCACATAGCCCTACAGTTCCGACAGCCGTACCACCCTGTGCAAGCAGAGAGAGCCGTGGGATCACACTTTTGGCCCGTTCAATACCAAACGTGACTTGCTGGACGTAACCACTAAACTCTTGCCCAAGTGTCAACGGCGTCGCATCCTGCGATAAATGAGCGCTAGTAAATAATCAGGGTATATTTTATACCTGTAAATGCGTTCGGCCGATCTTAATGATATGTTCAAAGGCTTTAGATTTGGCGTCCAGCGCGTCACGTAGCTCAGTGAGGGCGGGAATGAGAGAATGGTGTATTTCAATCACAGCGGCTATATGCATGACCGTTGGGAACCTAACATACTTGATCGTTCTTCACACCTTGATTTTAAAAAGGCGTTACTCACGTGTCATTGCTACTCTGACTCATATTAACATGATCATTCGGGTGAACTGGCTTCTTGGAGCCAAGCTCACCACCAAGAATTTCAATCGCGCGGTTCGAAACGACCTAGGCAAATGTTCAACCCAGATAGGTGAAGAGAACGACGTTTGACACCTCGTTGGCATTCATGTTACTCTGCGTACCGCTGCCGGTCTGGAAGACAACCAGTGGGAAATGGTCCAAAAGCGCACCCGATATGACCTATTGGATTTTCAACAAGGCTTCGACTATGACCAGTGTGATATACGAACCTCATCAGCAGCCTGTCGGATGGCCTCGCCGACCTTGGGGTCGAGGCCATAGGTCGTGTTGACGGTCGCCGCAGCCTTCTTGAGAACGCCGAATGCTTTTATCAGCGGGGGTGGAAGACGCTCAGTTGGTCCGCCAATATCGAAATTCTGCAGGGACCTGCGTGGTGGCGTCACACTGTGCACTGCAACTAGGAACTCGGAAGGTACCGTTGTGTCTGCGCACCCCAGTAACGATCGGCAGGGACCTGGATTTCGCCAAAGGTGTCGCGTTCTACACGATACTTACGGTCCTGTGCAGCCGGTCAGAGGGAGATATAAGGATAGTGAAGCAACGGACCATGAGAGTAGACGATGAGAAGAACCTCAAGGAGGGTGTCAGACATTGGGCGACTCTCGGATATAAAGCCTGTTCGCGATAGCATCACGTGGAGTCCAGAGTTGGGCCGCGGTACGCACTGAACAGGACAATCTGAAGGCGGAGGCCATGGGCGAAAGCAAACCGAGCAACTGATGTTGTTAGCGAGCCTGATTGCACACACCCGAGCCTGATTGCACACTCCCGAACCTGATTGCACACTCCCGAGCCTGATTGCACACTCCCGAGCCTGATTGCACACTCCCGACCCAGCACGCCCGGTCACGTCCTTAGGTCGTCGAATCACGTGTGCTGCCCAATGGCAGACCTTGCCTCCCAGCTCATCCTCCACCCCTCCGTCTCACAGGCCTTGCAGTACGGCGCTTCAACCCTCGCCCGCGACAAGGCAAGTCTTCTTATCTTGCCCCCTACAAATCTCATCCAGACACAGGCTTACCGTGCCGCCCAATACTTTGCCCGCTTCTATGCCTGGTATTTGCTCAAGAAAGGCACCAAACACGAGGCTCAACGATGGGCAGCACTCATGACACATCTTGGAACCGCAAGAAAATGTGCGTGTCCTTGTAACTGCTCTCCCACGCGCATGACCGTCCTCAGTGCTTCGTCTGGGCAAACCAATTGAACACCTGCAAGCCGCCTTGCGGACCGCACTTGCCCCCGGCCCATTGACCGAACAGCTTACAACTATAGCCAGACAAGCTAGCTATTTTGCGTTCCTCACATTCGACGCTGTCGTTTGGGTGTGTACGACTATCACCAAGGCTCGCCAGCTACTAAAGCCGACTAAAGGCAAATGCAATTAAATTCATCACACTGAAACCGGAGACGGCCCAGCGAGTTCGAAAGACGTCGTTTCAGTTCTGGTTCGCCGGCATCCTATTCAGCATCATGAATGGCATTTTCAAGGTGACGTTATGGATAACGAACCTGGTTCGATACTGAACAATGATAGACCACCCGACTGATAAGGGAGACAAAGCGTCTGGAGGTCTCGAGAACATGGGGCGACAAGGACTTGGCTGAAGAGGCCGCAAGAGAAACTAGGTTGAACAATCTCAAAGCGTCCGCTTTACACGTTTATTCACGAGAGACGCGGTCTAACATATCTTACAGGTCTCGCGCGACAATTCGTCGGCAACTATTAGTCGATTGGCTTGATATCTGCATCCCTGCAACTGGTGCAGGACTCGTCAATGTCAACGAAGGCATACTTGGAATCGTTGGGTATGATCTCCCAATGTCTTTATGGTTGATATACTGACTCTCAGCATAGTCTTTTGACTTCTCTTGTAGGTGTGAAGGCACAGTGGGATGCACTTAGTAGGAAGTAGTCGGAATGTAGTCGCCTTGTATTTTCTCTGTAGATATCACTTGAGGCCATTATGGAGACTCGGCAGATCATGGATTCTGGGAAGCCATGTTTTCTTCCTGCTGTAACCTTCGCAAACGAACATATTCTGCCCGCACAGCCTCCATAGGCTCCGGTCCAGTGCTACCAAGCACAATAAAATATTGTTTGAAAAAGCAGGGTACGACCTTACAATCGAAGCATGCAATCTTGGACAACCTTGAGCTTGTCTTTACAAGCCCATGCTACTGAAATAGTCCGACCAGAGGCACATGCTGCAAATTCTGCTCGGGCAGTCAATGAAGAGGTTTCAAAAAGAGAATAGTGCCTTGATACCCTTGACAATAGTATCGCATTCCTTTAAAGCACGCGCTTTTGTGGCCTTGAGGAGAGCTTCCTCCTCACGACGGGACAGAGCGTTCATTGCAGACAAGTCATTAGCAAATAAGGACAAACACCACTACTCACTTGAACATGGCTGTTAGGCCATCAGCATTCCCTCGACTTACCCGCTTTCTTGCCACCGCATCAAATCCAGTACATCCAAAACCAAAGTTCTCCGATTCCATTTCTTCTGGCCCTACATTGGAAGATTTTATTGCCGGAAACGTATCGGACCGTGTTGTATTGGGGAATTCCAAGGGGTACGCAATGCAAAACTAGTTGTGGATTTCGTTCAAATATGAAATTAGCCCCCGTTTACCCTCGTACCTCAAGACGTCAATACCATCGGGCGCATCATTTAATAAGATTAAGAAGGACCTCAGGGGGCTCAATCTGCATACAGTCTGCGAAGAAGCTAGATGTCCCAACATTGGTGACTGCTGGAGCGGTGGAAAGAGCGATACGACCAGAGTCGATGGTCGTAGTGCAGCAACCGCAACAATTATGGTGCGTGCCAGACGGAATTTGCTGAAATTGCGGCTGATAATATCGCTCAGCTGATGGGCGACACCTGCACTCGCGGCTGCAGATTTTGCTCAGTCAAAACATCACGCACGCCACCGCCCTTGGACCCCCACGAGCCCGAGCATACGGCAGAAGCTATAAGCCGCTGGGGAGTCGGTTACATAGTCCTGACAAGTGTCGACAGAGACGGTGGGTCTATATTCATGGGACCGCGGCAAAATCCTGATTAGCATACAGACCTTCCGGACGGAGGGGCACGACATTTTGCGGAGACGATTAGGAAGATAAAGCAAAAGTGAGCAGAAGACCTCCACGTGCCTCTCATATTGATTGTGCCAGGGCTCCACACATCCTTGTTGAGGCGCTGACAGGCGATTTTTCCGGAGTTTTAGAGCACGTTTCGCTCGTTGCTAAATCTGGTCTGGATGTTTATGCCCATAACATCGAAACAGTAGAAGAGTTAACACCTTTCGTTCGCGACCGCCGGGCAACATTCCGTCAAAGCCTGAATGTGCTTGAACACGCCAAAAACGAGGGTGTTCGAGTAACTAAATCTAGCATAATGCTCGGTGTTGGGGAGACCCACGATCAAGTACTGGATGCGCTTAAAGGTGCGTTCCATATCATCCAAGCTTCCAGACTATTGCTCACCGCTTTTCAGAATTGCGAAGATCCGGTGTTGATGTGGTCACCTTTGGTCAATACATGCGACCCACGAAACGGCACATGAAGGTGGATCGCTACGTTGAACCGGCTGAATTCGACCGGTGGAAGGAGATAGCTGAAGACATGGGTTTTCTGTACGTGGCTAGCGGACCGCTTGTTCGCAGCAGCTATAAGGTAGGTTCATATTGGAGATCTTTCTTTGACTTACACCACTTCAGGCTGGCGAATATTACATCGAGAACGTGTTAAGAGGTAATGACGCAGCAAAGAAGCCAGTACTTCATCATAAACCGATAGATAATACAAACCTTGTCGATAGTCACTAGCTTTCTCGCTTAACCCATTTCCATTAGAACCCACTTGACCACCAATATTACAATTTCGGTAAAGAGTCGTGACGACCATCTCACCGGCGTTGTCCGATCATTTAAAACGGAGATTCATCAGCCCCAAACCTTGTGTGCATATCATCATCAGAACTTTACTGTCCGTCCGAGTATATTGGCCAAAAAATCATGGTCAGTCATCCATCTCTTCAGCACGCGCACGATATCAATGTTTCTGTAGGATTCATCGAAAGCAGCAGTTAAACTTGCGAAAGTCATCAAGGTCTGTTGTTATAGCCACGCGCTACTTCCTTGTCCTAACAGACGTCATAGGTCCTTGGACGGACTGGCTCTCGTGGAGGTGTTACACAAGTTCGCGTGGAGTTTATGGACGACACTTCGCGGACGATCATCCGCAATGTGAAGGGACCTGTGCGGGAGGAAGATATCTTGGCGCTCCTGGAGAGTGAGCGTGAAGCACGGTGGGCATAGGTATTTCCTCCATATTCAAGCTCATGAGCTCTGTTAAACAGTCGCCTGCGTTAAAATGTACTATACTGATAGCTACATTCATTTCTTCCTTTCGCTCTTGCGTCACCTGTATTGTCCAACGGTCAGCCATGACCCGATAGCATTTTAAAAGAAGCGCAGAGATAAGGGATGACATATACCATGACTACTTACTCATCTGATGAGAGAACCGTACTTAATCATTAGACCAAGGATAAGATCTCAAAAACTTTGTTCCCCCTTCCACATGAGTTCAAGGAAGGCAGCCTATGTGACACTATTGACTAAAGAGACATACCTAGCAGGTGCCCTTGTCCTTAACCATGGATTGCGCGCTGTCAAATCCAAATATGCCCTCGTCGCAATGGTCACTCCATCTCTGCCAGCAGATGCAAGAACAATTCTCCTCAAACATGGTATTCTATTGCGCGAAATTGAACCGCTCAGACCGGACGTAAGCAAACATAGCCTTGATCCTTATGACACGAGGTTTGAGGATACTTGGACCAAGCTCAGGTAGGCTCTTCCGTCGGAGACATAAAAGTGGCTAAGTCATTGTCGTAGAGGATTCGAGTTAGATGAATATGACGTAAGAATATCAGGAAACCTCACCTCTTAAACTCATACATGGCCGTAGCGCATTGTTCTGATTGATTGTGATATGATCATTAAAAGAAATATGGATGAGTTATTCGACATGGAACTACCTGAAGATGAAATCGCTGCCGCTCACGTCTGCGCGTGCAATCCGCGGAGGTTACCCCACTATCCTGCAGACTGGTATATTTTTTCCTATGCTTGTTCGTATCTCGTTTGGATGTTTCTCTTTCAGGATCCCGGAGAACTGTGCACACAGCGCAGTCACGCACCCGACAGCTTTACCGCCTTCTCCGACGAAGGGAATCCGGCGACCTTACAGCCAACTGAATAGTGGTACAGTTGTCATAAATCCTTCAAAACATATCGCCCAGGGAAATTTACAACTACTTGGCGACATCCAAGGATGTCTCTACCTTTTCGTTCCCTGATCAGGATCTCCTTGCCGCCTTTTTTAAAGGGAAATGGAGACCTATCAGGTGGTACTACAACGCCTTGAAAACGCTGCGCCATTTACATCCCCACGAATGGAGTGATGACGAAGTGCGTTGTGTTCATTACATCTTTCCAGACAAACCATGGCAGAAAAGAGTCGTCTCTGCCGAAACGGAGGAATTGTATGGAGTCCTGCACAATTGGTGGTGGGAGCAATTTGACGAGCTGGGATGTGAAATGAAGATTGTAGACCCGGAGGGATGGCATTTTGTGCTGTCAACAGTTGATACATCGGGTTGACCGTTGTCTACCACTATCGCTTTGACATTTTAAGCTTTCCCAGCTAAGCTCGCCACGCGACATGCACCTGATCAGTACGAAACCTACAGGGCAGGTTACCAAGGACACTGTAAACTGTTCTCCAAGACGAACCTCTGCGTACAGGTGCTCTTTGCTAAAGGTGTCACGTAACCCATGCGATAGCTCAGCAATCCAGCTTGGGCAATCATGATGCCATTATCGATACAGAATCTGGTAACACCAGATTGAACGATTGGTTCTGATCGTCAGCCATCCGCGTACCTTTCGTCCGTTGCAAATACTTGGCCATCACGCTCATGAGCCATAATGCCCATCATCTCCTGTAATCGTTCGTTACCTTTGACCGCTTATTCTGAGTGCATGGAATCTCGAATTAATCTTGTCACTCACAACCGACGCCACCAACAATCAAAACTTCTTTACTTCCAATATGTGCCATTGCCCTTTCTGTGATCTCGACCAACATTGCGAATACCGTCTCTTGCAATGAGAAACAAAGGTCTGCAGGAGTTATGATATCGGTGTCGTCAACGTCTCTAGCTTTGCCATCAGGGCGGAAACGCCTGTCCGTTGTGTATGCCTCGGTTGATGTCAGGATGCCTGACAGACTAACGTCCATTCCTTTGGTCGTATAAGGTAAGGACATTAAACGTGTCCCCCTGAGAATATGTAAGTGAGCATGGGGTTGCAATATTGATCTCAGATCACTTTTTGGCTTTCTGCTCAATATTATATCCAGGACTTGGGTCATTACTGAGGTTAATCACCCGTGCAAAGCGGTCGAGACAGTTCCCAACAGCGATGTCGAGAGTCTCGCCAAAGATTCTGTAGCATTGCCGCGAATAGGCTATCACTTGCGTATTTCCGCCAGATACATAGAGAACAACGGGATTTTGTGCTCCTGTGATCTCCCTACCCATCTCAATATCTACATAAACGGTCAATTTACAGGTTGCGGTAATCGGAATCTTGACTCACGCCCTACACAGTGATTGACACCAACGAGAGGCTTGTCGAACAATATGGAAAGTGTTCGCGCGACCAATGCAACAGATTGCAACGGTGCACCCATACCTGGACCTGTTATGAACGAATGAGATTGGAATCTAGCACCGTTGACTGTGGAGAGCGTGCCTCGGGTATAACAGATACAATCCAAGTCATGAATGGATATGCCAGCTCTGTTGACGGCGTCGTTGATGACGCTGAGGATCCATTGTCGATGGTGAACGGCAGTGTCACGAGGTTGAAAACCTTCTCCAGGGGGCGTAATGTATGTGTGTCGGACGTTGGATAGGACAGTAGCCGAGCCATCTTGATCATGTTTGATGATCCCTACCCCGAGTTTGTTCGCGGAGCCTTCGAGCCCAATGGCCAAGTAAGGCCGCTCTACATCACTATCAATACGTCACGTAGACAATCATCATGGTTTGCAATAACCTGGAACGTCAAGCAGACAGGGACTTGCGCACCAAGTTGCCAGGCATTATTTTGAGATGTTATGTGCTCAGTCTGACTTGTTATGAGGCTTTCTATCAAGCTGACATGACTATGTACAATGGAATTACAGTTACAGTTGCAGTATTACTGAATAAGTGAAGCCCATGGTAAGTTAATCCAATAAATCATGATAAATGCCTTGAAAATGATCAAACAAAGGTAATTTTCTTCTTGTGGGAGCCATGCGTAGATTCTTCATTGCTCATGCGTCGCCTCTTGGCAGACGAGAATGCTCCTTTATTCCCAGCCATAGATAGAGGTATTGAATTTGCCTCTACTAGTTTCGAAAAAAGGACACCATCAAAGTCGACGCACCGAAGCTTGACGCACGGAACTACCAATTGACCTTGGTCATAAGCGGCCCTAATCTGCGCCAAAGTGCGGGAATCGCCCGATTTTTCCTTTGTCCGCGACACATACGTTTCCTTGACCTGAAAAACGTGGTTATTATACTAATAACTGGTGGAAAGTTACGCACAGATTCTGAGAGCGTATTCCATTCGTCCATGATCAATGGAGAAACACGGACCGCGCGATACACTCCCATGTATCGATATTTTCGATGTTCATTGTTCTTGCTCTTGAGCAAACCTACAAATACGTTGTAGTCTTGCGGTTCCAAGAATGTGTCTTTCTCTCGGCCTAGGCCAACAAACATATATCCGTGTTCGCCCGGGGTAATCGGACACCATGGGTTATGGTCTAATCCTGGACACAAGTACGTGGTTATGCAACGGGCCTTCGCCAGAGGCGTTTGGCTGACAGTAACTCTATGGGAAGTATCGGTGAATGGGCAAAGAGGGGAAGACACAAATACAAACCGGACAATAAGTGACTGTATGGCTCCTCCAATCGTGGCTTTCAAAAAGGTTCGTTCAAAGAGGTCTTTCTCTCCAGCATCCGTGATGTCTGGGACAATAGGAGGATAACCGTCGAACATCTGACGACGTGCTAATGACATTGAGACTTTATCGGTGATTTGCGTATGCAAACTTTCAGCTGCGGGGTTCAGTGCTATCTGAGGGGCTGCTTGAGTCGTGTTGCTGGCTACTTTTGAATCGCAGATAGTTTGACATTGTGTTGTATTGCTCGGTTTTTGGCCTGGATTGTTGGACTCTATGCCGTCACTCTGCTGCTTGTTCGGTGCAACTGTTGAGATGTTCTTCTGCGAGCTTTGTTGATGGGTTGCTGGTCGCGCTTGAGTTGTGTCAGTGGAACAGGTATGGGTCCCATTCAGCTTGTTTACGATCTAGAGCATCAAGTCAGTGTCAACAAAGCATGCGGACCTGGCTGATTAACCATGCCCTGGACATTAGCTACCGTGGACGTTAAGGACTTCTTCGAATCGCGTAGTTTTTGCAAGTGATCGCGGCAGTTTGCCAGGTCATCGCTCAACACTTTCTTTTCAACGTCCTTTGCCTTGAGCAATTGGATCATGCCTTGTATCTAATAACTATTATTACTGAACCAGACATTCAGCAAAGTTTCAAAGTATACCTGTTTTTCATAAGAAGCTACCATCTGTTTGTGATTTGCTTCAACTTCCTCGAACTGATTGGCAATCTGGCATAGTTGTAGTCATAAAAAGATAATGCATTTAGACAACACACCGCGGTAACACGGGCCAATTCGGTATAAATAAACTCCATCTTTCGTGTTGCCTCTACTGTCTGGGAATTGGAAAAAAGGGTTATGTTAAAAAAAACAGGTGGAAGAATCTTACCTGGTCTTCGAAGTTCTTATTGGTATCATGCGCCATGTTAACATTGCGCTGCAAGTCCTCATACTTATGGACCATTTCTTCGCATTTCTGTGATACTTGATCCCGTTGTTTACTGATATTCACGTTTTCCAAGCCCAACTTCTGTAAATCCTCGTTTAGCTTTGCAATTGACTGAGCGCTGTTGGCAGCCTGTTCCTCATGCCTGCACAGAGCTTGGTGCAGGTTGTGGTTCTGATCCTTGAGAAACTGCGCTTCTGCAGTAGATGAATCAAGCTGTACACCCGTCATAGCTGCTCCAAACGAGGAGATGTTGTCGCGTACCAATTGCCTCAGAGTTTCGTACTCTCGTTTCTCAGCATTTTGTTTGTTCAGAGACACGGCTTGGGCTGCAATTGATCGTGCATGCGCTTCTTTTTCTCGTTCCTGTTGAAGTGCTTGAAATTGGCTGAAAATGCTATCATACTTCACGGCGAAAGTGTCAAAGAATGTAGAACCAACTCTGTTGTGCACCTACTTGTTGTTGGAGAGATACAAACTCATGCCGCAATCTCTGAAAGCTTTCATAGTCCTCGGACCATCGCTTGAACCAGAATGAGCAAGATTCTTGGTCCATGAAGGATGGACCAATACCGACGTGTGAAATACGCGCACCCAAGTGCGACTTAATAGTGATTACGTGAGATAATTTCGGAACGGGAGCGTAGTATATAGTTTCATAACTGCGTCCAGTAGTATTAAAGCATGAATGTAAGAGGGTTTTCCAGATATCCCTTGAATGCTGACAACCACCTGGCCCCTACAGCACCATCAACTGTCCTGTGGTCGGAGCTCAAGGTGACCTTCATTAGCTGTGTAGTCTTGAATCCACGCTCCTCCTCGGGCGCGGGTACAAGCGACGCCTGTGTTGATCCAATAGCGAGGATACAGGATTGCGGAGGATTGATGATTGCGGTGAAATGCGAGATATCATACATGCCCAAGTTGGAAACGGTAAACGTTCCACCCTGCAAGAACATTGAGTCAATAAATCCGCAAAGTCAATCAGTTGCGCCTGCCTGATATTCAGAAGGTGCGAGTTTTCCTTCGCGGGCTTTTTTAGCCAGAGCCTTTGTCTCTGCAGAAATAGTGGCCAGGCCTTTCGACCCAACATCCTTGACAATTGGCGTTATGAGGCCGGTGGGCGTAGCGACAGCAACGGAAATATCAGCTTTGTTGTATCTATTTACTGCAGGTGATTGGAATGCCTTTTCACTATCGGTGTACTCACGTTCGAATGACTTCCCCTAGCCAAGCGGCGTTTGCTTCTGGCACATCTGAAAGTGCGCAACCAACAGCTTTGACGATGAAATCATTGACACTGAGTTTAGCTGACTTTTCTTTTTCAGAAAGAGTCTTGTTGAAAACTTCCCGCAGTTTGAGAACTCGGTCCATATTGATATCAACTGTTAGGTAATAATGGGGTATCTCTTGTTTCGACTGCGACAGACGGGTGCCAATAGTACGGCGCATGTTGGAAATAGGTGTGTCAACATAATCTGGTAATTGGGCTGCAGATGGTTGAGTGGCGGAAGCCTGGGCTGGCTTATATCTTTCAACATCCTCTCGAAGGATGCGACCGTCAGGACCAGAACCCTTGACTTGCGCCAGAGGGATCCCTCGTTCCAAAGCAATTTTCTTAGCTATTGGAGATGCGAAAATCCGATCACCTTTGGGAGGCTCCGGTTTAGGTGCCGCTTGGGGCAGCGTATGGGCAGGCTTGGATGCGGGCTCTTCCGCAGGCTGAGAAGGTTCAAGAGTTTTCTGTTCCTTTTGTGACTCCTGCTCGGATACCTGCTTCGCGAGCTCCTCGGCGCCAGACAAATCATCGCCTTCTTCGCCAAGAATGGCGATCAGGGAGCCCACCTTGACATTTTTGGAGCCGTCTGTAGCCTGGGTGGAATGAGTGAAATTAACTAGAAGGTAAGGTACCGCATACAAGAATTTTCGCAATGACGCCGTCATCCTGGGCTTCGACGTCGATCGTGGCCTTGTCCGTTTCCTTGTGACATATGTTGAAAAGACGAGGAGCGATAGAAAGGTGTCATACGATCTCAAGCAAGACATCCCCTACAGAAAAGCTTTCTCCCTGTTTTTTTTTCCATGAAGCAATACCGCCTTCTGTCATGGTAGGACTCATGGCAGGCATATTGAAGCGCGAGAGGGCATATCTGCGTGTGGACGCGTGAAAACCTGAAGAAAGGAAGGGTTAGAGTAAGCTGAGGGTAAAGAATGGTGTACATACAGCGGGCGAAGACGCGCGAAACAGAGGCAGACATGGTGAAGACGGACGGGGAGAATTCGCGTAGGCCAAAAGCGCTTTTTACGGTGGGGTTACTCGACTGGTTCTCACAAACACATGCAAACATCGGATGTAACCGCTACGGTATTGACAATTACGTAATTCTCGACCATGGACGGTCCCCTTCTTCCTGGGCAGCCTGTGCCTCTCCCAAAGGGCCCTGTTCCTCGCCTGGGCGTTGGAATTTATGCAAGGGATGCATTGCCAAGGTCTGCTCTTGTCGGCATTCCCCGCTACGATGGTCCTGTCGGTAGCATATACAAACTGCATATGACCTAACCCTGAACTCTATCGTAGACACTTGCAATAACGCGCGTCCATCCCCACCCACCATCGCCAGCCTCTGTTGTTCTCGGAACAATTATCCGCTTATCCCCGTTGCAGGCTACACTCTCTATCAGCGTTGTCGACGGGGTTCCTTTACCTCCTGGAGAAGAGTTCATGGGTGTGATACGAAAGCAAGACGTGCGTGCGACCGAAAAAGATCGGGTGAAGATAGCAGAATGCTTCAGAGGCGGCGATGTTGTGCGAGGACTCGTGGTAAGTAAGGCAAGCAGCAAGCAACGGATGCTGATGGTGTGCAGACTTCATTAGGCGACGCACGCAGCTACATTGTATCGACGGCACGGAATGACCTGGGCGTGATATTTGCGACGAGCGAGGCAGGGGCGACGATGGAGCCTGTGTCGTGGCAGGAGATGCGCTGTCCAAAGACGGGGCGGATTGAAAAGCGCAAGTGCGCAAAGCCAGATGGACTGGAATGAATATTATTGGGAAATAAATAAATAAATGGAAATCCATCCAAGGCCGCCAGAAAAGGCAGGCGCGTGCTTGAACCCAACCGTCAGGGCGTTGGGTCTGGCAGCTGTACATAGTCATGACCGCCGTTCTAGCTGCCTCAGATAATCTCGCCAGAGACAGGCGTCTGTCACTGGATAATGCCCAGTACGAGTGAGCTGCCCTGTCATTTCTTCTCTTCTCCACCTGACTTGCACCGAGTCGCTCTGCCGGCACAGACTGGCGCGCAAAGTACAACGAAGTCCGTGTTCTGTCGTCATCTCTTTGCTTGGCATAACTTCTGTTCTATAGGTGGCCGAGATGCTCGCAGAAACTCGCGCCGAACTTGACGACTTTCATCACGCGAGCAAAGAGCTAGAAGCTGAACTAGAGAATGAACTGCAACGGACAGAGAAGGCCCAACAAGATTTAAAAATCAAGGTTGCGCGAGCCGAATCGGAGAGAGACGACTGGAAGGTGAGTTACTCCATCGGCGCGCATGTATGGTTGTCAAGCCGCCGCCATCCGTCGCTAGTCCAAGTTTCTAAACCTTCAAACTACGCACAATACCACAACTACATCGTTACAGCGCGAACTCGATAAGCTGAGACAGGAGCACCAACTACTTAAAGTTCAACTGCGTGAACTTGAACTGGGTAACGATGATCTCGAACGTAATGAGCGTGCCGTATCCTCAAGCCTGGCTGACATGGAAGCCAAATATTCCCGCGCATTGGAAGAGAAAATTCTGCTTGAGCATGAGCTGTTGGAAAAAGCTAAGTTAGAAGAAGAGAACCAACGTTTGAAAGATGAACTTAGAGGTAATTGGCGTTATCTCTGGCGCTGTCTCCGCTCATATGTCATGGATAGACGCAAATGACGAGATATTTATTCTTAATGACCAAGTAATCAGCCCCAGCAGCGCGACAGGCAAAAAGACTCTACATGAGCCTTCGGAGTCTTTACCACAAATTTCTCGATTATCAGTCGAAAATTTGTTACTCACTTCGCCTCCACCTGACCTGCAATTATCAGGGTTATCCACTGCTGATGATAGCAATCCATCCTTGGAAAGCATCCCGAAGGTCTCTCCCCTTGCACAAAATGGACCTGCTACTTCCCAGTCCCAAAGCAAGCTTGCGTCACCTATAAGCAGATCCCGTTCCGCGACAACTTATTCTTCCTTGTACAACTCCATCGCAATTCCAAAGGCATCCGCGTCTCGCATTATAACGCGTAACGTTTCCACGACGAGCACGACATCCACCGCTAGTACAACGTCAAGGAACAAAGGTGTTCAAATGGTGTCTGAAATGCGCGCAAGAGTTAAGAATCTGGAACAAAAATTACAAACTCGTGTCCCCCGCCTCCGCATGGGTAGCATCACCAATCGCTCTAATACCAATAACAGTACGAGCACACCGGCAGATAGTACTACAGTCAGGTCACCTTCCTCGTCGTCACGTACATCAAGCAAAGTGTCAACCGCGAAGACAAGCTGGGAAAGTCTCATTCAGAGGCAAAGCATCGACTCGAAGCGTAGTTGTGATGAAGAAGTTGATGTGAACAAGAAGCATCTAGGTGACACGTCTGGTTGGGTTCTTATCATGGAGGATTCGCCTGTGCGTAGTAAGGATGAAGAAAAGCAAAGGCGAAGGACATCAAGTCCGAGCGCCCCTTCCGCATATCGCTCTCCAAGTCACAATTTAAATGAAAGTTCCCTTGCACGAAGCACAATCAACACCGGCATACGACGACCTTCTTCGCGATTATCCGGATCAAATTTGAGTACATCAACAACCTCCAGCATATTGCCAACGCCAACTTCGCGTCCCGCCACGCCGACATTTCTGCCATTACCAAGTATCAGTTCGAGCTCGCACAGCATCGGTTTAGGCCTGGGACGATTGAGCGGGTCCAATATACCAAACCCCTACTCGTCAAAGAGTGTCATGCCTCATCCTTTTGATACCTTTCGGTCTGCGATCCCTTCACCTTCTCGAACCGGCGCAGGGACGCCATCCTCAACTAGCTCTGCAAAGTGCAGCAGCGAGGATGAGAAAGCACTGCCAACATTGGCCTCGCCTAATTTTACAACGCGAACTTCTAAATTACTCGCGTCACCCAATTCGCTATCACAAAGCCGGATTGGGCGTCCTAGTGGCAGGAGGAGCACCGGAGATCCGGACCTTATTCTCAAATTGCAGATGGAGAAGCGGAAGAGGGCAGCGAACACGACCAAGACTGGCCTTGGTACATGATTATATCTGTGGTGAATATGTTTTCGTTTTTATTCTGTAATCGCCCAGCTATTTTATTCGAACAGCACATTTTGCTCCATTGCCATGTTCTTTTCTCCTTTACTTTCACGGAAGCAGTATATATACTGACATACGGATCACCTACTGTACTCCTCTTTATTTCACGACGCACAATGCTACACGGCCACTTTACGAATTTGCTTTTTTCGCCGCTTTGCGATAGAGTGCAGCTTGGTTAGTTTGTAAATTGGATATTGACGAGTAATGTTTAATGATTCAACACGATGAGTCATTCTCAAGTCCGCCACTAAGCTTTTGGTTCTCAGTCATGTCAGCTCCATCCACACCACTGCCCGAACGCTCACTCAACCGTCAGACCGTTCTCGAAGAAGACGAATATACGGCTGCGCTTTCCCAGATCATTGCCCGCGACTTTTTCCCCTCCCTTGTCCATTTGGATGCGACGAACAATTACCTCAATGCATTGGACTCTCGCGATCCACACCTCATACATGCCTCCATCCGTCACCTCGAAGAAGTAGCCACCACTCCTCTTGCATCCACAAGTCGACTTCATCCATACAACACGCCGTCTCAAACGCCATTTGGCTATGGCCCATCTGACACACCACTACGCACCCCGCGCGGCGAAGCGCCTACAAAGCGAACAAAATTCGATACAAGTCTCACTCTGGACGACTTTCAAGCCAAGTTCACTTCTGAGGACAACTCGAGCTTTACGCAAATACTAGAGGATGAAAACAGGAAGCGGAAGGAGAAGTATGCTTGGGCATGGCAGGCGCAGCAGAGGGTAGAAGCGCAAAGAAATAGGATGATTGACGCTAGGGAAAAGATGCTTATCGAACCACCGCCAGTGATGGGTGTAAGGGAACGATTCACGATCGAGGCACCCAGGCCAGCTGCTTTATTGACGGACGGAAGCGAAGGTTCTGAGCAACGTGGAATTGTGAAAGACGTGGAACCAACAGAAAACGATGAAAGCCAGGAGAAAGGAAAGGAAATAGTGCTTCACACAGATGTCGAAGAGGTGACCGATGTCTTGGCACCCACAAAAGATACGCGGCCAGCAGGCGTAGATGGATGGAAATTCAAAGTAAAAAATATGTTCTGTCATCCTGAAAATACAAGTTAATATATTGGACAGGTCCGAAACTCCCTAATGTTCGCACCCGATGCCGACCAATCGCCATACCATCCGCCCCCAAATGAAGTCAAACCTGACCCCAAAATCATTAAATATGGTAATACTCGCCTACCAGAACAAGAACATTCCAGTTCGGCATCGCGAGGCGCATCTGCACCTCCCAGTCCGACCAGAAGTAGGATTGATGCGGCAATTACAGGGACGCTTTGTGAGTGATTCTAGCCATAGTCATTTCGTCCAACTCAGTGCGGCGTAGATCGTCCAAAGTCTCCTCCCAATGACAATTTCAAGCTTGTCCCGAATGTGCCATCCCCCACCCTCGCAGAGCTCGGCCCCGAAGCTGTTAAGCAGCTGATGACTTGGGGCACATTAGGAGCAACGCCACGGGTCATATCAAAAGCTGACGATGCCGATATGCCCCCACCCACACCGTTCCGTTTGCAGGATATTTCCAGTCGAGAGGCTATTTCTCATAGATTGTCAAACAATGCTTCCAAAAGCCTACGAGCCAAAGCCGGCCTCTTAGGCCTTAATCAGTTGGGTCGCACCCCCGGCATTACCACACCATCATTGCATAAGGGAGACATGGGACCTCCTTCGTGGACGCCACGGAAATCTCAGGCAGATCTTACACCGGCCGCACGGCGATTATTGGAAAGATCCACAATGGGTGCAACAGCAGCAAGAATAGTGAATGTTGAGCAGAGATCACAAGAGACGGATCTGAACAAGGTCCGATGGACACCGACACCTAGTTCAATATCTCGGAGATGAGAGGACGTTGTCTACATATATACTGTGATCTCAGATAATATCAGCGTCCTGAAGTTTCCTTCTTTTCGCAGAGGGCTCATTTTTATTGTCCTTCTCGGCTGTCTGCAGTGGCTCGACTGTAGGCGAATTCGAAATTGAAGGCTTCGCCTTCTTTTTCACGACCACACCCTTCAACGACTTCTTGACGTCTTTCCTTGTCACTGACTGTGCTTTCGGAGGCGTAGCAGCAGCAGGCTTATTTAGAATAGGGGGTGGGTTATTTGCTGCGCTGGCACGCGCAGCGACTGCCCTGTTATGAATCAGTGCCCATACAATAAAATTAAGATGTTGATGACCGACTCCCTGAAAGTTTTGAGTTCTTCGCCATCTCGCTGTTTACGCTGCCTTTCTTCCTCTTCTTGTCGTTCTCTGACAGAATCCAGAAACATGATCTCATCCTCTTCCAAAGCCCTAAATTGGTTCGCTGTCGAGGACAGGTGAGCAGCCCATCAAGTCAAAAAAACACGATGTATGGGACCTAGTCTGTTTTTCTCCTCCCATTCTTCTTGTTTGGCAATCTATTCGGACTCGTGGGTCGAGATTCCCAACCGAAGAATGGTTTGGAAAGGATACCTTGTTTGCGGCGAGTTTCTAGAAGTTGATGGGGATCAGCAGTAGGAACTAGGAAGTCAGTGCAAGGTGAGACGCGATAGAGCGACGCTGCTCACCTCAGCCAAGCTTCTACCATCGTAATGATCGTCTTGCTGCTGTGGGGGAGGTTCCTGACCAAGTCTAAGGATGATGTGAGACGGTTGAGGGCGGCGTCCGGGGTGGCCACGCACCTGGCATATGCGGCCTTCCACTGCTCCTCTCGACGCTGCCTGGCAGCATCAATCTCGTCCTGGGTGACGAAGCGTGAGCCGACGATGCCTGCAGAAAGGGAGGGAATTGGTTGTTGATCCATAAGATCAAGCGGAGAGTTTGTGCATGTCTTCCTCGCTCGTCCGTAAGCCCGCCGTCGTCGTCGTCACTCCCCGTACGTTTCCCGTCGTCTTTCTTTGCCGTGCTGATCGCTCTGTAGCCTGGGCAAAGGATGAGCCACCAACGCCAGACTTAAGCTATTCTCGTCATGCAGACACCCTATCTTGCGACCGACGTAGTACCGACAATGCATCACTCAACACCAACTCAGTCCCTACCTCTCGCTGGTGGATATTCAATCATACACGCGTCCCCGCTCCTCGCGTAGTCGGTAATAGTCAGCCAGCCTCTTCCAGGAGCCGCTCGATGCCTTGGTTTACCTCTCCGACCATCCTGAGAGATGCCGCCGCCTTTGCCAGGAAAGAAAAGCAAAGAATGGTCGACGACAATGATGGTCCAGTCTCGCGGACCGTCGTCGATGCTCAAGAGCCAGACCCGTTCACTTTTGGCCCATCCCACGATCGCTCGCAAGAGAATCTAAATGGCCTTCGAGACTATGAAAGTGATAATCGGAACCAAGACATTGAACGCAGCTCGTGTCTAGTGGAAAAGAAGAGATTCAGAAACTTCATACTGGTCAATACCTACGTTCCTTTAGTGGGTAATTCGTGTGGTGTCTGGCCGTTCACACCTAATCTGCTCAGCTATTTCGCTTTCTCAACATAACGTCGACGAGTGCGGCGCTTGGTATCGCTACACATATTCGCCAAATAGAAATACAAAGCCATGCATTAGGTGCCGTTGGCAGTTCTCCGTATGTCTGGCAGCATCTATATCAGAAATAGTAATCGACGACACGTTTCAAGGATGGTTGTGATCATCTTCGCTCCCTTGACCTTGATTCACGTCTTGGCTGCAGTCTATGTGTGTATCATGGTGTAATGCTGGTTTCGGCTCTTATGACATTACAGCTCGAGTATTTTGGTCGTCCGGTTGGTCTATGGAGGACGTCCGCGAAGCTCGCTCACACTCTTTCTGAAACGCTTTTCATTTGTGCGTGGTCGGCAGCTCTTTCTCTTTGCTTCGACAACTTCTTTACGTCACTCATACCCTGCGCACCGCCATCAAGTATATCATGGTACAGTCAATTGCCCCGCCCTCAACTTGTATCATCCTTGCATTCATTCGAGAGGTCGACGGGCCATCAAATATGTGATGACCAAGTTGCGCTCATCTGCCTTGTAGCCTTTGGTCTTCTGACATACTGCATCAATCTCATCATCAGTCTATTTCGGATTTTTGAAAAAGTCAAGTCGCGTTTAGACACGTCAGGAGCATCCTAGTTTCCACCTCGCCTTGAATGAGCATGTACATCTATTACCCTATATCTGATAGTTGATTTGTTACATAATCGACCTTTACTTGAACCGAGCATGGACGTCGACTCGCAGTTGTCGCGAATACGATCCATTATCAGCAGGATGTTACCAACTGTGAACAACCGAAACTTTCTGTCCGGAGTAACCATTCTACTCTTCGTCGTCTTCTTATGGACCGCCTCCAATTTCGTTACGCAGGTATGGTGGTGATATATATCTCCATCTCTCAACCTGACTACGATTTTATGACAGGATCTCTATGAGGATGGTTATAAGAAGCCCTTTCTGTGAGTTGCTCATGTCGCGCGGAACGATAGTGTTTTGTTGACTTTGTAGCGTGACATATCTGAACACGAGTTCGTTTGTTCTCTATCTATTGCCATTTTGTATCTTCAGGCATAAGAAATTCCTCCTGTTGTCTAATTCAAATTCAAATGGACTGAGGTGAGATATGTTGCTTTTCTGGCATTTTGCGAGGGCACATTTTCTCCAGGGATGGGCACGTGTATCAACCACTTTCAGAAGCTAGTGAGGGGGTGCCTCCCGAGGTACTATATAGCATTATACGTTTCATAACAACTAAATGTGGGAAAAAACAAGCCCAGCATTCCACTTACAACAGACCAGGAAGGAGGCAGCCTAAATAATACGTCACCTCCCTTAACGACGCGGGAGACAGCTAACCTTGCTCTGATCTTCTGTTTCCTCTGGTTCATTGCCAATTGGAGTCTAAATGCATCACTTGAATATACAACTGCGGCAAGTGCTATGATACTGACAACTACTAGTGGTATGCCGTTTTAACCTCCTTACTTCGGCCAATGGTTCATTATACTAGGGTTTTTCACTCTCGGTATCGGTCGCCTTTTTCGTGTAGAGGTCTTGACGCATGTCAAAATAATTGCTGTCATAATCAGGTACTCGAATCCCTCCATAATGCAACGATGATTTGATCGTCCAAAGTTTTCTGGGTGTAGTTTTTGTGTACCTTTCAGACTCGCAACGAAACCAATCTATATCCGGCATTGGGGAAAATCATCTATACTGGCCAGTGTTGGGAGACCTCCTTGCGTTAGTCTCTGCCATCTTTTACGCATTTTATGTCGTCCTCCTCAAATTGCGCATCGGTTCCGAGTCACGAATAGACATGAAACTTTTTTTCGGCTTTGTTGGTCTTTACGACATCCTGCTCCTCTGGCCAGTCGGCCTTTTCCTTCATTTAATTGGTGTAGAAGTATTTGAGTGGCCGACAAGCAAAAATGCGATTATAGCTATTCTTGTCAATGTGCGTGCATCGAATTTTCTTCACAAGGGAAATGACCGTCGCATGAATAGATGGGAATTACGCTGACGAGCGACTACCTATATGTGATAGCTATGCTTAAGACCACACCACTGGTAGTCACAGTGGGCCTCAGCCTCACCATACCTTTTTCAGTTCTTGGAGATATCATGCTTGGACACCCGATTCATGTGCAAG
This sequence comes from Amanita exitialis, assembly GCA_023014455.1. Lineage (NCBI taxonomy): Eukaryota > Fungi > Basidiomycota > Agaricomycetes > Agaricales > Amanitaceae > Amanita > Amanita exitialis. The sequence goes on from JAEBUR010000002.1 coordinate 1,665,718, forward strand.
TCATTCTTGGTGCTGTGCTTGTCATGGCAGGTTTCGTGGCTGTAGGATTAGATGGCTCTGCACGCCAGCTAGAGAATTAGATCATCATATTTGTACTATATACCCATCATTTAGATCCGTCATCATGGTACTTGTTTCCACATTCCTCTCGTTCGCTCCGTTCTCATGGAGGCATAGCCAAAAGAACAGAGGCGGAGAACTGAGCTACACGCTTCCTCAGTTAAGCTATTAAAACGCCAACCTGCCGTTCAAGAAAATGCTGTTGAAGTCTCCGACGTTTCCGTTAGTTATCGAGTTATCACTTCCGGGTCGATATTCTCATGCACGGATAGGCCCATGGTATGCCAATCTTACATGCTCTCTCTGCGCCACAAGGCAGTGCATCTTCCCGAGCCATCTCCAAGAAGGACAAGCAACAGATAAAACGGGAGGCTCTTTTGCAAAGTATTTGCATTTATTCAATTGTGAACAAGACTTGCTAACGGACCTAAAGGGCTAGGGTCCGGATTGTCGCCGTACTCCAAATCCCATGCGCGACGACTGAAAAGAAAGGCTAGAGAACAGATAGCGGGTGGATTAAGCGACATGCAGGCAGCGATCGTGGAACTTGTGAAAGATGAGCCTGCAATGACGGATCGGGAACCACTCGATACGATGTCTACGACTGGGAGTGCCAAAACGAAATCGAACCCTAATTCTGGGAAAATAGCCGAAGGAAAGAGCATACCATTGACGGCAAAGCAGCGCAAACGTGCCCTGTATGAGCTTCGTCAATTCCACACCTCCTTGCTGATACATGTATCAGGCAGCTGGAACAAAAACGACATCCCGCTATTCTGTCCGATCCGGATTTTTCTTCAAATCCTTTCCAAACAATTCGCACACATGCAGAAAATACTTTGATCAAACACTGATCTCCTATCAAGTGATGTCTGGGGAGTGAGATCATGCAAGCAGTGCTGCATGACATATATTCTTAAAGTCCCACCTGTGAATGTAGTACAGCTAGACATGGTATGCGACATGCTGAGTAATGATGGGTAGTATTAATGGATTGCGGGGTTATCGAGAATATCGATTTTGTATCTTGTATCATTCATCATTCGCGCTCATTCCAGCGCTCCAGACTGTGCTGCCGCTGCCGCTACCACCCCCGCCTCTCCTGCTTCTCCTGCTAGCATTTCTGGGAGCAATTTCTGTAAACCCACTTCCTGCTCCGCGAGCTAGTTCTGCGCTTAAGCCCCGCTCCTGTGCATCTAGTGCAGCGATGGTGTTTTGGGCTTCCGCTTGCGCCAATGCCTCTTTCGTCAGATCGGAGGAGACGCCTATTCCTAATCCGATACGAGAATTGTCTTCAACTGTCGTTGCAGGGACTGTGGTCGAGCTGACTACTGTACCCTTTCCAAACAAGGAGAAGCGGCGATTGCTTGAGGTATCAGAGGATGTGGATTGTATATGTTGGATAGGGGTGGATGAAGACGCCGAAGGCTCAATGCCCATTAACTTCATGGTAGCATTTAACCGTTCCCTTTCTTTTCGGTCTTCTTCATCTTCAAATGTCTCAAGTTTACGTGCACCTGTCACCGTCGCTGTTCCTGGCGTGAGAGTTAGGGGACGCAAATTGGGATCTAGTTTCCTCTCTGAACTTCCGGAAAAAAATGAAAAACCTTTCCAGTCAAAAGACAATGAGCGGCGTTGCGCCTTGGACGTTGCCTGATCTGACATGGGGGTTGGAGGAGTCAATCCGACAGATGCCGGGTTGGACGAAGATCGGCCAACAAGAACAGATTGGGGGCGTGCCTTGGGTGGTGTGTTGGATACGATGATAGCTGGTTTGAATGGCGAAGATTGAGGAATGGCTGTCATTGGTGTCTTTTGATCTGCTTCGTAGTCAACAGCTAGAACGTGTTCAAAACCTTCTTGTGCAATGATGCGGTCAATGATCTTTGAAGCATATAACGATAATGCTTTATTAGCATCTTTGAGAGACTTGACTTCGGTCCGTAGCGCGTCCAAGTCGTTCATCATATCAACTTCAGAGGAGGCGGACACTTTGCGCCCGTCGGAGCCCTTTTTCGATCTCTTCCTACCAGGTGGCCCCAGACGGTCACGGTCGTCAAGATTGTCATTAGACATAATATCCTTGTTCTCTGCACGACCGAGTTCCGCGGCGAGATCAAGGCCAGGGCCGGTAATCGGCAGGTCTGCGAGAGACTCACCGCGAATAGACGTAGATCTATTGCGACTATGGCGGCCTGTTGATCGGGAGCTAGTTGGGTCATGTGAATCAAGAGAATGCTCAAGCTCAAGCTCCAGACTTTCTGATAATTCATCCACTTTATCCAAGGTGCTACGGCCAGTACTGCGTAGACTTCCGACGTCGGCCGAGTCGCGTTCATCGTACTCTTCATCGTCGGATTCGCTCGTAATGGTGGTGCCGACCTGCCTCATGACGTCAAATTGGCCGCTCAAGGTCTTTTCGCGCAGCAAGATCATATAGCTTTCATTTTCCTCCTGCAGTTCACGGTTTACCCTCTTGAGATCCACGAGTTGCGTCTGCAGCAGAACCAAGGTACTTTGCAGAGAAGCGTACGAAGTGGATAATGTCGAGAGTTCGAGCTTCAAGGCGGTCATCTCAGCGGGTTCGGAATCTGGATCACTGAAGTCCTGCGGTGTGTCCTCTTCCGCCATCGTCTCTTTGGGCGGTAGTTTCTTCTCGTCTTGGGGGAGGAAGCGTACATCGGCATCGAGCTCAGCATCGTTCTCGGCCACCTGAGCCATAGGCTCAGGCTCAGGCTCAGGCTGCTTGCGTACCTGACTGAGAGACTGTATACGAGATTTGAGATGCTGTTCGTTATCGTAAAATGCCTGACGTTCTGCTTCAAACGATGCTGTCTGGCGCGGTGAGTGTCAGTATGAACTGAAAAACAGCATGCAATACATGCCTGCTCGTTGTAACGCCGCTGGAGATCCCTCTTCTCCCTCTCAAGCTCACGTACCTGGGCGCGAAGCTTGTCGACGATGTCTATTCTTTGGGCCAGCTCGACTTCTGATCGCGACTGTTCCGCGTAGAGCTCGTTTAACCGAGCTTCTGCGGCATGTAGCGCAGAAGTGAGGCTGTCATTCTCGGTCGCCAAGGCGGTGATGGACTGTTCCTTGTCTTGCAACTGGATGAGCAGCTGCGAAAGGCCAGTGAGGGCGGTGGCATGGGGAGCGCGACAGAAGCTTACCTGTTCCTTGTGGTCGGCATCAAGCTTGGGAGGGACGGGTGGTGACGAGAATTTGGGCGGGCGTCGTGTGACAGGGGAGGAGACGCGGGGGAAGACGGCGGAGCGGGCGGTTGCGCCGCGGGCGATGGGAGGCGGGGAGGAGGTGGGAGTGCGGCGGGGAGGCATGGCGACCACGTGCAATGCTCGACATCCCGAACGACTCGCTCGCCACCCTCAAAGCCGCCCTCCGCTCCGCCCGCCCCGCCACCTCCGCCGCCTCCGCCGCCCCCGCCGATGTCCTCCTCGTCCGCGGCCCGTCTGCCTCCGCAAAGTCCCATCTTCTCCTCCACTTCCTCATCGACGCCATCTTCCCCACCCACTCTGCTGCCGCCCTTTTCGACACCGACCTCTCGTTCGACATCCTCCGCTTCCATGCCCTGCTCTGCGCCCGTCTGCGCCGCCTGCTTCCCCATGCAGACGATCGCACTTTGGACGCTCGAACTCAGGACGTCCTCACACGCCTGCATATATTCTCGCCCACCTCTTCCGCCCAGCTGGCGACCACCATCTATCATCTCCCCAAGTACCTCGCCGTCCGTTCGCCCAACTCCCGGATCGCTTTCGTCGGTGTCGACTCGATTAGCGCCTTTTATTGGCCCGACCGCTACACCACTCAAGAAATTCATGACTGTCATTACGTCCACCCTCTACTCCATGTCTTTTCTGCCCTTCATTTTCTCCACCTCCATTATGGCCCTGTCATAATGCTCACCAGCTGGGGACCAGTTCCGGAGCCTAAACAATACTCGCTTAAAATCACCCGTCACATAACGCTTGCGCGTGCGCCAATTAATTCACCAGTGGCGGAAGCGGGAGAAAAGGCCGACCATAATACCAATATCCACAAGTGTGAATTCATCGCTACTGTTCGGTATCCAGACAACTCTATTAGTGATGATGTCTTCAGTTTCGAGATAGGAGGAGCTGATATGGTCATTTATAAATAAAATAAATAAAATAATAGTCAACTATACTGCTACATCGAGAATGTCTATTATATAGTCTATTAAGAAACCACTATAGTAATGAATATCTTCAGTAGCTACTACCGATACAATTGTATTGACACAAATAATTCATGGGAGTCAACGGGTGTATATCTGGTCCAAGAGCGTTTTGTATTTTTCTTCCACTTCTTTGCGCCGAATATTGCCCTTCGCCGTCCTTGGAAGCGTACCTTGACTAACGACAGTGATAAAACGCGGCAATGTTATCTGTTCATGATAATAGCGCATTGAATTGAATTTTCGTGTCCTACGGATGATTTCTTGCTTGAGTACATCCGGATCGATATTGAGGTCCATAGGCTCAACGAACAGGGCTGGAAATGGACGGCCAGTACCAACGGCAACACAATTCTTGACAAGATGCCCGCATGTGATCTTGACATTATCTTCAATCGCTCTAGCACATAGTTAGCAATCATCTCGATATGGCCAATGGCAAGTCCTACTTTGTATCACATCGCAAGCTGTTCTCTGTCTTGATCCAATCGTCATCACGCCCACGAAACATGTACAACCCCGGCGCCACCTCTACGAAAAGGTCTCCTGTGTGAAAGTGGCCATCTTGGTGCCTTAACGATATGTCAGGACAATCGGGCGAATCGGCCAGGACGACAAGCTCTAGCATTCTAGCAGAAGACTGGTGGCCCTGGTTACGTTCTGCACCACAAGACTCTATTGGTTGAAAGGAATAAGACACGCCATCCATAGGCCGCAAAAATGGCGCATCTTGTGCTTTGCCACCTATCGAGAGAAGCATTGCGTTGCACTCTGTGCTTCCAAAAAGATTCTAACGGTGGCGTCATTACGTCTGTGAAAGTGACTACAGCCACATAGTACTTACCCTAATCTTGATACCAGTTTTCTTGGCCCATTCTTCATCATCCCGGGGCAGCGAGAGGCCACAATACAACACCTCGTCCAAGCCTTGCAGTTTCGCAAGTAGCTTATTATCTCTGCGAGAGTTTCGAAAATGATTTGAAAGGAATGTGGAAAATTGATTTAAACGATTGAGACTACAGCGCTCAATCATGTCTATTAGCTCTTCTGATGAGAAGTCGATTTTGCATGGCTGGATGACGCAGGAACCGTGCTGAAGGCTGCCGAGGAGCACTGTCTGGATTTAGTACAATTATTTCCATTTATGGTTATCAACGTACTGAACGTTTGTGCAATGTGGCATAAGCTGCCCCTGATTGGCGTCAGCAGGTTAGTAAACAGTAAGGGAAAGCGCGCACATCCAGACTGTCACATCCTGTCGATGTATGTTGGAAGGCCTGCATATCTGATTCGATTTTTGAATTGCAGAACTTAACCATCGATAGGTACAGGGCACAAGTTTGGGGCTACCCGAAGTTGACCCACTTGTGTGGAATACGAACGCAATGTCATCTTCTGATGCTGAATGAAGCGCGGGCAGGAACGCTCCAGTAACATCTATAGTATCTTGAGGAACGGCTAAGAATGTCGGTACTGGCGCATCAGCGACGTTTGTTGCGAAACAAGGCTCGTATACAAGGGCTTTGGCTCCTGATTTCTGCATCAACGAATAAATGGCGAGAGGATTCGGTAACCGCAGAGTGAATAGCTGAGGGATATAATTTGCTCGTGTGATCCCGTAAATAATAACGACGTCGTTATATGTAAATCCTCCGATCCTACGCAACATTAGTAAATATGATTATCATGACCCGATAGGATCGATACTCACCATAAACCTATGGTAGATCTTGGAGGTATACCTTGGTTAGCAAAGAGACGTGACCAGTACTTAGCCGCTGTCTCGACGTCATGGAGGAATTGTTGATATGTTATGGTCCGCCATTCTATGACGCGATTCGTAGCTGGCTCGAATCTTGGTAACCGAAAGACCCCAGAAAGGGGTGTGCGAGAGGCGCTGTCCACAAGGACAGTAAGGTGCGACGAGATCATTGGGGCGAACGGTGGTTGATAGACATTCGGCATCATACACCCCGCATATATATACATGGCGGACCAATGCAGATAGGCAAAATGTTTTGATTAGTACCAGAGGGGAACATCAGGGAAAAGAAAAAAAAAGCTGCTGTTTCTCGTTTCAGAGCAACCCATATTCGTCAATTGAGGTACTACGGCATACGTAATAGCCGGACGGGGTATTCGAGTAAACGGGGAAGTAGAGTATTGACTTGGCCAGGAGAAGGGTGGTGCTGTACATGACAACAATGTACATTTGCGGGAGGAGGGGCAAGATGTAACCCATGTGCCGCTGTTGACGGACCTGCATTCCGGCGCCTACGCCAAGCAGGTGGGCTTGAAGCGGATAGCCACGCATGTTTGACCTGTCAGGATTGCAGGAGTGTTTGAGGCGCGTTTGATATCCACGGTGCCACGGTGTGACGGCGACGTGTGACAGGCGAAAAAGTGGCTCAAACAGCGCTGGACTAAGTTGATGCTGCGGCGTCGGATACTGTAAGCAAAGACTGGCCTTGTGGATCGGTGTGTATCTCTATGCATTCCTGCTCCTTCCCGCTGACCCTTTCACAGCCCACAGGGATACGTTTCAGCATCCTGGCTGTCCATGCTCAGGAGGCTCTTTCATCATTCAGAGCTTTACACTACATCATCCTATCAAAGATGCACTGCAAACATAGCTGTTGCTTCACACCATATCCGTTCCCGTCCCAACCGAGCCACGGGTCCAGACACCCCGGCAATGCAAAATATCCCAACACCTGTTCCGCCCGACGTCACGAGTCCCCCCATGCTATCCATGATTCAAGCCATCGTATCCGGAGGCGAAGGAGAGTCGTACAAGCTGCGCAAATTTCGTGCTTCGTCCCGTATCCTGGCATACTTTGCCAACGTCGACAACATACGCAAAGCGGCAGAGGCATTTGCATGCACAGACCCACGTCATGTCCATCAACTCCTTGCTTTGCTCCACAAGCTTGGGTACCAACACAAGCAGAACGTCTACGAATGTGTCTGCTTTCGACTCGCGAATCTGAACCATTGGACGCATATTCTAGACGTTGTGTCTTTAGGAGGACAACAAAGCGGACGTCCCACCTCCCGACTACTGAACTGGAAGGCGCGCTCTTTGCTGGAGCTGAAGCATTACGGACTACTGAGCGAGGTATTAGAAGAGTTCAAGCTACATGGCCTGAAAGCCAACCGCAGAACTTATCATCTCATTCTTTCTGGTCATCTACGCAATTGCGATATGCTGCACGCGAGGCATACTCTTCGGGAAATGGAGGAAGCAGGATTTTCACCAGATCCTTCCACTCAAGCACTACTTGCAACAAATTATCGGTTTCTCGGCTCAGACATGGATATTCAGTCCCGTGCTCTGCGGGCCCTGGAAGACATGGACAACGCAAGCAGCATTGCTGTTCTCAACAGTTTGATTCAATCAAGCCTAGACGTTCATGACATTTCTGGTGCACGTCTTCTTTTATCATATTTCGCGCCTTCATCTATCCAAGGATTTGCGCCCGCACTTTCTGCGATCACCCAATCCCCAGAAGCGGTCGAAAATTCCATCCCTCAGAAGCCATCTAATCCCCCCAACCGCCTTCTAATACCCAACGCATCAACCTATGCTATCATTATCAATCACTTGGCTGGTCGTATAAGCGTCCACGGTATACTCGCCATTTTGCGTGCCATGAAAAAAAACGGCATCAAAGCCACTCCTGCGTTAATCATCTCCTTGATACATTTTTTTACGCCTGCAGGCTATGTTGACGTAGCTGTCAAGCTGATTGCTGACATCTGCGACCAACGAAGGACACCCTGGGCCATTTTTGCGCCCTTGGTACCAGAAGTTCGTGATATACGTTTGCCCATAGATTGCACAGGCATACAGCCTTCTGCAGCACTATTCAATGCACTCCTTGCCGATGTTTTGAGAACACGCGGTTTGGAGGCCATCTCTGTGATTTTAAAGGCTATGCGACTTAATGGGATCTCACCCAATTCCGCCACATTAGAGATTTTGATATCCTATCTTTCCAAGAAGAGGAATGTTCGCCCGCGCTTAATGCTCCGTATCCTGCGGCAACTTGTGTCACCCACTATTCCGCCAACTTCACGTCATTTTCACGGCATAGTCAGTTCCGTGTTACGCTACGAAAAACATCTTCTCTATGGCAGTGGTTGGGATGTTGGGGCTGCTCGCTTTTCTCGCTCACGACACGTGCGAAGGCAGTCTTATCCATGGAGACGGATAACCAGTATATCGGATGTTTTTGACCCCACCGCAGGCCTGTGGGTACCTCGGCACTTGGGATACCGATCTTTTGCTCATTCAATTATTGAGCCACTCTCTGTGCACCAAATCAAGAGTGACGCAGCTACCTTTGCTCTACGGATCAGGCACGATGCCGTCATCAAGTCTGATACCGATTCGGCAGAGAATATATTTCGCGTACTTTTAAATCGGGGCATTCACGCAACTGAGTATCACTACAGTGCATTGATGGAGGGATATGCATTGTCTGGTGATATGGATCAAGCAGAGGCCCTTTTTAGAAAAATGGAATGCATTGGACTGAAGCCGAATGTCGTGATGTACACCATTCTCATCACTGGTTACGGTCGTGGGGGAAAACCCGAAAAGTCCTTGAAAGTGTTCCGACGGATGATTGATGATGATTGTCTACCGGACGTCCCAGCCATAGATGCGTTGTGCGCCGCCTTTTTCGCTTCTGGTGCGTATGGGATGGCGAAAACGGTGCTCATTAACTGTTGGGATTACATTCAACCCTTTCCGGTTGATTTCCGCTCTCTATCTCTACGAGAGCTAGCCACGCGATTTAGATCCTTACACAGGGGTAATCACAGTGTTCCCAGGAAGATATCGAAGCGACAGCGGCGTCTATTGCATTTCAAAACCCAGCGGTTGGTGCAGGTGTGGAAGTCAATGAGTAGGACTCTATTCAAGCACTCCTTGATGTCAGGCTTTCGGTGGCAACGTAGGAGATCTGACAAATACAATAGCATCTAGTTTAAAATTTAGTGTATGGCGAGAAGAGGATCCAATCTATCCATTAAGAGAACTTATCGAGAAGATACAGTGCATCTTGAACTCCTGCAGAGTAGACCTCATGTGGTCCCTTGTGCCCACATCCAACGGATATACTAGATGTCAACTTAACCGGAACCGGCGTTACGCAGCCGTCTGCATCCGAGGAGCCCCCCAGCAAGTCTTGGACGGAGTATGCCTGAGAACCGGTATCGGGTGAGGCAACCCGTTCGGGCGTTGCTTCACCTGGCGCTGGTGAAATCACCACTGTCGGACCGGTGCATTTCGACCGGCGCGCAACAACTTCGGCTAGCAAACTCAGATCAGCAAAGGACACGTTGGGATGTTCTTTGATCTTTTTCCAGGCTTCGTTTGTGGGCATAGTTCCCGGACATACGCCAGCTAACGAGGAGCTGGTCTGGCTGGCTGAAGAACATGATCTGCAGTTTTCTGGACTTCCACGACAATCATAACCAGGACCTGGGACGCTTGACTTGCTTAGATTGCATGGACAACCGACACAAAGAGGCCGCGATGAAATCGATCGTCCTATTTCTGCGCAGAATGCTTTGCCGAAGGCATCATCCGCACATGCCAAGCAATTAGACGGGTCGCCCGTGCACTTCATTTCTGATGGACCTTGTGAGGGAAGGTCCATCACTGGGAAAATGGAATTCATTGATGAACCTGAAGTTCCCTGCTTTCGCGGTAAAGGTACGGCAGGTTGATATGGTGGGAGATTGTCAAGGATCGAGGACTGTAGTGTTTCTTCTGCAGGGATACGAACCAAACGCTCGGATTGAGAGAAGATTTCCGTTGAAAGGTGCTTGAAGCCCACCACCCTGCCTGATGGTTCTTGCGCTGCAACTTCACGACATAAACAAGGGATGACCTCGTTGCACAATCCACAGCTACCAAAGGACGGGGTGCTGTTACTGGATTCTAGATCTGCCTGACTACCGGTGTATTCCAAGGTATCCTCGGGACTCCGGTCTTGTTCTTTGTTGATTTGATGGCTGGCTGAAATGTATGATCGATTTGACAGATTCTCACAATCTTGCGACGATTGTGCTAGATGTATGGCTGGAGGGTGTGCCAAACTGATGGGGTTGTCCGTGCTAGAAGCGTCAGCACTGCGTTTGATACGCTTATTGGGGAGTGCGATGGCAGAGAACATATTATCAAGAGGCTGTTCCCTCTGATTCTTGCTTTGCGCCAATTCTTGCCGCTCCATCCTTGCGATCTTTTCCTTCAGAAGTCGGTTCTCGCAGCGTAGTGCCTCATTTTCTTCTTTCAAACGTTTTGAGACGTCTTGAAGGGCCACGCTACGCTCTATTTCTCCCTGCTCATATGACTGAACTCGTGCTTGGAGATCTGCCAATTGCGACTGCTTCCTCTCGCGAAAAGCTCGTTGCGCAGCACTGTACAACGTTAGGGTGGATACATAAATAATATTTTCTGAAACTCGCCGGTTCTGGATGCGGCGGGAATTACTGTTTGGCTCATGGCCATCGTCCCGAGGGGACGGATCGTTCGTTGGTTTCCTGCCGGGTTTTGCTTTCGGAGCGATAGTCCAGTCCCGAGAAGCTGTACGGGTCAGAGCAGGAAGAATGCTAGTATGTATACATACGCGCAGCCCAGAGGGTGGAAGACGAAAAGACAGACGGAGTAAAGGAAGAGGACATGATGACCTGACCAAGGTCCAAACGTAGATAAGATAACGGCAAACACCGAACTACTCAATGACAATCTCCTCAGCCTGTTCGATAACCTCGTCCACCCATACTTCAATCTCCTCCTTGTCCTCGTCGCGCAGTTGCCTGTCACTTCTCTGACTGCGCTCTTCCGCATTCTCCTTCTTCCGAAGTGTTCGCCACGCATTCCACTCATCTACCAACCGCTTCCGCTGTGCGATCAGCTCGGCACTGACACTGCTCTCCTCCGCCGCATCCTCTTCGTCGAATTTACGGCTATATTCTCTTAGATTCTTCCTTATTTGCCGTTGTTGCTCTTTAACAAGTAATGAACGGGGACGTGGTCGCCAAATGAACTGCTTAAAACGATCCTGTATTTGCTTCGTCAATTCCTGTCCTCGGAAATCCCAGATGGCATAACCATTTTCCAACTATCCAGTATCCCCGTTCAGCGGCGACAGTAATAACAATTGATTCCCGTACCGTGTGCGTCCAAGCGCTGGCGCTTGTAGCCAGATAGCGACCACTGGGATCCCACTCTACGTCTGTCACCCCATAATGATCAGCACTTCCAAGAAGCTGAATGCCAGAACCCCAATCATCCTTGGAGCCCTGGCCATCTCGTTTGCCTGCTTCTTCTGCATGGAAATCAAGGTCCCAGAATTCCAACTCTGACTTGCTGGATGAGCCTACGGTAGCCAATACGACATGACGACCACGAGGTGACCAGCGAATTGCATTAGTAGTCCGTGAGGGCAAAGTGCCTAAAGTGTTTTAAACATCGGATAATATTATGTTGAATTTAGTCAATCTTACGAAGCACTCTGAAGTCATTCTTGCTGCGATCCAGTTGATAGAAGCTGACATCGGTTTTGATGGTAATCCCGGGACCTGGATTGCCCAGGTTGGGATCGTTACTTGATACGATAGCGAACCGTTCCCCTTTCGGTTCCCATGAGAAGTCCAGCACGGTATCTTTGGAAACATCGATTGTCAGGGCATATCAGAAAATGGTCAAACCCATGTACCTTTAAGTTCAATGACTTCTACAGGGAAATCCTTCTCTCGCATCCTGAATATTTCCAGGTTGCAAAATATTGATTTCTTCGTCTTGGTGTGCCGATCGACTTTAACGCAAAGGAAATCGCCGAGATTCTGCCAATAAAGTTTACACTATTCGGAAAATTCAATTTATGAACCACCAGATCGGGGTAAACCTTACCTCCGTGACATTAAACAGATTTTTTTGCCTCAAAATTGTGCGACTGGGAAAACTCAATAGTGTAACTCGAGCCGGTTGATTCGCGACTTCTGGCGTCCAATACACGAGCATATTCTCCTTCGCTTTCTTGTTCGTTTTAGTCTTATTTGTGGCGTCTTCTGTGGCAGACTGGATTTCCTTCTCCGCATCTTCTCTTTCCTTTTCACCGAATGGGCACCATTCAAAGTCGACGACACCTTCAATCTTCAAGCTCTTTTTTCCATGCAAATACATGCTGGGTAGTTCGTGCACACTAATCATTTGCCCTGGTGTAATGCGAGCAACAAACTTGTCATCTGGACTCCATTTCAACATTGGCCACGGCATATGCTTTTTCGTCGACGGGGGGTCACCTTCGTTGTTGGTCGAGAACGTGCGAAGGAGGTGGCCCGACTTGATTTCCCAAACAGCAATATTATTGCCTTCATCATCGGGAGAAAAATACTGAGGACCTTGAGTGGCACCTTCCGGGACAACAATCGGTTCATTTGACCACGTGACAATATAATTCTCGCAGGGTGAAAAGTCGATGAGTTTGACAAAAGGATGTGCAAATCGTTGTTGGGGTTTCCACGATGGGCCGCCCCACAACCGAACTCCTTGGCGATGGAGAGTGGAAACGTAAGTACCAAGCGGAGACCACGCGACATACAGAAAATCTTTCCAATCCTAATAGACATATAGATGTCATATATGTGTGACGGGGTCAGGCTTACTGGTTTGTGTGCAATCTCACATTGGGAAGGTTTACCATGCCAATGTATTTTAACCTCGTCGCCGCGATACGTGACATATTGATCGCGACCATGGGGATCTGCTAACCATGCTCTGAGATGCTCCTGCATAGGCAGATCAGTAACAATAAACTGTACTGAAAGACGTTACAAACTCTGGGCACGTATTCTCCTATATCTGGTTCGACATAAGTCTCATCAATATGGGCGAAATTTTCAACGTCGGTGAATTTATTGAGTTTAAAAGTGTGCTTGGCATCGAATGGATGGTTGTGAAGAGCGGCGAGTGCAAGATTTGCATCGTCTGCCGACCGGAAATCAATAAAGATGAATCTGCGTACAGTCCATTGTTGGTGTTGGGTGTGATGTGAAAACGAAAAGCATACCCCTTGCTCTTTCCGCTCTTGGTATCCCAAGGCAGATAGATATCATCCGGCTTGGTTGGAACGCCTTTCTTTGTGAACTCCTTTGCGATTTTCGTCAAGAGCCTCTCCTCCTTGCTTTTCTCAATGATAGGAATGCCATCTGCTATCACTGTGTTATCAAAGCCTTCATCATAGTGAACTTGATATCTGAGATGCGGATAAGCTGAGAAAATAGACTTCGGACAGCGACGCACTTTTCCTCGATATCCGAATAATCGATATTATCTGGGTCAAGCGAGGTTACGGCCATTTGTGAAGGCGATGTGAGTTGTCGACAACTGGCCTTTGATTGGCATTGTTTGCCATTGGGCAGGAAGTGCTAAGAGCCGGGATGAAATGAACATGTTCATGGCGTTCTGGCGCCGTGACGATGTCGGCAGAACAGAGATATTATGCTTGGTAGAAATGCGATTCTGGGCACGATGCAACAATCGAGGTTCTGCACGTAATTTGAAATTGGTTTGCAGTTCGAGTGAACTGCATAGTGCCCGACGCGTTTTTTCAAACGCATGCCATCATTGCTTTGGCCTACACTCGGACGATCGCTTCGTCATTGCCACCCACACAACCTTGCACACCGCACAGCTTATGCCTCGTCGTCCTTCATAACCACGACTGCCTTCCGTAGCTCGCCTTCCGCGGCATGTCCAGTTCATTGGTGGTTGATGATGACCCAATACTAAACCTTCGATCAGGATACCCTCTCTTCTAAGGCTGAGCCGAATCGACATGAAAATACTAGTGTGCTCGAGCGAAACAAGCTACAGGAATACCTTAAACTCGTCGCGTCATCAAACGAGCTCACTGCTGAGGATATTGAGCGTCATAAGCCGGCTAAGCATGCTCCACCAGGCACTAGCCGATATGAAAATGATTTTGAAGGACTCATCAAAATTCTTTCTCGCTCATTTACTGTGGAACAGTTACGGGGCGCGCATCAACTCTTTGACTTGATGCTTCCAAAAAAACGTACGCAACGGGCATTAGCAATTTCAATCATAGAAAGACAGTGGAAATGGCCATCTTTGTCGGATTCTCTGGAGCAACGGAGAGGTCGTACAGAAGTGGTCACTCGATGTATGGTTTCATTGCACATCAGCCAAGCATCAAGATAATCATTTTAGCATTTCCTTTGAACACGCAGGAGGCATTCCTGTTACTTGGGAAGGGTATGTATTCTCTTCTATCGTTTTTCTCGTGAATGAATGACATGGCTAGATGGCTCCAACCTACATATGCTCTCTCGGAAGTATAACGTTCGAACATCATTCGTGGCGAACCCGTTGTCTTTATCTGTGAAAGGTGTCCGAGAATCGGTCGAGAAAACCGCGCGTTATATAGATGCATTTAAGAAGGTACGTTTGCACGCACTGCACTTTGGCCCAACATCACGTTTTCAGGATATCACTAAGGACATTATTCGCTTGCCAACCGAAAGGGACGTCTCGTTGAAGCTATGTCAACGGGTATCCCGATTATCCGGTGCTTTAGTTGAAAGCCAAGACAAAGAGACGGTGAGTGTCATAGATACATGCTACAACATATCTAAATCGTGGTCCAAAAGTTCCATGCGACTTACCATGCTAATGAGCCGCGTGCAAGGCATATTGCGAAGGCGCTAACAATGCG
Organism: Amanita exitialis; assembly: GCA_023014455.1. Lineage (NCBI taxonomy): Eukaryota > Fungi > Basidiomycota > Agaricomycetes > Agaricales > Amanitaceae > Amanita > Amanita exitialis. The sequence goes on from JAEBUR010000002.1 coordinate 1,680,745, forward strand.
TGCCGCTTACGAGGTGAGCTCCAAGTAATTAACTGGTCTTGTGTGGTAAAGAGCAGCATAGTCCTCCGGTCAATCAACGTCCCTCGTATGTGTCAGCAAGGACGACGGCATCCAGACATCAATGGGCAATGCAGAGGCGCCTTGCGGCTTTTCTCTGTATCCGTTCATCCCACCACGCCCTCTGCCATGGACTGTGTTGAGCAGTAGTGTTTTCAGGGTGAGGGATGTCGGGTGGCTTGATTATAACGAGATGAAACATACTGCAGTGTTAAGTAGTGCCCATCTGACATTGGACATCGGCGGGTAAATGTCCCCTTTCAATGTCTGTCCATTACCGTCTAACGAAGAGTAGACAAGTCGAGGACTTGCGGAAACGATTGTTAACTGACTTCACGAGTACCGCTCAGAATGAAAAGGCATCGAGCACTTTACAAGTATCGTAGGTCATGCCATTCATTTTTTATTATATCCGCTGATGACGTTTTAGACTTGGTCATTTGTTATTATATTCACCATCCACTTCGTCCCACATTTTAACTCCTCCCGTTTTTGGAAATTCACCTTTGCCAGAACTACTCCAAAAGATGAAGAGTTTGGATCAGCGAAGAATATTCATGCCTTCGTAAGACAAATCTTTCTTGCTTCAACCCCGTATGAACCAGCGCTTTCTACAGCATACCCAAGCATATCATGGAATTGAAACCTAATCGGCAACGACATGTCCATCGCTTAATGTATCAGGCCGCGCCTAAGAATCTGACGAATGCATGTGCGGATCCATCGTCATCAGAATTTGTCAGGCTGGAATTCGGACATGGGTTTTCATCCGCTTTGGAAGGATATATGAGCATGGACGGTAATCTGCACGAAGATTTACCTGGCGAAGGCAAAAACCAACTATATGTCCGTGAGTCTGGATGTTGGAGAGGCACATTGTCATCAATAGACTTGATGCTACCTGAACGGTGAGCGCTTCATTGCATTCGCTGTTGAACAATAACTGAAAATTGGCAGAGCAATGGATTTGCAGTACTCTGTCACGAACGCTAGCAACATGCCCGAGTCACAATGGCCAAAGGCTTTGCGCGATTATAAGGAAATGCTGAACGAGTTAGTCAAATATGCATGGGTGCAATCGTAATTTCTTACATGGTCCGCATCAGATTATCGACGACAAGTCTGGATGCTTCTCGAGCAAGTCTGCCACTGGTTTTCTCGGACCGCGATACAACATTTGTGCTTGTATCAAGTACTATGGTTCGTCAGAGTTCCGATATACCGCTCCAAGTCAATGGCAATACTCTCCAAGTGGAGAACGAAAGTAGCTTGGATTTGACTAGCAATCAGAGATATGCAACATGCAAGGTAATAGTTTTTGATTCTTATTCTAGCCAAAAAGGTCGATGAAATTTTCAGATAACATGCCAAGATCCCTTCTCTGATCAATCATGGGAACAGTTTATGCAAGCGTGTGATTGGCTAACTGCACATACTAAATCAGTGACTCGTAATTCTTCTAAGCAATAAAGTGCAGTATAATACTTAATGATATCGGTATAATGCAACACGTGGTCTGAGGGTGCTCAGCTGCGCCTGCGCTTTTTGGACTGCTGCTTTCGAGCCCGCATCTGGAATGTGTGAATTTACCGTGTTGAATGGCATTATCAGCACTGACCTCTTTCTTCATACGGGCGTCAACCATCGTATATCGGCCTTTAACGCCTCTTGGTCTTCCTTTAACCCCTTTGTGCGGGCCCTTCGCTACGACAATCTTGACTTCCTTCTTTTTCCTCGAGGATAAACCTTTCCGCATGAGTTTCTCAATCTGCTGTGCCTTTTCTCTTTCCGTAATATCAGTCGTTTCATTAACTCCTTCAGCCTTCTTCATTGCCGTCTCCAAGCGTTGTGCGGCTCTCATCTTTTTCCGAGCTTTTGCTTCTGCTATCTTTTTGATAGGCCGAGCATCAAGGGCACGCTGTTTTGCTCGTAGGGCTGCCACCGCTTCCTTGGTGATAGGAATATTAGCTTTATAGTGTTTCGTTTCATCATCCAGGAACCACGACGGAAGACCCTCTTTTGAATTTAGAGAATATCGATTGAAGCCATCATTAATGAGTTGGGTCTTTGTTTTCTCCCGATTGACAAGTTGTTGTGCAAGTGTGACCGTTTCCGGTGTGAGAAGACCGAATCCTAGCAGAATGAATTTAGTATGCCGCACCTCAGATGTGTAGCACACGGACCTTTGATCTCTTTGCAACTGGCCACCTCCTGATCATCGTCATTGATATCCCACAGGCCATCGTCCGAGAGTTCTTGGGGCACTGTTTCAAAATCATTCCCACTGTCCGACTATATGTTGTAAATCAGTATATCGAGATAACATCGGACAAAACAGGACTTGCATCGATTCGGCCGTCCGCATGCCTTCTCGAAACCCGGGAAGTTTCTTCGTACCCATCACTGTCCACCTCAAGATCTTCCTCGCCAGCGAAAACATCGCGGCTGAACCAGAGTTTGGTTGCGTGATTAGTTTTTGGCTTGGCCACTAGAGGATCTATGAGCAATCGAGGACGCTTTGAGACATCGAACAGTGTGTCTGAAGGTAGTTCGCGTTTTTTTCCCGTCACAATTTTACTTCCATCATCATCTGAATCATCAGAAGCATCATCGAATAATGTTACTTTCGCTTCTTCCATCGCATTCCATCCACCAATATCAGACTCTTCTTCGGCTGTGGAGTCGCCATCTTCATTATTGCTCTTGGGAGTTATGCCATGCCACTCTTCTGCTCCCTCGTTTCGCTGCCTTAGATTCCGCGCCTTGAATTTCACGTCCCTTTCTCCCAGTCTACTCTGGTATGCATCATACAAGCCATCTAGCTCCTCTTCGAGATCCTTGATCTTCGTCTCTCGTTCATCTTCGGAGTGCAAAAAGTCCATGCTGACGGCGTCCGATTCACCTTCATCTTCGCTGGCTCCAAGATCATCGCCATTACTTCCTAGTAAGTCAGCCACTCTTTTCTTGTGCATGGCCTTCTCCGTCTTAGACAGGCCAAAGATATCGTCTTGACCTAAATTCAGCGAAGCATCATGCTGTTCCAGGCCAATGTCGAGAGGAGCAACCATTTGTAATTGCATCCGTTGAATAGTACGGGTTTTCAATTCATTGGCACGTCGTCGTTCGCGTTTTGTGCGAGCTTCCGCTTCTCTGTTAAGGCGTTCAAGCTATAAAACATGTCAGTTTGGAACATATACCCGACAAACAACAAACTTCATCCTGTATCTGTTGCTCCTCATCCACATCCGCGACGACGTCAATCGCCTCTGTTATTTCCTCCCTCTTTTTAGTATTGACATCCAAACCTAGCTATGGAAAATGTCAATTAAGCTCGTAAATGACCTATGTGACGCACTTCTTGTCGAAGAGATAGCCGCCATTTGATGAGAGTCTTGAAATCGCCTTTGCCTAGAACTTTAAGATCGTTGCAATTTAGTTTAACGTCTTCTGTGGCAATCGGCATAGAAAGCCATCTAGGGCATCGATCGTGAAATAATCACATAGCGAAAGCCAGAGATCTCAAACTCACTGCTTCTCTTCTTCAGTCATAAAGGTGATCTTGTTGAAAGAACCAAGGGTAGCCACAGGATCAGTCCCCTTGATGAAATCGGTCGCGGGAATGCTCTTGAACAAGGTATAATCTCCATCAGCATATCCATCCCTATGACGCCGTTTTTTCTCCGGGTGGAATACATTGGCCTGTACATTGTCTGATGTGCCCTTCTCTGATGATATTGATGACGCCAGATCCTTGAACACATGCCTCGGGTCAAGGAACTTTGGGTCAATGTGTCCGGGTGCAAGAAAATTGCGGCAAACTACGAAAATCTCAGCAGAGACATTTCTGATAAGATTTAGCGACAGGTTTGTTAGTTAGTGATATGACGTACCTTGACGAGGGTGGCTTGGTTGCCTCCACCTTTTCAAACAGTTGGTTAAAAACCCAAATGAGATTATTGTAATCAACGCTACGAAAGACTTTGGTGACAAACGTTCCGCCCTTGAGCAGAAAGTCGACAGCGAGTTTGAGACTCATAAGGACTAGCTCGGATTGCGTATATGCATCTTGAACCCATGCCGTACCGACATTCGGTGCGCCATCATGCAACACGACGTCAGCCTTCCAGTCCTTCAGTTCGTTTCTTAAGCGATTGCGACAGTGAGGAGTGGTGATGTCAGCGGCAAAGGTCACGACGCGAGGTATTGGTTTTATTGAGACGAGATCCACACCTAGAAAACGTCATTATACATGTTCACTAGCAATCCAGCCAAGGACGTTGTTACTGACCGATGATAACGCTATTTACAGGCATGTATTTGCTTGCAACCTGAAGCCAACCACCGGGAGCAGCACAGAGATCTATGCAGCATCTTGCAGACTCCAGAAATGCATATTTCTTATTAAGCTGGATGAGCTTGAACGCCGAGCGGGCTCTGTACCCTTGCTCTCTGGCAGACAACGTAGAAGAGGATTCTCGCAGCCAAATGGCGACATACGTACTTTGCAAGTCTGTAGTATTTATCTAGTCGGCCTTTGCCTGTCTTCTTTTGGGTTTTGCCCATGGCGCAGACGATGTCTTTGTTTGGCCGACGTAAGTTACAGATGTGAGATCTAGATCTGAACTATAGTGAAGCCCTCATTGTCTATAACATGGACAGCGCAGCCTCTTCGCCCCTTCTAACTGCATCAATGATTCCTACAACATCCAGATCTCTGTCGCGTGCCGGAGCAATCTTTGGTGAGGCGCATAACCCTGTGCTTATCGACTTACAGAGACTGCTTCCTGCTAGTTGTGGTCGGGATGTTAGCAGGGGCATTTGGAGGTTTGTCGCATGGTTGTTGGAAAATAGGTGATATCGATGCATCCTCATTTCGCGGACCATCGGTTTGCAGGACCAGCGATCATCGGGGGGGCAGGGCCGGCTCCAGATGCTTGGGCCGGTGACGCCGCTTGGAGGGATGGTGATGATAGCCGGGTAAGTGGCTACGGCAGTACGGAGGAGCGGACGGCGCTAACACTGGAGCAGATACGTGAGTCTTGGATGGTAACGCGAAGCACGTGACGTCCACGGTCAGCGTGTCAACTCCGATAGGTACACGAGGCAGTAAACATAAATCTCTTCCCTTTTCCCTTTTCCCGCGTCACCGTCTCTCCACGCGTCCAATGTCTGCAGCGCGCCCGCCTTTGGCTTCTTCGCTTTCTTTCTCCGCCATCCCTTCCTCTTCCTCTCCTGCGAGACCCCAAAAGCGTCGTGTCTCCTCCTCTTCAGATCTTCACTTCTTCACTCCCTCCGCTTCCTCTTTCAAGCCGCGTCCATATGCTCCTAATCCCGATTCACAGCTGAAAAGTGTGAATAAAAGTCAGGCTCGCGCACAGGACGCCCTTAGTGTCCCCCCTCTCGGAATGGACCCTCAGTCTTCTGACCCCAATGTCGTCTTTATACATCCGCCCTTCCACATTTTCCCCGATTCCCCTCTTTATCCCGACGGCCTTACTTATTCCTTGATGGCTGACAATCCGGAATGGTTCCTTGACCCGGGTGATTTTCTCTCTCCGAATAATAACAATTCTAACGCGATACCATACCCGCCACATCTTGAGCCTCCCCGCGGCTGGTGTCCCGCCAAAAAGAAAGACCTTAAAGAACGAGGAGTAGAGGGCTGGCCTGAGGGCGAAGAGCCGCGACTTCGGTGCACTTTTTGCAGAAGAACGTATGCTGGTGTCAATGCCAAGAGCATGTGGCGGCGACATGTCTTTGAAAAACACAAGATAGCTATGTCCAACAGACGTGATGGGAGTGACCGGCCAAGGGGTCGTGGTTCAAATAGTATGAAATGGATTCCAAGTAGTCGCTAACTCAGCTAATAGCCTGATATAGAGGAGAACCGTCAGTTGCCCTCTGCCAAAGGTTCAGCAGATTCTATTGAAAGGGTTGTTAACCTGGACGTAACACCTCAAAGCGATAGCCATAGTGTCTCTCACAAATCGCGGTTCAGGTCGCAGCCTGCTATAGAAGACTCGAGACGAAAACGTGATCGATCAAGGAACAAGGATAGTGCAAAGGCGACTGTGTTGACTTGTGCGAGTTCAGCTATGGACAATAACTGTCAGGCCCAAGTCTCATTCACCGAGTCCCCTGGCGTGGCGGAGTGTCCTCCGCTTGCATTTCATTCACCTAAGCAAATTATTGCTAATGGTTCTCCACCTCTTGACATTTCCGAGCTAAGACGGTCGGCTTCGCCCCCCATCACCCTCCCGGTAATACCTCCTTCGCCTTACGATCCTCTTCTGACACCGTCTTTCCGCCACTCTTCTCCTCGCCGTCCTTCTGAGCAACCGTGGAGGTTTCCGAGTCCCAGTCATCCCCTCCATTCTCGCTCGCGAGACTTTTCTTTAAGCTTCCTTATACGTGGCATGCACAGTCCGTTGGCCAAAAGTTCACCAACAGCCAATAGCATGTCTCGAACGCACGGTACATCACCTTTTGCCAGCCCATCCATACTTGGTGCAGAACCGCGTTCGGGTATCTTGGATTTTGATAGTCCTGCTAAATATTCAAAACTCTCTCCAACGTCTATTGCATATAGAGGTCGACGGGCATCCGGTAGCGATCGAACGCATAAAGTGCGCAAGATTGAAGAATCTCCCTTGAGCCGCTGTTACCACAACGAAAAGGGGATTAAACGATCAATAGCGGACCTGACGGATGATTGGCTCTCGGAAGTGCCCATCGATCCACCAACAATTTTGTCGGGAAACGATCCTTTCGCGTCAATATGGAGCACTGTCAATGGCAAGGTGGACATTGATAGTGAGAGCAAATCCTTTGGGTGTGCAGATGCTGTTAGTCCGGTCCTTAGAAGTATCAATGTGGGCCTCGGTATCGGACTTCTTGATCCGTTTACGTTGTCCGACGATAGTGTGCCGCCCTCGCACAGCGACAGCGATTTCGATGGTTTGTCCTTGTATCCACCCGCAAATGATGATGCCGTCGAACAGTCAGATGCTCCAGCTTCATCTGACAAGGATAGCCAACCCGCCATCTCACGTGAATCAACGCCACCGACGAAGAAACGGAGAACGAATATGGACTAACATGCTACCCACTATCTCTGCATGTGCTATCTCGTCGCTGTTTTTGCTTTGCTCTATCATGTATGACCTAATCCGCACTCCCTCCCTACAAGCGCTATCTTAATCCTCCACCATAGCTACTGCCATAGTAGATCATCAATACTTAGTTTTTGAAACTAGCGTGTACAATAGAATAACCATATCCCTGCAGCAAATTGTCGTCCCGTATTTAGCAAGCGTGGGAAAGGGCGTGGCACAGTCCAACTGATCAATTGTCCTGCTAGGAACAACAACATCCTTCACCTTTTCTCCCGTGCTCCCCTTAGATATCAAGCCAAGAGGTACGCTGCTTTCCATAATCGGCCTCCTCCATTCTGATGCTGACCTGGACCCGCTCCTTGCTTCCACTTCTATTCCTGTAGCGAGCACTCTGTATCGCTTCTCTACCGAGTTTCTCAACCTCGAAACGACCCAATCACATTTTACGACATACGTCTCACATCTTACTAGGATTCGTCGTGCAGCGAGATGCAAGCTATTAAATGTGTGGCCAATCTACCATCTTCCAAATATGCTGTTGTTACTCACTTTGCAACCAGGTGTTGTTGTAGGAGACGGGGCGGTAGGAAAGGTCAGCGATGACGAGTTGCAGCACGTCACAGTCTTGATTGCCCTGCTAGACATGTCTCCTTATTTCGTATACAACAAATGCATTTCCGGTATGCCTTGCGTTACTGTTCTTCCTCCATCTAACGTTGTGTTGCCTCAGGGCGAGTACATACCGACTGGTTTGCCTAATATTGCTCTATATTATGGAGATTGTTCACTTTGTTTGCAGTGTTTGACAACTATTCTGCAAACGTGATGGTCGACGGAAAGACGATATCGCTTGGCCTCTGGGATACCGCAGGACAGGAGGATTATGACCGCCTTCGCCCCCTTTCATACCCTCAAACGGATGTTTTCCTGATCTGCTTCTCCCTCGTCAGTCCACCAAGCTACGAAAACGTGAGGACCAAGGTGGGTGGACAAGTGATCTAAATTAAGCTGAAACCTGAAAGATGATTGCAGTGGTACCCTGAGATTTCCCATCATGCACCGTCAACTGCAATATTACTTGTCGGAACCAAGCTGGATTTACGAGAAGACCCTGCTACGATAGAGAAACTACGGGACAGGTTCGCATCACATCAACAATTTTAGATGCTGTCACAGTGACACGTGTAACCAGGCGCATGGCTCCGATTCAATACACGCAGGGACTTGCAATGTCCAAAGACATTGGTGCCGTGAAGTATCTAGAATGCTCTGCCCTCACACAGAAAGGTCTGAAGACTGTGTTTGACGAAGCTATTCGTGGAGTTCGTGAGTAAAATGTTGTGGTGTGACAGGTGACCGCAAGACTAAACGTAGCACTGCAGTGAATCCACCACCACAAGCTAAGAAGTCCAGTAAGAAGGGAGTCTGTGTCATAGCATGAGAGTTTCTTGTATGGGACATTGACCCATATTGTGTGACGTTGATTTATGCATCTGCTGTTACGACTGTATGCCTTTCGGATCCGTACATTGATTTTGGCTCTCCATAAGTGACTAAGATTCTCCGTGAATTGATTGCCGTCTGACAAATGTCCTCCTTGTTTTAGTTTAACGTGCCTTATTCCAATAGATTTCCATCTTACTATCCCATCCGCTCCTTTTTTGTTAACTAACCTATTGACAAGGTTCTGTCCTTCTGAAAGTGCACCATAGGACATGCACGTACGTGGTGTGATTACCTTTCTAACGGTTCATTTACAAAATCCGTTTAGTCATGACCCAACGCGATCATGTGAAAAAGAACGGGCAACGTCATCAGTCACAAAGCTCCAATGCCTCTAGTTTCGCGGATAGCACTACCAGCAATGGAGATACTGTCCAGCTATCCCAATTCCCCTTGCCCCCACCGGTTCAAGCCCACCCGCTCCTAAATAGCTCAACTCAAAGTCGACATGTTCACAGACCTTTGCCTTCATTTCCGGTGCGCAGATTACCTGCTGTGCCCGAATCAACCCCAGCGGCTCATGCTCCGCCTTCTTACGAGTCTCCATCTTCTTCGAGATTATCGTCTACCAGGATAGCATCCAACACGACTGCCTCTCCATATGATTGGCACGAGGGCGCGTCCAGTGTTGATGTTGATGCTACGGAAGACGAGTTACTTCCCACATCTTTCATTACCTCCTTACTGCAAGAAAATAACGGCCCTCGGGTCAGTCAGCGCGCGTCGGTCAGCAGTAATGCTGTAAGTGGGATATCGGAAATGACCTATCCCCCGATTAATCCCCGCAGCGCTTCGCGTAAAACCGTGCGTCATCCGGGTCCGGAACGAAGGACTCAGGGCGCCCGTCCACCTCCACCTTCGTACGATCACATTAAGGACGGGCCTTTCTCTGGGACATTTACAGAAGATGCTAATTCATTCACATCTGACGCACAAACATTCACCGTCCAGGAAGCAGATTATGCAGGAAAATCTATTGTCGATTCGGTTCCTGCAATTCTTCGCAGAACGTCGCTGCAAAGGGAAAGCCTGACCAAAGCGGATGAGACCCAAGTGAACGGTTCCCTAACCCCGCGACGACAATCCATCGGCTCGACAAAAAGTGCTGCTCCATCTTTCCTATCAAAGATATCATCGCGCAAGTCGATAAAACAGATGTTTGCGAGGAAGAAGGTTAAGCCGTTGCCTCCTGTTCCACTTATACCTGACATACCCATCGCCACTGAGAGAGAACATAGGAAGGCAGAGGAAGCTACACCACTCCCTGAACTACTGCAGCGCGCTGGAACACTTTCAGATCTTCTGGAGAGGGGATATCACCCGCATCACAGCATCAACTCTTACCATGTAATTGGGGACTTCAGGCCGAATACGGAAGAAGTAGCTGCATCGAGGCTCCCGGTCAGTGACCGACAACAGCCAAATACGATTATTCATCGAACAAAGACATGGCTTAATCAACGTTTAACCAATTTTAGTGCTCAAAGGCCTGCATCTCGCTATGGGAAAGAAAAACGGCGGTTCAGCATCCTATTGGTCCCTTTGCTGGTAGTTGTCATTGTTGCTGCTGGGGTAGCCATTGCCATCAGCAAGAAGGCTCACGCTGGCATAAAGTGTCACGGTAACTTCACTGGAGCTGCTTGCGACCTTGGTAATGTTGTATTCTAATGAGGGATGATAACTACTAAGGATTCCACTCGGTCATTCAGATGCATCATGTATATGCACGTCCACGGCATCCGGTCAATGTAATGGGTTGGCTAAGAGCATCGTTGATCTTATTCCTTATCTTAATGATCAATTCATGGTGAATTTTACTGTCGGAGATGTTTACATTAGTGTTTGGCAGGCACAGGGCTCGCCATCAGGTTCAAACTGTGCAATGCAAGCGCTCCAGATTGATGTCGCTCCTGCTCTGGACAGCCTCACTGAGCCGAACCGGACCCAGTGGACGAGAGCGGCTATTCTATGGAATTTGGTTGAATCTCAGGATCCGGACGCCTCGCAGAAGTTGAAAACGTTCGTTGTTCATGCGCCTTGGAATGAACTTGCTGCCAACCAAAGCATCGAGCAGGCTGCTTTCTCGATTAATGTCTCTGGTTATATATTCGATTTCGTTTCTCAGACAATCGTTGCTCCGACCCAATCTTTCGATGCCATCGCTCAGCCGTCGGCGGAACAGAATAGCAGAGTCAACCCGTTGATGAGAACTGCTCTTGATTACATGTATGGATACGCCGTAGGTGAGCTTCGCACCTACAGATGTATACCATCCCCTGACCACGCGAAGCTTCTTCGACGCAACGCAGCAAAGCTCTAGCAAATTATTGGCAATCAACGCTTCGTCGACCGTTAAGTGAACTCCAAACGTTCAGAACAGTGCTCAGCAATTCTCCTATCCTCCTGCCGTTCGATGCCACCTCTGGATCCATTTCAAGTCTACTGTCGACAACAGCTAAACCACGGTTATTCCCCCCTCCTTTTGCGTGTTATCCCGCTCTGAACAAGACTAATCTGGACCGCCTTAACGCCATCGAGCATGGTATTTTCAATCTGTCAGTCGTTACTCCTCAACCACAATTTTCCACGGACTGTTTTCCGAACCATCCTGTGTATGGTGTTCTCGACATATTGCAGCTGCGCTTGCCGTTCTTCGATTTGGGAGAAGGTTTTCCAGGGCAAGCAGTTATGCTTCAACCGGCAGTATCACCCAGAGCTATATTGTACAAAGGAGAGCTTCTCAGCTCACTGGCGGTATCCTCGGAAAATGTTTCACTCACGCCGCAACAACAGGACCCCAAGCGATCCGGCGCTATCAATAATTTCGACCATGTTATTTATGATTATCTGTCGGCCATACCGAACAGCGCTCTGGCCAATTCACTCATTGATTTCGCATTAGGAAACACCAATGCACCTCACATCCCCCCCAAAAATGGTTCCATTTTCTCCTCGTCTCTTGATGCAATTCCCGTGATAGAAGTCGCCATTTTTGGCTCTATCCAATCCTCGGACATACAATCTGTGATTAGTTCGTTCACAACCATGTCGGGCTCCCTGTTCTTTGGGTCCAACTACGGATCCACTTTACGACAATGGACTATAGCTGGTATCAACAGCACAATTGTCTGGGCTCAGTCCGCGACGTCATCCCAGGTTGTTCGGGAAAGCAATCTGACGGACAAGGTGTTTGAAGAAATATGGAGTGCTGCATCACAAGCCGAACACTCGCCAGGTGCAATCAACAACCTGACAGCATCCCTTGCAGCTTTTGGGTATTTTACTCCTTGACGACATGTAACCAGTAAACATGACTTATTCTTCATTTACGCTCGTGTCGGTAGTATATGATGTTTGGGGCTTGCGCATTAGATCGATACATTACGGGAGATAGTATGTGCTTCTGAGGACACGTGCCGAACTGGTCTTGTAATTTATTGCGTACAAAGATGAAGCAACCTTCCATAGATTTGTTTCCGTTATCTTTGTCACTTGCCGTTCTAGTTTCTAAAGGATAATGCCTAAGGTTGCAGCTGACAGTGGCCGCAAGGCTGCTGCCACAGATATTCGGACTCTACATCCGAGTGTCCTGAAACGAAATCAAGTGAGTAGTTCGAATCATTCATCAAACTGCAGATCCGGAATGTGACCATACGTCAGGCTTGCCACCAAGTGCGTCCATAAAAGGATTCAAGTCAGTGTCCAGCTTGCTCACCATGCAAAATAATGTTAGTGCCGGCGTAGAAAATTGGTAAGTATGTCTAGTATTGTGAAATGGGCCAACTTGATGCTCTGCTCAGAAATGGTAGTCTACATACGGTCACTGTTTCAAATCTTCTCACTCAATCGTGCTTCAGTGATGCACAGAGACCATGTTCGACCTGCGTCCGTTCGCATAATCATTCCATTGCCCACACTTCTCCTGGAGTGCATCTGCCTCCCAAACCAATTTGTACCTATGACGAAGGTAGGTCCAGCCTTCCAGCATAACTCAATAACAGTTTGCTAACGTGCCAAAATAGTTGCGGAAGGCAACACTTTGTCCGAAGGCCCAAAGAATAAATACGAAAGACTCGAAAATCGTATCAGTGCGTGCAATGCCCATCTTGTGCTTTCATGCAGTTGAAGGGTACCTAGATGAATTAGAGGCCTTGTTAAGGCAGAAACAAGAAGAGTCGTTGGTCTCGTCCACACAGTCTCCTGTGCTATCGGTGGAGAATATATCGGAGGATACTGGATTGAGCCAGACTTTGATATCTGACCCTGAAATAATGACATCTACTCCTGGCTTCCATTTGGGAGACGCTCAAGGCGAGAGTCACATACAGTCCGTCATGACTGACACGACAATTATTGGTACATACGCCCTTCCTCTGGCATCGGACAGGGATGACTTTGCACTCTCCATTATTCCAAATCATGGCGCAGATTTGATTTGGTCAAGTTGGTCTCCGCTGCTTCCGGAACAGCCACTTTTGCTGCATCTGTACGTGCATTTATTTGTGTTTAATTCCGTCCAAACGATTTCTTTAGCGTGGATGTCTTTTTCAAGTTCCATCCTCACGCGCACCGACTGTTTCATCGCCCGACCTTCTTGACTTCTCTTTCACTACCTCGCAATCATGCAAAATTTCCCTCCCCTGCTGTGCTACATGCTATCAGTGCTATTGGTAGCCTGTATACAGCTGCAGTTACGTCGCCTCCGCCTCCGACTTTTGAGGAATTTCCACCAGGTAATTTTTTGTTATTCTTTTCAACGAGTACACGCTAACAACACATGAAGATGAGATATTCCTGGAAAAGCAGAGACAGCGAGAGCAGAGGCCAGATTCATTTGCAGAACAACAAGCAAGATATGCCAAAGATACAATAGAACATCTCAACTCCATAGGGAAGGACCTCTTCCAAGTGCTCCAAGGTGATCTCCTTGGTTAACACGGCGTAAATTGCTTTATGTAATACCTCATTAGCTACCATTGTTCTAACTTGGTTCTACTGGTCACATTCGAGGTTAGTCCGATCGTCTGAGTAGTCAACTCACTAACTAATGTTACTGGTAGATGGGTAGATGTGAGGTTTTCGAAGTTTCTGGGTAGGAAAGCGCTGACCCTGATGGCAGGTTTTCTTTTGGTCTGCTTTTTGTACCCGGTTATCGGTCCCTTTGGGTCTCAACATATGCCCGCCGTTTCATTCGATTACGAAATCACACAGACCAGCTTCCATACTGACCCCAGCTCAAACTGTGATCGAAGACGAAACAAGAAGAAACGCGTTCTGGCTGGCATATGCAACAGAGCGGTTGCATGGCTGTGGTAATGGATGGGCACTTAACCTAGATGATCAAGACATTTCACAGCTGTTACCAGTGCGAGGAGAGGAATTTGACAGAGGCGTAAGTCACTGTTTGTTCTGTTAGTAGATGTATTGAAGTTCCGTTGCTAGCATCTCGTGTTACCGCAAGATAGGCAATGGGCCCATAGCAAAAACGTCCTTTTAGAAAATTCGGAACAGATCACCGATCCTTTCACATTATACATAAAGAGCTCCGTTTTGATTTGTAAGTCGCTTGACAAGACAAAGTTTATTAGTTGATGTTTTCTAAGCGCGCGCGAAAACATTTAATTTGAGATATCGCGCACGACATTACGCCGGGGATGCGGCAGTGTCCAGTGATTTCCCGGATCAAGATCCTTCGGCTCGCGCTGACCCTAGGGGTTCTCAAGCCTTCATTGAGCTTGACTATATAATTGATAATTTTATAACGACATTTCCAAGTCGCTATCGAAATCCCATAGTTGACAACATCGTTGACAGTCACTTATATACGGCGTGTCTGATGCCGCATGTGTACGTGATAAGTGCACTCCAATGCCCATTTGCTTATCCGTTTCGGACCATAGCGCCTCTATTATTCTACACGACCCACATGCGGACGTGGAGCGATCAGGTTGCATATCCGCCTTGAAAATCCTGACAGCAGCCAGAGCCATTCTAGACCTAATCTACAGTGTATGTTCAACGAGCTTTGATATAACACTCCTCGACAGCTTTTGCTCGGTAAGAGTTATTTCTATCCATGTACCGTTCGCTTGACACGGATCACCAGTTTTGTTGGTTTTATGCTGGTCGGGTCCTATTGCGATTCTTGCAAGCTGCTCAACATGCGAAGATTCTGGAACAAATTGCTACTTTGCAGAATGAACTGGAGTTCATACAGTAGGTATCCTTGACACATGCACGAGAAATGTATTATTAACAATCTTAGCTCCGCTCTGGCAAGGTTGGGCGAGCGAGTCCCATTAGCATTCAGGTTCGCAAAGATGCTTGATGATTTGATAAATAAGAAAATGTTTTTGTGGCCTCCCCTTCTTCCTTAAATGTAACATGAAAAAATATTAGTTCATGGTTTGAACAGATGACGAAGGATCGAGGGCGAAAGCCAGTTGCTTATTGCCATAGGCACACATAATTTTATAAATAAAGTATCATCAGTATCCAATCTTTCAAATTTTCAACTGTGGTCGTGTATTATCGATTATCGGCCGAAACGCCCGGTTTATATGTATATGCAATCATTGTATTATTCTTTACCGAAATCACGATGGAAAGAACCAACTTGCAACAAGATAACCCATTAAATGTCGCTGTTCTTGGACCACTGGGCACCTACACGCACGAGGTAATGACAAACCCGTTTAAAACGGGGACTGCTCAAGATCGAAATACTATAGGCGGCGCACAAGAGGTTCGGGGCTGATGCAGTTTATCAAGAACAATCGACAATAACGGGCAAGGAATGCCAATATATAATGCAGTCAACACGATTAATTTTGTACTCAGACGTATTTGACTCATTGTCTGATGCTATCCCCGTTGCTGTCGTGCCACAAGAAAACTGCATTTTTGGCGGTGTCATTGAAACCTATGATAATTTTCGTAGATCGAAATTTGGATTCATCCAGGGCGAAGTACTACTCAAGGTGGAACATTGCCTCGTCGCAAGGAAGGCAACATCACTGGCAGACATCTGGCAGGGTGATGAGTCACGAACAGGTGCATGTTATCGGTCGGTTTCTGACTCTATGAACTTGACATGGTAGTCAGGCACTGGGACAATGTCATCTCTTTCTCAAAAATTATCTTCCTGAGGCTGAACAAGTGAAAATGCCTTCGACAGCATCGGCTGCGCGTGCACTGTTAGATAACCCACCAAACTGTGCAGCCATCTGTTCCAAGCTATGCGCTAGCATTTTCAGTGGCCTAGACGTCCTGAAAGAAGGTATCCAAACTGGTAATGGTAGGTTGAAAATGCTTCTATCGAAAAACTCGGGACTCACAGAGGTAATAGTTAATTATACACGCTTTCTAATCATAACGAGAAATAGAGGCACCGCAATTCCGGCACGTTTCTCAGTGGCGCCATGCTATAGGGCGCTTTACCGTATACGCGCAGGCTCATCGAGTTCCAGTGACCAAGCGATGTGCAGCATCGATCTTATGCATGTTTTGAAGTTGCTCACTGGCAGCGTCAGGGTTACACGAATAGATCGTAGACCAGATATCGCGGCCACTACCCCTTTCCAGGATATCTATTTCGTCGAGGTCGAGCGAATTGTCTCTGAGCTTTCCAAGGACATCGTCGCATGGACCATCGAAGTCGACAGGTTGGTTTTATCCGTTCGACAGGCTGGTGGCGATATCACTGTAATTGGCATTTGGTAAACCCACATATTATGTAATTGGTTGAATGCAAACTTGGACCTGCGACCTACGATCATGTCCGGTAACCCTCTTGCGGGACCATCTCTCTTGAGGGATGTGATCAATCCCCAATTTCATCAGAATAATTTTTCGGTAGAACCATATATCAAGAATGACCTAGGCATAAAGCTTGATAAAGGTAGAATTTTGTGTGCGTTGAAATTTGCAAGACTAATATAGTCCTCAGACGATCAAATTTGTAGGCTGTCCCTCACAGCTGCTGGCTGTCCTCTTGGTCCCCTACATTGCCCTTTACGACACACATCACCCTCTATTCACAATTTTCAACCCCCCAAGCAGTTACCTACTCACCCGAGAGAAAGAGAGCGTCTTGCCACTGTATGCAAACATTGGTTACGAGGTCTATGTAAGAAGGGAGACGCATGTGAATTCCTTCATGAATACAACCTTAGACGTATGCCAGAATGTTGGTGGTTTGCCAAGTATGGCTATTGTTCTGCTGGAGACGAGTGCTTGTATGCGCATCCAAAAGAGCGGCGAGTCGAGTGTCCAGACTATAACCGTGGGTTCTGCAAACTTGGTATGGCTTCCTTATCAGATCTTTTGCTTTCGACTGACCTTTAGAAGGACCTGATTGCCCGAGGAAACATGTGCGGAAAGTTTCCTGTCAAATGTATCTGACAGGATTTTGTCCGTTGGGTCCAGATTGTGCTCGAGGACAGTGAGCATAGTCTCTTACATAGCTGTTTTCTTGACCCATGTCACTTTCTGGCAGTCCAAAGTCAGACTTACCGCCGCCTACGGCTTATGAACCTCCACCACTTCCATCAACGCGAGACCTTGGCCCTCCTCCGCCAGGCTATGGAAGATATGCCGACTTTGACCGAGGTTTTCCCGGTGGGTTACTCACAAATGCAAGTGCAAGTACGCCAGCAGTTGCCAGACGGAATTTAGATGACGTTATGTGTTTTAAGGTAGACTTGCTGATTTTCGCTCGCGCCCTCCCACTAACGCTGATTACAGTGCGGAGAGAAAGGGCATTATGCCAATCATTGCCGGAACAGGAATGTACCAGGAAACCGCGGTGGAACCGATAGATCACGTAGATACGAAGATTAGGGTTTGCATCAACCCTTTACTTGTTAAACAAGAGGGTTTAAATGGGCCAGAACCAAAGTACTAATTGCTGTATCACTAACTTGATCAATCAATGTCGGGTTGAAAATAAGGTGAGAGTTCACACAAGTTGACAAGATGTCGGAACAACCACACATTTGTGAGATCACAGTAATAAAGCTAGTCAAGTAAATTCATCATCCTCAAGTCTTAGGCGCCTTCAGCGCTCAGTAGTACTTGTTATTTGACCGGGTACCTGGAACCCGATGCCTGTGCTTATTGTCAGGTGCATGATACGTGATGACTCGATGATGGTTCACCCAATATGTAACCCCAAATGATAATTTTATACTCAACATTCGGCCATCAGCGCTATCAGCGCTGCATCAGCCGTAGGTTCTCCCTTCCTGCGACAGATCAAAAACTCTGATGCGGACCTGATGAACACCTTTTGTCAAGGAAGCTGTCCTTAGGCCTACATGTAATTATCAGTTGATATCGGAGTCGCATGGCAAGCATTGCTCTTGCGGAGCCTTGCTAATTGAATTTTTTCCGGTCTTGACAAAACTTTGCTGAGAATCGACCTCGATGAGGTTGCATAGATATCATTTGGTCATCTGAGTGTCGTATATAAGCGTATCACACGCTTTCTACATCTATCTATCCACCAACATCCTTGCAATAACACTTCTGGCTTGGTTTTCAATCTCTATTGTCGCTCACGGTTGAGTTTCGGGACCTTTCCGCTCATCACGAAGTGTCTGATTTTAACTCAGGAACTGTACTTGAACAAGCCATAATTAGAGAGCAAAGCATTTCTTTCAACTGTAATGCCAAAGGCACCTAGTAATAATCCCAATAGGCCTGCTCTGAGACGCAACCAGGTACATCTTCACGACTTAGTAGGGTAATTATACTCATGTTTATTCATAGGCATGCCGCTCGTGTCGCAAAAGAAAGCTTGTAAGTCGCTTAAATACTCTCGCATTGCGACTCTGAAGCGGGAAGAGAAATGTGACGCTGCGCGGCCGCACTGCGGCACGTGTGTAAAGTATGTCCACTTATCCATCCTCTGCAAGTCATGTGTATCTACTATTCGCAGACAGTGGCAATCGCTGATCAGTGTGCCTGCACCAGTAGGCTATGCGTTAGGTCGATTCAACCCATTGCTGGTCATAGCTAACGATCGGCAGGCATCCGCCAGAGCCACAGTGCTCTTATGATCCCGTAGAAGGTTTGACACTTGCGCCGGATACTGATCCCATTGAGAGAATGCGAGAGTTGGAAGACGAAATATGTAATAGCGCTTCCTGTTTGTGATCCATACACTGATTTTCCTCAGCTCGCTTGAAGCAGAAACTCTATGAACAACAAACGTGTCGTTCATCATCCCCAGGGCATTGGTCTGTACCGCCCAATTCTGATGTTCAGCCACGCGACCCAGGGCCTACCACCACGGCTTCGCCAGAATTCCCTTCCGCCCCTTTATCACATGTATCACTCGCCACGGTCGACGTGACTGCTCAGGAAGCAAATTTCGATGGTGGCAAACGGAGTCCAGACATACAGTCATCTAATGGCGACCCCTTATCGGATCTTCTTTATTCTGGCTGGAATCCAGACCTGCCAGATCCTGCTACACTTGATCATTAGTACGTTTCATTCCCTGTTGGACATTCTACAATGACGACGTGAATGAACAGCGTTGATATATTTTTTCGATGCGATCCATGTAGTTCAAGGATCTTACATCGTGGTTCATTTATCGCGTCTATGAAAATGCACCCGAAAGAACTGGGGTTCCCTCATTCGGCGATTCTACATGCTATAGTTAAGTCGCATGCATTTCTAGAACGATAAAGTATTCATGTTACTCGTGGTCGGTCATCTAGTGCGCATCGGCGTCCCGTTGGTCGCCTCAGCACGTCATAGAAATGCCGGATGGTACGCGGCGCGACCGATTCGCTGAATTTCATGCTGGGAAAACCAGGCAATATATCGATAAAACAATGGCGAGTGGAGAGGATATCCTTTCAGTGATGGAGGCGTGCATTATTTT
This sequence comes from Amanita exitialis, assembly GCA_023014455.1. Taxonomy (NCBI): domain Eukaryota; kingdom Fungi; phylum Basidiomycota; class Agaricomycetes; order Agaricales; family Amanitaceae; genus Amanita; species Amanita exitialis. The sequence goes on from JAEBUR010000002.1 coordinate 1,700,317, forward strand.
GTCTTGGTACTTCTACCAAGAAGGCCGATGGGTAGAAGTATGGATTTTTGCTGGGTTTCAAACAAGAGTGGCAATACCGTTGCGGCTCAATTATCCAGGCACTTTCTCCAACGTCGGTAGCAACTCTCCTGGAGTATACCTGGCACCACCCGGGGATCTTCGGGACCTGGAGAATAGAAGGCGCACGTGGTGGATGACCATTCTATTTGATAGAATAGCATCTATCGGTGGATGGATGCACGCAGTGGACGAACAAGATATCGGCACGGAACTTCCTTTACGCACGGAGGACTTTGAGGCAGAAGTATGTTGCTATGAATTGCATTGTCTTCACTCGTTAACCATACCTTAGAGACCGGTGCCCGACAATCCACAGAACTTGGCATGCGGCGATATATTTACCCACCATCCCCCTCAGTATACCGACTCATTTCTTCTGCTGATTAAGGCTATCATGCTTTTTGGAAGAGTCACAGACTTCAATGTACGTGGCAACCTTCGTGCGACGACTCCACCCAGCAAGAATCAGAACCCTTTCTACCTGGATGGCTTCAAATCCCTGGATAAATTGGTCTTTCACGATTTTCTTGAGAGTCTACCGCACATGTACAAGAACAGCGCTGGCATATCCGATTCAACTGGAAACTGTGTATTTGATACTGACTTGTATATGGTTCATATTATCCCACATGCGTAAGTTTAAATACGAATGCGGTGAATCCGACCTAACATGTTGCAAGTGCCACCATCACGCTACATAATGGTTATGTTGACTTCACAGACCCCCACTGTGTCTCTACAGGTCGTTGCGTGCATGCAGCTCGTTCAATACTGAGAGCCTACTATACACTGTCCGCAAGCTCCATGGACATCACAAGGCTTCACCCTTTTGTGACGGTACATCCTTCCTTGACATTGGTTACATCTACTAACGCCATAGTTATAGATTTGCTGGTATTTAGCTGCAGTTGCACTCATTCAATTGTGCAAATATTTCATTGAAATTAATGATGCTGAACGGGAGTCAACAGTGTGGGGAGAAATAAATGTTTTAAGGCAAGTTGAACATTTCTGAGGTGTCCATGAGAGGTGACCTTGTCTGTTTGCAGATTTGCAATGATCACTTACGGCCATCGGTCATCAATCGGGAGTAAGTGTTCATTCTTTACGACGAGAGTTGTTAAACGATGAAATCAGCACGTCAAGAACGACTACTGCAAGGACTCATGAGTGAGATAATCCGAATGACAGCGCAGAAACAACCTTTGGAAGTTGGAGTGCCCTTATATCGCCTTTCCAACAGAACGTTCCGAAAAGGCGAAGGGTCCGATTCTGCGCTGGAAGATCGTACCTTGGCTGCCCTGCCCCGGAACGTGCGATACCAAGGAAGGTCTGATGTATCCCCGGATCAGCCAAACGTCGTCTTACCCCATGCCGAGTCGTCGCGTAACATTGGATGGGTCAGACGGGCAGATCATCATAGTACAGTTGCCTCATTTCTGGCATGACGGATCCTAAGATATATTTGATGATCGTATTGCTTGAAATATTATGTATGATACCATACTTGATTATAATCGTCACAGCTCCTTTGTCTTTCCCGTTCCAGCATTGCGTCAAACTCGGCCTGCTGTGCAGCTCTGTCAGCCAGATGCGAGTCGAGCAGAATCTCCCTATCATGATTGACTGAGACTCCGGATTTGGAGAGCTGGGCCTTCTCCTCTTTTTGCCGTATAGCATCCCAAGAGGACATTGGAGCAGAGGGTGTATTCATCGTGCGAATTTGTTCCCATTTCGACAGGGGCTTTGATTTTGGTTCTGACTTGACATCGTGGTTCACTACATCTGCAGCTCCTGGCTCTGTATGGGCAACTATGAGTCTTACTATTGGAGGTAAAAAAACGTTTACTGTACCACTTGCATCTTCCATGTCGTCGACACGAGATTGCCGGACAATTACGGGGCCGGAAGGCACAGCGCCGCCGACACGGTGTTGTATGTTTTCTAATGCTCTAGAGAAGCCGATAGGATTTTCCAAGGAGCGTACGAAGTTATAATGTTTCGTAACAGAGGCTGCGTGGCCGATGAAGGATCCCGTGATGGAGCCGATGAATAGGATGGCATAGGTCTTAAGGGTCCAGTTTGGCCTGCGAAAAGCATATAGAACGGGAAGCGCAGCGCCTCCAACGGTCTAATTGAGCGGGTGAGAAGGAATTAGCAGCGGGGATAAACGGGGGAACGGGGGTGTACACGATAATAACGGTGGGTACCAGGCAAGAAGCGGGTAGCGAGGTCGTAGTCGTTGGTTGTGATATTGCCTGATTCATGCTCTGGTCTCAGAAGCGTCTCGGTGACTGAGCGTGAGCGGAAGGTTTGCTCAATCCATGTGATGTTGTAGTTCAACGAAGCGGTCATGAGAGTACAGGGCATACACGTGCAGCTCCCGCTCCTCTGGGCGACGTCCATCTGCTGAGTGCTCTGTGCATGTCTGAATATCCTCGAGACTTGGGTCAGTCAGCGGCCATTAGATCCTCAACAGCCACTCTCATCCACTGCTGCTCTAGCTGGCCATGAGCCCACTTCTCCAACCAGTCTTACCTCATCGGAATCCAGGCCAAAGAAAATCAATCCCTTAAACGACCTCATAGATACGGAGAGACTGTTTGTGGAACAACTGACCGGTGTTATTCGGGTAGGCTCTTTTGCCAGTCCTGTTCTGCACGCACTCGACCAAATCCCCCAGCGAATTGCGGCGGCTTGGTCTCGTATAAACCTTCCGCCCCCGGAACTGGATAGTATGTTCAGGAGCATCGAGGCTGTATACAAGGCCAATAAGAGCTTATACTCGGTACGCTTAAATCTGATATTTGCCTCACCATGCTTTCACTGTTATCAGCGATTGAAAGACATTGGAACTAATCCAGCATCACCAAAAGTTCTGGGAGATCTTCTGATGAAGTGGGCACGTACTGATTCTTGGTTGTTTTCTGTGCATGGGTTTGACGGAATAACACAGATTACTGACCTCGACACACCATATACCAATTACTGCACCAATTATTGCACGGGTTTTGATGATTGGGAACCCGTAAAATCCAATCACAAGCTGCCAGAAGTTTTAAAGGCTTTTACGATGTCATTTCCACCGTCTTCGTCCGAGCAATTGCTCTGGACTTTGGATACAGTATTCCTCCTTCCCAAGGGCAGGCTCAAGTACTACAGGAAACTGTATAACCGACTGCTGAAAGGCACCGTGGCTGGAAGGAGTGACTATCGTCTTCTCGTCAGTGCGCTGGAGAAACTCAATGCCTTGCTGAATACGCTCGAATCACGACAATCTGTCAGAGTTGGACAATCTAATTCATTAGCATCTTTAAAGCAGGAGATTGAAGATGAGGTCGTTGTCGATTTGCGAACACAGAGCGTCTTGAATGACGTCGAGAATTCAGCAATGCCCAGTTCAGTAGCAGATCAGAATATCTATCCTCGAGAGACGAATGTTCCTGAAGGGTTGGTCACCTACCTTCAATCACCATTCCGTTGTGAATTAACAAGGAACAGAAAGAGCCCAGCTGTAGTTCATGACACTCCACCCTCCGAACCGGAGACAAATTCCATCCCAGTCAGGGATCTTGAAATACGCTTATCCACGGCGAGAACGCTCGATATATTCACAATGAATCCGAAGGTTTCTCAATATGATGTTTTCTGAGAACAATTGCGATTAATCATATTACAGGCTGTCCGTTTACAATTTTCTCCACATAATCTCACTTTTTCCCGAGAAATGAGGCTTTCCTTAGATGTTTTAATACGATTTACCCCCAGGGTTACCAACACGGAAGTTATACACCGCAGAGGACACGTTTTTATCCTTTCGGACTTGTTTCTGATCTGTGAGAGGATGACGCTGCAGGATAAGGCTCAACGTGTGTCTGGCGCAGAGGACATGTGGCTTTGTTATCCACCGTTGGCGGGGAAAGTTCTGCGCGTCGCGGAAGTGGATGGACAGAGTGAGCGTCGACAACGATTCATCATTGCCATTAATTAATACCTGCAGGTCATGCTCTGCAGGTTACAGTTATGAAGAAGGAATTTCTTTTTGTGGAGACGGTTTCGATAGATACCCGCAATGCTCTGATGGGCCACTTGAGAGAATGCATTGAGTTTTCTGGCTCTTGTGAGTAGGTTGGCATGGATCAGGGTGTAGGCGCCAGTAATGTTAATTTTGGATCCAGTACCACCACCCTCGAAAGAACTTCCACCTCCCGTTCCACCTCTGAACGTCCCTCCTGACAAGAATGCCATCCGTCCGAATCCCGAGCAACTGCGCAACACGCCGTTAAGTCATAACAGCACATTGACTAGCGCTCGAGACATATCACGTTATCCTCACCAGCGGGAAACGCTTCCACGCTCGTCGTATGATGCACTTGCAAGAGATAATGAACTGACGAACAGTATGTCAAATTCAGCATCAGGACCTGACGCACAGTTGCAGCGGGGGGCTCAAATAATTCCATCTGTCCACAATTCTGCTCCGGGACCTACATATCAGGCGGGTTCTGCTCTCCGACCGCAAGATTTTCATTCAAGATCCGTTCTCGGTCGCGATGTCTCCTCACCCGTGCAGAACTTCGCAAACTCCCAATCTGTACCTCTGCTCGGAGGACCTCCAACCAATTTCAACCAAAGCGATCGACCGAGAGAACAAGCAGCATTTCTGCGACACAATCAACCGTTATCCCAGCAGCAGGCGTCTTCGCTATTGACGCAGCCGGGAATGCACCATACAGATGGTTCTCCACATAGACGACCACCATCTGAGTCGGGTATTTCCCAGGGCGCCATGCGGAAGTCTACCTCGATGCATTCCTTGGCATCGCATTATTCTCACCAAGAGCATTTTCACCCTCATCCGCCGATGCCGAGTCATCCAAAAGATGGTGGTCAAACCATGCCTAGAACTGGGTCTATGGGAAATTTACGGACGGTTGGAAACCACCCGCTGTTGCCATCGGCGCAAATCAGTTCTCGTGGCTCTTCGATGGCCGAACCTTCGTTTGACGATCCCAGTCCTCCAGGATCCCCAGTAGCAGAGTCCAAGCAAGATCTCGGTCCAGTGACCTCTACTATTTCTGCCGAGATGAAATGCAAAGTTTTCCTTCAGCAACAGCATGCTCAATGGAAGTCGTTTGGTTCCGCTAAACTCAAATTATACTGTCAGAGTCCCACCAACATCAAGCAACTTGTAGTGGCATCAAACAAGTCGGTACTAATCTCAACGATTGTCCTAACAGATGGTGTCGAACGCGTAGGAAAAACGGGTGTTGCGATTGAATTGAGTGACAAAGGCGCGCGCACGGGTGTAATTTATATGCTGCAACTTCAGAACGAGACGTCAGCGGTATCTCTATTTGATAGGTTACTTGCTGGTTCGGATAGGTCAAGATAGTACAGATGTCGTTTCCATGTGGAGCTTACATTATTCTTGCCCACCATTATCACAGTTTTGATCTCGCTCACTAAATTTACAGCACTAATTCTGATCGTTACTTGAGCCAATACATGGCCAGAACAACTCAGCCACTAATGAGATATGATCACTGCCACATATACCCTGCTGTGGCAACCCGGGCTCCAAATTTTCTTTGAGATGGGGAGCTAGAAGTCCGAGTATTTGACACTGAGACTCTTCGGCGTCTAAGAAAAATATATAATCTAGAGTTAACACAGTTAGGCAAGAAAAGACGATGAAGGTCTGGACATTACCGAGCACTGTTTTCCAATAATGTGTATAGCTAGTATATTCAGGTTCGCAAGTACCTCGCCTATCAAATAACAAAGGGAAGCGGTCGCCGAATGTTTTTAATCCGTTAAGTGAAAAGTTCTTGCTCCGACGGAGACCAATATCGTAGACGCTGTTCAATCGGATACCATCATAAAGGGAGTAGAGCTCTGCAATGGTGAGAAGACCGTCGGCTTCTGTCGCCATTCGTGCATTTGTAATCTCTCGGTCAGGGTCAACATCATCTTCTCCTTCGCCATTATCCGACACAATACATTTTTCACTCTTCAGCGCTGCAGGATCGACTGAAACGTGCACTACCCGAGAATCCTCGATGCACGCGAGTTGTTCTGGCCATAATGGATCACCAACAGTTAGAGCATAGGTTGGATCATTTGGATCAAAGTTAAAGTCTACAAAGATAATTGAAATTCAGCAGAGGTCAATGCCAATCATAAACAGCTACCTCCAGCAATTATGCATGGCCAGTGTCTGATTCTCGTTGCGCACTTAAACTTTAGAATCTCTCGTATGAAAATTCCTGCTTGCCTTTGGAATGTGTGTTAGGCGTAGTAAAGGCGGCGGATCCGATGTGCCCACCTGGCCCTCTCATATGCATATCTTAAATCATTTGTTACTGTGCAAGGAGCGATGACAAGCTACTATGACGCACTTGGGATGCCAAAACAAATGTGTCGTCGCAACAATAATACCCCGACGATCATCATCAGTGCTTTTCAGAGCAACGATTATGCCAATGTTTCTGGTTTGAAAGCTCCGACCTTGGCGAGCACGCTCATCTCCTGTTGCCCTAACCTCTTCTTGATCATAGTTTACAAGATGATCGGAGATTTTGGTGAAGAGAGCCCGCTTATACGCAATTAAGCATCCATGCCTTTTCCCGGGGCCGGTCCGGTATATACAAGAATACTGGGCCTTCTCTAGAGTTGGTGCAAGTTTTTCCAGCCTGTCCACCTCCTTATCGGTGGTGAACATGATGAACACTGCGCGCCTCATCAATTACCTGCAGGCACATGACATCTGGCTGTTGAGAAAGAATTTCTTGATGAAGCATCGGTTCCCTTTGATTGGCCTTTAAACAGTGGCTAGTTGGGAACAACTCTCGCCCTAGCCATCATGAGTGCAAAAAGATTCAATTTGAGATAAACTTAGCTTACGAATAAGACATTGTGCGAGCAGCTTTTCAACAGTCTTATGCGTCAAGACACCAACGATACTGGCGGATTGAAGGAACACAAACATTAAAGGTCAGTATCTTGACGCGCAAGCCATTCCGAGTTGGCTTTTGCTCATCCGTCCGAGGTATCCAAGATCGTTGAGTAATCAAATCTGGGCTTGCGTCGTTGTCGCAGGCTTCCGACTTGCGTTTTCTAGCTCGAGTGCGCTGTTCTCTGAGGGCAAGCTGCTCAGGGGTGAGTTCGTGAGGCATCTTAAACAGATGTCAACAAGAGTCGTCGAGACTTGACGACTGTGCCACGGTGCTGAGCAGCTGAATGCGACAGCTGTCAGCGGTTTGGAATTCACTGAGGGCCATAGCTTCCCGTCGCCCAGCCAAATTATCCACCATGGGTCCTCCGACGCTTCTAAATCGCAACTTTCGTGCGCGCGATGCCCATCTGGCTGCTGTCGACTCAGTCATTCCCACTTGTTCAAATAGGATACCGAGCGTGTCAGAGAAGTTTGGTAACTTCGATTTACTCCAACGCATCAAGCTTGATTTCACGGACGTCGTTGTTTCAAAGTGGAGGAGCCGAGTCTCTGGTCTAAGTATCGTTCACCTCGATTATGACGGTCAGTGGATCCAAGTAATCTCAGCATGAAATTATTCATGGATCGAATAGCCCCTCTGGTTAATGGTTATTTTGTAGTTGCAACAGAGAGTGAGCTTGTATCGCAGATTCCACAAGTGGAAGTTAATGTGAAATAGTTTTTAATGATACCGGCTGCCCACACACTCTTGAACAGTACGTCCGTTACATGACAACTGTCTTGAGGTATAATTTCTAATTTCTTCATAAGCCTAGTGTTTTTGGGGTCCAAAAGGTATCCTCATAAAGGGCTATTAGATATTCTTGCAAATCGTGGGTTTTCGAATGGAACGAATGCTTGGACGGACCAAGATCATACGGCATACACAATCTCAACGGCTGGTGAACAAGGCTTCCTTCAACTGTTACCTATCTATCTGGACCACATCCTTAATCCAACCCTTACGAATGCAGGGTACGTGCTCTAACCCTCACTGTCATGCTTTCTCTCACGTGTAAGAAAAATCAGCTTTGTAACTGAGGTCTGGTAACTCAGATATACTATTGTGCATCGTAAGTACTGACAAGAAGCTAGGTCCATCATATCGATGGCGAGGGATACGACTCGGGGGTTGTCTACAGTGAGATGCAAGGTCGGGAAAATACATCAGGTGACCTCATGGCTCTGAGGTTTGTACTTTCTTGTACATTTGGGGCGTCGATCATTCAGACTTGAGGCCAGACTGCAACGACGACTTGACCCGCCTGGTAGTGGCTATCGAAGCGAAACAGGTGGACTAATGGAATCACTACGTGTTCTGACTGCAGATCAAAGTAAGCCTTCGTCATAGGAATCCATTCAATACCTTATAATCTGACCAGTACGAAAATACCATGGAACGTACTATGTACCGCACAATCTAACATTGATTGTTACTGGAAAATTCTCCGAGGGCACTTCGTCAGTTTTGAAAATCGTCCAGGAACAAGTTGAACCGATGTATGCCGAAAATGGGAACTACGGCTATCCCCCTCCAGGTTGGAAACGCCCTTTCCTCGAAACTGCAAGTGCGAAACGACCCATCATCGCTCAGACTACTGAAGAGGTCGTTGAATTCCCCGAAAAGGACGAAAGTACGTCTCTACCACTTCAACCGTCCAAAATTGAGACTGTCTTTCCAAGGCATGGGTGAATTAATCATTTGCTTCCTGGGCCCACCACCAAATGCATTCCTGGAGCGCAAGGTGCACTTTCTTTCTCTCTTTTTAATTTGCAAGGCGTTAAATGGAGGATAGGCGTTGGATCTCCTTGGCATATACTTAACTTCTTCAGCTGTGGCGCCTCTGAACAAAGAGTATATTGAAACGGAGTCGCCACTATGGTTCGTCAACTTTTCGCCTTCCGCTTTGATTGAGCTGATCAAGCATTCAGCTCGTATATTTATTTCGGAGAAGAGACGAGAGCCACCAGAGTCAATCTCCCGGTTTATATTAGCTCTGTGCCAACCGAGAATCTAGATGGCTTCAACGAGAGATTTAAAGCCAGTTTGGAGCGTATTGCTACGACCGGGATCGACATGCAACGAATTGTCATGGTTATCAACAGAGACGAGAGACAAGTGCGTTTGATCTTTGCCCTTTCCTTATTCGGTGCTAATAGCGATTAGCTACACAGCAGACTAGAATCTGCCAAAGGAGACACCTTCTCGGGGACTATAATCACTGATTTTCTTTATGGTGCAGATGATGGATCAGACCTTGATGCGTCCATGGATGAGATCAACCAATATGCTCAACTACGTGACTGGACCAACCAGCAATGGACCGATTTACTTCGCAGGTATGCTAACTTTGCCTTTGAATTACGCCTCAATTTACCACCTTGCAGATATTTCATTGACACGCATCCAATTATTATCATTGGCAAGCCATCTTCCGCCTTAGCTGATAAGCTAGAGGCAGATGAAAAGACTCGCGTAGCAGCACAGGTCAAAGAGCTTGGTCCCGAGGGACTCGCTCGAGCGCAAAAGATTCTTAAAGATGCCAAGGCAGAACACGGAAAACCAATTCCGAACGAAGTCATTACACGATTCCCGTTGCCGAGCGTTAAGAGCATCTGCTGGATTCCGGTCCAAAGTGTTCAACAACGAGGCATCGGGAGACCATCACAAACCACTCTGCGTTCATCGGACACCCTTTTTGAGCATATCACTGCAGATGGATCTACGTTACCATTCTTTGTTCAATATGACCACGTCGAGGTACGAAGCATAGTATTTGTGGAACGGGTTTTGAACTTTCGCGATTGTAGTCTTCCTTTGTTTCTATACATGCCTTTTTTTCCCTGGACAAGGTTCCTGCAAGGTTAAAACCGTAAGCTATACATCGCAAACGTGTCGAGCAGAACGATTACTTTCACACAGGCTTGTATCCACTTATTTGACTGCTTTCTTTTCCCTGCCAGTTGTCCGGCATTCAGGCGACAGACTAACGCATGAAGAGGTCATTAATCAATTAGATGATGAAACCGTGTCATATGATGTTGGTCTGGGGTTAGCAGATTCATTCACGGACACATTCCGCGTTAGCATCAGAGTTGAAATGGACAAGTATGACACGGCAATCTCTTGGCTTAGAGACCTCATCTACGGCGCCCAGTTCGACCAGGAAAGGTGAGATACCACAACAATTGACACTTGTAGTTTGTTCAGTCCTGTTGTAGACTGCAAGTTGCTGTTGCTAAAATACAGCAGGCCCTACCAGAGCTAAAGCGCGACGGCAGCAATGTCCTGGCATCATTGTGCTCCCAATTGCTTTTCAATGAGAACTCAGTATCTCGTTCTGGAGGCATACTCTCCCAGGCAGAATTTATCCCTCAGCTCGCTCGTAAATTGCAAGAATCTCCTGAAGAGGTAATTGCTGACTTGGAAGAGGCCCGACGTCATAGTATGTACAACCAAGTTCAAAGCCACTCTTTATTAATGAAATTAGTGACCGACCCCTCTGGGATTCGCTTCTCGGTTACGGGGAACATCCTGGGTCTCACAAAGCCACGAAGTACTTGGGAGAAGTACTTCAGGAACACTTTGCCAGTTAGTCTTAACACAAGCTAGCAGAGTTTGTTCATTGACATCGCACCAAGATTGGGCCATTATCGTCTGTTCCCCTTGCTTCTGCAGCATTGAGTGAAGTCGGAAGCAATCCCATGAAAAAGGTTCTATTGTTGTTGTTCTGTCGGTTATAACGACTCACGAAGTATCACAGGCAATTGTTATGAGTCTTCCAACGATTGAAAGTTCATTCGTTTCACACACCACGAGAGGAATTACAGGTTTCCAGCATCCTGATTATCCGGTCCTTCGTGTTGCCGTAGAGGTGCTGAATGCTACAGAAAGTTACCTTTGGGTGAGAAAGTCCTAAAGTTGATAATAGCCGCAACCTAACGAATTGGCAGCGGTATATACGTGGATCAGGACTAGCATACGGCGCATATGTATCCATGGACGTCGAAGCCGGTCTTCTTAACTTTTCGCTCTATCGAGTATGATATGATCATTTCTGTGAAGTGGAAGCGCTAACTAGTTAACTCAGAGCTCCAATTATATGGACGCCTTTAGAGAGGCCGGGAAGGTGATTAGGGGTCTGGTGGATGGTCAAGTGGGTGTTCACGTTCATGTTCCTTGATTTTACTAAGAACTTGGGGCAGATTGAACTCGACGCTGCGACGCTGGATGCTGCAAAGAGTAGTATTGTGTATGGGGTCACGAAGAACGTGTCCACGCCTGGTCGTGCTGTGCGTATAAAGTTCCCGCATGGTGACAAGTCTAACGATTATTTAGGCCATGATTTCCTTCAGCAACCAAGCGCTCAAGAATATACCGCAATCATATCAGATCGATTTGCTCGAGAAGTACAAGGATGTCAGCGAGGATGACGTTCTACAGGCGTTGCGTAAACATTTCTTACCGCTTTTTGATTCGTCGACCTCTGTAGCGGTGGTTGTTACGGCTCCTGGGAAGGCTGAGAAGATAGGAGAAAGCCTGTCAAAGGCCGGCTTTGAGGTAACACAACGACAACTAGAAATTGATCCAAGCGAATTGGAAGGCTCTGACGGGACGGAAACCGGAAGCGAAAGCGATGGATATCACTGATTATGTGTACGCTACGCACTGCAAATACACTACAGATTGCCATCACTCCTGATACTCGTCGACGCATGGTTCGGATCATTAATCGAGGACTTGAATCAGCTTGTCTTTGGCTTCACCAGGTGTAAGCTCTACCCCTGTTAAGAATTCGTTGTTTACCAGGAACCTGATGGCCTGTGAGAGGTTTGATATTGTCATGCGAATCTCGGGACGTAGCAACTGCGATTCAAAATAAAGGTTATTGAATGATGGAGACCAATATGACTTACACTATGCAACAAAGATGGTCGTGCGGCAAAAGGATTGTGGGGAGTTTTTTTGGGCGCAGGACGCGAGGTTCTACGTTTAGATCGATCCCCTGCACCCTTTGTGGTCCGAGGATGGTCAATGGTCGCTGGGACTTTCGAAGAGGCAATCTCTGGAGCCTCGTCGCTATCTCCAGACAAGACTGAATCGTCACGAGTCGTGAGAGGGTTCTCTCCCACTGATTTTGCAACCAAAGTCGACGAATTAATCGTTTCTAGTTGGTTTTTCCCGTGTTCCCTGCCAAATCTAGAGTTACTCTTCCGCACTGTTTGTTGCTGACCACGATGTCGTTTTCTGGGAAAAGGCATGTCTTGAGGGATGATTTGTCCACGTTCGATGGCCTCGTCAAGCTTGCGCTTTTTCTCGACAATACGCTGAGTGCTGGGGTATCTTTTCTTTCGTTCTGCAAACCACGCTTCAAGTGCCCCTGGAGTGTCTAGAACGACGCTGGTACCATGGATAGGTATTGGTTTCCTAGGGAAAGCCTGTCGAACCATGCGCATTAATTTAGAAGTAGAACCCACCCCTTGAGGCTGGGGTCGGCATCCCATTCTGGTTTCTTTTTATGCTTTCCCCATCCAGGTGGGTATATGAGATGTCGATCCATCATGTGTATCTCAACTGATTTTTGTGAACCATAAAAGTTACAGCCATGGTAAGTGCACCTATGATTGCCTGGTTGATACCAGCTTGAGGACTGTCGTGACTGGACAGCAGCTGGGCGGTGTTGATTGGGCTTTGGGGCAGGTGTTTGAGGGCGCTCACGCTCAGCGGTGTAGGTAGAAGACAGCGTATATCCGTCTGGAGTGGTGGGGGGTTGTGCAGCTCTGGCCAACGCCTGTACATAATGAGAAGAATATTGAGCGTATGGATTAGCGAAAGTAGAGGCCAATGCTCGGGACAGGTTCTGCTGATGGTGCATCGTCACGATGGCAGAAATACATGTGACTGAATTACGAACGAACGTACACGATTAGTGATACTGGCATACTTTTGCTGCAAAATGTATGAAAGCAGTAGGATAACCGCCAAAAGACTCTTAATCAGACGACGCAAAGAAGGAACCGCGAAGGGGCGGAAAATCTGAACCGAGGACGTTCGGAAGAAAAGGGATGGGGTTTACAATAGCCGGTTCACAGAAACGTCTGAGAATTGGGGAAGGGAGAAACATGGGTCACGTCCGACATAAACCCGTCCAAGAGCAAAAAAAAAGGAGCAACCAAGCTCAATCCTTGGGCTCGGTTTGTTGTTGAGCATCTCGGCCAACCCGCCTTTCTTTTTCGCTTTCCAATTGATGATAGAGTAGAAACAACGCCTTTTCATTGGACTCGGGCGTACCAATGATGGTGAACATGCGCTCGCCTGTCTCATCATGTGGTGTCTTGGCGATGGAAATTTTGGATCCGGAAAGACGACGGATTTCGGTGATTTTTGTTCCACCTCGACCGATGATGCAGCCCACCATGTCCGACGGGATGGAAATGTTCTGAGTACGAAGATTCGACGTTGGCTGAGACGCGATGGGACCCAAGGGAGATCCTGGCGGAGATTTTTGGGACCTGCCTGTGTCGCCATTAGAACGACGAGTACCGTTATAGCTGCCACCAGCATGGCCAGGACCCGCACGTCTACCCCCACCCCGGTCGTCGTGCGCAAGTCCGGGATTGAAAAGTACAGTGCCCAGCCCTCTTTCCCAGTCTTCCAACAAGCATTTACCAATTTCTTCAATTGCAAGTCCAATGGCCTCGGGAGTACCCTGGACGTCGACGATGCGCTCTGTGGACTGAGGCAACATGTCCTTGGCGGCGATCATACGCGCGCCCGAGTTGTCTTGAATGGTCTTTATTTTGAGACCTTCACGGCCAATGATGGTGCCCATGAGATGGTGAGAAATGAGGAGACGTATGGAGGTATGGGATCCGGAGGACGAGACGGGAACAGGGGACGAGGGGTTTGCGGAGACGAGTTGAGTGATGATGAGAGTATATGCCTGAAAAGAGTGAGAGGGGGCGGCGGCAAGGAGGGAGCATATACCTTTGCGACAGCACTTACGGAACCTGTGACGGTCAAAACGCGCTCATGAACGCCGGCGATGACCTTGCTGACGCCAGCCTTGACGGTGGTGCGGTCTCTGAGCTCTGCGACATTCTTACCGCCCTTGCCGATGATGACGCCAGCGTCCTTTGTGCTGACGAGGGCGCGGAGGGTGAGGGACTTGTCGTGTGGAGGAGAGGGGGAGGGGGAGGAAGGCGGGGGGGAGACGGGGGCGGAGGTCATGGAAGTCGGAGGAGAAGGCGGGTGGGCGGAGGGCGGAAGCGGGTTGAAATATTCGGCGTCGGCCGAAGCGTACTGTAATACATGCTCCTCCCTATCTCACACGCCCAATGCCTCCAGCAACTCAAAACGACCCGCTCCTGCAACCGCCGCCTGTCGCCTCGCTGCCGCCGCAACCTTGCGCTCATGGAACGCCTGCGCCTTGACTTTCCTTTTCTCCTCAAGCCGCTCAATAACGTCTTTATAGCCCCACCCCACCTCGTGCGAGAGCCGCTACGGTCCTTTAGCACTTGTCACCCCATCGCCATTCCACTCACCTTGACAGTGCAATACTTGCGCCCAGGCTTCAGCCGCAACACGCGCAGCGCCTCGGGCACCACCATCCTCTTTTTCCTGTCATACGGCGGAGGCACGCCTTCAAACAACTTGAGCCGCTCAAGTGCTGCCGCCCCCCGTGCCGTCTTGTGCGGGATCATGCCGCGGATAGCCCGGTACAATATCTTGGACGGCGCACGGTGGTGGAACGGGCCAGATTTTTTGGGATTAACTATATGGCGTTTGTGCAAAAAGTTATGGTACCGGAGCTGGCCCAATATTTAGCTAGCCCCGTTGCTGAGATCAATAGACATACCTTGTTTCGGAAAAAGCTGCCAGAGATATTGATTTCCTCGCATCTTACAACGATGATTTTCTGTCCAGAGAGAACTTGCTTTGCGATGATTGAGGCTAGCCGACCAAGGAGATGTCCCTTTCCATCAATGACGATGGGGGTCGACGAAAAAGTGGCCATGGTTGATGTCTAGAAGGGGGAATTTAACATAGGGGCAATGCATGTGATGACACGGACCTGTAGAGGGTGAGTTGTGCTGAGCACAGTTGAGACGAGCAGCTCACCTTGTTCGGGGGATCTGGCGAGGCGGTGTGGCTGATTGTCGAAACCTTGTTTGAAAACTGCACAGTAACTCGGCATTCTCCGAGCTAGCAACTATGGAATCTCAAATACCGTCATTTAGACTCCTCAACTGTGCCCAGCATTTTATGCGCGACTAGAATGACAATATAGTATTCTCCAGTCACTTTCCATTTCACCATGTTCATACGAATATTAGTGATTGAAAAATAATAGCATGGGAATTTTTAATAGGTACTCCAGTCTCCCAAACGAACCTATTCTTTAATGAGCTACGAGGTGAGTGCATACGTGTCAGCTAGTCTCCCATGCTAGAAGGGGTCCATACATACCATCAGGAGTCTTGGCTATGTAGTCAATAGCTATTCAAGAGCAGACATGAATACACGGCCATGGAGCCATCAATGTCTACGTACCTTGTTGTACCGTTGCTATCTCATCAGCTTCTGCATCGGGAATCTCGATGCCAAATTCCTGTAACAATGTGAGTCCGAAACCAGACTGCGAATAAGATGAGGCGCGCCTCTTCCACCGCCAGCACAACTTCCACCGCGTCTAAGCTATCAAGACCCAAGTCCTTCGTGAATGATGCTGTGGAAGTGAGCTGACAAGGGGCCCGTTATGTAATTGAATAGCAAGGTTGGGATTCGACTTTACTTTTGCTGGGTCGACCTTTTCAAAATCCCTAAAAACGTTGAGGATACGCTCTTGGATCTTGTCTCTCGACAGACCGGAACCCGAGGAGAAAAGAGCTTGCTGCCTCAGCTGGTGGGACAAACGAGGGGTGTTCCATGCAACACGAGGAACACAGGCAGCTTTTGCAAGTCGGAGGAAGGACATGGTTTTGTGCAACTTGAACCACGAAATTGAAGGAAACAGCTCGGCAACGCCCGTTCGCTTCCGAGCTTCCACGCGCCATAATTAAGAATACATTTTTCCTTTCTGTAGGCAAACCGTGCCTGTTAGCGTGTTTCTGACGCACCGAGTCCACAGGTTGACAAGACATGAAACATGGAGTAGCCTTCCGCAAGTTTTCTAGGACATCCTCCCATAGGATGCTTATGCTGAGGTAGCCTCATTTAATCCTCAATGCAATGTACGATACCCATGAGCCTCCAAGGAATCTCGTCACCTCACTCCTAGAGCATGAACAAATTCGTACCACGCTTCCAAAAGCCCGTGACGCGGCAAGGCTCGCAGAGAAGGTTCTTATTTCACCAAACTAGCCACCCTCTGTTCATCTTTTTCCAGATCATCACTCTGGGGAAAAAGGGCGGTCAGTCTGCGGAAACAAGAGCGGCGTCGTTCCTTCTCAAGCCCACTCTTGTTCAAAAACTATTTGGACCACTCGCATCACGATACTCAGACCGACCAGGTGGCTATACGCGTATACACAAATACGGGAATCGCCAAGGTGACAACGCCCCGCAGGCGATCCTAGAGCTAGTTGATAACCCTAGAGATATACGATGGGAAATAACATCGCGAGCTATTGGATGGGAAGTTTTGAAAGAAAAGCTGAAAAGTGAACAGCCTGTCTCCCTGATCAACAATGGAACACGAGGTGTTGAGGAGCTTATCAAGACAGAATGTGATTCTGCAAAGGAAAAAGGCGGTCTTCTGAGGCCCTTGACTCGGTGGAATCTGCAAAAAGTACTAAAGTTTCGGTCCGCAGATGCTTTGTCAAACATCTCTACACAGGCGGGGGAGTATATAGTCAGTCCTTAACATGAATGCTTGCTTGGTTGACTAACGTTGCGACGTTAGGACCACCTATTAGCTACGCCGATGGCATTCCGAGCAATTCACAAAGAGCTCCAGGAGAAGAACATCCATGCCAGGCCGCCCCGATTGCGGGCTGGACAGATTGTTCCTGGAGATACACGGGCCGCCCTGGACCTAGCGCAAGGTGACCTAGAATATGCTAGGCCTCGTCCCAAAGGACCGATGCTGACTATGAAAAGTGTATTTGGTCGAAAGTACAGGCATGTATAGAGAGAACATTATAGCTAGCCGTTAATTCAGTAAAATTCTGAGATTTGTGTGTACTTGAGGTACGCCTAGCTAAGACCCGTTGTAATATAGCTTTATGTACTTGATGTGTTATAGCAAGTAGGAGTAAGGTAGGGATTACAAGTAGGCGGGCACGAAGCAGCATGATGTCACATGCTGCCGACCTATTCCGATTTCCTGCCATGTCAGGCTGTATAATATCAAAGACGCCTGAGATGTAAGTTATGTAGCACCTTGACAAAATTTGAGCTATATATTTGGATTTTAGAATTTTTGGTCATAGGTACCTTGCAAAGTAAATCGACTGGGGTGGTAGAAGCACCGGTAGTCTTGCCATACACGGTCAATCGTAACACCGCCTCGAGGCGGCGAGTTCTCCGAAAAAAGATGGGAAATGCTGCAGCTAACATCCCTCCAAGCTTGTGCGCTGATAACATGTAAGTGCTTAGCTGTTCAAGTCCCCAAGTATTCGGAACTCACGTCACCTCAACAACATTCCAACCCTTTTTAATCGAGTATCGGTAGACAGAACCAGCGTCCAAAACCAATGTAACGGAATCTGCAGGGCTCACTAATTGTACCGTGTCGTGATTCCGGCCGTATGTCCGCTGCAATTCGACGGTTACGCTGCTTTGGGTATCGTTGTTAAACACCAGCAGGACTTCGTAATTTGCCAAAATAGCAGGCATAACAGTCAATGAAGACGTAAAATCCAAGGCGCCTTGCTCTAGAAAGCAATAGCTCGGTCGATGAGGTCGAGGGTCGTTAAAGCACGAGGATAAGTAGCGGAAGCTATTAACCTTATTTACGGCAATGACAGGACGGGGAGAATAATCGCGCCCCCGAGCCCAACACATACATCAAATGGATCCTGAAGAATAACGTATGTGTCTAGGGCTATGAGACCTGCATATTTTCGAATGGCCTTTGAGGTATTAAGACAATACGTTTTCAACGAGGCAACTGGTTGCCTTGGAACTTGAGAAATGCTTTACTTTTTCATCCTTGCCGCTTTTCAGTATAAACAAAAAGATCGTGCATGCACACAGATGATACATTCCCCAGACACATTAATCTCGTACTGCCGCCATCCAATACAATAAAGTATATATAGGTCCATGAGAATGAATACAATGCGAAACTGTAATCAGTATCATCCAAACAATCGTCTAAAGTTAATAGCGATAATTGTGGTTCGTGGAATGAGGATGTTGGTAGGGTTCATTCATGACGTCTGATGCGCTCGCTGCGCTTTCCTGGCGAACGTGCCCATACGCATTGCTGGGATGATTCTGCAAGTCTTCATATGACACGCGCGAATCCCATGGGTTGGGGGTGTTGTTATCGACCGGGAAAGAACGGGAATCATGCAGCTGATCATATTTTTTGTGCTCCGCTCGTTGATCTCTTCCGTAAGACGATAGTATAACCCAAAGATAAACCTACTCTGGACATTAGAATCGAACCAGAGAAAAAATCATGTCACGGACGAAGAAGATCGCAAGCACCACCCAAAGGCCGCACATGATTCCAACATCAACCCAGGGGAAAATGTTGCAGAGCGTCAGCCCCTCTCCAGAGGAGCCAGTCTCATCAGGGAAAAACGTTTTCAGACAATTGTCTTGAGCCGTTGTATGGCGTGCCGCTGATATGATAATCCACGCGGCCGCCACCGCAAATGCAGCTACTAGGATAGGGCCATGAAATATTACATAGCGCCTGAACAAGGTGGTCTTTTCCTGTATCTAAGGTGAGTATGTATGGAATCCAAGTGGGAGCAACTGAACTGATTTCACGCCTATGGTTCCGAGAAGTTGAATCGCAGCACCAAGGAAGCATACAATAGCGAAAATCCAGGGAGCAAAGGATGGTGTGACAGCTCCGACGACTGGAGGAGGTCAGGTGGGCAATGAGGCTTGAGTGGAACACTGACATGGTGGGGTGGCAAGGGCGAAAATGCCAGCGATGATGGCGACGATGAACTGGACAAAGATGGCAAGGTAGATCCCAACGTTGACCAACGGGATCGCGCAACAGCAGTAGTCTCTCGGCTTCATGGCGACGGACAAGCGTGGCGGGCGTCACGCGGCCTTTCAAGATTACGTCACACCGCGTGACCTATATCCATCCACGAAAAGTCGCTTCTCTGCTCTGCCAGCACTCCTATGGCTCGGTTTGCCCTTCTCTCCTTGATACCTTTTCTTCTTGCATTATGCGTCTGCGCAACTCCCACTGCGCCGCAGCTTCCAACGGATCCTGATGGCCGCGTCGGGGTAGCAAACAAATGGAGTTATCAGAATTGTGGTACGCGGTAATTGCATTTGCAGAGTGATGCGTCACCGCGTCTTCAAAGGTACCCCGGACGACTTCATACAAGTGGAATCGATTGAAGTGTTCCCAGACCCGCCCAGGCCTGGTCACGAACTCACCATCAAAGCAAAGGGCGAGGCTACCAATATTATTGAGGCAGGATGGAGTATCTCTCGTCAGTTACATATTTTTTGATCCTTCCATAGGAAGGGGCGTACGCCGATGTTACAGTGAAGCTTGGCCTTATTAAATTGTTGCATAAACAATTTGACGTCTGCGAAGAAGCGTAAGTTGCCTCTTGTGGTATTCCTTTTCCTTCCACTCTTTAATTTGTAGACGCAACGCGAATGTTTCTGTTACCTGCCCTGTGCAACCTGGGAAATATGTCGTGGAACAAAAGGTCATGTTGCCCAAGGAGATACCTAAAGGTATGTAGCAGTGACTTTGTGGTGAAAGAGTGGCTAGTTGAACGCGGATAGCTAAATTCACGGTTGCCGTTCGAGCCTTCACTGTGGACGAGAACGATTTGCTTTGCTTAGATCTCCATGTTGATTTTATGCCGAAGCTACCCTTCCTCATTGACTGGTAGTGACCATTGCTATGTACCTTTTGCCAAGAGACATTGTTTGCAATCCGACGATACGTAACATCAGTGTGACAGAACGCGGTTAGTACGACAATGCCAAAGAGTTCAAAGAAGCGGAAAGAGAAGGCTGCTGATTTCACCGCAAGTGCTGTTCAGCATTCGTGGTGGATGCTCCGCTCAATCAATCATCATAGAAACAAAAACTCAAACTTGGAAAGAAGCAATTTCCTACCAATGTCGTAGATACGTCCTTCAAAGCACGTAGTATGTTTTCATACCTACTTTTAATCCTGCTGCCTCATTCTATCATAGCTATTGCGTTGCCTACCCAAAGCATTGCTGTAGAAAAGAACAATGACACTCCAACGACAAGACGGAGATTGACTATCGATGACTTGCTTCTTCACCTCAAACATCATAATGTCACTACACGGAAGGGTTAGATCATCCAACACATTCCTTGCATTGATTGCTTATATGTGACTACAAAGACGCGATACTCGGCCTGCGAGAACTCTTGGAGTCACATTGCGCTCTTTTAGAATTGCATCTCGCTTCGCTACTCAGTGGACTGGTTCGGCTGATCAGTGATGAGGTAAGATTTATGTTCATTCGAGAACGCGCATATAGAATTTTACTCAAAGCCACTGTTTAAGGATGCTGGTGTCCGGAAAACGTTGGTGTCATTTTTATCATGGTTGTTACCGCGAATTTCATCGGTCTGTCGTCAATCCGCGTGCGAGCTAAACCTCACTTATCATGACCTTCAGGATATATTGGTTCCTTATTCTTCTCTACTTCTACTTTACACGACTGCTGCCCAAACGCACATCTTCCCTGAAATTCGAATCGATGCGATCCGTGTTTTAAACATATTATTGGAATGCATACCCAATATTGTCACGGCAGGCTGTTGTCAAGTAAACGGGGGGCATGGAAGTCGAGTGCTTGATGGTTTTCTGGGAATTCTAGCCGCAGGAATAAGGGATAACGAATCAAAAGGTGTGAATGTGTACCTTCCGGTCTATAATATGCGAATTTTATCGCCTTCCAGGCCAAGTACAGGCTACGTCGACCGCAAGTATCGTGCTCAGCCCTGCCGTATGCCTATCCATCACATGTGCATATTCTCTTACTAAGGTTGCTGCAGTCCAAACTTGTTGTTTTGCAATCACTGTCATCGTTTCTACGTGCTGCGTTGTCATACCGGCATGCCAGCGGATCTGGTCAACCCCCAGATGCTCCAGAGGCCTTACAATCCTGGTTCTTCTCGCAGGCATTTGGGACGGTGGAGTCTTATGACACATTCAGTTCTCTGCTGCAGCCAGCAGCGCAGCGTTACAATTCCAATAGTCGATTGTGGTGTTCTGAGGAGCAATTCGATGAGGACTTTGTTCATCATCCGAATTCTATGGACGCTATGGCAGGCGAGTCCTGGACTCTGGATGACCTTTCAGTAGACCGCCGCGGTTTCGATCCATCGCTGACCGCTGATTCACTCAACTACGATTACCTTGCTGTAAGTCAACTCAGTGCACGATACGGAATCATCCTTTGACTGCAATCAAGCGTCTGGCTCGAAATTTGCAACCGACGCTCGTCTCTACTTTCCTTGATTGTGCACCAGTCGTGTTCTCTCCCAGCGAGAGGCCCTTGGAGACGAGTCTCCAGCTACTTCTGGCTGTATCACAAGTTTTGCAAAGTTTATATGGTACCTTGCTACGGCGCCGATCCGCTCTGGTGAGCCTAATACTGGCAATGAGTGGCATGCTTGCTCATCTGTAAAGCATAACAAGGCTATGAGTGACCTTGGCACTATGTTGGGTTATATGGCGCCATATTTTCCTTTTGAATCTCAGGTGAAGCCTCATCATCATGAATATCTTGTGACTGATGAGTTAGAATGTACAGGCACTTCAAGGGTTGAACGTAATATTTTGTGAACTTGCGGCTCTGCATAGTTTTGCCATGGATGGCAATTCAGACTCTGCAAGGCGCAAACAAAAGTTACCATCAGGCCATGAAAGCGATGCTTGTATGGCCTCGGTCAGCGATTACATTGTTCGCCTCCTCAGGGGAGAAGTACTGTCTTCGACCCAAGTTGGACGTTCGCTGACTCCTGATGCTTACGTATCGTTGGAGCCAGCCATTTGGTTCCTGCTCGACAGCCATTTTCTTGGCTGTGCTGGGCAACAACAGGAAATTTTTAATGCAATCATAGATCATAGTTTGAAAACCCCGTCGAGATCGGCAACGAAGAGACCGTCTATTGAATTTATTGCCAGACTTATTTTGGTAAGCGACTCCGAACCGATCAGTCAACTTCTTTGCTAAAGTGCCAATAGCTCGATACAGTCCCGTGGTATCAGGGGAATTTCAAGACTGGCCGTTCCACGCATATGGATAACAGATTTGAAGAATGGATGTCGCATCTGCCACAGTGCCTGTGGGAACTAGGTGCAACGAACGTTCCCATGACCGAGGTAAATCTCCACCTTGCACTCACGTTCACTCCTCATGTGTAGATGATCCTGAGAATTTTGCTGTGGTTACTCCAACGTAAGCCAAGGCTTGTCCGCGCTGGTGTGAGTAAACAGAAATTTTCAATGCCTCCTGTGATCTCAATTATCGCAGGCTCTTGGCTCCAAATTTATTCCCTATTTTAATATCAATCATGCCGTCCGCGGGAGGTTACCCGGACCATACACAAAACTACCATTGTCAGCAGATCTGCGAAGGCTTACATTGGACGTCATTGCAACCTTGCTTGCAGCTTACGGAAATCACCTGCCTGATACCAGTGAACTATTGATAGAAGTCGTTGACATTGCTGTCACCGGTTGTGATGAAGAAAAGTATTGGTCACACCACAAATTAATGTTAAAAAGTTGCAAAGGCAACATTTCTATTTAAGACAGTACACAAGCCAGCTTTTCCGAGATGCAGACAATAATAAGTATAAAATTGAATCTGTACAAAATCTAAAGTGTGATAACCAGCCACCAAGTGTATATATCGAGCTTGCTCGATGCCAAGCGTAAGGCTACATTGCTATGATGCAGCTTGTTTGAGATTGGTGACCAGCACTCCAGTCGCCAGCGAAAAGATTGAGATTGGCAAATACGTCAAGCGTTGGAGCCAATAAAACTAAAAAGCAGGTACCGACGAGCAATGGATTGGTAAAGGTAGCAGGGTATACGCATGCAATTGTTTTACACCCAGTACCAATGCATGCCGAAGAGGCGACCAACCGCCTCACTGGCAAGGTCTTGGAATGCTCCAGGGGACAAATCTAAATCGGTGAGCGCACAGCCTACGCAGCGGTCGGTGATAGTCACGGTGACCATCTTTCCTTGGTCTATCACAATAATGTTAAATGTAAGTGATGCAAGTGTAGAAAACAACTTACAATTGATTTTAACTTTCCTGCCGCAGACGGGGTTGGTATTGGAGTTTACGCCGTTATACCCACTGGAAGCAATATCAGAAGAAAAAGAAACATTCAAGTTTGGGGGACGTACGGGAAAGCGTCAAACAGCAAATGAGAAACGGCAGCAATGTAATCAGTATTGGAGTTGGTGATGCCACATGCACCAAGACCAGCTAAGGGTCAGCGAATCAGCTGGTGCCACTGAACAATTGGCAACTGGACGTACTATCGTAATAAGTGCCTGGATATGGAAGGCCAAAGGTCAGCCACAGAGACCGGCAGGTGTGGGAAAAGCTGCGCACCTTGTCCGGTCTGGATACCAATCAAAAAGCTGGGCAGATTGGTGTTACCTCCGGAGCCATGAGTGGCGGAGGACGTGGGCGCCTCTTCGGTTGTAGAGGGAGGTGGAGGGGGGGCATATGTGGTGGAGGGAGGAGGCGGCGGCGGCGGCGGGGTCGTGGTCTTGGGCTCCAAAGTTGAGGATGGTTGATGGGGGTGATCTACGGCTGACGAGTGGGCGGGGGAGGGCCGAGGCTTGCAGCGCTTGCTCAGCCTGCGAGGCTCAAGAGGTAGCGGATCAGCAAGAGAAGCGGCGAGTCGGGGAGCAATGGCGCGGTGGTGGTGGTGGGGCCGGGCAAGGAGGGGAGTAATGAGGGCATGTGAATAGAGAACGATGGCGAAGAGGACGAAGAGGCGATGGAGGAACATGGCGAAGGGCTGCACTGGGGATTGCAAGGAGCGGAGGCGTGCAAGTAGAAGAAGAAAAAGTGCAGAGGCGCGTGTTGTTTGGCGCTGATAACGGTTGCTATTGTGTGCTATTTGGTGCTGTTTATACACTAAGGGTGTCTGACGGCAAACATCTTGGCGAGGCCCGTTGCAGCGGAGCTGGCCAGGCTGTGCGAGTAGGCATCGATCTGGCCGAGGAGCAGCATGCTTTCGAGCCGGTTTGGTTCGCTGGGGATTTTGAACAGCCGCGTCACGTCCTCCTCGGGCAGCGGCGCCATGCCTTGTGCCACGCGCGCCTGGTTCTCTTCCTTGCGCTTTGCCACGAATGCATCTGCACGCCCGCGCTCCCGCACTATCTGCCGCGTCACATACGCCATATTCCCCTCTTCCGTCCGGTAGCTGTCTATCGCCTCCACCATCTGCTCCACGTTCCGTGTCAATCCATTTGACCCAAGCTCAAGCGTCGTGAACGACCGCGGAACCGTGCACACGCTCGCTCCGTCAGGTCCACCATCGTAAACCGCCCTCTCGTTCGATTCCGTCAGTGCCCCGAGGAACGAACTCAGCAGCGGATTGGCTCGGATTTTGAGAGGCACTTCCTCCAGAATCGAAGAAAATGTTAATCGGTGATGGATGAGGCTGGATCTCACTTTAATACATGCCCGATGAACGAGGATTCCGTGCCCACCTTGATGTGCTAAAATTCGATCTTTTGTACGCATGCAAAAATGCTGCCGTGAGTCGGAAAGCTCGGAACGATGCATTTCCTCGTGCTGTCTGTGATAAATCTTTTGCGCTGTCATTACGATATTTGGCGTCATTCAGGGACATCGGTGACTCGCCATGTACAATGACTACTCCTCCGTGTCTCAATTTCTCTTGATGAATGACTAGTGTGTCAGTCAATGTCTGGTTGAAGAAGGCCCCTAGCGCCGTTGCCTGGTAAAATCCAACCACGCTGTCGTCTGCTTGCACCTCCTTCAATGATCGGAGCATGGATGCTTGGTATCGTGCTGTTGAAGGATGTCATTCGAGGCAAACATGCTGTGGACAGCCATGCACACCAATCATTTTCGTCGAATTGTCTTCTCCAGATTGTTGGGGCAACGGAAATGAATTCGATACTTCCAAAGTGCCATCCAGATCAAGGCCCAGCAAAAGCCCGTGCGCTGTCGTCGATGGTGCCTCCCGTGCATGCTTTATGATTTTTATCACAACCTACATCACAACATTCAGATCGTGTCTTTTGGAGACATTTCAATGATCTTATACCATTCCGTCCAGTTGCACGATTTGAATCGGTATCTCAGCTTCTATGTCAATCGCTTTAGCCATCGATGGTGGAATGGCTTCATATTTTGGTGCTGCAGGCACTGGCGCAGCAGCAGGTGCGGGCAGCGATGCAGCAAGGGCAGCAGCAAACGCTTGTGCCATTTTCTCGAGAGCGTTCAAGCAGGTGGGGCAAACACAGCCAAACACACATCCTGGCTCCTGGAGGGGTCTAATATATTTTACACTTGAACTAGATTTGATCAATCTATTGGTAAGCAAGAGCGCTAAGCTGCTCATATTTTGGTTCCGTCATTTCGGGCACAATTTCCAGAGGTAGAGTGCTCAATCAGCACAGGGAGAACGCCACAGGATGGCTGCTCGAAAGGAGCCCAAAGTCGTGGGAGGACTACGCTTTCTTTCCGCCAACAAGGATACCAGCATGCATCGCATCTCGCGCTCGACCAAGATCATCATTCTCCTGCTCATCGATGTCCTTTTCTTCTTAGTCGAACTGATAGTCGGCATGTGACTTGATTTCTCGTCCGCTTCTTTACTCATCCTCTCCTAGGTTATGCCGTGGGTTCCTTGGCTCTCGTCGCAGACAGCTTCCATATGTTGAAGTGCGTCGGTGTCCATTTGCCATCTTCTGGGATTCTAATCTCCTATAGCGATGTCATGAGTTTAGTTGTGGCATTATATGCTATCAAGGTCGGAACAAGACAGGGGTTTATGTGGAGACTGACTGTGACTGCTATCTAGCTCGCTTCTACAACCGAATCTGATCCACGCTACTCCTATGGTTGGCACAGAGCGGAAATTTTGGCAGCTCTAATCAATGGCGTCTTTCTCCTGGCTTTATGCTTCTCCATTTGTTTGGAGGCCTTGGAACGCTTCTTCTCCCCGCCAGGCACGTAAAATCCTTTTTTAATTGATCCCGAAATAAGACCTGGCCCAAGAAATTACTCAACCCAAAATTGTTGTTATCGTTGGTGCCCTGGGATTGCTGTCGAACCTCGTAGGTCTGTTCCTGTTCCACGGTGAGCTTATTCCCTATACTGCCGTTTCCGCGGGCACTGATTATCCGTAGACCATAGCCATGCGCATACACAGCCTTCCATCCCTTCCCCTGGACCATCGAAACCCCCGAGTGTCCGATCTTTTTCCCAACCATCGTCGATTGATACGCTGTCATTGCCCATACCGTCACCATCTATCCCTGTTCAAACACGTTCTTTCTCTAGGAATGAAGAAGCATTTTCATCGCTCTATGACCATCCGGCCGCTACGCGTGCTCAACTGGTACAAGCGGCTCATGAAATTGCTTCTGCTCAGCCAACTTCCCCATCTGCCAGGCATCGAAGTCATTCGCATTCGAGTGATCTGATTAGTACTAAGAGAGATTCATTGTCTCCGTCAAATATGCACGCATCCCATGACGATGGTGATGAGGCTGGCTCCGTGGTTGATGATGCTACCCCTCTTCTTGGTCATGACGTGCCAGCATCCCTCCACGTACACTCACACTCACACTCAGGTTCTATGAATATGCGCGCTCTTGTTCTTCATGTACTAGGTGACGCCTTAGGGAATGTTGGTGTTATTGCATCTGGCCTGATCATCTGGCTCACGACGTGGCCTTACAAATACTACTCTGATCCAATCATCAGTCTTGTAATTACAGTCATCATTTTTTCGAGCGCCTTACCTCTAGGTGTGTCTTTGAACTTCACATTGAGGTGGTCTAACGAGGGAAACTAGTCCGCAGCACATCTTTCATCCTCTTACAAGGTGTTCCACACACAGTTTCACTTAACCAAGTGCGGCAATCGATTCTCAATGTCGAAGGCGTGCTCTCCTTGCATGAACTTCACGTGTGGCAACTCTCTGAGTCCAAGATAGTGGCGTCAGTGCACGTTCTTGTAGCTTCTCGGAAGCACGAGTTTATGCTCATAGCTGCAAACATTCGCAAAGTTTTGCACCACCATGGTGTACATTCCAGCACCATTCAGCCAGAATATCGCCATGAAGCTGACGATGACCATCCAGGAGCGTCTTCGAAGGTAAATGGTATAGCATGCAATACCCACCGACAGTCCCCTGATACGCAATATTAGTACCACCAAGACAACTCATGTCTTATACTGTGCCCGGCTGACAGAGTGTGCGACCCGTTGGAAAATGCCTGTTGTCGTGAGTTGTCATTACCCGATAACCCTCTTTTGGTTGATAATATCATGATAGCACCAGCTCCTCCCTCTGACCACAACGTCTAGGCTTGTACCCTCCTTAGATACTCAGATATTTTAGATTACTTTGAAACTCATTGTATGTAGTAGAATGGATTTAGCTGGTGATGAAAACTGGAAAGTTTGCAACAAATGTTTGAGAAGCCGTCAGACGTTGTAGAATGATGGTGCTGACACCACTAGATTTACGAGCCCGCAAGTCATCAGCTAATCTTCTTGCCATCGAAGTGGTTGTTTGACCAAGGAAACTTCGATGTTCCGATATCACGGTTTGCACCGCCCACTCCAAGTGGAGTGCCGCAGTAAGTGCTGAGGAGATGAGGCTGACAAGAAGCTCCGTAGCCAGAGCTTGTTCTGATGCTTGCTGCTGATCAATCCGGGTGATCAGTACCGGTACAACAAGATGGATAAAAATGGGCAGTAGAGGAGGCGTAGCCGTAGAGCGCGGCATAGTCAAAGTGAAAGTGGCTATTCGCCGACACCGCTCGGTGTCTCCAACATTGGCAGCCTCCGCCAACTCTGACCACACAACTTCGAGAAAATTGGAAGGTGACATGAAGCTCAGACATCTCTCCACGTCAATGACAGGTCCCTTGCCTGCCCGTGCCATTGCCAGGGCTGTTCGAACAACATGCCTCAATTGTTTCTCGGAGGCGAGTCCAGACTCCTTCGATATCATGAGTTTTGTTTCTGAGCGAACCATCAGGATACAGATCGCCAACAATAATATGTTTTGCACCTTCCTGCCTCCAGCCAAGAGCGTCGGCAACGACACGCCGAACTGAATCTGCGTTGAACGTGTTCGCGTCCAATGCGTATCGCTTTTTGTCGGAAACAAATTCCAGTATCTGGGAAGCGCATAAACAAAGAATAGGCCGAGGGCAGGTGGGGGACAGCAGTAATGTTTGTAGCGTTTCAAGGTGAGGCATCCTGTATAGCCTTGAGGATAATGTGAATAATGAATCTGTTACACGCAAGATTTACCCTTGGCGCCGAATCTCCCGGATTAAGGCACTAATGACTCCCACAAGCGTCCAGTTGAGTATTGGTCCCGTGAAGTATGACACGCCATTGTTGAGGACTTCAGGATCTATCTTCCGCATAGAAGATGCTTGCAGAGCATCCAAAAATAATGTGGCAGAGATACGAAGCAACGTTCTTGGCTTTGTGGTCCTATAGCCATTGTTAGGATCACACAAAGCAACGTCATCAGCATGCACCGTAATATCGAATCCTCAATACCCTCATTGTTGCTGTCGAATAGGGCTTTGTACCAAGCGTTGTATGCCGTTCTATCGTCGTTCGAAAAATCGGTTTGCGATAAGACGACGCCAATGGATTTCGGGAACTCTGCAGAGACCGATCGACGATCATTTGTAAACTCGTGGCCGTTCAGCTGCTTGGTTGTCAACATAGAAAAGGCAGTTGATCGTGTGTACTGACGTGAAATCGAGCGATAGCGCATTGCGCGAATAACACAATGTCCCCAAGATGACTGACTGCTGTCTGTGGATCGCCTAGGAAAACACGTATATTTCATAGAAAATGTCTGGTAGGAGAAGAACGAACCTACTGTCTCACAGTCGTACTCGTCTAGCAGCAAAAGTGCATAGAACACTAGATCGGAAATCTTGACGTGTAATGATACAATGTCCAATGCAAAATCGTAAGTATAAAGGATTCTGCAAAGATGGCTCAATGATTCAACATCAAACATAGAAGCGAGTGAAGTAAAGCGCTGAAAAGGCTGAATAGGGATTTAAGCCAAGTGGACAGAACAAAACTGACCTTGTGAGTCACATAGGCGAAGGTGGCGTGGCTCAAAACGTCCTTCGATATACGTTCCATCCAGACATGCACATCTGCGACACTGACGTCAAGCGATAGCTTTGATTCAATAAAAACCTGCATTCGATGTGAGTGATAACCCCATTAATGTTCGGTAGGAACACGCACTTCCAAATCAAGACCACTATCTTGAGAATCAACACGTAGTCTGGGTACAGTATCTTTCACAACTCCCGGATCTTTCTCCGCGGCAAATGTCATACTGATCAATCCGCACGCAACAAGCTGAAGGAGGAGGTCTCGCGTGAAGGATTGCGATCTATCATACATATGAAGATCAGCCTATCAGTGATAAACCATTTCTGACTCACATTTCATCGTGCACATCATCTTTGCCGGTTGAACGAGATAGAGCGACGTCAGCTTGCACGATAAGGTCAGGTCGCAAAAAGACCGTTGACAACGCGGTATGCATTGCACTATGCTGCGAGGTATGTCAATACATATCGTCTATCATGGCGTCCAACAGCCTAACCCAATCGATCTTTGCCCCTTCAACGGCAAGAACATCCCGGAATGCTGACAGTAGTCCGGGTAGCTGTGTCCGATAAATATTCAACAAACACTTTTAAAACGCGAATCTTACCCTGCCTACAATGAATGCCTTCCATATCGAAGCATCAGCTGTGCTCTGAGATATGCATGTGAACGCAGCGGTGAATAACTGAGTACAAAATGTCGTTGGTGTCCAGGATGTCCACCTGTAGATGCTAACGAGAAGAGCCACCGGATCACTACCACTTCCAGATCCAAAGCGATATCCTCTATAAGTTACCTGGATAAAGAAATGAGGTTATAGTGTATACTTTGGGTTTAACATACAAGATGATGTAGAACCAAGCTGAATGTGACGATGTCACCATCACTGCTTGATCCTATTCCATCGCCCTTGTTGAATGGCCCTGAATAATGTAAAGTGTGAAGGAGTTGAGCCTCGGTAGCAGCTTTGGCGTCATCTCCGATGAGCAAACTTAAAGATAGCACGAATGTTTCTAGCATTTGCCGCACGTCTGGTAGAAGGCGGAAACTTTGTAGCAACTCATTCGTGTCAGAAATGAATACGATAGCCTGTCGTGTTGGTATCTGTGACATGTCCGATATACACGAGAGCAAGAGCATGAGAAGTTCTGATGCCGAGCTCGTGAGTTGGGTAGAATGCGACATTGGAAGCGAGTGGGCTGTCCTGAGAAGTGCAAGTGCATCTTGTATCGTGTTCATCGTTTTGTTTAGTGGTTCGGCCTGCGAGAGGATAGATGATCCTCCTGACGAGTAATGTGCATTTATGGCGATGCGGCACAGAGAGTCGAGTGTCTCAGCAGTATGTAGCTCAGAGGAATGTGCAGCTGAAAGGAATGATGTCGTGAAGACAGGGACAGAGACCATTCCTGATTCCACTGCATACCGCAGATACTTGTGCAGATCTGGGTCGCCGGGATAGGACCTGTACAAAACAAGAACGGAATCTATTCAGCAGAATCAAGCATAGCAACTAGTATGGAAGTGGAAGGCTCCTACTGTTCAGGTTATGTTCGACCTCTTCCGAAACTTGTATGGAGCACTGTTTGGATATATATAGCTTGCAGAGGCTCATCCACTGATCGCGACAATGCCTAGGTCACCAAGATCCAGGGATATCATTCTGCAACCGACCTTGGCTGCTGAAATGCCATTCTGGAAGCAATTTCGCGCAAGTTCAGCTAATGTCATCAGCTTAATAACGGAACGAATATATTTTGCCTATTTGGGTACTAGCTACATCTATTGTATCTAGCTTCAGACTTTGGCCATGAGTCTCCTGGTTTCCTGAGGTGTGAATCGCAGTAAAATGGATATAACACGGACAAGATTCGGCTAAGGACGTGGTATTATAAAGCACTTGCCATTTAGCAGAAAAAAATACTTACCCTCATCTCCTTATGCTCGAGGAACTGCAGGATCACATTTCGCAAGTATTCAAGGTTGATATCCTCTTCATCCTTCGCTGGCTGCACATTCTGCGGGAGGATCGGGGAGTTCGCTCTGGATGTCGAATCTGATTGAATAGAAGAGCGGGAATCTATCGGTGCACTTTCATCTGTCCGCGTTTGTCGATAGCCAATGCCTGGGCTCCGCTGTCGCTCAAGCAATGTTACGGAAGATTGAACTTTTCTAAGTTCTTCACGTAATGTCTGGTGAGCGTATTAGCTCTAGTGGCGTGCTCTGAAAATTATTTGCACCTTGTTACTGAGGCGAAGCTGAGCTTCACGAGTGCCAGTCTCTTCTATTTGGTGCTCGAGGTTTTGCATTTTACTTGTAAGCTCTATTTCACGTTCTAGAACGGATTTCTGCAATGGATGCGTCAGGCTCGCAAGTGAGTAATAATTGTGAATACCTCTATGCTCTTCGTCAGTTCTTGGGCAGAAAGTAGGTCTGTCATTTGCCGTTGACTCAGACGAGCTTCCTCTTGCAATTGGTCCTTCTCGGCTCGAAGGTCACTGGCCAGCCTTTCATGCTCGTCCCGGGTCCTGGCACTAATTTCAAGCAGGTTTCTCAAGTCATCCACTTCCTTCGTTTTATCATGGACTTTGCGGCTCCAATCTGATTCACGATCATTCCGCTCAGTCTCCACCTGTCGAAGCTGAGTTTTTATTTCAGCAATTTTTGCCTCATACTTGAGTTCCATTGAGGACAGCAAGCGGACTACTTCTTCGGGCGAGGTTGTAACTTGATGAGAACGAGATTCATGTTCTCTCTGCGCTTCCTGAAGGTCGTAGGTTAATAATCCTATTCGATCTTGAGCTTCTCGCAGTTGGTATTGTAGTTCGGCATTCTGATTTTGTAAGGACTCAAGGTGAGACTGGACCGACTCTACCTCGGCTTGGCGCATCTGAAGTTGATCGAACATCTGATTTTTGTCTCGCGTGATGTTATTGAGCGATGTTTCCAACGTTGCAATTTGAGATACCTTTGAAGACAACTCTTTAGAGTGGCTAGCCTTGTGGCAAATATCAGCAGATTCTACCATGGCCCGATGGCACATACCTTCAGCGTTACAGATTCAAGTTCATATTGCCCCTTTAGAAAAGATAACTCTTTGTCATACCGTTCTCGCAACGTGCCTAACTCTTTGTCGAACTGCGCCTTGATTTTGGCATTTGCTTTCTCCTTGTCTGCTTTGGCTATATTGAGCTCTTCCTGCAAGCGCAATTTCTCAATTTGTTCCTTTTCTTTGTCCCCTTGCTCCCGTTGCTTAAGTGAAGCAACCTCTTTGAGAGCGTCTTCCCTCTCCTTTTCCGTCTTAACCAACTTTTGCCGCACGGTCTTGAGTAAGCTGATGGCTTTGACTCGCTTTTCTTCTTCTTCTCTAGCCACATTCTTGGCCTGTTCGAGATCCGCCTGCAATTTTTGCGCTTCGTTATCACGCTTATGCACACTCTCCTGTACCTCAGATGAAGTCTGTTGGGAACCCTTGAACAAGGCTTCGGCTTTATTCAACTGGGACTCCAGACGCTCGATCACCTCCTGTTGAGATAGCGACTCGGAACTATGCTTCTCCGATAAATCTTGGATGTGTTGTTCTTGTTCTATAATATAATCAGAAACAAAGAATTGTGAGTTATCAAAGTTTGTTTACTTTGTACTTTGACTTGAAAAGTCTTGATGTCATCTTCATATGACTGGACGATAATATTCTACCAAATGTCGAATAAGTGAATGGATTGCCATACCGAGTTTTTGGAAATGAGACTCTTGAGATAGTGATACAATGCAACTGTGTCATCTGCCGTCTGCAATGGCGTCAAATCATGAAGTGCATCGTCAACTGCAGCTTTATTCGCCTGCAGTTTCTTGAACGATTCGGAGACATCTTATAATAGCGCGAGTTTAAAATTCATATACACCACGAAGGGCCATTCATACCTAAAAAACGTCGTTCAACCTGCTTCAGTCTCTCCTGTAGTGATTCAATGTCGGTCGACGAATGCTGCTCTATGCCATCAAACAAGATATTCGGATACTTTTCGTTCTCATGCATCAACATGGCCTTGTTGTGATCTTGCACATGTTCCTGGGTTACATTGCTTGTCTGAGCCAGAATGTCTTCAAGTGGCTCCGGAGATAGCAAGGGTGAGTCGGGCAGAGGTATTAGTTTGGGAGACACATATGTCGACACAGGTAGAGATGACGAGATGTGCTGAAGATCGGCCAGACTGGGGGTGGCGTTTTGAGAATTTGGAATTGGTGGTGCGCTATGCTTTACGTCGCCCGGCGTGAGACTAGCCTTCAGTCTGTCTTCAAGAGAAAGCTTCTTGCTGGACGACGAGGATCGGGGAACAGGACTGGTGTTTTGTCCACGTTGAGAAGCTATGGACTTGCGCAGATTGTTAAGAGCCGACTCAGCAAGTTGGGTGGAAGACAGAGGCGTTGAAGGCCTGCTACCATTGGGCAGCTCAGTGTCGACATCGGGGGAAATATCTGCAGAACGACGAGGGACTGGGCTTCCAACAACTTGTCGAAATTGGCCGAACATCCAGCTGGAAGCTCTTATTCACACTACAACCTTACAATGACTCTCACGTGACTACATCCGCTTCCTTCCCACTACCAGCTGGCGGTACCGCGTCGGCGGAATTATTGGCCAGCTGCCATGCAGGTATAACAGGCCTCCCTATCATCGGCAATGGTGATGATGGGGTGGCTGGAATAGAGGGTCCGCGATTTAGCAATAAAGCTTTCAAGGATTTGAGCTCTTGCTGTAACTCGGTGAGAGACTGGTTGTGACTCTCCTTGTTCTTCTCCATCATCTGTGATACTGTCAGAAATATTGAACATAGCAACAGTGACCGATGACCTTTGGTAACATTTCACGAATATTGTTTATCTCATCTCTGATCTCACGCATTTCATCGCGAGTTTTTTGTTCTCCTTCCCGCATTTCAATGACGACTGCCTGCACATCTTGAGTAGTTTTATCTATCACCACCCGTTGCTCTTCCACAGCCGTTCGCACAGCAGAAGATTCAGATTGAATTTCTTTTAGTAGCAGCTCCGCGGCATCGAACTGTGCGTTCAGCGCATCCCGGTCCTGTTCGTATGCAGTGGCATCTGGTGGCTGTAGATGTGGCAATAAATACTTCTATTGGCTAAGATGTGCATTAACGTTGGGCGTGAGCAATGATAGATACGCACTTTAAACAAGGATATTGCACCATACGTGACGGTGCCAGAAACAACGGCTGCAATCTATAGCCAAAGTAATTCGGCACGTGTCATTCTAAAATAAAACACGGCGTACGAAGTAGTCGCGCCAATCCCAGCGTGGACTATATGCTAGTTGGTACTGTGGAGATCCATGTGTTGGGATATATTGTGCTTGATATGGTTGAGCAGCAGCCTGCTTGAAGGCCAAGTCAATCTCCTGCGGAGAAAGGCCCTTTGCCTCGAGAAACTGCACACGCTGAGAAACGGGTGATGCTTGAGTCTGTTTGAGTGTTAATGAAACAACACGTAAGGCAACAACATTTCTACCTTGGGGTCGACCAGAAAGGCGACAGCGTTGCGGACCAGTTCTTGACGATCCGGCGTGGACATAAATGACCCTAACCCTAACCTTATGCAAGTCATCGGTTTATTCCGGGTTGGCTGGCAGCAATAAATTTTGGTTGGTTTGGTTGTCCGTTTGGCAAAATGTTGCAGCTTTCCAACGCCATATGCAGGAGTGTCTCATCCGTTGCAAAAGGTAAGTTTTCACCAAACTGCATGTCGTGTTCTCTGACGGCGTTTTTAGCACCCTGTCTTAACGCGTTCAGGAAGCCGACATTCAGCCATATTCGTACGTTCGCGACCTCAATGCATGGTTATTTAAATTCACAGAACATGGTAGCCTCTCTGCTGGTTCGTAGAGGTTACGCCGATGTCTTCTCGCGCCAAAAGCCTCACGTGAACATTGGAACAATTGGTTGCCCACATCTCACTCTATTCAGGACGCCAAAATCTAATGCTAGTATTAGGCCACGTTGATCATGGTAAAACTACGTTAACTGCATCAATCACGAAAGTCCTTTCACAGAAAGGAGGTGCCAAGTTCACGGATTACAGCGAAATTGACAAAGCGCCAGAAGAGAAGGCTCGGGGTATTACTATCAACTCAGCACATGTAGAATACGAAACAGATGCACGCCATTATGGGCACATTGACTGCCCAGGACATGCTGATTGTACGTCTTGCAGGATTATTGAAGTTATTTGATTAACGTACCCCAGACATCAAGAACATGATCACTGGTGCTGCACAAATGGATGGTGCTATTATTGTCGTTTCGGCAACCGATGGGCAAATGCCTCAAACTCGGGAACATCTTCTTTTGGCGCGGCAAGTAGGCATTAAGAGATTGGTCGTCTTCATCAACAAAGTCGACCAGATCTCGGACCCAGAGATGCTGGAGCTTGTTGATATGGAAATCCGGGATCTCCTTACGAGCTACAATTTTGACGGTGAAAACACTCCCATTATTATGGGCTCTGCATTAGCTGCATTGGAGGGACGGGATGATGAGATTGGAGCAAGTAAAATATTGGAACTAGTCAAGGCATGCGACGAATGGCTCGAGCTTCCACCTCGTACGTGCCTTAACTTCAACACATGATCCACTAACGATCTGTAGGCGATTTTGAAAAGCCTTTCCTCATGCCGGTTGAAGGTTCGCCGTTGCTAATGCGTATTTGCTCCGTAAATTTCCTAATCATAGTCGATGTCAAGACGTCTTTTCAATTTCTGGTCGTGGAACTGTCGTGACTGGTCGCGTAAGTCAACAAACGTATGGCTGCGTCGGTTTCTCAATGTATGCTGTAGGTCGAGCGAGGGACAGCTAATAAGAGTGATGAGGTCGAAATAGTTGGTCTAGGAAATAGCTTCAAATCGACCCTGACTGGCATCGGTAAGCTCTCCTAAGCCAAGTGTTCTTTCGACGATGAATATGGCCCACAAGAAATGTTCAAGAAAGAGCTTGACCGAGTATGTATTATCTACACACCGCCAGACATTGGCTTAATTTTCCCAGGCTCAAGCGGGTGATAACATGGGTGCTTTGTTGCGTGGTGTCAAGCGCGAGCAAATCCGCCGTGGTCAGGTTGTTGTAGCACCTGGATCCATCAAATCTGTCAAAAAATGTCAAGCCCAAATTTACGTCTTGACCAAAGAAGAAGGTTGGTCTTGAATAATCTGACTATTTATGATTCAGAAACTTGTGTCAGGTGGTCGCTACACGCCGTTCATGTCAGGATACCGCCCTCAGCTATTCCTTCGGACTGCCGACGTGACGGTTACGTTGTCTTTCCCTGAGGGAACACAAGATGCTGCGGAAAAAATGGTTTGTAAATCACAGCTCTTTCGTATCATTGATTTAAACCTTGAGTAGGTCATGCCCGGTGACAGTGTAGAAATGGAGTGCGATCTAATTTTTGATTTGGCCATGGATGTTGGCTCTCGGTAAGCACATTCTCGTCCGAAATGAACAGTGTTAATATATAACGACAGCTTCACCCTCCGTGAAGGTAACAGGACGAGTGAGTTCTGCTGCCCTTTGCATGAGATATTCTGACTCTGTTTCGCAGTTGGCACTGGTATTGTGACCAAGATCTTGGAGACGGCTTAAACGAATGACCATATAATCATGCTCTCCACTCCATGAAAGTAATGGTCGGGGACCGCGTCATCTATAGCCATCTTTAAACTATAGCATGTACTTGGTACACTAATACAAAGTAATAGAGTAGTGACACTGCAGTTGTGTGTAAAAATTTCAAAATGAAGGCCCAAAAGAGGCAGTCCCTGGCAGTCCTAATTTTTCGAAAAGTTTCTCAACTACCTTTCAGTGCTTTATTCACTCTCCGGTCTCAGCTCAGTCTTCAGTTCCATTTGACGCCCTGTTGAATATGCAAGCCTTTTTGAGAACAACGTTGAAGTCTGGAACGGCTGCCAGTCTTTCCCGACGACTTGCCTACACTCCACCGATGTATGGTCGCCAAATCACCCGGACTATCGTCAGTACGTTCGATTCGTCTTGGCTCAATTTGATGCAGTAAGCTAAAACGAGTATTGCACAGGTAAAGGGTACACAGTTGAGCATGAGGCCATTGTTTTCGACGACGCCACGGGACTCGGAACAGTATCCATAACTGACCATGCACAATCGTCGTTGGGAGACGTGGTATTTGTCGAGCTGCCTACCGTGGGCAGTACTATCAAGCAAGGAGGTGTGTTTGTCAATGTCTACTTCGAGACGAGTGACAATTTCGGTTAGATCAAATCGGTGCTGTGGAAAGTGTCAAGGCTGCTTCCGACATTGTACGTACCCCGTTCAGTTGTTCCTCAGTCTCACTGAATCGACAAGTACGCACCGGTGTCTGGCACCATTGAGGAGATCAATGAAACTCTTGCAACCGAACCAGGACTACTGAACAAATCACCAGAAGACAAAGGTGACATTGTATTCTCCTACATAGTGGTCAGTCTCACAATCTTTGCAGGTTGGCTATGCAAAATCAAGCTTTCTGAGCCGTCCGAGGTATGACTTCGACCATGTCTTCCCACAAATGTCCATTGACGAGGCTTTGAGATGGAGCAACTCCTTACTGAACAAGCCTACAAAGCCAGTTATGAACCATAGATGCACGTCAAGAGTACATTATTTGCTTTCATGTTTTTCTCATTAGATTATTTACATTGAAATGGATGTTATGCTCATTAAGGGCTATTTGAAAGATAGACCAGCGGTCACGATGAACGGGGTGGCTCATACTTGTACTGCTCGCCTCGAGCTTCCATTCTCGCCTTTGCCTCCTGAAGAGCCCAGGTTTGTATGCTGTCAAAGTCAGCAATGTGATGAATAGCCTAGTCAAAGCATACCTTGTATCAGGTTTATAGTACAACATAACGGCAGCGAAGGCCATGGTACCAAACATTCCGATGTACCAGATGTTTTCCCATTCCTCCTTCACTCGTTTCTGACCAGGCGGAAGCGGCTGAAGACAGGAAGATAAGGACGGTGCATGACAGAAAATTAGTGGCTTTCCACACCTTTTCGCCAAACAACCAACCGGAAGGCTCATTGTAGTGAGGCTCTCCATGCGAAGATGCATAGCGTCTGGCACTCATGCGGGGGGCTGCGGCGCGAAGAGCTCGCAGCGGAAGCATGGAGAGGTAAACGTCGGGTCAACAAATCGGCAAACATGGGTATACAGATTATTCTATTCTCTTCGACATGATTTCGTAGTCCACCTCTACCAGGAACATACTCGGCGACAATTCGTCAATAACAAAGCTGCATTTCGTCAGTATGGTTCATTATTCGGGCTGAATCTTACCCCCGCTTATTGTAGAATCCCAGTGCGGCCGTGTTTCCTGAGGTATACACTGTCAAGCGCGCTTCACTCGGTGCACCATGTCTGACCTTTCATCACCGTGAGCACGACCTTGTCCATCTCGTATGACAATCCTATTTCCCACAATCCCTGCATCAACATTTTCCCAACGCCTACCCCCTGAGTTGCATTTTGAACTTGTAGCTCGTAGCTATACTAGTCAGGTGGATACTCTTGACGTGAAGCAGAGCAGTACCAATACAAAACGTCATCTGTTTCCTCAGTCTCAAAACGAAACATGCAAAATGCTACCAGATTGTTCTCAGCAAATACCACCAGGAATCTTGATTTCGCGTTGAACAACTCTCTGTGTTTATCGGCTGGGTTCCAACCAAACGAAGAGTTGGTATAGCTGGCTGCGTCAATTATAGTAGACTTGGAGGCATGTTGTGACACACAGATTACGCATATTGGCTTCGAAAATTGCCCAGAGGTGACTGCGTTCGCTATTGTCCATTTCATTTGCATGAGCAACTCTGATTCGATATCTGGTAATACTGGTGCGAATTGCTGGTAAGTATGGAGCGGTTGTTGACCTACTGAGAATCTGTGTCCGGTGTTAAGCATGCTGCCAATTGTAATGAAGTCGCCTGCAACCACGCGTCAGTTCACCTAGCAATAATTTATTCTAGCGACGTTGTGCCTCCCTTGTTAGCCTTCCTGACTTTGCGTGTCATCGCACTTTGTTACTGTTTATTATCCACCAAACCCCTTGGCATGAAGCTTGACGCAACTGACCTGAGATATGTCACGTCCGATGAGTTCAGAGTCCTGACCGCAGTGAGGTCCACTCCATCTCTTATCCCAAGTTCGCACTGATAGATCGAGAACTAGGTTGAAATTGGCTCCAAGAACCATGAGGTGGTTCCGACGGCTCTCATCACTCAGATATCGGGTTTAAGAAGCGGAGGGGTGAATAAATTAATCTCTTCCTTGGCAAAACGCAGCTTGGTGTCAAAAGTGCAAAATTCAAAATGTAGCTTCCCTGAGCTTCAAATGACTTATGGTTTCACCATTACTCTTAGATGACGGTTATCGTCTGACATACGGCGGTTACGATTACCTTGCGTTGCGAGCAATGTCAAAGAGGGGGTCCTTGTCTTCTGTGGGAAACCAGATTGGAGTTGGAAAGGAATCAGGTGTGTTTCTTGCGCCCCCATTTTGGACGCTCCAAACCCCCAGGAAAGACATATATATCGTTGCAGACGAGGACGGAAATGAAATGGTTCTCAAGCTACATAGGTGGGTGTTCCGGTCTACTTTATTCTGTCATGTTGGACGTTACATGCCTTACTAGACTTGGACGGATTTCATTTCGCAAAATCAAGCAAAAGAGGGATTACTTGGGCAAGAGAAAATCCGCCTCGTGGATGTACATGTCTCGGCTAGCAGCCCAAAAAGAATATGCATTCATGCAGGTACGTGCTGATAAACACAATATTGACATCAACCACTGAAATGAGAAGGTTTTATACGATCATGGCTTCCCAGTTCCCCGGCCAATTGACCAAGCCAGACATTGTATTCTGATGGAGTTGATTGATGCTTACCCCCTGTAAGGGATGGGCCAAATGTGTGAATACTCCGCTGAAAAGTTGACTTAGACGACAAATGGTAGAAATACCGTCCCCAGGGAAGTTATACTCCGCCTTGATGGACTTGATCGTCAGGTTTGCTAAAGCTGGCTTAATTCACGGCGATTTCAACGAGTTCAACATTCTCATACGGCGCGACTCTGGCGACCCTGTAGTTATTGATTTTCCGCAGATGGTCAGCACATCGCATGAAAATGCAGCATGGTATGTACTCTATGCCAGGTTTATTTATAAAAAAAATTCACGGAAACTCCAAGGTATTTTAACCGGGACGTGGACTGCATAAGGAATTTCTTCAGACGCAGGTTTCAATACGAAAGTTCGCTATATCCAAGGTTCAGCAAGGTGTTATCAGAAAGTTCCGACTCTCATAGCTTTCGGCTGGATGTCGTAGTTGAGGCTAGCGGATTCGGTCGGAAGGATATGAGAATGCTGGAAGAGGTGAGCTAACTTTGCGTGGTTCGTCCAATACTATTCACAACGCAAAGTATATGGAAACCGTCAGAGAAAATCAGTCATCTAGTGACTCCGAAGAAGAGATTGTTGAGGAAGACGATGGGAGCGAAAGTGCTAGTTGCGAAAGCGTATCAAGCACTGAAGACATTCCTGATGAGCACGTACCCACGGGCATCACACAAGAGAATGCACCAAGAGCAGAGCTTGCAGCTACGACAGAATCCAATGCCACAGGCAGTAAATCTACTTTAAGGGGGACGACAGACGTCGGATCTCGCCAGCATTCAATGTCTCCTCCGCTACGTGACCTGTCAAGGTCCCCGCCACAGTCGCGGTCGGTGTCACCAGCCACTTTATGCAAGATGATGGGATGCACTGGATTTGAACGAAATAAAGAGCAAGGTTACCTCTGATCTGTCAAAGAACATGTCCAAGCAGCGTCGTAAGTATCACTCTAGGCGTGCGGGGAGGAAGGCAGGTCGAGCAGAGGGAAGTAAGGCGAAACAAGACACGCGTGTCAAAGTCGATCGGCATGGCATTTGGGGATAGTTAATTACTTGCTGTACTAAGCACTGATTCCCACGCATACTGCTGCCAGCTGCCACATGGATAAGACTGATCTTGAAGCATACCAGGTCCAGCTTTCACAGGTCGAACTAGCTCTGTCTGCAGACCCAGACAACGCGGAGCTTGCATCGCTTCGGTCAGAACTCAAGGAGCTCATTGAACTTGCTCAAGCTGCAGTTGCACAGGCAGAAGCAGCCTCTTCGTCTAAATCCGACTCATCGCGCAAGGCATCCTCGACACCAACACACGTATGGACCGCTGGTGCCGAGTGCCTCGCCAAGTATTCTAGCGATGGGCAGTGGTATCCTGCGCGTATCACATCCTTGGGGGGTTCGGCGGAAAATCGTGTTTACAGCATTGTTTTTAAAGGCTACAACACAACCGAACTCGTCAAGGCGTCCGACCTAAAACCCCTCCCTCCAAATTATGCGGCTATAATGCCGTCGTCTTCGAATAAACGGAAGCTTACAAAAGCTGAGGAGGAGGAAAGAGAGAAGAAGAAGAAGAAGAACGAGAAAAAACTGGAAGCAAGAGCGACCAAGGCGAAGGAACAGCAGATGAAGCAAGCGACATGGCAAAAATTCGCAAAGAAGTCGGAAAAGAAAGGCGTGCATATAGCTGGTGTCGCAGGAACTAGCATCTTTCGGACGCCTGACAACCCGATGGGTAGAGGTGAGTGTCATCGATCGGCCTGCACATTGTATTTAAATAATGTTGATCCGTTGCAGTTGGTGTAACTGGCAGTGGAAAGGGGATGACCGAAGTGGCGTTACGAACGAAGCACAAGTTCGCGGCCACTGACGAAGACCAATAGAGGTGAGCCCGTCCAGGTGTCAACAATGCGCTCTAGAATCTGAAGATAACTTTGCAGAGATCTGTGAGGCGTACCCATTTGTACAATCTGTTGACCAATTTGGCCGACTTCTCGGAGTTAGTTGTATCTTAGCGTCGCCGGTGAAGCATCATGTGGCAGCTTTATTCTCGTCATCGTACTTATTGATCTCTCATTTCTGTCCCTTTTCCTATTGTTCATCAGCTTCTGTCGCGCACTGCGGTCCCCGTACCGTTGTCCAGCCGGTTTCTGATGCTTTCTCTGAATCTGGAATCTGGTGCCGTGCGTGGGCGGTTCCAATGCAACGGTCCACAAGGATTGCACCGAACAGCGTTGAGTAAAAGTCATGTCTCTAATGGTAGCGTTCCTACTAACTGCGCCTCGTGGGCCGCGTCAAATTAATATGTGTGCATGAATGCTTCATGTGAGTAAGTCATGCAGAACTTTACACATACGGTAATCTGGTAACTTTGTGGGCGTCGAGCGGACCTGTTGACAACGGAACTGGCGGCCCAAGTGATTTCTCCCTGAGATGTATCTACGAGCGACATGCCGTTGGGCCTTATTACGAAAAGGGTTACCGATAAGGCAGCCGAGGAGCGAGGATTGAGATTCAACCGCATAACAGGTGGATCTGGGTCGAAACGATTCTCCGTCTTCTAGCTTTATGGAAAGGGAAGTCCCTTAATCAATCCTCAATGCTAGATCTGCTTCGTCCAAGATCTGAATTTTTTCAGGCCTGGAACACTGCAGCTGCTTAGTTCGAAGGCTTCGGTTGCTTCCTGTCCGTTGCTTGAATCAGGTTTCCACGTCTGTACATATCGACCATCAAGGTGAGGCACTCTTCAAATTGAGGGGACAGATTGGATTCGCAGAAGCAACCAAGCTATTTGCCAAATACGACAAATACATTACGTTCAGCATTCTTTCATTATCCCGGTACAAAACTATTCGTAATTAAGATGGTGGTGCATTTAGAATAATGTCTGTTTGCAGGTATCTGGAAATAATCAAACATCGAAGCCATTTGAAATGGAACGGTATGCATTATCGGTATGAACGGTGTTAGGACCCCGTAGGATATTCATCAACTCTTCATTCTGTGCGGTCTGACGTTAGCTTGGATACAGAGGAGAAGCGAGGTACGTACAGCGCGTTCCAATTCAAGCAATTTGAGTTTTGCGACCGACGCATCGTGCTGTAAGTTAGCAACCATGCTCTATATCACGCTGTCAGCCTAATTCGTAGTAGGAGCGAATTTGACAAGACACCTTTGCGATCTTGGCATTCAGACCCTTGTAGGGCTCTAACTCGCTAAATGCAACGGGCCAGAAGCCAATCCTGTGTGCAAAGGAGCATTAGCACGTGATATCGGGGGATTGGCATGTCACCTACCGCAACAATTGCTCGTGCAGGCAATCGATGTGTGCTTCCAAACTTGACATGTATATGGTACGGCGATGTGGCGCGCCCAAGGTTGACCTGGATCAGATTCAGCCATGTGGAAGAAGACGCGCGGTAAACTGGGTACAATTCGTAAGGGGAGAAAATGGATTTTTCAAGAGCATGGTTCCAGATTTTTCTGCGCTTGACCTCGTCCTTCTTTGCAAAGAGACGCGCGTATGGATGGGCAACGTTGATCCTGGTGGAAGAGGACCTGGGATGGGGAAAGAACAGGTCTGACGAGGAGGCCGAATCTGTGGGCGAAGAGGGCGGGTAGAAG
The DNA here is from genome assembly GCA_023014455.1 of Amanita exitialis. Classification (NCBI taxonomy): domain Eukaryota; kingdom Fungi; phylum Basidiomycota; class Agaricomycetes; order Agaricales; family Amanitaceae; genus Amanita; species Amanita exitialis. Next base: position 1,744,518 of record JAEBUR010000002.1, read on the forward strand.
GAAGACATGGGGGAGAGGAGGAGGGGGAGGGGGAGGGAGGCTATAAAGGAGGACGAGGGAAACGGAGGTCATGGGGCTGATCAGCGCAGAGATTGGGCGGATCTGAGCAGATCGCAGGACGCCAGATCTCGTCGCCCGGCCTCTTCTTCATTTGCCATTTTCGCTGCTGCTCGCCGTCCCCGTGAATCCTCTCCGCGGACCTCTGCCATTCCCCTTTATATCTCCTCCTCCTCCCTTCTTCTCCGCAATGCACCGCGTCCTTGATTTGCATATGCTGCCATTGACCTTCAGCTCGCCCCATTATCCTTCTTCTGGCCCATCTGCTGAGAATGGCATCGCCCTGCCGTGTCTCAGCACACAGGCCGTATACGATCTCGCCGGCACCCAGCATCTGACAGAAATTTGTCGCCTGGAAGAGAGCTGCACCACCGACGCTTGGAACGACTATGCGCGTCGCGCGAGTGGCGCGGCCCTCACCCGCGATAGTTCCCACATCCACATCGAAAATGATCCCACGCTCTATGCTCCCATACCTGTGGCTGGCCAGCCATCGCTTTTGTTCTCCGGTCCACTCAACTACAGCTATCCGGATTATCAGACATCCCAACAAACCGTGCAAGACGCCAATTACCCTCAAGGAATCGACGACCGAGCCGCGCCTGCAGCCTCTCCTTCCAACGTGGATTGCTCGCAATACGCTATATGCAACGTCCCCGATGCGTATGACAAAGATGGTGCCCTTGCGCAAACTTTTCCTACCCCAAGCGAGCTGCTTGTCGAACTGGCAGGTCACAGGCCTGCGGATCCTCAGCACTGTGACTCCAATAGAAATAGAAATGAGCTCGCAAGGCGATCACGCCGCCGCCCCTTGAACAGAAGCATAGGCTTCATTCAAAGTGACTCGTCAGTAGACTCTTCTTGTACAAGGCGAACATCCGGTGATTGTTGAATTCCAGCAGAGAAAATATCACCTCGCACGAGAAAAAACGCCATTACCTGGAATGCCTTGAGCATTATGTTTTGTATCTTCGACAGCAGCTTCAACTTGTTGGTGAAGAGCCAGTACCTCTGGAGCGTGTCCAACAGTATCGTGGACTAAACAACAGATCTATCAGGGTATTCTGGACAGCGATAGTAACAAATCAGTTGTTGACGTTCACCCATAGACTCTATTGGTTCATATGGAGAATACCACAAGGAAACACGGCGTGCGCATAGAAAGAGAAGAACAGCGGGTAACTAGCAATATATTCTTAAATATGATTGACCTTGACATGCTGTAGTTTGTGAGTCTTAGGGACGCAGTCTACAGTCAAGACGTCACCGTTGCCCAGACATTTCAAGACCTGAAAGTATCTAACGGGTAGAATATGTAGGCGTTGGCCTTCAAAAATTGGGCTACTCAAAAATCAATATTGACGGCATTGTCTTGCAAGCCATCATTGTATAATAAATATAGTCACAAAGAATATTTAGATGTCTGGTATTTTTCAGTCCTGCTTATAGTCAAAGGCTTGGTATGGTGGTAACTCGTCATCGTCCTTTTTCTCCGCGTTACTTCCCGCTCCTGCCAAAACCCTTTCTCGTTCTTCCCTCTCAAGCCTCTTCTTTTCCTCTTCGGCTGTCTCGTGGCTCTCTGTTACTGCGACGTCAGCACCAACAGTGGCACTCGCCTCTTGTGAGGAGTATGTTTCTTTGACCCTTTCCTTCTCTTCCTTTGCAGACGGGAATGCTTGTCCCGTTCCAGACACCGCCGTCGAGTCGCTCCCATCCTTCTGAGTCGCCTCAACTTTGCCTCGCGAGTCGGCGAGAGAGCCGCTGGCAGGCTCAGTACCTTCGGAACCTGCAGACACAGGGATGCCTGTTTCAGTGACGGTGAGTATAGCGGTAGGTGCAGCCATCGATGTCTGCGGCGAATCCACAACAACAGATAGTGGGGTAGTCATTAGTAATGGAGCAGGAGATTGGTTCAGGCCGGAAGGATCAACGGCAGGGCCAGGCATATCGGGTGCCGGCTGGCTGGTTTGTAATGCCGTTGTTGGAGGCGTATCGAGGGAACTCGAATGCGGACCAGCGATCTGAGATAATTCGCTCGCGTGGCTTTCGCCAAAACTACGAGTGTCAGAGCGATGGAGATCCGCCGTTGACTGACTCGGCAGACTGGTGACGCCCAGCTTGTAATTGTGAAGGGCTTGTTGCAATGAGGCACGCGCTGCGGCGGTGGTTTGTGCGCCTGAATAAGGATTTACCTGGGAGGGTGGAATCGCTGGCAAAGCAGCGCTAACAATGGCCGCAGCTTGCGATACGAGTATGAGCTTCTCGCCATACTTGGAAAAGTCCTATCAGTCGAAAGAAAAACTGATATTATCAACAATTTACCTCTCGGATAGCGTCCCATTTAGCCACTTCACTTTCTTTAATGGCCTTTCTCTTTAATATCTCGATCTCTTTCTCATGTATCTGATCATCTAATTCAACTTTTTTGAGCAGACCCTGAAGTTCTGCGAGTTTCTTCTCCGACCCTTTCTCGTGCTCCAGTTTAGCAATTTGATTGCGTAGATTGGCTCGTAACGACCTTCGCGGTGTTAACGCATTTTCAGCATCGCGTAATGACTTCAGTGGTGCTCTGGCCGCATTGAGTTTCTGGGCAAGCGAACCAGACAAGGAGCCTTGGACAAAATTGAGATAGGCTAATCTGTCCGTAACTGATACTGCACATCAGATGGGAGACGAGGAGGAAGATGAAAATTGTTACCATCCTTCAGATCGTCGAGGTCATTATGGCCCCAGGCATAGAGCTCTTTGCTTTGATATTGAGAGTTGCGCGAGAGGCTCTCAAAGTCGAGCGCAACACCTTTCTCAGCTGTGACAATCCTTTGCAGAGGGGTTGTGGAGCTGAAGACATCAATGGATATGGGGGATAGTGGATCGGCGCATCAACGTACGAATACTGTTGGCTGATAACGCGCAGTTGATTAGAGATGGACTCTATGGCGTGCGACTTGTGGCCAAGAGAGTCTGGGTTCTGTTGGGTCAGACCGGCGAGCGGGGAGGCATTGATGGCGTTCTGCGCCTTGTCTGCAAAGGAAGCTATAAAACCTGGCACGGGCATGGTACACAGCGTTGCAACGGGAGGCGGTGTCGTCATTCACGATAGCAAACATACCTAAATACACGCAAATACAGACAAACGTCATACAACGATCTTCTTGGCCGCTTTGCCTTTCTTTTCAGAGTCTTTGTGCGACAGGAACTCCACCTCCGTCGCCAGGGGCCCCGCTAGCCTCAGGCTTTCCTGGAATCCAAGCACACTTGTCTTGAAATGTCTGCCAACGCTCTCGATTCTCTCTCGCAGCGCCTCATCGCCGCCCGGAGCAAGTCGCGTCCATATTGACAACCGGTAAAATTGTGGTCGCGTAGAGACAATGACTCCCGTTATCAGAGACTGCGAAAGTGGGTCGTTGTTATCCCCACCGGGTGGTGACGGATCAAACGTTTCACCAATCGCAGCCAGCATCTGTTCACCAGTTGTGGCTATGTGACGCCTGACGCGCAATTTACTCACCGTGTAGAGCCACATCCTGTCGATATTACCGCGATTCTTATCCTTTGGTAGTTGGATGCTCCACTTTCCACCATTTTTATTGGCTTCATCTTCCCATGCAGGGATAATTCCCTCCTGAATCCAGTTAGGTTAATGGAATGTGAGAGCAAGACTATACTGAACCTTGAAAAGATAGTAATTGGCCTTTTGTGGCAAGGAAGAGGGTGGTACAATATTGTTGTATAGACTGGACGACGTCTGAGAGTCGATGCAAGAAAGGCGCAGACGTGACAGGCTTACCCCCAGAATTCTTCCACACTGTCAAAGCTGATGACACGCTTGATGTCCTCCATCCATCCTTGTGCAGCTACCACGCCGGGTGTTTGCGGTGTCTGCGGCAAGGCGGTAACGGGAGTTTGAGGAAGATTACGTCCTTTTGTTGATGGTGAATCAAACCAGAGCGTCCACGGCGAGTAGAGTGGGTGCTGTGGCGGGAGTCACACCGACGCAAGACGTACGCGACGACCAATGACAAACCTTGACGTTGAAATTTTTTGGGTCACTGAACACAGTGCGGATGCCTTCAGCCTGGGCCTGCATGTCAACCTCCTGCACTTGGCCGGGCTCCAACGAGCCGCCGTCGCCTTTGGGGGTCGGATGGTCTGCCAACGCGGCATTTAGCGCAGCTCTTGATGCCTGCAGAGCCTGTCCTGAGAGAGCAGTCATGAAGAGTGGATCAGGTATGGAGGAGTGGAGAAGAGATTGAATTTGTCTGTGACATCCGGTCACGCGGCTCCGGTCACGATCTCACCCGTACTTTGCCATGGATCCATGGACTGCAAAGCTCGTCGCCGCTGCCGCTGGCTCCTCGATGACCGCTCTGACAAGTATGCTTTCCCCCCGCGTCGCACCCGCTTTCTAATCGCTTCTTACAGTGACTCCCTTTGATGTTCTCAAAACACGCTTGCAGACCCAGCCTCCCCCACGCCAACCACTATTTCCCCATCCACCGCCCAACTCTTGCTGTCAGTCTCTCCACCCTGCATCGTGCATTAGAAAGATGTCTTCCGTTGCTCGTCCTTTCACTTCCGACGTCGTATGTGTGTGGGAGGGCGGCGTTTTTAGGACAGAGCGAGTGAACGGTTTTGTTGACGCCGTGCACCACATAACGCGGGCTGAAGGCATTCGCGGCCTTTGGAAGGGCGTTGGAACATCGTTGTAAGCTTTGGTCATTTTTCGCTCGATGGTTGTTGATCACATCGTGTCCAGGTTGATTGGAGTCCCATCATCAACTGCATATATCCTTACTTATGACTCGTTGGTCCACTCAGTCCTTCCGCCACTAATACCCTCGGAATTTCTTGCTCCACTCGCGGCTGGGATTATTGCACGCACTACCATAACCTCTTTCACTTCACCTCTAGAACTTGTACGGACCAACTTACAGTCTACACCACTTTCTCCAGACAATCCTCACACTCTTCGCTCCGTCCTTTTGTCTATTCAAGGTGTTGTACGTAGGCAAGGTGTATCATTTCTATGGCGCGGATTAGGGCCAACGCTATGGCGGGACGTGCCATTCTCTGGTATCTATTGGGCAAATTACGAGTCGATTAAAAGAGCTTTCAGGAGGCGCAGGTATACAGGAACTTGGGTAGCCTTCGTCAGCGGTGCCTCAAGTGGAATGTTCGCTGCCCTGATCACCTCTCCGTTTGACGTGCTGAAGACTCGTCGGCAAGCATTGCTGATGGCTCCATCGCACAATCGTGTTTCCGGCACCATTCCCCTCCTTTTAAAAGTGATGCGCACAGAGGGCATCCCCGCGCTTTTCGCTGGTAATATGCCCCGCATGGCCAAAATTGCTCCAGCTTGTGGAATTATGATTGCGTCCTACGAGGTGAGCACTCCGTTTGATGGCTTTGCATTTTACTCATACTACCAAAGGGTATAGCACATTTACTTGTCAAATCCCCTGTGGCATGAGATAGATATATAATACCAATCAGTGCATAATGTTTCGTTACAGTACTCTGTATCATAATCCTCACACTACCAACCTATCTGCCCTCTAGCCCAGTCTGTTCAACTGTTTGTTCGCTGAAGTGAGCTTATCACCAACTCTGTCGACCTCGTTTGACAAGTCATTCAATATATCGATTTGGCTCGCAACCTCATTATTAATGGCCTCTCCTAGCTGTCGTTGGCGTCGCAGAATGGTAGTCAACTGCGATAGCTGGTTGTCCTGCTGCTGAATTTGGGTCTTCTGGAGAGTGAGTAGACCTTGGTTGTCCAATGGTCGCGTAACCTCCGTCTCCTTGGGCTGCGAAGCACCAAAGATCCTCGTGATGGGTTTGAGAGTATTCGATGTCGCCGGACCAAGTAACGCCTCTCGGTCCGATTCAGATGCAGCCTTGCGCCCCGTCGCGGTTAGACCAGCACTGAGCTTTGAAGTCTGCCGTGCGACGGTAACCATCCTGCTCAGTTTCTCGCAGTCGTCTTGCAGGCGAGCCACCATGTCCGTTCTCCTCTGTAGTTCCCCTTCGTTCATCCCATCCATCCCAAGTTCTTGCAATCCTTCCCCGAGTGCACCTATTCTTGGCAGAACGCTTGCCAGCTTCGTTTTGGCACTCACGTTCGCTCTGTGGGACGCAGAGATGTCCCCACTATCCGCCAATGCATCACGTTTGTTGATTTCAGCGCGGACGTCGCGAATGAGCGCCTGTAGCTGCATATGTTCGTCCAGCCATGAAGCCAGGGTGAATTGGCCCCCGCTCGACCCACACGTCGTCCCGCCGGCAGGCGCTGGTTTGCCTGCTGGAACACCCAGGAAGTCTCGAAATGCGAGGTTTTCCCGCCATTTATCCTCCTTGGCACTGAGGATAGCTCGTAGATACGTCTCCAGACCGACTCTTCTCTCCTCGAGGATCTTTGTGTCGCGTGAGCGTAATATAGCAAACTTGTGTTTAGGAGGCAGTGCACATGGGGGTCTCGATCCGGTTGATTTAGCGAGTTCGGTATGCAGCTCGTCGAATTCCGAGTAACGACGCCACATTTGCCATGAGCGGACATGAGCCTGTATCTCTACCCTGTAGACGGTATGGGGCTTGGGAGCCGAGCGGTTCTCATAGCCTCTGATATAGATGGCTTGGATGGCGGTCATGCGAAAGCTTCGTGAAGGCCTCGAGGCTCACTCATGTTTGGTAGGCTTGTGACAATCCGTATGATACCTATCGTTCATTAGAGTCTGCCATGATCCACTTCTTTGCCTCGTCACAAGTAGCAATAACAGGTAGGATCCCCGAATGCATATCAGTGTACCTATTGCCTACACGATTCACCCTCCAACGCAAGTTGAAGTTTGTCCAGGAAAACCTGGTGACCGTTCATTTGGGTTCGGACAATGTATGGCATGAGGATGAACAATCCCTACTCGAACGGCATTAATACTGCGGCAACAAAGAGTTGACAAGTGTAGACACCTGGGTTTCGATACGGTGGACGAGTTGGCAGGAACCGTCCCCTAAACCTTCCTTGATGTTGAAAGTGCTTCTCGATCTTGTGCCCAGGCCTGCCACTATCTCCGTATCTACGCCATCCTCCAACAGATGTACAACACAGGTGAAAGCCGTCTTTGACTTTACAGAACCGTAAATGGGGAGTTCGTCCACAACAGTGTATGAATGTGGGACATTTGGGATCTCGGTGAAGCTGATGACAAATGGGCTCAGCCTGAAGAAACGCTCTGGGTCGTGCAGGAGATTGAGGATAGCGTTGGACGGAGCGCGTAGGATTCTGGTAGTTTCGTAGTTGTGGGTAAGAAAAAGTGGCCACATCATCAGTGTTGTTCACACAATTACATTGGTATAAGTAGTCCAAAATCCGGTGACTCAAGAGGCCTCTGGCTCAGCGCCCTCTCCAATACCCAAGTCTCCAATCACGTATCGTAAGACGTCGCTCAGGGTTATTATCCCCAACAGCCGGCCTTTCTTGCCCCCGCGCTTCTCTTCCTCCTAAAAACGGTCGGTCAGCATCAGGCCGGCCGGCTGGAAACGATAGTGCGCACCTCGCCTTCAACAACGACTAATCGATGGACCCTGCGTTGTTTGATGAGCTGTAGGAGCGTGCCTAACGAGTCAGAGGCGGTGCAAATGACGACGCCGGGGAAATCGGGGGAGCGTTGATTCAGGGCCTCTGAGATCTTGAGATCAAGAGACTGGTATGCCCCGAGACGGACGAGTGTCTACCAAGGAATCAAGGTCGTAACGGACAGTGCGGCAGAGAGCGGCATACAATAACATCCACAGTCTCGTACAAATTCACGACGACGCCGTCTTCGTCAATGATGGGAACGGCCGAGATGGAACGCTCTGAGAACATGTGCACGACGTCAAAGACAGTAGTATCGAGGCTGGCTGTAGCGATTGGATGGTACGGGTTTTGGCCTGGCGGAACCTGATCTGGTGAAGGCGAGGAGACATATGTTCCGATCTTGAGTCTGCGAAGGGAGACCTGGAGATGCTGTATTTCCTTGTGGCACTAGGACGAAATTATCATAAAGTCGAAGAGGGGAGAGAGGAGTGCACGAACGTTGATGGATATGAATTTGAGGAGACGATACTGGGTCAGTACGGATACGATGACCTCTTGGCCTGTTTCGGTGTCATTGTCCAGGAGAGGGAGGCGGCGTGCATGGGTTTGAATGAGCAGCTTGGAGCAGTCGTAGAGACTGCTGGCGGGGTGTTCACGTAAGAGGGGAGGCTGGGCTACGCCGAGCTCCTTCTCGATGTCTGACGGGAAAGGAAAGTGGGAGGATGGAGAAAAGTGATGTAGAGCGGATTACCTCGCAGTGACTCGAGACGAAACTTTTCGACGTCTGTGGCTGCATACGCATAGGAAGCGGTGCGATAGTAGTACTGGATGAGATGGATGATGTCGAGAACGGTGAGCATGCCGGCAAAGCAAGACTTGTCGCTGTTCCAGAGAGGAGCGGATACGACGCCTGTGGAGAGTGAGCGGAGATGTAAGCGAGAAATAGAGACGCGCCATTGAGAAGGAGAGATTGGAGGGCCTTTTTCACGTTGAGCTTCGTATCGAGGACGATGAGGCGGAAAGAGACGGGGAAAGCGTCGTAGGCGGTGTGAAGCCTAAGAAAAGTGCGGATTGCGTGGAGAGCGACGTCGTGGGCGTCGAGGGCTGCGTGCGGGAGATGCGAAAGCGCCCGACGACGAGACTGTTTGCGGCGTGGCGTGCGCTGTGGCGAGAGCGTCGCCATCATGTCACTGTCACACAGAGTCACACCGCGGGAAATCATAAGATGGCATCTTATATGGAGCCTAACAAAAGTCCGGATTGCGCGGAGAGCGGCGTCGAGGGTTGCGTGTTGCGGGAGATGCGAAAGCGCCCGACGACGAGACTGTTTGCGGCGTGGCGTGCGCTGCGCCGAGATCGCCATCTTGTCACTGTCACGCAGAGTCACACCGCGGGAAATCATAAGATGGCATCTTATATGGAGCCTAACAAAAGTCCGGATTGCGTGGAGAGCGGCGAAGGTTGCGTGTTGCGGGAGATGCGAAAGCGCCCGACGATGAGACGGTTCGCGGCGTGGCGTGCGCTGCGCCGAGATCGCCATCCTGTCACCGTCACACAGCGTCACACAACAGGAAAAGCGTCATGAGATGATACGGAGCCCAAGAAAAGTGCGGATTTCGTGGAGAGCGGTGCTGTGGGAGTCGAGGGCTGCGTGTTGCGGGAGATGCGAAAGCGCTCTGCGGCGAGGCGGTTTGCGGCGTGGCGTGCGCTGCGGCAAGAGCGTCCCATCTTGTCACCGTCACACCATGTCACAGTCCGCCATGCCCAGCGACGCCCCGCACGCCCTCCTCGTCCTCCTCCCCCTCCTCATCGTCCTCTCCTCCTTCTTTCTCCTCCTCCTCCTCTTTCTCCTATGTATTCTTATCATTCGCAGGCGCAGAGCTATCCTTCTCCGCGACCCAGATGGCCCCGTTGACATGTCCCGCGAGGAGTTCATCGACTCGCAGGGCGGCTTCGACGCCCTCGAGGCTCGTTGGCTCGATTCAGTTTCAGACCATGTCCGCCGTGACTACAACAGGGCAAAAGGCATGTCCCACCCATCTCACTCCGCCATCCCCTCATCTCTCTCTCCCAGATTACCAACTCCAGTATCCTCCCAACTCTCTCCCCACCGACATCACTCTTTCCCAGTTTCTTTCCATTCAGGAAAAGGGCGTTTCGGCTTGGTCCTTTGACCCCGACTTTGAGTCCCTCAGCTCCCTTCTCGTCCACGCACGCACCGAAATCACTTTTCTTCCCGATCCCGCCTCCACCTCATGCGTCCAGTCCAATCTGCCCTTACCCAAGCTCAACGAGGTCTATTACTGGGAGGTCAAAATGTTTGACCTCCCCGAGCCAACGTCCGTCTCCATCGGTCTAGCCACAAAGCCATACCCCCCCTTCCGTATGCCCGGTCTCAATCGCTATTCCGTCGCATATCACTCCAACGGCGACAAGTCGCATAATTATCCATTCACCGCTTCCTCTTTCGGTCCTGCGCTCAAGGAGGGTGATGTACTGGGTGTGGGGTATCGTCCTCGAACTGGCACCGTCTTCTTCACCCGCAACGGTCGTAAGATGGAGGACGCCTTCGTCGGTCTTAGCAGATGGAACCTTTTTCCAACCATCGGTGCAGATGGCCCATGTAGTGTTCATGTCAATCTTGGACAGGCCGGCTTCGTTTTCATCGAGGCAAACGTCAAGAAATGGGGTTTAGCTCCCAGTGTTGGAACTCTGGCGCCTCCACCAGCCTATGGCAGCGAGCGTGGAAGCATTCTTCTTGACGTTGGCGGACGTAGGCGACCATCAGACCCAACGGCAAATGCACCAGGCACTTCTTCGCCTAATGCACCCCCCCATCATCGTTATCACCGGTCCCGTCGTCCAAGGCCCGACGTGCCGCAGACCCCTCCTCCTCCAATATCGCCTATAGATGAAGATCTCCAAGAATCATCCGACGCTGCAAATGCTACTGTTTATTCCCCTTTATTGGCTAACAATTCTCTACCAGATCCAGATAGACCCTCGTCACCTACGACATCGGCGAGATCTCTCTCTACGGACGCAGGTGCGCGCAACCCATTTATCCAACCTCGCAGCCATCGGCGCCCCATCACTCATGCCTCCGCGTCAGGCTCCGAATTAACCCTTCAACTGCACTCCCCTCCAGACTCCCCTATCAGTCCCAACAACAACCCACCAACTCCCAACCACCGCGACATTAGTCTGCAGGCTTTATCTTCCCACCGACGAAGCATCTCAGAAGATGTTATTACACAGGATCTCATGACCCTGAACGGTACCTTGTCGCGGCGTGATCCTCCCGCGTATTCACCAATTGATGCATACGCATATCCGGAAGGTGTCCGCCTTGATCTTCCAGCAGAATTAATCGCTGCTACCCTTGAAGGCGACAGTATCCCCACCAGCGTCGTTGGTCAAGGTAGTGCATCTAGATCAGAGAGACGACGGTCTCGAAGACGGTGATGTCGATTTATGGTTAGTGGCCCCCACGTGTCTGTAGTATTATTCATGACAGTACTCTAACAAAAGTTGATGACAAACATGCTTTGCTCCCGTCTACGCCAGCCGGTATAACCTTCGTTCATTCCAATATGTAATATAATTTAATCATCACCACGGTCATTGATACGAACCGAATGAAATTAGAATAAGCTCAGTATCGTGAAACCGGTTCAATCCACAATCCGCCGCTCTGTGTCTGCTTCATTAGAATTGATTTGAGCATACACCTGTCGTCAAGAATCAAGCCCACAGCCTCGTGCACGTATCAAGGAAGCCTAACCTGCGCTCGTTTCGTGCGATCGGAAAAGTATCCGAGCACGGGTTCCGACTTGCACTCTAGCTCCTCCCTAGAGCACCCTTTAGCGTCTTTCATGTGCACGCGCTTTGGCTTCTCCAGATCCGGGGTCATCGAGAGGTCGACAAGCATACCCTTGCTGTCTTCTCTTGCGCTGCTCGGCCGCTTTCGTCGCCAACATTGCCAGCGTTGTTTCGACGACGTGCCCCTCCGCCACTCCATTATCCACAGCCACAACACCAGCACAAGAAAGAATGCTCCTGCAACCATGCTGACACCAATATACCGCTGCGGACCAAACCCTCCGTAATTTGAGTCTGTGCTGCCATTCTGCTCTATCGGGTCGGTATTGCACGAAAGCGATGACTGGCAGCTCTCGTTATTCCGCGGGATGAACATGCTGGGAGGCTGGAGAGGAGGAGGAGAGGGTGATGAAGACACACATTCCCGGACCTTCTCTTGAATGGTCATCGTGTTGCGTAGCTAAACTCTTTTAGTTAGTGCGAAGTTGGGCCATCAATGCTTCTCTCTTCAAGTGGCTGCGCTAACGTGATGGTGCTAATAAAACAAAGGCCGTCGCCACCGTTCTCAACGCTGCTTCTATTCACGTACACGCTGATGTGATGTACATTCATCTCCTAACCTACGGTTCCAACCTCTTGGGGTCTCTCGGGAATAGCGTTGCCCGTCTGATGTTGTTGAGCTTGAGGAATAGCATCACGACACGTTCCAATCCTATCCCTCCTCCGCCATGAGGCGCGCACCCAACTCGGAATGCATCTACGTAAGGCTTAACCCCGTCAGGGTCAACGCCTTTACTTCTCATGGTATTCGCTAGAAGTGTAGGGTCGTGTATTCGTTGAGCCCCAGATAGTATCTCCTCTCCTCTCATGAAAAAATCGTACGAATTGGACAGCGTCTATCAGATCCAGTCCGATGGTAAGTGATAGATCCAATCTAGCGTTTGGATACGTACAGGATCCTCAGGATCGGCCATCGTATAGAACGGTCGAAGTGCCATGGGGAACTTGTCAATGATAAAGTAATCGGTATCATATTTAGCCTTGACAAGTCGGCCCAATCTCTTTTCGTTTTCGGTGCTGCCCGAGTAATGGAGATTTGTTTATAGGCCTAAGCATAAAAATTGACGCACTTGATGTCATCTAGTTCTTCACGTGGCACACCATCTTCAACCAACATGTCAATGGCCTCCCTGAATGTCAATTTCAGAGTGCCCTCTGGACCCTCCCTCCATTTAAATTCATCTGCGGGGAATTGCCTTCCAACCAATTCTATCTCCTTCTTGTATTTCTCACGGAGTCCGCGGAAAATGCTCAAAAAAAGGCCATCAAGAAGTTCTAACACTTCGTGATAATGCTCTTCGATCGTCATTTCTAAATCAAGCCCAATAAACTCGGTAAGATGACGATGGGTATTGGAATCTTCTGCGCGGAACACAGGTGCGATCTCATACACTCGTTCAAAATCGGCGGCAATTGCCATTTGTTTGGCAAACTGAGGTGACTGCGCTAGGTATGCATTTCCTGTACAAGGCATTTAGCAAGGCAGACGCAAACACCAAACACCAAGTTTATATACCCTTGAAGTAACTGACTTTGAATACCGAAGCACCTGATTCTGTCGCTGCGCCTTGAAGTTTCGGACTGTGAATCTCCGTGAACCCGTTTTCATTGAGATGACCTCGGAACAGGTCACAGATCGCGGCTTGAATTTTGAAAATAGCTTGATTCGATTGCGTCTTCAAAAATAGTAAATATCGAAGAGGATCAATCCACTCTTAGCTTACCCTGAGATCAACAATCCGATTATCGAGTCGGGTCTTCAAAAGCACGCGATTGAACTGCTCATCAGTCGACTCTGGCGCCTCGTCGTCCTGTAAGTCTGGTCGCGATGCGTCCTCTATGGAAAAAGGAAGACGCCCATCTATACCAGAGATGAGATGCAGCTGGCGATGTTTTAGCGGAAGCGGCGACGTGGACGTAACAAGTGGTATACCTGGGTGACGTGCACCTCAACATCGCTGACGGTCGCACTCTTGATAGGCTCTGGTGCTTTGTGGACAACACCTTCTACGAGAACGATGCTTTCGTCGGCTAAGCCCCCCACCCATTTTATCATTTGTTTAGTTACCTTCTCCTTCAGTATGAGTAAGCCCTGGACGGTGTCGGTGCGTTGGCGTAAATTAAAGAAAACCATCTTGTTCCCCTGTGCCCTAGACGTCTGGACACGAGCACGTAACAGTACTGTCTCGCCTTCCCGAGAGGATAGCGATGATATGAAAACTCTCGGGCGAAGAGGGCGGTTTTGAGACTGGTTGAGGGGGAGTGGGCCATACTCTTCCGCGAATTCCTGACAGGATAATGAGTTGGCTAACGAGATACAGCTGGCCACGCACGGCTTGTGCAGCGACTTGCGCGAGAGCATTTTCTTGCTCTCTTGCGGCCTTTTCTGCAGCTTTTTTCTCCTTTTCAAGGGCTTTGGCACGCCTTTTCAATTCGCCTTTCGTAGGAGCAGCAGCATCTGGGGATATTCTGCACACGGGTTAGCTAGAATTGATGGCATAGGGAAAACCTGACTCCTGCGCCTGGACTGGTTCAGACATACTGATGATGAGTCAAAGTAACCAATCGATCGGCAAGATAAACAAGACTGAGAATGGGGTTAGGGGCAGGCATTCCGGCATGCCCCGTTGCACCGGGTGACAGCCAAAGTCAGCAATTCCACTCGTTTGTTCCCGAGCAATGCTTGTCTCCGCCCTCGTCCGTCGCTCTGCACCCTCTTTTTCAACCAGCCTTCGCTCCATCTCATGTTGGTCTGCTGTTCCTGCCGGGCCCCCTGATCCAATTCTCGGTACCCATTTGTATCCCTTGTATGCTACCCTGCGCTTATATCACGTCCAACTGTAGGCGTTACCGAAGCTTTCAAGGCCGACAAGGATCCCCGCAAAATCAACCTAGGTGTTGGCGCGTACAGGGATGAAGCCGGCAACCCGTATGTCCTGAACAGCGTAAAGAAGGTGCAACCTTTCATTCGACGGTAAAAATACCACCTAACAAGTGGCTACAGGCAGAAGAAATTGTCAGGGCTTCCAACCCGGACAAAGAATATCTACCCATCACCGGCCTTGCGGAATTCACAAAACGGGCAGCACTACTTGCTTACGGTCCTGACAGTGTTCCCCTCACTCAAGGTGCCGTGAGTACTATTTGGCCGCAGCTACGTGGAGAATATAACATGCTTTAGATTGCGGTAACACAATCCATCTCCGGGACTGGCGCCCTCAGGATTGGAGGTGCCTTTCTTGCCCGTCACTATCCTGACTCAAGAACCATATACTTGCCCACGCCATCTTGGGGCAATCACACCCCGGTCTTCCGAGACTCGGGTCTAGAGGTTAGAGGTTATAGATACTTTGACAAGAGGACTGTGGGCCTGGACTTTGAAGGTCTTAAGGCCGACCTTTTGGTTTGTCATTTTCCTGGTCGGAAATTATCATCACGATCAACTGTCGTTGGTAGGCCGCGCCTGAAAAAGCCATTGTCCTCTTGCATGCATGTGCACACAACCCAACGGGTATTGACCCGACACCAGAACAATGGGCCGTCATTTCGGACATTGTCAAAGAACGGAAACTCTTCCCTTTCTTCGATATGGCTTACCAGGGCTTTGCCTCCGGCTCCACAACGCGAGATGCTTTCGCTGTTCGCCACTTTGTCTCACAAGGACACCAAGTTGCGTTGGCCCAATCTTTTGCGAAGAACATGGGACTATATGGCGAGCGTGTTGGAGCTTTCTCGCTGACAGCGCAAGACCCAGACGAGAAAGCTCGCATTGATAGTCAGCTTAAGATCGTTATCCGGCCAATGTACTCGAATCCGCCGATCCATGGCGCTCGTATAGCAAACGCCATTCTTGGAGACCAAACGCTGTACTCGGAATGGGAGACAGAGGTTAAAGGAATGGCAGATAGAATTATCAACATGAGAGAGAGATTGTATAACATACTGGCGAACGGACTTCAAACGCCGGGCGAATGGGGACACATCAAGAGTCAAATTGGGATGTTCAGGTGTGTGGCGGCTAACGATCTAGGTTGAGAAGCGCTAACAAAGGCAAACAGCTTCACAGGCCTGACGCCACCGCAAACGAAGGCGCTGGCTGAGAAGGCGCATATATATATGACGTCGGATGGGCGGATATCCATGGCTGGATTGAACAGCGGCAACATTGAATACTTTGCTGAAGGTGTCGACGCTGCTGTTCGGGGCAAGCTGTGATAGATGGGCAGTAAACTATAGAATGTACGCAAATCTAATACAAGTGCTTGCGCAGATGTGATCTGCCTTTCTTGCGCTTCTGTTGACTGGCTTCATGTGCCCTTCTCTCTCTCGCTGTCCCTCAGTCCCCCCCACTTCATCTACCACTTACCCTCCCCCGCTCTCTATGTCATCTCCAGGCGCTCTTTGCCACAACTTCTCGCGACACTTGGAACAATCCTTGCCATGGTCACCACCTGACCTGTCAGTGTCATCTCATAGTTGCCCGTCCATCGTGGCCCTTTCGCCATCCGAAATCGCCGAACTCGGTCTACGCCATTCAGAAAGCACTTCGACTTCCTTTCAATCTTTTACGGGCCATCAGGTTAGTTCCGAATTTATCTTTAGCCATTGAATGAGGCCAGACGTGAGGCCTGCATTCGCCGTGATTATTGACTTTTGCTTATGAGCTCCAGCTGACTTTAACCCTTCAGAATGACATCCAATCGAGATGCGTCACATCCTCTCGCCCTGATGAGCGCATATATGACCTTGGAACGCGTCCTGCAACCAAGTCGGCGGAATTTGGCTTTAAACGTTATTCAATGGACCAAGCGACATCCATTGACAAATTCGGGCATCTGCAATTCCGCCAGGCCAGGGACACTGATATATTGCTCAATGCTGCGTCATCCTCCGTCATTTTCTCTTCCACTTCCGACGATTTTTCGTTCCAATCATCCTTGTGTCGAGAACGGCCATCAACTGAAGACAATTCTAGACTGCATGCACTCTCCCAGAGGCGAGTATCGTCGAATAGCAATATCACACCCAGAGAGGCTCTTCGATATCGGCCTAGGTCATATCCCGGACTAGGAAGTGACGATACACCGTCCGCGCTTGATTTTCACATTAATACCTTTCCTTCTCTATTGGCTCTCGACGTTCAACCTCTTCCGGCCGCTGCGCGACGGGAGAGGGCCGACGCGGCCCATCCTTACCCGTCAGATACTCTGCCATGTTTGCAATCCTCAGGCACCTCCGAGCCATTTTCCCCTTTGCCCACATTATCCGATAGAAGCGATATCTATAGACAGCTATTTCACTTTGCATCGCCCACTTTCTCACTCTCGCAATTTCCGTCTTCTCTATCGTCGCCTGCGTTCGGTTCCTCGGAGATTTCGGGAGATGCCATGGCATTTTTACCTGCGGACTTGGGCACAGGGGATATCATTGTCGATATGACCCCAATTTCAGACGAAAATAGCATTTCAGTTCATCAAGCACAACAGATGGTCAATCCGCGACGAACGCAAGAAAGAGGGCAACGTAAGCGCATTACGGAGAGGATCGCGAATTTCGGCGGGAAGTTCAAGCGTGCGTTGCTCAAAAAAATTCAGGTTCTGAGAGTGCAAAACAACACTGGACTATCGAAGACGGAAAATGATGAATACTACTCTTCGATTACCGATGAACCTCAACTTTCTGTGCCAGATACCCCGCCAGGCTTTGTTGTCAGTCTCTTTCAATCCATGGTTTTTCTTATCTCACTTCAATATAGCCATTAGTTTCGGGTGTAGACAGCGCTATTCGGACCGTGACTGTCCAGGAGACGAAATTCCCGTTGATTCCGCAAGCTATTCCGGAAGATGAATCCCAACCAACTAATTCTATGAGGAAAAAATTTTCGTTGTCCCTTTTTGCACGACCTTCCTCCATCATATTCTCCAGCGAAATCAGGAAACCAAGACAAGCGAGACCTAAATCAATGTCTGATTTATCGAACCAATATCCCACTAGGAGTACTTTGGTCGGGTCGTGCGGTAGCGACAACCCGGATATCATGCCTGTATTGACAGGCACAGCAAGCAAGCGATCGAAAAAGCTCTCTATACTATTTTTAAAGAAATGTGAGTCTATAATGACGATTGTATTAAATTTCACGGCCAAAGCTTTAGCATGATTAATGATATACGCTCCTCAAGTCGCGCGACAAACTTATATATCCAGATCATCGTCCGGATCATCATCATCAATATCGTCGGCGGAATCAGGATCGTATAGTATTGCTGCACCTTTTGGCAGTTGCCAGGCTTTCCCTTTGAAATGAGTCCTAAGGACCAACAATTCTCTCAAATTTGGATTCATACCATCAAGGGTGTACGGGAGTGGGACTTGGGCTTTTGATTCTTGCTGAGTGGCTGTCAGTTTAAGATTGAATGAGATATTTTGTGTTGGATCCGGGGTAGCCTTTCATAACTAGATCAACTTTGTAGTCATAGGTTCAGTTAACGTGGATTACCTCGTTGACTGCTGTTCTCCAGATGCCCTTCAAACTCTCCAGAGACGCCAACTCACAAGGATCTCTGCGAGTTATGGACCAACCTTCAAGTGCACGGGGAATGTCACGCTTTCTGCCTCCTCCGCCCGAGCGCACGAGAATCTCAACTACCATTTCAGTTGTATTCCCGCTTCCCTCGCCCTTGGAGCCGTATACTAGGCTGATGGACTCATCTGGCCTATCCCTCATTGGAAGGAAGACGCTCCAAAATTTGATTTCCGTGGAGGATGGCGGTGGCGGCGTGAGATATTCTTTTGCAAGGTGTGCCAATAAAGCAGGAGGGTGTGCAGTTAGATAAACCAATGAAGGTGAGAGTGACACCTGGACTAAGAGAGCAACGAGTTCATTCGATTGATGGACGTGCAAAACAAGTCTGGCTGGATCTGCTCCGGTTGTTAATTTCTAGCATGCAAGATCACTTGAGGGTGAACATACGGGGCCGCTCGCACAGTAGAGACAAGAGATTACGGACAAATCTGTAGATATCTGCTGGAGGTGCATCGTCTTGTACCAAGGTGTCTACAGAGTCGATGACGACGTTTAATTTGCCAGGTGGTGCTATCGATAGCCGACGGTCATCGAGTGATGAAGGGATACTACAAGGAAGTCGTACCTTCTCGTACGGTTTGCAGAATACGCTCCCTGGCGGCGTAAGGTGTTTCAGTGTATCCCGGTACATAGTCAAGCCAGTCATAGACGATGATGCGATCAGATGATGCATTGTCGTTGACGAGGTCGCCCGGCCGATGAAGCAGGCAGAAGACCAAACTTTGCGCAGGGGATTGCACTTTATCGCCTTCAGCTATGACATGTCGGAGAAGCGATATGCCAGACTGAGCAACTGAAGATTGAACGAGTAACAGCGGCCTATGGGACCGCGGCGGTCCATTGGCGTATTCACGAAGCAATGCCATTGCAGGAAAAAAGTTGGGTAGTACAACCAATCTAATTGCTGAGGTCTACTTTACCTCAGCCCTGTCCAAGACCATCTCATACACTTGCCACCTAAATAAGCCCAAGCTCCTTATTTTACTACCCCGCACAAACCCTGCAGAATGGAGTGCTCTCTGAACATACGGGACGAGGGGATTGCCTTCCGCCTTTATTGTCTTGATAGACGGCGTCTTGAACGCGTGGCTGATAGCATGTGCAAGCAGATCGTCCTGAATACCAGTGCCGCGGAAAGGTTCATCGACATAAAAATGTCTAATAATCGCCTCGGTTGACTTTTTGTCTTTTTGGTCGCCATCCTTGGCATCCATCGCTATGAGACCAACGAATTTTTTTCCGAATTCGATTATCCAGAGACCGAATCCCTGCTCATTCGAATAATGATTTGTGAAATCAAACGCATCTCGTCGACGAAGAATTTCTTGAGCACGGTCCTCAAATTCGCTCCGATTGAACCTACATCAAGTTGCCAGTGTTAAAAAAATAAAATAAAAAGTTTTCAACTCATACCAGTCGACGAAAAACATCAAGGGTACTGCCATTGCTGCGAAAGCAGGAAGGGGTGACAAGTACCTCAGAATGCTGTAACCTTGGCTCGGCCACCAGTTCATATATTGAACCATTGCCATGGAGAGCGCAAACCACACGCTAAGGAAGATGGGATGGACATAACCTGTTTGACTCGTCAAGACATGAACATGGGTCATTAGGCGGTCTCATCAAACCTCGACGATTTGCAACTGCCAAGGGTTCCAAGGCAGTCTTTCCGATGATGAAGCGGACAAGCTTCGTATCGGCGTCCTCAAAGCGACGTATGTGCGCTGGAGCGTTGGCCATGCCTTGAAAAGCTGTTTGTTACGTTGACATCCCTGATTAATTATAATTTAAAAGTAGCATGCACGTTCGTCGTAGTTGAGTACCTTGATTAAGTAACTCCTAACCGAATCATCACTCCATCATGCTCACACACACAACGTTCTGCGACGTGCCGACAAGCTTGCATCCCGACGGCCGACCCATTAGAATCGTTGTCATATCACCCAACATACCCGACTATCCCGAAGCCCGATTCCCTGGTGTGTTCTTGCCAACAATCACAGAAATCTAGCTTCATGATCGTCCCCAGGTGTCGTAGTTTTCAGGTATCGCATATTCATAAAATGGTAGTCGTTATAATCCATCGTGAAATAGCGAGATATACCAGGTCACTGGACCCGTCGAGCGATTCGCTGGCCAGATTGCTAGCCATGGATACGTTGTCGGTCGGGCCGGCTCATTTCAGTATCATCGTTCGTTACTGACCGCTATAAAGCATGCCCATCGGTATATCACGAATTCCAAGGCCCTGAACCAATACCATACGACGTGGAAGGTTGTGGACCTCACCTGTGAACAGGCATATCATTGACGTCATGTTTTGCAGGTACTGACAGGGGAAATTATTTCAAGGTATCCCAAGCGCAATCATTCATCCATATTCCATCCTCTCACTGGCCACTCAGATTGAGAAAACCGTTTCAGCTTACGACGAGGTATTTCTCCTTTCTGATTACCCGTACCACCTCACACGTGTGAAGGATGCCGAGTTAGCTATCGATCTATTGATTTCGTTGAAGAACTGCAATGGGCGGATAGCAGGTTTGATCCGCACAACTCATTGCGTATTGCATCCTCTCACCCTCTTTAGCAACTGGAATGTGTCTGGGTGGGCATCTCGTAAGTCAGGCTTCTCACTGAAATTGTCTCAAGCCAACAATACTGTACACAGGCTTTCCGTGTAATTATTCATTCATAGGGGATGTCATCGTGGATCCATATTCATCTGATACTTGCAGGCCGCTTTCGATCATCGAGTACTAGCATCTGTATGCTTTTTTGCCACTGACATTCACAGCGCCACGTTGGGAAAAGGGAAAAATGATGACACTTTGGCTCGAGTTCGGAATGGTGAGCTGACTGGGAAAGCAGAACTGGTTGTGAGTATGTTGTCCTTTGATTCAGGCATGTCTGTTGACATTCCCAGATGATATTTGGCAAACAAGTACGATAAGGAATAGCCCTTGCTGTGCGGTGACTGATGTCTTAGGATACTCACGTTCCCCGCGCCGGTCGCGATCTTATACGGGCTGTTTTGGAAGACGCCAATGTTACCTCATCTGTACGTCGCTATGCTGAAAATCTCCCTTGTCTAACACGTCCATTAATCCTAGTTCCTGGAGGTTCAGGCACAGCATGCCTTCATTCGAGATGAACACTCCAAAGGTCGATGGGATGCAGCATTAACGAGGTCTCTTTTCAGTTTCATGATGGAAGTTTTTGAGCGGACGGTTGGTAGAGATTTGGGACCAAGGAATGGGAAAGCCACAGTCCCTAAACATGTTTGCTAGCTTCTTCAGCATATCTGGAGGAAAACATAAATGCGCCATTAGACGCTAAAGAGGTGCATTTTTGGAGATGATCGTGATCGTGATACAGATAGGCGTGATGATAGCAGTAACACACTGTGCGGATGAGTACCAAGAAGAGAACAGAGAACAAAAGATGAGAAAATAATACAGATATTCTACATCTATTTACTTCTTCTTGGCAGCCTTCTCTGCAGACTTTGTCACTAAATTCAATGTAAGTATTCATACGTCACGAGAAAAGTAAATGTGTATACTTACCCTTGCCTCCACTCTTGTCAGTCTTATCGACGGATTTGATGATACCGACGGCAACAGTTTGTCTCATGTCACGGACGGCGAAACGGCCAAGGGGTGGATATTCGTTGTAGCTCTCAACACACTGGATATACAGAATCAGGGTCAGTAGACCGTAATGATATGAAATGTACGCGCCATGGGCTTGCTAGGAACAAGCTTGACGATAGCGGCATCACCGGACTTGACAAACTTAGGCCCCTCTTCAAGAGCTTTGCCTGTCCGGCGATCAATCTTCTGAATGAGCTCAGCGAACTTGCAGGCAATGTGGGCAGTGTGACAATCCAAGACGGGTGCGTAACCAGCACCGATTTGACCGGGGTGGTTCAGAACGATGACCTGAGCATTGAATGAAGCAGCCTCCTTGGCCGGGTCGTTCTTGGAGTCGGAGGCGACGTTGCCACGACGAATATCCTTGACGGACACGTTCCTACATATAGGTCAGCTACGCAAGCGGTAGACAACTGCGTCGGACGCACTTGACGTTGAAACCGACGTTGTCACCAGGCTGACCAGCTTCGAGTTGCTCATGATGCATTTCAACGGACTTGACTTCAGTGGTAACGTTTGTAGGAGCAAAGGTGACAACCATTCCAGCCTTAATAATACCAGTTTCAACACGACCGACAGGCACAGTTCCGATACCACCAATCTTGTACACATCCTGGAGAGGAAGACGGAGGGGCTTGTCAGAGGGACGAACGGGGGGCTCTATGGCATCGATGGCATCGAGTAGGGTCTTGCCCTTGACGACACCAGCCTTAAGCTCCTTAGTCCAGCCCTTATACCAAGGCATACTACAACAAGGCGTCAGACGATCAGTGAATAATCAAAACAAGGAAGACTCACTTGATGGACTCCTCCAACATGTTGTCACCGTGCCAACCTGAAATAGGCACGAATGCAACGGCCTTGGGGTTGTATCCGACTTTCTTGATAAAGGTGGATGTTTCCTTTACAATTTCATTGAATCGGTCCTCACTCCACTTCATAAGTGATTAGTGATCATTACGTGCCTGGTATTGTGGTTCATGAAAAAAAACGAACCTTGGTAGTGTCCATCTTGTTGACAGCAACGATGAGCTGCCTGACGCCAAGGGTGAACGCAAGGAGAGCATGCTCGCGAGTCTGACCATCCTTGGAAATACCGGCTTCGAATTCACCGGTACCACCTGCAATGATGAGGATGGCACAGTCCGCCTGTGATGTGCCTGTAATCATGTTCTTGATGAAGTCACGATGTCCAGGGGCGTCAATAACCTGGATATACCGATAAGATGAAGAGGAAAATGGGGGAAAGGGATTGAAATCACATACCGTGACCATGAATTTTGGAGTCTCGAATTTCCAGAGGGCGATATCAATTGTGATACCACGCTCGCGCTCAGCCTTCAGTTTGTCAAGTACCCACGCTAAAGAGGTAGCGAGTGAGCACCAACATGCAAGTTGTTTGGATATATAATCACCATATTTGAAAGAACCCTTGCCGAGTTCAGCAGCTTCCTTTTCGAATTTTTCAATTGTACGCTTGTCGATACCACCGCACTTGTAGATCAAGTGACCAGTGGTGGTCGATTTGCCAGAATCGACGTGACCGATGACTAGAGTCAGGGTCGATTGATTAGATTATCGACGGTGACAATGATATGGGTCACTCACCAACAACGTTAACGTGAGTCTTATCCTTTCCCATTTATCTGTGGTTGATCGTGTCAACCATACGTCTGGAGTGGAAAGAGAAAAAGAGGAGAAGATAGAGTACGATAAAGGGCACAGATGGCGATGAGACGCATCGCAACAGGAGCATGTTGATCCATTGGTAGAGCGGAGAGTTTTGGGACGAGAGAATAAGATAAGGGAGATAAACATACATTACGAGCGACGTAGTTCAGAGATGTAGGGAGACGATGGTGGTAAGAGGAAGGAGGACGAACAGGAGGAACTCCTAAGTGTTTGGCCTAGTTATACGGCCGATGGCGAAATTTTTTTTATCGATAGACAGATCTGATTGATAAAAAGCACAGCGTGACATGCCCAGCGCTCCGAGTCACCGGCGCCGCTCCGTCCGTTGATCACATGGTATTCTACTTCTACGGGGAATCTTTTTGTTTGGTGAATACTTCTACGGGAATCTTTTTGTTGGTGGAATACTTCTACGGGAATCTTGTTACAGATAATTAGATATCGAATGGTTGGGAATCTTGGAAAGCATGGTGCATAATACAATAGCTTGTCATGAGTGTGGGACAACATCCTTATCGCTTCGTTTGTTCGGCGATCGCACGACGGATAAGGTCTTGATCCAGCTGATCGTTCACTGGCGGTCTATTCCCCATCCGCCATCTCCGACAAGGAAGCGGCACTGCAGAATCTTGTCAAATGTGGGACGTGCTGCGACGTCGACTCGTAGACAGGCCCTAACCAGAGCGGCCGCATCTCCCAGGGCGCCTCCTCCATCGGCTTCTTCTCCTTCTCCTTCTTTCTCGTCGGAGCATCTCTCGTCGAGAGAGATGGATGCATTTGTAAAAGGCGACTCAAGACCTTCTTGAGCCTCCGCCGCCGTCATAAATGGACATTCGCCGACAAGCAATACATATGCTACGACGCCGAATGCCCAGACATCCTGTTCTTTGCCATAGTATCGTTCTCCGCGCAGAATTTCAGGTCCAGCGTAGTCAAGGCTGGATATAGTGTCAGCGTATCGCAATATGGAAGTCAATGTCCTCGCTACACACGTTCCACTGAAAGTGTCCCATCCATGCTTTCTTACAATTCCTGAGCTTCCGAAATCGATAAGTATACACTTGCCACCAGATCCTAGAACAACATTTTCATCTTTAACGTCGCGATGCACTGTATTGAGCTGGTCGGAAGCACGTTGAGGCATAGTTGTCTTAGTTATCTTACCTATACCGCTCGAGTGTAAGAAACTAAGAGCATCTGCTATCTGCCCTAGATATGTGCGGACGTCACTAGGTGGCAGGCCGTGAGGATAGCTTTCCACGAGGTCAAAGAGATCAGATGCTGGCGCATCCTCGTTTGGCCTTGTTTCTGGGGTTGTGTAGGGCAAAACCAGGTAATAGAAATGATTGTCTTCAAAAAAATCGAGGACGGGACAAATATTAGGGTGCCCTTTGACCACCTTCCCTTCAATCCAATCATCTTGGTTATCCGGGCTGCGCTTGTATGTCAAGAAGTTTTTGGCGTATGAACGCGAAGGGTCCCAGGCGCGACGTGGTGGCAGCGTATATGAGGTGTTGGATGTAGCAGACATAACATAGATCTCTATCGGAATAGTTCCCAACTTTCGGTGCTTCTTCCAGCAGTCAGCCAATATACGATTCTTGATGATCTGTTTGATAATCACGGGTGGCTATACCAACTGTAAGATAGTGACCGTAAAATCGATGGATATTCTCACCCCAACAGTGCCATCTTCATGAATCTCCCTTCCGCGCTTCACGAGCCCATATGCGCCCCTCCCAATTTCACATTCTAGTGCGAAATCCGTAATTCGTTTATCGCCCAAGAAGGACTGACTTTCGGTAGACGGGGAGGGAGGACGTGTACTCTGCGCCGTACTGAGAGCACTGCTAGAACTATCAGTACGTCGCAGCGGCGGCACCAAGGCCTGATCCAATGAAGCGATCATTACATGTCCCGCAACAAGAGAAACGCGTTGTTGAGAAGACCGTCGACGGGGACGTGGAGAGGATGGAGAACGAGATAGTGGATGACGGGTAGCCATGCCTGGACTTGCAGATATCGGTGATACTGGGCGAGATTGTACCGGAATGATCGGCACGTCTGTATGCATGGTTGACGGCATGACATGGAGAGGCTGAAACGAAGGAGCGGGTGTAAAGTTGACTTTGGGGGTTTCTATGAAAGAGTGTTGCTGTTTGGCTGAGGAACTGCACAACATGTTAGGCTGGAGTGGAAAGTCATGAGAACATTGGGATAGTGTCTCTAGCGTCGGGACACGGTTAGGAGGCTCTTTAAGACTCTGTTTCACGTCATCGTCGCTCTTGTTCCAGTTAAAGCCGCGCCCGATGGAAGTGACGCCCCAGCTGCCGACGCTAGCTGTTCTATAAAACCGGGCTGTGATTGGTTGCCTTGCCCATTCATCATCTTCAAACGTAAGGTCAACGGCGGGAGCTGAGAGCATAAATGAAGGAGGAATGTTGCCAATCTGATGAGCGGCAAACGAAGGGAATAGATATGCCGTCTGACCAGCTCTCCGTCATTCAAAGACCCCAACTCCGATCCCACACGTGCGCGCCGCCTTCGCTCTGCTACTCAGGTTGTGCCTCGCACACTGGCAGAGCCCACTTGCGCGTACATCGGAAGTGTAAGACCACCAGGTCTGGCCACAACCCGTGATCCAAGTGCAATCCCTGAGCTGAGTCAATTGTATTTAGTCTTTTATAGCGTGTTCCGGGGGACGTGCTTACATCATCATCCACGGAGACATTCCGATTCCTAAATCACCACCGTCACTGCCGCCTCCAAACACACCGATTCTGTAAGTAGACTCGTGTTTCTGCTAGCTCATTGTGCAAAGAGGCGTATAGGACCGCCAATGTCGCCTCGCCCAAAAACTGTGTAACTTCATCTGTTGCTAGGGCTGGATTGGTGGCAATGATTGCAGATGATGCATGGCAGCAACTTGGATGTGACTTGCTGTCAGCAACACGCTCTAACATCTATTTTTCTGCTGAATAGACATCCATGGCCGTCAAGATACCTATTATAAAGAAGCGTACCACAAAGTTCAAGTATGGGTACACAGATTGACAGCAGCGCATATGTTCACTCACCGTTACGCAGGCGTCACCAATCTGACCGTTATCATGGCGTTAAGGAAGCGTGGCGGAAACCCAAGGGCATTGACAACAGAGTGAGGCGCCGCTTCAAAGGCCAGAGGCCCATGCCCAAGGTAAGCTGCGTGCAATTACAACGAGATGGTATTCTCAGGCACCATTCAGATCGGTTACGGAAGCAACAAGAAGGTTCTTCTTTCGCGAGCATGATCTCCACGTTACATTCACACATGTTGATAGACACGGCATTTACTTCCAAATGGGCTCAAAAAATTCCTTGTCAACAACGTTCGGGAAGTGGATCTTCTTCTCATGCACAACAAAAGTTTTGCGGCCGAAATTGCACACAATGTAAGCAGCCGGAACCGTACCGCAATCCTAGAAAGGTTATTATTGGTTTGGAATGGAGTGGCCGATAGCTGACAATGTTGACAGAACACGGGTTCTTGGCATCAAAGTCACTAACCGAGCTGGCCGCCTTAGGTCGGAGGAGTGATTTTACCACCTATCGTATCACACTGTACTGCATTTCATACGTGTAAAAGTTTTGTGCGACAATGGTGATACTGCGCTGCAATCGCCAGTTGAGTTGTTCGGGTTCTGATGGCCGGCCGTTTCACCGGAGACATCTCCATTTCATCACTTGAGTATTTACACTGACCAATGTCTTGGAAGAGGCAACGGTGATGACGATATATCCTATGCACTGTCCTGTTATTGACATCACATTTGCAGCAGAGGGGACGAACGGGTTGCATCTCATGCGGGTGATTGGTATTCAGACAATGGTATGATGAGTGATCTAATTCATCGTCCTACTCACACAATACATGGAAGCTGAGACGCTGGGCGACCAATTATCTACATGGCTGAACAAGGTGGACGCCGCGGACAGCTCTTTCCCAATTGCAGGGTGCAAGGCTATTATCGCACCGTTCGTCCGATCGTGAGATGTGAGTAGCATCACTGACATGATTCTTTATAGGCATGCAGGTTATGCATATTCGGGACAAGCTGCAGCTTGGGCATATAAATGCATCGACACAAGCGGAATGTACATGACATTATATTATGCACGTTGACTGAGAGCACTCATCATGCATCGTTCAGTAAACGAATTTTCATTCTTGGACCATCCCATCATTTCTATCTAGATGGATGCGCGCTGTCTGCGTGCAAGCAATATGCGACTCCGTTAGGGAACCTCCAGCTAGACCTGGAAAGTATGGACTGAACCATCTATTTTACTTCCTCGCTGACGATGATTGGAAGCCATCGAGGAGCTGAAATCCACGAGTAAATTCGAAGTCATGGACATTGATGCCGACGAGGCAGAACATAGTATTGAAATGCATCTTCCCTATGTTCGGAAATTGTTCCAAGGGTAAGACCTGATTCTCTTTCTGCTCGTGCGCCAAGTGATCATATCTACAGGCAAGATATTCGTATCGTGCCGATTGTTGTAGGGGCAATTTCGCATTCGACCGAGGCGATTATGGGGGCGCTTCTTGCCCCTTACTTAGCAAAAGAAGATACTTTCTTTGTCATTTCTAGCGACTTCTGTCACTGGTAAGCTTGCAATGCTTTTCAAAGTATAAAGTATGGAACTGATATTATGAACCGGATGCCCGGTGACTGTCAGGGGTGCTCGGTTCTCCTACACGTTTTATTATCCTGAACCCGCACCCAGCAGCGCTGCCCCAATACGCCTTTCAAGGACAATAGAACCCTCTCCACCCCACCCCATTCACCAGTCTATTCGCAGGCTGGACCACGAAGCGATCGGATTACTCACCATCCCACCGTTGAACGCACAGCGTGCCCACACAGAATTTTCTACTTATCTGTCGCAAACGAAGAACACTATTTGTGGACGACATCCGATAGGCGTGTTGCTTGGAGCTTTGTGCACTCTGGAGAAAGAGAAAAACATCGACTTGACACTGAAATTTGTCAGATATGAGCAGAGTAGTGCATGTCAATCGGTGAAGGACTCTAGTGTCAGTTATGCGAGCGCGTACATCAAATTTTAATTCCAATTCTTCTTGCAATGGATACTTTGATTGTCTACAATTTGTACAAATACGCTGCGAATACATATCAATGATGACTATGCACAGGTTACATCTTGCTTGCTTGTATCTGCAGACCCACCGGCTCATCAGAGTCAATCTCGACACCCGATATTCCAGAATCGTCAATGACTTTTCCGTCGGCGATTTGGATGTCCTCGAAACCCCAATCCCTGGACGAGCCGCCACTGAGCAACGAACCATCTGCCAGTCTGACGGCTCTCCATGTACCCAAGATGCAACCGCTATTGTCGCGAACAAATTCTGAAACGGTACAGCATCCAACCCGGAGGGGCATTTGGCGATCACCAACTAGTGCACGAGCTAGAACAATGACAGTAGCGGCGTGGCTCATCAACATTATGCGAGAATGTTGTTCCTGAGGCAATGTGTTCTCGACATGTGGGATGAAGGTACGCAAGAAAGATTCTGCACGTTCGTGCACAGCGCCTACGTCCTCTCCTTCACGAGATGGATAATAGATCGAATCCCATGCTGGGTCGATCTCGGGGAAATATTGCTTGAGGAATGAAGCGGACCCTGGGCGAGGATGGAGGCCCGTACCAGGCGTGACAGGAGAATACCACTCGGAGATGCCTCGACGGAGTTCAGAGATGTGGAAAAAGACAACGAATTGGCTTGTGCACGTACCATGCTCAACATAGAGAGGGATCTGTAATGCGTTTGCTATCGGCTTGGCTGTTTGCAAGCATCGATCTGGTTGAGATCGGTTAACATCGTCAGATATGCTTCATGATTAGACGAACAGTATGGCGAGGAAAATATGGCCGTTGGACGTTCCTCACTTGGAAATGATAAGAATTGCACGGCTAATTCTTGAGCCTGTGTCTGTTACGTTCCAGTGTCATGAGTCGATAGCGGAGTGAAAGTCATTGCGCACCACGCCATATGCTGCCAAGGGGGGATCTCTTGCAAGGCCAGTTTCACTTTTCCTTGTTGCGGATCAGTAGGAGTGACGATCATGAGAGTAACTCTCACCAATTGGTGGTGACCCAGTTCAATCTAAAGCCTATAGTAAACGCTAAGCATCCCGCGATAATAAACGTTACCTGCTCACCATGGCGTACAACATATATCTTCTCTAAGGCCATCTAGGTATCGTTAATAGTACACGGGACCATCGCTCGACATTGATTTGGTTATATAAGTGCTTTATCGATATTACATTTTTGGATGACCCTAAGGCAACACGAAAAAAAGAGAAATAGAACAAAGGAATATTGGCAAAGAACCACGGTAATCTGTGAAACATATAGAAAACTTGGATACACAGAAACCACGATGAAATTCAGTAAACAGCATGGATGTCGAATAGGAAGCGCAAAGGAGCAATGTACACACACAACTCCGTGATTCAAAGCTATTCCTGAATGTGTTATTCACGACAGAGAGGGGAATGCGACTTCGTCGGCAACATTGATTTCGCGGGTAGAAGGGGGCCCGTTCTGACGATCACCTTTGCCTCCACCTCTTCCACGCCCACCACGGGCCCGGTCACCACCGCGCTCGCCACCGCGCTCGCCACCACGGTCGCCACCACGACCACGACCACGACCACCACGGTCCGGACGTTCGAAACGGGCCTCAATCTCTATGAATACCTTTTCCTCCTTCTTTGCACGACTCTTGGGAGCTGTTTTGGTCTGCCATCGATACCAGTCAGTCTGGGACCATCAACATGGGGGAAGAGTCTACCTTTCCGACGAAGTAGGATTCCTTTTCCTCATCCTTGGTTAGAGGAACAGCATCCTTCCAGATGCTGTCATCAGCCCCCTCATTAGCTTTGCGAGCAATCTCCAATTTAGGAACAACGGCATCCTTTTCTTTTTGCTTGGCAAGATATTGGTCAAGGGTGAGTGTGTTGTCTTCTTCCTCTCTCTCCTTCTCCTTGCGTGGTCGACTTTCAGTATTCTCCTCTTCTGCCGCGGGGGCAGTGGTGGTGGTGATATCGGCGGGCGCAGGTTCCGCGGTACCCCAATCTTGTTGGCTGGTCTCACCGCCCCAGGTGTCACCCTCTGCGGCAGCATCGACAGTAGCTGCCTGTTCGGTCTTGAATTCCTCATTGCCATCATCGCCGCCCCAGCCTTGGTGGTATTTTTTATCCGAGTCTCTGTGGGATGGATGAGTGTGCGATCAAATAAGACAAAGGATCAAACGATCACGCACGTCTTGCCGGTCTGGCTATGCCTGTCGAATGGGCGACGGCCACCGCGAGCACCACCACCACGCTCTCCACCACCACGCTCTCCACCGCGACCACGGCCCCTGCCACGACCGCTTTCGACTGCAGACAGATGGAGAATATAGAGCAGGGAAGCGATGATCGGAAGGAAGATACTCACACTTTCTGGGCTCTGTCGAGGACTCCTCTACACCGTTCTGAGGCTGAGAGGCATCCTTTGGGGCCCTTGCGCCACCTCTAGAGTAGTATTTGCCACCTCTGGAGGCAGGACCACCCCTTTGCTTGTGGGTGCCGCGAGTCGATGGAGCAGATGGAGCAGATGGCTCTGGGGCGGGAGTCGGGGGTGGAGATGAATCCTCTTGGGGACGATGAGGGACAGACTGGACGAGGGAGAGGACTCTCATACGCACCGTCCAGAACAGAAAACGGATTTCTGGTGGCCACCGACATGCTGGACGAGGCTCTCTTTCGCTGCGTCCTGCCGCCTCCAAGGACCCCAGGGTCCAGCCTCAGAATCCGGGGTCCTGGTACTGTACAGTTCTTCCCACCACTTATAGCCTCTCCTCCCTTGCCGTTTTGCTAACGCATATTCCACAGGTCCGTCCGTCTTTCTTCCCGTCCCCTCTTACTCACCGCCCTCCAGCCGCTCAAAAGCATCTCGACGACGATCCGCCCGCCCCCAGGGATAGGCGTGGGTCCGGGACCTTGAGACCGTACAGTTGGCTGGAGATCGAGAGGTGTTCGAACGATGGGACTTGGGTGCGGTGCGCCCGTTACTCTGCGGATGGCTCTTCGTGGCCGCCGCATGGGCATTGTCGCAATGTCTCGTTGTACAGTCTGGTTGTTGGGTTGATATATGATGCTTGTTGTCGCGTGTGATACCATTCAGCCTTCTGGTCTGCAGCCCTCATGTCCAGCAGGCGTCTCGACATCTCATCGCTCCTCTGCAACGACGACGATGTGCCCCAACACCGCCCACGTCCAATCTCCACCCCGACCATGCCGCACCAGCCTCCCCCTGCTACTCCCAAGCCCCCTTATCTGGGTTTAGAGGCACTTGTTCATGTAGCGACGGAGGAACATAGACGTCTAAGCGGCGGCAGTGAGTCGGCCCTTTCAATACATGGTAGTCCCCGTGAAGATGCTGTTCACCGCAAATACACGTACCCGTTGGCTCATCCGCCGCGCCAGACGTCTCCCAGTCAGATGTATGCATCACTTGTACCTAGCCCTGTACTTACGCAGAGCCCGTCCTATTCCCCATACTCGCAACGCCTCCACGAACCTGGCCCTCTCTCCCAATCGCTCTCAGAGCGCAATGTTTCTGTCCCTTCATATACACGTCCCGAAGAGGAGCTGCAACGATATCAACATATCCAGCGTCAGAGACAGCATTTTGAAGTGGTTATGCAGCAGGAACAGCATCAACACCCTCCACACACAGTGTACAATGATGCGCCAATTTTGACTCTGCCTCCCCTTCGCTCGCCGTCGATGCCGCTACAGGTAGAAGATCCAGAGCAGTTGCTCTCGCGTCCAGGTTCTCATGTGGGACGGTCAAGATCCAGCTCCATTATACATAAATATCCCTCGAGTCCCATGCAATTAGACCTACCCGCCCCTCCGTCCATGACGCGTGGCTCACCTCAGCTCTCCACCCCACTTCCTCGTGAATCTCCCATGTCCACACCTGGTCTAGCTGCTCCAATGACACCAACATATCAACCGTCACCCTATCACGACCACGCCAACTTGTATCGGCGGAGTTCTCCGTCCAGATATGTACGAGAAGTACACTCTCCCATTGTACAAGTTCCAAGTGCGCCATTCATATCACATAGGAGCACTATCAGTGAAGGTTTTCCTCCAAATAAGAAACGGAGACATTCCAATTCGCCTTCTCGTGTTTCAGCGACAGTACGAAACGTGGAGGTCGCCGAACCAACCAGTGTTTATACAGAAAGTCCAAGACCCACCTTGTCCATCATACCGCCACCCATTGCTGCTGCTGCTGGACCCAACATAATGACACACAGGTCAAACCACGATGCAAAGGAACAACCTTTATTACAAATTGACTCTCAGCCAAAGGAGCGTGAATTTCAGAAAGTTGTTGGCTCACTGGGAAGGCGTTCCCCTCCCGGGAGCGTGATAGGGAGAGCAAAGGCTGCTAAGAAAGTGGATGAAATGGAGCGAAGCTTGCGGGAGGCGGCCAAGAGGGAGCCATCGGCGTCCTCTTTCCCAAAGACCATGTCGCCTTCGGCTAATTTGGTGAATTCCGACTCAAAACAAAGAGACGAGAAGAGTCAATCCGTCGCCGGTTTACAAAGCTCAGAATCAGCTAGTGCTAAACAGGAGGAAACTCATGAATGGTTTCTTCAGCAATTTGAAAGTCCCTCGTCGCATTACCCCCGTCAGACCACCCATCGAGCAGCGTCGCCCGTTTCTATTCCCTCAGCCGAGCGCGTGATTGCCGTAAGCTCCCACACCAGCCCAAGTCCAGCCCTTTTGCACAATGAAAGCGAGCCATCATCTCCGCATCGTATGTCCGAGGAGGTTGTGGCAACTCTCGAACAAGAATTAGAAGAGCTTTTGACAGAGCCGGACGAAACCCAAGCAAACAATAAAATGGATATTGATATCGATCGGACTGTGAACCAGCTCGTTGCAGGCACTCTAGACGATGGTCAGTGCAGAGAGCAGGAGTTACCACAAGCAAACAAGCAGGACCTTCACCACACGGAAGCTGACGTGGACATAGAACTGTTACGCTTGGTTGATGACCGGCCTACGTCGCCCCTAACCGACGACCAGCATCGCCAGGTACCAGAACTCGGAGGAATACTTGCATCCGACAGTCAGCCGCTAACAGTGGAAGAGAGCAGCGCTGGTAACGAACAAAATAATTGGTCTGTGTTACCTGCCGCTGCACTGAAGCCATTTGAGGACGTATCGATGCAACCGCCTGCGCCCCCTACAAATGACCCTATCTTGGAGAAAGACCCACTAGATTCAATGTCCACTGAGAAGAAAACAACTAAAGCTGCTGCTTCAAAAAAGAAGGAAACTGGTTCCAAGGTATGCGAGATTAACTTTGAATGATATTATCTCAGTAACTTTATGGAAAGTCTGCAAAGACCAAGCCCACAAGTACGGCCACTAAGGCAAAGGCAAAGTCTGCAAAATCTAAGACGAAGACTACTGAAGGAACTGCAACTCCCCCTCCAGTGCCTTTCAAAGTAGCCAAAGTTCCTATTCCACCTCCCGTCAAGAAGAGCGTATCATCAACAGCCGCATCCCGTTCCCGCTCCGCCTCTGTAATGCCCAGTGGATCCGTTGGACCTGAAAGCGATAGCAAGAATCCAGAGAACGAGGAAAGCATTGATGCTCCCACTGACGACGACAAGTTGTATTGTGTGTGTAAAACCAAGTATGATGAAGATCGAGTTATGATTGCTTGTGATAAGTATGTCCATGCGTTGCTATTTGCTTTCCCCTAATCCAGGTCTCACAGGTGCGATGAATGGTATCATACACAATGCGTTAACATGTCTGATCTCGTGGTGGATCTTGTGGATCAATTTTTCTGTCCACTCTGCATCCAAAGTCAGTAATCCGATGTAGGTCAGGCAAATATTCTGATGCTCAATCTCCAGGAAATCCACAAGCATTATTGAAAACAACATATAAGCCGCGCTGTCTAAATGGCTTGAAACATTCAAATCCCGGATCATCCAGCGCATGCCATAAGCCGGCTCTTGGTGGAGGTATCCTGTCGAAGTTCTGTTCGCAGGATTGCGGCGTTAAATACATGGAGAATCGTATTGAAATGTGGGTCAAGAAAGGCGGCAAAAGAGAACGTCTTTGGGACAGCGTCAAACACGCGGAAAAGCGTGAAGGAGTGGTCATTCGAGTGGGTGGGCTGAAAGGCTCTCCAGAATGGATGCTCAAGACGGAGAACATCAATCCCTCGATTGTGGACCAAGAAGAGGAGGAAAAGTTATGTCCTACGACAGAAAAATGGAAAGTAAAGGCAGCAAAGTCACATATGGAAGTTGAACGTCTCAGGAACATTTTGCACCGAGTTGTTAAAATTCGCGAGGATATCAAGAAAGGGATGGAAGTCGTTCTCTGGCGAGAGAGGCTGCTTGATTTAGCAACTGAACGGGCAATGTCGGTTGGGCAATGTGGCTGGGATCAACGGCTATGTTTTGGTGACGAAGAGTGGAGAGAATTCGGAGTCGGTGTGCTCGAAAGCTATGAGTCGAGAGACGAAAGTATGGCTGAGGTGGATAGTAGTATGCAAGTCGACGGACTTGGTGGCGTGGAAGAAGGCGAATGGTGGTGTCCCGGCAAAACGATGTGTGATCGTCATGCTGGGTAAGAAGGATCTTCCAACCGCTACCATATCACTAACCACTACATGTCCATCACGTAGGTGGCAGAACATTCGTTCCAAAGACATATCCAAAGAAAAGGAGCAGAAAGAAGAAGCGTTAGCTAAACTTACAACCCGAGAGCGAGAGCTTCGCAAACGAATAGAAGATATCGTCGATCCGCACAGCCGAGATGCCAAGGGCACACCGAAGAAAACGTCCCTCAAGACATCCAGTACCAACGGACGCCTCAACAGTGCACGAAACGGAGATCCCACTCGGAAGGGAAAGAAAAGGAAAACCCTCATGCAGTGATTGTATCCTTAGGCAGCCGATTAAACCAATTTAATGTATTACGATCTGCTCTTGCAATGTAGCAAAAGATATTGTTCGCTTCAGTAACCGTCTCCTTCGCCACCCTCTCTAGAAAAGCCTTTCTGATCATAAAGGACTTGAGCCTTGA
Organism: Amanita exitialis; assembly: GCA_023014455.1. Classification (NCBI taxonomy): domain Eukaryota; kingdom Fungi; phylum Basidiomycota; class Agaricomycetes; order Agaricales; family Amanitaceae; genus Amanita; species Amanita exitialis. Next base: position 1,780,158 of record JAEBUR010000002.1, read on the forward strand.
TTTCATCTCTGTTTCTTTTCCTTTCTGCTTCCATTGTGCAATGGGGTTCCAGTATATGATAATCGACCTGTCGAAGAGGCACATCATCCTCTGTGTCAAGGTCCTAAGGGATTGATCAACCTCGGAATCATTGAAATAGGTGAACAGTACAGACAATCTCGCCTAGAAGGACGACATTCTCTCCGCGGATGAGGAAGAGTCCGCGCCAACTCTGGGCAAATGTGTTCCCGTAATAAATCCTCTCGTAGGTGTCTTCCAGCACGAGATTGGCTGTGTCATCGTGAGCTACCTGCATACGAAAGAGGGCTATTTCGTACCGAACTGATCATACGAGCGCAATACACCATGGAGTTTGCGGCCATCGCGAAGAATGACGAGCATTTTTCCTACGATGAGAGACAGGCGTCACAGAAGTGAAGGAGGACAATGGTGGGGATGATTAGTTGCGCTTGAGAATGTGTGAGTGCTGTAAGTTTATTTCGGGAAAAACGTACTGTCCACGCAGTCCACCAGGGATCCCGACGTAGTGAAGGGAATCAGTGAATCCATAGCGGAAGGAAGGCACCAGGGTTCGAGGTTGGAAATGTTCTGGTAATCAACAAAATATGATCAGCTGGAATTCAATCGACAAAGTTTGTGAGCTGGAATGGCCGAGTCGTTAAGGCGAGTGATTTGAATCGTGCCTCTGTTCAAATATCACTTGGTGTTTCACCGCGTAGGTTCAAATCCTGCTTCCAGCGAATTTTTTTTCTTCAACTTATTCTTAGCAACTGGGTACAACTCGAGCACTCAATCGACATGTTCATCCTATTACCCACATTCCTGACAGTGATAGTCCTTGTCATGAACTGCCTCTGGCCGAAATATTCCCATTGACCAGGCTCGGGCTTCTCCTCCAAAGTTTCCCAACTGAGCCAACAATCCTATTCATACAAGCTAGGGCATGTAGGAAACGCACTTACGCCTTCCAATCCAGCATTTTCGTCGCTAGCTTGAGCTCATCATCAGCAATATCCAACACCTGCTCTATCTGTCCCTCGTTCAAATCCTTCTCAGCTGCTAATATGTCGCCGTTGGATTTATGTACGATGTTGAGCTTATGGCGAGTAAGGGCTTCGACACCCTGGCGGTACACGGAGGTGGCAGGCATGGACGAGAGCACCGAAAGGGTATTTTCGTAAGTTTTTGTGAGTGCTGGCAGAGGATCTGGATGAACCCGCAATCCCGTGATGCCCGTGCTCTGCTTTAAGGCTTGATAAAGAGGACGAGTAAGGCGGAGCATGGCGCAGGCGAATGGGCGTGGCGAGTCGGAAGCGCCAAATGTGGAAGAGATGCGTGAGAGAATTTATATTTGAGATGGCTGCTCTCGCTCTCCAGCACTCGCGGTCGTATCTCTTCCCTTCCTTTCGCACTTTGTTCCTGAAAGCGTCTTTTGCTGTTCCACTGGTCCCGTCATGGTCAATACCTTCTCTGCAGTCTCTTCTGGAACTCTTTCCTCCGTTCTTACTCGCTGTTCCGAAAAAGAAGACATCACACTCGAAGAAGGCCATGCGCAGCGCGAATAAAGGCCTGAGAGATAAACAAAGTAACTTATTAGTTCTTGACAATGGTATCCTGTTGCTGAAATGCTGCGCCTCTAGATATCGTGAACTGTCCATCTTGTGGTTCACCCAAACTCGCTCACAACTTGTGTTCTAATTGCTACACGTTTCTAAGCCGGACGTGGAAATCGCAGAAACGGGAACAGGGTGGGGGATCTATTCCAGATTTGTCATAAGGTGCGCCAGTAAAATACAAATACAACAACAAAATTTGATCGGCATCCTCAGCTGTCGACGAGGGCTACTTGAAGTTATTCTGCCGGTTTGAAAATTACACGATATTTTTGTTTTGGGAATGTTGTCGGAAGGAGCTTCTCATCCAATGTACAAAGATTAGAACTGGAATGGGATTCTAATTCGCTGGAACACGAGTTACCATACGGCTAGGAACTTAGTCTGATCCGCACAGTATTTACTGGCCTTATGTAAATACCAAACTCAATAATCCTCCTGGCAAGTATACCCGGTATCATGCTTCAATCATTCCTCACCGTTTCACGCTGCTCACGACCAAATTTGTCGCGTATGGCCTCTACCAAGGTTCCTTATGGCCGCTCTGCTGTTCTACAAAGGCATCCAGACGATATAGTCATCACCTTTGCCAAAAGAACTGCCGTGGGGCGTGCTAGGAAGGGCCAACTGAGAGATGCGCCCGTAGATGAGATGCTATACGCGTTATTCAAGGTGATCGCCATCATGTTGTATGGATGTAAAACTTGACGGGTGCCGCAGGCAGCCTTGAAAGAGACAAAACTAGACCCGTCCAAAATTGATGATATCTGCGTTGGTATGTCGAATTGCCCAAGACCGGCCAAGTTTGGTGTGTTGCTCACAAGCACCTCAGGAACCTGTCACCCACCTTCCCCACTTTATATATCAAGGGCTGCTGCTCTGGCAGCGGGCATACCCCACCATGTTCCCATTTCAGTAGTTAACCGCCTCTGTTCCTCAGGGCTGATGGCAATCAGGAATATTGCACATGCAATCCAGTGTGGTGAAACTTCAATTGGTATTGCCGCAGGAGTAGAGAGCATGTCACTGAAGTAAGACATGCCTCCTTCCTCCATGATCATCATTAATCCTCGAATCACTAGTCCCCGGCCTACCCCGGACGTCTCTGGAGAAGTCTCGCTGAACGCGCGGGCTCATGACTGCCTTCAGGTGAGTATTTGTAGGCTGTACATCATATACGCTGACATTTTTGCATGAAGCCTATGGGGTGGACATCTGAAATGGTTGCTCAGGTTTACAAAGTGCCTCGCAAGAAGCAAGATGAATATGCGCTAATTTCGCATACCAGGGCAAGCGCGGTAGGATTGTGAAACTGATGGTATTTGAACATGCTAATCTTCGCTTGGACAGAGCGTTGCTAAAGGCCTATTCTCCGATGAGATCATTCCGGTAGAAATCAAAGGCAAGACCATTATCGAAGACGACACGATACGGCCGGGTGTCATCATGGAAGACTTGGCGGCTCTAAAACCTGCCTTCCCTCAATGGGGAGACGCATCGACAACAGCTGGCAACGCAAGTGGCGTCGGAGATGGGGCCGCTATGTGTATCTTGACTACCCGGGAGCTAGCTGAGCAGGAGGGAATGGAAATCATTGGTAAATGGATTGGTGCTGTCGTCGTAGGTATGTTCTACGAACCCTATCACGGCTGTCCTGACCTCCTTTGCAGGTGTTGACCCAAGGTATATGGGAATCTCTCCTATCTACGCAATCCCGAAAATTCTAGAGCAACATGGCTTAACGAAGGACGACATTGACATATTTGAGGTTGGTAGTAATGGCTTTGCAATAACTAATACAATTGAACTTTTGTCAGATCAATGAGGCATTCGCATCACAATTTGCCTATTGCTGCGAACAGCTTCAGATACCAATGGACAAAATAAATCCCAAGTAAGTGCTTCAATAGTTTTTAGAGTCCCAGCCATCAACCCATTCCAGCGGCGGTGCTATCGCCATCTCACATCCACTAGGAATGAGTGAGTTCTCATTTATGATCTTTTCTGCACTTAGAGCTGAAGCAATCGTAGCCGGAGTCCGCCAAGTAGTGACAGGATTGGCGGAGCTCAGGCGCAGAAATGGTTCGCTCCTTTGTACGAGCATGTGTGTCGGAAGCGGAATGGGAGCTGCGGGCATCATCGTGAACGAAGCTCACTCCGTGTCCAAATTATAATGAGATCATCTATTACATTTGTGTATACACAATTGCAGTCATTTTGAACTATGAAAGGATGGGATTAATCTGCAAATTCAACCGTCAGCAAAAAGCTAAGACAAGAACGGATAACGGGTAAGTCAGTATGTCATTCATGTCAGTGACCCACATGAGAGTGGGACAGGTCGACTAAGAGGTGCCAAAGTAGGTTGAAAACAACACTCATCGTGTCTGGAAGTAAATAGGGAGTTGAAAATACTCACCTTGGGTCAACACCGTTGGTCTGTGTCCTGTGGTTCAGTGCAATTTTCTTCCAAGTCACTAGTCACATGTCACGCGCAGACCAGTTTCTCTTCTTTCTTTCTTTTTTTCCGCACAGCAACAGTTTTTATTTTGGTAACTGCGTACACAATTTGAGTGTTGGGGTTTTACCCCAGTGGACTATATGTAGATACATGTGCTAAACTGAAGGGAAAACGGGGCTCATCAGGCGGTAAAATACTTCGCATTACTGCTGGTGCGCGGACCGGTTGTTCGGAGATTTAAAACTTGGTGTGAGGGCAACCAGTGAAGATTACCAAAAAGTAAATTTTTCTCGCAGATGGTGTATCCACGTGGATAGTCGAATTGAATGAATTCACCTCACCACTCGTGAGCTTGCAGAGATCGTGCGTTTTAGATCATCATTCGTGCATGACTGTAGGATACTGCTGTGTTGCCCTTCGAATCATCAGTGCGGCCTTAAGTAGCTCATCATGGGCTACTTGCTCACCAAAGGATCCATCTAGGTGTATGCCGTCGGCTTTCACTATATCTCTTGATGAATGCGTTGAAATGCATCCGTTATTTGAGTTGCATTGATATTGCGCTCCATCACTACGGATCTTGACGGCATTCAATATGTTTGCGCCAGCCAAGCACCTGGCTCTAGCATTGAATGTGCCGTATGATCGGGCTGTTATACTAGTGCAGTTATTAAATTGAGCTGTTTTTAGCGTCTCGTTTAACTAAATTCGAAATGAGAATAACCTTTAAGTCGTCGGATTCAAGTCCAAAGTGGATAAAATTGGCGTACATTAGAAAACCAGTTTGTATTCCTGACCGGGTCAGAATGGAATCACTGAAGGGGCATGATTTGAGTCCTACCTCCAGAGTTTAGACAGGTCGGATTTACAAAGTCGCGAGAAAACCAGTAGTCCACGCCTAAACTGATGGAGTTTCGGACGCTCTGAATTTTAATGTACACATCAGCTTGAATATGCCATCAACTCCATGACTAACTATCATTTTGAAATTTTGTCTTGGTGGCTAGAAAATCAATTAACTCACGAATGATTCTCAGCAGGCCAGTTGGCGTTATGCAGAACAACCTGTGGTATAATCGACGTCGGGCCCCTTGCCGATTAGGTCGAGGTTTGCAAGCCTGCCGTTGTAAGCTGGACAAAAGGCTAAGTAAATTGAGGACGCTTACTACCAAGCGACTTGTGATAGATCGAGAGCGCCTTGGTACGATCGAATCTAAACGACATCCGTGCACGATGCGAATATCTTGTAAAATGGTCATAATGACAGCGGATGCCGTAGACATCACTCTAATTGACGAAGGTGAAGAAGAAGAAGAATACGTGACATTAGAGCTACTACAAGCAAGAGAGGACGTGCTCATTTAGTTTGATTTGACTAGGCCAGTCGAAGAATGGGGATGGACACCATCGAACTGGAACAGTACAGTCCGATCACCGACACACCCGGAGCGAAATTATCAACCCAACGTCCCATTATACTATTACTCTACTCTAACATCTTATGACGTGTATTTAAGCTTTCGATTTTATGTTCAACTTGGCCAGCGCAACGATAAGAGGAACGGCGTAAAATGCGTATGCTACCCATATCACTGCAAGCACATTAATGCCAGACTATGGTTGTCAAACAAGGGACCTACTTGTGAAGCCATTTCCCAAGCTCGCAATGAGCTTTGGACCATTGTTGCCTTGAGATACTATGAAAGTGTTAAAATCTTGTACGGACTTGCCGAACCACATTCGTATAACAGTAAAAGCGGTAAGCCCTGGGTTGAGAATGAAGCACAATGAGGCAGTCGAAATGAAGCTTAAATACCGATCATAAATCCTAGAAAACCTATCCAAGCCGACATTCGTTGGACGAGGGGTTTCTCCATTGCTGCTGACACCTTTTCATGCCTTAGTGACGTCAAAGTGAACGTGATGAAGAATAGCGCAGAGCAAGACAAAGCAAGCGCAATAAAGACGGGTGTGGATGGCGCTGGCGGAGATAGCAACAACGCGGGAGCATTCTCTGGAAGGACACTGAGATCTGGTATCTCGGCGTTAGGATAGTTATTGCAAGACACATCATGACATACTGTATGAAGGAGATACCGAGGGCAATGTACAAATCAAGCCTGCCGAGTTTGTGCGCCGTGCGCATGATCCTACAAGATTGCTGATTAAAGCGCCTAGATGATCGAATAAAAACCACAATTACCCAAAGCTCCAAGAAACACGCTTGGTCCATCGATATCTGTTTCCTGCACAGAAAAAAGTGCGGTTGAGGGAGTGACAGTGAGCAGGGAAACGCGATCGCGAAGCAGAAGGACAGGTGCCAGAAAAGAAAAGAGCGACAAGAAAACGGCAGTCAATGCGAGGAGAGGGGCGAGATACAAAATGGCTGATTTTGACAGAGCAGCAATCATTGTCCGCACAGCGGTTGGAAGAAAGGGGAGAAAATGGGCAGCAGATGTTGGACATGGCGACGGCGACGGCGACTTTTGTACCAGCGCAGGACAAGCGCCATTGTTCTTGACAGCCAAATCGGGAACAACACTTGGTATGTATCCAGCCCACCCCGACATATCCCAATTGTCCCTGCTAATCGAACACAATACCCATCTCTTCGCAACCGGCTCAAACGACATTCACAATGCTGCTCTCCTGGCAACCCAATATCTATTCAGACAATGTAATTTTTCACCCTTCCATTCCATCACTTCTAACCATCTTTCTACGCAGCATTACGTTCCGAGGCCGACTCAATACCGTACATCAACCAACTCCTCTCATCGCTAAACCCATCAGAGGCTCCCCAGACAAGGTCCAAGACCCATGGAAAACGCAAACGAAGTCCCAGTCCCCCGCCACATGCGAAAACACAGTTTCGGACTACCCCATTGACAGCGTTGTTTGCAGACGGAATGAGTGAAGATCAAGTATGGGCCCAGCTTGATATACGTACCAAGAATATGTGCGATGTTCTCAACTCTGTCTTAGAGGAAGATGGACCTTTGGAAAACGAGGATGGAGAAGATGGAAGTGAGAGTGAGAGTGAGGAGGGTCCAGGCTTACAAGATGCCTTCGCCTTGGAAGCTTTTGGGGACGAGGATCTCAGTTGGTCTGACGAAGACGACACCAGTGGCGAAGACGAAGAAGAGGAGTCTGAACCTAGTGACGACGAACAAGCTGAAACGATTGCAGAATTGCGTGACTCATCTTCGGACGAGGACAGTGAACCCGCGTTACCGAGATCAACACTCAAGTTTCGCAAGAACAGGCCGAAACATGGCGGACATCCGGACCTCGATGACGAGTTTTTCGATCTAGCTGCTTTCAACGCTGAGATAGAAGCAGCTGAAGCGAGGTCATCAACAAGGGGACGCCTCAATGGTTCGGACGAGGAATCGGAAGATGAGGACATTGATATTTTTGCACCAATTAGCGAAGACCAACCAACCGAAGACAACGAATCGCACGGTGTGTATGACCGATTTAAGTCTATTCCTGACTTGACTGGCTTTCCAGAGCTTTACTATAATGACTTCTTCGTGGCCCCTAAGCGGCAGCGGATATCTCGTACACCCATCCCTTCAGGAAAAGTCCGCTTCCATGAAGAGGTTAGGGTTAAGAAAATCAAGGCAAAAGGCAAGGGTCAACCCGTATCGATCCTTTACGAAGATGATCCAGAAGACATGGAAGACGACTTTGAACTTGGGGAAGAGTCTGAGTGTGCCGACAATTCGAGTAGTATCGATGGCGAAGTGAACGACGAGGACGAATCGGGTGCTACAGATGACGAGGAAGCAAAACTAGAAACAATCAATCGCTTCAAGGATGATCTATTCGCTGAAGAGGAAGGGGATGCAAATGGTTCGTGCCTTGTTACGCTCAAATCGTCTCTCATCTCATTGGAGTTACAGGGGACATGACAACCCATGAAAAACGAATGGCTGTCCTATCAAAACAAATCGCCGAATTCGAAGCTCAGAACATCGCTCCAAAAGACTGGGTGCTCATGGGAGAGGCAAGCTCGAAATCGCGACCTCAGAACTCTCTACTTGAGGAAGACTTGGAGTTTGAGAGGCTTATAAAACCGATGCCCGTTGTCACGCAGGAGACGGTGCACGCGTTAGAAGATCGAATCAAGGCAAGGATACTGGAAGGACAATTTGATGATGTCGTCCGCATACGTCCACATGATGACAAACCCTTCCTTCCATCGCGGCTCTTGGAACTCAAAGATACGAAGTCCGCTCAATCTCTTGCTCAGATCTATGAAGATGAATACCTTGCAGCGCAAAACAATGGAACTCCCGCCAATGACCGCGACACAAAACTTCAAACAGAACACGAAGAGATAGAGAGACTTTGGGAGTCGATATGTTATAAGCTTGATGCTTTATGCAATGCCCATTTCGTTCCAAAGCAAGTGAGTATATCGATGCCTGTACTGTGTCCTAGTTTCAAACGTTGCATCATTAGCCTAAAGCGATTATATCAACCATGTCAAACGTGCCTGTTACAACACTTGAATCTGCATTGCCCACTACTAAATCGGCGAAGGCGATGCTAGCGCCTGAAGAATTACTTGCACCCATAAATTCGGGTCTCCGGGCACGTAGCGAGATGACGCCCTCCGAAAAACGGGCTCTTCGTAATAAGAAAAAGAAGGCAGCGAAGAAGGCGCGGGATCTTTTGCAAAAGGGTGTAGACAAATTTGCGAAAGTGAGGGATAGTCGGAGGCAGAAGCAAGAAGCGCTGGAAAGCGTCGTAAAGAGGGGAAAGGGAGTCACAGTCGTTGGAAAGAAGAACAAAGAACTAGCACGGAGAAAGGGCAATAAGTCAGTAGCACACTGATCATAGCATTATAAGGCTGTGGACGTCACAAGCGTGACGACCATCATATATAACCCCTCCGCATCGCAGTACTTTCCCTACTTTATACCACTAGCATGTCATTTTTCAAACGCAAGGAGAAGAATTTGATACCCCCAGTCCCAGAACCTGCATCAACTAAAAACTCAGATAACTCTTTATCTCGGCAAGGGTACAAGGGTCACGCCAGCACTTACGTTCCTAGCAGAGATGGCGATCCATACAACTTTCCAAGCCATCGATCCACCCCCGTGTCTGCCCCTGAAGATGCAAACGCTCTTCGTGACAGGTATCATAGAAACAACGACGTCGGTGACATCTATTCACGAGGAGGTGCAAATCTAGACAGAGATCGCAGCGAGCTGCTGTCAGGATACAAACCGCGGGACGGAGTGTCGAATCAATTCGTCGATGGTCCCAATGATAGTGGAGAAGGAAATGATGATGACATCGAGGGTATTAAGACCCAGACCAGGTTTGTCAAGCAGGATAGTGTAAATACGAGCAGGAATGCCCTGCGTCTTGCTCGAGAGGCGGAAGAAACTGCCCGAAATACATTGACAAAGCTAGGAGAACAATCGGGTGAGGTTGAATGCAATGTGCTTTAACATGAGACTGATCTTCTCAGAAAAACTGGCAAATACTGAGCGACACCTGGACATTTCCAAGGGTCACTCACAACGAGCTGCTGACAAGACGAACGAGCTGAAGCAGCTCAATCGCTCCATCTTTCGCCCGGTTATCACCTTCAACAAGGACGCTAAGCGCGCTGCACAGGAAGAGCAGATCCAAGCGCGTTATGAGGAAGAGCGCCTGGAGCGCGAGAGGGCTATGATGGATATCAGGGAGACGCAAAATCGTCTTGGCCGCGCCGCAACGTACGGGCGCACCGATGACGAGGGTATTAATAGGGGTCCCCGGACAACTCAACAGCACGCAGCGAGGAAGGAGCAGCGACAGCGTTATCAATTCGAGGCGGGTGCCTCCGATGATGAACTCGAAGACCAGATTGATGACAATTTAGATGAGATCAGCGATGCTACCAAGCGCCTGAAAGCACTGGCTATGGGGATGAATCAAGAACTTGACACTCAAACTAATAGAATAGAGCGAATTGATGATAAGACGCTTACCCTCGATAATAAAGTTCTCATGAACACGGAACGTGTATGTGTCGTTTTCTGTACAGTTCCTAGCTACTGATGGGATTTCATCATCTTACAGCTCAAGCGAATCAAGTAGCGGATGTCTTCGCATGGACGGTCATTGTAGTACATATATATTGAAACAGTGTCGGGTTGTTTACGAGTTTGGACAGTGGCTTTATGTATTGTGATGATGTTTTACATAAAAGTACGTTGAGCGCGGTTGAATTCAGCTCGTTGCCATGATCTGCGAATACGAAAAACAGCGTCAGATTAATATACAAAGGGTGTGTTCTTGATCTTTTGTCCGCTAGTCATTTCTCATACCACAGCTACAGAATACTGAGTTACTCAGGGACCTTGGTTTGGATCAACCTAAATTCGAGGTGAAGGAAAAACCAACCAAGGTTACCAAAAAGCGTAAGCTGGAAAACGGGGAAAATGAAGCACCCCCAGCAGTCACCAAAGTGCAGCGCCTGCCAACGATCGAGGTTGATCCCGATACCACCAGTGTCCGCCGTAGCGCTAGAAATGCAGGAAAGCGTGTAGACCACAATTCAGAAATACAAGCAGGTCGGAATGAATTTTTGGTGAAAAAGACACCAAAGTCCGGGAATGAAGGGGCACTAGGAAGAGATGGTGGCAAACGCACGCATGATCCGTAGGGGACCATACAGTTGTCAATGTCCGTCGCGTTCTGATCTTCTCGTCGATAGCAAAATTTTCGGTCATATTCCTGGCATTGAAGTTGGCACTTGGTGGGAGTCAAGGCAGGGTTGCAGCGCAGACGCCATTCACGCGTAAGAAGATATGGACGTACAATGACACAACTCTGTACCTCTTATTTCACAGGCCCTGGGTCGCGGGCATCTCTGGTGGCCATGAGGGCGCTTACAGTGTTGCCCTTAGCGGTGGTTATGAAGACGATGTTGATCTTGGCTATGCATTGTAAGTGTTCCTATCTTTTACTGTTCAACTCTCTGCTTGACGCATTCGTAGCACATACACGGGATCCGGTAAGTATATTTAATCCTCTGACGCGACTGCCCAACTCTTTACATGCTTAGGTGGTCGAGACCTGAAAGGAACCAAAACCGCGCCGAAGAATGTGAGCTGTTTTCTTGCGCCGCAAAGTGATCATACTATAACTACTTCGAGCTCCGCACTGCACCCCAGAGCTCTGATCAATCCTTTGAACATGCGGTATGTGAAGGAATAATTCAGAAGGTACATACTTATGTTTTTGCACAGTTCAACAATGCGCTATTAGTATGTCGTAACTAACTTGCAAGTCGCCATTTGAAGATCTAAAACCCGTAGAAATCTGTCGAGACGAAGAGACCTGTACGTGTTATCCGCGGCTTCAAGCTCAAGTCCAAGTACGCTCCAAGCGAGGGGTGAGTGACACGGCTCAAGCAGACCTCAACTCAACGAGAGCTAGCTATCGTTATGATGGACTTTATTCTGTAGAAAAGGTATATTTTCCAAGTCTACGTCTCGATTCGGACTAATTGTGGTTTCAGGCTTGGATGGAGAAGGGTTTGAACCGCAAGGGTTATCTTATGTGCAAGTTTGCTTTCAAGGTGCGAGAGTTTAGCATAAAGGCGTACAGCCAAAATTACGATTCTTGGTGTAGCGTCTCGCTGGCCAGCCACCCATTCCAGAGCGTGATGACGATGGTTCCGACCCTGATGAAGGAGCAGAAGCGTCTTAACTGCTAACGAGATGATTTGATAACTTCCGTCCTCGTTATCTAATATTGACAATCGAGATCAAGTTGATGGATATCACGAATGATACTTGTAGATATTCATCTTTGGCGTGTTGAGATTCAAATTTTGGGTCAATCGTGGGAGAACGGGAAGATTAACTCCGATTCGCTAACCTCATATCTACTGATGGCTGAGCACTCTGCATTGTTGGTCCTGATAGGGGTCGTAATGAATGCCGCTTCCAACGGCGCCTGCATATATCAAGGTAAGTATTGCTGCTGAATGAACATGTTCTGAGACGATGCATCGTTGTCAGATACCAGTAAGGTTCTTTTCCCGTCGAATTACAACACTAAATACTACAAAAGGGATATCACAGTTGAAGGAACTTGCTGCGATGAACCAAAAACATGAAACCTACTTAAAAATGAACGGGGGAATAATATACATGCCACTCCCTACATGAGAGCGATATTACTGACCGAAGGCAGCAAATACAAAACTTCGTAGCGATATTGAAAATATAAGACGAGTGAGCAAGAAATTTTCAAGACGGAGATTGTTTTGACAAGTGACTAGCATTGCACATTCTTATAAGGCAAAAAAAAAGACTAGCACAGTGGCGTCATATTCTTGTTGAGGAAGCGAGGCAGAAGCTTCATGAGATCACCTAATCGGACATCAAGGACCATTAGTACTCGGCCAGGAATGTCGTGAACTTGGAAACGCTGTGGCGCATGACGTGGGCATTGCCGAGGCCTGCCCAACAGCAGCCAATGATAAATAATGCAAATGATTACAGTCGAGCAAGCAGTGTACATACGCTGCCACACCTGTTTATCCACCTTATACGGTATCACTTTCTTCTCTTCTTTCCGATGCATCTCGCAGTGGGCATTTATTTGAGTTATAGGCTGTCTCTCGGAGTCAGGCGTGCAGAAGTTTCCCCAAACTCGAACCATGACTGTGTTCTACAGCATCTATGCTTTAAAATATCCTGTCAAAATGCATAGCTTACATTACAATGTATTGGAACATCACGACGACAGATGTGAAGCCATGATAGCGTACATTTACAGTCTAATTGATTGTTAAATGTTCAAGATACGTGAATCGATTGGCGAACGATCTCCATAAATGCATCCTGGGAATCATCTTCTGGTCTGGTCGTCCTCCAAAGACGATAAATCGCCCGAATGGCATCTCCCAGGTATGCATTACTGGAAAACTCGGCGGCGCATACGAGGGCTGGCTTTGAATCCACGCCATCCCCAATTAGGGAAATTTTTGGAGGATGCTCCGCAGATAACGTCTGGGAGTCCGAGACCGATATATATGGGGCATCCTCAACCATATCGACATAGAGTGCGGCGAGGCGGCGAGCGAGCTGCTTTGGGGACGGTGGTTCTATGGGGTTGTATATCGCCGCCTCTGGCGCGGGGTAGGACACCATGACTCGCTCGTATTCCTCATGTGATTCAACTGTCTGCACGACGCTGTGTTTTGGCAATGGCGATGGTGCGGTAGAATCGCCGGTACCTATGTAGGATGCGAGATGACATCTCTACGTATAAAAGTGATGTTCATGTACCTTGAATGGTTGAATAACGAGCCCAGTAATCGTCTTCCGAGTCAGAGCTGGCTTGATCAGAGACTTGGCCGGGATGATCCGAAGTGCCCCAGTAGGAGGCAGGGTCCGTGTCTTGCTGGTCGAAAGTTGCCTGCGACATGACTTGATCGACAGAGGAGAGAGAACCTTGGGGAAAGGGCATTAAGGCGAGGTCGTGATACTTCCATGCCATATCTTCACTATCCCATATGAATACAAGACGGGCATGGGGCTGGCAAGCATCAACGGCGGGAGCGACGCTAACGTGTGCACAGATGTCCTCGTAATCTGCAGTGTAAGCGACAGGATATGAAGTACGATCGTCATCTGGCGAGGAGAGACGGGCCAAAGCACTTGGGAGCAGATCGGACGAAGGGCCAGGCCAGGCAAGATAAGATAGGTAATCATCGGGCGTGATGCTCAAGAAATAGTGTCTGTGAAGCAGGGGCTTGGAGAGCAGATGCGGCGGCAGCGGGAGGGACTGGGAAATGTAGACGAGGGCAAGGGAGATGAGGCCGTGTGGGATGGCGACGGGCATGAAAGGCGGACACGTGATGCTCGCTGCCGTCGCTCTGCTGCTGCCATGAAGGCGCTTGGTCTCCTTGTCCTCTTCGCCCTCGCCTCTTTCGCTTCCTCTGCACAGGCATGTCCGCCTCTCTCTCTCTTCCCCTCTTGCGCTCATCTACCTTCTTCTCCAGCCTTCCGACGTCACAGTCTTCACCTCTCTCATTCTCTCCACCGGTTTTGGTGCTGGCCGTTCGCTCACCGTAGCGACCAGTACCGTTGTGTTCACTTCCACGCTTCCCCCTCCAAGCTCCACGTCCGCCAGCAACCCATCCGCAAGTAGCAACAGCACTTTAAGCGCTTCGGCCAGCGGGAATGCCACCAGGTCATCCTCAACGATCACTAGTAACCTACCTACCGCACCCACTACTGTGGTCGCTGGCGGTATTGGTGGTGTAGCTCCATCCCCGGGTGAAAATGGAGGCCCTTTTGGCCCACCCGACGGTTATGTTGCTGCTGCGACTGCGCTCAAACGAAATGCGCTTGTGGTGGGTTTGGGAGGCTGTATCATCGGTGGAGCTTTGGTCGTCTTTTAGACTGGAAAAATGGACTCTCAATCCAGAGAGGTACTTTTATTCATTGGACATGGACATTATGCATCAATTCGCGGCCTTGCATATTTTATGTGTATAAATGAGAATACGACCAATTAGTAATGCCTGCCCATTATATAATGCTCACACATAGACTCGGATGCTGTGCAACTTCTCATTCATCACCAAACGTATAATCAAACAAAAGCTATGTCAGACATTCAACAGACGAAGAGACAGAAAGTCGATCGCCCAAAGGTAACTGAGGTAGACCGCGAAATGGCATGAAACTTAAGTACATAGGTGATTGGCACACACAGTGGAACTTTTCATTGCGACGAAGCTTTGGCAGTCTTTCTACTACGTCAAACGACTACGTACTGCGATGCTGGTCGGTGACTCCCTTCATCATCTGATATGTATGATACTATCGGTGCTTAGAGTTGAGGCGAACCCGTGATCCCGACATTTTAAAGACATGCGACATTGTAGTGGACGTTGGCGCAGTGTACGATGAAGCAACACAACGCTTTGATCATCATCAGCGAGGTTTCAACGATATTTTTGGGCATGGATTTGTAACTAAGCTGTCCTCCGCGGGTCTTATCTATAAGTGCGCTGCATTCTTGGCTTACACAACGTATCTCACCTCTTTCCAACCCAGACATTTTGGTAAAGATGTCATTTCCAACACGACACGTTTGCCGATCGACGATCCAAACGTGGAAACCCTGTGGTTGAAGTTATACAAAGCAAGTTGGACCCACTGATAGACTCGCCAGATTTTGAAACCCCCCATTAGGAATTTATTGAGGCAATTGATGCCGTTGATAATGGGATTTCGCAATATCCGGCAGACATCGAACCACGTTATAGGAGTCGTACAGATTTGTCAAGTCGTATAGGACATCTGAATCCTGCTTGGAATGAGGCTTTCGATCATCAATCTACGGATGTATGTGGTCTGCTAGACAACTTTCACTTTTAACAATATTGAGCGATCGCAGCGTTGTTTTGATAAAGCTTCCGAACTAGCCGGGACAGAATTCATTGGCAGGCTTAACTATTATTCTAGTGCTTGGCTTCCTGCTCGCAGCCTTCTTGTATCTTCCGTGACTTCCAGCCAAAAAACGGTGGACCCTACGGGTCGAATTATACTGTTGGAACAATTTCTCCCTTGGAAGGTTTTTTCCTTTCACCTGAAACAAGGAATTGCATTCATTGTTTTCTTTTTTCTCAGGAACATTTGTTTGAATTAGAAGGCAACGGTGATCTCATTGTAAAACCCAATCAAGCAATTTACATCGTTTATCCGGACGAGACCGCAAATAACTGGCGCATTCAGGCCGTTCCGGTTTCCCCTGGCAATTTCGAAAGTCGAAAAGCTCTACCGGAAGCTTGGAGAGGTCTTAGGGACGAAGAGCTCTCAAAAATCTCTGGAATAGAAGGTGGCATATTTGTCCATGCTTCTGGATTCACCGGAGGTTTGCACGATATGACATCATTGTATACAACTGCTAAGATAATAACGTTACAGGGAACAGGACAAAGGATGGTGCATTGCAGTTAGCTAGGGTCGCATTGGCAATGTAATGAGTGTCTAGGGTGTTCAACAAGACCTGTTTATTTGTCTGATCATCATCTGTTCAAGATTGCTTTGTCTCTCGCATGAAAGCCTCGTGCTCCGCGCGCGCTGATGACGGACCACCCTTGATCTCCTTTTGGTATTCGGAACAAAGTAGGCGATGGCGTCTTCTGCGACACACACCAGAAGCATGATTCATTCTAGGGTACGTGCACCAGTCTTACACGTGCATGGCCCCCTGCGTGTACATGGCGTTTTCCCTACCCAAGAACTAAATTGCCACCACAACTCCCTTTCACATCTGCAAACGTTTTGAACATCATTCACCCTTTCGGTTCAGGAGGTAACCAGCCTGAGCACATCGGAAGAGACGTTCACTTAACCACCCGGGCACACCCTTGGACGGACGGTAGAAGTGTTTTGACGAACCCACGGAAGCGACAAACGCTGTTAGAACCAGAATGCAATCTTTACTGAAGGCGAATTATCATCCCGTCCTATTCTTGCTGATGACGTGCATCGCGATGACCGAGCTCGGTCTGACTGCATTTCTCGTAACTGCGGGCAACGAAAATAGGACATGGCCAAGTGACAAATACCATTCCTTGTGAATTCGTCTCTATGCCGCAGATAGCATTGCTAACACCTTCACAGGTTGATCATGTTCCTGTTCAATTCGTCGTGGACCACCTTGTTTTCCGCCGCATACCTTGTTTGGATGATTGACGGAGGTGTCCAATTGCTGGCTAGCGTAGCAAGTTCCGTGATATGGTTAATCCTCACGAGTGCTCTCTGGGTAAACATTGGTTCTAATATTGGCGCACCAAATGACAGAAATCCCTAGGGTGTAGCTGCAGGTGTTATGCGTGTTACGCGATCTGGTGGTGACTGCCGAGGAAGGGCTTTCGTATCTAGGTCAGGCTTAATGCGACTTCATGCTCACAGCGATACCTAATCGTGCTCATAGATGTCGTCAATCGCTCACCGTTGAGGCATTGGGATGGACAGAATTTGGCCTATGTCTTCTGGCGCTGCTGGTGACATCCATATGGATATGTAGCACAGATGCAGCGCAACGAAGTAAGAGGTTTGCCCTCAGAGATTCTGTAGTATAGTATGTACCGATTTGATACTTTTCCACGGTCCTTCGGTTTTTGCCGATGGTACTGCATAGTTTGTTCAAGCCCCTGATCACGGTGAGCTGCTAGCCTGACTGAAGTCCTCCAGTAAAAAGGTGGGTTCGCTCACTGTCCGTCGAGATGGTATTTGAATCAATCGTCATCTAGCTGCAAAATGGGTGCATACAAGTACGTCGGTGAATTATACAAAAAGAAACAATCAGATGTCCTGCGATTCCTCCTCCGCGTTCGGTGCGTTTGCTTCGCGTCGAATTCAGCATATCAGTTTTGACAGACTCAATAGATGCTGGGAATATCGTCAACTCAATGTGATTCATCGTGCATCTCGCCCTTCCCGTCCCGACAAGGCCCGCCGACTTGGCTATAAAGCTAAGCAAGGTTATGTTGTCTATCGTATTCGTGTTCGACGTGGAAATCGCAAGAAGCATGTACCCAAGGGTATGTTCCCGGGTTTCGTTTGAAATTTTTTTTGTTTTATCTGAGTTGCCACAGGCGCTACCTATGGCAAACCTGTTCGTCAGGGTGTAAACCACCTCAAACCGCAGCGTGGCTTGCGGAGTGTTGCCGAAGAGAGAGTGGGGAGAAGATGTGGAAACTTGAGAGTTCTCAATTCGTATTGGGTGAACCAGGATGGAGTTTACAGGTACTACGAGGTCATCTTGGTGGACCCTAGCCACAAAGCTGTAAGCCAGTCTTCTTCCTTCCTAGACGCCTGATGGACTAGTGCAGATCCGTCGGGATCCTAGGATCAACTGGATTGTCAACCCAGTCCACAAGCGAAGGGAAGCTCGCGGTCTCACCAGCGTCGGAAAGCAGGTTCGTTGAGCCAAATTGTGTGCAGAGCAACCGACTTATTCCGCATTTTCTTTTTCCAGAACCGTGGTCTGGGCAAGGGTCACCGTCACAACCACACGCCCAAAAGTGCCACTTGGAAGAAACACAACACACTCAGCCTTCGCCGCTATCGTTGATTACTATTTTTGTGTATATTTCATCTCATGCTGTGTACACGTTTGTACTGGGGACAAAAACCAGAATCATCGAAGTGCGGCACCTGCTTGAAAACACGTGGCATTCATTGCTGCGCATGTTCGGATCAGTCATAGCGTGTTGTAGTTATTTTAGTCAGGCAACAATGTCCTAATTGCATCCCATGTTATAAATTGCTCCACGCCCATTGTACCACGTTCTCCATGATTCATCGCACAAGTCTTTTTATATGCCTTCTTACCGTTACTTTCATTGGCCATAACTTTGGCGCCGCATATGCAAGGAGGCCCAGTTCCAGCCAGTTACCTTACCGGATGGAACGGAGTCGACCCATACTAGCTCCGACGTATAACACAAAGCGACAGATAAACACCAATCCGAACGGCTCGACGTATCTTTGGCTACTAGAAGATGAATATTCGGGCAAATCATTCTTCGAGTGCGTTCGATCGTCGATCGTTTATTCAATTCCGACTAAATATGGCTTCCAGTCGGTTTGACTTCTACAGTCAATCGGATCCAACTCAGTATGCCTCCCTGTTCTCTCTGTTCAAATTAAGGTCCTTATTCCGTCAGCGGTCAAGTGACGTACGAAAGCAACTTTTCAACCCATTCCTGTGTTAAAAACACACTGACAGTTATGTCAACGAGAGTTATGCGTTTGCTGCGGGACTCGCTTATGTCGCTGAAAACGGCACAGTCATTATGAAGGGTGACGATACTACGAACTTGAGCAGCGGTGTATATAGAGACAGGTCTGTAATATTTGAGTTGGTTTTAAAACGTGCTTATGGACACTGTCAAGCGTACGAATTTCAAGCCAAGCGAAATATACTACAGGACTATTTATTCTTGATCTGAATAGAGCACCATGGGGTTGTGGTACGTGATACTTATTCCTGAGGCTGATCTGCTCGGTTGAAGAGGTCCACAGGTGTCTGGCCTGCATTCTGGACGGTCGGGGACGGTACTTGGCCCGATGTGCGTCTATGTTCATGGGAGGCGTCACAATGTTTGATTGCGCTTAGACAGGGGAAATTGATATAATTGAGGGTGTTCACGATAATGAACACAATCAAGTCACATGGCATACCACGTCTGGTAAATACACACTCTACTTTCTGCGTTTCGAGTTTTAAATGTTGCTTAGGGTGTTATTTAATGACTCCACCGCAAGATTATACGGGAACGATAGTAGTACGTTGATTTTCTGATTATAACGTCGTAATTATATCTTCCACGGCGGACCTAGGCAACGAATGGAACAACCAATACGACCTGTGATGGCCTTATCAATGACAATGCTGGCTGTGCTGTTGTGGAGTGGAGTAGAGCTTCATATGGCCCATACTTCGATGCCCAAGGAGGTGGCGTGTTCGCTATGAAATGGGATGAAAATGGAATTGCCGTTTGTAAGAAGAGCCTTCCCGAATCATCAATAATCCACATAGACAATCATTCTTTTAGGGTCCTTTTACCGTGCCGCTGTTCCACGAGACATTGTACAAGGCACCCCTGATCCTGCTAACTGGGGTCTACCTGTTGCCGAGCTCTCGCCGCAAGGTTGTGACCCGTTGAAGTACTTTGTGAACCATTCTATCATATTCGGTGAGTTTTCTTTCAAAATAATTGCATGTACTGAATGAGCTTTTAAGACATAACTTTCTGTGGTATGCATATCGTTCTATGCTAGTCCGATATTTAGATCCGTCTCCAGGTGATTGGGCGGGAAATTCTTATGCGACGTCTGGTTGCCCAGGGACTTGTGGAAACAGACTCATGGATCCCAATAATTTTGTTGTAAGCATCTTCCACCTTGTTTTTCCCTTATGTGATCAAGACCTGTAGAACGCGTCATGGAGTATCAATTCCCTCAAAGTTTACAAGAAACAATCGTTTTCTGGACCTAGATCGAGCATGGCAGTACCGAAAATAAGTCCAATGTGGCTTGCAAGTGTTTTATTCATGATTATCTCTAGTCTGTCCATGCTTTAGAGTACTCACTGTAACAATACTACGAATCGACATTCCCTACACCATGCAAGAGATTCATAGATTGCCTTGATCATATGCTTCGATCAAGCGGTTCTAGAGACACGAATTGCAATGACATTCCGGTCACTTGGCATCTCCACCTCCAATTGATTTTAGTGTTTATGTTTAAAATGGTTTTACATTGCTATATAATGACCTTGTAGTTTGTGGTGCCCTCTACACATTGATTTTAAATTTTGCACATCAAATAAAAGCGGTATCATGCGTTACCAGATCATAATTTCATCTTCCATATTTCATCGTTCGCTTTAATGGAAGGTTCGGCGAAGCAAGCGCGGAGAGGCGTTATACTGACCCATCCATGATGTATTGCCCATGCATCGGAACCTACAGGCGGGGTACACAGTGTTGGAGATAAGATTTCGGACAAGTCAGGCGAAAAGGTAAACAATAAATTCCCTCCTTCGCCGGAGTGTGAACCACGGGCGTGAGGAGAGGAATCGTCAATAACGAGGGCATCGGGTCCAGCCACCCTCATAAATTGGTTCTGATCCAAGGTTCCTGCGCCAGAGATATTTTTGAATAAGGGACCATAGCCATTCCTCCACAAAGACGTCCAGCGAATTTTCAAACCGCTGTCGGAGAGCAATCCTTCCACCAAGGGTATATTGACGTTGTATAGGTCAACCTCGCCATCGCGAAGACTACCATCATCCTTTCCCCAATTGTCCCATAATCGTTGAATAATGTTGCAACTGAGGACATTAGCTGGTTCAAGGTATTCTGTGGGTGTCGGATGTACTACTATTCCATAGGACAGCGCAATTGATCTTATTTTGGCCAATGATGACGATAGGGCAGCACCTATGGTGCCCGAGGAGAGTGCAAACGCGGCTATAAATATTCTGAGAAAGATAGCTTCGTCGCTACATGTAAACATACCTGAAGTATTACGACCAACGTTCGGACCCGAGATCTTTCGGAATAGAAATGTCAAGGAACGGGCATCTGGTAGCCAAAAAAAGTGCTTACAACCAGATCAATCTGTCCAGGGTACAGGTTGTGGAGTGCAATATTTGCGCATGTTGCAGGAGTCTGAATGTTAGTCAGGAAAGCTGAACTAAGGCAAATAATATCATACTCCATCGAGAAGGATCCATTCCGCCTGATTTAAGGTTGATAAGAAAAAGAATCGGAGATGCGTAGGCCTCACCAATTCGCCGTCTTTCAACGAGCGAGACTGCGTCACAATTTCACCTTGACCATCATCTCTCGGATAAAAATACCATCCCTTAGTTGTCTGCGTAATGTGATATGCTTTGCCTGACTGGAGTTGACGGAAGGCAAAGGATTAATGACGGAACACCAACCAATCCAAGACTTTTGAGCATTAGGAAGAACGACCTTGACGCTCCATCCTTGAACAATAATGTAAATGAGATAGCAGGTAGGTATTTGCTAACAAACCAAGATTTTTGGTTAGGTGTCTGTACAATCCCAGTACATATGGGGATTCATGAGGATGTGGAGGACCATCGTCATTCTAAAAGCGGGGTGTTAGGAAAAGTCCAAGTCTCAGGGGGCGCTTCGCACAGTCAGAAGAACACGGATACCCATGGCAATCGATGGCGATGGATAGAGGAAGTCAACAGGCAGTCGTGATGAAATAAGTTCGGATCTTTTCGTTTGCCGTTCAAACTGACTAGCTCTCCATCATCTCAGTGATAGTTTCCTGATAAGACGTGATGGGCATATCCGCTGACATATTCGGGCTTACGAGGTCGAAACAGCTTGTGTTTGCGTTTATTTGAGCATCGCACGTGGCCCGCTAGTCTGCTCTGTTCCTTCGCCTCGGATGGCCTCTGGTCATCCTTTCCTGACTCTGCAAACTGTCCCGCCTTTGGATCTCGCGCAGGATGACGATACAGATGCTCTTCAGGCTGCACACCCAAATGTCTCACCAATCGTGATCGGGTCCCTTTCGGTGGCAAATGACAAAGTTCCACAGTCGCGGATACAGTCTCCTGTGCATATACAGTCTCCTGTCCCTACTCCAGGCCTTCGTAAGTCGGTCTCTGTGGATTCTCTCGCAAAGTATAATCGAGAATCTACCGTGTTATCGGGGCCGCGCCCAAATCGAGGAAACACGGGTTCAGCGCTTGAACCGCCACGGAACATCGTGTACGGTCTCTCCTCAAGTTTTAAAAAAGAACGGGAAGAACAACTTCAGACTATCCGCACTCAAGGGGCGAATAGTGGGCCTGACAATCATGATTCCGACGTAGAACGGTCAGATGCCTTGGGAAGCCCGGTTGAGCGCTACCGTCATACCTCACCCAAAACTCAAGATCACGCAAAACCGGTCCTGCGCGGCGGTGAACTTCCTCTCCCTTCTCGCACTCCAACGTTGAGCACAACTTCTAGTTTGAGTAGTGTGGTCAGCGACATTACAACCAACTCGAGCACACTTCAAGATGCACCGCGATCGTTGTCTGCTACGTCACTGCAACTTCCTAGAAGAGGGACACTGCCCCCCGTCGCTGTTCCAGGGCGTGCTCGTAGCGGTAGCTTGGAGGTTTACGGTTCAAAGTCAGTGAAGCGACCGACCACAAGTAGTTACATCGTGAGCGACTGTCATATCTTTGTTCTATATTGATACTAATACCTTGCTCCAGTACGATATCCGGGATTTTGATCCAACGGTGACTCTGGTCGTCGTGGGTACTCCGCGATGCGGAAAATCAACCGTAATTCGGAAAGGTCTTAAGAAATTTGCACTGTCGGAGGCTATTGCATGCCGTTCCATCTCGGGGATACCAGGAATAACGTCGGTCATGAACTGTGGGTGTGCTTTTATCCGAACTAGCATTTACGTAGCAACCATGATTGAGCAGACATACGACGTACCGGTCGCGTTGGACAACTAGAAAATATCATTGATTGTCCGTTGAAAGTTGTCGAAGCCAATGTTACGCTACCGACTGCTCAAGGATCATTACCCACACGAAATGTCCCAATATTAGATCCTGTTTCCCGAGTGGACGGCGCTGTTGTATGCTACGATGCATCAAGTCCTTCGTCGTTCCTCGCGGTTGAAACTTTGCTTTGTACGTTTCTCGTTGTCGGTCACTAGTACAGTATATGCCAAATAATGTGCAGCCGATTATAGCTCTATGCAGATTCCGACGTTGGTATTGGCATGTAAATCAGACTTAACCCACTGGGTCGATTCTGCAAGAGCACATAGTCTGTGCAAACAGTATGATGTCGGCTTGATAGAAGTGAATCAGGATGCTGGAAGGGATCGGATTGGACTTGCTTTTGAATTTTTGATGCAAGCGGTCTGGCGTGATCGTCGTACGTGTCATTGTTTGCGAACGGAGTCGGGTTTTAATGAGGTCAATCCAGGCGACAGAAGGCAAGGTTTTGATGTCAGGTATCGGAACCCCGCTTCACCACGGTTATTGAGACATTCATCTCTGTGGCACACATCTCATCCTGCTATAACTTCTTCATCGCCGCTGATAACTGTTAATACGGTGTTAACTGATCAGAGGTTTGGGGTCGCAAGCACATCGATTTCGCAAGACTTACCTTCCGTCTCTCCACCGACGGTCTCAATTTCATTAAACGATGCTAGGAGCTCTGGAGATATTCGTATTGTCAATTGGAAACGAGGCCATGGTCTTCCCTCTTTGAAGCCACAAGTGGTCAACGATAATTTAGAAGGTCATACCCCTTCCATTGTCAAAGCCATTCACGATTCGTTTGGGGAGAAAGACGATGCCAAGGAAAAGGATCTGTAAGTGGTTTTCAAGTGATAATTTTTTTTCTAATGTATCCAGCAAACCCACACTGTATATGACAATCGAGGAGATATTGGACAAACTATTATTTCTGGCCGTTAGTGCAGATGGTACGTAACTTGTGTGTATTTCGACCACTTTTACTCGACGCGTGCCTAGATCCTGCATTTATTACGCACTTTTTGCTCACATACAGACGGTTTGCGACGCCCCGGACCGTCCTACTTGCTATGCAAAAGCGAATGCGGCAGCTGGATAGCCCGTCGGGAGATCCGATGTTCGCATGTTTTGCACAAATGAGGTAACAACATTTCCTCCAAGCTTCTATTCGCACTCATTTACACTTGTAGGATATGCGCCTTGCTCGAAGCATGGATCAAAGATTATCCTCACGATTTCGCAGTTAATGGGACTGCAGGCGCACTGTCTGCATTGACCAAGTCAATTCTATCGAAAACGTACTTGCTTCATTACGCTTCCGAGCTTCTACCTTTTTTGGAGACTTTACCAGCTCTTAAGGACGTCGATGCCGCCTGGGCTCTGAAGGTCGACAACGTTGGGAGCGATAGTGACTGTGAAAGTTTGATGGATGATGAAGAAGCATTCAAGCCATCAGAAGTTGAATCTGTCGGAAGTAACGCGCATACTTTACCCTCGCAAGAACAAATCCAGTCAAGTCCACTTCGCGAGCGAAAAGGAAGTCTCCCTCTTGCAAAAGCTCTTAAGCAGGTAGCAAGTTCTGTCGTGAATGCCCATGGTTTAGAATCCGCAGAAGCATCCGCAAAACAAAAGCTAAAGGACCTTGTGAAGCTTGCGCATGAAGTCATGCTACTCGGTGCGGATGCCATAGCCCAGGAAATAACAAGACTACACACAAGGATGTTTCTTAACATCTTAGTCAGTGCACTTGGTCATGTTCATGAATCAATTTGTAAACATTGATTTCAGCCCAGACATTGGCTTCATCTGACCTTCGCTGGTAAAAATGAGGCCAGTGAGTCCATCACGACTCTGGTATCTTTTTCAAATCATTTGGCAGAATGGTAGTTTCGTTTAATTCATTTCTGACGAAGCTGAAGCTGAAGCTTTTGCAGGGTGCTCTCTCTCATCTTATGTCACGATAAACCGCGAAACCGCGCCAGGCAAATTGAGAAGTTCGTGGAAATAGCTGCAAAGCTGCGGCATTTGAACAATTATTCGGCTCTGCGGGCCTTCATCGCAGGTATAAATGGCTCTACGTACCCTGAGGATGAGACAATGGAAACGTTTAAACTCAAAAGCCCAGAACACTACAAGAGTCTGCAGTCGTGGGAGCTCCTATTCACACCCCTTCGTTCTCATCGTGCATACCGCATGGCACTAAGGAATTCCAAGGGTGGATGTATTCCTGCATTGTTAGTCCCTCCAGCCGGTCTCCTGCAGTCCCTCTGATGTATGTCACCAGGGAAGTCCACATTCAAGATTTAATTAAGGCACACGAAGGAAATTCAGATAGGCATGCTAACGATGTTAGCAAGATTCATTGGGGGAAGTTCAACTTGGTTGGGAAATTTATAATAAGTACAACGCAATGCCAAATTCAATGTCGCAACGCTGGAGAATATCACTTCCCATATCGCAGTGACTCAATCGAGCGTCTCTTTAGACAACCTTCAATGAGTGAAGAGGTGCGAAAACATTTCAGATAATCGAAGAAAAGCTGACAGTGTAATGATAGCTAAAGAGGATACGACTTCCGCCTGAATCTGCGGGGGCCGAGGATGTTATTCCCTTACAACGTACGCTTTCCAGGCCAGGACCTCAACATGCTCCACCCCAGGCTGCTTTCCCCCGGCCCTCCAACCAGCATGCAGCGCCACACCGGTCATCCTCCGCCCAACCAAACCCTTCCCATTCACATCCTCCCGAAGCCATTGTGCCTCAAAAAACCTCGCAAGAGAACACTGTTCTTTTAGCCATGCCACAACATACGAATTCGGAGGGCCCGTTCGTGGAAGCAAAATTGGCTCTAAAACCGCATGAAAATGACCTTCTAACGATGCACAAACTTCTCTATTGGTAACCCGTACCATGTTGATTGGAAATATTGTCATATCATGTATAATGTCCTGCATAACGATTTGACGATTGGTATACCCACAATTGGACGGTTATCTATTATGAGGAATCGCTATTGACTTGTAAAAACAGCTGCTTTCGAATTCACATACTCTGTCGAAGCTTCTATTAGAATTGTTTTCTGAAGGGCATTTCATGAAATGTCTACCAGTTGTAATAGATCCAATGTAAATTCAGCCCAATATAGATTTGTGACCAGTCGAAAGTAACGGTAACGCTTTCCGATCAAATTATTTGCCTAACCCCCAATACTTGGTCCTTGATACCGAAGCCCGCAGATTTGTTAAAGAGCAGTTCAGAAACTCAAGATGGCGGATTATATCATGACAATAGAGTCAGACGAAGAAAACCATACTCAGAGGCCCGTGCGAGCAGATGAGGTTAAATTCGATCCAGGGTTTGCATTTGACATCACAGCCGACCCGTATGTCGATGTTCATCAGAATGTGCTAGATGGTTTTCAAGGGGTTCCGAAGCCGGTTCGTGTTCGTTCCGAACATTTTCTAACCAAAATTTGAGCTTCACCGCTTCAGAGTTTGATTTCAGTCGATGACATAATAGCCAGACGAAGGGCCTCTATGAAGCGGAAACGTCAGGAGGAAGATAGCAATAGCGAGGACGAGTTTGATGAAGATACCAACAAGAACGGTGGAGAGCTGGAAAGTGAAATCTCGAGGGACCTGGAAAGCGAGGCTAGTCAAGATGAAAACATAGAGGAAAGCATACCTGTTGGCACCTCAGACGAATCAGAGTTTGAAACTCAAGCCGACAGAGAACGCAAGGCTACATACTTCGATCTGGAGGGCATACCTAAAGAGGTTCATAACTCATTTCTGACGATGAATTTATCCCGCCCAATTATAAAGGCTTTGACGAGCCTAGGCTTTAGCAAGCCTACTCCCATACAAGCATCGGCAATACCTGTCGCTCTTTCGGGCAAGGATATAGTAGGAAATGCAGTGACTGGCTCAGGAAAGACGGCTGCATTTCTGATTCCAATGATAGAGCGGCTCATGTATAGAGAGAAAGGCAAGAATGCAGCTGCTACAAGATGTCTTATCCTTGTACCAACTAGAGAGTTGGGTGTTCAATGCTACGACGTCGGAAAAAAGCTAGTAATCCACACGGATATTCAGGTTTGTCTTGCTGTTGGTGAGTCATTTCCTTGGCCATCCATTCACGCGTGATTATACTGCAGGTGGTTTGTCTGTCAAACCTCAGGAGGCTGCCTTAAGGAACAGGCCTGACATTGTCATCGCGACTCCAGGTCGTCTAATAGACCACTTGCGGAATTCCCCATCCTTTACTCTTGAAACGCTAGATATCCTCGTGCTAGATGAAGCAGATCGAATGCTCTCCGATGGTTTTGCTGATGAATTGGCAGAGATAATCAAGTCCTGCCCCACTTCGCGACAGACCATGTTATTTTCCGCTACAATGACGGACTCAGTTGATGAATTGGTGAGAATGTCGCTTAATAAACCTGTTCGACTTTTTGTGGACCCCAAGCGAAGCACTGCTCGAAGCCTTATACAAGAATTTGTTCGAGTGCGGGCTTGTAAAGAAACGGAACGTTCAGCGCTGGTTGTCGCGCTATGCAAGCAAACCTTTAAACACAGAGTTATTATCTTCCTTCGAAGCAAAAAACTTGCCCATCAAATGCGCATAGTATTTGGCTTGCTTGGCATGACGTGCGAAGAATTGCATGGAGACCTGACTCAGGAACAGGTTAGCATTGATTGTAATGCTGACAAATGGATTCAGAATATTTGATAGCGTCTTCAAGCACTTAAGCAGTTCCGCGACGGGTCAGTTGATTTTCTCATGGCGACCGATTTGGCGTCACGCGGCCTTGATATCAAGGAAGTCGAAACGGTCATTAATTATGACATGCCCCAGCAACTCGCTCAATATTTGCATCGAGTAGGGCGGACTGCACGTGCTGGTAATAAAGGACGGTGTGTGTACAATTTCATCTTTGTTACACGTAGAGCTCAAGTAACCATGGATTGTGAAGTTCTGTGACACTCATTGGCGAAGCAGATCGGAGAATGCTTAAAGCCGTAATCAAATTTGCAAACGGCAAGGACCAGATTAGGCATCGTGTTATTCATCCAGAAACTGTGCAAAAATGGGCCGATAAATTAGCTGAAATGAAATCTCACACGAGCGAAATATTGCAAGAAGAAAAGGAGGAGAAGCAGGTGAATTATCAAGGTTCCGTCCTCCGTATCAGTTATCAACGAAGTCGTTATGCAGCTTAGACAAGCGGAAATGCAACTAAAAAAGGGTCAGAACATGATGGAACATGAAGCAGAGATATTCTCTCGGCCTGCCAGAACGTGGTTCCAGTCCACAAAAGATAGGAAAACGTCGAAATGTATGTGTCCCCTTTTTGTTGGGAGTACCATTCTTAGTCCAATTCATTTTAGCCTTGAGTAAACAGCAATATCAATCCACTTTCATTGCCGGAACAAATCCAGAACAGTCGCATAAAAGTGATGAACAAAATAAGGTAGATTAGACCCGAATAAAATATAGGTTGCTTACTATGTGCAGCTAAGAAGAGACTGGTTATCGGGACTATCAAGAAAGGCGAAGCGACGGAAGATGGTTATAGAAGAGGAAAAAACCGGAGATAAGCGGGCAGTGGATGCTGCAATCCGGTTAGCTAAGCGTTCCAATCGACCCGCGAAGATTGGGGCCATCGAACAAAACGTCAACGATAAAATTAAGCCATCTAAACGAAAGACGGGGAGTTCGTTTGATCATGAAACGAGGAAGGGGAGGAAAGGTGGGAAGGCGAAAATATAGAATATAGGCAGGGGTGTTTACTGTGACTCCATGCAAATGTCACACGTCTTTACATACTCACATACTCACTCATCTAAGATGCAAACAAACGCTTTCGCATCGCTTGCGGTACTGCAAGTGACGTCTCCATGTCGTCTGCTTCCATTGTCCTGTTGTCCGGATAAAGATTTGCTTATATTGATCTCCCGCCTTGGTGGTCAAGATAGAATCAGTCTTTGGAATTCAACGCAGGGCACCAAAACATGGGAAGTCGATATCGGTGATGAGAATAGCGGCGCAGCCGTTGTGGATATTGCATGGAGCCCAGATGGTACGAACGGGCTTGCACGTGAAACGACGCGTCCGTTAATTAAACGCAGGACAGAGCGTAGCTATTTTGCACGATCCTCCTCAAATAACGCTTCACTCTGTTCAGGATGGCAAAAGGCTATTAGTTGTCCCGATCCCTAAACCATCTACAACTATGCAGCCAATGCCTCATTTGACAGCAATTTGGTGGTTTCACGATGATAAAACTCAAAGGCCAAGCTCAATTCCAGACATTTTCCAGCGTAACGATGTCATCGTGCGTTCTTTACTACCTCGCACGTTGTTTCAATTATGCTGAGAAACCGGGAGACCGGGTCAACTCTCTCTATATTGAAGAACTTGCCTCTACTGGACGATCTACGGGAAGACGTGGAGAGAGCAACGTGATGCTTTATTTCCCTTCCTGAATAGTCCTGACTCCATTGCTAGAGCGACGGATTTGTTTGCCTTTCAAGGTTCCCAGACACGCATGGCTATTAAGTCTCAGTTACCAGATATTGTCAAATTTTGGCCTATGTTAACTCTGGACGTATCTTGCACTTCCATCGGTCGCGCTCCACAGGGAAAGAACGAGGGTTTACCTGAGACTGAGGAATCCAACGCAAATAGCATTCTAGTCGTCGCTGATGACTTAGGCAATTTGCATTACTTTTTGGACGGGACGTTCTCTCTCGGTCCAGTTTCGCTGGGTGCCGCTTCGTCAGTCTCCTCTTTATTGAAAGTACCCATGCGTTCCACATTCATATGTTATCGTTGTATTTCTATCCGGGACCATTCCTACACGAGCATGACGCCAGTCACCATTAACTTGCCACTACTTTCAAACCGGAAACCGAGAGATCTTGCAATGCTTTCTTCAACTTCCCGGGAGCTTCTTTGGTATGTCATACAATCCGTGAAGGAGATGCGGACCACCTGGTTCGGTTCAGAAACGGTCAATGGTGCTCGAGAGATAGGTCCAAAATGGATTCGTGCTTTAGAAGAAAAGCAGAAAATTCAATACGGACGTAGGTTCAGTGTGTACTGCGTGGCGTGTCATGACTTATACACTAGAGGATGAACCCAATCCAATATTGGACTTAACCTGCTTGTTGCTGACAGGTCGAGCATCTGAATCGCTCTTGGACTATCTGGGAAGCGGAGA
The DNA here is from genome assembly GCA_023014455.1 of Amanita exitialis. Lineage (NCBI taxonomy): Eukaryota > Fungi > Basidiomycota > Agaricomycetes > Agaricales > Amanitaceae > Amanita > Amanita exitialis. Next base: position 1,810,558 of record JAEBUR010000002.1, read on the forward strand.
ACAATTAAGTGAAAGGGTTAGTGCGACCGCCACGTTTTAGTTCATAGTAGATGACAGTCCTCATGCGGCAGGGAATTCAGAAATGGGAAACGATCATGACTGAAACTCTGTCAAAATTACGTGACTTTTCTGAGAAACGCATAACACCTGCTTGTCAACGCCTGCATCTTGTGTTAGAAGAGCTTCATGGTTGGTCACAAATGTAAGTCGGTCGTTAGGACAAGTATCTCCTTTGCTCATTGTAAAAGACAACACTTTCATGCATTTAAGCTATCCGTCAAAGATCTGAACATTTGTCTTGATTTGACAGGCAGAGCAGTAGTTATCGCTAGCTGGCTGGCCAACGTTTCACGCAGGGAACTTGCTCGTTTTAGGGAGTTCATCTCTTGGCTTCGTTTCGGTGAGCATACAGTGACTTGGGCATCTCATACATCCTAACCTCAGCGCAGAGACCTCAGTCATCGCGAACACCAACAATGATAATACACCCATTCCCAAGCACAATCTTCTCGAAGTAAATAGCTACTTTATATCAGGACTCGTCGTCAGTTCAATTGACAAGTGGTTCATGGGACCGGTCCCATCATTTTCGCCACGGGAATTGGGGCTGCCAGGTGATACTTATGGAGGTATTCCCGATGTGCTCCAAAAGGCGCGTTTTGTGCTGAGCACACCTGGTCAAGTAGTATGGCAAGTTGTCCGTGGCGTTCAGTTGGAGTTCATGTCCACATTAATTAATTGTCATTATCAGAATGGCGTACAGAGGGATCTAAACCATCTAGACCGAAACCTTGATGCTTTAGTACAGGATTTGGCGACCCGTTGTCGGCGAATTTTTGATCACGCTGCCCACGCTGTCTCTCGATCCTCGATTGTTTCAGGACGGGTCCTTCCATTAACCCAGGCGGCAGACGCAAGGCATCCGATGAATAACGGTTCTATCCGAGAGCGAAATACAATTCACGAGGTGAGTATTTAATACATCAGTAATGGTGTTAGTGTCGGAGCAATCAGGGAGGGGAAATTGTACAACATCTGGCATCAGTGATTCGTTCTGAGGAGCAAACCACATGTGCGTATACTTAGTCTACTTGATCCCAGGACCAATTGGCCAATCAGTGATCTTAACCCGCCTACGGTTCAACAATGAGACTGGTAGTATGCCGTACGAAGCCGGGCTTATTTCGGTTAAAATCTGTCTATCCGAAGGCAGTAATGAAGGCCAGCCCGGATTTGAACTGTTAGAAGCCGAATTTTTTGACGAGGAACTGATTGCAGTAATCTACCGGCTTCGTAACAGAGACAGTAGGTGGAATGCGGTGTTGCACTACCGCATGCTGATTGATCGAACTCTCAGAATCGACTTTTATAGCAACGATCAAATATAGTGATTTAGGGTATCAACCGCTTGAACTGAGCGTGTACGTAAAACTGTCTACTCGCGAAGATCTGATGCGGCACGTAACGGAGCGTTGGAGGAACGGAAACGTATGATACCAGAGCTTCAAATTATTCCCGAGCAACACTGACCTTGCGGTAGTTGTCCCCTGTGGAAATGCCGATCAAACGCTGTCGCGCGTTGAAAGGATGCAAGATAGGACAGGTATTTTTGACGGTGAACGGCAGAACTGGCCGGAGGGTGGCTTGCGTGCTTGATGGGAAAGGGACAACAGTGGAAACATTTGATCTAGAGGGAGACGCTGAAGACATGGAGATCACGGAGGACGATGAAATATTAAGAGCAGCCGCGCGTTGACGGGGTTGCTTGTTGGAGATAGAGGAAAAACCAGGTGTTCGGCATGACGGTTGATTCTAGCTGGAAATGGCTATGGGGCGAGCTGATGGGGCGAGAACCCTGGCGCGAGGAGAATAAATTGATTTAGCCGGCGTGGCGGAAACTCAAGACGAGGTATTGGTGGCGGTCGAAAGGAGATAATTCCGGGCAAGAAGCTGGCAGCCTGCGTTCAGGCCCATCCACCCTTCGAGAATGTCTGCTGTCAGCATGAGCGCCGCACCTCTCCAGCCAATCTTAAATTGTCCCAATATCGGCTAAGCCGTTCTCTTTAAGGGCCGCGGACCCTCTCCTCGTGCCTCTGATTCGAGATTCTTTTTTCATGCCATTTTAAAAATCACTTCTCCGTCCACTCTTTCCTCTGAACTTCCCTCTCTAATGCCCAAATCAAATCCTACCTCGTCACCCTCAACTACCAGTGCTCATCCATCTTCTACTAAATCAAGTCCAGATGATGCCGTAAACAAACTATCCGACGTTGCCCTGCGGAAAAAGAAGAATGCAGATGCTCAGGCTGCTTTCAGAGCCCGGAGAGCAAATTATATCGCTACCCTTGAGGAGACAGGTCTGACGATTTATCTTTCGAAATTAGCTTCCCAGGTTGAACATATATGCAGTCACTAGCCTCGAATCTGTCGTACTACAATTACAGGATTCTTGTCGAGAGGCACGGCGAGAGGCTGTTGTTCTCCGTAACGAGAATGCTCATTTACGCTATGAATATCGGGAACGCGAAAAATTTTGGAGAACGCTTTGGTCAGCCAAGAAGGCCAGTCCGGAAGAACTGCCACCGATGCCACCGCTATTTTATGCTTGCGCACAGCCAGTTCCAATACCTATCCCAACGAACGGACACTTGCATGTACAGCATTATGCTCATGATCATCTCAGCTACAGGGCAGGCGATGACCCAACGGCAATATGCCATGGTGCATATCCAGGATCTGGACAACATTACCAAGGCCATTCTTCTTTACCATACAGCACGACTAACGAAATCGACGAAGCCAGCCAGCCGCTTAATACACGGTTGCCAAAATATCATGGGTATAGCTACGCCTTGCCAAGTTCACGTGATGGTACATGGACGCCAACGCTACCACAGAACGCAACTGGCGATGTTACTCAAAATAATCAATCAACCCATTCACCACCATTTGGAGAATCGCCTTCTCTAGCATCCTCCGACATGTCATACGTTCCTCGCTTCCCTGAAGACCAGAAAATACCACTAAGTGGGCTCGAAGCAGCGCCACTGGTCTTTCCAAACAGCCGGTCGCTATCACCGACTTCGACTCCAGGATCAGCGTCCACCACTTCCCTGACGTCACCATTTCAATTCACATTTCCTGAAAACTCTGTTGGACAGGATCGCGCTAATTTTGATTACCGACGTCACTCACACGCTGGTGATATGTCTCTTCATGGTGGGACTGCCGACATTACTCTGAACACCACGAACGTCGACGCTGCACGTTATCGACTGGGGACTAGCAGAAGGCCTACATCTGGTATGGATAGGTCACTTCTTTCAGGTCTGCCTCTTCTTGCAGATACGCGTTCCCCACGTGATCGAATGAATGGCGACGAAAGCTGCACGCTATATTCTAGTTCGAGACTTCGAAGTCGTCGCAGTGCAGGCGCGTCTCGTTCATCACGTTCTCCATCTCCGAATCCGCCGCCGTTATCAGGCACGCTAGCTGTGATCAAGGCGCAGGCGTTTGGTGCTTTGCGCAGGACGCGCGCTCGCACCAAAAAGACATCAGAGGGAGCTGCCAAAGTAGCGATGGATGTGCTGGAAGCGAGGGGCATTGGTATGGGTGTTACTACGGGAACAAAACGACCACGGCTGGATGACAGTCTCAGTCTGGAACGATCCTGACAAACTGAATCAAATGATCTGTATGTGCTTCGGAAGGCTAATGTACTACTAACGACTTTCATGGTTATTTTTGCGAATGTCATTACACACAGTTAATCATCATGTTTTATACTCGTACCCAGTGTAATGTAATCAGTCTTGTCCTCTTGCATATGCATACATACATGGAGTTTAACGTCACCCCCAAAACGTAGTGTGAAACCCTGAATCTTATCAGGGATTGATATAACCGACCCTAAATGGCACTGTCCACAATATCTTACGGATCAAGACACATGCATTTGAAAGAAACGCGTATTCAGCGTGTACTTGTCCGACAATCTGTTGGCCCTGAAGCGCAGGCATACGTAATGAAATGAAGCTTTGTATGACTTGTCACGAGCACTGGTCGACCCTGAAAAAAGTGCAAATGTTTTTCTTAGTTCACTGTAGGAACTGCCACATCCCAAGGCCCGCGAATTTCGCTGTTGACGGATGCCGTGGTTAGCGGCGAGCGCCCCTGAGTACGATATCGGAGATTGCTCACTTTTTATATTTCTGAGCCCACATGAGGAGCGCCGGCGCCAGAAACGTAACAAAAGAGAATATTAGCGTGTATAAGCATGTGACCTTCCATGACAGCGTCACAGTAAACCAGACAGCAGATCCCACAAGGCTGGATGTAAGCAAGATCTTCACAGTCAAACCCAACGTCTGTCCAAGAATGCTTAGTGTCAGTCTGATCAGAGAAAATATTAAATAACCTGGAAACGATATCGTAAGAATGGAAAGACGGCAAAGGACTGGATTGCGAAAAGCATGAGACCAAAAACTGCTATATCAGTCGTCAACCTGGAAGCAAGTACGGCGGATGCTGAGACTGCTGCATTCATGGATAAGACTGAAGTTAACCTGGAAAATGATCAGTCCAAGCTACCGAGTCTGTCGAAGGATAATCACCGCCCAGTCAATTGACTTTGCACATTTAATATACTGTAGTCGGCCAGAATAGCATTCAACAATAGGAGAATCGCTGAGAGCGCCCATATAGAATCAGATGAGGTTGATGCAGTCAATGTCCTTAGCACTGGTGACAAGGACATGAGCGCAAGGAATATAAGGATGGAAGACTTGAACGTTTTCAGAACTGTCCCGATGTATAAGCACAGAGCAGAGTATAAAGGAAATAACTGAATACGGACAACTATTTGCTCTTGCATGAGACGCGATATGCGTTGGATCAAGCAACACCCAAAGGGTATAGCCGACAACGAAACATCCGACCGAGAACCAGATAAGCGTCCTAGGATCGAGCAACTGTTCCTTCAAGTGAATAAACACAGAGATAAAAATGCATATTGTTGCCAAGTGTTGAGTTACAGCACAGGACAGAGATACTAATGACCAGTACGTGTAAGGTCTGAAGTTGGCTAGAGTGGGTCTGCAAATATGCCGGTGCCGGGAATAGCACGGTACGTACGGTTCTTCCTCAAGGATGACAAGAAATCTTGTGGTATGTAGTTGTCTGGGTGCGGTTGGCTTTTCCAAAGAACCTTGTCCCAGTTCTCTGCATGTACTACATCTGACATTCAAAGATTCAAAGAGTGTGACACGTGACAGGTGACTAATTAGCAACTACGGTACACTCAGGTCTCCGACGCCGTCAGTCCCACTGAATAAAGGATGAGGCTTCCAGACACGTTGCCTTGGGAACAATTTCTCACCACGAGCCGCTCTTCTTGCTTGGGTTCCGGCGCAAGCTTAGTCTGCTTCGCGAGCTGAGAGGCCAATTTTCCCCGATTCGGATTAGAGGCGTTGGCTCCCCTTTCCTGTGCCTAAACAGAACAACTTAGTCAGAATGTTCGGCCAGGTGTCGCGCCGCTGACCGCTTTCAGACGCTGCTCTGCCGCTGCGGCGGCGGCGGCGCGGGGATCAGGCGGACGCTGGACATCTGTAGCAGGTGTCTGACGCTGTGCGGACGGGTCGGGAGAGTGAGAGCCAGGCTTGGAACAAAGAGAACCCATGGATTGTGACCGGACGTGACGTGTATGTACAGCGCAACTGCAAGCTACCTCTATGGTGCTTCGGACATGGGCATGTATTGCGCTCCAAATCTTGACAGCCTTCGTGCATCCCATACCTGCTTCCGCGTCAGTCCTCTCCACCCGTCTTGCGTTGCTATCACAAACCTGCCACCACCGTCGCCCGTTGTCCCAGTCCATCTCCGTTGTCAGCCCTGCCTTCTCTATCCGGCTCTTGATCCCTGCTACTAAAAGCAAGCCAAACACTATCAGCAGGAATAGCGTCACCACTAGCTGATCCCTGGGTGAATCCCGTTCTAATCCAATCACCAATGAACCGCCTAGGCATAATTCTAGAACGTACGGAAACAACGTGCTTCCACGTCCCCTTCCTTGCCCGTCGCTGTATCTGGGTTGGTTTCGCCCAGTGAGGCACCCGCGCAAATGTGCAAGTTTTGGTTAAGGCACCATTGTTTCGTGCAAGTCAAGCATGGCTGAGCCGGCGTATCCGGGTTATTGAGGTGTAGAATAGAGTAGTTTGCTTGAAAACAGATGCCTGAATAGATGAGCGATGGAGCAGAACCTTGATAAATAAAAAAAAGATACCGACATTTACAAAAGCTAGTGGCCTCCCACTTGTTCAACACGCATTCAGCTGTCAGCTGGGAACGCCAGTGAGTATTATAGATGGCTACGAAGCTGGACTACTCGCGAATAGAGATGCAAGGAAAAGGGCAAGGAGGGTTGCAGGAGTTGATGGATGATGCATTGAAACAGTCTGACCAAAACAGGTAAAACACGCATATCCTCCTTTCAGGATGTCCGCCGAGTTCGAGGACGTCCTCACAAACCAACCTGTGGTCATCGACAATGTATGCTTCTGTCCAATGTTAGCACCTCTGTTGTAACCTCAGATTAAATATCAGGGTTCGGGTACAATCAAAGCGGGTTTCGCTGGACAAGATCATCCCAAGTGCTTTTTTCCGTCTTTGTGCGTTTCTACGGTTAGGCGCGCCTCTCCCCGCCAGCTCTCGTGGTTTGACATCATCTACTGTGTAAATCCAGTGTCGGTAGGCCGAAGCATGTACGCGTCATGGCTGGTGGGCTTGAAGGCGATGTTTTTATTGGACGACGCGCACAAGAATATCGCGGGCTGCTCAAACTGAAGTATCCGATGGAACATGGCGTCGTGACTGACTGGGATGATATGGAACGTATCTGGAACTGGATATATACAGAAGAACTCGGGACGCTTAGCGAAGAGGTTTGTGTGCTCGCAAGTAGAAATTATTTTTTCCCCTTATCTCGAGCAGCATCCCGTGCTTCTAACAGAGGCTCCGCTCAACCCGCGGGCCAACAGAGACGTAGCTGCCCAAATATTCTTTGACACTTTCAATGTTCCTGCACTCTTCATGTCCGTTCAAGCAGTGTTATCATTGTAAGTCGCAATCCCGTGGTCACATCCAAGTGCATAACATCCAATTTCAGATATTCTACTGGGCGGACAACAGGCATTGTCCTCGATTCCGGCGACGGCGTAACACATGCGGTACCCGTGTTCGAAGGCTTCTCTATGTCCCACGCTGTCCGTCGAGTGGACATCGCGGGAAGGTATGTAGATTGTTACGTCCTCTGTTACAAAAATGAGCTGCAGCTTTGAATCAAGGGATGTTACGGATCATTTACAACTCTTACTGCGAAAATCAGGTCACCACCTGCACACAACAGCAGAGCGAGAGGTTGTTAGGACAATAAAAGAAAAATGTTGTTACGTCGCATTGCATCCAGCAAAGGAAGAGAAGGATACACTAGGCCGGGTGGAAGAATTCAGCCTTCCGGACGGGAACGTTGTCCAGGTGTGCCCGGCGAATACACACGCAGAATAACATGCTAACGAATATAGCTTGGTCCGGAGCGATTCCGAGCGCCTGAGATTCTGTTCAACCCCGAGCTAATAGGACAAGAGTATGCGGGTGTACATCAAGTCGTCGTTGATTCTATTAATCGGGTGGACTTGGACCTACGGAAAAGCCTGTTTTCCAACATTGTTCTTAGCGGTGGCAGCACGCTATGCCGAGGCTAGTATCTCATAGCCTTATCGAGATTGCGGCGTTCATTTATCTGTTATAGGCTTTGGTGACCGCTTGCTTAACGAGGTTAAGAAGCTTGCTCTAAAAGAAATCAAGATTAAGATCTACGCACCACCAGAGCGGAAATACTCGACATGGATAGGAGGGTCAATTTTGGCAGGTTTAAGCACCTTCAAAAAGGTACGTCCTCTGGTCCAGTTGACTAACAGTCAAAGCTGATTGTTTTTGGCAGATGTGGGTATCCGCTGAAGAATATCAGGAAGATCCCGATATTATTCACAAAAAGACTGGATTCTAGTTTTTATCCAATATACCCCTCATGACTTGCACTCGGGACTGAGATTCATAACAACCAATACAACCAATATATATTGCAGACGATGCTTTACCTAGTATTTGCATGGCGTCCATGAATACAGCTCAATCATGGATGTATTGGATGGCGTTTTTGCATGTGCAGAAACATAAGTGGAAACAATGGAATTGACACAAAATCAACACAAGTGCCCAACTACTACTTGCCCTTCTTGGGGGGTTCTGCAGCCTTGAGCTTCTTGGTACCTCGGAACTAGTGAAAAGTGAGTTCGGCCACTGAATGACGAGCTGGAGAAGTAACATACCTTCTTCGCGCGGTTCTTGCGCTCCTTTCGTAGTTTGCGCGATGGTTTGTCCACCTTTTTCGTGAGACCAGCCTACGACTATAAGCAGCCCGCCGAATTTACTGCCGTGGTGCTCACCCGAATCAAACGATATTTTGGTTCAAATTTCTTTTGAGATGCCTCGTCATCGTAGATAAGAACAAAGCCCGTGCTTTTCCCGCCTCCAAAGTGTGTTCTAAAACCGAAGGGAACGACTCTTTCTTTGCTCGTCTTGTACACAGCGGCAATTTTCTCTGATAACTCGCTTTTTGGGACGCTGGATCGTGAAGGATGGAGCACATCCAAGACAAATTGTCGACGTGCAAGCAGACGGTTTGTAACGAATTTTCGCGTCCGCAGTGTAATCGGGCTATCAGCCTGACATGTAATGCTCAAAATTTGATGCAACGTGAGGAAAAGTGGCCTACCATTGCAATGTATGCCTTCAGTTGGTCAGTTCCGGATGTGATTGATATCAACCTGTGGCGGTGTGGCTGAGCAAAACTTGGTAGTAGCTCGGTGTTTGCCGATATTACATTACCGCATCGTTCAGAATGATTCGTGACCGCATTTGATTCTCTGCAATCGGGATAACCGTTGAACGTGTGCAGGTAATTTTTTATCACAATCGGATTATCAGCAGCTTCTGTCATATTTAAGGCCCGTTTCCATCTGGTACTTTGTTTGGAAATTTCGAATACTGCGCCTGCCCGGGCAGTTTGCCAAGACTGCCTGAAAACGATGATATTATCTTATAGGAAAATTACATTCTCACAATGTACGTAACATAACAAACCGAAGGAGAGAGAATGTCAGAACCCACAAAATTTGTGCGGTGTCACGGTTGTAGATTCCAATAATGCGCTAAGATAGTACTTTCTCGCTGAAACAAGGTCGTCTACATGATAACATGTAGTAGACGTTGCCTTACCGTACCTTACCTGATAAATATCAAGTACATGCGAACTTTCCATATTCCACTCTGTGTGGACGAGGTAAGGAGTTTGCAGTCGAAGTTCACGAGCTTCACGTGCTACGCCTCGAAATTGACTTGATTTACCTTCCTTGTGTGTAGTTGCGAAGATAATACAATAATTATGGGGTATCATTTTGAGGAAGGCAGTTAGCAAAAACAATTCAGTTCCGGTTGAACAGTATGTACATGATCCTTATGCTACACTTGTCAATGCTTTTTGAAGCGCCCTACTTGCAAAATATCGGACATCGGCATCAGGGTCGTTCTTCTGACGTTCCAACGTTGGTACGATCCAATCTTGTACAAACTGTCGACCCTCAGGTGTACCGACGAACGTCGTCGCAAGCACTTCCAGCGACTTCGAGACATTGAAGCGAATGTTGGGAATAGAATCCTTCGACAACTCCAGAAGTGGAGCTATCACATCAGCGCGAATGGTTTCTAGAGTCAATGACGGTGAAATGGTCTGCTGACGTGTCAGCTGTCACTTGGCAAAAGAGCAGAACAGCTTCACCGTGATAGCTTGTACGGTTGTCATCCTAAAAAGATAATTCGGGTGCGCACCCATACCCATCACCTTCGGTACTATTGTGTACCTGGCCCATTCGACACCAAACACATCCGTCAGCTTTTTTAGATTTACCGTCGCGGCTTCTCGTATGCTGAATACGGTGTCGCCCAACCAGGACATGCAGAGGTTTCCTAATTGCTCGTCGAAGAATTGCCTTCCTAGCTGAGTTGCCAGAAGGGGTATATATTCAATGATTGCTTGTCTGACACGCCACGACTTGTCTTCAGCAAGCTCTACAATGGCTGGTAAAAGGCTTTCAGAAAGGTACTCGATCCCTATGACTTGAAAAAAGTTGGTGAGCTTATCATAATCTCTCGTCAAAGCATCCATATACCATTATTGACAGTCTCGATTTTGCTAATTATGTTTAATCTAACGTCTGCGAATTCGTCTTTCAGGAGATGGAGAAATAATGGCAGCAGTTGTTCGATGGTGGCATCCTTTCCTAGCAGAGGTGCAAGGCCATTGATCTGATTGGCGAGAGCTGCACGAACGTGTTGAGATGCATCTTGAGATAAGTCACGAACACAAGGGGTGACACGGCTGAAAATCATTTCCCGGTCAAGGAGTTTGGAAAAACCTGATCGCATCAGTCGTGATAGCAGGATAGGAACACAAGTCATCGTACCTGGAATTTGAGTAGCAGCGGCAGTCCGAACTTCAGCTTCGTTATCTTTCAGGAGTTGCACGTATTGACTAGCCAATTCTTCCCTCGCTAGTTCAACTCCCATCGCTTCTGCAAGCTAGAGGATCCAGTGGTCAGATGCCCTACACTGAGAACGCGTGTTTCTAACCTCATTAAAGTGGGTTGCTGCCATATACCTTACCCTCCAGCTCTTGTCACCAATACTTTGCCTTATCTGCTTTAACAAGTGATCTTGAACTTCTGCAGGCGACATTTTCTGCGCCAGCGCAATCAAATCCTCTATTGTAAGGAGGCGAACAGAGTCTTGATCGTCTGAGTGGAGTCTACGATAGATTTGGAGACCATCGGTCAGAATGTGTTGATGGGCAAAATGTTTCAACAGTGGCTTTTAGAAATGAGACAGCTGAATTGCATGCAACATTATGGAACGCGTACACCAAGCCATTTTGCTGCCGCACGTCGCACCATTGGTGTATCATCACCGCCCAAAGCGGCGAAAGCTTTGCGTAGCTCTTCCTGAATGGTCGCAGGTACCTTTGGATACACAGCAGCATAAAGTGCGGCAGAGGACGTCCGTGACGTGAACCATTCTCCGTGCGAAAGGCGTCTTAACAAAGGGATGTAATGTTCCTCAATTTGAGTCGGCGAAAGCACAGCTGACACTTTCGTAATGGATTCCGCTGCCTGTGATGCAGGTTTAGGATACAGAAAACGGCGTGACTGACGCTGCCACAGACCTTATCGCGGACGAGTGTTTCTTCCACAGCCGAAAGATGCTCTAGTGGGCCCAACAGTAAATGCGCGTATTCTTTACCGCCTGCGTACTCTTCAAAATTTTTGCCCAATTCTTCTGCAAGCGCAAGAAGAACCTCGTCTTCATCATCAACCGATTCTTGTAGGAATGGTATCAGCTCATTTCTAGTGCGATCTGGCCCTAATGCCAATGCAATTGTTGGAATGCTGTGGATCGCATTCAGACGGAGTTGCACATCGTCTGACTTCAGCTCATCCATAAGGATGGCAATCGGAGCGATCTGGAACGAATGGAAGTACGCGCACCACGACGGTGAATACCACATACATCTTCAACGGGAAAGCTGTTATTGTTCATCCGGCGAGCAGTGACAAGGCGTAATGAAGATGTTCACTATAAGAGATGGTATGTTGACTTCAACTTGCGAGCTTGAAAAGCAGAGATGTCCCAAATACACCCTTACATAAGCATTATTGTAATTGTCAAGTGACCAAGTACAGCTACGTACTAAACATCTTCACGAAGAAGACATAATGAAAAATTATGCGGACTTGGACACAGGCCCGAGAGCCATGCATCGAATGCGCAAGGCATCTGCCGCTACTCGAGTGGCTCTAGGGGTTAATAGTACTTTGTACTCTATCCGGTCATCATGTCCCTATGTCTCGACGTATCATTCCAGGAGACTAGGACTCGGTATCTGGTCATGTCAGATAATCGTTATGCTCGGAGCTCGTAAGATTCAACAACAAATCATCAACCATATTCTGTTTCTTGTAACTCGTCGTTGCTCCGCGGGAGATGAACTGCCTTGCAAGCAAGATGGGCACCGATAAACACGATTTGCAGTCGAGTCCTCGTGTACCCAAGCAACCATCCCCGTCAGAGACTGTCATATATGTCATTGCAATCACATTCTAGGATCTATTTGTCCATGTCCAAGTATAATCTTGGGGTTCTTTATGAATTCTAGGGTTCATGAACTTCCATAGTATTTGGTCATGATCAAATGAATACCATTCCCAGAGCCTTGTCACGCGCAAACGTGAAAGGAGATGACGGACAACGGTCCTCAAATCCTTTTTTACAAGGAGGGCATGGTGCACATAAAGGCTATGTGGGCCGCAAATCATACCGTGCATCAAGTACGGCGTTTCCTCTGGTAGTGGACAACGCGCCGTCGCAGGACCTACGATAGTCAGTGGGTCAAACAGCCTGCCTAAAATCAGTGCTCGACGCATGAATGCGATGGGATCCGATAAGTGTCAACCCTCGTAATCCGCAACCGAGCCCGGACATTTATCTTTGGGTCTGCGCAGGACTCCTCAAGGTCATGGGGTAAGAGATGAAACAAAGAAAAACGGAACAAGCTCATTATATAAGAAGCATTGTCAGGTGACTATGGGAATTACTCTGGGATCATAGTGATACGAATCATCCAGTCGATCAACACATGCCGTTCGAACATCTCGAAGATAGAGTCATTATCAGGCATCCCAAGGTACAAATAAATTCTTTACACACAACTTGGCATCCACTATACCAGCATTGTAGGGTGCAACTGCCGATATTTTGTTGTTTGGCGCCACCGTTATATCATGGAAATCTGGCAGCAGCAGAAATCCTACTCCGACCGAGCGTTTATTTGTCTCGTCAAAGGCTAAGCTAGACGGCTCAAAGCCTGTGCGAGGTGGAATCCCTGTGGTCTTCCCATGTTTCGGAGCTCCAGTTCATCCGGAACATTTGCAATTGAGCCAACACGGGTTTGCCAGAAATCAAGCATGGGAATGGTGTGGGATTGTCATGGACAATGAGGCTGGAGTGTCCGCAAAATTTTGTGGGCATAGTTCTTCTTGCTTGGGATGGTGTGATTGAATTTCAATATTCAGCTCTTAACTCGGCGGCTGTTCAATCGATCTACAAACATTCATTTCATCTTCACTACGTTGTCACTCTTGCTGAACATCAAATCACGACGGTTCTTCATGTGGAGAACACTTCAGCAGACGACATGGATTTTCAGGCACTCTTTCACAATTATATCCGGGCACCGGCCGATGAAGTCAATGTCACCCCATTGCAGCATTTGTTATATTTTGACAAGACTGATACATTTGCAAACGGTCAGCCCAAGCATAAATTGGAATCTAGGTTGGCTGTGGACGTCAGACTGGAGACCGACTCAGTATACGAAAACGCCCCTCAGAATTATAAAATCAAATGGGGAAATAGTGGCATACAGATCAGATCATCTAATTTGAAAGATGTCGTAATATGGAACCCTGGAGAGGAAGGGAGAAAAATGAGTGATATGGAGGAAGGCGGATGGTATACTCAAACGTTGTGAGGCACTTTGCAGTCCATGCTAACCAAGAGCTAGGAAGAGTTACATCTGCGTCGAGCCAGGATTCGTGCAGGGATTTGTGAAGTTGAAGTCTGGGGAGCGATGGATCGGCGAACAATCCTTGTCAGTAATCGAGGATTAAGTACATTCAACATCGTCAAGCAAGGATGAGCTCGGGTTAGAACCTAAGGTTTCAGATCTCATTGTTGACGCCACCCCGTGTTTACATTTATGTACTGTTCACCTTGCTCACATGGCGCCTGGAACTGAAGGGGCTCAATTACGTGTCCAGATAAATCAAATCGATTACACCTTAGAGTCCCCCGGAGAACTTGACGATGTAGGCCTTCCGCTGGTACCAATCATCAGGATCTACGGTCCTTCATCACTTGGGGAGATGGCTTGCGTGCATGTGCATCAGGTCTATCCTTACTTCTATGTCGAGTATTTGGATAAATTGGATCTCACTCATGGTATGACGTGTCCTTTGATGTTTGGTACGTGTCTTAGAGACAATAACAGTTAAATTGTACACTGCAACATTGGCGCGTTCGCTGAATCACGCACTTGCGTTGTCCTTGAAGCGAAACCCCGATTCGCCTCACTCAAAGTATATCCGGGATATTGTCCTCGTAAAGGGCGTGAATTTTTATGGATTTCACGCGCAGTACGCCCCTTTTCTAAAAATCTGCCTTGCGGACCCTGCAGTCATCAATCGTGCTGCAGCTATCGTGCAATCTGGGACTGTCATGGCGACGTGCTTTCGCACCTATGAGAGTCATCTTGGGTTCATCCTTCAGTTCATGTGTGATTTTAATCTGTACGGCTGTGGTTGGGTTGATTTGGGGAGAGTCTTTCTCCGTGGGGCCGAACGCTTCAGTGAAGGTGAAGCATCTCGAGCACATTACGATCTGGCACCATCTTCATATTACTGTCAATCACGGCTACCTCTCGAAGTTGATGTAGCTGCTCCGCACATACTCAATAGACATCAACTTGAGGTTCGAGAAATGCATCACAGACTCAAAATACCAGGTCCATTACTTTCAAAGGAACCGCTTATCTCGAGCGTACGTGAGTTGTGGGATGATGAACGTACCCGCAGGTTGGCTCAGGGATTAGATCCGTCACCTGAAATGCCCGTGGATCCTAGCGAATCCTCGAGGAGACCTGGGGGTGATTGGGTTGCTGAAGCCCGTTTGCAACAGGAACTATTCGAACGAATTCAGCATGAAGGCAATGTTGATTATGAAGTTCTACAACCGGAGTGGGAGGAATGGACAGCGACCGCATTCGAAAGTGTTGAAGTCCTATGGAAGCAGGAATACAGAACAATGACAACTCTAGGGCAACAATTCAGTCGCGTGGAAGCAAGTCGACACACGGCGACTAGCAGTAACGACGACGTCGATATTCAACTGGACGTCGACATGCTATCAAGTCAAGAATTTACACATGCGATGCAACTAGAGGAAGGAGGAACAGAAGATGTTTTTGAGTTGCATGAAGAAGAATATTGCGAAGAAGTCGATGAAACTTCGGAATATATTGAAGAGCTCACAAGGTCTATAATCTTCCCACATAAGGGTAACCAGCTTTGACTTTGAAATAGCCCAGATGATCCATTCGCGATCGACGAACCAAGTGTTGAAGCCGAATATACCTTGCCCACGTATGTCTTACCTTCTTATGCTAGTCATTTACAAAAGAAACCGCCTCGCAAGATTTGGACCTAATTGTGATGATATTCTTCCAATGACAATGTAAGTTGGTTGAGAGGATGCGTAATACATTTGACGGAAATTTATCAAAGGTCACCTTCGATCATAACAACTCAAAAGCGGTCAGGTTTATTATTCCCGTCCTTATCTACACTTAATATATTGGCGTTCAGGGTTTTGATGTCGGATTTTGGTCAGAGTCGGGAGTCCTCTCCAGAACCCCCCTCGAAACATGACCATGGTGAACCTACCAGATCTTTAAAACGGCGGAGATACGACATACAGGCGTCTTGTGATTTTCCTGCTGTGTCATTGATTTCTGAGCCCACTGCCGAAGGTGACAAACAGACCAGCCAATTCGCAAGAGGTCCATCATATGGAGCGACGAAAGTGAAGAGATATGAATATTATCAGTTTCCGCCTTCTGCCTTTGACCTCCTCAAAACCCTCGAGTTAAACGATCTACCTGATAAGATTTACCGTGAGCCATATTATTCCAATACTTCTGACGCTCCGAGAAGGGCACGGATATTTGCTGGCCTGGTATTTCGACTGAAGGGTGGCCAAAGCACTGCTGACCTGGAGGAATGGAGAGATGCACATAGTCACGACGAAGTTGGAGAATATCTGGCGGATGGTGATATCCAGTTGAACCCTCTAGGCTTGGGAGGGTGGGAATATGCCAGTTCTCCGCCCAGCGTCAAACAATCGAGGGCATGGTTACAGATGAACAGGAGTATACCATCGGTCTCTAAGCTACAATCGCGCTCGCAAGTAAGTATTTCTTGGCCGAAATACTATAGCTTCTGACAAAGTGCACCAGATAACGGGTGCTTCGCTTAAAAATATATATGAGATAGGAACTTCGCCCGGAATAAACTTTCGAGGAACGCAATGCATGTCAATCTTCTCTCTAGAAGTTTTCGGTGAGTTCTCAGATTCGAGTATTTGATATAACCTAGATGTTATGCAGTTGTTAACGATGGCAAAGTCCCGGATCCCGAGAAAGATCAGATTGCAGCACTGTTCTATGTGTTTCAAAAAAACGACGTGGAAAGTGCTCGAAAAGGCGCGATCGTAGTCCGTTCTGAACATTTCGGCAGGGATAGAACTCAGTGTGTCCCCTGTGAAGAGGTGGCAAGCGAATTGGATGCACTGAACTTGTTAGTTGATGTTGTTGTTGACCTCGATCCCGACGTCGTTACTGGCTGGGAGGTTCAACGAGGCTCATGGGGATTCGTTATTCAGAGAGCGGCGCATTACGGTTCGTTTCAGTTTGCAGCTTATCCGCATATACCGATGAAATCAGGTTATGAATTCTCTGATCTCGTTTCTCGGGCACCTGCTAGACCAATCACAGGCGAGAATGACCAGTGGGGAATTCGCCATACCTCAACGATCAAGATTGCAGGACGTCATATCCTGAATGCCTGGAGAATCATGCGTTCTGAACGAAGCTTAGTCAGTTACACTCTTGAGAATGTCGCATTTCACATTCTTCATCGAAGGTAAGTTGCACTCGATTGATTCTCGAGTGATTCGTTTACAATGTTGTAAGGATTCCTCACTTTGGCCAGCCCACACTGGTGAATTGGTATCACAGTCCCGTTCCAGCGCATTCAGCGGCCATTCTACGATATTTCCATAATCGGACACTAACCATTATCGAAATTTTGAATCAGATAGAATTTGTTAGTAAAACAGCGTAAGTAACGCCAGATACCTTGCAGGATTATCATTGACGCGGTTGCTGAATAGCGAATTTGCCCGCGTTTTTGGCGTTGATTTCTTCTCTGTCATAAGCAGGGGTTCTCAGTTCAAAGTGGAATCTTTCTTATTCCGCATCGCGAAAGCGGAGAATTACATTCTCCTCTCGCCTAGTAAGAGTGATGTAAGTTATGGCGTTAGAGCACTACGACGGCCTCGACACTGACGCCATTGAGGTTGGAAAACAGAATGCGGCGGAATGCATGCCACTCATTATGGAGCCAATGTCGGGGTTTTATTCAAGTCCCGTCGTTGTATTGGACTTCCAGTCCCTGTATCCGTCAGTGATGATCGCGTACAATTATTGTTATTCGACATGTATAGGACGAGTGGCGGACTTCAAAGGCAAGAACAAACTTGGTGTCGTCGATCTTGAGCTACGGCGCGGTATGCTGAAAACGCTGAGAGAGCACATTCAAAGTACGCCAGCTTAACTTGACTGCGGGATTCGGAACTGATGTGGGACATGATTATTTTGCGAAGTTGCACCTAATGGCGTGATTTACATCAAGCCTATAGTACGAGAAGGGTTATTAAGGAGAATGCTAACAGAATTGCTTGAGACAAGAGTTATGGTTAAGCAGGCCATGAAAACAGTTAAGAACAACAAGGTAATTCATAATACGGCTGGCTCCAATCTCTGATTGCTATAACTAATTCAAGTCACTTCTGAAAACGCTCGATGCAAGGCAATTAGGCTTGAAATATATCTGCAATGTCACATACGGGTATACAAGTGCTACGTACTCTGGAAGAATGCCTGCAGTGGAGATTGCTGATAGTATTGTTCAAACTGGCCGTGAAACGCTCGAGAAGGCAAGTGTGATATACGCACAATCTATTCCTTCATTTCATACATGAACGTAGGCCATTGCCACCATTAATTCTACTAGCAAGTGGGGAGCACAGGTAGATCTTTTTCCCTCTGGCTGACGAGGCTGTCATAAATACCATCCATGACCGCCAGGTCGTCTATGGTGATACAGATAGTGTTTTTGTGTAAGTTTCCTGCCTTTGCCTTTCTACACATCTTGCATGCTAGATTTTCCAGGCATCTGCCAGGAAAGACAAAGGAACAGGCTTTTCGGATTGGGAGCGACATAGCTGAGACTATTACAGCGCTCAATCCCTGTCCCATCAAGCTGAAATTCGAAAAAGTGTGATGCGACACTTATATTACCGAAAACGCTACACTAACTGCTCGTTATGCGAGGTATATCACCCATGTGTTCTTTTGGCTAAGAAGCGCTACGTCGGTTTCAAGTATGAAAATCCAGACCAAATGGATCCTATGTTTGACGCCAAGGGAATCGAAACCGTTAGGCGAGATGGCGTGCTTGCTCAACAGAAGATGACGGAGAATTGCCTCAAGTAAGTATATAAGTAGCATGTCGAAACACCTCTGGATCAATGCTTGAACGTCTAGGATGCTATTCCGTTCGCAAGATTTAAGTGAGATCAAGGCGTATTGTTATCGATCATGGGCAAAGCTTTTCGACGGTAGAGCTTCAATCAGAGACTTTATATTTTCGAAAGAAGTAAAACTGGGAACGTATAGGTCTGTGCATCATTGCCGCGGCTCGTATGTTGTTTACTTTTGCGTTAGTGATAGAAGCCTCCCGCCTCCCGGAGCAGTAGTGGCAGCACGAAGAATGCTTCTTGATGCAAACAATGAGCCACATTACGGAGAGCGTGTACCGTACGTTATAACCACTGGACCACCAGGCTCGAGGCTGGTTGACCGTGCTATGGACCCGGTGGAGTTCATGCAAAACGGGTGCATAAATCGAGTCTGCATTCTTGATGTCGCTAACTAGACTTGAAGGCATTTGCGTTTAGATGCAACGTTTTATATCACGAGAGTACTCATTCCACCATTGGAACGGATACTCAATCTCGTGGGCGCCGACTTGAGACAGTGGTATAATGACATGCCAAAGCCATCCAAGAAAACCACCATAACTAACGTTAACTCGCCCAGCAAATTGGACATCGGCGATCATTTTCAGACGTGGCAATGTCTGGTCTGTACCACTCCAGTGTTAGACGAAGGTGCGTTTCAAGGGAAGCTCTCATTCTCTGCGTGACAAGTGCATAGAACTGTGTGAAAAGTGTCGTTCCGCCCCGCAGGAAACGATTGTGACTTTGGGATACCGAATACAACATAACACAGATCGTCTTGCAAAATCACATCTCATTTGTGCCTCTTGCACTACGGCGGCACCGGGCGAGCCTATTGAGTGTGATTCGCTTGATTGTCCATGGTTATTTGCGAGGAAGAAAGCCGAGAGGCGGATGCAGTTCACACCAGACATCGAGGTGATGTATCGGGGCTGAAGTTCTGGCGTAGATTGTCAACAGCCCTACATGGTACGCAGAAGTACACGAGAAATTGCATTCCATTATACTTGGTTGGCTCCTGGAGGTGGCTGGGCCGTGGTATGGACAATTGGAGTCGATGTCAGTCTAACAGGGTTGCTATGTGGTCGTTCTTCATCGACTGGTTGGTAACCTTCCCTCTCACTTGATGTAAACCCCCCTGGCATTGACCAGACTGTCGTCCACGTCAATTGATTTCCACCCGAAAGACTCGTGAACAGTATATACCAGTAGCACCTGCCGAGTCTAATTGACCGAATCCATTGGTATGACCTTGACGGTCACGGACAACTGCAATGAACACGATAAACGTAGGCATCTGTTCAAGCTTTAGCGCATGATAGAAAAGAACGTGATACACTGGCCTTCAGCAACATGAGAATGGCAGTTATGAATCTGACGATACCACTTTGATCGTGGTTTAAAATCCATATTGCATCGAACAATACCGATGCACCAAGGAGAGTGGTGAACTAGACAGCGCTTAAGTAAATTGATTCCGATAGAATAGATTGTACCATCTGCAAAGACAGGACCGCATCAGAATTGTCCTGAATATATGTTCCGAACAGGAATAAAGGAAAGTTGTAGGGTGGGGACGAAAACAGGCTAAGCCCGAACGACAGCAACTATCGGTCGACTCGTCAATGATATAGTATGAGAAGCCGCATGCGAATCACCGTCTCTGCAAAAATTAATTTCGAAGGATCGAGGCGCTGTAAAAGATCCATGCTTGCTTGTATGCAGTGAGAGACTAGACTCGTGACGCATGTCACAACGCACCAATGTCATTCGATACGCTGTACCCTGCGGACAGCCTAGAGTTCTGTCCACATCCTCAAGCAACCGACATTTTTGTATGTGGAACCTACAAGTTGAATGAGCATACGGATTGCAAGACCAACGTCCCACGTAGGCAAGGTCAATGTCTGGTTTTCCGAGTCGATGGGTCAGATACGCCAGAATTGGGATTGTCAGTAATTTTGATCTTGATCCACACTTGCTAACCCCACAATGATACCCAAGACATCAGATTCAAGCGATTGATTTTCCCGCTGTTCTTGATATGAAATGGTTCGTGTTCAATGATACATCCTAGGTCAATCACAGAAGCAACGAGAAAGGTGCCATACGGCGACATCAACAGATCCTATTCTTGGCGTCGCAGACTCGGAAGGGAAAATCACCATTTTGCAATGGCGTGCTCACGAGGTCTGTTAACATGACACATTTTTGTTTAACTCAAGCCGTGCCAGGATATCTTCGACAATGTAGCCTGTGTTCCATGCTCGCACAGTAATAACCTCTGCCTCTCCCTAGATTGGTCCAACAGAAGAGCACCGCTTGGGTATATCACCTCATAAACATCAGCAACGCTTGCTCAAAGTCCACGCTAGTGGCCTAGGAAATCTCGTAGTCTCAGTGTCAGACGGTTCTTTGTGCCTTCTACGCCCAGCAGGCGATGGAAAAATGGTCAAGGCCGATCAATGGTTGGCACATGATTATGAACCTTGGATATCTGCATGGGATTATTGGGATACGAACATGATTTATTCTGGTTGGGAATCCCATTCGAATTGGCAATATTAATGTAACATATTTGTCAGGCGGTGACGATTTAGCACTCAAATTCTGGGATATAAGGCGAAAACTTGTTCAACCCGTTTTTGTCAATAGGCGGTACGCACTGGTGCAAGTACTCCGCCACTATTTGCCAATTTCTCTGCAGCTTTGACGCAGGTGTGACTACTATTCAGAGCCATCCGCACGTCGAACATTTAATCGCCGTCGGAAGGTACGGTGGCTTGAGGAGCTATGATCCAATTGATGTCACTTTGTCACAGCTATGGCCATAAGGTATCCTTATTTGACAGACGCAAAGCATCGGTAGCGTTATGCGAAGTCGATGTGGGCGGTGGTGTGTGGCGCGTCAAGTGGAACCCTCATGAGAATCGCAAGGCCGACTTGTTGGTCGCTTGCATGCATGACGGGTTCAAAGTTCTACATTATGAAGATGGGATGCAACATGGACAAATTGCGTGTCGATTTGATGCTCACGAGTCACTTGCGTATGGCGTGGATTGGTCCTTTGATTCTCTGTCGGAGGACGGCAAACAGGTCATAGGTAGCTGTTCCTTCTATGATCACAGGCTACATATATGGAAGGCATGAAGGTGTTTAATTGCAATGCTCTCGCTGAAAGGGATTGGGTATGGAGCGTATTTTCAAGAACCATCTTATCTAGGTGGACTATGCGGAGTGCGCGGGGCAGTTGCATTATGACGTTCATGTCCCCAAACACTAGCATTGTGGCCTTTCATTATGAACGCTAATGTCCAGCGGGACAAACCTGAAGTGCTAGGATAATGGGTAGCTGCGGTGAGGAGGGTAGAAAGAGACACGGCAAAAGTTAAGCTAATACACAAATGCGAATCAGTGACGCAACAAGAAATGGTATACAGTTCTGTTAACAATGTTACACTGTTCCCCCCCATTTAGCCAGGACTTTGGTAAACACGTTCTTAAAGCCTCGGCTAGAACATACGAGGCCATTTCACATCTGCGTCGGCCGTTTTCGATCCAGATACTATTGCCGATAGACCCATGCTCTCGCCAACACGCCCGTGCACTATTTCGCACCTGCTTTGGACTTCGAGCTCCTGCCAAACTGCATTTGAAGATTGACCGCAATCGTGATGGATCACCCCATAGGATGTCAATATTCTGCGGAGCCGCGCAGATATGACCAACGCTTGCCATCGCGAAGCAGGTTGAAAGCACGGTGTTTAGTGCAAGAGCAGCTACAAATAGAAGAAGGGAAGGATAAAGAGAAGAAAAGAGGGCCAAGGATTAGGTGCAGAACAGCAGCATACGGGCAGAATCACAAGAGCTCATCGCGGTAACTCCAGAATTCCAACGTCCGCCCTGCGGCCACCGACATTCCCGTCCGCCTGACCGCCGCCAGCAAACGCACCCGCGATTCCGGGTACACGAGCATTTCCAGCATCTGGTCCACATGTCGCTCCAGTACTTTCTCTATCTGCTCGTAATTTTCCGCTTTCTGTTTCCCTTTGCCATCCATTGACAGAGGCCGCAACCACGACAACCAGATCTCTAACTTACGTCCATCTGTGTCTAACTGTTTCATGAGCGCATGACAACGACTCCAGTTATCTTCTGATGTTTGGCCTTGCCAAACGTTAGCCGCATTTGTGAGGCCATTGGAGGAGGGTACATTCGCGATATGACCATTGTCTGGAGGCTGTTTTGCAGGTCTCATCATCAGCCGTACCCACCGTCTGCGTCTGACCCATCCCCCAGCACTCAAAGGGCCAACTTCAGCTCGCCAATGGTGTTTACGAAAGAACCAGTTGTATTCGAAACCATCGTGTTGAATTTCCCCAGTGTCAGAACGCATGTCGATCATCCATGATTTTGAGACCCAGTGCCATGTACCGTCGGGGAACTGATAGTCGTCAAGGGACATGAATGACTGCTTTGAACGAGAAAATAAAGTAAATGGCAGCGTGAAAGGAGCGGGGTCCATTGGAAGCAACGAACGGTGGGAATAGTATCGAGTGGAAAACCAGGTCAACCTGGTGCTATCAGCGTCCGATATTATGGGTGTTACAACATACAGACCCGCGCTGATTTTCGTAAAGTACAGCCCAGGCAAATTTGTCCTGGTGGTCACCATCCGAGACGAGAATAGAGTCGCTTAGAGTGATAGGCTGGATGTCAGCCGTTACTGATTCATCGATAACGGGTAGACTTGCATCCATGCGGGGCGTTGGGCGGCTGCGACGCAGTGGGAACAAGCGCCTGCGAAAAGACTTGCGCGCGAGACGACGGCGAGCCTGCTCAGCATCGTCTGAGGATGCGCACTTGGGAAATGGAGGAGAGGACATGAACGCTGCTCGCCGGAGTCGCCGCACGTGTTCCGCATGTTCTCCCGCCCGCTCATCGCCCGCCACCGCCTGTCCCCCCGCCTTCTCCACTCACGCCCGCCTCTACCAGCATCTTGTCCATCCTGCCACAGGCCTCTGCCCTCTTCTCTGCCTGCGTGCACAAAATGCTGGACGATATCCGCAGTCCCATCTGACGTCACTCATCACCAACTTTTTGGTCTTCCTTACGAGCCAAATCCCTTCTCTGTTAGTGTCCCTCTTCTCAGAAAGCGGTTTTTGCTGGCACAGACCATTTGTCATCCAGATACCTGGTCTTCCAAGGGTCCCGTGAGTGCAGTATGTCCATACGCCACATACACCATGACTCAGTCGGTCACTAAGCATAAACAAGATGTAGCGCAGGCACTCTCAGCGCGGCTGAACGGTGCATACCAAAGTCTGCTCAATCCACTGTCTCGCGCAGAGTACATTTTAGAATTGAACCGGCTGCCGATGTCTGAATCTGACCAAGTAAATGACATGACATTCATGTCGCATGTTATGGATGCAAGGGAGATGGTTGAAGAAAGCGAAAATAAGGATGAAATAATGACCTTAGCTGAAGACAATAATGGTGTGCAATCTGGAGATTCATGCAGCAAAAACTGATTATGGACAGTACGGATCAAAGGGACGGTGGCCGAAATTGAACGGCTGGCCGGAGAGCGAGAATGGATTGGCGTGAAGGAGGCATCGATACGGCTGAGATATCTGGAGGGGATCCGCCAGGCAGTGAATGCGTGGCACGATAATCAGTAGACCGTCGGTTGTTAGATTACTAATTGTCTCCCTCGGCGCGTCACCCCGCTTCGTGAGCCGTCAGGCTCCTTGCGTCGCTGCATCCAAGATGGCGACAAGTATGCGTGGCCTCACCCAGGTAAGCATCGGCCGATGGCTGCCTCGTTCGGGGCTCACTGCCCGTCCAGTTCATCGCCGACATTCGAGGTGCGCGCGTCCGGGAGCTGGAAGAAAAGCGAATCAACAAAGAGATGGCAAACATACGAAAAAAATTCAAAGGTATCATACCTTTATCATGATTCTAATGTTGCTCAGATCATTGACAACCCAATGGACGGCAACCTGGATGGTTACCAGAAGAAGAAGTATGTGCACTTACTACAAGCTTTTGAAGATGCTAACTTATTCAGATATGTCGCAAAGATAATATTTACCTACATTCTCGGATACAAAGTCGATATCGGCCACATGGAAGCTGTGAATCTCATCTCAAGTTCCAAGTATAGTGAAAAGCAAATTGTCAGTGATCGTCAATCGTTGCGCATCTTATGCGTCCTCACCTATTTCTCAAGGGATATCTCGCTGTCACTCTCCTCATGCACGAGAACTCGGACTTTCTTCGCTTAGTTGTCAACTCAATTCGGAAAGATCTAGACTCGAATCATGAAATTGACAATTGTCTAGCGCTACATGCGATCGCAAATGTCGGAGGAAGCGAAATGGCAGAGGCTTTAGTAGAGGATGTTCATCGCCTGTTGATATCTCCGTAAGCACATCATTGCTATGCCATGTCAAGTTCTTCATGATTTGCTACAGCACTTCACAGAGTTTCGTGAAGAAAAAGGCAGCTCTAACGCTGCTTCGTCTGTATCGCAAGCATCCGGAAGTCATAAATGTGAAGGATTGGGCATTGAGAATTGTATCCATTATGGATGATACTGACCTTGTAGGTCTAAGGATATCTACGTTGACCTGGCTGAACCAATTTTTTGAGGGCGTTGTTCTTTCTGTTACCAGTTTAGTAATGGCATTGGCTCAAGATAACCTCGAGGCATTCACTGTTTGCTATGACAAGGCTGTAAGCCGCTTGTACAGGGTTCGGTTATTCTATGTCTCTGTAGTTGGTTTTTTATTCATCCTCTGATAGCTGGTGCTGGAACACGAGTATGCAGCAACTTATGCATACTACAAAGTTCCCTCTCCATGGCTGCAGGTGAAACTTCTTCGGCTCCTGCAATATTATCCACCATCAGGTCTGTAATCAGACGTCATTCGATTGAGAACCAGTCTCAAGCCATCTCAGAGGACCCGACTATTCGATCTGCTTTACATCAAGTCCTCCAAACAATAATGAATAATTGTGCTGAACCATCTCGAAATGTACAACATAATAATGCACAACATTCTGTTCTTTTTGAAGCTATCAGTCTTGCTATTCATCTTGATACAAGTTCTCCACTAGTCAATACTGCTGCTGTGCTCCTTGCGCGGTTCATATCTTCCAAAGAGACCAATGTCCGATATCTAGGTTTGGACACTTTGGCGCATTTGGCGGCCCGTGCGGACTCTCTTGAGCCCATCAAGAAACACCAAACTACTATCATTTTATCACTACGGGACAAGGATATTTCTGTTCGCAGAAGAGCACTGGATTTGCTGTACAGCATGTGCGACACGGACAACTCGGAACTGATAGTCGGCGAGTTATTGCGTTATCTGCGCGTCGCCGATTATGCGCTTCGTGAGGAAATGGTCCTCAAAATCGCTATTCTGACCGAAAAATATGCAAACTCATACAAGTGGTACGTTGATACTATCCTACAACTAATCAGTGCGGCGGGCGACCATGTTGGGGACGAAGTGTGGTATCGAGTGGTCCAAATCGTAACTAACACTGAAGATCTACAAGCTTACGCAGCAAGGGTGGTTATAGAGCACTTGAAGTCACCATCAATCCATGAAAGCTTGGTCAAAGTGGCAGGTTCGTACTGCCCTGGCTTTATTCTTTCCCAGTTTTCAGTCATATAAATACAGGTTACATCCTTGGTGAATACGGTCACCTCGTCGCTAATGAGCCTGGCTATAGTCCAATCGAGCAATTCCAATTATTGCATTCAAAGTCACAGTTCTGCGTTGCATCCACTCGAGCGCTCCTATTAACGACGTATGTCAAATGGGCTAACGTGTTCCCAGAGATTAAACCACAACTTCTCACCATTTTCGAGCGTTATCGACATGTTTTGGACGCGGATTTGCAACAACGTGCTTGCGAGTACTACGCCCTAGCGTCAAGACCTGAAGAGGATGAGCTGCTGGCAAATGTTTGTGAAGAGATACCCCCTTTCCCTCCTCGAGTCAGCACTCTTATTGGGCGGTTGAATCGTAAGCACGGTGACACGGAGGACAAGCGCACTTGGGTTCACGGTGGCAAGGAGGCCAATTTGGATCGGCAAGCTACACAACGTAAGACCAATGTAGTCAATGGGAATGCTCCGAGCGCTATAGATCAAGGAGGCTCGGAAGACATCATGACCTCTCTAGCGGGATTGGAAATCACATCATCTGGCAGTACTGGCGTCGCAAACGATAAATTAACTCAACTTGCCACTGGTCCGAACATAGATCGATGGTTCAATAAACTTTCATGCTCTCCCGAGGGTGTTCTATACGAAGATGTCCAAATCCAAGTTGGCATAAAATCTCGCTACCAAGGCCACCTTGGCCAATTGGCGGTTTATGTTGGCAATAAAGTTCCAACTCCCTTGACTTCGTTCACGACGAAGATAGATGTCCATAACTCAGAGGCATTATCTGTGACGTTTGCCAAATTGCCACAAAGTACGATAGCAGCTAGGAGCCAAATACAGGTCTTGCTGCATGTCAAATGCAAGCGCATGTTTGCTGATCCCCCCATCTTGAACATATCTTTCCTGTCGGGTTCGCATCAGACGGTAGCCGTCCGTTTACCTATCATAATCACCAAATTCTTTGAACACGTCAAACTTGGCGCCGCAGATTTCTTTGACCGATGGAAGCTGATCGGGGGACCACCTCGCGAGGTGCAAATAATATTCCCGGTTGAATTGACCAGTTCTGGACAGCTTGACTTGGCGAAGCAGAAGGAGGCGGTATCTGGTCATGGTTTAAACATCTTGGATGAAGTCGATCCGAATCCAAATAATATTGTCGGTGCTGGTGTCCTGCACATGTCAACTGACGGTAAAGTTGGGTGTCTGTTGAGGCTCGAACCTAATCGAGAAGCCAAGGTAAGGGCCTTTCGTCAGATGTATATTGGAGGTCGCTCAGGCCCAATCCAGTTGTGTCGAATTACTGTACGAAGCACTTCGGAAGAGGTAGCCGCTGAGGTGGCGGAATTGGTGCAAACGCACTTGAAAGCTAATTCATAGGCAAAATAGCTGGATTTAATTGTACAATTCATTTACGCATGTGCATCGGATCTAAGTATACATACGTTGTAGCAACCGTAATATGTCCTTCATGAATTCCTCGTGTACCATCCTTGAGAAATCAGACGAACGGTACTGATAAGGTGGCTTTGGGTTGGAGAAACCGGATCGGTCTCCGATGATCACCTGTCTGCTATCCCTTTCCAGTTGTCCGTCCCATGCAGAAATAACGACTGGGATCTCACAATACAAATATAGGTCGTGAGATTGGACCAACGTGTGTGGCCTGTGAGTGTACTGAGTATCAATCTGGCCTTGTACGTACTTACTTCGCCCTCAGGAGGCCATGTATCCCCTATGCTTCGAGTTGGGAAAAAACACCAACCCACATTAGTCGCTACCCAATAAATGCCATTCCTTCAAGTTAATGGCGAGATTTGCTCATCCTGAACATCTGGCCTGCTTAATCTGTTGGGCTAGATAAACAGGCACGGCTGAATGTAGATATCACCTTATAAACATCGTGATCCGACTCATTAAATCGCGATTATCTACATAGGTTAATTGAGGGTAGAGTTGGAACTGGTCCATTGATGTCTGACCAGCTCACAATGTGAACGTGGCTTTTGCTTGAACGAATGGACTTTCCAAGTCCGAATTGCGTGATTCGCATAGAAGACATCAGGATATGTAAAATAACAAACGAGCAAATGTTTTCCTTGGCCGTGTGCTTTGAAGGCTTGTGGCATTCGGCAAACATTCAATTTCGATTTCAATTACTAGTATATTCTCTAATAATCTCCTGTGTATTCGCAGTTTAATGGTATAATAGCTGTGCTACTCATTAAGGGTATCTGATCTCTCATGGTAATGTAGCTTCAATCGTTTTTAGGCCTGTCAATGTCTATCTCAGTGACCAGTATTAGATCATTGGCTTGGACTGACATATTTCCGTTTGCTTTGCCGTGAGGAGCGCGGTCATCCTTCTTGACAGGCTTATATGTTCGGATATAGAAGTTGATGAACAGTGCCAAATAACTCGTCAAAAGACCACAACCGAATAGAGCCGCGGTCTCCGATCCTGCGCAATTGCCCATGGAAGGAAGAATGCCCTTGTAGTAAACATTTGCAAAGTGCTGATATGCTGAGGCAGTGTTAACTTCGGTGAGACATATTCGGATGGAAAAGAAACACACTTCCAAAGTATACAGCGAACAAGTCTATCACAAATTGCAGAATTTGCATTGACGTCAAATACTTCTTCCACTATACAACAATCAATTGCAAGAAGCATCAGAATGTGATCGAAATACCCAGAACCGTGCTCCGCCCGCAGTGGCATAATAGTAATAATCTATGTTTCGGTTAGTGGCCACTAATACTCAGCGTAGGGGTCCAACGTACACATAATGACGTGGACGGCCAGATTTAGAGCAATAACAAGCCACGACTGGCATTTTTAAATAAGGTTAAGCGAAACGCCGCGGAGAATGGGCGACTCACTATGCTAGTCTTGCCATTTAGTTGAGAGAAGCACAGCAACGCGGTTGCAGAATGATGGAAGACATGAAGAAACTCTGAAAAAAGGCTATGACCTTCCAATGGCAGAAATAAATATGATACACCTACGCAATGGTTTCTTCTTCAGAGCGAGAAAGACGGTATCAATGAGTTCCAGATATTTGAAATAGTAGTTAATCATATAATAGAATTCAAGCCTCTGAGACTAATCAACAACAATGCGAAACGCGTACAATATCACTCACAGGTGTCCATGCCTCGTCGGCGCAAAGTGCGTAGAAGACACCATTCGTCCAAACGACTGGGATTATCTCCTCCAACATCAGGATAAGAAGTACGAAGCTTCCAGCACTGAGTGTGATATTATGGGCTTGAAAAAGAACGGTAAGCTTCTGCGGTTGCTTATTCTTCATGTAAGCCTGAACGCCAAAAATGATTGCCAGGTAAGAAGCCAGTGAGGTTACAACTGCTGGCATGGTGGAAAGTGGTGTTTTTCCTTCGACATAAGACATAAAATGAGCGGGAAATCGAAACGGGAACTGTGCCAGGAGGAAATCAGCAAGGGGAGCCATGGCCAAGAGCGAAAAACGCAGTGACAAGATAGAAAAAAGTTATAGGGACGTGACGTCGCGTAACGACGTGACGGGTTCGGAAGTGCTCACGTCGACAACCGGCAATCACGCGTCAGAGTTCCGATGCAAGCTCCGTCCATGCAGCATTATTATTAGTCACCGAAAAATCCCAAACCAGAAAAGATGTAGCAATACAAGTAGTGAAAATCAAGCTATGTGATAATAAGACACGGTGCACTCTCCGAGTCGGCAAGGAAAATCTTGTCCCTGAATTCCTGGTGAACAACGTTCATCGCACGTGTTTTTCTGAATCCTACCTTCTGCCCATTTGAGTACTTTTTGGTAGCTCGTCGGCATTGAACTGCGAGAGTGGCGCGCGTAAGTTGGGAGGTAGCGCCCTGACGAAACAAACAGGTGAACTGGATGGTATCAAGGAATACGATGCAGTTATCTATAATAGGAATAAATGGTGATTTCCTTAACGGCAACAAGCGGACTTACATCGACAGCGCGAAGAGATTGTAGTAGGTCGTGAACAAAATGCAAAACCCGTGAGCGCAATTCGTTGACATCGTGGAGGTCCAAATCTGCTCGAACCAGGTTGATTTAGCCCTAAGTGTGTAGAACGAAAGTCCTGACTTGTGTCGTATGAGGGGCTCCACATCGGGACTGTACAATGAAGACGGACAGCCGTCTTTCCCGAGTGGGACAACATCCTAACGAATTCAGATGGGGCTTCGGTAAAGCTAAAAGGTACTCACTTGGTGAAGGAATCTACGGCGTTGTCAAGCGTCTCCAGCTGCAAACGCCGTCAATGACGGCGGAGCACGATTCAATAAGAGCTTACTTCGTCAAAGTGTAATTTCGACACGTGTTTATCCAGAGGCAAGGTAGAAGACGGGGAGAGTACAGAGATCATGGCGACTGCAGGGAAGGGTGCACACGACCATGTATATAAGGAGTCCTAGTCTCACATCACGCGGTCTCGGGAAGTAACGGAAATCCGATCGTACACGTTCTAAGCACCCCTTCGCTAACCATCTTTGAAGTGGATGCTGCCAGGTTACATAAGTAATGGCGGAGTAAGTTATTACCTTGCCCGTTTGCAAGGTGGACCTGCACCTGAAACGCATGATAACGGTTACGCAATCAACCTATGGCAGAATAAGAGCATTAGCAAATGAAATGGACAGACATATGGGAGGTATTAATGATAGTGCGCGGGATTTTTCGATATAAGGTAGATCAGCTGCCAGAATGTGCTCCATTTTCGTTCATTCCGGGATATGGATAAGCCGTGACGTGAGGACGAGGGAGCTGTGGGAAAGAGGTGGCGGTGTAGCGCTGGATCTCACTCATCAATGACGTTGAGGACGATCCGAAGAACCGTCGCTATCTAACCCGTTACACCATTCGCAATGTGGTGGCTTGACCCTGGAAAGGAGGTCTTGCAGATTGTAAGTTCCACTATCCGCATCAGTTCCATATCCACCCATTTCCTTAGCTGTTCAACCGCATTCTTGCTCCCTATGTTGAGAACCTTGACCTCAACCAAGTCAACTATGGCATCGCTCAAGGCGCGCACGCCCCCACATGTTCTCCCCTTGTAATAACTGCCCGCAGGTCAGCTTACTCTTCGTAACTTGCGCTTGAAGAAGGAGGCGTTGGACAAATTCCAGTTGCCCGTTGATGTCGCGGAAGGTTCGGTCCTTTGTATTCCATGCCGCATTTGCTGAATACCTGGTAAAGGCCGCCTTGGAAAATTTACCCTTTCTTTACATTGGATGAATTTAGGAAACCGGCCTGTTGAAATCCAAATTGAAGACGTCTACCTCTTTGTTATCCCTTCGCCACTTACGAATGTTGATTCCACCGAGGAAGAAGCTAGGATGCAGGCTGCTAAGCTTGAACGGCTGGAGAATGCAGAACTGTTGCAAACGCGTGGTGAAGCGGTGGCTTCTTCAGGCAAGAGCTGCATATGCGTGGGGTGCATGGGGGCTTACTGTGATGCAGACGAGATGAAGTCCCAAGGGCTGTGGGAGTCCCTGATAAATAAGGTCATCAACAATATCCAAATCACCATAAAGAACATACATGTTCGCTACGAGGACAGCATCAGTGTACCTGGAGTGGGTGTTTTCTCCGCATAGCACTGATTTGTTTCATAATTTGTATAGCATCCATTTGCAGCAGGTCTAACTCTAGCGGATTTTACTGCGGTGTCAGTCAATGATCAATGGAAACAAGCATTTATCGAGAGTACAGTAGGATCCATCCACAAAGTAGGAAATGTATGGGTAAATAGCTGTAAGCTCACAAAATTTCTTTTAGTTAGCCACTTTGAGTTCCCTGGCTCTCTATTTCGATACCGATGCGGCGCGACTTACTGAATTAACCCCTGCGGAATCGGCTCAAATACTGTCCACGATGGTAAATACTATTACTTGTCAGACGGACAATCACTCTTAGATATTCAAAAGATTGTCCGTGGAATGGGTGGAAAGGTGGATCATCAGTTCATTTTAAAGCCCGTATCCGGTGAAGGCCGCGTAAGTTACTACTCTATGCGGTTGAATGCTTCTCAAGTGTCGGGGCAGATCACTATAAACCACAAAGTGGACCCCAACATGCCGAGATACGATGTGCAGCTACTCTTTGATGAGATCGGGTTTTCCCTAGACGAAGATCAGTATCGGGATGTCATCTCACTGGTTGACATGTATCACATCTACCTGCGGCGACGACAGGTAATTTCATCATCTCACACTGTGGATTTGATATGACTGTTTATTCATAGTACAGAAAATATCACTGCTCTGAAGACGAATTCGCTAGAAATCCAGCCCAGGAGAGGTTGCGATTTGCTATGACAGCTGTTCTGGAAGGAATCAGGGAGAAGCGGAGAAAATGGAGTTGGCCGTATTTTGCAGAGCGCCGTGACGACAGGAACGATTATGTCTCCCTATTTCAGAGGAAGTTGATTGGTTCTTTGGAAGAAAATGTGAGTATCCATTGGTTTTGTTGTCCAAAAGTATTTGAGACTTTATTCAGGCATTTGAAAAAATTGAAACTCTCGAGCGGAAGTTGTCGTATGAGGATTTGCGCTTTTATCGCTCAATTGCCCGATCAAGATTAAGGAAAGATGAAGCATTACGAAAGAGATTGGAGACAGAACGTGAAGAGCGGGAACCAAAATCAAAAAGTTGGACAAGCTGGTTCTGGGGTTCAACAACGTCCAGTGCCCAAAGTGATGCTACCTTCGGAACGCCTATTACAAGCGAGCAACGCAAGCAATTATATGAAGTTCTCGACTATGACGAAAAAAATGCGCTGGCTGATTCTCTTCAAGCTCCAAGGGACTCTTTGAAAGCCCTCGTATCAACCCAGCTTCGCAGAGGTTCAGTGTCGCTGATAAGTGATCCGCATGGCAAGGCTGCCAAGATCATGTCTGTCATCTTTGATTTTTTTCAGGCTAAATTCATTCAAAGACCCGACAATTTTGAGGTATCCATGTTGTTAGGAAGCTTGAGTGTGTATGATGGCACAAAAGGTGACAGTTTGTATCCGCAAATCGTGCGAGTCAAGTCGAATGCGTCCCATGAGACGGAAGGTTCACTCTCGACATTATCCCTAAACGACGCCGAGGCCGACTCCAGAGCTTTTTTTTATTTGAATTATGAGAATAATCCGCTGGACAAGAGGGCTGACAATGCCCTTACGGTCCGTCTGCGACACACGGAGATCATCTATCACAAAGGATACATCGAAGCTATCTACAAATTTTTCAAGCCGCCTGCAAGTCAGCTGGAATCTGTAGAAGCATTGTTGGCATGTGCCCATTGCATTACTCGTTTCTGCAAGATTGTTCACGATGACCCTAGGATGTGGCGAGCCAAACGTTGGAAGGCATCAGGAAGGAAACACGAGCGGTTCTTGAATATTCACTACAAGCTCACAAGACTATCGATGTTCAAATGGATTTGAATGCACCTGTGATCATCATTCCAGAGGAGTTAGTATCAGTCATGGTCAGAGTTGTATACTTAATTGATGATACAGCGTCACGACCCCCTCGTGCAAACATCTAATTATTGATGCTGGTCACATTGCTGTGGAGAGCAAGTTGGCTGATAAGAACGAAATTCGTGCGATCGAACAGAAGCGTCAACAAGTTTATAGTGAAGACGATTATAAAAACCTCGAGTCATTGATGTATGATAGATTTATGCTTAGGCTAGAGGCGGCCCAGGTAATATGCTTCATTTAATTTGCTAAACATCGCGCCAACTTATCCTCAGTTTGTCATAGGTAATAATCTACAATCTTGCAGAGATGCTCTTGCCTCTGGATCTGCCGACACTCTGCATTTACTTGAACGCACCAACATCGATTTACAGGTCCAGAACTCGATTGTTCCCAACGTTTCCAATTTGGCTCGTTTTAAGATATCGGGCATCTTGCCTCATCTCAGAATCAATTTCTCTGACTCCAAATACAAAGCGATGATGCGGATCGTCGACGTTTGTATACCGAAGTTTGACGGAGAAGTGCGTCGAGATGCTTGGACATCAGAGGCCACCAACTTCACTGGGGCATTTCCTGCGCCAAGTATTTTTGGGCATCCTGACTTTGAATACCATAGCGATGATGGTGTTGGTGCAGACGAAAAAATCATGGCAAGAGAAACAGGAGATCCTAAGGCTATGAATGTATGCTATTCATTTCCTGATCCTCCCTAATCTAAGCTCGAAGCAGTGGCCTGATCTTCGTCAAACTATCGTGGAAATTGATTTTTGTGCGGCCATACTCAGCGCATCTCTGGCAAAAACGGATTCTAGTGCGCTTGAGGTACCTCTAGGCGACGTGACTCTGAAACAATTCGCATTAAAGTTCTCAGCCACAAGATATGATATGAAGGCCGATTTAAAGCTCAGGTACGACTGTCGGGTGTAACGAAGGGATGCATATTAACTGCTGTAGGTCGCTTTGCATGACTTTGTTCCAGCCAGGAAGCAATGCCATTGATTTTGTGTCTTCTCCTGAAAGCGATACCACCAGCGGCGCGAATTTATTACATGTCAAATATACTCGCATAGAAAAAGAGTCACCAGACTTCATGACAATATCTGAAGGTTTTGAGCAAGAAGTAGATGTCAGGCTGTCGACATTCATTTTCCAAGCATCTCCCGAGCCGCTGATAGCGGTGTATGACCTCGTCATGTCAGCATTTGTCTCAAGAGAGATACAGACAGACACTTCCAAATATACTGGTGATTACGAAGCAAAGGAACTGGTGAGCGTGGAAGAGGTTTCGAGTGGCAGGATGCGTGTCAAAGTGAATCTCGCCAGTGTTCGATGTGAGTTTACACTCGCCAAATGTGCTAGAATAAGGCTTATCGATTGTAGTATCATTCATCGATGGAACGTCGAGCTTGGCAACGCTGTCGCTTTCAACTGCAAATATATCTGTCATTCTGGAACTAGATGTAATGCAGGTATCAGGCCGACTAGGTAACTTGAAAGTCACGAATAACGACAGGGGCGCAAATTTGCGACCCGAGTTTCAAGAAATTTTATCCATCGAGGGCCAAGATTTCGCGGATTTTTCGTACCAAAAAAATGATTCAAAAAACTATCCGCAGCAAGCAGTTGAATCACATGTGACGCTCAACGCAGCGTCTATCCGATTGAACTTCGTTGAACGCCCCCTGCATGGTCTCTACGTATTTTTCTTGAGGTTTGCTAAACTGAAAGGACTGTATGATGCCGCCACTCAAGTCGCCGTTCAGAAAGCACCTGCAATGGAACGCATGAAGTTCGAAGTGTGCATTAAATCGCCTATTATAGTATTCCCATCTGATCCTGTTCATTCTCCTGATATTCTCGTGCTGCGCCTTGGGGAAGTTGGCGCCAGCAATACAATTGAAGATGTAACGAACAACATTAAGGCTAGCCTCAGTGGGATACAACTTGTCTCTGAAACGCGTTCTGATTCGGATATTTCAACATTGAAGATTGTCGACAAGATTGATATCAACTCAAACATAGTGCAACTTGGGCCTGGGAATGACGGTGATGATACAGAGCGGCCTGAGACCAAGGTATGTAATGTTTATCTAGTCTCCTTGCATCTCGACCCACCCCTGCTCAGGTCACCGTCAAAATATCTGATGTCAAACTGCATCTCACGCAAAGCCAATATTGTCTGTTAGTCGATCTTGCCAGATCCATACCCAGAGTTTTCAGCTATGCCGTTGATACACCTGTTGAGAGGCGAACGATGAAGGAGAATACCATCATGGAATCCTCTTCCTCGGTTTCTCTGGAACCAGAGTTAAAGGTCGCGCCAGGTCAACGTACGTGGACTGCGCTAGATTTGGTTGTGACGATGAACATTGCTCGATTACACTTGTATGATGCCCATGCCTCATCGGAACGTACATTGAAGGAACATGGTGTTGCACGATTTGCCCTTCATGATAATACCCTGCGTCTCAAAGTACTTTCAAATGGCTCGTTCGAAGCACAAGTTACTCTCCAATCCTTCACAATGAGCAACACTAGGCCTGGAAACTCGAGGTTCAGGGAAATTATCCCCGCAGCTACACACAACAGAGACCAGTTTACAATCTTGTATACGGCTTCAGGAGAAGATAGCAGAGCAAGTCTTGCCATCTTAACAATCGAGACTCCAAGAATTCTATTTGCAGTGGATCCCGTGATTGCCTTGCTAGAATTTTTTACAAGCCCCTTCCAGGATATGACTTCTATGGGGCAAGACCATCCTGACATTGAAAATGACGTACCTCAGGTTAACGGAGGAAATATCGAGTACCGAATTGATCTTCACGATGCATCAATCAGTGTTCTTGAAAATGATGCAGATCCTGAATCGCAAGCTATTGAGCTGACTATCAGTCAAATTCTGCTGTCCCAACAGGTTTTGCAATGCTTGTTATATCATATGTGCTATGACTGACTGGCTCACAGGGTATCCTGGCACTAAGGGTCGACAGTTTAGGAATGTCTCTGACCAAGATGGGTAGACCTTCCGAAAAAGTGAAATTCATGGATGATGTTGATTTCACGTTGTCCTTGGACAGTCGATCTTCTATATCCCAGCAGTTGACAAGCATTGAAATTTTCAGCAAGACAGTCATTTTCAGAGCATCCTATCGCGACATAGCTCTTATTACGTCGATCTTCAACAGAGCTTTAGAATCTTATGATTCTTCTCAGAGATCTAGAAGGACAGAGAGGGACGGGACTACCCAATCACCTCCGGAGCAACGTCTTAGAAAAACCTCGTTAGTACCAACGGGAAGAACTCACGTCACCATGATTAAGGAGCAGGTCTGTCGCATTTACATAAAGTGATCAAGCGTACGGCTCACTGTCTGTTAGCTCAAGTGTTCAATTGATGGTTTCTCTTTGATTTTGATAGGCGATTTGCACGAACAACCATTGCTGCATCTTGTAGTAAAGCCCTTCATTCTTGGCGGGCAAGACTGGTCTGGTGAAGTAAAGGCATATTTTTTTTCCAAAGGAGCGCAAGATGCTAAAATACATAATCAGTTGCGTGCGACGACAACTATCGCGAGTCACATTAATTATTGGAATTTAACGAACTCTCACTGGGAGCCCTGTACGTCTTATCAAACAGAAATCGACAGGACTAACGCTCAGTCATAGTAATGGATCCATGGACATTGACATTTTCAGTGCGCTCGTTTCCTTGCATCGTGGACTTACCCTCACGATGCCTAGATATCGAAGGATGACACATCTGGTTGTATGAATTATTCTCTCATTTCGCAAGAGCGACTTGACTTGAATTTGACTGTGGCATTCATCGATCTGGTGGTAACGGCTATGAAGGTATGGAACAAAGGTGCACATTTTCTCCAGAAAGCTCGTGGAGAATATGCACCGTATCGTATATGTAACCGTACGGGCTGTGCATTAACTATCTGGTCGGAGTCGTCGGGCACTTCTGAGACCCAGGATATTCGTCCGGTCAAAGTAGCAGCTGACGAAGCCATTGATTGGAGGTTTGATGACTGGCGGACGACTCGCGAGGTCAGTTTTCATACACTTGGCATGAACCTACTCACATCTGTCCCAGGACGTATCATCATTTATCCAACATAACATCGGTCTGTCTTTTGATGGAAAACCTTGGGGTCAGTTGCAGCACATGCCTGTCGACAAAGAAGGGGAATATACGTTCTTGCTTCGCCCCCAGACATCCACACAGCCTAAACGACTCTTGTGTGAAATCAAAGTCGTGGACAGCATAAAACTAGTCACGCTGAGGTCTACGTACAAAGTCGAAAATAACACACTATATCCTCTGGAGTTGATGCTCGTCAATGATCAAGGGGAGCCTATTCATTCAGCGGAGAGGCTTCCTCCTGGAGATAGCTATCCAATCCCCATTGACGTCGTAACGCAATGTCGAATCAGACTGCAGCCAGATCGTGAGTAGCCCTATGCTTCTATGCTTCACTGAACCTATTACAATAATTGATCTCGTCATAGAGGGCTTCGGTTACAGGTGGTCCCAAGCGATCCGTTGGGAGGATGTAATTGCGAAGAAAAACTTCGCTGTGGCATGCTATCATGCTGACTCCAAAGAAGCTCCATTCCACGTACAGGCATCTATTCAAACGAACGGCCCAGGCGTGACCCAGCGGTGCGTGCATTTGTTGTACGCGCGTAAGAATCCTCTAAGCTATATTTAGGTGTACTAAAGTCAATCTCAGACTGTGTGCACCTCTTGAAGTAGAAAATTTACTCCCTTATAACTTGGATTATCGAATTTACGACAGAAACACGGAACAGACATGGATGAGCTATTTGCGGAAAGGCGGAGTCATGCCCGTACACTCAGTTGAAGTGGGTCATTTGCTTCTGCTCAATGTTGTAGTGCAGGATACAGGTATTTCGTCGTCCAATGGTCCTGCTGAATCTCATGTTAGCTAGCTTTTAAGCCAAGCGATTTCACGATCATTAACCCTGGCGACTCGGAATACGATGTAGAGAACCATTTACTGTTGCAAGATACATTAGGACGTCAGCTGAGACTCAAATTGAATTATGTGTGAGTAATCGTCGATCAATACTTTTTACCCCTGT
The DNA here is from genome assembly GCA_023014455.1 of Amanita exitialis. Lineage (NCBI taxonomy): Eukaryota > Fungi > Basidiomycota > Agaricomycetes > Agaricales > Amanitaceae > Amanita > Amanita exitialis. The sequence continues at coordinate 1,849,441 of JAEBUR010000002.1, forward strand.
TGACTTCTGCATAGCCGTTACCCTGATTCCGGGGGCGCTTTCAAGGTGCAGATATATAGTCCCTACATTATCGTGAATACAACCGGTGTGCCGTTTCGGATTCGCTCCCTCCGATCGATTCGTGCAGGATATCAAGATGCCGCAGGAGAACATCGAACAGGTAAGCAAAACACCAATACGATTAAGTTGCGCGTTTAAATTTCTACCAGAATATCTTTCAAATACAACTCCATTCCGTTAGTAACACCGGGTTGTCTATCCCAATGCCTAACTATCAGATCTCTAGTTTTATCCCATTTTTCTGACGATGGTCATGAATTTGTCATGAAGATCGGTGAATCGGCGTGGTCTAAAGTACCCACATTTATTGTTCTTGGCTTACAGTTGTCTGACATTATCGCAGTTGATTAGTTTGGATGCACCTTCCGCCGAAGTAGAAGTTGCTGTTCCATCTAACAAGCGCAAATCCGAATGTATATACACCGGCCTATCATGGGCTGAGGGACAAGGGAAGTATCAACTCACAAAGGTTATTACTTTGAGCCCTCGGTTCTTGCTGAAAAGCAATCTTTCGGAAGCAATTACCTTTCGAGAGCATGGCGGCATGCCCAGGGACAATTCAATTCTAGAACCGGGGACACGAACTGCCTTGCGGGTTTTCCGAGCTGACAATGAGAAGCTCTTGACGTTTGCTTGCCCGGGTTTGGATGCCCAATGGTAGGAATCCTCAATTAGTTGAATTGCGTCGATGTCGACATTTCTAGGTCACCACCGATCAACATAGCAGACATAGGAGTGGTTCACTTCCGACTTCGCTCCCAAGGGACTTCTGTAGCTCGCCTAATTCGAGCGGACATCCAATTGAATGGTGCAACAATCTTCATATCAATTTCTCATTCAGAAAATCAATGGCCATTCAAGATTGAGAATAATACAGATCACATTATCAAAATACGTCAAATGGTAAATGAAGCCAACACACCATAGTGTGAGACTGATTTTCATAGTCTGGTTCCGAGGAAATGTACAAGGACACAGATCCTGTATATACAATCCAATCAATGTCCACGTTGCAATATGCCTGGGATTATCCGGCCGGGAAGGACAAGAGGATACAGATTTCCATCAATGGGCATCGACGTACAGTTGACTTGCACGAGATCGGAGATCTCATGCCATTTACTTTCTATGTGCGTTGCTTCACAAGTGATACATGAGCAACATCTGAACAACTTAAAGGATAATCACCGTTCAAAGGTAGTGGCTCTTGACACAAAAGCAGATGGCTACGTGCAAGTATTACGCATCACGCCTTACAGTCCCGAACACAGCAAGTATAAGCCTCGCCCAAGGAGCAACTCAACCTTTTCTACCAGGACAGAAAGTGTTTCTAGCAGCGCAGATATCTTTGAAGCCGTTCCCGAACAGCTTTCTCCTACGGTCACATATGCCATAGACTTCGCTGGGATTGGAATATCCGTCATCGACAAGAAGCTAGTTGAAGTGCTTTATGTTACTATGGGGGATCTCAAGTTCGAGTATGCATTCAGTCCAGTGGCACAGGCAATCAACATCTCCTGTGGCACTCTTCAAGTGGACAATCAATTGCATGATGCACTCTTCCCAGTTGTTCTGCAACCCACGCCGATACCTAGTCGCTCACCTGGTGTTGCGCCTTTGCCTACCATTCAAGCCTCTATCATATGGCTTAACGATAATGGTAGGTCTGCGAATATTCTACGTAGGATTGCCACTCAGTTCTATGACAGAACATGGAGTCCTATTTGTCAGATACTGCTCAGTCTTACTCCAGGCTCTCACCATCGAGGTCGATGAAGATCTGCTTTTCTCGCTTTATGAGCTCACGCAAATCGAAGGAATATGGGAACACAATGCTGAAGAGTAAGCTTATACAGAGCATGCCTATAACTCAGCCTTGACTTTCATGCAGCGTCCTGATAGATCAGATCGATTTGTCTGAACCGCCATATACAGCAGCAGGTCAAAACGTCTATTTTGAAATTTTGGAATTTCAGCCAATTATGCTTTCTCTGTCATTCATGCGGACTGAACGGGTCAATAGTGATAAACAGTATGAGACTAGTCTATGGATGATGGTGCACTTAATGATTTTCTTAACCCAGGCTCAGCGACCATAACCCACTTGCCTTCGCCTTGAATGCGCTCACAATGACCATAGGAAACGTAAATGATGCTCCCGTCATGATGAATTCCCTGGCATTCAAAGACATACGATTGACAATGCCGGAGTTAAAAAAGCGTGTCCTATATCACTATAGGCAAGATGTACTACGTCAACTATACCGGATTTTAGGTTCTGCAGATTTCATTGGTAATCCTGTCGGCCTATTCAATACTGTCAGTTCTGGCGTTGCAGACATTTTCTATGAACCGTTTCATGGAGTTGTTATGCGAGGGAATAAGGAATTTGGTATAGGATTAGCCAAGGTAAGTCTTGCCACTACACCATGTATGGCCTCATTAAAGAGCATTTAGGGTGCTGCCAGCTTCGTGAAAAAGACTGTTTTTGGCCTCACAGACAGTGTTACCAAATTTACGAGTAGTGTTGGCAAAGGTTTAGTTATTACTTCCCCTCTTTCCCCCACTTCGTTCTTATACCTCTAAAGGATTGTCAGCAGCAACGTTTGATTCTGAATATCAGGCAAGGAGGAGACTGAACCAACGGCGAAACAGACCAAGGCATGCAATGTCAGTTGTAGTTGCTACTCATATTTTCCTCCAATGACCTTTCTTGGTAGCTACGGGGTGACAGCTGGTGGCGAAGCGCTTGCGAGTAGCGTGACAAGCGCGGTGGAGGGTATTGTCGTCAGTCTTGAGCCCAACTCATCTTGGACTGTTTCCTGACTCGATTTAGATGAAACCAATCGAGGGGGCAGAAACAGAAGGGGCCGTTGGTTTCTTCAAGGGCATCGGGAAAGGTTTGATAGGGTAAGTGGGAGAGACAAGCTGTCTGTCTTATCTGTCTTTTAACAACCACCTAGAGCTGTGACCAAACCAGTCGTTGGTGTGTTCGATCTTGCGTCAAACGTGTCCGAAGGTAAAGGATAATCGTTCAATTATTACAAAAGGGCTCTAAATTACTATATAGGTATTCGGAATACGACAACGGTGTTTGACAACCCGGAGAAAGACCGCGTTCGAATGGTAAGGAGACTGATTACCACATATCAGCTTGCTTGAATTATTTCAGCCACGTCTGATACCTGCGGATAATGTTTTGCGGGTGAGTTGCCTATCCCAGGAAGGATGCTTGATTCTCAAACAGTCGATTGCGCAGCCTTATTCGCCCCGAGAAGCTCTCGGTCAGTTCTGGATGAAGGATCTGAAAGAAGGTGCATATAGACGAGAACACTACGTGGCGCACATTCGTGAGTGTTGACATGAACCGACGTTGGTTTTGTCTGATGGATTCTTCGAGAATCACCTGGGGGAGGAAATATCGTCTTGCTGACGACGATGCGGGTGCTGTCTTTTTGGCCGAAACGGCTCCAAGGCATATGGGAGTTGCCGTTTGCAGAAGTGCAGGGTGTCACAGTTGAGGACACAGGAATACGGTTCGCACACAAGTCAGGAAAAGAGCACGACAAATTTGTCCACATACCGGACAAGAAATCGCAGACGTGGTTCTTTGGAGAAATTGCATCGGTAGTCAAATCGTTCAATGCCAGACGTCGGATAGAGTCTTGAATTTGCAAAGACAATTGTAGCTACATATCAAAGAATAAATTATTTTGCCCTTCTCCAGAGGAAAAAGTTTAGACCAAAACCAATAAGCAAGAGAGCGGAACGAGCTATAGCCCTGGGTATAGAGTAGACAGGAACAATAAAGAGTAAGGAAAGAAATCGATAGTAGCCTAGTCATTAATGTGTGTGTACGGTGTCAAATACTTGCGGTTATTGTAGTATCGCTGAGGGGAAGACTAACGTCGCCTCTTTCACGAGCGTTGATGGTGGTCACGACACTGGAGACCCGCTCACGGTATGGCTTGATGGATACCGAGCCTTTTCCCGCATCCTCACGGATATCATCTTCATCTACATCTATCGCCTGTGGTTCGTCATCCTGGGCATCTGGCCGCTTTTGGCCATTCTCAAAGCTGCCATAGCTACCGCGAGGACTTGTGGAGTAAGCACTCTGGAAATCGGTATCCGAATCGTCGGTGGTGCCCACTGCCGTTGTCATCGAGGGAAGGGCGGGGGCTGGAGCTTTGACTGGACTTGATGCGTCGATACCAGTTGACGCATCCGATGAGCTGCTCTGCGGGACGGGTTCTGGGGTGCTCATCTCGTCCCGCTCCACATCAGAAAAGGCGGTGCGCGTCGGGGTCTTGTTCTCTTCCGGTGCGACCGCCGACCTGTTCCGATTGAGGTTGGCAGGCCTAGTGGTGTCATCTGTCTGCGTTGTACCGGTCTGTGTGGACGATGTCGTTCCGCTCCTCGACCGCTTCTTGATCGAGGATCTGAGGCGGGAGCGAGCAGAATGCGGACGGACCACTGGTGGGGCGGCGTTCTCGGAGCTCTCCTCTTCGCTCTCAGCCTTCCACTTTCCCGTCCGACGTTCAGCCTGGAGCGCAAATTCCAGCTGGATAAATATATATAAAAACAACGCTAGGTTGTTCGGATCGCGCCGACTCACTTTTTGCTGGATCTCCAAAACCTTTTGAGCGATCTTATCGCTTCGAAGACTTATCCCTTCATCTACGGCACCCATGCCATCTTGCTGTCCATCCAAGTCGGAAGCGGAGAAGCGCTTCTTTCTGCTAGGTGTCAACGGCTGTTGCTCTTCCTCCTCGTCTTCTTTAATCATCGTCGTCTCGCGAGGCTTACTGGTAGAGTCGCTGGATGGGACCTCGACGGTTTCCTCTGTGTCATCGAACGACTCGGCAAGAGTGGACTCTGTCCCAAAAGAACGTAGTTGTCTGTGCTTGGCACCTGCAGCGGCATCACTTGCACGACGGGAGCTAGAACCAGCGGTGGAAGAGAGGCGACTCCCAGGGCGAGAAATGCCGTAATCCGAATCGAAATCGACTGCCATGGAGGCAAGCGCACGTTCAATTTGAGCCTCGACCTCGGCAACCATCTCTGCACGTTCCTCTTCCATCCTGTCCATCGTTTCCTTCATTCGCTCGAGCTCAAGCATAGCTTCGCGGTGCGCATTTTCGGTATCGCGTAATTCTAATTACGATATTAGCGCACAACCTGAAACACCATTAAAAAAAAACGGACGCATTTGCAACTTGGTCTTTTCAACTGTCGTCAAAGTAACCAAACCGCTCAGCCTCTTGGTCTCCCGTTGCTCCTTGTTGATCTTGGTCCGCAACTGGTTTGCCTCTGCACTCAATTTTTCTGCATATTGCTCAAATGTGACAAACTTGTCCCTCCAGAGGTCAGACTCAGTCATCAAAAAGTTGAGACGCCTAGAGAGACGACCGATCTTGGTCTCTAGATCGTCGCGAGCATCGACGAATGCCGTTGCACGCTTCCGAATGGAGTGTTGGATGAGCTGCTCAGCGGCGGTAAGCTGAGGAGGGCGTTTGACAATCCCAAAGAAGCTAATTCGCTTGAATAGAGATGGTTTTTTGTACTAGTCGACCGTCAGTCCACGTTTCAGAAAATGCACGTGGATGCCTACCCTGTCTGCCAGCACACTGTCAAATGCCTGAATGATTCTTGTCGAGTTCCACCATTCTGGGGGCTTTATCTGCTCGGCAACCGAGGATGACGACCCTCCACGCTTGGCTTGAATCTTGCAAACGGGCCGGAATCTTCCAGCTGGGAAGGCCTCCTTGAACTCGCTGGATTTTGGGGTCAAACGATGACCCTCCTAGGTCAAAGACTACTGACCTTGGAACAGAGTGGTCTGGATGATAATGGATATCGAATGCGGCGAGCAGTCTCTGGCGATACTTGTCACGGTTCTGCTTTTGTGATACGACCCCTGGGGGAGGGGATGCACAATTTCTACCACCGACGGTGAATATCGAGACGAGTCTGGAAAGGAAGAAAAGATACTCACAAGTAGTTGATATCCCTAGTGATACAAGGTTAGTCGTGGGCTTTGAACAAAAAAAAGAGACGCACAGATCGCAAACGCAGATTTCTGCCGCTGGACGAACGCTGTATCTCGCTTCGGTAGCAAGACCCATGATCCATGGACCAGGATCATCAATATAAATTTTGGCATCACGAGAATGGACGGCAGGCAAGGCGATACCGTTCCAACCACGCAACTCGACCAAGTAGCGGATGGTGTTGACGGCAGCCTGTCAAGAAATGTCAGGTTCTGTGGATAACAACGAGCAAATATGAACAGACCCCCAACATGGACGGGTATCGCGAGAAGAAGAGAACTCGACCCGTGGGAGCAAGCGCAATCTTTGGCGAGTCAATCAGCTGCAGCAGTCGAGATGAGGAGAAAAGGCTCACTTCACAGATGGTTAATATATTGTCAATATTGAGACATTTAAAGAGGGGCCACATTGTAAAGTTGATGTCGACCAAGCCGCGGCCAAAATCTAGACCTCCGGGGAAACGAGCAATGACCTCCAAGCTAGCCTCGCTGCCGTCATTCTTGGGACTGGCGTCTAGTTTAATAATCTCTCCGGCGCGTGGGGCAGGGTGCGCAAGAACGCGAGACATTTGCAGAGAATGCGCCTGTACGTCTTTGGAAAATCTTGCCCAAGAGAGAGTTAAATAATCCCTCATTAGGTCGTAAATGGGATGACGGGAGACGAGGGCTATACGAGTGCGTCACGTCAGTGGAAAGACGAAAGAAGAAAATGACGAACTGAGTGCATAGGGCAACCAAAAGACGGTGTCGCCGGGCAAGAACAAGGTGCTTTCTCCTGGGCCATGACCTACTGTGCTGGCGATTTCAAAGTCGCTCTCGCTCATGGCGCCATCTGCTTCTGTTTCTCCGTCTGTTTCTGCATCACCCCAAGGGCCGCGGGCGCTGCGTCTAGCGCTGCGACGTGCTTGGACGCTTGGATCAAGCGAGTCTGTGCCACTGCCCGGGCCTGCCAAGTCTGCACGCAAGCTCTTGAGGCGCGATGCGACGAGGCTCTGGGCGCTTTCCTTGCGCGATCTGCCTGCTTCGAGGGTGCGGCGGATGGCGCTGCTTCGTTCGGCATCGGCGTGGGACCAGACGGTAAGGCAAACACCATAATAGGTGATGGTGTTACTGGGTATTGGATCTGTGGCAGCAGCGGTTGATGAAGCCGCAGCGTTGGCATGGGGAAGAACGCTGGGCGGGCCGAGATAGGCAGAAGAAGGACGGGCAAAGGGATCGTCCGAATAAGGATAGTTGAATGTTGCGGCAGAGGACCGGTTATCGGTTGCCGTCATGACAGAAGCACGTAGCAAGTCGCCGGAAGGGGTGGGAGCGAGGGGGGTTGTGGGAGCGGGTAGTGTAAAGGTAAAGGTATGAACGGTGGACGCCGGTTGCAAGGTGGACGCAATAATTTCAACCTCGCGTGTGAACGAAAGCTAATGGCAATACAGGTCAGCGGAGAAGAGCGGGCAAAAGAGCAAAGGGTGTTGTTACTTTGAGAGCCTTGGACAACATTTTGCCAACCTCTTGCTTGGTGAGGGCTCCGGCACCTTTGACGGTTTCTTCAGTTTTGCCGCGCTTCTTCTTCTTTCCGCCGCCGGCGCCAGGACTGACGGTACTACCCAGGACCTCTGGGCGCCACCAGCGGTTGACGGCACCTTCGCTATGGTGGAGGCCGATGACGGAGTCCGGGTCGGCGAGAGTCCAGGTCTGGGGAGATTTTGGGAGGCCAGAGACGACGTAGAGGGAAGCGAGGGGGAGGGAGGGCACAAAGGACGCGATGGGGGCCGGCTCGCGTGCAGAGTGCGTGGATACGATAGAATTTCTTGCAGAAGCGGGGATGGGTTCCATGCTGCGACGGTGTTTGATGCCGAGGATGCGGGAAGCCTTGTCTGGGCGGTAGGCAAGGGAGTGTGAGTGGGAGATGGGGGGAGCAGAGACGGTGATGTAGTCTAGTTCATCCGCGAGGGCCGACGAGTCCTGGGGGTGAGAAGGAGAGGATGTGATGGTGGTGATTGAGGAAGACGGGCCCCTCCTTGTCATTTGGCTTGTCGACGATGCGCAGGACGCCATGGAGAAAAAGAAAAAGAAAAAGGAACGAGTGTCGTAAGAGAGACTAACGATGGTTGGTCAACGTCCTCAGGGTCGCGTCCCACAGCGTCCAGCTCATGAACGTTATCGACCAGGGTCGCGTCCCACAGTGTCCAGCAAGTCTCATAAAATGCCCATCATCAACCTCCCCACCACGTCCAGCGCCCAAGCTCAACGTTGCCCTCACTCGCCGCCCGCCGCCACCTCCTCCCACGCCCCTCCGACCCTTCGTCTCCCCTTCTACACGGAACAATCTCAAATCCGGGGCTCAACGGCGACAGTCCAATCTGAATTCCGTTGTCAATCGTAAGCTGGTATCGCTGCGAACGGCGTTGCCGCCTCCACTCGTGACCTGCCTGCAGGTCCGCGCTGGAGTTTTCCGGTTGTGTTGGTATCGTGACATGTTCCTGTTCATCATCCTCTTCTTCGTCCGAGGTATCTGTGGGCGGTTCAGAATGGATGGTGATGACCCAGACGCCCGCGAGTAAAATAATCATTCCGAGGACAACGAGAAGCAGATGGAGAGGCGGTATTAGTGAAATTTGATTGAAATATACGAGCCCATTGACGATAGAGGACACGTTGTAAAAACAAAAGGCAGCTACCAACACAAGTGTGTCAGCGGTCAGCGGCGGCAGAGTGGAGCGGGCAACCTACATGGACAGACGAGGGTAGGATCCGCAAGGATGATAGCCTTGTGGAGGTACCAGAGTTGCAACAGGGCAAACACACCGAGGCCGAGGACAAGACCCCATGCCTGCCAACGCCAAAACTGGTTGTTGCCCTTGATAGTGAGGAGCAAGAGCTCTACGCCGCTCTTGGCAAAGAGCAGACACATGCCCGAGAGGATGCCGGAGAAGGAGGCGTAGGAGATGGCGATGAGGAGGCGAGTGCGCGTATAGGCGCGGAGGGCCATGTCGGCGTGTTTGACCTCGAGTACATCACGTGTATCGAGAAGGTGGGTGTGCTCTGAGGGGAGTTGCGGGACGGATACGGGAGAGTCGACAAGCTGGGGTGAGCGATGCGAAAGCGAGTATTCTGCAACGTGAGTCAGGACGAGAGAGAGGAGAACGAGAGCTGCGAGGACGGAAAAGTAGATGACAAAGGTGGGACGGCTGAAGAGGAGGAGGAGGTCCTCGAGGGACCTTGGCTGTTCTGGAACGATGCCAAATAGAGCAATGAGGACTGCGCCAGCAGCGATGAGGATGGTGGCAATGATCATCCATGGGGAGAAGATGTCTCCGAGAATGCACCAAGCAAAGAGGGCGTTCCAAAGGAGTGAAACGGCGCCTAGGGGAGCGAGAATGACGACGGGGAGAGTGGCGATTTGAACGAGAGAGCCCAGGATGTTTGCGGAGAGAAAGACGGCGAGACCGAGCAGCCAGAGCGGACGTCTGTGCTGAGGACAGCGGGCGGCGGGGGGAAGGGCGGCGGTGAGGACGTGGCTCTTGCGCTGGAGCGTCAGGCCGAGCGACTGGATGCAGTAGGCGGCAAGGCCGACGCAAATGCCCAGCGCCATTGACGCCGTGTCTAGTGCCATTGACGCTGTGTCCAGTGCCATTGACGTCGTGCCCAGCGCCATTGACGCTGTGTCCAGTGCCATCGACGCCATTTGGAGAACTTGGTCACGATACCGTGCACGCCGCGTTGGACGCCACCACCATGGAGCTCACAGACGCCGCTCAGAAATCCATCGCAGACGCTGCTCAACTCGCCAAAGACCACGCAAACCTCCAGCTTCACCCTGCTCACCTCGCCTTCGCCCTTCTTAGCAATGACAACCCCCCCGCTCCCCTCTTCGCCTCCATTCTCGATAGAGCCGGTGCTGACCCTGTCACCGCCAGGCGCGCTTTCAACAAGCTCGTCATTCGCCTTCCGCAGCAATCTCCTCCTCCAGATGACGTCTCCACGAGTCCTGCCATCTCAAAAGTCTTTCGCGACGCCCAAAGCATCCAGAAATCTATGCATGACGCCTACATTGCTCAGGACCATCTCATTCTCGCCCTCGTCAACGACCCTGCCATTGCAGCCGTCATCAAGGATCTCGGCCTCACAGAGAACAGTTTAAAGTCCGCCGTCGAGCAAGTCAGAGGCAACAGACGCATCGACTCAAAGGCCGCAGAGGCCGGCTTTGACGCTCTGCAAAAATACGCTGTAGATCTCACCACCCTTGCAGAAGAGGGTAAAATCGACCCCGTTATTGGACGCGACAACGAAATCAGGCGCGTCGTCAGGATCCTCTGCAGAAGGTGGGTTCCCTTGGCCTGCCCCTGTCTCGTACCAACACCGCCACCCTCAGAACCAAAAACAACCCCGTTCTGATCGGCGAACCCGGCGTGGGTAAGACCGCCATCGTCGAAGGCCTCGCCCAGCGCATCGTCAAACGCGATGTACCCGCCAGCCTCATCGCCCGTCTCTATTCCCTCGACATGGGCGCCCTCATGGCCGGCGCCAAGTACAAGGGAGAGTACGAAGAGCGCATCAAGGCCGTGCTCAACGACGTCGAAAAGGCCGCAGACGACGGCGGCCCAGGCATCATCCTCTTTATCGACGAGCTGCACCTCCTCGTCGCCGGACGCGGTGCAGAGGGCGCTGGCATGGACGCTGGCAACCTCTTCAAACCCCTCCTCGCACGTGGAAAATTGCGCTGCGTCGGCGCCACCACCCTTTCAGAGTACAGAAAGTACATTGAATCAGATCCCGCCCTCGAACGCCGCTTTGCCCAGGTCTTGGTCAACGAACCTACCGTTCCAGAAACCATCAACATTCTACGCGGCATCAGAGAAAAATACGAGGTCCACCATGGCGTCCGCATCCTAGATGGCGCCCTCATACAAGCCGCAACCCTTGCCCACCGCTACCTGGCCTCTAGAAGGCTTCCAGACTCTGCAATCGACTTGGTCGACGAGGCATGCGCAAGGCAAGTCAATTCACTCTCATCCTGCAATTCATCATCCTCACACCCTTTTGCAGCGTAAGAGTGACCCGCGAAACCGAACCAGAAGAAATCGACACGCTTCAACGCAGAAAGCTCGAACTCGAGATTGAGGTCCACGCTCTCGAACGCGAAAAAGATCCCGCAAGCCAAGAACGCTTGGCAAACGCCCGCAAGGCGATATCACAAGTCGAAGATGAGCTGCAACCCCTCAAAGCGGCCTATGAAGCAGAAAAGAAACGAGGCGAAGACGTTCAGCAGCTCAGGAAAAGGCTAGACGAGCTCAAGGCAAAAGTCGAAGACGCAGAGAGAAGGCAAGATGCCATCCATCTTGGTTTATCACTCGCGTCATTATCCCCGCTCTAGATACGATCTTGCTACCGCTTCCGATCTCAAGTACTATGCCATTCCCGACCTGCAACAACGTCTCAAGGAACTCGAGACCAAGAAGGCAGCGGAAGACGCCGCAAAAGGAGGTGGCATCGACACCGTCACTCCAGAACAGATTGCGGAAATCGTCTCGCGTTGGACAGGCATCCCCGTCACCCGTCTCGTGTCCACAGAAAAGGAAAAGCTTCTTAAACTCGACAAGATTCTTGCTAATGCTGTCATTGGCCAACCCGACGCCGTCAAATCGGTCGCGAGTGCCATCAGGTTATCCAGAAGCGGTCTGTCCAACCCCAACAGACCCATTGCCAGTTTCTTGATGGCTGGACCTTCTGGTACTGGTAAAACCCTCATGGCCAAGACGGTGACTCTCGTCGTCTTTTCACGTCAAATTTCAGTCATCTGATGTTGGATTTTTATTCTTTTTTATTTTTATTTATTTAGCTCGCAACTGTGCTCTTTGATTCCCCCGACGCCATGATACGGATCGATGCTTCCGAGTATTCTGAAAAACATTCTATTTCTCGCCTCATCGGTTCGCCTCCAGGTTACGTTGGATATGATCAAGGTGGACAATTGACAGAATACGTCCGTCGCAAACCGTACACCATCGTCCTTATTGACGAGGTTGAAAAGGCCTGCCGCGAATTCGTCACCCTCTTCCTGCAGGTACTCGATGAAGGTCGCCTCACAGATAGCCAAGGCCGAATTGTCGATTTCAAAAACACCGTCATCATGATGACTTCCAACCTCGGCGCCATCTTTCTGAATGAATTGGGCGACGGCCCGATCAACATCTCCACTAGAGAACTCGTCATGGGTGCCATTCAATCCCATTTCCCCCCGGAATTCGTTAACCGAATAGACGATATTATCATTTATGCAAGCCTTTCTTCTTTCCATTTTTGGCTGCGTAGCTGAATGGACCCTTTCTAGAGAGCATTGTCAAAAAAGGATATGTTGAAGATTGTCGATTTACGGCTCAAGGATGTTCGAGAACGGCTCCGGGACAGAAAGATCACGCTCGAGGTGGACGAAGAGGCCAAAAATTTCCTCATGTCCATCGGTTACTCGCCACAATATGGTGCCCGTCCTCTCAACCGAGCGATACAAAGCGAGCTGTTGAATCCTCTCTCTGTCATGCTCTTGTCAGGCCAGATTCTCGACGGAGAAAGTGCTCGCGTCCGGTTTGACGGGCCCCACAACCGCATATACATTATCCAAAATCACCAATCTAATGCAAACCAAGAACAAATGGACATTGATGTTGACGATGAAATTGAGATTGAAGAAATGGACTAGGTAGTTGAGTTGATAATTATGTAATATAACCATTTTGTCCTGCCTCTGACGATGGCGACCATGCTCAGCCGTCGTCTTGTCCACCATTCCCTCAAGACCCTCTCGACAAGATATCTCTCAACGCCTCCAGCTTTTCCCACAAAGGAGGCGGGCAAGGTGCCGGCACCTCAAGCGCCCAACCATGCGGCGACATGGACGACCAGCCAGCGTCCTCACCCCGCCGCCAGTGAAAACCCCCGGTTTGAACAGACTCCAATGAACCTCCAGCCGAACCCTCTGAGCGCCATGGCGCTCATCGCCAATGAGCCCGTTCGTCTCATTCCCAACAGAAAGGCCGTCTGCGATGGAGGTTCGTACCGCCTCTCTCCTCTTTCTACCTCTTCCGTGCCGGGCGAAGCGCTTGGAGCTTGTGGCGCGGACGGTTTGGCTCAACGTTATTCCCAGCCTAGCCCTTTTTCCACCAAAGAGTGATCCAACTGCCATTGGGGAGCCAGACTCTCTCGCCGGTCAGGGTTCTGTGATGTGGCACCGCGGGACATTTCTTTTGTCGCCGGCATGCTCCGCGCACGAACCTTTCCCGTTTTGGTCTAGAGTCTCTGATCATATGCTCACTGCTCCGTCCAGGAGGAGGGCCGCTGGGCCATCCAAAAATCTATATCAACCTGGTGCGTTGATCCCGTCACGCTCAGCCATCATTCAACTAACGCCTCCTCCTGTTTCACCATGACAGGACCAGCCTGGGCCCCATTCTTGCGGGTAGGTCGTGGCTTTGCGTTTCCATCTCGAGTCTAGCTTACAAGGAAAAAATAAAAATTCTTCCCGTATCGTGTGTCCCGTTACAGATATTGGTATGTCCTAGTCCTTGTCGCACATACGTATCTGTTGATCGTCACCGCAGCGGACTTCGCTTCGAAAAGCTGCCACATCACCATTGATAGATAGCATGTGCATAATCGAGCTTGTCCGAATTAATTCATTCCAATGACCCTGGTGTGAAGAGTGTGCTATCCTGTAATATAATAGAACTGTAGATGATGACATTCTTGCCACGTTTTATACAATGCCGGCTGAGCATAATAATACATTTTTTTCTAGTATGATACCTTGGCCTCCGGCTGACTAGTGAACACTAAGTATGGTATGAGAGCAACGAAATAGTATGAGGCAACCAAGTGATTAGTACTGCAACGTTCTTGAATCCTATATGCATACTGCGCGATTGATGACGGCCGAAACGACAGTGGAAACGAAGGAGCAACCCTTACGTGCAGATATCTGAGCACCAAAAAAAAAAAAAAGAGAGAGAATACTCTAAAACGACAGTGTTCTTGGTCTGAAGAGTCCCGGGTACGCTATATTTGGGGTGACGGCGGCGAGAATGTCATCGGAGATACGGGAGAATACTCCCCACCAGCAACAGCCTCAAGTTCAGAGAACGGTGGGAGTGCATTAGGCGAGGACGGTAATTGATTGACTGTTGGCGGCTGTAGTGGGGGCTGGATAGGGTCACTTAATGAGCCATCCGAGCCGTCCCACTCGATACTCACCACTTTGAATATGGGATTAATGACAGACTTGGATGACTCGGGCGTGTCCCCCGTACTATACGGACTGGGTGGATGTTGTTGCCCGTGGCCGTATTCAGGATGTGAATGGTGCAACGTCACAGTGGATGACTTCTCCTGATTAGGATAAAGCCCTCCCACAGGATGTTGCATTGACAACCATGGGGAATGTGGCGATAGGGTGGGTGAAACTGACGGCGAGAGTGACAAGCCATGTATAGGCGGCGGAGATACGCTTTCGAGATGCGTTGAATTGACAGACGCTTGTATTCGAAAGTCGTGCGCTAATTGCCCATCTAGCGAAAATGGAGTCGAAGACCGTGTTGACGTCGGAAAATCGTCGTAAGGTGTCCGAAGCGAATTCATAGACGTCATCCGATTCATCCCGTATAAACTGGGCCTATTTCGCGCTCGTGATGGACCGGGGTCGCTGTCGACTGTCGAGTATGACACTGATGACAGGCGGCTTAGACTGTGTAGATCGGATGATGACATGGAATGATCATCATCGAAATCGCGCCGTCGAGCTTTGGCAACACGTTCGTTCGTTGGTCTCCAATCACGGTCGACAGTTGTCGAGTTATGATCGTCCGGTTGTGGCCCAAAACGACCAGCAGCGGCATTGAGCGTAGTCGACCCTATAACTTTACCGTTTGTGCCATGTGGCTGGCGTATGGGACCGGATGCCGCCTGCTTGGTCTTCTCCATATATTCGTGTCGCTGGCCAACCCCTCCGAGCCATTCGATATCATTACCGAACGTCTTTGCCATCATCTGACTCCGCTTCTGCATGACAGCGCGAGCTTGTTCTCGGTGCATCTTCTCTGCCAGTTTACGTCTTTCCTTCTCCGCCTCGCGTTGCAGGCGTTCGGCTTCCTTCTTGTTGAATTTCTTGATATCTTCACTTTTACGTGGAGCCATGTTGGTGGGAGATTCTTGCAGTGATTTGTTGTCTGTACTGGAAGTTTGCTGGCGCTTGAGTGGTGGCAAAGAGCTTGACAATGCAGCCGTTTCGTCCACAGGTGGCAAAGGATTGTGATGTGATTTGTCGCCGCCAAACATAATGCTCCACTTGGAAGATTTCTTTCCAAATGCAAGGGTACCAAGCTTTCCAAACCTGCTTGCTTGGGATGGCATGGCCTGGTGGCCGTTGACGGTACTGTGTGCAGCCCCAGACGAGACGTGCGGCCGGGGAGAGTAATCCTGTGCCATGGAGGAACTGATAATGCTCGCAAGCGTGTCCATTGGTGTAGCCTTCCGCAGAAATCTCCATCTGTGGAGAGATGTCCATAGGGTAATCGCCGTTTTGTCCATTGGTCCAGATGCTGAGGCCTTGCCGCGTAACACTATTAGTAGCACCGTTATCAGATGGATAGAAAGCAGTACGATGGGAAGTTGAGGAAGTAAGGGAGCTTGGAAGAGTCGTATTCGGCCAACTACATAGCTTGGACAGTAACTCTGGTGGCATATTTTCCGGTGTCAAAGTCTCCGTGATGTACGGATGTTCAAGACATTTTGTACTTGTCAGCCGCTTTTCGGGATCATACCTGAGAAGACCTCGTATACAGTTGATCAGTGATATAGGAATCGTCTCAGCGAACAGACTGTAAAAATTCTTGGGCTGAAACTACAGATAACAGTAAATTAGGACTTCAAATCTAGCAACGAGCGTTCTTAAACATACCTTGGGATACTCGTACCCGAAATTTTTTGCCATTTTGATGCCCCTTGGCCAAGGTCCGCCTCCCACCGGAAGGTCGAGTGCATCCATTCCATAATCGTCACTGGGATTTCCAAGGATCTCACAGATTTTAGATATTTGGTCCAGATGATCGGCACCAGGAAACAACGGCACCAAGTTAACAAGTTCCGCCATGATGGTGCCAACTGCCCACATATCGACAGGGCTTGAGTAATCTTTGCTTAGCATGAGAATTTCAGGGGCGCGATACCAACGAGTTGACACGTAATCCGTGTAGGGAGGCTTGCTCTTGATCTGCCTCGCGAGGCCAAAGTCGGCAAGTTTGATAACTGTCACCACGTCATTCTCGGCTGGACCGTTAGGCAACGGCACGGGGGATACTGAGGTATAATCATAGAGGCCGATCGTCGTGACGAGGATGTTTTCTGGCTTCATGTCGCGGTGAAAATAACCAGAAGAATGCATGTGAAGGAGGCCAGATATGATCTGATAGAATATAGTTGCTACAAGGCCGCCCGCCAGTTTGCTGGTACCTTTGCGGGTCCTAATAAGCTGAAATAAATTACCCTCCATAGACTCGAACACAAGATGAAGCTCCTGGGTATCGGGGCGTATGAAATAATCATAGAGAGCGACGATGTTGGCGTGAGATGGGATGTTGCGCAGGGACTAGATTCATTGAAAAGCAAGGAGATGACGTGAAAGGTTCCGAAAGCGCAGGGGGGACATCTTACCTCCAGTTCTTTGTTCTTCTGGCACTCGTTCCAACACTGCTCCCAGCCACCTTCCCACTTCCTCTTCATACGCTTGACGGCCACTAATCGCTTCCCAGCCCATTCTGGCCGTCGGGAGGGACTCTGCATGAGGGGCAGGGGGGTATTGGGGGGTAGGGTCCCATGCCAATCGCATAGCCAAACCGTGCCAAAGGCGCCGTCGCCGAGGACCTTGAGGGGAGTATATGACCTGGTTGAGGCTGGGAGAGGATGTGGGTGGAGGGGAGGAGGTGGAGAGGAAGGAAACGTACTGGTGTTGGCATTGCCCCAGACGAGGGTGTGATTGTGTATGGAAACACTGGGTATGCCGATGACGGTGATGGGGTGCTTTGGCAGGGAGGGTTTCGCGGGCCGGTGTGGAGAGGGCAGAGGAGGTTGGAAACCGACGGGGGATTGCAACATGACACGGCTAGCATTTGCCCAAGGACAGAGATCAGGAGGACATGCAAGGCCGGAGGAAGACAAGCACGAGCCGAAGAGACTGGAATTAGAATTTCGCTAATTTCTGATCTGCTCTCACAGCCCTCCGAATTATCCGGCTCAACCAATACAGCTCCTCGTGAAACAGCCTCGACACGCTCTCCCCATGCTGACGCCGAACAGCCTGAATTTCCCTAATTCCTCTTCTGCTTCCCACACCCCTCCGGACTATCAATACGGCACCTCATGAAACAGCCTTGACACGCTCTCCCCATAATGACTCCGTCGGATCACCTCCCCGAGCACTACCCCAACGTCTATCACCTCGATCTTGTTGCATCGCCGCTGGTTCTCCGTCTGCGGAAGCGTGTTCGTCACAATCAGCTTCTCAAGTGCACTCGCCTCGATCGACTTGAGTGCATTCCCGCTCAATATCCCGTGTGTCACAAACGCGTACACCTTCGACACCCCTGCTTCTGATAGGTGTTGCGCCGCAAGACACAGCGTCCCGCATGTATCCGCCATGTCGTCCACAAGGATCGCCACCTTATCCTTCACTTGCCCAACAAGCACCATCCGCGACACCTCATTCGCCTTTTTGCGTTCTTTGTGGAACAGTGCAAAGTCCACACCAAGCCGATCCGCAATCGTGGTTGCTCTATGTCACCTGTCAATACATTACGCAATCATGTCACTCCGCTGACCATCTTACCTCTTGGCACCGCCCGCATCTGGCGAAACAATTACCACATCATTTAAATTGAAGTGTGTTCGTATGTATAAAATCGCCGAAGGCTCCGCATACAACTGAAAACAAGTTGCATATTTTTCATTCCCTTGATTTCACAACTCACGCTGACAAATAATGAGCAAGGCTTCGCCTGTGATCTGGCCCATCAACTCACTTATCAACGGGTACATCAAAGAATCCTTGGATTTGTGATGCATGCAAGTCCATCGTCTAGGCGCGACACATCAGCACGATATAAGATCATAACTCATTCAAACCTCACGATAACATGGTCACAGCCCGCCTTTTGAATCATGTTTGCAACCAACTTGGCAGTAATGGGTGCTCTGCTTTTGTCTTTTTTATCTTGCCTAGCGTAGGGGAAAAGGGCTATCACGGCCGTTATTCTCTTTGCACTTGCAATCTTGCATGCATGAATCATTATGCAGAGCTCCATGAGCGACGTATTCACGGCCCCACAGCCAGTCGTGATAATGTAGACATCATTTTCGCGCACGGATTCTGCGATGCGTACATTCGTCTCGCCAATACCACTGCGAGTGATCTCGGCCTTGCTGAGGGGTAGGCCAATGCTACGAGCTCGGTTGTCAATCACTTCCGCCCTTGAACACGAAGCCTTAAGACCTACCGTCGTGCCACAATCTCGGCCAACTCTGGATGGCTCGTCCCTATGATTGGTATGAGCAAGAGTAACTACTGGCATCCCAGACAATGCGCCTACCTGAAAATATCTTGATTCCAGTACCGTTAAGCATTCAGGAGAAAGGAACGGCCGGGTAAAAGTGGATGACTTATGAAAAATACGGCTCCAGCGGTGTTACATTATCGCTGGCTTAGTCATTTTTCTTATCTAATCTCTTCGCTGTAATGGGATGCGTCAAACAAATACAACTATGTAACTGAGAACGAGATAAAAAAAACCGCGTATAGATCATAATACAGGATACAAATTCATGGCACCATGCAACTTGAACATAATTGCGTGTCAAACAAGGTCGAAGAATAGAATGACATGGTTACTCTATGAGCAGACGTGCAAGTTGAAAAAAATGCGGCCGCCTTGGAAAATATGCAAAATTACTTGAACAAATGTTGGCAAGAGAGGGTTGCTAATGCCGCGGCGGAGGCAGATATATCAACATAACTTGGTCTGGATCAATGCCAGCCATGAGTGGGTGGACTAGCGTAATTTGACGAAGGTTTGCTGTTCAAAATAGAGAGCAGCGAATTTGCACTTGGATTGAGGTTTGAAGTTGCCGACACGCTAGGTGCAGGGATGTGCTTAAGGAATGACCTCGAGGGTGACAACGGGGGACCAAACTGCGGCACCATCATGGAGCCGTTGTGCATTGTACCTGCATGCATGGGTACACGAGATCGAGAAATTGCGAAAGGTTCCGGTGTACTACGAGATGCAGCCATAGAAGCGATATTCGTGTTCGGAGGCCAGACTTGCATCGGATTGCGATAAAGCGCATGGCTCGTCATAGACCTGGTGGGCATGTCATTGTACGATGAATATGCGTTTGTTCGGCTCGGGCACACTCGCAGAAGGTACCCCGTGTTGTAGCGAGGTAAATGGGGAATTATATAACATATGGTGAGAGGGTGAAGAGGGGGCTGATGGAGGCTGTGTTGGTAAAAAGGCAGTAGGACGGCTTGCATCAGCAGTAGATGGTAATGTAGAATTATTGGGTGTTAATTTAGATGCCAGCTTAGCCGATTCGTCCGCAACAGATTCCAGGAGAGCCATTTGCTTCAACTGTTTAGCAGATGTAGGCAATTCTACTGGTCGGGATAAATAAGGTGATATATCTGCTGTGCTCGACGTTCGTCTTGAAGCTGTGAGAGGAGAACGAGCTATAGAACTAGCTGAAGACTGAGCTGTACGCGACAATTGGGTATTGGCGACAACGATAGTAGAATGTGGTGTTTCGGTTAACGGTGACATGGGTTTTACATCGGGAGATGGCTTCTGCGAAGATTGTGTCTGTATAGAGTGGCGACTCCTCGCTGACGGAGACACAGGACTCGTCTGCGATATGAAATTGCATTGCACTGCGACTGTCACTTTCCCTGTTAGATGTCGATGCCGACAAGGTTAGTGATGACAAAAGACGGGCAAAGTGGGGATCCATCGACACCGTCGGCACCTCCGATTTCAAACCTTTCACACGAACTCTGGAATTAACAATCGCCGCGGAATACTGCGGCGAAGGAGTCTGTGGATCGCCGTTGTCGGCAGAGGACGATTGCGAGCTTGATTCTTGCGCGGATTCCTGTTGATTGTAAGTATACCATTAACAAAACAGATAGGATAGTGTCTACATTCGGGCTATGGTAAGGTGATGGTGTCTTCGGCTTCTTTCGAATCCCACGCGGTTTGTGTTCGTTAATAAATGCTTTCAACGGGCTTCAAAGTCTTATTACCAGACGATCCAGCCAGCGCATATCCACCTACCCAATAAACGGTGAAATCAGATAGAATTTCCCTCCAGCTGCCTTGTTTCTCTTCCACGTAGGGAGATCGGTAAGCTTGAACCATTCAATTTTCTACGGAGTTCAGACATTAGGACAGCGGATCAATCATGATTAATATCCATCGCATACACTGATCTCCTTGCGCGTCTTTGTTTTGAAAGGAAAGTCCTCCGGTACACCTGATACAACGAAAAGAGATATCTTTTGTTCTCTTATTGACATTTCTATCACATCCGTCGGATTGATTTTCCCCGCTAAATTATATCCAGTTTCCTCCAAAACCTGATGAACCGCTATTAGGGCAGAGTCATCAGGCGCAACGAAAAACGTACTTCGCGAATTGCACAAGTCGGTGGTGGTTCATCTTCATTTATTTTCCCTTTTGGAAAACCCCATCCGGATGATGACTTCCACCCCTTTACTAGAAGGCACTGTGCCACCAACATATCAAATATCATTGATTGAGAGGGAAAATTAACTGACCTTCTCCCATGTATCATTTAACATGATCGCACCACACACGGGAACGCGAGTCTTGTACTGCATAAATGTATTGAATGCTTGCTCGTGATCATGACTCCACTGATGAAGAAGGGGGCATGCATGGAATAGCATAGCGGAAAATTTCTTAAGTGGCAATGAAGGAAAACTGGGGTTTTGTTCACGTATAAAGTCTTCATAGAACCAGTGGCTAAGAGTGTTTTGAGTCATTGACAAATTGATTGAGATGAAGCTGCGCGCACGCTTGCTCCACCTGGAAGCATATCCGTTCCAATGACGCAAGCTCTTCGTCTGGGAGATTTAGGATAAATCGACTAGATGGATGAAATTAGCCTTGTTTACAGAGGATTGGGGCAGTGCATACCTTGAGAGATCCTCAAGCACTTCATCATGAGTAGCATGTTTGTACGAAAAAGGTTCCTGTGATTCGGCGCTAGTAGCCGCCGAGATTTCTGGCGAAGATGAAGATGAAGAAGTCATGGAGTAGAAGATAGGGAAGGATTGTCGGCGGAAGCCTTAACAGAGTGCAAACGGACAAGTCGAAAGGATCGGAGTGAGTGCAAAGACGAAGGACCGATGGCAGAGAAACACGTACAAGCACACAATCACTACACACGTGACTTGACATAGCCCCTATCTATCGTTACAATCGATACACATGTCGCCGTTTCGTAAACCAAGGCGAATATATTAGTGCTACCTATTTGAAACCCATCCGTCGAGCATACTCTTTCTCCTCATCCACTGTCAAACGATCAGCACCGGCCCAATTCGCCGAGCTCGTTCTGGCTCTGAAACGGCTTGTCCGCGTTTTGAATATCTCCTCCATTCTCAACGGCCGAATGGCACCAAAAATGTCGTCCGGATTAATTGTGCTCTGTTGTTGAAGAGCTTGCCGTAGTTCAGGCGACTGTGCCCAGTCAGGGGGGTCAAATGTGCGCTGACGATCCTCGTCTTCTGAATCAGAATACTCGCTATTTATATCCGGAAGCTCGATGCTTTCGCTTGGGACTGGCTCATTTGCTTGTTTCGCGGCTTGAAGATGCGCTTTGGCTCGAGCAGTCATCTGTATCTGGACAAGCTGCGAAGGTTGGGGTAGCTCCTCCTCCGTGGCCGGTGCTTTCGCCAGCATTTTCCCTTTGCTTTTCGCCGATCCCGCACCTGTCTTCATTGATCCAACATCAGGCTTTGCCCCCCCTGCAGAACTTCCGCCAGCATTGAGGGAGGAATTATACGCAGCAGATGAACTAAGCGCGCTCGGTTGTTTGATAGTAAGTTTCGCTGCAGATTTTGGAACGTTGATAAAAGAATTTTTGACGTCCTGTTTCTTATCCACTTCAATCTTGCGTTTCTTCGTTGTGTCATCCTCCTGATTGGTGACGTGGTTATTGATTGTCAAGGCCTGATAATATATTCACCTTTCGTCCATTTGTCACCTTCAGCGGCCGTTTATCGGTATGTTCCTCTCGCTCGCGCTTGCGACGTTCATTTTCTTCCTTAATTTTCTTCTCCTGTTCCATGACCCTGGCCTTCTCTTCTTCGGCTTTTCGTTGTATCGCTTGTTGACGGCGATTCTCCATTTCTTTGAGTCTGACGGCTTTCTTGTCCGATTCCTCTTGCTGCTATTTATGATCGTTGGTAAAACTGGTAAGCTACTTGTAAACCAAGGTACCTTTTTAGCAGCAACGGCAGCCTTTTGCAAGACCTTTTTGACCTCCGGTTTCGCTTGTTTACTGGAACCCATTATGTTGCTTATCAACTTGGTTGCTTGACCAAAGAAACCAACATTTGATTGTTGTGAAGACGAGGAATTAGATGTCTGACTTTGACTCTGTAACGACTATAGTAATCATGAGACAATAATCATAACATTTTGGACAGATCAGGTAGACTTACACTATTCATCGTAGCATTCTGCGGTTCATCATCCGGCTCACTGTCGCTCACGATACTCTGCACTTCCTGATCTACACCAATGTTATATGTGTCGAGATCATTTTTTTCGGCCTCTTTCATGACTGCTTGATTTTCGGAGGATTGGCCCATGCCAGATTTAGGAACATTTGCAGATAAATTTCCAGTGTTCTGCTGAGAGGGTAAACTGCTCCACGTCGTATTGTCGTCTTTCGCATCTTCGTATATCCACTGTACACCTTCTGCGAGTTTTTCATCTATAGGCCAACTGTCATCTTCGTCACAGTCATCAGCGTTCTGCGAATGTGTATACACCGTATCTTGAGCTTTCAGCATCCAAGCAGGAATGCATCGTTCCTTGTCAAAGACAACTCCCAAAGTGGTTGACTTGATTGTTAATGAATCTTTGAAAGACGATGGCGAGGACGGTGGTAGGTTTCCCGGAAGTGGTTTCTCGATTTGGTCCAAGGCGACTTCTTTGACTTGACTTGGAGCAACGAAAACAGGTGGTGGCTTATTGAACACCGGGCCCGGAGGCAGTATGAAAATATCTCTGTTCAAAAGAGGTGTGCACGGTGGCGTCGTGGTGGTTGCAGTTACGGTGCCTTGGTTTCTGACTTCGTCAATCAGCTGGTACTTCACTGGATGCGGTATTTGGTAGGAGATCCCTGACTGGATCCTTCTGAAGTGAGGGAAGCAAGAGATTCTGCGAGGCCCTGATTTACTTGATCGATCACCTAAGCTGTAGTTTAGAGCCAAAGCCAAAGGCTGGGACTTAAAAGTCTCGCTGTCTCTTTTGTTCGATTTCTCCAATGTCGGATGGTACGCCACGGTCATGGTCTCATCTTTCATGTTTCTCTCAGCTATTCGCGCCTCAGCTGCTGCTCTTGCCTCAGCCAGAGCAGTGACAGCAAGCCCGCCAAGAGACTTTCCCGTGCTCTTTCCAGCGCGCGCACCAAGGCCTTCGACCGTCTTCTTGAGCAGATCCAGCATACCCTCTTCCTCTAATTGCTTTCGTCCCCACACGAGGTTCCTCCAAACGTAATGGAGAAGTTAACCTTGCTGGTTCTAGGCAAGCAGAGCCCGAATCAGTAGCGAGGTTGACATTATTGTTAGTTGATGCAGTGTCTACTGCTGCGGTTTTGGCAACTTTATGGTAACGTTCCACATCGTCTTCAACCAGTCCATTAAAGGCCTCTGTGCTTTTCCTCTTCGCATTATGCGTGAGCAATGTGCCTGAGGGACGGTTGCAACTGGCTCGCGGTGCTAAAAGATGATATTGTCTTTTTCCCGGAAATCTCCAACGCATTGGCTTGTCGTGCTTTTTGCAACCACGAAGTTCTTTTGCCGGCGACAGGGGCACCTGATGTAGCTGCGCCCAGCACGCTTGGGCCTATGAGGTTTTCGGTACCTGAGCGAGCCGATTTATGGAGCGGCGCAGACCCTGGTAAGCGAGGGAGAGGACTGTTAGCCTTCGGAGATGATGGCACTGTATCTGGATCACGGAGTAGTTCTCTCTCTTCGTCTTGTTCATGTGATGCAATCGTTGTATCCGGTAATAGCAATGATGCACGACTCCGCTCTGCCGTCTCGTCATCTTCAGCTATCACCGATAGCTCATTTGTTTCGCTATGAGAGGAGCGAGGCAGATTAGCCGGGTTGGAACTGGGGACTTCTAATCCAGTCGCATCGCAATGGGCAGCTTGGGCCGGCAGACATTTCGCCTGTACGGTATTCGCTGACAGCTCTTCCGCAGAATGGTGATGCTGCAAACTGGAATGTGAAAGAGCCGCAACGTCTTGTATTGTATTCTGATGAGATTCTTCATCCTATGAGTATCGCTATCAACATTCGCTGGTACTTCACATCCAAAACAATCACCTTGAGAAATAACGTGGTGCCCTCTTTGAGCTTAGATGCCAGCTTTGGCCTTTTCGTCAAAGTCCGTTTACGACCAGGGGTTTTAACAAGTTCAATAAGCGCACTGGTATTGGGGTTAGCATTGAACACAACAAAAGTGACTGAGGACACACTCCTGTTTTGCGTTCAACAGGATGTTGTTGAGATAATCATCGAGGAAAGAGAAACCATGCGTCTGAACTTGTTCTTTGAAGAGTGCGCGCCCGGGATCTGTCGCCATTGTTAATCGTATGCCATTTGCCCAATTCAAAAGCGATTCGGCTGCCATGACTTGTACCGAAGATTGTTCTGCTATGGAACTCTGATGGTTGGTTGCTAACAGCGCGTTTAACCACGTGATCGCGATACCGACCGCATGTGCGTGCGCACCGCAATGGCCTGTCCTGCCAATGTCTTCATCCGAGCCATCCTCTCACAAGGAATTGAGTGAATGGGAACTACGGACAACTCTACGATCACGAAGAAACAGAACGCTTTCTCCGCATTTTCTCTACTGTGAGCGAACTCGATGGTACAATAGCACTTCTACTAATTTCAGAAGTATGTTACCGAGGTTCGAGCTCCATGCAATGTAGTTGAAGGAAGAATAGTGCAAAATGGCAATATACCTTCGCAAGACGAGAAATCAAGTGAGGAACAAGGTGACAGTGCCAGTACGTTACCATCTCTATCGGAAGTAATTGCCGTGGTGCGTCGATGTGCATTATGCAGGCATCGGTTTTCCCTTGATTACTCCTCAGAATGTTGTGGTACCTCTACTTCCTGCGGGGCCAAATCCACGACCCGATTTCACCTTGTCTCGCCTCCGCCTTACTGTGCAGAGATTATATCTGAGTGTAGAACCGATATATTGGCCCTCTATTGTCAACATGAAGAACCTTGCGATATGGTCTAACAGACGAAGGAGCTTCAAATACTGCTTGGTTGGTTCCCAAGAGAGTGCAAATATGGACTCCGAGCTTATTCTGCTGGCAGGTCTTTTGGACATTGTGGTGGTACAATCTACTATTACCTTCCTTGTTCCTTCGCATTCTGTATTCCCTTCTCCGGCGGCGAATATTCCCATATCCTAGCTTTGCCGAACTCCAAGAACACCGCGAACGAGTGAATAGGGCTGCGGAAATCAGCGACGATCTCTTGACTACATTAGCGAATACAGCATTTGATGTGCGAGATCTGTGGATGCTATACAAACACATAAAGCCTACAAAACGACGAAATGAAATGCACGCGACCGTACCAATAAATAATGATTCGAATACCGATCAGGACCGCCAAACCTTTGACGAAGACCCAAGTCGTTTCATGGACGCAAAAAGCGAAATCTTACAGATGTTGAACTTGATTGCGGACTGCCACGAACGTGTTATCAAGTGGGTCGATTGACATCCTTTCAGCTTGCTGTTCACTTTGACAATAGCTTTATTCATTTGGAGGGACCCCGCCTCATCTAGATTCTATGGCGGCGTCGTTTTATTTCTTTTCCTTCTAACGTACTTTATGCCAGTACAATATCTTTGCAAACTCTCATACTTCATTTGCGGTTTCCTGTTTTGGCATGTCGCTCCAATTGTCAGCGCACTCTCCTCGGAGGACCGGATTAGGTTTGTGGGTAGATTGTTATCTTTCATCCATAATTAATCATATTAGATTTCCACCACCTCTGGCAGGCGTTCCTACCGATGCTGAATTCGCCATGCAGATGATTTCAAAGCGCGTGGCAGATGGCAATGAATTGACACCAAAAAAACGTTTGGATGAACATAGACGTGACGATGACTGTACAGCAACAGACGCTCAAAAAGCAGATATTGGAGCTCGCAATCGACCCGACGATCAGGTCAACTGGAGCAAATGGGGCGGTCGCTTCGCCGCCGGAAAGACATGGGTTAGTCAACAAAAGCAAGTGATTATGGCAAAAAAGGTATCGTAGTTGATCTACGCTTTTCTAAAGATACCTCTTATGGTCGCAGGTGCCAGGGCAATCAGAACCGAGCTTCGCTGCAACCGAGAAGGCACATGGTATGTCATTAATATGCGACAGCTAAGTTCGAACAACTGACTATCGTGCGCAGCTTATCCTGCCCAGTATCGTTCCTCGACAGGCTTATTGACGATCACGTCGAATTCGTTACATTTCACCCCAGCCATATCGACGAAAACAAGCCTAGAGATTCCCCTACATACGCTTCGGATTGCGAAGAAGAGTGACACATTGAAAGTGAAGGGACTAATTCTAAAATGGATGGACGTTGGAACAAACATGGAAAAGGAGGAGCATATTGTCTGGGTAGGGGGACGTGATGAATTGTTTGCCAGATTAGTTGGGCGCGAAGGGGGGCGGTGGCTCAAGGTATGATGCAGTCATAAGAAGCGTTCTCCTGGTGGCAGCTGTCAAACCATTGGGTGATCTGCGGCTGCTTCCCTGGCATTTTCCAAGTCGTGCGTCATGTAACTTCATTCGCTCTTGTCAAATTCATTTCCTCATTCAATGCGATCTTCCATCTATAAGCACAGTGATTTCCCAGACATTTCCATCTTTCTCGTTGCATGTTTTTCACCCCCGAGTTACTAGCACGCAGAGATAGCGGTTTTGGCCTTCTTTGGTATTACTTTTCATAAACTAGTTGCTTCCTGACCGCTTTCAGGCTTGCAGCAACCCTCGGGTCCAAGGCCACTTTCAAGAAGTTGCCCAAACGATCTGTCATAACGGCTGATATCACACAGTTATGTGATCTCATCGTTCAGCCAAACGAGCCTCTGGCCTTAAGATTATCAAGCAACCTGATGATTGGTGTCGCACGGTGCGCCCTCGAAATCCAGTCATTGATTATGCTAACTTGGGAGGAAGCATTTACAAAGGTTTGACAAAACAATGCCCAACGTCATATTCGTTGGCTGAGTACTGTGTAGTCAAACAAGAGCTGTTTTTCTCCGATGTTAATACGTGCGTCGCCGCGTTGAAAAAGGCAGCTTATGAACTGCGAGCCCTGGGCGAGGCGCAGCTACAATTGGCACAGCCTACACTTCGGTTAGGCACATCTACTGCTCCATTTTTCATTGCATACTGACCCTTCCAGATCGACTGCCCTGACCTTGGCACCCGACCCGAAACATGCATTCATGATGGAGTTTGACATGCTGGCTGCTGTGCGTGTATTTATCGCTAATTAGCAACTCGCTAATTAGTCCAGAATTGGGACGAATACCTCGAACTCGATGGTAAGAATTGTTCAAGACCATGGCATTCTTTGACTCAAATCTCAACAGTGTCGTCAAATAAAAGGGCGCGAACGGATGAGGATGCTGACTACCAACTGATCTCAGCAAAAAGAGCAAAGATCAAATGTAGGGCTCGTCCGGCCGCAGAATCTGGCGATGTCAACGTGCACACACATACATTGGTGGAACATCATGATCATGTTCTTTCCGCCTCTTTTGATGTTTCAAATGTCAATCGCGCCGGGGACCTGACACTCTCCATGGACCTGGCAGCTGCCCAAGAGGATTTCGGGTTCACCGATTTTTTCCCTATTTCAGATGACCACTCTCTTGGCGATGTATTGGGTGACCAACTTGCAAGAGAATTAGGCTGGGAGGCAACCGCAGCGTGCAGTGAACAGTAAGTTGACTCCAATGTTGACAAATCGTTTCAAAAGTTGTTTCCACCTCTCAGCGGTGGAGTCGAACCAGGTCGCGAGGTTATTAACATGGACGCCGGGGAGGAGGTTATCTTGGGACCTGATCTCGACGAACCCGTTTTGAATGAAGCATTATCATCGACCCATCAGCAGCGAGGTGTAAGTAGCCCACAGTATGGTGGGACTTTTAATTATTTCTTTCCCAGAAGTTGGAGTTTGTCGAATTTTTCCTGCCAGCACTTGAATAAAAACTTGATATAGACGACCACTATTCTCCGGAAGCACATGACCCGCAAATTACCAATTGCGAGTTTGAATCGCCTTGCCTTCGGAACTCGTTGTCCTCTCCTCAGGACTGCGAGGAGCGGCAATCGCCTTTACCTTTTGACGATATCACCAATAAGAGTACAGCAGCGGAAACCAGGACCTTTGAATCTCGCCAACGCCCAAAACGTACTCGAATGGTCCTCGACACCAGGACTGAACTGACGGATGATGAGCTCAAAGTATTGTCTCGCATTTTACAGTTGTAGCGTGCTTAATCATCGGACAGATTGCCAGAGCTAAGTATATCCAAGCACAAAAAGTTCAGAGACATGAAAGTGATGCAAAACACTTTGAAAAAGAGTATAACAGATTTCTTGATACGAAAATATATGGTGCTCCTTCGAATGGTGAGCTTGCAGAAGTACAGGAATAAATAACTGATCAGATGGAGCACGTAGTCGCAGCACCTGCTTTGAGCGACTTTTGGAAAGCAAATTTCAAAATGCATATGGACGCCAAGGTCTACTACCATTGTATAGATCAAAGTCAGTATTGACGATTGCAAATCAGGGTATATGTTTACCAAATGGAAGGGCATCCTAAAGAGCACCAGAAGGTCACAGGGAAATCAAAGGCTCAGTTGAAACGCGCTAACAAGCATGATTTTGACAATGTGGTCCCGATTACAGAAGGTGATTAGTTATTGCTATGCCGTCTACATCGACCCATCAGCCCGTTAAGATGATGTGATTGGCGCTAGCTTCCGCGCGGCGGAGAAGGACCTTTACCGGTCTTCCGAAGTAGTCTTGCCTTAGGAATTCGCGATTTTTTACTAACCAAGTGACAGGAACCGGGCCAAGGTCGTTACGCATCTCGACCTCCTTCTGTAATCGGCAGTAATCTTGGTCTAAATGTCGAGATACCCGAGAGCTTCTCTCAGACCCAGAAGACTTTCTTGTTCCCTTGGGATAATGCGGGTCCTAGTTCGTCTACCGGAGCCGTGCCATTTGCTCTCTCTAGCAACAATCAAGTTTACGAGGAGCGTGCGGACATCCATTTAAGGGGAAGTTCGCGCAGTAGAAGAGGTGATTCACTAGCACCTAGTCAGTTGGGCAACAATCTTGTCCCAGACGAATTCTCCCCTGCACCTATTGGTCGAGGATCACATGGGCTAGCGGAAGACTATGAGTTCGAAGGTAGCGCTGTTTGCGAAATGACGTTATCTGCCATTAACGATACCACAGTGAAATCTTCGGCGCGAAATTCCGTTGTCGCTGAGCGACGCCAGACTATGAACATCCCGGCGTTGGAGAGAAATTCGTTAAACTTTCTCGAGTAAGTTAATAATTGAAGGATCTCGGAGAATTGAATCACTCGATGGCGATCACGCAGATATGCAAAAATGCAATTCAACACGCTGCCAAACTCCGCCCAACAATTATCGTTTGATACGATCGTACCCAAGCCAGGTAGCACAAGACATGTAGCTGCCGCGGCGTTTTATCATTGCCTGGGTGAGATTCTCCCATACATGATGAGGTAAAACTCACGTCAGATCAGTGCTGGGGACAAAGAACCTGCTCCATTTCACGCAACAGGAACCATATGGTTCGATCACGATGACAATAGATAGATAGTGTTTGTGTTGGTCATTATTTTGACCAGTTGATATGATCACGAAGTTGCATCTCGTTGGACGAACTTTGCCATATCGTTCCATGTCTTCTCGCGCTGTGCTGGCCGCCAAGGCGGCCCTTGCCACTATAGACTTGTCTAATTATGATGCTACACAATCGCGTCTCATGGAAGAGAGATGCATACTTGTGGACGAGGATGACAAGGCAATAGGTGCCGCAGATAAGAAGACATGCATGCACTGTTCCCTTCCATCTGTACAGCGTGTTGATCACCCTCGGAATTTTAGGCCATCTTATGAAGAACATAAACCAAGGATTGCTTCATCGAGCATTTTCAGCATTTGTGTTCCGACCATCGGATGGCCGTCTCCTCCTTCAACAACGTGCCTCGGAGAAAATCACATTCCCTGATTTATGGACAAACAGTTGTTGCTCACACCCACTGGACGATTTTGAGGTCGAGAAAGACTTGAAGGACCATCTCGGTGTCAAGATTGCTGCATCGAGGAAATTGGAGCACGAGCTAGGCATTCCCCAGAGCCAAACACCAGTTGATCAATTCCAGTATCTGACCCGTATTCACTATCTTGCGCCCTCTAATGAGACATGGGGTGAACACGAGGGTAGCAGCGCTAAATTCCTGTTTTGTTATTTCGCTGATGCCTGTTCAGTTGACTATATTCTATTCTTGACTAAAGATGTAACTGTCAAGGCCAATGCCAACGAAGTTCGTGCTTATAAGTATGTCAGCAAGGAAGAGCTTAAAGCAATGTTTGAAGATACCAGTAAACAATCCATTCATTTCTGTAGACTGATGCTAATACCGTCCTTTAGGTATAAACTTCACTCCATGGTTTAAACTCATTAGTAGGGATTACCTATTTGGTTGGTGGGATGAGCTTCTGAAGAACCGAGATGGCAATGGCAACGTCGTTGCGAAAAGTCTGAGTCATTTAGTGGATGATAGAGTCATTAAAATGGCGTAATTAGTTGGCGCTTTGTCCTATCTACAATATGCCGTTCCATGATCATTAACATTGGCCATTCTCAAACAACCACAGTGAAATATCCTGAGCGGTTAAATCAACTTTGGGGTGAGCGGCCTTTGAAAACCAAGATCTCTTGATGGGACATGAAAGACAAGATACCACTTCGAGCCAGAGGTACAGATGCATATAGAGAAAAGCCCATGTCAGTGAGAATCCTGAAGATATGCATCATGTAGAAGGAAGGTTCTACTATCGGTACTATCAAGAACGTCAGCAGAGAACGCAATCTGCCCTGTTTCGACTAACCAGAATATCTTTTTTTCTTCAATTCAATGGCGCGAATGTTATCTTCCTCTATCTCATCTCGCGCAATTCGATGCGGTAGAGCCTGTTTAAGGTACGCACCCAGAGATAGATCTATATGAGAAGGTGGATTGACGAGATTGAACTGCCGGCCACTTTTGGAAAAGTAGGCAAGAAAAAACTCAGAATTTGGATCTGTTGCTGTTGCTTCAAACACGAGACGAGGAAACTAGGTTACTCGTCAGCGTCATTCCCTGGAGGCAGTAGCGGCAACGCTTGCTTGATCTCTCAGATTGATGGCCGTGCGGAAGATATAGCCCTAAAATGTCGAAATCAGTTCAAACAATCTCGGCATGGTCGTCACTTACTCTTCTGGCAAAGAGCGTAAATAAGTTGAGGATTATCTGGCGCGCTCTTCCGCGAATTCAGCTACTAGATAGCCATCAATGGGTGATCTCACTCTTTGACATGCGTCTTCATCTCCCAAGGGGCCTCTCGGAACCTAACGACCCAATCGCCGACACCAACGGTCTGATGGTCTGCGCCAGGTGGCCACAACTCCTGTAATTTGCTCTCAAGCTCATTGACAGCAGGCTGGGGAATATTCTCGAATCGGAGCTCGTTGCTGTTGCGAAAAGTGATGAACATGTGAACTGGAGAACACGTTAGTATTAGGATACACTCTGAGAGAGAGAGAGAGATTTACGCACGAGGAACAAAACTGTAATCTCTACCGGATACGAGATCAGGTGCTTTTGGATTTGACTGGGTTCGTGTTCGGCCTAGTGCAACATGACCAGTGGAACTACCAGTTCGTTGTCTTGTCAGAGTATTTGGATCGTTCGTCGGACCAGGCGCAGGATTTGATGGCTGTTTCAATGCCGATCTCAAAGGCACGGTATTGTTCCGTCTGTGAGATCTGGGACGCTCGACGGGATGGCTGGCTGTGGCATTGGGATAAGCAGCGGGATATTGCTCGTATGGGACAGGTATGTGTCCTGGATGAGCTGGAGCCTGCTGATAGTACTGTTGGTAACCATTGGGAACAGATCGCAGGTTTTGGGCATTGGCATGGGGGGTCTGGGGATACGGATAGTAGGTGTAGCTTGGGTATGACTGCATGTTGTTAGTGACGTAGTCCATGTAATACCGACTGGATCAGCTGCTTTCTATCGCCCTTGCGACATATGAATGTGCAAGACTGTGAGGCACGTGCGTCCGGTTTGAATTTCCGCCTTCCTCCAAGTCTATGGCGTCGACGTTCTTTACTTGGCTGCGCTCTCCAGCTGCGCGCAGCTACTTCTTCAGTGAGCCATTTTATCCCTTCTTTACCCATCGATATCATGCCTTCCTTCAGGCACACATTTCTGGGGTCCAGTCCGTCGCGTATCATTCATTCCCGGCGAAAATTACTTATTCTACTAGGTAGCCAATTGGGGCCTCCCTCTGGCCGCAATAACAGACATCAGGAAGGATGAAGAAGTGATATCTGGCACCATGACAACGGCTCTTACATGCTATTCGTGAGTATAGATCATGATCTAGTCAAATCCAGGCGAATTGCTCAACAATTGTTGTAGTCTAGTATTTATGCGCTTCGGTTCGTCTCCACACATATCGACCCGAGGTTGCTAACTGAATGATGCCGATACCAGCCTGGCGCGTACAGCCAAGGAATTACTTGCTTTTCGCGTGCCACTTTACGAATGCGACTGCACAGGCGTTGAACGATATTCGCTTTGTTAATTACTGGCATATGGGAGGAAGAGAGAGAAAACTGGCGCTACGATCATCGGACAAGTCTGTTCCAGAAATTAGAGTGACAGAAGGGCCAGAAGTAGCGAAGGAGGCCTGCAAAAGACCTTGCACACCAGTGACCTATACCCTGCCTCTGCGAACTAGGTATTTGTCACTCGTTTAGCATGTACTATCCATACGACTAATACAGATATCCCTCGAAGAATATTACCAAAATCCATCATCTGCGTCACCATTACCGTTCTTTTTGCCATTTCCGTGCGCAAGGACTTGCCTTTCGTACATTTCTGCAACCTTGTTACGCGTTATAGAGTTGGCCCAATTTAACAATAGCAAATTTACCTGCTCGGGCCCAGTGGCATCCTCTGCCGACTTGTCATCACGAAGCCGAATGAAACGAGGAAATCGCAGTGATATCCCCCTTTCATCCACCTGGAAAGCAATGTTCAACTCACAAGGCCAATGTCAGTGTGATGAAAGGCATACAATGCCTTGAGCAGCGGTGTATATAGGGCTTAAACTTAGATCCGCCGTCAAAACCTCCCATACGACTTTGGGTTCAAACCAAACGTCTGGCTTAGCCCCGCCGATCATTATGTCGCTCCGAACTTTTGTTAACTCGAGTGGTTTCAGAGTTTCATAGTGCGACTGTAGAGCCTCTTCACTGAAGCCAGTGCCAATCTTGCAGATCGTCTGATATGCTTCTGAATCACTATCATAGCAAGCAAGAAGGAAAGCTCCATAGACGTTGGTTCGTTTTCCTTTACCGTAATAGCCGCCAACGACCACAAGATCGAGTGAATCACCGATACCTGCCAAGTAGTCTTTCTTCAACTGCAAAGCAAATGTTAGCGACGTGCTTCCGGTGTTGTTGTAAGACTTGGTCACCTTGAGCCAGTTGACACTACGACGGCTAGGTTCATAATAACTGGCATCACTGTCAAGCATCTTTACCATCAGTCCCTCACATCCATCCTTCACGCTTTCTTCCAGAAAAGACTGAATTTCTTCAACGGTGTCACCATCAGAGGCTTTTGCAAACTGGAATTCAAAAGGAACGGTATTAAAATACTCTCGGAGAAGTTGCCTGCGTTCTTGAAGTGTCTTGTGTAATAATGGCTGGGAAACGTAAGGAACTGACAGCTGAAGCTAATGATGGCTTACCTCTCCATTCAAGTAGAGCAAGTCGAAGGCAAACAGACACACCCGGACTTGAATATCTTCAACTCTGACGTCCTTGCGTTTGCGTTTGCTCAGTTCCTGGAATGGCATCAATTTTGCAGTCGTGCGATCAATGGCGACGGCTTCTGCATCGAGGACAAACGTCTTTGTCGTTTCCTTGACGGCCTGCGTCGTGTGGATCAGAGAGAATAGGGAAATGTGGAACATACTACACACATTCGGCAGTTGTTCCATGAGGTCTGGATATTTCACACTCATGTCTTCAGAGTTTCGACTAAATACTGCGATTTTTCCATCTCCCATTTTGTGGACCTGCAAAATATCAGAATCAAGCACAAGTTCAGAGCTTGGTAATCACTTGAGCTCGTTCTCCGTCATATTTGTATTCACAAGTGAAGCGCTTGCCCTCGAATCTATCAAGAACTTCTCCAATAGCCTTTGTGGGTTTCGCTAACATGGGCTTGAGAGGTATGCCAGGGCGCAATTTGCATTTTTCGCGCAAATTGTCAACGCCAGCTTCAAGTAGTGCGGGAATGACTTCGTCATATGATGGCAGCTCACTGATCATGATCGTTCAATACATCTCACTTGGGCAAATTTGACATCAGACTAACCTGTAGACAGCTTTAATTGTGGTTGCTGCCTGTTCAAGTTTGGGCGCAATTTTATCCTGGTTCCACTTCTTACCCGCTGATGATAAAAATCAGGCATTAAATTCCAGAATCAGTGCATCCTAACCTTTTTGAACTTCTGCAAGGGCGGCAGCATGGGCCAGAGCTACAAGTACCGTTTGCTCCGCGTTTCCTATTCGAAGCTTGCCCTCCAAACTTCGTATGATATACTTGGCTTCATGATGTTGACAGGCAGCTAGTAGTTTTGTAATGATAGAGACTTTCTTTGCTTGGGACTAAAATAGTCTGATCGGTAAATAAGAACAACAATGGAATGGTCAACTCACCGAGTGTCCGGAAGTCATAGCTATCTCTTTCAGGTTCGTAAACACGTATGATAAGGTAAGTGGTTTGGGTTTAAATAGTGTTTTCTGACTAGCTTTGGAATTCTGACACATGTTCTTATCAGACATCATCACGTTCGTGCCGAGAACTCACCATTGCAACCAGGCCAAGGTCACCTTCTCTCTTCAAATCTGCTTTGATTATCGACAGGCTTCTGCCAGTTGATTCCGCTATAGCCTTGATCAGCAAATTTTCTCCAATGCCGAGTTCTATTCCAATATAGTCAGGACATAGCTGATTCAGGTAAGCATACGCCATGGTTTATATATGCAGAGACGCACTCTATTGATGCAGAGGTAAACTGCTTGGAGTAACGACTTGTGATCTCCCTTTGCACTTCTTTGTATCACCAGAAGCAGGAAAGATGTCAATAAAGCAGTCTTTTCAAGACGCTTTGTAGTTGCCTCAATTAGCGAGAAGGCATGAGCAAGAGCAGCATATGGAATACTGAATTAGCATTAGTATCGTGGAGGCGCATATCCGTAACGCACTCACGGTTCTCCAAGCTTCCATCCACCAGGAATATCTACGTCTTGAATTCTAGATATGGCGGCTTCCGCACTGCGGAAAATTGGTGAGCACGCAACACAAATACTCAGTCAACCAGTTTACCTACTTTTTGGAGGCTGAGGAAGTTACAAGTTCCTCCATTACTTCCGCTTCCGCTTCCCCGTCGTTCTCAGCATCACTCGTTGACGAGAATTCTTCATCTGCCGCGCTCTCCTCGGCCTTCATCTTGCCTTTTGACTTTGAGGCCGAGATATCCGTTGTAGTGCTCGTAGACTTGAAGGTGGCAGGAAGCATACCTTCTCGCTCTTAGAATTGAATGCAAAAAGTCTCATCGTTACCCACTTGAGCTACTTGCATCTGACACCTGCTCGTCATCTGAGTCCAGTACTCTCCGTCTTTTTGACTTTGGAAGTTCTAGAATGTCAGTTCCAAACAAGTAGGAGAGTGTAATCTGAGTTATCGTACTAGCACTGGACAAGGGTTTCTCCCTCCGTTTACTGCTTCCTACTGAACATGTCAACATGTCCAAATCTAGCGCATCTAGCCTCGCGAACCTTCAACGATGTTTTCTGTCTCAACTGATACTTCGACATTTGTCGCCGACTTTGACTTCTTCCATAGTTCGACGAGATTGGCTTGTTGAGGAGTGGGCTTGGCTGAGGGCGGCATTGTGAAGAAATTTGCTAGGCCCGTTAGTTCTAGTAAGGCCCAGAGGTAAAGGAAATACCCAATGTTTGTTGACGACTCATGCGAGAGCGGATCAGAGCGCGTACGATAAACATGCATACATATCGCGTCGCGCGTCGGGATTAAATTGCATTACAAATCAAAACATTTCATCCAATCAGCGCACAACGGCGAGCGCCGAAGCTGCTGTACAGTTCTGCTGCAGTGGCTTTCGGCATGACCAAATAAGTGACAACAGCTTCCAAACGATCCTCGATAGCAGTACGATGGCGGACGCACAGGTACGTTCTGCGTAGGGAACGACAGGCTGACGGGTGCTTATGTGTGATTTTAGATTGAGAAAGCATATCAAAAACAACACCTCTTCCAAAACGCCAAGGCCCGCGGTGCGCACCTCGAATTAGCATTCTCTGGAACATGCTAAACCCGAAATCTGGCAGGTGGAAAGAAAATTGCAACCAAGGAGAAACGATGGTTCAAGGATGTTGGCTTGGGCTTCAAAACGCCTGCAGAGGCAATCACTGGCACATACATTGGTGCGCGATGTTCTATATATACAGAGGGGTACACTGATAGCCCAAAGATAAAAAGTGCCCATTTACAGGCGACGTCTCCATCCGTGGCCGCATTTTGACGGGTAGAGTTGTTTCCACAAAGATGACCCGCACGATTATTATCAGGCGGGACTACCTCCATTACATTCCCAAATACAGTAAGTGCAGTGTAGCACGAGAGGGCGAGGCTGAAGAGGGACAGACCGGTACGAGAAACGGCACAAGAACCTGGCGGCGCATGTTTCACCCGCATTCCGGGTGGAAATAGGCGACGTAGTGACGGTTGGTAAGTGAATATGTGGGTTGACTCAACCAGCGAGCTAAGGATGGACTGGGCAGGGCAATGCCGGCCGCTGTCGAAGACGGTACGGTTCAATGTGCTGCGGGTTGCGAAGAGCAAGGCGGCGGAGAAGTCGTTTGGGAAGTTCTAGTTGGGTTGTGTGTGTTGGTAGTGACTAGTAATGGCATGCAAACAACAGCCAAGCAACGCCCGACCCTTTGCTTGGTCCTTATTTCCTTGTCCTTTCAAGCTGGCCCCCGCATTTCTCTCCGTTTTCTCCAACCTAACAAAGTCTCGGGTCCAGTCTCCCCAGCCAAGGGGCTCCGACTCTCATATGGGCCAGCAGTCCTCCAAGAAGAACAAGAAGGCGGCTAAGGAGAAGGACAAGGAAGCTTCTTCTGATGGCTCCCCGCATCCCTCGCCCGACGACAGTCCCGAGGCTGCACAGTCTGCTCTCACACGCCCCGACGATGTCTCCACCTCAACAGCGGATTCCGAGTCGTCCCTGAACGGACATCCTGCCTCGAGTGCGTTCTCTCACCTGTCATCCGAGCCCCGGGCTGGCGTTAAACCCTTCTTTAGCATCAACACCTACCCCCACACAACCATCGCCACATCCTTCTCCACATCCGTCTTCGCTGCCCCTTGATATCCCTCCGACCTCTACAATCCTTTCCAACTCAACTTCACCCCCCCTCGCTTCTACCTTGAGCAGTGGGCCACAGGGCGAATCATTAGGAAATGGCAGTCTCAAGGAAAAGCTCAAACAGCTTGATATTGATGACATGATCCAACGATTGCTCGACGTCGGATATACCGGGAAAGTGAGCAAGTCACTTTGCCTCAAGAACACAGAGATCACCGCCATATGCCTCGCTGCACGCGATGTATTTCTCAGTCAGCCTACGCTGGTCGAGCTGTCACCACCCGTGAAGATTGTCGGCGATGTCCATGGGCAGTATTCTGACCTGATCCGTCTTTTCGAGATGTGTGGTTTTCCACCATCCGCCAACTACCTTTTTCTCGGCGATTACGTGGACCGGGGAAAACAGAGTTTGGAGACTATTCTCCTCTTGTTATGTTACAAGATCAAGTATCCAGAGAATTTCTTTTTACTCCGGGGCAATCATGAGTGCGCTAACGTAACAAGAGGTAATTTATACCTTCTTCGCCACGCCTGTCAATCTCATTGGTCAATATTCAGTATATGGCTTCTATGACGAATGTAAACGACGATGTAACATCAAGATCTGGAAGACTTTTATTGACGTGTTCAATTGCCTTCCCATTGCGGCCATCGTTGCGTCCAAAATATTTTGCGTGCACGGTGGTCTTTCACCGTCACTGCATTCAATGGAAGACATAAAGCGCATTCAGCGACCTACAGATGTTCCGGATTATGGCTTGCTTAATGATCTACTCTGGTCCGATCCATCAGATACAGCATTAGACTGGGAGGACAATGAACGAGGCGTTAGTTTCTGCTTTGGGAAGGCTATCATCAATGAATTCTTGGTGAGATATGACATGGACCTAATATGTCGAGCACATATGGTCGTGGAGGATGGATATGAATTCTGGAACGATAGAACGCTGGTCACTGTCTTTAGCGCACCAAATTATTGTGGTGGTCCGTTGATCTCTAGTTGCAATTTCTTCTCGTCACTGATGTTGGCTTAGAATTTGACAACTATGGCGCTTGTATGAGGTTGGTGTACATTAGCTTTCGCACAGTGAGGTGTTCCCATGTTGACTCCTCTGTCAGCGTCTCTGAAGATTTGCTGTGTGCCTTTGAGCTGCTCAAACCACTCGACGGTG
Source organism: Amanita exitialis (assembly GCA_023014455.1). Taxonomy (NCBI): domain Eukaryota; kingdom Fungi; phylum Basidiomycota; class Agaricomycetes; order Agaricales; family Amanitaceae; genus Amanita; species Amanita exitialis. The sequence continues at coordinate 1,888,916 of JAEBUR010000002.1, forward strand.
CAGCGCTTCGCAAGGAGATGACAAAGGCTAAGCGGAAAAGGTCAGACTACTTGGCCTAATCCGTCTGTCGAGGCACATGCAGGCCGCAGCTTGATGCAAGCTACTCTACTCATTCGTTGAATTTTCGTCGACTCCATGCCTATTTATCGCCTGTCCAGAACAACTTGCTCTTCGAAGGGATAGAATCCTGCCTATAAACTCTACCCTCTGTTGGCGATTCTCGCGTCCGTATTCCCCTACATAACTTGGCATATATCAATTTGCTGCTTCGCTTGCAGTCTACACTTACATCGCAACGGAATGTTACCGGAACCGGTACCCCCTTCGTTGCATGATTCTGGACTTGTATTCATATTCCTCTTTTTTGTGTCGGGTACCTTTGTAGTCCTCATCTCCGCCTAGCTTGCTATCTATCTTTTCTTTTGCGGTCATTGTCAGTGCCAACTCTCCCATTGTTTCACATGAATAATCTTCTACCGAAGCATAGTTTAATTTTCGGAGTACCCATACAGATCTCATTGCCACAGATGATTAAATTCTCCCAAGCTAATGTGACCATCGGAACCCGCTGCGTCAATCACAGCACATATCTACAGAGCCCGGAACCTTGCCGGGACTCTTGAAGTGACAAATGGGTATCCGACTTTATGTTTTATCCGAATGAAGAGAAAAAAGATGAAGAAAGTCCGCGAAATATATGGGCAAATATAAAACCGTATGGCTAAGTAATTGTATGGATAAATTACAGATGGGAATTGCGACAATGCCAAAGATGGTCCAATTGAATGAGCAGCTGAGCATTGGATCAGAACGTCTGGTTTACCGCCGGTGCCAGCGTCGCAGGCGTAGAGATTCTCGCTGGGTCGGAGCAAATACGTTCGTGCCTGGGTATCCCGAAGTAGCGGGGAATTGCCCAAACTCTTGTCGCCGAACTTCGTACGATCTATATTTTTCAGATTCTGACATTTCCTGACCTTCCAGGAGACCAAGTGCTGTCTCCAAGAACCACATGTGCTTTTTGACGAAGTGCACAACAACCGTGCCGCCAACTCGCGCCCCTTCATATCTTGTTTGTCTGCCTTCTCGGTGTGTCCAAGCATATTCGGGCGCTATTGGACGACCTGGTTCAAATTAGAATATGAACGAACGGGAAATAAATATGCTATGCCTTCTCGTAGCATCGACATTTCGCTTCCCTCGACGAGAGCTTCAACGCTATGCTCGATTGAGAGGTCAGGTACAGGCGGCGTATAGCGAGTTTTGAACGTAGAAACGCTTGAACGAGACCATGAAGCCGGAGGTGAGACGGTGGACGAAAATAGGTGCTGATCGATAACGGTCTGCTCAAGAACAGACCCAAGAGATTGTTTTATTCGAGTCACCTCTGACGGGAATAAGAACCCATGAGAGTACCTGTCATCCGTAGCTTAAAACATGGCTGGTTATGGCGGAAATGCGATAGACTTACACGGTCCCTGACCGTGGGTGGTCATACATCCAGCACCGCTCGCTAGTCCATCTAATCCTCGAGGCATTTGGATGCATCCTCATCCACTTTGCAGTTTGTTTGTCTTCGGCACCTCTAATGAAGCCCTTGATTGCTGGCTCAGTTGCCACCCAACTAATCAAGCTCCAGCTAAGGGCATATAACTCGCCTGCCATAAATTGGTGCAGACGGTTCGTAACAAGATATCCCCAATATATTAGAGGGTCCTCTTCTGGTCGACGTAGTGATCTGGACAAAGTGGTATTTGGCAGCAATTTGGGCCTGTTGTACAACTCGAAACGCAGACGGGCTTCCAACTCGGCGAGCATAACAAAAGAGTCATCATCGACCTTGACAATATAATCCGGTCGGACCCACGACCTGGCATTACCGTGGTGTATATCCCGCCAGACGAGGTATGGATCATGTGGTGCAAGAGGAGAGGGGGATGCGGTATCATTGGAATAAGAAAAAGGCGGTAATGATGGGCCAGTCGCAGAAGAATTGTAAACAGGGGGAACCCAAGCATCGATGGCGGCCCAGGAAAAATAGGTGTGAGATTTTCCACTGTTCATGTTTTCCGCAATTGGTAATATGATAATATCGTTATAAGCTAAGCGGGTTGAAAAATGAGTTTATGGTGAGGATAAACTTTGGTGACCTACCATGCATTTCAAGCTTGATGCGCCGTTCATGATTCTTGCGAGGCTGGCCTAGAATGAATCGGACAATGGTCCTTGATGTCCCTACGCCACCATCACCATCCCCTGCGCCGTCTCTGCTTCGGGAATGACTAGCCCAGGTTGTACGAATAAGCATGCGCCGCTCAAAGGCAGAGTCAATGGAGAAGACGCCGACGAAAATGCCCGCCGGTGGTAAATTGTCTAGGTGTGATGCATTAAAAAGAGGGTATGAACTTGCGGATGTGGCATTGATGGTGTTCAAGGCCGAGTAAGAGACCAGCTCGGGAGCAGCACAGTAGGCGCGCCATGGAAGGGGCTCCTTGTCTGGGTCGAGGATGTATATGAGTAGTAGAGTTAGAAGGATGCCGAAAACAGAGAGCAAAATAAGTGTGAGAACCTAGAAAAGCTGAGAGCTGAGCGAAGAAGAGGAAGAGAGGACAAGGACGTACAATAGTGATTGGGTGGCCTGGAATGAAGGGGAGACGAAGGACACGGCGAGACCAGCGTTTGAGGAGTCTGAGCAGCCTCCAGCGGGAGCGACGCCTTCCCTGAGACCACCAAAGCCTCCTATCGTCCCTCCACCACGAGCCGGAGCGGGTAGAGAGCCTGAGATAGGGCAGGTCTGGATCGCTGTCTGAATCAGAAGTAGTTGAGAAGTACGTGAGATGAGGAGACGGGGGCTGGGAGGGGAGGGGAGTTGAAGCGGCGGAAGAGGGGGCGGGGACGGAAGCGGGGTCGTCATCGTCATCGTCGTCATCGTCGTAGGCGGGGAAGGGGATGTGGTCTGGACGGTATGGACGATGGCGGCTGGTGGCAAAGGCCATTGGGTGTGTCACGTGGATTGGATTAGCTAATGGAGGTCGGCTGCGTAGACATGCTGCCATCCGCGCCGGGCCTGCACCGCCGTCCAGTACTGCCCCGCCCGCCCAAGCTGCCCCTCCAGCCCGACCCGCCGCTCCAGCTGCCCCACTGCTGCATCCCCGTCCTGCTTCCCTACTCGCCCCACTCAGCAGCAGCACCCTCGCCATCCATCCAATCGCATGCACGTCTGCAACACTGAATTGGTCACCTGTGCACGTCAACGCCACCTGTACATCCTGACACTTCCACACACACACACTTACCCAATATGAATGGTCCACGGATCTCTTTGCTCAGCTGAACAATCACCCCCTTGGCGTCTTCCCACGCCTTGGCTGCCGTCCCCATGAATGCTTCCCGCATTGCCTTTCCCTCGGCGGTCAACTCCGACACCAACTTATCTGCTTCGCTCAGCACAGCGTACATCTTATCCTGTTCTGCCTTTTTCTCGCTCCACAGCTTGATCACCTTGTCGGACACCTGCAGGCTCCCGCTCGCCGCTTCACTCAGATTCTTTTCCAGTGCTGCACGCTTCGTGACAATCCCAGGCAAGACCGCCTTGGCCAGCGCCTGTAAAGACGCGTCGTCATATGCATTCAAAAATAACAAACGGTTTGGGTCTGCGATGTCAGAATGCAACAGCGTGATGATCTGATTACTGATATTGCTAAACTCAACCGTGGCCGGCGTGAGCGTGGGCGCCGGCGCCTTTGAGGTTGTATGCGTCGTTGACGTCGCAGATCTCGATTTGTCCAGAAATTCCACGATTGCCTGATAAATGCTATCGTGAGGACGGGCATCAGATCTCGCACGGCCAATAGACCTTGGAGTCGGTGATTGCTCTGTACCGACTTTCGACCTCCCCAGACAGGGTGTTCGCCAGAGGTACTACTAAAGCTGGAACGGTAGCTGAGAACAATATAAGTGTCGGTAGTGAGAACTGTTGTATGATCAACCTTTTGGATTGATGCGTAGATACGCGGCGTCATAGTTTTCTCCCTTGGCTGAGGGCGGATAAACACAGCGCCATCACACTCGTTCACACTCACAGAGATCAACAGACTTCAGATCTACTTCGTCACTGCCGTATCCTTTCTCTTCTCTAGATCGACGTTGGTGCGATTTGGCACAAACGGACGATAGCGCAACTCACAAGGCAAGGAGGGCTGATAGGAGGTCATGATAACGGCTGGGCAATCTGAGGAAGCAACATACCTACGGAAGACCAGATGGACTCTGGGGAGTAATAGAGAACAGCTTTAGGAACTGTGGACATGGCGAGTGTGCTGAACGCCGACGAGGAGATAACGTTTGTGGCTGCACGTGATTGCGTGCACAACTCTGCCACCGATTATGACTACTCCCAGGTGAGAGACTTATCCATCCTCTGCTTCCTCCCCATTAATCCTCGAGGAAAAGACACGAATTTTACGAAACAGACGACAGTCTCACTCTCACCGTGTTCGATCGCCACGTAGACCCGACGCAAGTCTCCATCCAGTTTGAGCCTAGGAAGGTATGTGCATCATCCCCTATGCATTCAAAACATCCGATGGTGTTATTCCCAGTTTTCCTACACAAACGGAGACAAGTTACTTGTGCTCGAGTTGCTCAAAGGTCAGATCGACCCTGAGGCTAGCAGCTTCACCATAGGGCGGGTCAAGGTCGAAGTCAAGTTCGTGAAGCTCGCCGTCGGAAGATGGGGTGCTCTTGTCGGCGATGCACCCGATCGTAAGTCCATGACAAGAGATCACTACGGGGCATCTAATTGCATCGGCAGCCCTTTCCAATGTGCCACAGACAACTCCAGCCGTCGCGGAGGCCAGAAAAGCCAAAAAGAATTGGGAAGGCATCACGACCAATATCCTCAACTCACAGAAGGAGAAATCAACTGATGAAGATCCCAACGTCGGGGGAGATTCGACTCTTAATTCATTCTTCCAAAAGATTTTCGCCGACTCGGACGATGATACAAAGCGTGCAATGGCGAAGAGCTTCCAGGAGAGTGGCGGCACCACGCTCAGCACCAACTGGGATGAAGTTAGGAAAGGCAAAGTGCCCGTCAAACCTCCCACAGGTTCCGAGTGGAAGAAGTGGAACTGATGATGGACGTGTGACACTACGTATATGTGTAAAGAACGTTTTGCAAATAAAACATGTTGCGTTTAACCATCATAGTGGCGGCAACGAAAAGCAATGGTATTGGGCAGAACTCACGTCTGCCATGGAGACTCGCAAAGGAGATGAAGTATTTTGCTCGAGTAACGTCGGATGTCCAAGAAGGGATGGCGAATGTTGTGGTCATGGGCAGAAACACTTGGGAGAGCATACCCAAAAGATTCAGACCTCTGGCCAATCGCATGAATATTGTCATCAGTCGAAGAGATGGCTATGATCTGTGAGTCCAGTGCGTTCCGACGCGATTTCCACTGATTTTGGTTCAGAGGCACATCCGAGGCGCATCGCGAACCTGATCCAACTTCAACATTTGCACGCATCCAAAACGCAGGACAGCTGATCCACCGAGCGTTCGTCATTGGCGGAGCAACGCTCTACTCCGACACACTAGCCTTTCCATCCACCGCACCAGCATTTGTCGACCGCATCTTACTCACGCGCATTCTCGAGCCTGACTTTGAATGCGATGTATTCATGCCGGACTTTATTCAAATGGACGCTGGCTGGCGCAGAGCCTCACATGAACAACTCAAAACATGGGTGGGATTTGACGTTCCCGAGGGAATTCAGGAAGAGAACGGAGTAAAATACGAATTTCAGATGTGGACTCGCGATGCGTAGAATACATGCTCCCGTCACCCTTGCCGCTGTTTATGCATGAGAGACGGTCACAGTACATCGGCAAGCAAACACACCTGTTTATGCTTGGGATTTCTGGAACACACGACGTAGACACGGCCTTTCCGCCTGACAACGCTGCACCCGTCGCACATGAGCTTGACAGACGACCGAACTTTCATACCCCGCGTTAAAACTGGAATATCAGCAGATGCTGGGAAGACATGGTGTGGCTGGTGTGGATGAAGCACGGGTACTGCGCGAAAGCGCGCCAGGAGAGGCCTGCTCGAGGCCAGCAGTGCACGCAACATCTTTTGAGGACCGTAGCGATCACGTGCGTCTGTTGCAACACCCGAGTAAGAACTATCATTAGATGCCCGTGCGGCAAGACTCTGCCCATGCTCCCCACTTGGGTGGAAGACTTGCAGTTGTCGTCTTCATATTTTCCCTCATCGCCTTCGTTGCCGAAAGCCAGCTTACCCAGGTATAGTCAATGCTCAACCGTACCGAAAGCTCCTAACTCGGCCCTAGTATGTGCAGACAACATTGGCATACAGACAACCCTTCTTTATATTGCAGGTTCCTCTCTCCGTTCGATATCTCTTGGCTGATCTTCTGTGCAGCTACCTCGTCCACTCATCGTTTACTCTGGTATTCCCATTGCATCTTGTATATCTTAGATCAACAACAAGACACACTACATCTTCCCTTTTCAAAGGCCTATCTCTCGCTATAACTGACCATCTTTCCTCATCTGGGACGTCTACTTCCTCCTTCCCATATCACTCCTTTGTCCGCCTGTCATTGCTTCTTTTTCTAGGACTGACATGCCCGGCGCTTCTGTGGTTTGTTGTGGTCACGCTCGCTTCGTGAGTAATATCACCCGTGTTCATCGGAGACAATCCTTTCATCTCGCCAAGGTTAAGTGATGTCACTGGTGCGTAGGCGCGTGATCTTTTTCGCGCAATCTTTCAACGTTCAGCCCTACGCTTTCAGCAATCTGGAACACAAATCCGTTCTTTGCGTATATCTTTACGGTGAAGCTTCTCAACATCCCTTGGGAAAGTAGGCGGCTATTCGCTGTGTTGCTTGCGACACTAGGTGTCATGGTCGTCGTCTACGGAGGTAGCACCACACCAAAGTTGTCGGATTCAAAGAGACCCTCGACCCAAGCTATTGTCAGTATGATCCCTTCGCCCTTACTTGGCGATCTGTTATCCGTGGTCGCCTCCATTAGCTATGGGCTATACCAAGTTCTCTACAAGAAATACGCTGCCTTGCCCACCGATCCGGAGCTAGTGGCTGGAGACACATATCTTCCTGTCTCAGACGATGACGCAGAAGCAAGCTCCCATGACACCAGTCTGGCTGAAAGTGCCAAGGAAGACGTCGTCTTCCCGCCACCTTTCGGCCTTCATCCAAATTTGTTGACTTCTTTTGTCGGGCTTCTCACGTTCATTATCCTCTGGGTCCCTTTGCCCTTGCTGCACCATTATGGAATCGAAAAGTTCAGATTACCAGATGACGCGAGAACGTATCTCGCTATCTGCGGAATTGCAGCGGGCGGGATCGTCTTCAATGCGGGATTTATGGTAGGCACTTTACGACTACGATCACAAGTTGGCTCCAATCAAACTTCTTTTGATCAGGTCTTGCTGGGAATATGGGGACCCATAACTACGTCTGTCGGCAGTTTATTGACGAACGTCTTGGTTGCCATTTCTGATGTGAGTGTGTGCTTCTGGTCGCGCCAAGCAAAATACGAAATATATTTTGTAGGCGCTTTTTGGTGCTGGGATTGACAGCTTGACAATCTGGAGTCTTGTAGGTTGCAGTGTGATTACGGCGGCATTTGGTGTTCTCGCTCACGATATGTACAAGAAGGGTTCGGGAATGGCTTAGACACTATTCTACCTGATGAATTAATAGCCATCCAAGTATCCGAGATAAAATCTCCGGTCCGTTTCGTCATCCGAAATTGGGATGGGAATTGACGACCGATAACGTCCTGCTACAGATCGTCGAATAACACCTTCCCATCTCCTAAACCATTCTCCTTCCCTGACGCCAATCACCTTGGTCGGTGGCTCGCTCGAGGAGGCCAAATTATCATCTTCTACCTGTACCACCCGTTTCAGTGCATATGCCCCTCCGCAAACCTCCCATCGGCCTCCACCTCGCGAGTGGAAGCGCTTAAATAGCCAGATGAACGGGAATATAAGCAGAACTATACTCAAGATCTTGAGCCAGATATTGGAGAGCATGCGTGAGAGGCGGTTGTCGGGTCGTACATACACTTTAGAGTTTTCAATCTTGAAGTAAACTTCGATGCTACCGTAGTAAGGCGTTGAAGAGATCGTAGTGCGGATGGCATGCTCCAGATGCCCAAAATTCCAACCGTACAACACCTGGTTGGATGATGTAAAACAAGTTTGAAACTAGGCTCTATGACCAGATACCTTTTCGTACTTGAACTCTTTCAAGTATTTGGGACTTGCGCAATACTCATCTGCCCACTGCCGCAGCGTCTTGGACGACCTGAGCACTGTTGCATCGTTTATATCATGAGTCCCACCGTGTTGCCGAGATTGCCAACTATCTTTCGAAGTCCAGGGAGGTAAACCCCTCGATATGCGTTCTGAACGCCACGCGCTGTACTCCTTCTTGTCTGCGCGCTTGGCAGTGTGCTTTATACCCGTGAACGGCTGCTGAATTTCTTGCACCATACGGCCTCTATACGCAGGCTCAGAATCCACGACTGACCAATGTATTGGCCCACACGAGTTGTTCTGAAGGGTAGTGGATGTAGGTAGTGAGGGGTGGACGTTGATCAGGAAATCGAAATCTGTCATCGTTTCCGTGTACGATTCGGTTGTCGTCTCCGTTTGGCCGTTGGAAGTTTGACGGGTGACGTGGCGGTGGTGAGTTTCAGTATGTGTGCCACGACAGTGGAGCCTGTAGTAGGGAGCCTGAAGGGACTGGGAGAGGAGAAAGCGGTAGAGTGCTTCGCCGTCGGTGTTGAGGTGCGGGTCATGCGAAACGACGGTGCCATCGTTGGATGTTGAGAACTCGGCGTCATACGGCGCAAACTCGGGCGGGTTGTCTGAAAGTGTGAAAGGGGGCGGCGGGTCATCAGCAGGGGCGGCTGGGGGAGCGTACTCGGACTCCTTGTTCTTGATCATATCGGAGTCCTGAGGCCTCATGGAAGACGGGGAATAAATAGGCGGTGCAAGCGCTGTGGCCCAGACGAGCGATGGAAACCTCAAGCCAGGGTCCACCGACACCGCCCTCATCGTCGCCCTCGTCCGCCTCGTACGTCGCCGTCTATCGCAGCTGCTGATTTTCGACTTTTGCTGCAGGACAGTCCCCGCTTCCTCCCACGACCCCAGCCCATCAATTACAAATTCAACATCGTCGCATGGAATGTCCGCCTCCTCTTCCCCCGCCTCCACGACGCCCTCCTCATCAACCCCCGCCCCGGCTTCCTCATCGTCTCCCTCCTCCGCCCCGGCTTCCTCCGCCACATCCACCTCTTCTCCTACATCCTCTACATCCTCTACATCCTCTTCCTCCCAGTCAATGTCCACATCCTCACAAAGCTCATCTGCTTCTTCATCCTCCTCGATGTCCTCTTCCTCAACGACTTCCTCTTCGACCTCCTCTTCAACCTCTTCTTCGACCTCCTCTTCGACCTCCTCTTCAACCTCTTCGACATCATCCTCTTCCTCTTCTTCAACCTCGACAACTTCAATAATTTCCACATCTTCATCCTCGACCTCGGTTTCTACGCCACTAATTCCTTCGACCACTACAAGTACCACGACCGCCACCACTACTTTTTCCACCGTCCTGCCTACAACAACGACGACTCATGAATTTATGTCCGTGTCAAAACTTCGTTACTTGACGCAGCACTGATCCCCTATCAGAACTACACTACATAGCACCGTGTATATAACAACTACTGACAGCAGGGGCTTAACGACTATCACTGCGCCCAGCTCTCTTACAACGTTACTGACATCGACCGCGAGTAATGGCTCTATCGTTACCATAACACAAATACAAGTCAATCCTACTTTGAATTCTAATAACAAAGCAGAATCAGCAGCTTCCGCGTAAGTGCATTGCTAACAGTCGCGACGGGGTCAACTGACGTTTTACAGTTTCTTTTCGAATACTGGTGCGGTGGCAGGAACGTTTATTTTGGTAGGCCTAAGTGCCGCCTCGATCCTATTGTGGTTTTTCTTCTTCGTCAGGCGCCGTCGACGAAGACGCAGAATGGAGCACGATTCTGCTGTTTCAGCCACCTTAGCCGCGGCTGGTCTATATAGGACGCCTCTCGACGACGACGAAGATCCCCAAAGACCACACAGTCGTTCTCCGGTAGTTGAAATGAACGAGCGTACGAGCTCGAGATTGGGCCTACAGTCACAACCTAGTAATGCCCGAATGTCGGCTTATTTTGATGCGCCAGAACCGGAGAGCGGAGATCCTTTCAATCCTTACGCTGAGTTTGGCGTGCCCCCAGGTACAAAAGACGGCTATGTCCTCGCCCGCGCTTCCAGTCCCGAAGAACATTATCGTGACAGACAAGGAAGTACGAGTACAACGGGCTTTATTATGGGTCACTCCACGACCGGCAGCTATGAACCTCTACTAGCTTCCTATTACCGCCAGTCCGCTGCATCGCCGCCATCTCCTACAGTACCCCTCACTTCACCATCTGGAAATGCAGAGCAAAATCAGGAGGCGCCTCCACGTGAAAGCTCAAAGTCGTCCGTGTACGATTCGGAAGATACAGACAACCGTTTGGACCCGAATATTCGACAGAGACTCGAAGGCGGTGGTGATAACGCGTCGGCAAAAGAACCCCGAGACGAAGAGGACTATTCTCGGCCTGTTCTCTTGGTACGTATCTCGCCCATCAACTTTGACGGCAGACTCAGAGAGCGATACCTATTTAGGTCCGCAATCTTCCTGATGCATCTAGCCGAGAGTCTTGACTCATTCCTGTATTATCCTCGAAAAAAAAAGCTCTTGTGAATGCTTTGGACCACTACTTTATGTGTTTTACATATATATTTCTCTTTTTCTTGCATTGGACCGTACCACTATCCTGTAGCCGCACTTGCTTTCCTAGTAGTAGTCACCTGCATACCTTACGATACCACACATCGACCGCGCTCGCACGCTATTGGACATTGGCCTAGATAAATCCGCATCATGTTCAGCGTATATGATTATGACTGTCTATGTACTTATGGATAGTATCTGATAACCATCTCTCTGCGCAGCACTGATGGAGAGGCGCAGCAGGCAGACGGGCATCTATCCCCGCAGTCGACTATGCATGTACTCTTGCGGCCCATGTTTGACACCGCTTAATAACTCTATCATATGCTTCGCTCATTCTGGACGCAGCTGTTCCGTTATAAATGCTGTGCGTACCTTAGGACACTGATTCGCAACTACATCCGCGTATATGTCCTGAGGCTTTTTGTTACAATAAGCTTACATGGTCAAATATGTTATAGTGTCCAGTGAACCGTCACGTTTTCATCAGCGAATCATGTTGACCTGTCAATCACCTTGTCGTGTTAGTAGCGGAAGGATACGAAAAGGAAATCTACACACACACATACACACACAGGCGATTCCGCCCTGTTGTTGGACTTGCGTGCCTTTGATGGGTCACGTAGTCGGATGCGAACCAGAGCCGCTAGATGTAGAGCTCCAAGGCATCGCCCAAGGAACATGCTGGTTGTCTATCCTCGCACTCTGGGCCCTTAGAACGGACCTCGGTGGCCGTGGTGGTGCGTCGGCGGTACGAGGTCTTTCCCGCAAGACGACCGGACTTATCACCGTGTTCCGTTCAATCGACCGCTCAGTGAGTGCGTCGGCGGTACGAGGTCTTTCCCGCAAGACGACCGGATCTATCACCATGCTCCGTTTAGTCGACCGCTCAGTGAGCGCATCCACCACCGTCTGGAGATATATTTTACTCTGTTCGACCGGCTGCTGATCAATGGGTGCTTCATCATCGCTTTCATTTAGCGGTAGAGTTGCAGGATATATTGAGGGTGTTGATTGAGGCGTTATCTGTGCGAGGTCCGTGCTGGAAGTGTTCATCTGCTGCACGGAAGTTAGCTGGCTGGTGCTAGTGGAATGTCCGTGGACATCAAATAATGCCACCTTGTAGCTAGGTGATGTATGATGCGCAGGGCGGGCTGATCCTGAAACGCCGACAGTAATGCCATACGATAAAGAATGCATGGCGGGTTCAGCGTCGTTGTTGTTAAATGGTTTCCTGTAGTCAGTGTCGTGTTCAGGAGCCAAAGATCGCAGTTTCATGAGTATCTTGTGTCGACCCCTCGTACGACAAAAACGTCGTATAAGGTATAGCATACCAAGCAGAAAACAGGCCGCGATGACGCCAACGAGAGCAAAGATACCCGCTACTGCCCCTGTATTATGAAGAAAGCTATGAAAGAAGGATTAGAAGGAATATAAGGTAAACAACGCCGGCTCACGACTTCGCTCGCACAGCAGCGACCGTTGGAGGATTAGCATACACGTGCGTCCACGTAACCGATGATCCATTTGAGTTTGTACTCGTGGATAACAGTGTCACTAGAGCAGGAGTACCGACAGAGGTAGTGCCATCTTGGACTGTAGTCACAGCTACTGGAGTTGAAAACGTAGATTCTGGAAATCGCGTTATAGTGCTTGTGAACGTCGGAGTCACTACCGTGATACTATGAACGATATGAACTACGAAAGCTTTCACAATGCCGGAATATTTAAATGACGAAGGCCTACCGGAGGGCTTTCCACTACCCTGTGCCGAGGCAACTGCCGGCGCTAACGTTGAATTGACAGATTCTTGTTGATTTGCCGTACTTGTAAATGATGGTGTCGATGACGCAGATGACGCAGCCGAAGGTGTGGTCGCCGGTGGTATTGTTCCTGTCTGTAAAGTACTCGACGGGATTTTTGTTGGAGTAGACTTTAAAGGCGACGTAGAGGGCGTAGTCACGATTTCCCCTCGCATACTCGTACTCGTTACCAACGAAGACGGCTCTAGTGACGATGTGCCGCGGAATCCTGGAGACAGTGCTACAGATAATAACAAGTGCACATGCTAACGACTTACTTGCGTGCAGGGGTTTGCACTAGAAATAGTCGACGAACTGGGTATCGCTACAGCAGTGGAAGTACTGGATATGGTCATTGACCAGGTTGTTCAACTGGAGGGCATGGCATGCGCAGGAAAGCACTTACGGTTCTGATTCGAATACTGGTGGGCTAACCCAGACTTATTCGGAACAGAGTGAGGCTAAGTAGATGGTCCCTGCCGCAGACGATCCTGGAAGGGAAGCGAAGATGAATGAGGCCTGTGCGGTTTACGTTTGAAACCTTAATCATCACGTACAATAAAGCGATGGCCCACCGGCACGCAAATGTTGCTTGCTGACACAATGTAACTAGACTTGGAGCTTATTGAAGTCTACTTTTATAACCACAATGTGGACAGACGTACTGAAATCGGGGCCGATGCTTAACGCATGATTGGGAGTTAATGTAGATCATGTCACCAGGAGGAAACTTACTGGCACTTGGTAAAAATACTTCAAGTTGGTGCCAATGAGCTTGAGGTGAGGGAGGGAGGGCTTGCACAGCGTAGAAGATGCATGTTGTTGCAAAGCTATACCTTTATTGCTGTCCAATTTAGGTTGTTAAGCGGACTAAGGCAGTCGGTTTGGACAGAGACTCCATGTCCACCTGAGCAAGGGCAATCCCATGGTCATGCAGTGCTTCTAGTGTTTCCTTGTTTGGTACGACGCATACGCGAAGTGTTGCGACTCACAAGGTCATAGAATAATGAAGCTTCCTAACATTTAAAACGCGCATGATCATTTGAATTAAAGTACACTACCCATATTGACAAATAATAATGAGAATCTTCTATAGAGACTTTAATCTAATAATGGTCTGAGGACAGGGAAATGAATGACTTGGCGTGCGACTGAAAGTGTCGTAGAGATCGTGTCATTATGGCAAAGCAAGAACTTGTATGGTATAGCATAGCATATAGATGGTATGATATCTGGTCATGCCATGGCAGCAGGGAACATCCCCAAGGGATGTTACTAGTTAATGTTTAACATTAGCAACATCATTACGATCAAAACAGTTACTCACAGATATGATACTACTGGCGCCAGTGGCAACGTATCAAGATAAAGAATTTACTCACATTAATCCAGACTAGCAGCATTTGCCGCCAGGCACCCACTTTCTTGCTTTAATAGCACCTCGCCGCCTACCTCCGCTGAAACTTCCGAAACTCAGTCGGCTAGAACTGTTAACCCTTCTAAGCGCTCGGTCTCCATAACTGACTCCGCTGCCGGCTTTCTCTGGATCCAGTGTTCCGGATTCGATTGCTAACAAGATTGCTCGAGCGGCCAACAGAAACGGTGCTTCGACGTTATCCCCTGTCAAAGACGATGCCTCTAGGAAATGAAGGTCTGTGATGAAAGATATGAGCGGCAGAGCGATTGATATTAAGCTGCGACAAGCACACCATTTTCAGCCGCCCATCGACTCGCCTCCGCCCATTCCACCTCCCTTTCTTCCTCGCGGTCTGATTTGTTTCCTACCATTACCGTGACAAGATGTGGACTTGCTAATGCCCGGGCATCTGCCAGCCATCTGGATAGATTGATGAAAGACTCTCGACTGTGACATGAGTGGTGAATCATGAGAATGTCGGGTGCCCGTTAGAACCCACTTTGTAATATCATAGACTAAAATGGCACCTGCTGCACCTCGATAGTAGCTTCGCGTTACGGATCTTTATGGTTGTAAGAAAACGCACGACCCGCACAGGACCCGACAAACCTGAATCGCTCTTGACCAGCGGTATCCCATAGCTAGAGATGTGGTTGATATATGTGCGATGGTGAAAGTGGCTATCCAACCTGTAGCTTTATTCTTTTTTCACCGAGCTTAACCGTTCGACTAGAGAACTCGACGCCGATAGTGTGCTGTGAATGTTCCTTGACTGCAATCAAGTCCATGAGTTGCAAGCGATGCTCGTAACGATGACTGACAGGCATTGTGCGTGAAATGATGGAGTAGACATGACTTTCCGGTTCCGGCATCACCTGCGAGAAACATACGTCTTATGATGATAAGGAGGTAGGTAACTACGTTACCAATTATGATGTATTTCATGAGAAAATCTAGCAAAATGAACGCTCAAAGGGAGCCGAGGCAAAAGAGGGCAAGAATACCATATGTTTCTAGCAACTCAGTGGCATCGTCATCATAGTCGTGGAAGGGCATTTCAGAACACAAGATGAGTGAGCGTTGGCGTCATGCAGAGGCCTATAACCAATCACGTGTGTTCGGAAGCACAGCCACTACCAGCCTTTCCACGGAATCCCACACATCCACCACTGTCTGCCCGCCGTCCACATTCTTGTCGACCACGTAGTACCACGGATACGCCTACTGATTTCAGCATATTCACCTTATCTTGAATATTACACTTACGGCCGCTATCAAGCATGCATGGTGGCCAATAATGTCCACCGTGTCACCTACTTTCAACTCTGAGCCACTCGCTTGCGTTCCAGCCAAGATCCCATGCTCTTGAGACATACGCGCCAGTTTCCATGACTTTCCCACAACTCGTCCGTACCCACCGGATGGCCCAGTATCTTTGCTGAACGCGATAGCTCCAGCATCAATCAGCGCTTCGTCCTCGCCGTTTATGCCTCGCCTCGGGTAAAGTGAAATGACAGTTGCTCTGACACACTGTGCAATCTGCAACTCGTTTATCATTCCAGTATGCTCTTGTTGCAAGTCCAACATGGGATAATTCCCTATCGATGACATTGAGTGATTTACACATTACGTTATCAGGGATTTACCAGCATGAAGCTCCAGAGTGCCACAAGCTCTTCCGCTAACCTTTGACGAGTTCTGGCGTTGGCAGCATGTGCTGTAGGTGTGGATCCGACTGACAGGACGAAGGGTTTTTGAGCAGACAGCCTCTCTGGAAATTTCGATAATTCGCCCAGAGCTACACGGGCTGCGAGATTTACACTTTCTACCTCCGCAGAGAGGAATGAAGATGCCTCTAAAAAAGTGGTTGACGCGTATGCATTCCCTGCATGAGCATAGAAACCATAAATATCCACATGGGGTGAAGCATAAAGGGTCTGCAGGAGCTTATGGAACTCGGATGATGTGGGAACTACTCCTGCACGACTGTAAGTCACGTTAGTTTATAGTTCCCCTCATATTCGACACTGAACTTTTGTCCACCATTGATCTTGATGAAGGCTGACCAACGTCTTTCGGTCCCTTGACTTCTCTCATAGTCTTCCAAGCAATGTACTTGTGCCGGATGATCAATTAGCACACGGAATGTGCCACCACTTGCTGACATGATATCCGAAACCGTCGCCATGTCGGCAACTTTGTTCGGTGCCACAGGCAATCCATACAGCATCTGTATGGTCCATCAAACAAAACCGATGGTAGACGTTGAATAACGAACGTCTTTGACTGTTCCACCTTCCAAAAGACCTGCCTGTACCACCTCCCATGCTTCTAACATGGTTGAGACGACGATAGCGCCAGTCCGATGATTGGCAGTAATTAGCTGTAATCTGGTACCCTCTGTCGTCTGCATATTGAAAGTAAGTATCTGATCGACGATTGGCGGTATTTGTTACTTTGTGGGTCTTTAAATGAGCTCGAAACGTGGCACCCCATTCAGCGGAAGTGTATAGCATTCTCTGGCAGTTCTGGGCAAAAATGGCTCTATCCACGATGAGGGCGGGGGTCCTCAGAGTATCTATTAATTTTCCGGCATATTTTTCACAGAGTTTCTTCTTGTCTGGCCGGAGAAGGAGATGATAGGGTGTTTCGGTTTGCTGCAACATGATTGATTTTCAGGACGTCGGATAGAGCACAACAGCGGTTGAAACATCCGCACGGTCCTGAGCGGTCCGAGCCTCATCCTTACATTTGATCTTCGTCGGCCCGGGGAACTTGGTTCAACTCCATAGTAGTACATGATATTTATGCGGCTGCGATAGCCTCAATCTCAACATCAACGTCATTAGGTAGCTTCGCCGCTTGAATGCACGTCCTCGCAGGCTTGGGGCTAGGAAGTAACTACAGGGATCAGTATATCAGTGTCTTCCAACTTATCCACGCTTTCCTCTCTGCATACCTGTTCATACACTTCGTTCATGGCGGCAAAGTCATTCATGTCTTTAAGGTATACGTTCACCTTGACCACTTTCTCCCACGATGAACCCGCGGCTTCGAGCACATTGCCCAGGTTTTTGATGCACTGGGCCTGATAATAATCAGTGCATTGCTCGTACAAATGTCATATAACTCACCGTGTGCTCCTTGATGCCTCCAGCTACAACCTTGCCGGTTATATCGACCGGCGTTTGCCCACTGAGGAAGATTAACCCGGGAACCTTCGTCGCGTGGGCTAAAGGAACTGTCGTTATTGGTTAATCGAGTAATATGATCGAGACTTGCAGAGGATGTGCTTGAATGTGGGGGTCTCGCTGGAGTTTACTCTCTTAACAGGTTCTGACATATCCAAAACGCGATGCTCGTGTCGACGACTGATATTATCTTTAGCTGATATACTTATATTTTGAGGGTCAGCAAGCATGTGGTACACGTCGGGCCGCGAGATCCATGGCGAGGATTAGGCGGAAATATCAAGGGACCTCGTGACGTTAGCCATTGTTAGCATGCCATGCGTTACGACATGGTGGCTTCTTAAGGCCAGGTTTCAACATGCTAATGTCCCAACTCATCCATGGAGAAAGATTCCTCGAACAATATCAAGAGTCAGATTATCGAACGGACAAAGTTCAGTCGGGACGAGGAACGACGCCTGTTGCGCAAGTTTGACCTCTATTTGCTCCCTCCGTTGGCTTTCATGTGGGTACTGTGTCAATGCAATGCATTCCATTCACGTTCCAGCCGGTTTCGTATCTCGAACAGGTATCTTTGCAATGCACTTGATAAAGGCAACGTGGGTAACGCCAAGACAGATGGCTGGGACAAGGTAATTGACTGTCTAGTGTTTGGTTACCAAGTTGTTAATCAACTGTGTATGCAGGACATCGGGTTGACCGGGAACCAGGTTAGAACCTTTCTTTGGGTCATTTTGAGTGCCTCAACTCGATGTCCAGTATTTTATACTCGTGATGGTATTCTACGTACGTGTCAATCGACGTCTATATCGCCCTTGACTCACCTACGAGTTTTCAGGTGCCCTTCTGCTTGTGAGAGCATCCATCAAGTCGACTTTGACGTTTTCTTTACGCAAGCAGATTCGGCACGCCCATCTCGTTACTTGTCAAACATTTCTCCGCGGCACGCGTTTTACCTTTGCTAATGATTGGATTTGTAAGTCTACGCTGCAAAGGAGTTAATTTGAATTGTCGACTTCTTCCCAGGGTTCAATGTAAGTTCTGAACGATTCACGGTTCTCGTTTAGGCTAAACCACCAACTTCAGGGCCTTGTTCGTCGCCATCGCGAAGAATTTCTCCCGCAAGTTTCATTGGTTCATTTCCTTGAAACGTTGTTTGAACACCGTGTAGAGATTTTCGCGATCCGCTTCATGCTCGGAATCTTCGAGTCGCCCATTCTGCCAGGGGTCGTACGTCGAATTGCCTTCTTACTTCCTTCGCATGACATAGTATCAGCTGTTCTACCTCTCGACGTTTTACAAGAGAAACGAACTGGCATCAAGAGTCGGGCTCTTCTATGGTTCGTTAAGAATTCTGCTCATTGGAATATGCCCCGAAATGTCATATAGCTGCTGCTTCGATCTCTGGTGCCTTTTCCGGTAAAGAATGTTACGGCTTTGCCAGGATTCGTTGATGGTTTTCCCCAGGTCTGATAGCTTTCGGCGCGTTTCACATTCAAGACAAAAAGTATCATTCATGGCAATTCTTGTTTTGGATTGAAGGCGGTGCCACTGTCATGTTCGCGATCTTTGCATTGTTCTGGCTTCCTCGTTCGCCACAGGCATGGAAAATGTTGAACGATAGGGAGAAAAATATTGCTCGAGTCCGTATGCTTATGGATTCCTCCGTCGCTGTTGACGAGAAACTTAACATTCGCGACGCTTTCCGCCCCCTTCTTGACCCTATCTATTGGTATCATGTTCCATTATTAGGTAGTATCTTCACTCACCTGTGTTTTTCAGGTTATGGGCTTTCATAAATTTGTCATTTGGTGTCCCGCTAGCCAGCGTGAATAACTTCCTTCCTCAAATAGTTGCAAGCCTGGGATATTCAACTGTCAGGACAAACCTGTTGACAATAGCACCTAATGTTGCTGGCACTGTTGCGCTACTGTTATTGACCTTCTCATCTGACTATTTCCGTGAACGCTCAATTCACATGTGTGGCATGTCCTTATCTTTGTTTCTCACATAATAACGATAAGCGTAGATGCATCCCTCTGACAATGGGGCTCATCGGATTTATTATTCTTGGAGGTATCAACCCATTAGAACAGCGAAATCTGGCCTATTTTGCCTGTTTCTTGTTGACAATGGGTGTAAGTTATGTGAACATTATGCTATGTGCATTAATGAAGACTTGCATAGGCCTTTGCACCTTCTGTATTAGTTGGTGCTTGGTGCGTTCTAACTTCTGTGAGGCTGTTGTATGAATCGATTCCTCACGTCTGCATTCAGGTATTCAAACAATACGCCAAGTGAATCGAGGAGGGCTGTGGTTGCGGCAGTTATGGGTGCGTCTGTTGACACAAATATTTGATCGATGATAATGTTATTTATAGTTGCGATCGCTAACTCGGCTGGTCTTATTTCTACAAACGTATTTAGAGCAAAAGACGCACCGAAATACACTCCAGGTCAGTATCGTTTAAATTGTTCTCATTTCTTTGTTCTTATTCAATTGTGTAGCCCTTGCGACCTCTGGTTGGTGACTATATCAGAGGCGCAATTCATAGGTTAACAACACAACAGCTGCCTTTGGAGGCCTTTGCCTGATCCTGGTTGCTAGGTAGGGTTTTCAATACTCAGCAAGCAAATACTAACGATAGGACTAGCACCGGTGCTTGGATGCGTTATGAGAATAGAAGACGAAATAGAAAACAGGGTGTTAATATCACCGCTGCGGATGTCGATACTGAAGTCCTTGGGCAAGGACCTCAGTCCCCATCGTTCAGATACATGTATTAAGAATAGTTTTCAAGGCTAGTTTATATATCCTACGGCTTTTGTTAGTTTTTCACATCAGTCGGAAGGAACCTCGGCCGATACCTCAACCACGATGGTTGTTACCAGGATCGTATGGCATCTCTAATGCAAATAAACGTTATATGAGGAGAATGACAGTTTTCAACAATCATGGTATTAGCAATGAACCTGCCTATGAAGAGTAACCCGCCGCGTTAAAACCATCAGATTTTAGATCTGTACAACGATCATAAATTTAGAGGAAAACACCGGGAGAAAATAAAATAGACTCTGAGCAAATGAAGTCGATCGCGGGTGTATCTGCATGGAAACCAAAATTCAGTAACTTCGAAGCGACCATGTCAATCCTTTCCTGAATTCCTTCTTACTGATGCGCCTGCATAATAGCATCCGAAATGAAGTTTGCAGCGACTTGTTTACCACCGAACCAACGGCCGTTGAGTCCTTGAATGGCCTTTTTGGCTGATTCAATTGAGCTGAATTTGACATATATTTCTCCCTGTCCCGGGCATCAGCACGACTGCGATTGTACGAACGGTCACACGTACCTGAGAGTCTTTTTCTACTTTGATCGCGTCAATTTTTCCAAATTGACCTTCACATTCTTGTTTCACATCCTCAGCCAATTCTTTCTCCCAATTGGCCTCCGTCTCCCTGTTCAACATTAGTTGGCTCAAATGGCAAGAAGTAGTTATCTTACTCTTCGGGATCAAACATGTTCTTCAGTAAGACGGAACGTGATTGCATGGCCTGAGGTATATTAGGCTTCGTGCTACTGATACCAATGTTAGTGTAAAAAGTGGCCTATCTAACACATCTGCTCACATCGTCTCCTGTCTCGAACTTGGCTCGATCCTAGCAAGTTTTTGCATTAGTGCTTGACGTGATGCAGCGTTCAGGTTACCACCTATGACAGTCAGATACGGGCAATAGCAGTTAATCGTGTCTTACCGCCTGCTTCATCTAGCGAATCTTGTTGTGTGTAACGGGTAGATCCTTTTTCATGGACAGTATTGACGCGTAGCTATTCATGAGTAGCTGAGAATCGTGCCTAATACTGTAGGCGGCACGCACCGTGCGGCCAGCAAGTTCAAACCCTTCCATTTGTTCAAGTGCCATTCTTGCGTCTTCAGATCTTTTGTATCTAAAGTTTACGGGTTGGTCACAGATCGGGATAAGCCATCGAAAGCGGGTAAACTTACTGCACAAAAGCATAGCCTTTGCTTCGACCTGTCATAGGATCCCTGTGAAGATCGACAAATTCAAGTTCACCAAAAGGTTCGAAAACCTGTTTGATATCCGATTCTGTGAGGTTAAAATGCAAAGACCCGACATATAACCTGTTAAACGGTTTAGGCTATCTCGTCATTTATAAAGCGAACTCTCACTACATTGCACCATGAGGTGCACTGACGCCGGGTGGTAGATTCAGGTTACTAAGATGAACAGTTAACGCTATCAGTATTGACGTCAACCTTGACGAACGTACCCATCGCCTGGATGAAGTTTGTTTCTCTCTGATTCAGTATGTTGTACCACTATAGGAAGACCCATCACAACAGTGCCAGACAGGCCAATAGCCTTATCAACGAGATCTATGGAACGGAACTCAACATAGCCAATGCTGCGATGATTCAGTTGAGCTAAGCAGAATGCCAAGAGTTAGGACGAACCCCTTCGAGCGGCGTGACAGCCTGTCCGTAACAATTCTCGAATCCATAACTGTGCCCTCCCCAAGTTTGTCTTCAAAGAAATAACCCAGATCACGCGCAGTCAAACGCGCGGCTAGTTGGGATACAAACACAGAACGTGCTTCCGAATCGTCTTCTTTGGGTTCATCTGGATTATAATCATCTGGAGTATCATATATAGGCGATGGTCGCCTGGGAATAATATTAGGAAATCATGATACTGTCCATAAGGAACCACTTACTTGAAAGGCGGAACAGGACTCCTTGTTCGACGTCGGCTTTTAAACTCGTCATCGTCATCAAAGTGACGACGGCGGTCACGCCTAGAATCTCTCTCCCTAGCGTACCGAGGGCGTTCATCAACTTCATCCCGCGATTCGCGACGATCCCGAGAACGATCCCTACGGTCACTGAGCGGACTGTCTTTGACGGTAGCTTTATCTTCGAAGCTATCATCTTCACGTTTTCTCTTGACACGCTCTTCTTGTTCGCCTACGTCGTCTATTTCGTCCCGTTTTCTTCTTCTATCATCACGGATGCCCATGCCTACTTTCACCTCGACGTCTGTCACTACGATGCTTGTCGTCACGACGTCTATCTCGGTCTCTGTCCCTGTGTCGATCCCGAGACCTGTCTCTGTCACGGTAGGCACGTTCACTGCCTCTGTCTCGGCTGCGACTTTTTCTCTTTCTATCTTCGTCGTGGTTCCTGTCTCTCTTCTCCCTGTCTCTGGAAAGGGATCGTTGAGATCTTCTAGTCCTGAGAGTGTCCGTCGAATGATTACGGGAGCTACGGAGGTGTGTATATGCACCTTCAGTAAATATATGCGTAACGGCAACACGACTTACGATTGGCGCGCAGGAGAATTGTCCAACACCATCTTGTCACCAGGAGATGCCATCATTTGCGATGCAAGCAAAATAACTACTCCAAACCGCAATGAAGAGAGAGGAAGGCAAGTTTTGCAGGTCCGCCGTGCAAATGCGTACAAATAAACAAAAAACCCATCGCAGCTTGCCGTTGACAGGAACAGATCATGCGTGCTATCCCTAGATAAAGGACATACCCTAATATGAAACTGTACCTTTCCCTGGATGAAATTTGAGCTGTTTGAGGTACATACACATTATTTCAACCACGGCGAACGGTCGTTATGGTGTTGATTCCTACTTTACATTTGTCATAAATATATTCGTGGGTAAGAAGGGAATCCACCTGTTGTAGATCCCATGTTGACATTGTGCTGACTGGAATTTATGGTATTCAGAACACTCCTGTACATCCACGGCCATAGGACTCTGAAAGCACCGCATCCCGTCCGATCTGCGAAGTCAACCAGAGTGCCGCCCAGTTAGTACCACGGTGGGGGACCACGCGGGAATCCTGGGTGCTGTGGTTCCCATTTTCCTGCACTTTTTCAGAGTGCGTATCGTATCATCAAAAAAAAAAAAACTTTCCAGGAAGTTGAGATGCAAAATCATGTAGTGACCAACTAATTCATCGAGATCAACGCGCAATACCATGGTACGTAGCAACTCCCTCGTTGAATAAATCACAAACGATCCAGTTGACTATCCGTTGCATGCCGCCGTTTGCATAGTTATCAGCCTATTGTCACAATGATCAGGAACGCTGTTTCGTTCGGCGGATATGTGATTTATGTGTACATCCTAATTATGCACTAAATTCTGAACCTTCACTAACTGGAATGGTTATTCAGAGGTCCACGCGCTCTCAAAATGTAATCTATTACACACCTCAAGCCGGTATTCTCTCGTGCAAAACGCCCATTGCATTAGGCAAGCGCATATCATGCAGGATGCCATTCTTCCTGGCACAATCAAAATAGAGAAGACCTCTGACCAAGCAAAATGGCGAAACATACTCTAGAAACGGCGGTAAGGTTTCAGATGGTTCGTGGTTCTGCCAAAGGTCAGTTGGCACTAGAATATACAAGTATGGGGCGTGTTGGTGGACAGCGCAATGTTCAAATATAATATTTATGAGGACTAATAATGATTTACTGTATATCAGCGAGCAGGCGAATCCTTCGTTCCCTCGGCAGGGATGAGGGAAGGGGTCAGTTCTTTGTTGTCAACAACGGCATGCTCCGCTGCGACGAGGACTGATACAAGCCGGGCCCACGATGAAGACGTATTCTTCCAAGCGTGCATAGTCCCTCTTTGTATGATGACATCACCAACCGTCAGATGTTTTTCGGTGCCATCTTCGCTTATGTGAATAAGTTGCCCCGATGCTGTAAAAATATTAGATCTTTTGAGGAAATTATTACGGGCTTCGGTCCTACTCAGGAATATTGTAATCTAACGAAGACGTGCGATGCTGAAACACTTTTTTTAGGTTCACGAAGGAATCTCTTGGAATGAGCTTACCATGGGCGTTTCAGAACCGGGTGCTATATCAGTGTATCGAAAACTTGTGCACAAGTCCGAAGTTGAATGAGGGGTCTAGCGTACGACTTGCGCCGTCCTCACTGTGACCAACAAAGCTGTCAATTATCCACAGCAAATTCTAACACATTGCTCACCTCTTATTATTATCATGGGTGGGCAACGAGTCATTCGTTGTCCAGATAACACCAAATCTTGAACCTGGAGAAAGTTCGATGGCCTCGTTGACAGTTATCAATACGAGCGAAGAACATAGATGTAGAAATACCTCCGTCTCGATTCGAGTATCACTGGCAATGACTGCCAGGCCTTGATCATTGTGCTTAGTTACAATACGATGGAGTCCCGGGAGATAGGTAGACATTTGGTGGAATAAGAGATGTGGATGATAATCGATAATCCTCTAGATGACCACCCTGTGTTAGGTACACATATCTGAGAACACTCAGTGCTTCTCGGATCACATGACAAAGGATAATGTGTGGAGATCACCAAAATCAGAAGATCGTGGTGGAAGGATTAATGGTTTTACAAGATATACCAACGAGAGATAACAATTCAAGGACAAATAAGATGACCAACTAAGGCGCAGTATCTTGTAATGGTTCATTAGTTGTTAGCCAAAAACACAGCAGACATTATGCTCACAATAATAATACTCGTCGATCAGAGGAATCCAGTCTTTAACAAGTGCGCTCAAGAGTCCCAAAAGAGGTACATTCATTGTCTTATCCACAACACATTCCAACTTTGGCCTGTACAAATGTAAGTGGAAAGGGCTTGCAATTGAGAAGAAATACTCACCTAGTGTACGACTCCCAAATCGATCCGCGAAGAAGGTACCAAAGTAAGTCCTTGTCGCGCCGACCGTGCTCGGTACGTTCCAAAGAAGCTGAAGGCGGAGGCTTCCGACGGAGGTTTCTTGATACTATCTCCAGAATCAGTGCAATCATCAAAGGTCGGTTTGAACGTCGATCGGAGGCCATGAGAGATGCTATCCGGGAGTTAGTCATAACAACAGGTAGGCGTATGCGATGACGCGCACCATAAGCGAGAGGACGTATTATGTAGATGATTTCTGCCAGCCAATCCATGGGGGAAGACATCGGCTTCACAAGGTTGCCCGCGGGCTTAACCGAGGAAGACGTAAGGGCTTTTGGCAAGAGATACTCTTCCACCGACAACTCGGGATGATTGACACCGGATGCCTTGGCAAGAAGTGGGTGAGGAGGCAGAGGTATGTGATTGTTCTTCAAGTGGTCTGGTGTCGGTGGCGGAGATGGTGCAGGCGAAGAAGGGGCAAGCGTTGGAGAGGAAGTGTTACTTGGCGAAGGGATGGTGGCCGGATCGAGGTCTCTTTCCGGTACTGGGGGCGACAACAGCGGGCGGCGGGTGATGCGCAATAACATCAGGCGTAAGATTGCTCTGAGAAATGAGCCGAGTCAAGCTAAAAGAACTGGGAATTCACTTTATAGTTTCCAAAGCAATTACGCCTCTCCACCTTGTTCTTGGTGAGACTGATCTTCGTAGACCCATTTCGATAAGTAATTGCGCGAATCGTATGAGCTCAAGAGTGCGAGCTGCCCATTTGTACAACACGTTCTTTTCGGCCCAAGCTCTCGTGTAGCGTGTGTGCAACGAAGACGGAATGAGCGGTTTATATTTTGGATCGCTCCTGACGAACCGCTCTAGAAGGGTGTCGTGATACATGCTCACTGCATTGAGCAGGGCCGATACTGGAGTCGAATAAGAAGCGAAGGAGTGGCAGGAAACAAGGACTCACGGGCCTCGGAAGCGAGCTCGGCATCCTTAAACCTTCCTGGGAGGAACCAGGTGACGGACCTCAGAGAAGACTCGAGCGACGCAATTGTCGATACGTTTTTCACGAGGAATGCTTCATAGCGGGCAATGGAGGACATGAAGAGAGTTGGAAAGCCGGCCCGATTCCCACGCGACGACTGGCGATCGTGCTCGGCCCTCGCAATGCAGCCCGCACTCGACTACCTTCGCTCAAGCCCAGTCAGAGGCCAGCTCGAGCCCCCAGACGCAAATACACTTCCTGGCTGGCGCTACATCCAAACTACAGATACTCCGAATGAGTTCAAGGCATCTCTTCCCCCATGTGCCCTTCTCTCCATTCCTGACCTTGTCCTCCGCAGGTTTTGCTCCCTCCAGGCACTGCAGCCATGTACGAACAACTCCTGAAATTCGAAACACTCGAGCTTTCACGCAAACCAACCATTTCATGGGAGCGTATCATGCAGATTCGTCACTTGAAAGACCGAATGATTCGCAAATCCCAGCGATTGAGCAAGGCCTCTCTTCCCAAAAAGTTGAGCAAGGGCGAGCCTTTGACTTTCCAGACGATCGTCGCACCTGCCGATTTTCGCGTAAAGGAAATGGAAAAGTGGTTCCGTGAACAGCAACGCCGAACGTCCACCCTTGTTCGGCGGGAACCAGAGCCTGTTCGTTCCTTGAGTCTCAATGGGCACTCAAATAAACCAAACCTACTCCATGAACCAGACTATCACAGGTTGCTGTCGTCTGACGGATTCCACCCCTTTCCTTCTTCCTCAAAGAAATATATCGCTGTTTCGCGCCCCAAGGCAATTCCGCCACCTGTACCGCAAGATGTTAGAACAGACTCATACCCGCAGTCGGGAACGTTCCATAGCCAGGTGTCTGTGCAAGCCACAAAAGCTCCGAGCGCGCTCTCCATTCCTCTGCCTGCCATATCTTCTCCTCCTGCACTTCCGATACTCCTTCGATCCGAACGTTCCGCTTTGGAATTAGAATTCAACAAACGCAGTGAAGAGGCAAGCATACCAACCATCCCTCGTACCAACTCCTCAGAGCTCTTGTTACCAAATGCGAGCGACGTGGCCGTAAAGGGCAGTGTGTCATCTGCCAGCTCTTTGCAAGAGTCAGTTGCTTTAGCCGAGCCCGACAAAGTTGTGGCATCTGGAGAGCTGCAACTTACCCGTCGACGTAGTTGTATCAAACGCTCCAGTATTGGCGACATCCCCAAAACTGTTTCTTGGGCCGGCATAACAGGATACATCGACGCAGCCAGGGAGGCACAATCGTCAGGTCAATTCAGTATTTCATGTCATTTGACGTTTACCTCATCCTCGGGCAGGGCGCAGATGGCAAGAGATCCGAGAAATATATCTTGATCAGGTATCAGGTCTTGACGCATTATATGACCAGGTTGCGCAAGGTTTAGACAATCTTCGACTTGAATCGGAAAATCTTCACCGTGTTGAGAAGGTCATTGTCCAGCAACGTGAGGTACTGCGTGCCACGTTTCAAAATCTTGAGCAGAAGCAGTCCTTGCTGCAGAGCAAAGGTGTGAATTGGTGTCTTGAGGTGAACGTGCTCTAACCACTCGTGCACGTGTAGTTCAAGAAGCCTTGCAGGAGGCAGATCATGTCTAATCCTTAGGGCGCTAATATCATCTGACCTTTCACTCTGCTTATGTATGCTTCATATCTATAACTATGATGTACGGGTACATGTATCGCTAAAAGAAATGTTTACAAGCGAGTTCTACGACGTCTTTTAGCTTGTTTCCACCACATACAAACGACAATGGAGTACACGATTAGAATCATGATGATGACTAACATCACGACTGCAAATACATGATACGAGCCAGTGGGAACTCGGTCGTCGTGAGGCACATACACATTAAGAGAAAATATGCCTATCCATTATTTGAGCAAGTAACGAATTCAAGAAAGTGACACGTACCAACGTAGGACTGGATGCACAGTACAGCAACTGTGATAGCGGTTAAATAAAAGAGTGCCATGCTCTCGCCCGATTTCGCGAGTGCAAAGTCGGTGCGTAGTTGCAGAAGGTAGATGGGATGTAGTTGACTTAAAATGCGTTCATAATGAGCCAAGGAGTGCTGCAGGGTATAAATATGGTCTATTGCAGTATGAATACAAGCATACAACGATGTAGACTCGGAACGAACCTTGCACATCGCCCATATACATAGCAACACCTTGGCTGGAACTGCCATCCATAAAATGCTTATGTATTAGCAGACGCTTTTGTATTCGTGATACGACTTCGGACTTTGTTGCGAGTAATCTATTTAATACTGTCACCAATCTCCTTGCTCTAGCAATGCGGCAAAGTGTAACTTTGGAGTTCTGCGAGAGGTTCTCGTTGTAAAAATTGCGCTTGGAAATTAGGCATATTAAGCGTCCGAAAAAGCGGGACAGATTCAAGGTAAATAGGCGTGTACGTCGAAGCGAATGACCACCATCGCCGAAGTTCACCTTTTCGTCCAGTGAACCAATTGAATAATTATTGTGTGCAGCTCTTCCTGAATCGCAATCCTTTTCCGAAAGAGTACTTCCGATCGTTTCCAAGGTTGAAGACGACTCGTAAGCCTTATTCGACAGGTAGCTGGTCATGTTGGGTGTACACCAACTTGTCTATAGCAATGACCTCCTCGTCGATCTGCTCCATATAAGGGAAGAACGAATCAACAATGGAATCCAAAAGACCATGTGCAATCCAATCTGACGCGACATAGGTTAGCCGATTAAAGTGTCATGCATGTCTAGATTGCACATGCCAGAAGTCATGATAAACATGTCCTCCAAGTGATGTATTCGATTTCTAACTCGATGCGTGTGTTCTAGAGACGATGTAAAATCAGTAGCAATGTGAAGCAACAACTATGTGTACCCGATATGTCCATAAAATGAAACTATGTATACAGGTAACGTTAGCAACCATAATTGAAGAAGCTGTATGCTCACAGAGCAAATCCCGTCTTCGAATACGGTAAGGTATACATTGGTCTCGCCTATGGGAGCTTCATTAGGTGGTGCATCTATCTTCAGCATGTTGCCACGGGTTTCGATGGCTCGGAATGACACGAAATAATAACCAAGCTTTGGAAATAATTCTAGTTTTTCTCGAGGCTCATTTTGAAGAATATCTTCAAGAGTAAGGGGGTGTAGATGAAGTAGCTGCAATGAGAGTCGATCAAAACGATCGCATTGTAATAACTGACCCACTTTACCAATTGCACGCAAATCCTCCCAGGAAGGGGAAGCCACATCAAGATACCATGCCTTTCGACCCGACCTGGAATTGGTGTCGGGAGCTTGTTCTATAATCACTGGAAGAGTGTCGGCTCTGTTCTTCCCCTTTACGTTCCTCCTATGAGTTGTTGACGGAACTTTTAGACTCGCAGAGGTGCCATACTCAGTAGACCTGGATGATGATGATGTTAATTCAGTTGTCACAGCCCTTGGCATCTTCCCTCCACGAGATCGGTGTATTTTTACTGTGCGTTTAAAAGCCAAGTCCAGTTGCTCAAGTATGAGGGGAAGAGAGGTGGTAGTCGTAAGACCATGGGAAATATTCGAACCATGTTTCTCAGACGATACAGGAGGAAGATACAAGGAGAACTGTCTAGGAACCTGCCGAGAAGCTTTCCGTGCCTTGACGAGAGCGATGTGTGTTGTGAATTCCCTCTCTAAATCAACGCTGAGGAAAGATGCTGAGCTGTGGCGGCGACGTGCTATTTTGGATCGCGTGTTTGACGAAGACAAAGAAGCTGAAGAAAAGCTGGACGAGGATGGGACACGAGACCTTGCCCATCGTGTAATGGCGTGTTCTAGAACAGCAGCTAATGTACCAAGCCTGGCACGGACGGGGAGAGATGCGGAGGAGGAAGAGAATTGGTCGGATGACATGGTCATGTCAAGGCACGTGTCTCACTCAATTCTGTGGCGTTTTCGTCCCCCTTCTCGGACCAGCGGTCGCCTCCGCTTCTCCCGCTGGCCAACCTTCCTCTGTCTCCTCTCCATCGCCTCTCCTCACCGCACTCTTACCTCCTTCCGCCGCCAGTGCCTCATACCTCGCCTCCATTACCACCTTCTTCTTCTCAGCTATTTTACGTCAGCAAGGAACTTACCAAATCAATTGTTCATACCTTCTTTCATCCACCACCCTCGTTTTCCTTGTTTTCGCTTCTCGCGTTCGTCTTTCCCTATCTTTCGCAGCGCTTCCACCTGGATTTTGTCTTGGTTATCTTTATTTACGAGGCTTTCCATTCTCTTTACTGCCAACTCTAATCGTTTCACCTCGCCTTCCCTTTCGTCTCGTTGGTTTCGTGGTGCTGATGACGTCATTTTTCGACCTCGTTTAAGATTATCTTTGAGAGTGTCCAACTCGTTCCGCCGCGCTTCAGCCAGGAAGCCATAGTTGTTTTGGTAACGATTGAGCGGAAAACTCGCCTGCTAGCGGTAGGAAACGTGGATCCCTTGGTTGCTACGAGTGAGACTGTCAATTAATGATTTGACGTTCGCCGGCAATGCACTTACGGGAGCTTTGACGTCGACAACCTTCCTTCTTCTCGTGACTGGTTTCTTGGAAGACATTTCCATTGGGCTGAAATTCGTCAATTCATCGTGGTGAAAGATGGTACGACACTTACGCATGTTTGTCGCGCCGTTTTGAAATCTCGGAATTTGGTTTCAAGCTCCATTCTGGAACGTTATTTCGGTTCTTCCTGCTAAGCTTTTCCTTGCCGAAACTCGACTGGTTAGATTCCTCGTCTGACCCGCTTTCCGAATCTACCTCCGCTCGACTCAAGGCATATTGGGCCTTTCGCAATGCCCCCAGCGGTAAGCTTGATAGATCTGGGGATTTTTAGCATAATAGTATGTTAAGGGAACCCATACCTTTTTGTATCGTTTTCTATGTAGATTATATTGTAAAGGTAGAGCGGTCTTATCGATATTGAACGCACCAAGTTCGTTGAAGGCCTTTCTTGGCCCTCATCGCCGGCATTCGATTCACTGTCACTTTCTGAAAGAGTGCCATGGTCCTCGTCGACCCATTGGACCACACGCGGAGCATCAGCATCTTCCTCGTCTTCTATTGCCTCGTCTCCACACCAATTATTTCCGCTACCTTCATCCATATTTCTGTCCGCGTCGCTGCTTACAGCTCCACTTTGTTCAGAGTCTTCGCTCGTAGTATCATCATCCAATCTGCTAGAGGTTTTTTTCTTGGCCATCCGACAGGTTTCTCTTTCCTAACTGCTCTTGGAGGGGCTCTTGAAGTAGGACGAGGTCGACGGGGCATGGTAATATATGTGATGTTGGACTAAGACAGATATTACATAAAACTCAGTTGCGCCTATGATCATCCACAACTACATATCGTCCGTTCTCCAAGTACACTTCCAATGAAAGTCCGTTGGATGTCAGTCCAGTTCTCCATAATGGCGTCATACCAAACCAGGCACCCAACTTAGCCAACCACCGTCGTCGTCGTTTACCGGGACGTATGGGATCCTCCAGTAGTCCCTCCCACCGATATGCCGGACGCATACGAACAATAGGTACATCATAATCCGTGCCGTCGCCCGTTCCGAGACTTGAAGTTGGTCCTTGCGTCTCCAAATCCACACCATCCATGTCTAACTGTCGGCTCTCATCTCCGATGTGGAACATGATGGCCTATGTGTCATAGCTTGATTTAATGGCTTTGCACGGACAAGACATAACGTACTTGTTGTGACGATTTAAATACAATCTCTTGTAATCTTGCATAGATCTTGTTCAAAAGTCCCGCATGAAAAAAATTCCGCCGTGACAATAGTCCCCTTTGTGTAAGGAAGTTTTCAAGGACGGGGCGCGGCAGAGGTGTGTAGGCGATGGACGTTGAATAATACGGATTGAAATCCGTAGCATAGCGTCGGAGTGCTGTCACAGATCGACTATTTCTCCGCCATAGATCATCCTGACCATCTGCGCTTGAGACAACTTCATTCCATTGATCGACAAATTCACATACCCAGAATATGTACCACCACGCCGTCACTTCACTTTGCGTCACATACGCGAAGCGGTGATGTACAGCGTTAAGAACAGCTTCATGATCAGACACGAGCTGCTGAACGCGAATGTCGTGTTCGTGTTCAACACAGCTTAAAGTGAGATGGCGTGGTCGATCATAAACAACAGAAAGAAATTGATACGATAACACTCTTCGTTTCCACCTAAACTCCTTCTTTTGGTGAACTCGATAGCTTGTCAAGACCTTCTCAATCCGTCGGGTGTTGGAAGATATAAAATGTTGATTCAGCTCGAAAAATTTAGCCAACGGCGTTGTGAGATCAAGATCATCGTTGAGGCCTATCACGTCTCCAGACACTTGCACGTCTCTAGCATACTTCAACTGTATGTCAAAGCCACTGCCCAACTGCAATCCATTCCAAACTAGATGGCCTCGTCGCTTGATCTGTAATACACAAGTCTGAAATTGCCTAGATGAGCTTGCATAATAGCGACTCCGCTTGCAGCACTGTAAAGGCCAAAAATGATGTACCCCAACTGACTGAACTTGATTTAGCCTCAAATGCGGAATTTAAATACGGGTCGACGTACAGTGACATGTTGATATGGCCATTGAACCGTCATACCCTCGAGGGCGCGTAATGCTAGCCGTATCTGTCTCTTTCGCCGGATCTCCTGACTTGTGTTCTGCATAACGTATTCTTCCAGATCATGAGCATTTTGCAGCACTTGCAATGACCCGTCGTCGTAACGGATCGCCTGGGCAGCCCGTCAGTAACTACGTGAGAGTATTGATCAGTTACATACCAGGGTCGGAGGAAATGGAATCCACCAGGCGTTTCCGAAGTATCTGGAACATCCAATGGCAGCATCTTCTCCTGATTTCTTCCAGAAACAATCTGGACCAATGAAATGTTTCGTGATTTCGCTCTCCAACTCATGGAATGCGTTTTTATCTGATGTTAATGCAATGGCCTGAGAGTAATGTAAAGAGCCAATTTCCCTCAATATCTGAAACAGATTGGCTTCACACAAAAAGGCAATTCAACCAATATCTTACCTTCAGATTCTCCACGTGTCGTTCTCCGGGCGTGCCTTGAAAGTTTAATAAGTATGGAGGGTATCCACCATCGGAAGGCTCAGAATAAAGCATTTGCTGATCTTTCGGTATGGCACTGCTAGCAGTGGTTAAGAATAATGCCGTGACTGATTCTTGCCAGATTCGTCGTTTGACGTGAATGGATGACTTGGAGATATCCAAACTATGGATATATCCGTTGAGCATATGCTTATAGACTGAATTATAAACAGATACCGCGGTGAGAATACGTCCAGGCCTTTACACTTGAGATGAACATCATCTGTTATGATTTAGGTAAGTTGAAAACGTACTGAAATCGAGACGTTTTTCAATCCCTGTAAGTTTGTCAGTTTAGTAAGCGCTGACGTTGATCTCTCCTCACGTTGCACAAGTCGTTGAGTGATGGTCCAATCGATGACGGTGAAATCTGTCCATTGTCAGCAATGGTCATGCTAGGGAATCAAAAATTGAATGCTTACAGAAAGTAAGACTATATGTTATCACATAAATCCTATAGCGACTTGCAATCAGAAGGAATAGACGAGACATGGGAATACATACGTGTATAGTATATAGGTATCAAATGCCTCTTTGCCGGATATATCGAGAACAACGAGTAATGCAGTAAGAGACGTTGCCACGTAGTTCAGCCGAGATACCCATTCTCCAGCGTTATTTACTGGGTCCATGAACGGGGTATATATACACTGAATAACGAAAAATATACTCGTGGCAACCAGCAGGAGCACCTGCCGAAGAATTGGGACAACGGTTCGGGAGGCTGACCGGAATAAGCAATTATTTGAGTCAAACGTTGCGATGATGAGTAGTGCGCTTAATTTAGCTATAAGGTATGTTGGTTCATAGGTGGCCCAGCCCCGCCGGAAGCCTGGAGATATCAAGTTGGGAGAGAGAAAAATAAAATCTTCGCCTCACCATTGTATAAGAATGCAAAAGGGTTATGATTTCGGAGTAGTAATCTTTGGTATTCACCGTCTAATTCGACACTGTTCCGACGCCTTCCAAGTTCCGTGAAACTGTCCACATGGGGCACGGCAAGCCTTATGACGCGCCGCAGCTCAATAGGGTACCAGAGCGCCAGCTATTGAGAAACAATCAACTACTTGAAATGTAACGCGCCGATGCTCACAAAGATGATAGTAATAACGGCGATTATGACGAGCAAAGGTGCATAATTGACTTGGTTGCGTTTCATCGTTGTTGTCCAGCAGAAGTCTAATGGATCGAGATATACATCTGAAGGGCCAAGAGGTGGGACGGCAGGCGGGAACGATGTCGCATTGAGGTACGGGTTAGGCACGACCCAGAGATCCTGCGACCATACCAAAACGTGAACGGCCATCGTGCTCAATGGCAGATAAATAACTGTTAACAGGAACGTAACAATAGCGTGTCCCCATTGATTGCTCCTGGTCATACTGGATTGAAGACCCTCAATGGAACTGTAGCTATTGGCCTGTCTTGAATAGCGATGGAAAACGTAAAGGAGGCAAAGTGCGATGACTATGAAAATCACAAGGAAGAATATGGACTGGGAAAGCGTGCTGCCGAAATTGAGCGCCAATACATTCGGTCTGTCAAGCTGTTAGCAGAAATTTGAGTAACATGAACAAAACTCAGACATGGTGCCAAGCAACAGTTTACGCCAGCCATTCTTCACATTAGTGCCCTTTACAGGAACTGTGACAGAGCTGAGTTCCGAATCGCGGTTTGAAACTGGTTTCTGGGCGTACCTATCGTACTCAGAAGTAACGCGAATATTTGGACTGTGTTGATGAGGCCTTGCAAGCTATAAAAAGTTGCCAATAGACTTGAGCCCTAAATATAAATCGTTGAGATTTACAGAGCCCCGACGGATGTGTTATTACCAAAATGCCTAGCAATACATTCAGCATGGCTCCCAAGACATTCTTGCGATATCTCCAGACAGGAAGAAGCATGTCATTGGATTCTAAATCGTCAAGGCTCATCCCAGACTTGGCCAGCTGGTCCATTGGAGAAAACATTTCTCCATCGCGGGAAACGAAAGGAGGAGAGGGAAATTCGGCCAGGTACTTGTCAAGCTGAGGTAGATAGAGTGGTCCTGCATTACGAGCAAATATGACCGTCGCTGGTACTGATGTACGTAAGTCTTGTACGTTAATGTCCTTGATGACGTTGACAGATGACTCTGCAATTGGAATTAAGCGGTCCAATTCGTGCTTATTGCGCGAGTCCGCACGGGTCGGAACGACAGTGTTCGACGATGAATCAGTATGTTGGGAGGCAAAAGCCACCAGTTCTATGGTATCAGGGGTAGTTCCAATTTGATGAGCAGGAAAAGACGTCGTGTGATGCCCGTCGTTAATGTCATTGTTCGTGTGTTCAAGGCCAGTGTGCAGGAACAGGTGCTGCAAGTCGATAATGTGTACGGGTTGGGTGCTGGCATTGGCCACCGTTCATCTGACCGCCAACATCGTCCACAGTCATTAGATTGCGAAAGATATCATGTCAAGGGTGATTGTGCTATTGTACTAGAAGCCCAACAAGCACATACACATCAGCAAATACCAAATATAGACTAGCATAAAAACCCATAGACATCAACAAATACCAAATATATATATCACGCTTGGCTCTTGGTCACTCCAAGAGTCATGGACATTTCTTTCTTGAATCCTTTCATAAATCTGAAGATCAAACTGTCCCGCTTCGACGTTTTCTTGTCCTTCGTTATGTCATCGCTCGCAGGGTCAGATGTAGCGGGCTGTTCTGCCTCTTTGCCTGAGTCTGCCCTTGCTGACTTGTAGCGCTGTGCTTGCGGCGCGTTTGGATCATATGGCCAATCACGTTTCCAGTTTTCTTCCAGTGGCGTCAATCGACAAATGAGTTGCGGATGCATCAAGAGTTGGTGCTTGAGTGTGTCCTTGAGTTTTTCTTGTTCAAGGACTGATGGATGGATAGATTCTTGCGTAAAAATATCCAATGACGGAGGCGCCCTCGGAGAAGCGCTGGCCACAGAAAATACACCAGTTCTCGGGCTAGATTGAGTTCCTGTAAATGTTCGGTACGATAATCATACAATCCACTACTTGCTTGTGTGGGGTTTGCTTGCCCCAAGGCGCCACCGGATCCGTGAATGACGTCAAGTAATTTACATCTAGCGATAAAATGTCGCTCAAATGTGCCTGTACAATGCGTTACTATATTCGATAACATAAAAAAAGCAATGACGGACCGCCATCCACATTAGAGTTATATCGGCTAGATCATGGTTGGTAAATCCACCACCAATCTAATATACCATCAAGGTGATTGAGTGAGAGAAAGTAGCAGAGAACGTACGTCAGAGTGGGAGCCTAATGATTGACTGTCAAACCAAGGGAAGCATCTGTAGCAGGGTGTGTACACGTACCAGAAAACCAGCACTAAAATGCAGGCCCTTTAGCATCAATTAGAGATGGGATGATGTGTTACTTGCTTGCTTCAATAGCTGCCCTTTCTTTCGGCCGGCATCTGTCTGCACAAATTTTACACAATTCTAGGAGCAATCTAGTAATGGTTTACGTCCGTGCAGCAGACCTCTTACGAAATCGACCCTATCCTCGTCGAGTGCTAAAGCTTGGTATGCTCTCTCGACGTGCTGGCTCAACGTTTCTTCACGTAAACCGAAGAGAGAATGGACAGCGCGGGTCATGGATATCTCCTCAGGTAAACCCACGGAACTAACTGTATCAAAAACGCCTAGACACCTGA
Organism: Amanita exitialis; assembly: GCA_023014455.1. Taxonomy (NCBI): domain Eukaryota; kingdom Fungi; phylum Basidiomycota; class Agaricomycetes; order Agaricales; family Amanitaceae; genus Amanita; species Amanita exitialis. The sequence goes on from JAEBUR010000002.1 coordinate 1,925,810, forward strand.
CAAATAACACGGCATTCAGGCATGCGTACAACTTTGCTGATTGACTTACTTGATCGCGAAACCATCTCCGTTAGGATTTGCCCGCCGTTTTCCAGCCGAATTCGGGTCAGTCCATCGAGAAAGTTTGGTTTTCAGATTCGCTATCTCTGGGGGCGAAGTTTAGAGCTCAAAATAACCATTTCAAAAAGAAATTTTACCTGTCTTGTCCTCGCACTTCCCCATTTTCTGATATGTCTCGAATATATTAGCGAAATTATCCATATCTTTACGGTCAAGAATGCCTAATTGACCCTGCCACCACGTTCAAGTTTTGGGAGAGGGAGAGAAAGCGCGAGTCGAACTTACGATAAGCCTGGCAATCACGCGTGCAGTGTATGCACCCTATCGTAATTCAGGAAAGACAATTACCGACTAGTAAAATCATACCCTCGAGAAGCCAAATAGAAAGATCTGTCGCATCATATAAGCTTTGTCTATTTTTATGAAACATAGCGCCCACCTCATCGCCTGGATGATAGTTTCTAAATACGAAGTGTTAGAATACATCATGGTATAACGAACGAAGAACATACTGTGCTATAAAACCATATCCGGCTTCTATTTTATCAACTTGAAGTCCATGAGAATGAGTATCTGACTCAATGCCATTTTTACGGATCATCACCTACTGTCCCACCGGTCGCACCTGCACATTCGAATGTGTGTCTCTCATATGCCATTGCAGATAGAATATACCTTCCATAATACGGGAATAGGCACTCCCCCCGGTCCCTACTCCCGACAGATAATAGACAATTTGAGGCACCGAGACTTGATGCCTGTTATCCCTGTAATGGACTGATCTCGCCAGTCGCTTCAACAGATATTGGGTGGTGCCATTCTATTCGATATATCTCCTACCATGATATTTGTAAAATCAACACGACCTTCCGAAAGTCCGTCTTGCCATGTACTTGGAGCTTCGTGAGCCGCAGAACAGAAGCGGACTAAGCAGTAGAATGACTTTACCCGTCACATAAGACGACAATCCTCTTCATGACATTCATGGCAGAATGTGGAAACGCACTCCGTTCACGCAGCGTACTTGAAGGAGAAGTGGATGAGGATGAATCCATTGTAGGGATAATCACATTGGTGCATCAGCGGACATGATGCTTATATACACCAACAAGTCAGATGGCCATGAACGTGTTGTGTGCGGACCCGTATCAACGTACAGCATGGTACTCCAAAGTTTTCCACAACAACTCAGGGTTCACCGGTAACCGGTCAGCCGTACCGCGGATTTGGCACATTTTAATTGATGGCTTTCCGTTAGGAGTTAAGCCGCTGTCAAGATGGAATGAAGCAGCCCCACGCACTCAAGATAATGCACGTTACACAGGAAAGGGACTCTGACACTGCATTTCAATTATATTCATAGCGGCAAATGCAATAGGGCGACAGCACAGCAACAGCATCATGTCCCAAAGCGGAACTCGGCCATCGCATATTCATCTAGCGCTTGTCTAAAAGCATCCTCCTCAAGAATGCAGGAATGCTCCGATATCATCGGTCGTACATGATATTCCTTGTAGCTATGAAAAAATCATGAATAACTATAATCTGGGCACAAAACGACCTTACTGTAGTTCGGTTAGTCTGATATGCCATGGTGGAAAGCCATGAAGTTCTAGGGGTGCCTTGCATTCATGGGGATCTATGGAATGGACAATCATGAAATCCGGCGGAGATAGCCCGTTTTCATCTACGGCAGCTAGTCAGCAGCATCAGTATTGGGCGCAACACATGACATACACTCCAACAACATTGACAACGTGTTCACTGTGATTTGCGGGAGTGGCGAATGATTCATCATTTGCTTCTCTGCTTGCAAGAACGAGGATGCTGCTGCAGCTACAGCAGGCTTCGCCGAGTCCCTCGATATGATAGATAATGTAACAGGCTTGGAAATGTACCCTGCACCTAAATCGAGTGTAAATACAGCCAAAAGTGGAAAGGGTAGCTCTAACGGTTGTGTAATCTTTTTCTAACGTTCAGATTATGTTTATTTCTGATGCGATGAGGTATTTCGACGGTGACTACATGGGAGTCGGTGGGCACAGGCGAGAGTGGTCGAGAGTCAGTATAGTCGGAGGGTGGTGGAGTTAGGGGATATTCTATTTCGGATGCGCTGGAGTCTGATTCGGGATACTGGTTCTGAACGCGCTGTTCAATGCGCGATGCGCACTGCAGGAGAACACCTGGAGTATGGATAAGAAAAACCCATCCCGCCGGAGAAAACGTACCATGCTCATCATAGACGGTCAATTTTCTGATTCCAGCCGCCCTGCACCAGTCGACCGCTTGGGTGACACAATGTATGAGGCTGTCTTCGGCGCCGCGTTGGGGGACATGGGAAAGAAGAAGCGCAAGATGCTTTGGGACGCGTCTACGGGGGGCGTCTATTGGAGCTGGACGTGTCCTTGTGAGACGGGCACGGTAGACACAGAAGAAGAGGTAGAAGGAGTAGAATCTATGGATGAGGCCCAGGAGCAAACGCATGAACTACGTGGATGTTTTGTTAGTGTACATATGACCGGGCACGTGACATTACGTCAAGCTAGGTTCCTTCCTGGCAGTTCTCTACTTCACCGGTCACCACTGGTGGAATCTATGGATGAGACACGCATGAACTACATAGATATGTTATGTTTGCACCAACATATGACTGGCACGTGACATTACGTCAAGCCAGGCTCCTCCTGCATGACCCGCTTGACTTTCAGCAAAATGTTCGTCTTCCAGTTGTCCAGCTTCACCACCTGGTCAAAGTCGTACACCGCACTCGTGAACATTTCCGCGTCTCCCTGGCTCACTGCATCAGTCAGCACTTGAATAAACTTGGCTTCCCGCGTCGATCCAAATGACGGATCCTGCCCAGCGTATCTTTGCATGTTCCGCTTCGCAGTGACTGTGTCCTGTGCATAATCAACTGAGTTGTGCGCTTCAGCCGCTGCGGCAGACATACATTCATAGCCAGCGCGCATAGACCAGCGCGCAGCCAATACTCCTTCACGCTGTATTTGGTCAGAGCCGATGTCAGTGAATGGTCTGCAACCTGCTCGTATCGAGAGATGGCCTGCGGATATTCCTCCAATTCTGCGTGCAGGTCTGCGGCATCCTTATAGCATGCATTCGCCGTTCTGTGCAAATGTGTCATTCAGCTGTGTACATCATGATATTGAACATACGCGTTGGCGTCCTCTTGTGCATACCAGTCGCCCGCTCGCACATAACTCTCGCAAGCTCTACGTAGATCACCCGACTCTTGTAGATAGATCTGTCCAATTTCCTTCTCTCTGTCTGCCGCCTGTCGGAATCGACCACTCTGAGTGAGATGTACAATGGTTTGAGTCAAAGCCTGGATGGCCACTGCGACATGCTGAGCGACCAGTTGAGTGACACGACTGGCACTTACGCTCAGGATAACCTCGCTTGTAAGCTTTCGCAGCATTCCACCAGGCATTGGCGGCCTCATTCTGTTCCTTGCACTTCTCTCTGCATTCGGCCTCTCTGGCGAATGCATCCCCAGCTTCCTTGAACAGTTTCTCAAGCTTGAAGGCATTGGCGGCCTGCTGATAAAGATCGCCAGCTTCCTCGAACTTGGTGCTGGAAGAGGAGAACCAGCCGGTAGAAGATGCAGCCTTTTTGTCGGCCTTGTCGAGCAAGGTCTGTGCTGTAGACTTGGAGGGCATGGTCAGAGCTGTGCAGTCTCATCAGTCATCTGACCTAAGTCCCTCCACCAATGACTCTCTCCTACGACACAATACGCCAACTTTCAAATGCCCACCCAAAGGTTCCCATCATTCAATACCAGTATGGAACGGCTGGCTTCAGAACGCTGTGAGCATTTTATCGTCTATTCTCCTCATGTCCCAACACACTCTCAGGGCTACAGTTCTGGATGCCGTTCTATTCAGAGTAGGCGTGCTCGCCGCGTTGCGCAGCAAAAGGCTCAACGGCCAGACCATCGGCGTAATGGTCACAGCGTCCCATAACCCTGAACAGGTGAGTGGTTTTTAATAATCTGGCTAAATAATATTAACGCACATACTCTAGGACAATGGCGTCAAGCTGGTGGATCCACGTGGGGAAATGCTTGAGGCTTCTTGGGAAATCTATGCGACAACGCTGGCCAACGCTGAGACCACTAATGATTTCATCGATGCGCTCGATGAGCTGATCAAGATTACCAAGGTTGACTTGTCGAAACCAGCACGGGTTGTATACGCACGCGATACCAGACCCTCGGGAGAAAGCTTGGTGGCTGCCCTTGAGGATGGATTCAAGGCTCTGGATGCCGAAAGCCGAAGTGCCGGCGTCACCTCTACCCCTATACTCCATTATCTCGTCCGAGCTCTGAATACCAAAGGAACCAGTGAGAGCTACGGAGATGATTCCGAGCAAGGATACCATGAAAAGCTAAGCGAGGCTTTCAAGAAATTAGTGGTACGGCTGTAAATCCTGACGAGACTGTCCCTCCATTGACATATGTATACAAGGCTGGACGACCTCCTCTAGACCCGCTTGTCATTGACTGTGCCAATGGAGTTGGAGCACTCGTCGCGAGCACGCTATCTCAATATGTCGGTAGCACCTTGCCCATGATACTGGAGAATACTGCAATCAACACGTCCGGTGCCCTGAACTACCTTTGCGGAGCCGATTTTGTTAAGACGTTGCAAAAACTTCCGCCATCACTTATAGGTAAACTGAAGCCCGGTCAGCGTGCTTGCAGCCTTGATGGTGATGCGGATAGGCTGATTTACTACTATCTCGATGAGCGCGGTTATTTCCACATGCTCGATGGCGATAAAATAGCTGCACTTGTTTCTACATTCATAGTGGATCTTGTGAAATCTGCAGGTCTTGAGCAAAAGATAAGAGTCGGGGTGGTTCAAACTGCATATGCCAATGGAGCTTCTACCAAGTTCTTAACCCAGGTGAGAACAAGTATTTTTCATTGACGAATGCCAACTCAAAAAATAATAACATATACATAGAATCTCCCCGTCAAATGTGTGCCCACTGGCGTCAAGCATCTTCACCACGCTGCGGAGCACTCTGACATTGGTGTATATTTCGAGGCGAATGGGCACGGTACCGTACTGTTCTCTCGGGCGACATTAGAAAGACTCAATAAGCACGAGCCAACGACCCCTGCACAACACACTGCTCTTGAACGCCTAATTAAACTGACTCATTTGATCAATCAGACCGTTGGCGACGCGCTCTCCGATATGTTGCTTGTCGAGGTTGTGTTGGCGCACAAGGCCTACTCAGGAATTGAATGGAATTCTTTGTACACAGACCTCCCCAGCCGCTTGGTCAAGGTGGTTGTGCCCAATCGCAATGCCTTCCGTACGGAGGACGCCGAACGAAGACTAGTCAGTCCGCCCAGCTTGCAAGCCAAAATCGACGAGCTAGTGCGGAGATACGAAGGGGGTCGGTCATTCGTCAGACCGAGTGGCACGGAGGACGTGGTTAGGGTATATGCTGAAGCTGCAGTGAGGTCTCAAGCGGAAGGTAAGTTGTTTATTTCCCAATGCAATACATTGGTTGATTCGACTAGAACTGGCGTTACGGGTGGCGGGAATGGTATATGACGAGGCAGGAGGTGATCCTATGAGGCGCCCGAAAGAGTTTATGTGATTCGTCGACATTCCCAGAGTTGTGTCGTATAATTACAATTACAGGGATTGCTTTGTGTCATTATAATTGGCTCCATTGGCATTTCCTTGTATTAACGTAACACTCCCTGTCTTCTACTCTCATGTGTCGATTCGTCATCTACAAAGGAACCTGCCCAGTCCAACTTTCTCATGTGGGTACTTGATTTTTTGTGTTGCATTGTCTGACTCGACATATAGCTACTTACGCGCCCATGTCATTCTATCATCAACCAAGCTTTTGACTCTCGGCTGCGCATTGACCGGAGGCGTCCGATGAACGGTGATGGGTTCGGGGTAGGCAAGTGTCGTGCGCTTTATTGATAAGCTCTACATGTCTGATTCCTGCGCCGACAGGTTGGTATGATTTGGTCTATGACGAGGAGCTTGGGTGCCAACCCTGCATATTCACCTCGGTCACACCTGTTCGTCTTGCGACGCGTTTGTTTCGAAATATAACGTAATTTTCAGGCATGGAATAATGCGAATCTTACCCGGCTAGCAGAGAAGATAAAGTCCCCACTGGTCTTGTGAGCAGCTTATCTCTTCGAATATGCTGGGGCCTCGTTTGTGACTTCGGCTGCAGTGGCCACGTGCGGGCGACGACAGAAGGGTCGCTGTCCCTTGACAACTGTCATCCTTTCGTTCACGGGAAGCTGATGGTGAGTCATCCTCGCAAATACCACCTCTATGCCTAATCGCATTATGTGATGAGTTCATGCATAATGGCAGTATAGCCGAGTTTCACCGCATAAAAAGGAAACTCCAAAGTGCTCTCCCTGACGTCGCATTCAACGCTGTTCACGGGAACACAGGTATTCTTCCCAACTCTACTTTGCACCCCCTGTTTACCATATGAAAGACTCGGAATGGGCCTTTGCATTATTTTTGTCCAAGGTAGGACCATCGCCTTTGTAACATTCCTATGTCGATCGTGGTCCCAGTTGACCGACCCAGATGCGAAGATTTTCACATCGGATATTCTTCGCGAAGCAATGCTCGCCACTATCTCGACTTTAAATGAGCTTGCTGAAGAGGCAGGAATCACCGAAGTAAGAAAGATATCATTCTCTCTGGCACTGAACCCGTTCCCAATTTCAGCCGAGTCTTATGAACTTCTGCGTTACCGACGGCGAAAGTGTTGTTGCAGCTCGCTACGTCTCATCACGAACGGATGAGGCAGCATCACTTGTATGCATCCCCTTAATTTTTTGATTTGCCAGAAGGCTCATATTCCACAAGTGGTTCTCTTCCGGCACAACGTTCAGTGAATATGCCGATGGTGGTCATTACAGAATGTCGAAGGCAGATAAGCGAGAAAACATGATAATGGTATGTATTGTCGCTTTCCTTCCACCTGATCAGTATCTGATATTGTATTCGAGATTGCAAGTGAACCGTTAACGTTTGAGCGCGGTGAGCATCCCAACTTCGGCACTTAATTAACGAATTTTAAAAACGCTACATAGCTGACTGGATGGAAATCAAGACGAACACCATGGTTGTCATAACGCCGAAGATGAACCTGCTTCAGATACCTATCATTGACAAGTTCTATGTTCGACCGTCGGATCCTGCTGCACTTGCTCGCAATACAGAGTTTGCGCGTGAGAAAGGCCTCCTCAATCCTCGGACACCAGTGAACGCAATGGGCAAGAGGCTTGAAAGTCAGGACACGAAATATATCTGCTGTTAATCTCTTTATGAGTTCTACTATAGTATTAGTATTGTAATGAGGGCCTAACCCATCCTTGCATAAGTGTGACAAAAAGACACCGCCACGTAGGAGTCACAACGCGAAGAAATGCCGGAGGGCGCTTGACAACGTCCATGACGGCGGAGAAGTGGAAACTCGTGTTCGCATAGACGCTGACCGTCCATGATGAATCCATGGTTACTTTGGAGTGCTGTTTCTACGACAGCTAGGTAAGTGCTCGACTATACTGAATGTCGTGAGACTCGCTAACCGTTCATCAGACTGTCCACAGTACTCCAGATCCTTATATTTCTTCCTTTGACTTTAGTGATACTATCAAGACAGGCCTTCCTCTTACTTTCGCTTCTCGCGTGTGTACACTCGCTCGTTCATGGAACGCTGCTCATGATCTGGGATTCGAATGCCCTGTCTGTCCTTCAAGTACCGATGCACCCCTTTCTTCTGCTCCTCTGTTTCAACATCTTCTCTTCGTCAATAAACCCGTGGATCGTCACTGCCACTGAATGGTGGAGCACAATCTTGACGCTGATGGGTCCCCTGTTTATCGCAATGGAAGGTCTCTCCAGCCTCCTCGTCGCTCAGAAGATGGGTCAAGAAGGGAAGAAATTGGTGGAAAGAGGCGAACTATTCCAGTTTGGCTTATTGATTGCAACATCGGCGACATATGTTGCTTCAGCATGGTGGATGGTTGACGTGAGTGTTCACCCACCTCTCATTCTCAGTCACTGAAGCATATTTTTTAAGTCGTATCCTTCGGCAGCTTCATCACCCTTATCGTCTACCCTTTTGGGCGTAGCGATAACTACATTCCTCTTCCTTACTTGCATTGGTTTCTGGCTGCGGCGCACCAACATCATAGAATCATCTAGTCTTGCATTATTCATTGCTTATAATGTCTGGTTGTGTGGTTTCGATCAGAAATCATTTTCAGACCCAGCATCGTCATAGTACGTTTTCTCATACCTATTTTGCATCATTTGCTGAGGCATTATCTAGCGCTCCCCTCGTTTCTAACCTTCTTCCCCATTTTCAAACGCTGATCAACTTTCTTATTAACACGTTACCGAAACCTGTTTTAATAGCTCTCTTATATCGACTTTTCATCCTGCATATGGCTTCGCGTATCCTACTTACCATTGGTGCAGACGATTGGGGTCAAGAAGATTCTGCAAACGCTTGGGAGGATAGACCTGTGAGAGCTCTACTTTGCTACTTGGCTGGTTGAGTATCTAACTCCTAGCCTAGGCTTCCACGTTTACCCGAATACTCTTGACCTATCGTCAAACTGTCTTCGTTACGGTGTACTCCCATCTGTTGCGTAAGTCTTGTTCCAAGATCAAATCTTATTTTTCTGAAATTACTTCAAGTTTTGGATCACTCATCGCAGATCTGGTGGAGGTGGATGAATATCTTTCTTACGCTAGCAATATGGTCTGTAGAGCTCCTGGTCAGCTCTGGGGACGACGTTGTGACGAAGGACTGGAAGGTTGATTAGCATTTTATCATAGTGATTGGTTAGTTTTTTCTCGTTCAATAAATGAATTGCCAACAAATGAGTTAGTGGTTTATTTTCCATTCAGCCGTACTGTCGTCTTCGCCCTCGTAATACTCGCGTTTCCATATCTGCGCTTTCCGTTTAACCTCTTCCAGTATAAGTTCGCACACTATGAACGCCTCTTTTCTACGAGGCGAAGAAACAGCGATTACTTAACAGGGTGTGAGGAAGTAGTACTTTGGGATTTGAATTCATACCGATTGAAGGTTCCCCGACAGGCACTGCCCCTATCCTGTGGTGCAACGTACAACGAATGATAGGTGGAACTGGTTCACCGGCTGTTGCATGCTCAGACCTTGCCACAGATTGTGCTACATTGCGAACGATATTCGTCATAGTTTTCAAAGCGAGTTTGGTGTATGCTTGATACTCCAGTTTCCGTACTACCTTACCTACAGCGCGTAAATACGACCCCGAACGTCGCCCGTTCGTGAGACTGACCGTTGAACGAATTACGGGTTGTACCTGATAGACACATTGGCGATAGCAGTAACGAATCGATAGATTAGTCACCGATGAAGGTAACAGTGGCACCTGCACGATGGTCTTGAACAGATTTCACTACGCACTCGACATCTAGGTTATAAGAAATGACGCAGGTGCCATACTCGTTGTCGATTTGACCCTCCGTCGACGTGGCTGGTAGTGGGTCCATTGTTTATTTACCGGCCAAGGCCTTTTCACAAAACTCCTCCACCGACACCATTAATCTCGCCAGTTGTCATGTCTTTTGGCATGTTCAGGTCAAGGTGGGCATCGCTCTGCACAAGGGGATTGTCCACGCGAAGCCAGTTCAAATGCGCCCTCGAGCGAGGCGCGCCAATCGACGTTCATCCGGAAGTTGAAGATGCCATGATAACCAACAAGCCTGTTGTGGCTCTCGAAACAACGGTCATAACGCATGGCTTACCACACCCACAAAATCTCCAACTAGGACGCTCACTGGAAAACATAGTGAGATCCACGGGATCCATTCCAGCCACAATTGGTGTAATTGGTGGACGTGTCAAGATTGGGCTAAAAGAGAGTGAGTTAGAGAGACTAGCAGAGAGGACACACAAGCCCGTGAAACTCTCTAGAAGAGATGTGGCCACAGCAATCGCGACAAAGGCAGACGGAGGTTGGTGCAGCCCCTCAAAATCGTTCATGTTCAAATGTAATGTGCTTCAGGTACAACATGTAGTGCTACATTGCTCTTTGCTGCACTGGCTGGTATACGGGTACATCAACAACCAATCAATGGGATGCTTTCTTTCTGATATCGAAACCGCAGGTTTTTGCCACTGGGGGGTAGGTTGTTTCTAACGAGAAGTGTGGTCATTGTATTGATCTGGATAGGTTGGGGGGTGTTCATCGTGGCGGAGAGAACTGTACGTGCTCCATTTTCTAAACCTTGAAGGTTTCCTATTATAATGATAACAGCTATGGACATTTCTGCTGATCTCGTGGAGCTCGCTAGAAGTCCCATAGGGCTGGTGTCAGCTGGTGTTAAATCAATATTAGACATCGGGCGGTGAGCTCGTGGTCAACTTTGATTACATACGACTCAACATGCGCAGAACGTTGGAGTACCTTGTACGGTAGCCGCTGCGGAGTACTCAGACAATTAACCATCACGCATTCCAGGAAACTCTCGGTGTGCCAGCCATTTCTTATAGTGAATCTCGCGAATTCCCTGCGTTTTTCACCCGTAAGAGTGGATACGAGGTGCGGGTTAATATCAATTTTCGCCATACTTCATAAACAAATGCTAGGTTCCATGGAATGTATCTGATCCATTGACCACTGCTAGAATTCTTTGTTGGTATGCCTTCTTTCCCATTGCCTCCCATTGAAGTATGGCTAGATACCCAATGGCAACTCGGCATGGATAACGGCGCGCTTATAGCTGTACCGATCCCCGACGAGTGTGAGATAATAGGTACAAAAATCCAGGACGCTGTCAATCAGGCTGTTGCAGAATCAGAGCAAAATGGGATCAACAAACGGGGAAAGGAAGCTACGCCTTGGTTGTTGCAACGCGTGAGCGAACTAACCAATGAAGAAAGTCTAATGTCGAACATTGCACTATTGGAAAACACTGCCAAGATAGGTCAGCCTCTTTTTTTTTCACTCCAGCGTACAGCTAACCTCCCATCTAATGTTAGGGGGTCAGATTGCCGTTCACTACCATAGACTTGTAGACGAACCCAAAGTAAGAGTGGATAGCTCCGTACTGGTTCATTAGAGCGAATGTATATCGTTCAGGTTTCTCACAAGCCAGTTTTACCGGTACGGAACCAAAATTCGACTCGTGATAAAGAGAAAGATTCTTCTATTGTTCGTGATATTCCTTCTCAACCAGACTCACCATGACTAGGAGGAAGAAACAGGTTTCTAGTTGGTCGTCGGCAAAGCTAGCTGTTGTCGGCTCCGCAGCAGTTGATATCACCGCTAAAGCTATCCCCGCCGACACTTTGAGTCTCGGGAGAAATTCAACTATGCCTGGGAACGTATCGTTGACACTCGGAGGCGTAGCGCGCAATATAGCTGAAGCTGCTCATCGTGTCTTGACGTCCATTCCACGGATGCTACCGGGACCTCCCTTACTGATCTCGTCAGTTGGGAATGATGCACTTGGCAAACACTTGACACATGAAATGATGAATATTGGTATGCGCACTGATGGATTATTGAGGAGCCCCTCGAACCAGAGGACTGCGGCCTGCAACATGGTGCTCGACAACCGAGGCGAACTGATAGGTGGTGTTGCTGATATGGGTATCACTGAGGCGCTTGATTCGAAAAATGTGGTTAACGTCATTATTTCTGAGTGAAAGAATTCTCTGATGCATCTTGCAGATTTTGCCCATTATTGATAAGATCAGACCAGACATCATCGCACTAGACGGAAATCTTACCTCGACTACGCTGACTGCGGTTGTTGAGCACTGCGCCCTCCAAGGCATCAAAGGTATATTTCTAGTAGATTTCTGGACCATCTACTAAAACTTTCCTTTACTAGTATTCTTGTGAGAAATGACTACTTTTACTGTTACAATCCTGATGATTATGATGACAGCGAGCCTACATCTGTGATAAAATCAGTTTCAATACTCCCAGCAATCATCTCATGCTTGGACAAAGTGCAGCTAGGAATTGCCCCCGTCACTTTCGCATCACCCAATCTTCTGGAATTGTCCAATATGTACCAAGCTGCACATTCAGAGCCGCACAATCTCATTTCACATTCAACCTGGTGGTCATCTATTGACAGATTTTCTCTCGGATCTACTTACCGATCGGATCTAGAACAACTTGCGAAACGGAGTGTGTGCGAAGAAGACTCTAGCAGGGGAACGCTGAACTTCCTACTCGAGCAGGGCGTCGCGCAGATGGCCATTAATCTACTTCCTTTTTTTCAACACCTCATTGTCAAATGCGGAGAGCAAGGTGTGCTAATAGCTATGCATATCGCAACACCGTCAGACTGGTCGAATGAATGTAGCAACATCTCAAAGCGTTACGTCGTTGCACACGGAAGTCATGGAAATACCACCGTTCTGCACCACTTGCCGGCGCATTTCATACGTGATCCAGTCAACGTTACAGGAGCAGGCGATTCTTTCGTCGGAGCACTTCTAGCGTTTTTGATTCAACAGCCCGATACCTTCGATAACCAACATCTCCTTGTTAAGGCGATATCCGCTTCACAGCAGGCCGCTAAGTTGACACTACAAAGCCATCTTGCTGTGTCTCCGGCGATATCATATTGTAATATTACCAAAAATGATCAACAAAGTATTGACTAGTTGATTTCCTGTAAACGATACACATTCACGTGCTAGTAATGCACGATACTTGGAATATCAAACAATTCCTGCATGGCGACTCAACATGGACTGATTTCCAGCGTTGTATACTTACCAGCTGAATAGACCTTGCCTAGAAGAACGTGTTGCAGTTTATCGTAGATCGACAGCGCACCAGCGCCAGCAACACTCCGAAGAATATTGGCACCAGCACCTTTGAAGAGAGATTTAGAACCTTCTTTGCTGATAATTTGTGAGAAGGCGTCGAACATCGAATTGTATTTGACATCGGCACCAGACGTCATCATCATCCGGCGACTAAAAACTTATTTAAGCACCGACTAGATTCGAGGCTGGGGGTACGCACCGAACTGTATCCAGTGGATATGAGGCAAGACCAGCGGTTATTGTGACACCCCAGCCTAGACCAAATGACGCCAAGAAGGATTCTTGGACGGGGCCAACAAGGGCAACTGGTTCTAACGAATGGTTAGCACATATAGTCGTTACTGTTTACAATGCACACTCAGAGAGTCGTAAAGGCCAAAGTAGAGTCCTCGATAAACAATTATACCCAGCACAGATGGTATGAAGCCGCGGTAAAGACCGATAATGCCATCTGATGCCAGTGTTTTCTTGTATACATCAACCAGTCCTTGAAATTGGCGAGATTCTGTAGTTTTAGCCATTTTTGCATCGTTGGCCAATCGAGTACGACCATAATCCAAAGAATAGACGAAAAGCAGCGATGTAGCACCAGCAGCAGCACCCGAGGCAATGTTTCCAGCGAACCACTGCCAATATCCGTCGCTTTTTTTGAAACCAAACAAGGCATGGAAATAGTCCCCTAGAATGATGTCGATATTCATTAATCATTTCTTGATATTACCCAACATACTAAATGCGAAATTGAGAGCCTGTGTTGGGAAGTAGCGTATGACATTTGCTGTGTTTCCTCTCCAGAACGACAAAATGCCTTCATTTCTATACGTTCTCTCAAATGCGTCCAGTATGCCTTTGTAAGGAGTGGCAAGACGACCTTGCTTGATCTAGGTCCGATAGATAAACTAAATTCGTTCAAATAGAACTATGTCCTGCAGACCATTTCATCCTGATTCTGTACCAGAAGCTTGACACGTTCGATGGGAGCTGCGCTGGTCTTAGCCACAACCTACTCCGGCATCACTAGTTGAATCATCAGTTAGTTATGTGATAACTCACTGCAGAGACCCCTCCCATTGTGAAGTCAACTGGGATGCGAGGATACATTCAGTGAATCTACACGAGCGACGAAAGAATGCCAACCTGCAAACTCTCGCGGGGTTTTCGTCCTCGACTTTGAATGAGTCATTTTAGAAGTCTCTGAACTCGGTGGAGATGTGCTGCAGTTCAATACTTGAATTATGAGGTCATAGACTGGTTGTCACACTTGTAAAGTATCACGCGTCATGGTATATCGTCAACACGAAGTGGCCCAACTTTGACTACTTCTCTGGCAATGCGATCTCGCTCTCTCCGTAATGCATGCAGGATTCGATTGTTCTCCTTCAGCTTTTGTTCGAATCGGGACTGTTGCGCCAACTGTTAGCCACTTCTTACGGTCGTTCTGCGAGACATACCTGTGCACCATGTTTCAGCCGTGTCAGAATATTCGCAGCCTGCCCTTTGGTCAGACTGCTGATTTTCTTTTCCTTCTCTTCATCTGATGAGAGTCCACCATGCCCACTCGCCCGTGTGCGCCAACGCTTGGCAATCAGTTGCTTTTGACTGTCAGAAGCAGTCTTTTTCCTCCAATTGGCAGAGCGTAATAGTCTGCACAAAGACATGAGTAGCGATAAAGGTACGCAGGACTGTATTCACCTGCTTGCCATCTCGCCATGAGCAATCTTGGCCTGCACATAAGTGTCGCAGCCTCTAATGGCATCATCCAAACTCTCTGCCATCAGAATTGCCCGGCTCCGCATGTAAGGCGATAGTTTGAACGATGTAGCTGTAAGTTTATCCAGCATCGCTGGTGTATAGTATCCACGATAGTGAACATTGGTGTCTGTCACTTGTTAACGCACCAGCGGCTTGGAGTTGACTCTGAACTTACCTTCTGCTCCTTGCACAGGCTCCACACGTACATAACCTTTTCCAAGACACTCCAACACATATATATCATCACCACATCCTACCCATGCATTTTTGCTGATGGCGGAGATATGACGAGTACCGTAAGATCCCTCAACTAGAGCAAAGGGATCTTCATAGTCTACGTATGTTACTGAGGTCGGCTCAGGTATGTCATCTCGGCTGTCGAAAGCCAGTGGTTCTGTCGCTCGCCTTTCCAATGAATCAAGACTTTCATCTGTCGAAGTAGCACCCAGCTTTAAGCATAAGAATGCCGCAAATATAAAACTGACCGTCGATGGCAATTTCGTTAGGGTCCAGGCCAAATAAAGTTGGGATAGACACGACACCCAACACCCGGTTCATACTGTCGACAAAGTCTATTATCCTACAATCCATCTTACCGGTTTCCTTTGATAGTCGCATGCCCCTCCCGATCTAAATGCGGCTTAAAGTAAGGCAACCCCGTGAACATCTAATTTATATAAACATACCATCTGCGCAAAAACATTACGCGACCGCGTCGGTCTTGCGATTATCACGCAATCGATGTTAGGTATATCCGCACCCTCTGTCAGAATAGCTAAACATCTACCTCAGCACGGTGCTCAAAAAGTCAGACATTTTACCTACCACAATTCACCAATACTGGAAAATCTCCCGCCCTAAATGATGCAATAAGCCCCTTGCGCTCTGCGACAGGCGTTCCAGAATATAGGTATCGCGCATCAATACCATAGCTACGAAAGGTCCGCGTCAATGCTACCACGTGGCTGATATTGACACAGAAAATTAATGTAGATTTTCGTGTCGCTGCATCGAGTATATGAACAGACAGCTCTGCGAATTTGCAATTCTGAGACTTACATGCGCGATCGATCCAGGTTCTGACTACGAGTTCATTAATTGTCTCGGTATTAACGACTTGTCCCAAACTTGATGGGTTAAAATCACCCGTCCTTGAATTAACCGTGACCGATTTCAGGTTGATATCAGCCTTGACCGATGTGAATCGGACATTACAAAGCCTGAACATTTTAGTCAAACTTGCAAGGAATGGTGGCTTTACTATTTACCATTGTTCTTTAATCATTCCCAAGAAATCCCGGTGATAGACCAATCGCTCGAAGACCGATCCCAAAGCCAAACCATCGTGCCGACTGAACGTTGCAGAGAATCCAATGATAGGTATTTTATGCTTTATAGGTGGAGACGCGAATGATGGCTCCGGCGCTTTTATATCTGAGTCAAAATACGAGAGTATTCGTCGATAGCTGAAATAATAAGTAATTCATGTTATGCTTGACTTCGAGCGGACGCACGAAGGTGCTGCGGCATGGTGTGCCTCATCCACAATAATGGCCTTGATTGTGTTGGGATCGAACTTCGTGATGCGACCACTGCTTAAAAGTGTCTGGTAAGTTGCAACTGTCCTGATAAATTATCTATATATGCTTGCAGCAAAGAACATGGCAACCAACACGTCTGCCTGCCCAGACGCTTTGAATTTGGAACCTTGTTCAATTTCGATGGTCCAATTTGGGAGGATGTTAGCAACGTGTTCAGCGGATTGCCTCGCAAGTTCTACACTGTTGACGATAATGAGGGAACGTAAGGCGGCTGGGTTTGCAACGGGGCCAGACATTCGCGAAAGGAGCGAGATGAAAATAGTCGTTTTTCCTGAACCTGTTGGAAGCGAAACGCCAATGCGAGTTGCGCCGCTTGCCAAAGCGTCAAGGCACGCGTCAAGGCACTGTTCCTGGTACGGACGCAACCGTACATGAGCTGTTGAAAACCTGGCGACGCGCAATCCAGGAACGGCCAAAGGGCATCTCATTGACCAAGAGATGTAGATTCAAACGACTTTGATAACCATATGGTTCACCTGCATATTATGTAATGGTATTCTTCTCTAAGCCATACCCGAGGGATTTAGGTAGAAGGTCTATCGGTAAAAGTGATATAAATCAGGTGGTAATGGTCCGACAACATCTCTAAAGTCATCTATCAAGAGCCACCAGAGTAGACCTTGCCGAACATGATTTGCTGGAGCTTGTCATACAATGAAAGCACACCAGCGCCAGCAACACCACGCAGGATGTTAGCACCAGCACCTTTGAAAAGAGACTTCGTGCCCTCCTTCTGAACGATCTGTGACGCAGCGTCGAACATGGACTTGTAATTTTGGCCGGAACCAGATGTCATCATCATACGTCGACTGCACGTTGTTAGTTAAGTTGTCGCTGACGAAAGAAAAATTTACCGGATAGTATCAAGAGGGTACGAAGCAAGACCAGCACCAGTGGTAACACCCCAACCAAGCAGGAAAGAAGCAAGGAAAGAACCCTCGAGTGCGCCAACAAGAACGACAGGCTCTGAAGATGTCATAAGTCACTGAACATCAATGGCCCAACTGTCGACTTACTGAGTGAATCATAGACACCGAAGTAGAGACCACGGTAGACAATGATGCCAACAACGGAAGGGACGAATCCACGGTAAAGACCAACGATGCCATCTGATGCAAAAGTCTTCTTGTAAACGTCGACCAATCCGTTGAATTGGCGAGCTCCACCACCCTTGGCGGACTTGGCGTCGTTCGCTAGACGGGTACGGGCATAGTCGAGCGAGTAAACGAAGAGTAGCGAAGTGGCACCAGCAGCACCACCAGATGCAAGGTTACCACCAAACCACTTCCAGTAACCTTCACTCTTCTTGAAACCGAACAGTGACTTGAAGTAGTCCTCTGTTGTGATGAATGTAAGTAACTTTTATCAAGTTAAAAACTTTACACGCACTGAAGGCAAAGTTCAATGCCTGTGTAGGGAAGTATCGGATGACGTTGGCCGTATTTCCTCTCCAAAGAGAGATGAGGCCTTCTTCCCGGTAGGTACGAGCAAAGGCATCCCCGATACCCTTGTAGGGCGTGGAAAGACGACCTTGCTTGATCTGTCGATCGAGGCAATAGGTCAGAAATCTACAAATTGAGCAAAAAAGCTGTTCACCATCTCATCCTGGTTCTGCACCAACAGCTTGATACGCTCAATTGGCGCCGCGCTGGTTTTGGCAACAGCCTGGTGAATTTGTTGTCAACAACAAATCATCGGTCGAGCAACCTTTGAACTCACCGCGGAGACACCGCCCATTAAGAAATCGACTAGTTAAGAGCACATTGAATACAGAAACAGAGGGAGATGATGAGGACAAACGAGCGAACTCCTGAGGAGTCTTGACCTTCTTTGTTTCGGCCATTTTTTAAGCGAATGGGATGAGTGGAGGATGAGAAGAAGATGCTGAATGAGGGTTTTTAAAACTTCGCGGCTGTCAAAAACCTTTCGGAAAGCACCGGAACACCTTTAATCTCCGCCACCTTCCGAGATCTGGCCGTTCCTATCGTAAAATACCATTTAATTACGTTAAGTGTACAGCGTATTGTACTTCGTGCATTCTGATTATCCATGTGTATTCGTCATGACCATCGCATATTGCTATTAGACGACCGACCTGGTAAAAAAGCATTAGTCAAAGGAGGCAGTTGTGAACCAGGCAATCCTGGTCGGTTTAAATATGGAGGATACGGATATGTAGATGATGAATATGGCAAAGGTAAAGCTGATGGATTAGGTCGAGGAGGCAATGGCGCAGGAATATGATTTGCGGTCGCAATCTGGTTCAAGGGCGACAGCACTGGCGGTAGTGTGTGGTCACGATCGAACTTCCCCTTCTTCCAAATTGGCTCCGTTGGTGAAGCTGAAGAGTCGGTATCAGAAACTTTCCTCTTTCCGCTCTGCGTGAACGGTCGATCCTCGTCTGAATCTGCCGTAAGGTCAATCACGTCCGACTGTTGGGAGAATGACGCCTCTGTTTGCGTGCGTGGCACACTTGCATACGAACGATTCATCGGTGAGGCTTGAGATGGCGATAGCTCGCGTTGGACACGACCCTCGTCTTCGTCGTCAGATTCTAAGACAACCACTTCCACGTCGCTGGCTTTCTCATCATCCACTTTGGATAAGAGATGATCGTGCGATTCCTCCGATTTGATACCTTTACGTGGAGATGATGGTTGATTGAGTATGGGAGGATGACCGACTTTCCATGCCTTTGAGGCATGCCTATTATCTGCAGTGTGCCATTCCCCATCGGGTTCGACAATGACATCCTCTATTGACGTCGGTGTTTGTTTGAGGATCTCATCGAAATACCTATATTAAGGTCATTAGTAAACTTGTTTCATGAAATAAAATCCAGAGAACCAACCCATCCACAATAAGATCTTTAGAGTCCAACACCCTTTCGCAGACGGGGCACAGCCATGTCGTGGTTTGTTCCATGACAGAAAACCATGATGTAGCATCAAAGCATTGAGAATGTACACATCTCGATGATCGAGCAGGTGTATCGATGCGCACGAAGCTCAACTGCAAAAGAAGTTATGGCGATGATGAAAAGCACAGATGTCCCAGTAACCTTACCGGACACTTTAACGACATCTTTTGAGGCCCCGCAACAATATCGTCATCTTCTGTGACAGATTGCAACACTTTATGCATGTTAGCAATCCATCCCGAAATCACGCGTGCGTACTCACTCTGCTGATGAATTTCTTCACTGCTCTTATACCTAGTTTTTAGATCCTTCACAAGCTCTTCGACGCTGGTGGTCTCCACAAGCATTACTATCATGTAGTATTTCTGCGAAGCAGGTTTCAATTGGTGCATTTCATCGAAAAGGATAAACGCACCTTTGGCGGAACACCTTGTTGACTCTGAGTATTGAGGTACACCATGTCAACTCTGTTGGTACCGTTGTATTTAATTAACTTTCCCATGTCTGGTGGGGGAGCAGTGCCGGGTTTTTTTTTCAGACCTTTCAGATTGGCGGATAATTGCACGCTATTGATGCGGACCTCACATGTTGGTGGAAATTCTATCGGACAAGGAGTGGTGTTTGTAGCATAGAGGTTGTTGCCCGCATAGAAGACAGAAGATGTGCAGAACAACCGCAATTGAATCTTGGACCTGGAAGCTTATCATCAAGACATAGTAACGAGCGACGTCAAAGTGCGCACCCTTGTGGTGCCAGCTGCGACACTTGTTCACTATTTAGCGAAAATTCAAAATTAACTTGCCGACGATCAGAGGTACCAGTGGACTCTGTCATCAGGTTCAGTGTCAATTGGGTCGATACCTTCACAGGAAGGCACATGTCTCACCTGGGCAGTCGACAATACGTGAAACAGCTTCTTTGATGGTATAAAATGGCGAATCTTTGAACTGTATGTCTAGAATCTTGACTCAATGAGCGTTCATTACAAGAGGATGGTACCAACCTGATTTCGTGCCATACGAAGAACCCGAGGGTGCCGCAGGGGCAGGGGGTCGACGAGGCAAACCGTAAGGATTATAGTGTGACATTGTGCTTGGCCCAGGATTGCCGTGATCACTATAAGTGCCGGTCTTTCCGATTGAATTGTAGGTAGCCGGTGGAGGTGGCAACGAGGGAGTGCCGTATCCTCGTTTTGATGGATACCTGTAGTGGAAGGGTCAGACATGCCCGGCAACAATCGCCCATTGAGAGTGCTGCGTGCCACTCCTCGCAATTTTCCGTCGCATATACTCACTGTCCTTTTGTTCGAACCTGCAGAATGACGTCCTTGACCTTCGTATATTGATCTGTCGCTGCACGCGCTGACAGGGTATCCAGAAAAGCCTCAATCCTCTCGATAATCTCTTGCTTTTTGCCGGATTTTGCTAGTTGTTGATGACACTCCTCGTTAATGCCCTGAATGATATGCTTCAATTTGTCGACAGTGTTCATTCGAATGGAATGGCGGATTTGCTATCGCAAGTCAAATTGATGTTGGAACATCATGTAAGCGATCATACCTGGAAATCTGACCAGACATTGCTGCTGGCCATGTCACACTCGAGATATGGAACCTCACACCAGTAGACTGCGACCTTTGTACTTGAGAGACGATGAAAGCGGCGAGGCACTGGCAGAAGTAGCGTCTGGCAAACCGCCAAATACGCCCAAATAGAATGATCTACGCGCGCTTTAGATACAGGCGCTAACTAGCCTTTGCTTTATCGATGACAGATACCACAGATTCTGACTACGAAAAGCTTTCAAAGGAAGAAAGAGACGCCCATGACAGGGCTAATCGCACACGGGAGACAGTAGAGCAGGCCGGTAGCTATCTTTCCTTTGGAATGTTGTATTAGATTAATGATTCAGCATTGCCCTATTCCTGGACTCAGGAGTTGGGTGACGTTGACATTATAGTTACGGTACCAAAAGGAACGCGTGCCCGAGACCTTGACGTCGTGCTTGGAAGGAAGAAGCTCAGCGTTGGACTAAAACGTCAGGAGCCCATAATGGGTGGCGAATTATGCAAAGACGTCAAGGTCGAGGACAGTACATGGACTTTGCGTATGAAGACCTTGGTTAATACAACGCTTAACTAACATTTTATGCAGAAGACAACCAAGCTGTCCATGTTCACCTGGAAAAACTGAACCAGCAGACATGGTGGGAAAACGTACTGACGCACCATCCCAAGATTGACACGCGAAAGATTGAGCCTCCAACTGGCAAGTTGAGCGATCTCGACGGAGAGACTAGGTAAGGGCCAGCCTGGAACCTGATTAACGTTATTCTCACGTTATTCGTGCAGGGGGATGGTCGAGAAAATGATGGTATGGTGACATTATACATGCATTTTTTCTGCCCAAGCTTATCATCCTGCCTAGTTCGATAATCAGCAACGGGTAAATTTTGTGCTTATACTCCGCCTTATTACTCACAGAGAGCTTGACACCAGCAAATGGGGAAACCAACTTCGGATGAATTAAAGAAAATGGAGGTATGGATCATTTGCGTGCAACTACGCATCCATTCTGATGCTAATCTAGGCCCTCAAAAAATTTCAAGAGGTGCATCCGGAGCTGGATTTCTCTAATGCAAAAATATCATAATTACTTCTACACGTACATTTTCCTGCGTTTCCCAAATCGTTTTTCCACACTTGCGCTTTTGCGCTTTACGCTCTCCACCAAAGTCTGCAAACCCATCTCTGTTGATTCCGCCACCGGCTTTGAGATAATTCCTTCTACACCATCTCGCAGTTTGCGCTGTCTTTTTTGGCGCTCTTCTAACAGAGCCGCCATACTTTTTGTCTTCTTGAATCTAACAAGGAATTTCATTCATTAATCATGGCGCGGAAAAAAGGTCACGTACCTAGGATTGCTCGGATCGATGGCGAATTGTGGGTCCTCATGAAGGGCATTAAACCGCTCATCATGGACATCGATGACGAAGTCTTCCTGTATTTCATTTTCGTCATCCGGTCGCAATTTCTTTGCTTTCTTCCCCCTGAGTTTTCCACGTTTTTCCTCCTTGATGATAGTCTTGAGGTTAAAGTGTTTGGGTTTTGAATCAGGACTGTCGGACGCAACGAGCAACGCAAGCTCCTCCGCAGATACCGCCGTCTTGTGCCCCGCTGCTTCCGATTTGCGGATCGCATTCTTCCCAGACTTCCCTTCCGTCCTCTCTTCTATATCCGTTCCCTCTTCACCGCTATCCACAGCGAAAAAGTCGTCTCCCTCAATAGCCTCGGCATTGCCTTCATGTGCAGCTTTTTTCTCTTCTTTGCGCTTCTTTCGTTTCTCGCGCATTTTCTTCTGATACTTGTCCAACGTCGTCTCGAGCTCTTCGTCTTTCTTTTCGGTGAGACCAGGCATGAACGTGATTTCCATGTCTACATCATCCAAAGTTTTCCCCTTGTTTGCCCATCCTTCTGGCATGTGATCATCGCTTCCTTGAAGGAGCAAAGCGCGAAGCCTGTCGCGATCTGCGGCCTTTTTGTTTTGTTTTTGTTCTCGTTTCTTCACCTCCAGACCCCCGAGTTCGTCCTCGGATCCCGAAGAAGATGCAAGGATCGCGTGAAAATCAGCTTCCTCGACCTCTTTCCGCGTCAGTTTACGACGGGTCACTTCCATACGCTCTGGATCATCATCGTCCCATGTTAAATTCACTTTAGAATGACGCAGTGCCTTTGAGTTGGGATAAGCCAGCCAGTCACCGGGTACTAGGATGGCTACTCACGTCTGTCACAAACTCGAGTCCTTTGAAAGTCGAATTCATGTCTTTCTCTGTTGCTTCGTCCCTACACCAGTCGGTCTTCCCGCAGCTTTTTGAAATCATGGAACGTACCTGCAATCATCATCAAAAGTCATCCCATCCGGTACAAAACTCAGATTGAACACATTCGCCGAACGCTCTAGCTCGGTACCATCCAGTTCTGTGCATATGTGTGTAGCTGTATCGACCGTATCACAAGTTATAATGGCGTAGTAATACCTATCCTGGGTGAATGGAATGTGGCAAAGCGAAATCAAACGAATACCTGAGTCGCTCTAGTTGATACCTTCTTAACATATCCTCGTCATAATCCGCCTCGTCGCCCAGGTCATATATGTTGTTTTCTTTAATCTCTTCATTCTCGTGTTTGCGCTTTTTGAAAATCTCCGCTGGGGGTCCCTCTTTCTCCTCCCTTGCCATTCTTTCTTTCCCAAACTGGCTAGGATAGGTCCGTACATTCAAAACTTGGCCCCTGATTACATTGTGAGCACCGCTGATCGTTTTTTCGCTCGATGTGCTTGGCGCGGATATGAGAGGAGCTGCCGGTGATGCTAGGGACGAGCATATCTTGTACAGGTGTATTGCTCGTACATGGTCCCAGTCAAGATTAACGACTGCCAGTCTGTTTGTACGCTGCACCGGTTGTTTGTCGTTCTGATCGTCATCCGCAGGATGGGTACGGCTATATACCGTGGCCTGTGCGTCAAGGTCGGCAAAGTCATCCTCGTCGAGGTTGATCTCCAGCTCGTCGGTTTTGGTCCCTTTCGAATGGTCTCCAATGGTAATGATTTCATCGACATCTTCACTATCTTCACTTTCATCGGCAATTTTGTCATCTTTCTTGTCATCTTCGTCGGACGATTCGAGCAAGACTTCTCCGCGTGCATAGTCTGGACCAGCCTTCAGGATGGCACCGTCTTCCAGTTGGTAGAAACGTTTCAGGTCATCTTCATCATGCGTTTCGGACACAGGCCGCCCATACTTGTCGACACGGCCACCTGGCGCAGACGTTAGTTTCTAACACCGGTCGAGTTGGACATGACTCGACTTGCGCTTTTTCTTCTGGGTAAAGAGACCCTTGAAGCGTTTGTCCACCACAAGCTTGGAATGCTTGTTTTTGGGACGACGAAAGCGGGGGTCTGTCCTGAGCCTGTCGAAACGAGAATCGGGCATGTATGCGCGTGATAGGTGTGTGAAAAGCCGGTGGTTGCCGGTTGCCAATTGAATATAATACGATCACACAGCACTGCTTGCCTTTCTTTACGCTCTTCCTTCTTCTTCCATCTTCACAGGCTGCGCCTGTTTCCATTCTCTTCTGCATCCATCCTTATTCGTTCACACGATGTTCACGCGTGCTGCATTCCTTATTCCGCTTGTTCTGCTCCTGGTTGGGCAGGTCCTTTCCTTGCCATTGCCCGCGCAGGTACCATCTATTCGTTTGATAAAGGGACATGTGGTAATCTGCCTGCACAGCCTGTCAAAGTTGTCGAGCGTTCCGCAGAGCCTCTGGATACCATTGTTGCATATGAGCGGACGATCCCCATTAACATTGCAGTCAGGACTGTTAATGGGAAGATTGTGCCGTTTTCGAAGCGCGATGAGGAGGAACTTGCTGAGCGGGAAGTGTCCGAGAGTAAGGCATCCAAAGGACTAGAAGGTGGAGAAGTAGTGCCATTCAAACGAGGAGAGGAGGAAGGTATGCGCTGGAGGCCACGGCAGTTGGGGAGACGTCGGTAGATGAGTGTGGCTTGCGCAGTGCGGCAAGCACAGCCCTGTGTTCAAAGAGCGTTACATACATCTGCCTTGCTGCTGTCTTGTGTCTTCCTCCATGACTGAGTACGACTTCTCCCCAGAGGCCTACGAGCGCTACATTGCTACCCAGCGCCGCATTGCCCACTGGGTCGACAACACCGAGCGTCATCGTGCAGAATTCAATGCTGCCCCCGACGCCGCGCGGAGAACCTCTTCCCATGATCCTCCACCACGCCCCAGCCATCGCAGACACAGTTCCCAGCCTTATCCCTACGCACACTCCCCTCCTGTTCCCCATTATCCATTCCCACACAATGCTGCAGGTCTCTCGTTACCTGGTCCTATGCCCGTTGTCCCGCCACCACCTCAAATGATGTATGTTTCACCGCCTCGGTCTCACAACTCTCGTCAATCAGCTGCAACCTACGTCGTTGCACCGCCACCGGCGGCGTCTTCTCCGTACTACCAATACCCTTACCCCTACGCTCCAGCGGCATACCCGTTCATGGGACAGGCACAGGCGGTTCTGGTGAGTTTTTTTTCCCTTACCGAGATGCCGGATGCGTTCCCGTAGAATGGAGATCGATTTTCCTTTTGTTCCCTGTTCTTATACGGAGGCACTAAATCTGAATCTTTCTTTCTCGGCGCTGCTTGCGGGCCTATTTTAATCCATTTCATGAACGGTTGCATGTGTTAACTCTCTCTTCCGCCTACCATCATGAAATCCTCTTCGCCGCTATCTCGAAAACAGCCTGTGCCAGGCCACGCAAACGGGACCCCGCAGAACACACCTTACTATAATCCGCATCCTTCTCAACCTCTCCGTGTCCCTCCATACCCATTGGCTGCCAACATGTATGCGCTGTCTCTATGTCTCTTCTTTTCTGACATGCTATCCCAGTAATACTTTCAAGCCACCTGAAATAGGCGGAACCAATTCCCTCCCATATAGTTACACCGCACCTCTGCCCTTCGCTAGTAAAGCAAGTAGCCCTCCCGCTTATGGCAAATATGCACAGAACCCTGGTGCAGCAATGAATTATTTGCCTCCTGATATTCTTTATCAGCGTCTATATGATATTGAGCGTACCCACGAGCGTCGGCGAGCTCGAAGCTCTGGCAGCAGCTACAGTGATGATCGCGGCAGGAGCAGGAGCAGGAGTGAAAGCAGGAGCAGCAGTCATAGTCGCGGACGGTCCCGGACCAGGAAACCTTGGTGGAATTTCACCTGAGCCTGCGAGCAGGTTTCGCTCTTATCATGCACTTTCCAAGGACAACGCAAAGGATTTCATTAGACAGATTCATGGAACAACCATAATCAGACATACTCGTATCCCGCTCGACATTAGTACGAGAGGAAAGTACCGTACCTTTCTCTACTTAATTGTCCAAATCCATATCGTCCCTTGTGTCCCTACCCCAACAATCATATTTCCGTTGCGGGGTATCCCACATGCGTTGAGTTTTTGGACAGAGTCCTCTTCAATACTAATCAACCAACCCGGTAGCTTATCACTTCCACCCTTTCCAGAAGCTTCACCAGCACTAGGATAATCGGGTGGAAATCCTGGCATTTCACGTTGTTTGAAGGAATCAGGAAGATGCAATAGAAAACAAGACGTAGATTCGGGATAGATCATTACGATAACATTGCCGGAAGTGGATCGGTATGGATGTAGCATATACATGGCGAGCATCGGTGCAGCTGAGGGCGAGAGTCCTCCAGGGATAAACTTTTTGAACAAGACCTGAAAAGAACCTGGGTTTGGGAAATTTGTCATTCTCTTTGGTCAGGATTCTTGCAAGGTGGACTTACCACTGTCCTCCCAGTCTCCATAAGTGGGTCGCACGATCTGCCGATACGTGCGAAGGTCTTGCGGGAAGAATCGGTCAAGACTCAGCCAACGCCAAAGCACGAGTTCACCCGCATCCATGGTATATTCACTTGCTTTGCCTTTTTCATTCTGGGTGGTACGTAAGATCGTAGGTGCGCTATGAGACAGGAGAATATCATCAGAAAGCCTGCAAATTCCGTAATCAATAACTCCACTTCAAGAGGTAAGGATACCTACCAGTTGATAGATAGCACATGAGAGCGGTGTATGCTGGTGCCGCTGAATAATGGCTTGTCTAGTCTGGCGAGCTGAAGCGAATTAATCGTAGGAGGTAATGCCCATATTTTAACGGCCCTGTCCAATCCACATGTGGCTATCAATGGTTTGGAGGAATGGAATGCCTAGGAAATGATCAAAATGGCGCCTGGGGGAAAGCCAGAAGACAAACGAACGGCTCCAAGAACGGCAGCCTTATGTCCACCAGATCGACCACCCATTAGCAATACCACGCATCGTCCCATTCCTACTCCCTCCTTCTGATTCGCGATAAGCCCGAATGCTGGACCAGCCCGACTCGGAGATTTTAAAGGAGGCCATACAGGATTGTGCTTCTCGTCCTCAGTTTGACGTGGAGTAAGGGTCGCATCATATATCCGCGTAGTGAAATCCCTAGAGGTAGTAGCAAAAATGTGAGGATGGGTAGGATGTACAGCGATAGACATTATAGCCTAGGTTCTTCGTCGGTCGTCATGATCGAGATTATCTAGATCGTACTCACACCTCCATGGCCAACTAGGTAGGAAAATGGGCCGGGGTTGCTAATGTTCAGGATATAAACCGTGTGAAGGCGAGAGACGACTAGCAGCGGTTCATATGGCAGCTTTGGTGACAAGAGCCATGCCAGACGCACAGAATCACTCGGAATGGGTGCATACGCTTCTAATTTCTTGCCAGACTCTCAGATAGCGAAATAGCGCCCACAATAGTAGAACGAACAGGTGGCAGCTTGAACTCAAGGAAATGTTTTTTGGCCTGCATAGCGCAAATCATGACAACCGTATCGGTAGCTGTTGCGACAGCATCGGCGTAGGTCTCGATCATGCTGTTCCAGCGGTCGATGGAAAGTTCGTGACGTCCCTCCCAGAGCATATCGATCGATTCTTTGGTCCACGGAAAAGTAGCAATCGATCGAAACGCGGAATCCGCCAGCTTTTTGAACTAAGCCTGCGTTGATACCTCTGAAAGATGGATGAGAAAGAGTAGCCACTGACTGTGAATTTCTCTGACAATGTGAAGGGACATTGTCCATCGGGATCTCTGTGCCATCGAGACGTTTGTTCACGATCAGTCATCAGGGGATCTGTCCTAAATAGGCATTCGTACCGAGTTTGTCCTGACGCCGTCGTCCAACAATGTCCAGCCCTTCCTTGTCAGAGGCGTCGGCATATAAGCCAAAGCCCTCTCTCAACTACGCCGCAAAGGTCGGTCTTCAAGGTGGCGTCATTGGTGCTTTCATCAGCGCCATCCAAAACGCGCTGGGCACGCATTCGCATGGTGCAGCTGGAATTGCTACGCGGACTGGTGGAACCATTGGCTTCTTTGGTACGTCTCGACCTACACATTGCATTCGAGTAACAAATGTCCATTTGAACAGCCGCAATGGGTGCCACGTTCGCTCTGACCGAATCCGTTGTTGCAAACTATCGACAGAAAAGCGATCCAATCAATGGAGCTGCCGGTGCCTGCGCGGCTGGTTTTCTTGCGGGTATCCGAGGTTCGTGATATAACTATCCTTATGTCCATGACCGTCTTATTTCTCAACAGCTCGCTCGATTCCGATGGCCCTCAGCGGTTGTGCCATTCTAGGTGCCGCCATGGGAACCTTTGACTATGCTGGCCAACTTGCTCCCGAACAAGGAGCTTCGCGGGAGGAGAAACGAAAAGCTTTCTTCAAGCACCCAATAAAACCCATTGTAGAGCCAATTGAGGCTGAGTAAACCAAATAGACAGCATATGGCACAACCTCGTGCTTCTAATCGAATTATATGGACTACAACGATTAAACTAACCAAAGGTTCTGATAGCATAGTCAAAGAGCTATATTCACAGGCCCACAACCATTACTGGAGGGATTCTGTTCTGCTGCGAGTTCGATCAACCTTGTATAGCGATCTTGGATGACGGGATAGTGCTTATCATAGAATTCTACCCAAGAGTTTGCTGTCGTGCAAGTTGCCTAAAAAACACATTCAATAACGGAAGTCGAGCAATGAAAGTACTTACTTTACTCCTCAATCGAGCCCATATTGCATCCTGATCTCCGCCATCACTTTGCTCGTCGCCACCACCATATGCAAAAAAATTGCATATGATATCAAGATCTTCTTCCACATCTTTATTAGCTCCATTTGCAGCCTGGAACATTAGCACCAGGCCCGTTTAGGTCCATGTCTTGAAGTTCTTCTTTCACAATCACTGGATCCTTGTGTTGCATTGCCTTTCTGGAAGCAATCGTTGCCTTTTTTCTGAGTTTATCAACCTCGTCTCTCATGCTGCCTGAACTGATAAATGATCGCCACGATTGGAATGAATGGTGCTGCATCTTATGGTAACCCATCAGCGAGGGACTCGAGACACTTAGATTGACCTTACTTTTCTGTACAAACGGTCTGCCATGCTTTGTGATGATATTTGATGATCACGTTCCAGAAGGATTCTGATATATTTTAAAGCGTACTCGCGTTCGACATCGGAATATTTATATCCCTTGGTCAAGCGTTGTTGTGTGTGTTCGGGGGGTGGAGTTGGAGATGGCACCCTTGGTCGCTCGAAGACAAGTTCAACTTCTTGTGGTTCAAGTTTGACAGTAGATTGGGTCTTGGAGCTCTGCGCTTGAGGTTCCTGTTTAACACGTTTCCTCCCATCCTGACGCCGCTTATGCTGACCCCCTCTTCTCTGTTCTGTTGCTACGGCTTCATTAGTCGCAATCTCCTCAACATCACTAGAAGAACTGAGCATTGCAGCCCGTTTCTTGGATTTTTCTGTAAACTTAAATTTGTACTGGGCCGGATCTAATAAGGAACCTTCTTTTACAGAGTCGTGAATATATGCTGGGCTAACAGCTGTTTTTCCTGCATCAATGGTAGATGTCAATAGGTCCATGAATGTTGTCGAGTGAGAGTAAAGGACAGCATAATCAGCCGCCGTCTGGGCATTACCGATTTTGCCGCCATTTTTCTGCAGAAAGGGCATTAGTAGACTCAGGAGCAAAGATTCGATATTACAACCTTAATTAATGAAACGACATTAAAACGATTGGGTTGATCAACTTGAACGAAGAATGTAATTGGCCTGCCCTTGTCACTAACAAAAACCTTCTGCAAGTGGTCCTCCTGAGTTGTGCGCCCGGGAGACTCGGTGTTATGCAGGGGGTATGAAGGTCCGATGTACGCAATGGTTTTTCGTCGAGCCGCAGGAGATTTCTCTCTTGGCTTTCTGCCTCTTGGCTTTCGGTGCACTTGAAGCGGCCGGCTCAGGAGGGGATGCAGATCTCGGACGATGGACCGATCGTCGACCAACCTGCGGTGGGGGTCCATTTGTAGACAGCTTCGGTTTGCGCGAAATAGATGCGGGAAGCGAAGGCGCTGAAGGTCGTAACGCAGTGAGTATATTGTCTACAGGTTCCTTCGGATGCTCATCGGCCGGAGGCTGAATGACCTCATGTGGAGAAAGATGACTGGAACCAGGTTGTTGGTATACAGGTACTGCTTGAGTTTGCGGCATCGAGTAAGGAACAATCCCATGATTTCTCATAGCATCCACGAGTGACATGGCAAAGGGATCCGTGTTGAACATCTGAGCCCAAAGTTGTTGCGCAATGGACTGCATCATTGTGGCTTGCACAGGGTGTTCTATGGAATGAAATGGGATGCTTTGTTGATAAGGAGTAAATGGTTGGGTTGGAGTCGACGGAACTTCGTTTCCAATAGCAGGATATTGGGGACCGTCATGCCGTGCAGACGATAGTGACCCAATGACGGATGCAGGTGGTCCCAGCGTTTCGTAGGGCGGTAACTGTTGATCCTGAGTGATGACATTTGTTGTTTCTGACGCACCGGCGTCCGTGCTGAAGGAGGCTCGAGATCTTTGCGAAACCTTCTCCCGCACAACAGAAGCATCGACGGGCGTGACACGAGGTGTTGGTAGAGGGCTTCTTGTTAATTGAGATCAGTTGTTGATGAGAGTCAAGGGACAAGTCGACTGACTTGTTGGTAAAATTCACTTCATCGTCAAAATTTGCATCACGGTCTAATGGCAGACCGTCATCCTTAGTGCGGCAGTTGCCCCACTGATCGGTCGCCCCCAGAGCCTTGCCTGCAGCCAGGGACTTTGATGCCCAACCATATTCCAAGACCACCTTGTCTACATCATTTCCCCAGTCACGAATGAACTTCCGTCCTTCAAATGTCCTCGTATCAACAAGAATTATCTGCGCCTGTTTGGGATCACCGCAGATATCTGCACCTGCTTTCTATGCACGTAAGCACCACCTATTCGTGACGGAGATACGAAGGACAAAAGTACTTTCAATGCCCTAACAAGTTTCGGACGGTGTACAATCCCGCATGCCTCCACGAATATGCGAAGGGCCCGACCGTCGTCGTCGTGAAAGATGGCGGGTCCATTCTGAGTTTGTGTGGGGGGGAGTTGGTCCATCGAATACACGCTGAATTCGTCACTATCAACGTCCTTGAAATAAACGTGGAGACACGCTCAAAGCAGACGATTTCTTTCAAGCGTTGAACGCGTGCATTCGAGGTTAGTATTCCGGTCACGCGGTCACTGCCGGTCACACGCTCAAAGTCGATGCATATTATCGTGGAAACGACAATGTACAGGTGCAATCGTAAATACATTCAACGGTAGCTGTGTATCCGATCAGTTATAAAATGGGATGAGTTTGCGATCATACACACCTCTTCTGTCTGCGCGCACGGGCACCTTGGCCACCAAACTTCTTGGGCTCCATCCGTCTCGGGTCCGCAATAAGCAATGTTCTGTCATATGCAACCAATTTCTTCTTCAGCTCAATTGCACTGGATGCGTCGACGTATTTGGCGTAGTAGGCAACGAGCGCCTTTGCAATCGCCTGGCGGATAGCGTATACCTGTGATGTGTGTCCGCCTCCCTTGACCCGCACACGAATGTCCATGATACCAAAGTAATCCTCTCCGGGCACCAGAACAGCTTCGTAGACCTTCAGCCGCAGAATCTCGGGCTGAACAAGGTGGATAGGCGAGCCATTGACGCGGATGAGCCCACGTCCCTCTTTTGCGTGCGCAACTGCTGTTGCTGTCTAAAGCTCGTCAGCGCGGCCGCGTCGCTATTGGAATAACCATAGATAATACCTTCTTTTTGCCGAACGTTTGTACGGCCTTCGCTGATGATGCCATTTTGTGGATCTAACCTGGCAGTGGATAGGTATAGAATACTAGAAGAATCAGCTGGAGAACCTTCATTTGCTCAATCGACCGCACCTTGCGCTTGCTGTCGTCGAGGCCGGCGCCGAAACTGTTTCGGTGACCGTAAACGGGTGGCTTGTGACACCTGACTAGTTCACGGGATTTGCCGATGCCCAATGACTAAGCTTCTACTTTCGGAACAGTGATCATGTTGCGTTCCGCTGTGAAGGTCAGTCATAGCAAACCAGAGTATGCAATCTTAAAAACTTCAATGTTAGAATCGTCTACACGTTCCTAGGCCCACGCTATGGACAAGCTCATTAGTTGCGTCCATGTCGACCCTTGAGTCAGCCTCGACGGATACTGTTAGTCTGGTTATTGGTGAGCACTTTGAAAAATAGTTGCCATGTGGATCTGACTCGTTTCCTATAGCTCAGCCGTTGACCAAAACCATTCTTTTGTCATTGACAAAATCATTCAAACACAAATTGTCCGACCCTGCGCCTGAGGACAATGTTGTAGCTCTTGACCCCACAGTATTTGATCATCTTATTCGGCGGGATATTCTTCATCTATGTGTCACTCACTATCTCGACTCTCTGAGGCAAGGGACGGCGAGCACTAAGACTCGTGGTGAAGTTCGTGGTTCTGGCGCCAAGCTTCGCCCTCAGAAGGGAAGTGGTAGGGCTAGGCTTGGCGATGGCCAAAGTCCTATGCTTGTTGGTGGAGGTGTCGCATTTGGTCCAAAACCCCGGGATTTTAGCACAAAGCTGCCTCGCAAGGTCATTCAAATGGGCATGCGAGTTGCACTTAGTGCAAAGGTCCGAGAGCGGCATTTGGGTGTAATGTCAAGTTTATCATGGCCAAATGGTAAAACCAAGCACTTGTCTCAGATGATCAATATCCTTGGCCTGCAGAAAACACTTTTTGTTACCGGAGAAGAAAAGCCATGCACAGGCCTCCAGAGGGCGATCGCAAATATTCCCCAAGTTAAACTTGTCAAGGCGGGCGAACTCAATGTTTACGAAATTTTGAAATGGCAGAGGGTTTTGCTGGATACGAAATCAGTGGAATATTTTGAACGGATTTTAGGCAAACAAACGCTTATCTAGACGGAGAGAATACTTGTCTGTAGTGTATGATACACCTCGCAACCTAGTAATTATCACGCACACGTGACCAACACGCGCCTGACGCGTCGTCCTTACCACTTCGTGAGTCAGTTACATGTCAGACGCATTCCAATCCCAAGCTCCCCAAAATGCGAATGAGGAGGAAGGTGAAGGTCACCAATCATCAGCTCCTTTGCTTGTAGGCAAGCTTCAAGAAGCTGGCATCCATCCGAATGATATCAAGAAGCTCACCGAGGCCGGTTTCCACACTGTCGAGTCAGTCGCTTTCACACCAAAGAAGAACCTGGTCGCGATCAAGGGAATTTCAGATCAGAAGGCAGATAAGATACTCGCAGAGGGTAGTTTCCAGGGTTTTTCGAGAGAACCGTTATTCATATCTTATCCAGCCCAGAAAATAGTACCTCTTGGTTTCCAAAGTGCAACTGAAGTACATGCGCGCCGGTCTGAACTGGTGCATATAACGAGCGGCTCAAAGCAATTGGATGCCCTTCTTGGAGGTAAGCAATATGCTGGTTTTAAATACAAGTCCTCATACAAGTAACGTATATAGGTGGGATAGAGACTGGGTCTATCACCGAGCTTTTCGGCGAATTCAGAACCGGAAAATCTCAGATATGTCATACCCTTGCTGTTACTTGCCAACTCCCTGTCAGTATGGGTGGAGGGGAAGGAAAGTGTCTTTACATTGATACAGAAGGCACTTTTCGTCCAGTTCGACTCCTCGCCGTGGCAGAAAGATATGGGTTGAATGGGGAAGAAGTCCTCGATAACGTGGCATATGCGAGAGCATATAATGCAGACCATCAACAGTCCTTGCTTACAATGGCAAGCGCCCTCATGTCGGAATCCAGGTACATAACCAATTCTGCTATCGTGTGCAGATGATAAAACCTTTATTCTCAGATTCTGTCTCCTCATCGTCGATTCATGCACTGCCCTGTACCGAACTGATTTTAACGGTAGAGGAGAACTCTCAACACGACAGAACCACCTCGGAAGATTTTTGAGAACTTTGCAACGGCTAGCCGACGAGGTACGTGCAGAGCTTGAGCCCGACTGTCATCAAACAATTGAACATATGGCAGTATGGCATCGCCGTCGTGGTGACCAATCAGGTCATGTCAAACCCTGATGCTTCAGCTGGTCCTTATGCAGCCAATGAGAAGAAACCAATTGGCGGTAACATTATGGCGCATGCAACGACGACAAGGTACGCGTTCACCGACAATCGATCAATCGGCTACTTAATTGACTGGTTAAAGGCTTCAGCTTAAGAAGGCACGCGGTAACACGCGTACATGCAAAATATACGATTCTCCCTGTCTTCCAGAGATGGAGACCCAGTTTGCGATTCTTCCTGGTGGTGTTGGCGATCCAGAAGAGGAACAGTGATTATAACGGGCTGACACGAGTATATTATGTATTATACCAGGATTTTTAATGACTTTTGCGTGAAAACACTGTAGCTAGATGGATGAATCCAGTTGAATGGGGAATGAACGAACGAGTCTGTTGAGGGCTCGTTCCAAATCTAGTAGCGATGAAGCTATGTATGTATGGCGCGAATAAGCTTGTACCCGCTGCTGAAAGAATGGACTGATTAAACCAAGAAACGAGTCAAGATATTCGCATCAGTCCCGCTGATGCGTTCGCGTAAACGGTTCATATCCTTAGGACTGACATCTGCAATATCGGCCATAACGTAGGCCACCTCTCCCTTGGAGTCCGAGTATTGCTTCTCCACATTGTATGGAGAGAGTGCATCGTTGACCTGCTTCAGCACACCTGGCTGGTTCTTGTGCACGTGGCACACGCGGATATGCGTCCCCTGCTCTGCAGTGATAGCACGAAGATCGACTTCTGGGAAGTTCACTGCGCCAAAAGTAGAACCGTAGCCGAGGTATCGTGTGATAGTTTGAGAGACTTCGTCACCAATCATGCGCTGGGCTTCCTCCGTGGAACCTCCAATATGCG
Organism: Amanita exitialis; assembly: GCA_023014455.1. NCBI lineage: Eukaryota > Fungi > Basidiomycota > Agaricomycetes > Agaricales > Amanitaceae > Amanita > Amanita exitialis. The sequence goes on from JAEBUR010000002.1 coordinate 1,960,997, forward strand.
GTGTAAGGATGACGTTGGGTATGCGGCGCAGCTCGGAGGCCCAGGAATTCAATTGGTCATCAAAGGGCGCTCCGTTAGAAACCGGCTCGGAGGGGAATACGTCAACGGCCGCGCCTGCTAGATGACCCGACTTGAGAGCGGCAACGAGGGCGGGTACGTCGACAACGATTCCACGGGCATTATTGATGAAATAAGAGCCCTTTTTCATCTGGGCAAACTCGGCATGGGACATCATGTTTATAGTCTCGGGCAGTTCAGGCACATGAAGGGTGACAAAATCCGATTCAGATAAAAGAGTGGAGAGTGAGTCGACCTGACGCGCTTGGCCCAGAGGCATGATATTGATGACGTCGTGGAACAGTACGCGCATACCGAATGCTTCCGCAAGCACCGATAACTGTGAGCCAATGTGGCCATAGCCAACGATGCCTAGGGTTTTTCCGCGGACCTCCCAGCAGCCTTTTGATTGCTTGTTCCAGATACCTGTTCTCAACTCGTACGAGCGCTCGAACAGCTGGCGAGACAAGGCCACCACTTCGGACACGACAAGCTCCGCGACAGAGCGAGAGTTGGAGAAGGGTGAATTGAACACTGGAATGCCAGCCCGAGCAGCAGCCGATAGATCAACCTGGTTCGTACCGATGCAGAAACATCCGATCGCGAGCAACTGATTTCGGATTCAGCGCACGTATCGATTCATGGCAAGTTGGACTTACTTTAGTAGCCGCTTTGACGACTCGCGCGGTGATTTTGGTTTTGCTACGGATACCGATGACATGATAAGACCCAATTTTTTCCACGAGCTCATCCTTCAGGCATTGACCGTGTGTAGTGGTCCACATGGAAACCTTTTGCCCTGAAGGCTTTGACAGCCTCTTGGCTGATGTTTTCGAAGAATTAACATTCTTATGTCCTCGTTATCGATAGGGTGCAGCACTCTTGGCAGATGGCCATCGTATTCATGTCGTCGCGCACTTCTGAAGTGATCGTGGACGCTAGAAACACTAGCTGGAGAGATCGACGCCGCAATCGGGGCAGTAGCTTTGATGTTAATCGGATTGGTCATGAAGGTAAGAGGCAGAGTCAGTTCTAATCCTCAATGTGACTAGGCTCGGTTAGATGCAATGAGCACGCCACCGCCGCAGTCTATATTTATAGTAGTCTGGCCTAATTTGATATCAGAAAATAATCGATTGTGACTCATGGGTCTATACCTGCTTGACTATGGTGCAGGCAATGTCCAGAGCCTCGCGAATACCTTGACAAAGCTCGGCCATAGTTTTACGTGGATTTCTAATCCTGAAGACTTTGCAAAGGCAACCGTAAGTTATCTAATCATCGAGGTAAACCAGTCACGAATTGATCGATAGTCCCTCATATTTCCTGGAGTGGGAGCTTTCGAGACGGCAGTTAGTCACCTCGCGTCTCGAGGCTTCCTCGAGCCGCTGCATGACTATATCCGATCCGGAAGACCGTATTTTGGAATATGCATTGGCATGCAAGTGCTTTTTCAATCATCCACGGAATCGCCGTCACCAGGACTCGCCATTATACCCTCCCCTATTGAACACTTTGATGACATGGATAAATCAGTACCCCATATGGGTTGGAATGCAGCAGAAACACCCGATCCCAGCGGGAAGACAGATCCAGCCTATTACTATTTTGTCCACTCGTACCGTGCGGTATACGATACAGAGAGATACCCTGAAGCTGCAAGATGGACATTTACAACGACGCAATATGGACAGGAAGTTTTCATTTCGTCTGTGCGCAAAGGCAACGTGTTTGGAACGCAATTTCACCCTGAGAAATCTGGCGCAGCTGGTCTTGCTCTCATAGATGCTTGGCTACGCAAGCCTGAAAGTATATTGTCTTTCAGCGAGCCAATCGCCCGCCCGGCTCGTGCCAAGCATAAACTTACAAAACGCATTATCGCATGTATGGATGTTCGCGCCAATGACGAGGGAGATCTCGTCGTGACCAAAGGAGATCAATACGATGTACGGGAGAAAGCGGCAGAACCCAACCCTGGTGCAGTGGTAGCCACGACGGCTGGTGCGGTCCGCAATCTGGGCAAACCCGTTGCACTTGCCGCCAGATACTACAACGAGGGAGCAGACGAACTATGCTTGCTCAACATCACGTCCTTCCGCCATTCTCCGCTCCAAGACCAGCCGATGCTCGCCGTAGTTCGCGCGGCCGCGGAGTGTGTTTTTGTGCCGCTGACCATTGGTGGCGGGATCAAGGATACGGTTGACCCGGATGGCACGAAGCGCAGTGCGTTGGAGGTGGCGGGCGCATACTTCCGTGCTGGTGCGGACAAGGTGAGCATCGGCTCCGAAGCCGTCTATGCCGTTGAGCGCCTGCGAGAGTCGGGAAAACCGGATGGAACGAGTGCGATTGAAACGATTGCACACGTTTATGGCAGGCAGGCCGTTGTTGTTTCGATCGACCCGCGCCGCGTCTACGTCGATCCTGAGACGTATGATGGGCCTTACAAGGATGAGTTGGTCAGAGGTAAGGGGGATGGTTTGGAGAGTGAACGCGGAAAAGCGTGGTGGTATCAGTGCACCGTGTCTGGTGGAAGAGAGAACCGCGCCTTGTCAGTGGTACAGCTGGCGCGAGGAGTAGAGACGCTGGGAGCCGGTGAAATCCTCGTCAACAGCATTGACCGTGACGGGACAGGACTAGGGTTCGATCTGGAACTCATTAACACTGTGAAAAGGGTGGTGCGAATTCCTGTGGTAGCTAGCAGCGGAGCGGGTTCAGAGGAACATTTCACTCGAGTGTTCCAGGAGACCGATGCAGAGGCCGCATTGGCAGCCGGGATCTTTCACAGGAATGAGGTCAAGATTGCTGAAGTGAAAAAAACATTGAGGACGACTAACACCAATGTCAGATTGTAGACTACACAGAATACAGAAATACAGTGGTGAACACATGTCATCCTACGTTGCAACCCATCTAAAGGCTGCTTCAAGGGAAATATAGACACCGGAACACCAAGAGACAAAGTACAACATGAACAGAGGTCTCAGTTAAGCGAGTAATTTAAAAGTCTTGCTGAATGGAAAGAATGCACGCATTCAACCCGAGGAAACTAGAAACGTATGTGTAAGAAGGTGAAGAGCAGGACATAAACGGCAATACATTCAAAACATTACCGTCCGCGGACCACTCTTCCAACCTTTTGTATGATGCTAGTCCTTCTACCAAGGCCTGAACCAGAAGGAGCATTGAGATCACTGTAAGCCAGGGCAGGGGCAGCATCAATGTGATTATCGGAAGTGTTTTGTCCCGGAGTAGCTGGCAACTGTTTGTTGTGGGCATCAATGAATACGTATGATTCTGGTTTCTCTGAACCAGTGTTGTGGGTTGGGCTAGTCTTGTGTCCAAACCGACCCAAAAAAGAGTTTTGGGGGCGGTGGGTAGGGCGCGATGGCTCGGTTGGCGAGGTAGGGGGTGAAGGGGTAAGACTGTCGGAACTTATGGGAATATTAGGGGCATCACGCATTTTCCGGATGCGCTGCATTAGTGATTTGGAACGCCTGGGTGTGCCTGGGTTTGCAAGAGCATCGCCTTGAACAGCGACTGGATCCGGGACAAAGATGGGCTGAGGGGGAGGGACAGTGCGACGAGTGGTAACTCGGGGCCGCAGCGCACGATCCGTCTGGCCTTCATCTGGGTTTTCCCTGCGCGCTTCCTTTGAGTCGCGGCCATCTTTGGCAGAGCGCTTGCTGCTGCGACCGTTATATATGGAGCTAGCGGGTGTATCGCCACGGCCGCCTCCGGCAAGAAACTCCTCGAATGGCTCTGGCTCATGCATCCCCCAAGCTTCTGCGATGGCGTCGACCTTTTTCTTGGGATTCTCAGGGTAATCGTTGGAGAAGGCGCCGTATGCATGTGCGCCCGGATAAGCACTGTCGTTGTAAGCCAAATCACCTTGAGGGGAGGGCGACCAGGAATGGATGGGGGCCATGTTGTGCTGCCGGTTGCGCGAAGGCGCACAGGCATCAAACGGCCCGTCATGGTGGAACACTAAGTGGCGCCATCAGGTGAGTGATGGGAGCAAGATGGAGGGGAGAGGGACGCACTAGGACCAACACCGGAAAAGTCAAGACGGTCGATAACGTCGGCATGCTGAGAGCCCTTCTTGGCTGAGCGCGACTTTGGGTGTCTGGCGGCTGTGCCAGAATCATGGGAATGGGACCTGCGTGTGACTGGATGTGAGACTAGGTTACTGGGAGGGGATCTGAGGCGAATGAGCGAGGCAGGGGGGTTGTTGGATGAGAAGGGAACGTACACAGCAGTGTTGCTGCGACCTGGACGGATGCGGGAGGAGTCGTGGGGGCGGAGAACGACGGTGTCCCTGATGGCGTCTACGAGGTCAGAGTGGGGCTCGCGAGCAGGGCGGGGGCGAGGGGACGACACTCTGACGGGCTTTGGAGGCTTTGGAGGCTTTGGAGGCAGGGGCGGGGCGTCGAGGAAGGGATTGTTGTGGATGCGGACGGCAGCCATGGGGTTCGCACGCAGGACGATGGAGGATTATAAGGCAGCGCAAAATAGGAGGACGCGCCACATGCCCAGTTGGTCCCGTCCCGACATCGCTGCCCGCATTCTGGCTGGCGACCTGCTCGTTGTCTATGCCGGGCACGTCCTGCGCATCCCAGACTCCTGGCTTGATGCTCACCCCGGCGGCGCACTCGTCATCCTGCACTTTGTGGGCAGAGACGCGACGGACGAGATCCAGGCGTACCACCTCGATCACACCCTCGACCTCGTTTCGCGCTACTCCATCGGCTGCGTTGGCGTCTCTACGCCGTGGGAGCCGCTGCTGCCCCCCGTCACGGCCGGCTGGGTCCGCGCCAAAGACTGCCAGAGCGGCTCTCGCGTCTGGCTTAGCCAAGCCCAGCCTCTCGCTCACGGCCTCCTCGTCCAGAACAACTCCAGCCCCGCCCCTCCAGCCCCCGCCATCCACTCCCTCCAGCCGCCCCCCTCAGACATCTGCCTCCATACCCAGGCCAGGCACTCCGCCGCATACCGCAAGCTCCACAAGCACATCGTAGACGCAGGTCTCTACAACACGCCTTATTTCTCCGGCTATGGTCCGGAGCTCCTTCGCTACACCCTTCTTGCCAGTCTATCAGCCTACGCGTACACGAGCCACTGGTTTATTACCTCTGCCGTCTTTCTCGGCCTCACGTGGCACCAGCTCGTCTTTACTGCTCATGACCTCGGCCACATGGGCGTCACCCACAATTGGACAATTGACCGCCTCCTGGGTATCCTAATCGCTGATTTCATAGGTGGGCTGAGCATTGGCTGGTGGGTCGACGTGAGTGCCTTTTTCTTCACCATTCTTGCTAATTTCATCATTTATTAGAATCATAATATCCATCACGGTACGTCTTATTATCCTGGTATCTATCCGTGCACTTTCTGACTATCCTATAGTGGTGACCAATCACCCATCCCAGTTCGTATACTTCACTCGTCCGCCCGTTTATTTTCTAATTTCTCACCCAGTGATCCCGACATTGAGCATCTCCCCTTCTTCGCCATTTCTCCGGCCTTCATGTCCTCCCTCTGGTCCTCGTACTACAAGCGTGTCATGCCCTTCGACCGCTTTGCAAAATACGTCGTAGCCATCCAACACAAGCTGTTTTACCTCGTCATGCTTTTCGCTCGTTTCAATCTTTATAGACTATCATACCATTTCTTGATTAAAAAGGCATTTGACACAAAGCGCGTTAGAGGCGGCAGATGGGCGTGGGGTCTCGAGGTTATTGGATTGATTTTCTTCTGGACTTGGTTTGGTCGCGTCCTTTACGGTTGCGGGAACTGGCAGACAGCCTTGGCATACCTCCTTGTCAGTCACGTCGTCACAAGTCCCTTGCACGTTCAGGTATGTTCCGTGTCTTACCGTCAGCGGCATCGGATGATGGCATTCACAGATCGTCTTGTCTCATTTCTCCATGTCCACCGAGGACATGGGCCCCCTCGAATCATTCCCGGACAGACAACTAAGAACAACCTCAGACGTCATTTGCCCATCATATCTCAGTTTCCTCCATGGCGGTCTGCACCTTCAGGTCACCCATCATCTCTTCCCTCGTCTTCCTAGGCACAATTTGGCCCGCGCAAGCGTGCTCGTCAAAGAGTTTGCCCGCGAACAGGGTCTAACTTATGCCGAATTTGGGTTCATAAACGGTAATAAGGAAGTGTTGGGAGTTCTCCAACAAGTCGCGGATCAAGTCAAGCTCCTTTCGAAGGTTGCTTCAGCAGAGGCACAAGATGCTGTAGACAAGAAGCTAGCCGCTTCGGAAAAGTCTTGGAAAGCCTTTCATTAAATCTGACCTCTTCGCTCATTTATATAGAGTTGCTTATAGTTATATACCAACCATAATTACTGCATACCTTTCGAACGCACGGCATAGACATGGGGTGCGGTTTGTAAACTGCGCTGTCATTTTGCGAGTACGTAAATGCGACAGAGAGGTATGATATGCGTTTTATTTCTTCTTGGCCGCTTCTTCCTCCTCCCGCTGGGAAATGGATCGGGTATAAGTACGTTCTCACACAAGCTGATGCACAGACCTTGGCAGCTCGAATCTTGCGCGCACCTTCGTGCCTCTGACGTGCACGAGCATTCCGGAGACTCCGGTAGGCTTCAAATGCACGCTCTTCATCAGTGATTACTCTGGGAGCTTCTCCAGGATATGCCTCCGGGAGCGCCAGAGTTGAGCGCGTCGTTGCTGCTTTAAGATCGTCCGTCTGTATGCTGCATTGAGCACGTGTACATCGCTTCACGCGTCCAGCTTACCGACGAGTCGCCCTTCTTTGGCTTGCCAGCTTTACGAGGGAACACGATCAGTCGTTCTTTGTATGTCTTGAGCCGCTCAACATTCAGCTTTTTGCCCTCCTCACTCAAATTTCTCCTCCTGTGGTCAACAACGACACCAATACCCCTGGCCTCTTTTTTGCCAATGCCTGCCTCCTTGAGTTCGGCAAGAGTGAAGCCGCGACCCTCGCGGAGCTTGCGGTTATAGCGGACGGTTTGGGCACGGACAGCGGGTCGCAAAAGATTGGTAGGACGAACACCGAGGCGTGCAGCCTTTTCCTTGCGAGCTCTGCGTCTGCGAAGCTTGCGTCCGGGCTGGTCAAACCAGGTGCGGACGCGGCGCTGCCAGTCCTTGTGGAAGTGGTTAACGGGAAGGGCTAAAGACGGTAAGTCATTGACGCCGTCTTCATCTCCACAAACTGACCGTTGTTGTGCCGGAAACCCATGTGTTATTCTAAGAATATGATGAGCTTGGTGACCAAGGCATGCACAGCGGTGAAGTCTACCTTGATGTCTTGAGGTCGTCAAGAGATATGCAGACGTGGGTGGCTTGTGGAACTGTACAGTGATGTCGGCGTTTGCCGTAACCCTAACCCATTTATAACGTGATGTCATCCACTGCTTTCCCCACTGCCATCGCTGGAAGATGGCCAAGTGCGGCCCAAAGCCCAAGCAGATTTCTGCCCGCCAGCTCAGAAATATAATCCGCGAAGAAAAGAGAGCATTGGCTGCCCAACGCTCTGCCAGACAGCCTCTACCCGCCCCTCCATCTCCCCGCCTCAAGAAGAGAATCTACACAAGACCTAGCCGACACGATGTATCTCTTGCCAGGAAGAAACAGGTCAAGGTCAAGCCTCGCTCAACAATGGTACGAAGGGCGAGAACTGAATCCAGTGTCGTATTTTCTGCAATGTATGTTGGTTCGTATACCGACTTGACGTGTTTTATGACGCTATGAAAGCACTGAAGAGATCCCACTGTTTGATATTGTCAAGCGTGCAAGCAATCTAGTCTATATGCCGCAAGTGCCTGTCCCTTTGGTCTGTCCGATAACTCCGCCAAGAAGAATGCTCGCTATTGCTGGGATTGACATTCCCCCTCGGACGTTGAGCGCCTCGCCCGGACTGGACCTAGGCGGTGGAACAGAGCTTTCGGCAACTCCAAGAATGGTAGCTACAAGTCAACCACGGCTCCCTTCACCCTTCAACCTCGAAGGGAGTGTGGAATTGAAGTCTCGGGCATGTCCAAACGCATCTTTTCCGCCGACTTTCGGCCATGATTTGGCACGCACTTCTCCCGATATTCAACGTACACCAACTCGGGACGACCCTGTTTCTTTCGTGTCGTCTTCAAAGTATGACATATTTGAAGACTCGGCGCAGGTGCAAGTATTGAGCCAACTGCCGTTGGAACAAGAATCACATCCGGTTGTCTCGCCCAAGGTTCTGCTACCGAAGAAATTGCTGTCGGAAAGGAATGTTCCACAAGCAGACTCGCCAGAGACAAGTTACCATCGTTCTCTCATCGCTTCCATCTGGGCGCAACCTACGGAATTGTCTTTTGTCCGAAAACAATCGGGTCTTCGAGATATTCACCATCCTAACAATGATATTCTTTCCAGCACTGCGCAAGAATCCGTCAAACCTACGGAGCAACCTACGACATCGTGCCTCTCGACCGTCACAGACTCTTTAACAATTGATGTTCCGAGGCAAGGTCGACCTGATACAACGCGGAACACCCAGCCAACTGGACCTGAAGCTACATTAGAGCTCAATGACACTGAGGTTGCTCACAATTCTAACCTGAGCCGGGGATGTTTTCATGGATATGGAACTCGTCGTAGCTCAGGAACTAACTATACACCCGGAGCTTTTGCTAACACCGTACTAAGGCAGACCGGCCTTCTCAGGAAAAGAGATGTAATACCAGAACCTATCGCGGGGAATTTTTGCAAGCCGCCAACATCCAACAGTGCATCACGTATTGAGAAAGATAGCAAGGCACAAAATATCTTCGGAAGTCTTAAAGGACATGAAAAATTCAACAGTTTACGGTTCCAATCTACTAGAAATGAAAGCTTGCAGAGCAGAGCACCCACGTCTATACCTTACCGCTCAAGTCTTGACAGTCCAATGGTGAGTAGTGCCATCACTTATGTATTCTGCGATGTTCATGCCGTACCAGTTACCATCCCTTGCTCCGGCTGCAATCATAAGAAATGATCCCTTCAGACGACCATCAGACAGACCAAACCGGAAACGCGTAATTTCCATTGGTAGAGTAATTGACTATGCCACGACCACTCCACGCGAAGTACATGATACACACGCAGAAGCACTAGGCATGCACGACATTCGACAGACCATTCGCAAACCCGAAAACTATTCGAAGCAAAGCACCGCAAAACGACATTGGACAAAACGCGTGGTTGCCGATGATATCTGTCACCACGTTTCTACGGAAGGCAGTCCAGTCGGGGTGGAGACGTCTCTCAACGTGTTCCCGACGCCAGAAACACTCAAACAGCGGGTAACAACGACGCTTAGGGCGATGTATAATAGGTTATGGGCATGAGGAACAGACTAAAAGCACAGTAGATTTGCTACGTTGATTTGTGATTGGTTGCTAGGCAAGATTAATACTATCGATTACATAAGCGCAGGACCAGGCACCGTCTTCGTCGCGTCTGTTTGTGGTTACCGCAGAGCACCTGTCGACCTTTCCCTCTTTTATTGTCGCTCCTTTTGTATTTATGTGGCCTTGGTTCCGTCTAGTCGGGGTGCTTACCCTATGTTCGTTTGCCTGTGCATTCAGCTTTTCCGCCGGGGCGCCCACGCAATGCGACAATCTCACCTTAAATTGGCAAGGTAAGAACAGTGGACCTGCCTCGGCTACCCAGTGCTGATAACGGCAGGCGGGACCCCTCCATTCCAGTTACATCTCATTCCAGTATGTCATTCTAGTTAGTCCTTGTCATCTCTCACTGGTTGCTTTTTGCCTATTAGGTCTTTGACATTCCACAAAATATCAGTCTCCCCTCTTCCGCTTTCGATAATGGAAATGGATCGTTTTCACTTCAGCTGCCATTGCCTCAGACGCAGCAATTCGTTATCACGATGTCTGATGCCACGGGATTCGGGACTGGGGGGGTCTCCGAGGTATTGACGGTAGGGGCTTCCAAAGGCGGAAAATGCAACACCAAAAGTCCAAGTAAGTCGCATCGTGAGTATGACCTGCTCACTAATGCCAATTTTCTCAGGTGTTTTCTTCACATATCAATTGAACACTGCCTTGCAACAGTGCAGGTTTGTCGAGTTCTAATTGCAATCTTTTTACGAAAACAAAGTGTTTTTCTAGGCCCTTCATGGTATCTGGTTTCTCGCAGGGAGTGCAGCCGGTCACACTCTATGTGAGCTTTCTGCTGTTGCAGAGGATGTAAACGCTCAAAGCACATAGGGTGTTATTCCACTCGGGAAAGCCTTTGTCGCGGGTCAGTCTATGGGGCAGCCTTCGTTCGACTGGACAGTTAATGTAGCTGCGGGCACGAGCATCATATTTTTCGTGGTGGATGCTCAAGGACATCAGGGTGGCAGTTCCGATATCAACAAAGTCGGGAATTCCGATGATGCTAGCTGTTTGAATCAAAATTCGCCCTCATCAATGGCGTCTGTTCCGACCCACGCATTGCCTACCTCGAATTCTATTTCGCCAAAAGATTCAAAACCGCCCAAACCAAGCGGTGGCGGTATCTCATTAGGTGCTATTGCAGGGACCATAATAGGCGCCCTCTTATTCCTCGCAGTCATTATCACGCTGGGTCTGTTCTTTTTACGTCGAAAACAACAGTCATTTTCTCCGCAAGGAGGATTCAAGGATTATGGAGACCAAATGGCCCTTACACCCGGCTCGCATTCCCATGTCGATGCGACGATACGTGGACCCACATACATACACCAGAATAATAATCAATCTAACGTCAATCCTTTTGAACCCTCGCCGTCTGTGTCATATCAATCATCAGTCAACGCGTACCGCACATACCCAGGATTGAACATCGACCCATTTCCTCCCACTCAGCTATCCCCCAACGAATTATCCAATCCGCATTCACCAACGCCTGCCGCTGCACCTTCAGAAGTTCCAGCAGCGCTTGGAAATGAGCCGCACTCCGCGGCTTATGACAGAAGGGGTGCAAAAGCGGGAGCAATTCTTCAACAACAACAACCATCGCGGTTCATTGTTCATACCGACTTGGAGGACGAGTTTTTGCAGCCTGACGAGAATGGTTTAGTGGAATTACCTCCTCGGTACACCGAACGCCATACATTCATGAACGAACCTTCTGAGCTAGGCTATCTATGACTGGTTTGCCCGATTCGACCTGATTCATTCTTTGTATATCACCACGCCTTTTCGTCCATCACCGTATGTCCATCTGGTGCGCTCCATTTAACTGAATTTACCCATGCTTTATCCCCGGTTGTAAGGGTGTTCTCGAGTTCTCGAGTTGGGAACTGGTTTGTGTACTTTCGCTTGCATAATGTACTTACAAGGACACTATTGAACCAATGTCAACCCTGCCAAACGTGTCCTCATGGCCTGATGGAACCAAACGTGAGATCACCTGAAATGAAGTGCGTGTCGCTGCCTTGTGGCAAACGATACATTGCGTATCGTGATCTGTGCCTCTCTGATCTTTGCTTAAAGGGGGTTCAGCGACGTCCTTCCTTTCATCTCTGTTCCGACAATAACCAAGAGGAAGTCGGCGTATCTATAGTCATGGTCCTTGCCATTGTTAATGTGCCACTCGCATTGCTATGGCTCGCTGATATCTTCCTCGCCGTGCGTGGATTGGACTTTTCGGTTGGCCCTTCTGGTCAGTGTGATCCAATGAACGTGACTTGGTCAGGTACGCACTTGTGGCAGCGTGTGAGTTGCACTTTCAAGTTTTCACTCATACGATCGTGGTTCAGGTGGTCGTCCGCCTTTTCACTTGCTCATCATCCCCGTGAGTAGATCTAGAGCAAGGCGCATAACGCGTGAGATGCTAATGCCACTCTAGCCTGGTGGCACAATAAGGAACATCAGTATACCAGCTTCCGCATTCAGCTCTGATGGCGCGAATGGATTCTACACTGTACCGCACTTAGATCTTCCTCAGGGAGCTCATTTCATGCTGAGCATGTCAGATACCGATGAAATTTTCGCCGGAGGTACATCGGCCCTAATGATCGTGGGCGCGTCCCAGACGCATCAAGCATGCGATACGACTGATCCAGGTGAGGCACACCGTTAACGTCATTACAAGGATTGTGTGAATTACCGCGTGTGAACGCTAGGCACAGATTTTTATTTTTCTCTAGATTCCTCCTTGGCTCAGTGCAGGTGAATGGAATCCATTGCTGTGTGAATACAGCTGACGTGATTTCGAGTCCTTATCCATTTACACAATATGAAGATGCCGTATTGCCAATCACGATTATGGTTTGTTCATCCTTGGTCTCGGATACCTTAAGTCGAGTTAAATGGACGCAGGTCAACATACCCCAAGGACGATCATTTGTTGTCCATCCTCCTCCAGCTAATTCCTTCACTTGGATTGCGAACCTAACTGCAGGAACGCCAGTTGCCTTCTCCGTTTATGATGCCAAGAACAGAGTTGGCGGTACATCAAGCATCAGAGTTGTTGAACTCACCAACGATACGTCTTGCCTTACATCTGTAACATCGCCTACCGGGCTACCGAATCCTAGTCCAACTCATGGCAACTCGAATACCAACACATCGAAAGGACTGGCTATCGGCATATCAATTGGGGTGTTGTGCCTGCTAGGATTTGTGACCCTTATCGGGTTTTGTTGCTATAGGCAGAGCAAATTGCATAAAGCGCGTCTTCGCCCGGCATCCTCTTTCGTCGATTTGACATACGATTCATATGGTGGGTCATTGCCACTGCAAACAGCCACGTATGAGCATGGACCGCGGCTATCGACGGTACCACGCACAAGCATACTAGTGGATACCATCTCAGGACGAGGTACGACTAGCGAGAGCCACATCTCAAGTAGAGATGCCAGCATTGGGCACTCTTCGTTATATCAGCCCCAGCCATTTCTTGCCCAGTCACCGCAGACTACTTCTCACCCACGAAACTCGAAATGGTCTATTCAAAATCGCGATGACACTGGCGCTCAAACGACACTGACGAACATTACATATCCGTCGGACATCATGGTGCACACCGACATATCAGAGTCGCTAGGTGGTCCAATTGAACTTCCACCACAATATTCTGAAAATCGGCCACCTCTGCCCGGTTTTCCACGTTCCTTAATGAACAGCCGAAATCGTGACTTTCCGTGATGGCGACATCTGCAGATCACGCTTTCAGGTAGACATAGATCGTGATTATATACGATGTAATCTTATTGTCTGCAGTCCTCAATTACCATGGGACGCTGGTAGACATGTGGTTAGAATAGTCTCTTGGTATTCCACTTCTTGCTTTGAATCTGAAATGCAATTCCTGTTACTCATACCTCATACATATATAAATGGTACACTTGTACTAATGCAGCTATTTAAAAGTTAAGAGAATAGAGCAAAAAGACCGGAAAGAAAACTTATTATGCATTCTGGATGATCGATGATGTTTGGAACACTCTAAAGTGATTTTCCCGGGAACCAGGTTCAAAAATGATGGTCCATTTTTCGTCAGACCACTGCGACACTGGATCCCACATTCACTGCGTCGTTGCTGAGAGTCTGCTTTGCGAATGCATCAATCATGGCTTCCTGGTCCTTTCGCCGTCGATGCCTTCGCCGTCTGTCATCTTTAATGACGCGCTCGATTCGCCGGCGACTTTTGCCTTGTAAACGTGGGTCCGATAGCGGATCCTTGCACTTGTAGCAAGCCAACTCGATGCTCGCCAAGAGGCGAAGTGTCTCGGAGTTATTTAGCGCCTAACAAAGACCCGAGTGAGATAGAAGAGATTGAGTTGTAATAATCCACTTGCATTTAGTGACCATGACACGACGCGTGAACCTTCTACGCAGCCGATGACGACAAAATTTCCACGCTTCTCAGCTTGGAGGTCGCTCGTCTGGCCGAAAATGTTAGAGTGAAACGACCTGTTAGCTTCGAAGTTGCATACTTCGCCAAATGATGCCATGATCTTGCCCGTAGAAGTGGCTCGGATAACTATATTTATGTGTTTAGAAAGTCTGCAATCGTCAATACAGGGAAACTCACCGACGCGGGACGAATGACCAGCCACCTCCTGCGTAACAGTCGCCCTGCCCAGATAAGCCCATGAATCCCGTTCAGGTTTACGTATATGAACTTTGACTTGTATTTCGCGGAAGTTGTCGCGCGACGGAGACGGCTGCGACGACAACGCTGTAGGTTTTGGGTAATGTAAACATTAGGGGATGAAATTGAAACAATGACCTTGGATACTCGCCAGAAATAAAGGGGTCTTCTTCATCTGTTTTCTGAGGATCCCTGAACCTGTCCTGGGTATCTGTGTCGGTATACATTGTGGCATCCAATTCCATTGCATCTTCCATCTAAAGGGAGTCGAGGAAATTATCAAAACTGTAATTCTGAACGAAGTATGAGATAGTATTACCGTTCTCGACTGAGTAACACCTTGAAGAACAGAAGAGAAGCTCTTGCGTTCGCTGAGCGAGCACCTCCTGGTCATTACCCACGTGACGGGCCGCCCGTGTCTGAGATATGACTACTAGTACAGCCAATAAAAATACATGCTATACTGCTATACTACAGGAGAATCGCTATCAGGGTGACAGATAAGCCCCGCCGACGAGGCATAAGTTTCGCGATGTGAATTGCACGTTCAGAATAGGTGTCCGCTTCGTCGGAAATGTCGCCAAAAGGTCAACCCTACAAGGCCGAGATGAGTGGAAGCATGATGTATGTCGTAATCTGCGTACGTTTCAATGCTGTCGTCGTCGCCGTACTTGGTGTCCATCCCATTTATACCATTGAGGCCGTTTTCTTTTGCTTTCCCTCTCGAACCTCCGGCGCTCTTGACATCCCAACATCTTACCGTCCAGTCTGCTCCCCCACTCACTAGAAGTGTAGATTCCGCGCTAAAAGCCAAAGAATAGATAGACGATGTATGCCCGGTCATCTTCTTGACCCTTTTCCCTGATGCGATATCCCATAGGTTGATGGCGAGGTCCTCTCCTTTGTAGTGACTTTCAGAACGGTAAATTGGATGAAGATAGGGATCTGACCTGAGCTAGCAAGATAACGTCCATCCGGACTGATAGCGAGTGAGGTGACTGTTCCTTGGTGCCCGATAAACACGCGTAGACATTGGCCTTTCTGAACGTCCCATAGTCTGGCGGTCCAGTCACTAGATCCTGTTGCTAGGTATAGCGAATTGGGGTGGAACTGGACACACTAGCGAGACGAGCCTCGACAGCGTTCCTATGATGCAAGAACATGATACTCACATCAACGTCGCTCAAATGCCCTGCATAGACCCTTAGACAGGATGATCGATCGGTCGACCACAGTCTGGCTGTGCGATCCCGGCTGCCCGTGGCAAAATATATTCCCATAGGGCTCCACTTCACGTCCCATACAGGGTTCTCGTGTCCCCTAAAAGCGACTAGATTTGTATATGTGTCCATAGACCAAAGTCGAGTCGTAGCGTCTGCTGATGCAGATAACAGGAACTTTGGCGGAGCTGCAGAGCCGCTTAGCGGATCGAAGGCCAAGGTATAGATAGGACCGCTATGTCCTATGAGCTTCCGCGTTGTACTACCTTTTTTCTCCCTGATTTTTTGTAGGGAAGTATCTGATCTGGAGTGAGATGCTAGTTGCTCATTTAGTATTGGAACCTCACTATCTTTAATAGAACTCGAAGAGAAGTCATTTCTGAAACCTCTTAGTTTTTCACCTTTCAGACTCCACAACCTAATATAGCTTTCGGCAAACCCAGAGGCCATAAGGGAGGTGTCTGGAGAGAATGTGATACATGGTACTCTGACGAGTAGTTCTTTAATTGATATGAATTGCAGAGAGAACATATTAATCCTACCCTTCTGGCACGTCATGCAAAGTGTATCCACATATGCTTGGTAAAGCCCGCGCCCTTAGACTCGCTGCTTGAGGAGATTCATGATCTATGCCGGTAAGTATAGAGGGTTCAAGGCGTATTCGTTTCCGCGCATCGCGAACCGCACTTATTTCCCGCTCTATGTCTAATGTCTTGAATGATAGAGGGTGGGGCGGGAGATCAGCATTTGTAGGTGCAGCCATACCAGGAGCTAGAGGCGGTCTTGCATATTGAAGATCGTACTGAGCTGTCATATCTCTATCGACCATCGCTTGTTCCCTAAGAATACGCTCTGCTTCCTGTCGCAAATCATCTGGTATCGGCGCATGCCCCAACTTCAAGTCTCCTTTCGAGAGATTGAAGGCATGGGGGTTGCTTAACTTTGCGGCGGTACCATTAGTTTGAGGGATAAGTGAAGACAGAAGGCCAGTGGACTCTTCCCAAGCGTGTGAGGAGACCGAAGTCGGATTTGTAGAAGTAACTAAATTTTGGGGTCAGTATACGCAGGGGTAGTTGAGACCATAACTAATTACCATCAAACCGGAGGTGATTATTTACTACCTTCATGACAGCCGCCCTGCCTCGCTTTCCTCGCTCCCCTGTGAATCCTTCGCCTGCGCCTATCGGCTCACCCCCGACACCTTCAGTTAGCCATCCAACAAGAAGACTGAAGCCCGAGCGACTCATGCGTATAACATATTTTTCATTCCGGAAGCGTTGGGCGAGTTCATCGTTCTGGACATGAGCTGGCAGAAGCAAGGTTGACAAATGATGTAGTGTGTCATTATGCAATGGAGACAGTGATGAAGAGAAGGAAGAATGAAAGCGCAATGCTGACATGAAGAGTTATGTTAACCTTCGACTTGTGTAGTGGAATATTACACACCAGCATCTTTGAACCCATGCTGGATAAGATCGAGGTAGAAATGACAGAATATGGGAAACAATATTGGTCTGAATTCCGGCTATAAAGGCACATCCGATATGAGCTGAGAATCTACTAGAGTCGTTGTATTACTTACTCGATACATATCTAAAGACCCATCCACCCAGGCTTCCAAATCCCGGAAGCCCTCATGCTGGTCTGTGGGATCTTGAGATAGGATCTCTTCTGCGCCAACTGCACCAATGCTAGAAATAAGATTTTGCAAATTGGCAGGACTGCCTATGTTCCCCAGTTCCTGTAGAACAGTAGAGGAGTCCTTGAGTGCATTTTCTCCGGATTTCAATTTCTGAGAAAAGACAGCAAGGCTCTGGACAAGTTCGTCGGCAGACGTGGTCTCACGTTGTTTGCCCTTCTCGTCCAAGGATGACTGACCAAGCTCCTCGCGCAGAGCTTTTTCCGCGGAAAAATGACCACGAGTCTTCAAGTAGTCTAGAATGATGCGGTCTACTGCTGTCAAGTTTTGATTTGCGGAGTCCGCTTGCACATTTGCAGGAGGAGTGGCCGGAGACTGACCATTCGTTGGAGGAGTAGCTGCAGACATGATACGCGATGGCCCTGCACGTGATCTGGGGCAGCCCATTCAAATATGTCGCGACGCGCTTGAATCCAACACATGGCTTCCAAGCAGGCCAACCGCCAGGCCATCACGCTCAAGGGCTCTACGCAGTTGGTTACAGAATTCTTCAAATATGCAGTCAATACGTAAGTATTCCCTTCTATGTCCTGCAAACCTTGACATCAGGAAGTATTCTCTTTCAGAGAGAAGTATACCCCTCCGATGACTTTCACATGGTGAAGAAGTATGGTCAGACAGTGCTAGTCACACAAGATCTCGCTCTAGAAAACTATCTAGAGAAGTGAGCTTGTCCCATCCGCAATGCGTTTTCTAATTGAAATGCAGGGTTCTGAAACAGGTGCAAAGTGAGTATGGAGCACATTGCGAGGAGGGCATTGTCTGATGCGTGACACAGAATGGTTGCTGACAGGCTCTGTGACACAGCTAGTATGCGCCATAATTTCGAAAGACACGAGAACGCCCCTGGAACGGTGGGTCTTTGACATCAAGCTGGTAGAAGCGCCTGCGAAGGGCGCAGAAGCGTACGTCTATCTCTGCTTGGCGAGAGCATCCGCTTAAAACATAGGCAGGCTTCCACCGAAACCAGAAGCGGAGATTCAGTCCGAAATACGGGCTATTTTAAAGCAGATCATTTCCATGGTCACATATCTCCCTGTGATTCAAGAGCCGACGGTATTCAACATCCTTGCGTACACGAGCGAGTCCGCTGATGTACCGGTGGGCGAATGGGTTGACACGGATCCGCTGGCGATAGAGGCGAGCAAGAGCCAGCAGGTGAAGATGCGTAGTTTCAGCACAGATGTGCACCGGATTGAGGCGATGGTGGCGTATCGTTATGAGGAATGATTAATGAGCTTTGACGGCGATGATTGGCATGGCACCGCCAATGGCCGTATATTTACCCACCCCTTGTAATTCCCTGATCCCCTTCTTACTTGTCTGGCAGGCCGGACTCCCCACTCACTTGATCTCGACTACCCATAACATGACGGAAAGCTGGTTCCACAGAGAGTTTCTGATGCCTAGAAGGCTCCTGTTTAACATCCTCTTCTACGGCTCCCACCTCGCTCTTTTCGCCTATGGCTGGCATAGTCAGGTAATTCTCACCAAGCCACGTTACCCTAGCTCTCATGTCCGTCTCAGGCAACAAATACCAAGTTGGCCGCACTCAATACTCTCAAATATTCTGTGTGGCTTTCCCGGGGCGCTGGTATCGTCCTAGCTTATGATGGAGGCCTAATCTTGATACCGATGTTGCGGAACATCATTCGTGTCGTTCGCCCCACACTGACATGGCTCTTCCCTGTCGATGAGAGTATCTGGTTCCATCGCCAAGTTGCCTATTCCATGGCTTTCTGGGCCATGGTCCACACTACTTCTCACTATGTCAACTTTATCAACGTTGAGCGTGTCCGTACGTTTGATTCCCTTCACCGCCCTTTCTATTGGCTGATTTCTCATTTCTTGACAAGAGTTGAGGGCTCAATTTGCACAGCAGATTCATTATACGCAACCTGGTGGTATAACGGGGCACTTCATGCTTCTTATCATGGTTCTCATGTACACGACCGCTCATCATAAGATTCGCCACCAAGCATTCGAGGTGTTTTGGTACACACACCATCTCGCTTTCTTCTTCATGATTGGTCTCTTCACACATGCTACTGGCTGCTTCGTCCGTGACACTGTTAACCCAGTTCATACCTCCACATTCCCCTTCTACAATACCGAATTTTGTCTCGGATACTTCAGCTGGAGGTTCATCATTTGGCCCTTCATCATTTACTTTGGCGAGCGTGTATACAGAGAATATCGCGCGCGACTCGCTACTCGCCTTTCCAGGGTTCTCGTTCATCCTAGTGGTATGCATCTCATCAAATCTACCGTTTCCGAAACCAATAACTTACAGGTGCCATGGAGCTGCGTATCACAAAGCCCAGCTTTAATTATGTCGCTGGTCAATGGCTCTTCCTTCAAATTCCCGAGATATCAAATTTCCAATGGCATCCAGTACGTGCTTGCTTGCTATTCTCTAAATATTTCCGAGTCTTTACTGTATTCAGTTCACAATCACTTCTGCGCCCGAAGACCCTTATGTGTCAGTTCATATCCGCCAAGTCGGTGATTGGACGCGTGCTCTTGGCGAACGCTTGGGTGTTGGGCCGTCAGGTCGTCGCAGCAATGACTCAAGCGGCGATGAAGGGTGCTGAGAAAGACGACAAATCCGGCTTCACCAGAGGAGACTTCGTGGAACTCGATCCCGCTGTTAGTGCCATCTCACTACCCAAAGTCAGAATTGACGGTCCATATGGCGCGCCTGCCGAGGACGTGTTCCGAGGCCAAGTTGCCATCCTTGTCGGTGCCGGAATTGGTGTGACACCTTTTGCATCTATACTTAAGCACATCTGGTGGAGGCAGAAGCGAAATACCTTAGGAGTTTTAAGTAGAGTGGAATTCTTCTGGGTGTGCCGTGATACTCCTTCTTTCGGCTGGTTCCAAACCTTGCTGCAAGAGGTAGAATCTGCGCAAGCTGATCGTGAGTGCCAATCTCCATAACACTAATAAAATTGACCTCTCGCCTCAGCCAACTTTTTGCGAATCAACATCTACTTAACGCAAAAAATCAATGAGGACATGATGTACAACATTGCTGTCAATGACGCGGGGGCCGACTATGACCCTCTTACGCTTTTGAGGTCCAGGACAACATTTGGCAGACCCGACTGGGGATCTATCTATTCCAAGATTAGGCAGGCTATTCAGTCGGGGCAATACTTACCGGGAACCAAGTCCCAGTTGAAGACGAAGGTTCAGGTAAAATCATCGGCTGGTACCTCGTGACATTATCTTATCATCTCTATAGACCTATTTCTGTGGTCCTGGCCCTCTTGCCAAGGCCATCAAAGATGCCTACCGTTAAAAACACTAACGCAGATGTTGAGTTCACATTCGCCAAGGTGTGTGGATTGCCGACTATGCAGGAATTAAGACTCACAAATGATGATTCAGGAACATTTCTAGGCCTCGGTTCAGTGCATCTAACAGTATAAAGTATATATGAATATATGTTGCTAAAATATTATGGTTGTGGCATCTCGGCACCCATGCCAAAGATGAACCACCAAAAGACAAGCCCAAAGTAATCGAAACACAAGAAATTGAAAATGCCACAATTATCGATATTATCGATCGTCGGTTAAACTATCCCAAAATTTTGTCATCCTGCGAAATTGCCCTAGGGTTGATCGAGTTTTCTCTTGTTGCCGTTTGCTTTTCTGTGCTGTGTCCCCAGATCGTACATCGGAAAAGATGGCTCCCTGAAATGGAGTAGATGTTTGACCACCAACGTCATGATGTGGGAAGAAGTGTTGTAAATGTTCGTACACGTCCTCCAGGTCTGGTCGAGTCAACCATGAGCGTCTTATTGCGGATTCTGGAGTTTTCATTCTCCCATCCCCTCTAGATATTCTGTTGGCGGGTTTGCTCGTGCCGAATGGCTCTTCCTCGTATGCTTGAGTTAATGTTGGAGAAGAGATAGAAGTCAACCTTCGATCGTTGGGATTTTTATGCAGATCGACCGGAGGCTTATTCCACAAGTGAAGGTCATCGTCCGTGTCAGAATCGTCAGAGTGGCTGATTTGACCGACGTCTACGGTAGTGTTGATCCGTGGACGACTCGGTCTACTAAACAGACTTGAATTTGCAGTACTACTGCTATTGCCGGATGTAAGAGGTGAAATGTGTGAGGGTGACGGTGATTGGATTGTTAACCTATTCATGGGTTCGCGTGACACATTGAACGAGTAGTGCTCAGAGAGATATCGTCGGTGTAGCGACGGTCGAGCGGGTTTGCCCGCTGCAGAGGTAGTCTCCGGAAGCGGCGGAGGCATATACACATATTGGTCCCTCTGCGGGCCACGACTTGAACTATCCAAGTCACTATCGTCATCGGGATTAGCAACGACGAGGAGCTTGGGTTTATGATGTTTCGATCGTGTTCCCTCTGAAGTATCCGATAACTTAGTGCTCAGTTCAAAGTCGTCATAGGTAAATGAGTGGTCCTTTGGAGAACAGGGGGGCGTTATGACGACAATTGGAGGGCCATTGTTGGGGATCGATTGCTGCACCGTATCGGCGTCATCGATGATGGGATCATGGCCAACAGTCACGTTCAATGAGTGCAGAGTTTGAGTGATCCGAGCAATCGGTGAACTTTCCGTTACAGGCCTTAAAGGTGGCACATGTCGTGCGCCTCTGTCAATTTGGGATAAACTAGAAACAGAAAATGGTGGCCTCCGATCGATGCTATCTTCGTGCATAACGTAAGGAAAGGACCAATCATGTGGCAATCTAAGGTATGGGTGGGCATGAAGCTCCTCAGCGGTAGGCCGATCCTGTGGATTTCTGTATGCTCGTTATATTCGCTCTATAAGACATATTTGAGAATGTATACGTACACTTGGAAGCATCGAAGACGAAAGTCATCTGCCATGTCACTTAACTGCAAGCCTGAAGGAATGGGTGGAGCCTGTCTATACTGTGAAACCTGAGGCGTGTCAGTGCCACTAAAATGAGCACTAGCTGAACCTTACTTTGTACAGAACTGATACGAGGTTTTCGTCATTCCAAGGCTTTTCACCGGACCACATTTCCAAGGCAACACACCCAACACTCCATATGTCAACCTTGGCATCATAGCCAGTGTTCTTCGAATCGAGTATCTCCGGGGCCATCCATTGAACAGTGCCTCTCATACTGGTAAAAGCACGTATGTCGTGCAAGTCCCCAACTTTCTTAGATATACCAAAGTCGGAAATCTTGCAAACTCCAGATGGGTCGAGAAGAATGTTGTCGGCCTTCAAATCCTGAGGAAGATTAGCATGATCGGACGCAGAATTGACGTGGTACACTCCACCCTGTGAATTATGCCCTTAAAATGCAAGTATTTCAGGCCAGACAGTAGTTGAGATGTGAATGATTTCGTCACATCGTCGCGAAATCGGCCGTATTTGTTGAGACAACTTTTGATTGTACCACCAGGCACATATTCAAGAAATCTAGACCAATTACCATTAATACGCGAGTCGCTGGTAGCGTGACGACGGTAAGAACCGACATGCTGAGGTATTGATTACTCTCTTCATAACCCAAATATTTCACAATGTGCATATGATCCAAATCCTTGAGCATATCGTTTTCCATTTTGAAAGCGTCGATGATATCTCGCTGCTTCCGGGACATAGAGCGACCGATTGTAGATGATAATAACTCAACTTGCTTAATGGCTACAACTTCACCTGTGCTGGCGTTGAGGCCAAGATAAACGCGTCCATAGCTGCCCTTTCCGATAAGTTCCCCTCGAACGTATTGGAATCTCTCTGGAATGACGGTTAAGGGTAAAGCGTAATAGTTAATTGTTCCTACCTTGATGACTATTAGGCCGCTGGGACTGACGATAAGATAAACGAGCACGGGTAAGAAGACTCTGTTTCTTCTGCGTAGTGGCTCTAGTCATATCCAGGTCCATTCCACGCATTCGAACAAGTATGAAGACTGCCGCAGCACCCTTGAAACCCTGCCTTGCATTCTGCAGTGTGTCCACAGCCTCGGGCCGCCCTGATCGGCGCCTCCGGATCACGTGCTTTCCACGTGCTATCTCAACTTGCATTTGTTGTTGAGCGTTGCTCGCGATGATGGCTGCTCGTCAAGCCACTGCAGTTGACCTCCCTGCCCTTCAAAATGCTAGTAGAGTGCTACATGACCAACATTCTCGGGATATTCAAAGCATACCTGATTACGGTGATTTGTTGACTGCTCGTAAGTCGACCAATTTCGCGTCTTGTACGCGTGATCTCACTATAGTCTATTCCACAAGCTGGGAGTCAGGTCTCAGCTGCATACAATGTATTTCCTGATGATATACGTGTACCTTACCAAAAAAAACGCTTTGTGGGAATACCCGATGGTTTATTCCAGTTCTATGACAGTGGGTGCCAAGCTTATTCTTTCGTGCATTGTCAACAACCTGTATCTTAGGCGCCAACGTAAACTCTCATATGGGGCTTATACCTGATATTGAGCGTGTGTGGATATCGATTGATCATAAATTGTTTTTATGGGATTATGTTGACGGGTTAGTTCATTTTTATTATCCAAGGTACTTCGCCATTCATGCATTTACAGCCAGGAAATCAATTCTTTCGTAGAGCAACCAGATGTAATCACACACGTCGCTCTTGTCAAAGCAAAAAATGGTGTATTCATTGATGCAATCACCTCTGTGCTCGTCATCTGCACCCCAGTGTCCGTTCTCCTCATTGGTGTTTCGACCCTGGCAGCTGCAGGTCAAAATGGAAGACCGAGAAAAGAAATTCAGATGTATGCTACAGATTTGTCTGTTCAGACAGACGTCGAAATGACATCGGTCGTCGGCACCAATGATGGAAGGATATTCATGTGCGGCTCGCAAGATGGTAACCTATATGAACTTCACTATCAAGAAATGGAATCATGGTTTGGCAAGCGTGTTCAACTCGTTAATCACACTGTCGGAGGCATGCAAAGCCTTATACCGCGGTTTTCCTCGTCTAGCACAGAGGGTGAGAAGTAGGTTTAGCCTCTATATCACAGCGTTTGCTGAACTTTCAGATCGGATTACTTTTGTGACATCTGATACATCGAGGGGTTGCGTTTACACCTTAACTTCCAAGAATTCCATATCCATTTATAAACTCGCTGGCACCAAGTCCATTCAGCACATACAGACACTATTCAATATTTATAAAGCTGCGCAAGATAAGGCACCTGGATCACCAGCTCTAACTCCCCAAAATTTTCAAATCGTTTCCCTGCATGTTGTGGGACCATATGAATCGCGATCGGGCGTGCAACTTTTCGCCTTAACTACAAACGGCGTCCGCCTATATTTTTCCCCGTCCGTTTCCTATGGTTACAACTCTGGCTGCAGTAGACTCTGGCGCTCGTCCGCTTCACTTGGTTCATGTTCGACTCCCACCAACTAACCTCATTCATCCGGATTCACAAACACACCCCATACGACCGCTGTTAGCCAATTATCCTACCGTCAGGGCGTCTTCACAGACGTCTAGCAGGCCCTACCTCTTGACGTCGTTGGAAAGCTCATGTTACATTGATGGTTTGACAATCGCGGCACAGCAAGGCGATACTGATGGGACCGACTTCATCCTTTGCCTTGCCCCCGACCTTACTCGTATTGGTTCTCTGGGACAGCCACAACTTCAAGGCATCCAACAGCAGCAACAGCCATATCCCTACGGAAGTGGAGTAGCGCAAAGCAGGCCGCCTCTTGCAGAATATGCTACCCTTCTTGCTATACCAGGCAGAACATGGGCAATGGCAGCTGTACCTCGTCCACACATGCCGATATCCATGCATGGTGCATCTTTGCCAGCAGCCATAAATGAACTCGCCTCACAAGTTGGCGAATTTCCCCAGCAGTTCATGTTATTGACCAATGTGGGCCTGACATTCCTCGTCAAGAGACGTGCAATGGATTACTTGAAAGCGGTACTGGAAGAAATACAAACGGAGGGGAATGTCCAGCCTATTATTGAATTTAGGGATAGGTAAGTGATGACACAGTTACGCAAACCCGATCTAATACGTAACTGATAGCTTTGGACGCGATCAGACTTGTGCCATGCTTTTAAGTCTTGCGGCTGGTAATGTATTTATAGATGCGGATAGTTCACAGACCGGGACGATCGGTATGGTTGCCCCAGATCTTGCCTCCGTAGCAAAACAAGCATTCTATGATTTTGGGGAGCGTCCAATTTGGACAGAACGAGTGACGTATGGCAAAGGTCAGTGACTGACCTCTTCAGTTGAAGACGATGTTAAATACGGCCAACAGAAAGTCAGGGTTCAGCTATATTCAGTGGCAGGCGCGAAGGATTTGCCCTTTATTTCGCGCGTCTTGTAAGGCTCGTTTGGAAGTCTAAATTAATGATGCCAGGGTGTGTCACTTGGATCGGATTGATGATGACCCACAGGCTGAGATAAATCTAACTTGCGTTTTCAGCCCTGCCGGCTTGCAGGAACTTGCGCTACCGGACGATACTCTAGTCACAATACAAAAGAACCTCTTTTCCTTGAAGGAATTTATGGACAAGAACCCCCATTTGTTCCATTCAGCGCCCGGTGAATCGGCCTCGGTTCGCACGCCTATTACGGACCAGGAAGCATGGAAGGTATGCTTTATTCTAGCTTCGTGGTTGTTGAAGTGTTAAATCATTACAGGCAGAGCAGAGCTCAGTGTCTGAATTGCTCTCTCTGCTAACAAGAACAATTGAAGCATTGTCTTTTGTGCTTCTCCTCAATGACTATCGCCTTGGCGAACTTATCCAACAGTAGGTGGTGCTTCGCTCTAGCACTGATGGTTGCGTAATGTGAGATCAGGTGCGATAAAGAAGTCCAGCAAATTATAGCATCACAAACGTTTGAAGACCTCATTACAACACAGAATGGGCTCACTGTGTCAAGAGCACTCGTCAACGTCGTCATCGACCAGCAAATTGGACAACAAATCAGTGTACGTCTGTGACCCCTTACATGTCCCACTCATTGATACCTTAATATTAACAGGTGGACACAATCAGCGAAGTCCTGCAACAGCGATGTGGCTCATTTTGTAGTACAGATGATGTGATGATATATAAGGTATTTTGAATCCCTTATATGACTATGCCAATGTTTTCTGATTCATCTAAGGCGAAGGAAAATGTGCGCAAGGCCGTCGAAACGCGCAGCCCACCTGAGAAACAAAATTGGTTGGCGGAATCACTTCGGTGCGTAATTGACCAGTTGCACAGCTCTCCTCACCTCGTATGCGGATAGGCTTTTCATAAAGGGAGCACGCGTACTAGAATTTGAAAAATTAAGAGAAGTGTGTGGTGATTATCAACAACTCGGCTATGCAAAAGGTAATTCGAGGACGTGTGCTCTCGTCATCACTTAACTAGTAAATACATTCATAGGTGCTATTTTATTGCCTTTAACGTGCGCCAAGGTGTTCGACCCAAATAATCTTGGTTTGGAGTACTGGCATATGTCTACCGGTTCGGCCCAAGTACCCGTATCTGGAGGACCAACAACCGAAGACACTCGAAGTGCCCTATTTAAAAAACGAACACAATGTTATGATCTTGTCAAAGACTCTTTAACTGTGTTCGAAGACCGATGCAATGTCCGGACAGAAGATCAAATAGGTCAATCATCCTTATCTCCTGGTGACAACCCAGAGGTTGTTAAAAACCACGCATATGAGCTGGTGTTTGCCTGTGACGATGAAATGTTCCACTCGGTCCTGTACGATTGGCTTATTGAGCGCAACCTTGCAGATGATTTGCTAGAGGTTTGTCCTCATCGTCGTGATGTTATGGTAATTCAATTCATGCTCCTAGATGCGACCCCCCTTCCTCGAGGCACATCTCAAACGTGATCCGCCAACTGTCCAAAAATACCAGCTGCTGTGGCAATTTTATGTGAAGAATGGACAGCCTTTGCGGGCGGCTGAAGTGCTTGCTGCACTCGCCGAGTCTAATCAGTCAGTCATACCTAATAACTTCGTAAACTCCCTCTAGTAACCAGAAATGTTCTAGATTTGGTCTTGAATTGGATGCGCGACTTGAATGCCTTACTCTCGCTGTTGCCAATGCCAAATCACATCCAGTGTCGGTAGGAGGAAGACACGAGACAGCTATCGACTTCCTCACGGATTTGGAAGAGAAACTTGAAGTCACCCAGGTGCAACTCGAGATATATAATACTTTATATCCACACATAGATGATGCGCGCGAAGTTGGCGACAGGGTCAAGACGCTCACCAAGCGCCTATTTACCATGACCGAAGTGGGTACGCGTCACCGAAATTGAAAGACATCTTATGTGTTGTCTTTAGCTCTATCAAATGTATGCCGTTGCGTTTGGTCTTCCTGAGATGCAATTGCTGTGTCTCCACGTGTCGGAGCACCGGGATCAGTCAGTTGTTAAACCTATTTGGAATCAAATTTTTGAGGAAAGTGAGTGGTTTACTGAATAGAACACGCGTATTTGTCACAATTGCGTTCCTCTCAGTTTTAAGCGAAGAAGCCGACACTCAAACGACGGCTGATGCCATTGTATCTCGTGTAGTATCTTTAGGGAAAAGGTTCTATCCTTCAGAGAGCGCATTTCCTCTCCGTATGTCATCACATGTCTTATTCGGGCACATGTAGGCTGATTTGTGTTGCAGAATATGTTGCAATGCTGCTTGTGAGATTCAGACTCACACGTAAAGATGAGTTGCCATATGGCTGGGCACCCAGGACGCTCGTACAATGCGGCGTACCGTATGCTGAAGCGTGGGACGTATTACACGAGATGTACGAATCACAGGTAATTGCCGTTGTTGGATCCACTGCAAACTCATGCCAAATATCGTGTAGGTGCCACCGTTCAATGATCAAGCCAACGTACAGACATTATCATCAGATATTGCTGTTCTGTTGTCAGACTGGTTAGAGGAAGCGAAAAGGCCACAATCCTCGGTCAGACGAGGGGAATTCCCAGCTGGTCGTATAGGATGTAGCAATTGATCAATACCTGGCAGAACTAGAGCCACATCGCGTGGAGACTAGAAGAACATACGACGATATCAAACGCCAACTAAGGCGTCATTGGTAGTATTCCGAGCACCCGTCTTGCATATTTTAGCGTGGCGAAGCGTATTTCCGACGAACATGTATCCAATCATTATTATAATATACAGTGCATGGGATTGCTAATTGTTAACCTCCAAGATGACATCTTCGGCCCGCAATAGCAACCTTTTGGTGATTCGCTCCGTAAATTGGTAAACCTGGTACAATGCTCTACATGGCCGTCATTATCAACGTATTCCAAACCATAGTAGCAACTCACCGAGCAACTCCGACAAGTAAGAGACCCACGACGATGATGGCAGCAATATCACGCGAGTTATTTCTGCGTCGTGACCCTCGGTACCGCGCCAGCCAATGGATAGGACCTAGGAAGGGTGCACTTAGAAGCATGTGCACGATAGAACCTGCCCCGACAACGGGCAATCCAAGGAGGAAGCGACGGAGGAAATGCCATACAAGTCCAGATTTTCTCCGAGGCGTGGGAGCTTCGACAGGTCCATTCGCAAGGAAGTCTCGCTGCCTGTTGGATAGATAAACGTTTTCATCAAAGATCCCATAAGTGTCTCCGTCCTTGATGACTCGGTATGCCGCAGCAATCAAGTCATGCGCAACGTCATATGGAGTGACGATACCCCAATAGCCCCAGTACGTCGGTTCCTCGAAGGAAGACATGAAAAATGTTGTTATAAATGAAGCGAGCATGACGAGAAAGGTAAACGATAGAGCGGAGATCCCTCCGACGATGACTGAAGAAGAATGGTACGATCTGCATAGCGAACCAGCAACGCGAGCATAGAGTACATACCTGGGTTTGTTGCAATTCCTACAACGCGGGTACGGGCAAAGCGGTACTGATAATGACATTGAGGACAGGAGTAGAATGCACTCTTGGAAGCGGAAGTTGTGCGCCAGCGTTGGAGACATTTAACATGTACGAGCTGTCGGAGAGATTGGGGACCTTTTCGTACATAGAAGGAGCACTCACCCTAATTGATCCCTTGCACAAACATGGGCGTATCAAACGACCTAAAGTGTGTTCTGCATTTGTGCCTTCTAGACAAATGCGGCACTGCTTCTGGTCGCTCTCCTCAGGAGGATCATGGTGGTCAGGCATCAGGCATCGAGAACCGGCGACTAGACTTCCATCCATGTCACGCGTCACGTACGTTCGAACAACTCACAATCGAACGTGAAAGATGGGGGATAATGGAGGGGCCAACAACAGCGTTAGAATTGTAGGCGCATTTGCTGGCATGGGTAGCGGTGTGTTAATTCGTCATTTATGACGTCCTCACCTCGCCAAACTTGCCCAGGTCTAACTAAAGTCAAGCTAAAAACCACCGGCTTTGTTTTTTGCATCCCTGACACGCCCATTCTCTAGGTTGCTGTGGGACATGGGTGAGCTAGGTGAAACAGAAAGGTAGGGACCGGACCTTTTCCGTGCATTGGCCGCCGATAACACCACTAAAACAGCAAGTTCATTTTGATGTGCTCATCAGAGTGCAAGATTTGATACCGTGAAAACTCGCATGCAATGCTCTCCGCCCGGAACCTACCGTGGTGCTGTAGATGTACTAGCCAAAATTGTAAGAAATGAGGTTCGTCATATTACCCCACCAATCTCGTTAGTTTGGGTAATGATAACGCGCGCTATCTGGCATTTCGTAGGGTATATCGGCTCTTTACAAAGGAGCAACGCCTCCTGCCGTAGGATGGGCCGTCATTGATTCCGTTCTTCTTGGGTCCTTGCATAACTATCGCCTGTTCCTTTTGCGACACGGCTTGACGGAGAGCTGTCCGACTACAAACCAACCTCGTTTGACCCTGCTCTCACATGGCATTGCGGGGTTATGTGCAGGTCTTACGAGGTTAGTGATCATGCGATCATAGGTGTGATCATTGTTCCTGACAGATTGCGTCCGCAGCGCCATAGTCGCAACGCCAGTTGAGCTCCTGAAAGGTGTTTTGCTCCGCTCGGAATTAAGGCTTTATATTGATCATCTCTCCTTCAGTTAAACTACAATTGCAATCACAAAAGTCAATAGCGAATAGACAGTTCAAAGGACCTATAGATTGTGCGCGTCAAATCATACGTACTCAGGGAGTAAAAGGCATGTGGTCAGGGTTCACGGGCAGCCTCGCCTTCAGGAGTAATTTCTTTTGGATGTTCTTGTCTGTTGAGGTTTGCTTCATACAGGGAGCGCCGCCTCGTATACTAATCTTATTTTGTGTAAGGGCCTAATGAGACTTTTCTCACGATTGACAGGCACACCATTTGAGGTAGCACAACTTGCATTTCAATCGTTTACACTAACAGGGCGTCAAATATAGATAAGTACAGGAATGGCAAATTTCCTTTCAGGCGGCCTTGGCTCGTTTGTTTATTGGATAATGGCCATTCCTGCTGACAACGTCAAGAAGTACATTTAACCTCCGTCAACAACACGTATCTCTGACTTTTTTTTTTTTCAAACTCCTAGCCGAATGATGTCCTATCCTTATCCCCTTCCTTATCCCACATCACGATCTGCGGCGTCCCTGATCGCAAGGCCATCGTTTCTGGGAGTTGTCCGCCAAATCTACACTGTCGATGGACCGGCTGGGTTCTTCCGAGGTCTAGGACCTTGTATATTACGTGCCTTTCCTGTGAACGCATCAGCTCTTTTTGTCTACGAAGGATTAATGACTATGATGGGGGCCGAAAAGGTACATTCCCGTTGGCTCTATCATTCAACGCTGACGTACGCTCACTAGACACGGAGTTGACCATGTATACCAATCATACCCTCAATATATGGATTGTACTGCCATTCATACCGCCACCAGCAGCAACCTTTTTAGGCGTGTGACATTCCATAATTGGAAATATTTTGTCGGGAGCGGGAACTTGGTTTTGAACTTAATATATGCTTTTGAAGGGTATCGGTAAGACGTGGCAATGAAATGAGATAGGCAGGACAGCAGGTCCGCAACGGCATGTACAACATCGGTTGGAAGGGTCATATTAAAGTTTATGGAAAGTCAAACGGAAGAGAATGCAAGAAGTGCAATTCACAAGTAACAACGAGAAAAGGTGCTCGATGGAAGTGCACAAGGCCAATTTCCGTTAACTATGGCGTCTTCCCATTCATCAGAGCAAGATCTGTAAAGGTCAAGGGCGGCCCGAGCATTCTCCACCTATGACACGAAATTGACGTAAATCTACAACGACACCGAAGCCTAAACACCATTCCGACCTACCGGATGCAAGTGTCCTTCTTGACACCGTCTACACATTAATTGCCAGGCCAAAGTCTGAAGTCCTATGACTTGTTGCGGCATCTTTAAGGCGTTTCTGAAAGGCTTTGATAATGTTGTAAGCTCCTCAAATGCCTAATATGGGAGATGCAATCACACCTGATACAGGGCAACGTCCCTTGTCGCAGCAGCGGAATGGGGAATGCCGAGTACTAATGATTAATGACGCGCAGTTAGGAATGGCCGGTACATTGTGCACAACACAAACCCGAAAGATCATTCCAAAGACTGTGTCCGACCAGAATCTTGCCCTTGATGAGATTTGCAACGTATTGTTGCACGACAAGAAAAGACCAAGATTCACCTACGAGAGTAATCGACATGAGCGCTTGTGACGATGATACAATCTTACTTGAGGTCAATTCACTTTCTGTTATCCCGGTCGTTGATGTCCTGTAGTCAGTTACCTATTTATAGGACCGAAGACTGAGTCGACGCAAAGGGATGAGGAATATACTGACAGGTATAGTAGGCACGACAAACTTATCGAAGACTATGTGACCTTCGTAGTCCACAAGAGCAACTCGCCTGTGACGCCACGCATCAGATGTGAGTTCATAGGAATACCGAACCAGCACATACGCCAGCATAGCGGTGGTGCCTCCTGGTCCAACACCTACATTAACGCAAGAGAGTGCGAGAAACTGATCTGAGCTTGGAGTGGCGGTGGTGGTATTCATGGCTAGCAGTGTACGAAAGGATGGGCGGTGCTTTCGCCATCTCGCAGGGCACCTTTTAAAACGTCCTCGATGACTGGAACGCAATATTTCCCTATTCATTCCCCGGTACATCTTTTCATCCATGATGGAACGTTTCGACAAGAAAAGTGGTGTGACAAGACAATGCAAATGGTCAATATTGTCAATATTGTCAATGACCGAAATGCTATCTCGTTTAATGCAACCAGAGAGGTCAAAGTGACGTAGGATTAGGCTTGTTACGTTGGGTGTTTGATTGGGCGGCTGACAGAATTTTTTCCGGAGGCAAATACTGATAATAGTTCAATAAAGCAAGAATAGCGATTGCACTAGAGCAATTCGAGATTGTGATGGCATGCCTAAAACCAGTGCACATTGGTAGAGGTACTTGATCATACATCATCCATGATGCATGATGCATAGTAATTTCCGACTACGCTAGCTCGCTATAGGATTTGTAGCTCCATTGACGAACTGAAACTGATTGAGAGCTTGTCAACTTCAGTCATCAGATCATGTGGTTTCTTATGTGAAGAGATGCCTGCCACCATGGATTAACTCCGGCACGGAAATTTCGGCAGGAATATCCGTTTGGGACAAAGTGGCGTAGTGCGATACCGGACTTCTTTTTACCTTTGGTGTCCTGGAGGGGGCGTTGTCGAGTTCACCGCAGCTCAACATATCTCCGATCCCGATTACTCGTAAGTACGAGTGTTGGTACTTCGCTGTCAATGAGACTTTTCAATAGTGAAGCGGCGATCTCTTTCTTACATTTCGATCCTTTGAAGATCCTTCTTGGCCGATAGCAGTGCTACCGCCGTTAATGTTGACATATCTTGATAGCACAAAAGCGGATCATGGTTGCAAAATCGTACGTACCCAACGCATTTCGGAGCAACCCGATAACACAGTTAACTGGGGCACTGATCGACGACGTACTTATTTAGGTCGACGTCCGGCTAGGGTGGAAGACGCAGGACAGATCCTTCGACAATAGAAGATGTATTTCCCTCCGTGTAACGCGTTCCAGCGCTTCAAATCGAATCTGATTGACATTATATGAACAAGCTTATAGATATCGCAACTCAGCATTTTGCTCAAATCTTTTGCAGCAGGAAACCCGTCGCGTCCTGGAATGCATCCACGTTAGCCTATTTAAACTGCTGAATACTCCGTCCTCGCCACGCCATACAGTATTAGATGGTTCACTCGTTACTCTCCTTGGCCATCATACGTGACGAAATCCGTCGACTTAACAGGTACCAGGCACGTTGCTCCCTTCGATTTTGCCGGAAAATCTTTACCTGTGGCGACCTGAGGAGTCGCTTGTAGGGCGATAGCTCCCTACCCCCTAACACATCTCTTTCCAGCTTCCAAACTTTCCGGGCAAGGATGACCGATTGCTCGTAAGGCCATATCTTCTTGACGATATCCATTCGGCCTTCCTTATTCGCCAACATTGCGACCCTCCTTCTGACCCTGCTATCCATAATCTTCATCCCATATTTGGATTTAAAGCTGTTCAGAACCTTCCATGCGATAGTTCCACAGCGCTTAGCGCGCCGAAGAGGGGTTAAGAGCAGCAGCAAAGTCGTTGATGTTGGCTGTATGCCATCGTGGAGCTTCAAAAGATTGAACAACGTGCGTCGTATTTTGAAAAACCCAACCAGGCCTCGAGAAAGGGAACTATACACGAGATGCAAGTGCACGATATTAAGGCACGCACGGGACCATCTACGCGGAATCTTCTGAGGTAGACTTGAAAGATAAGTGTGAGTCAATGAGCGTGCTGATGATGTGTCCCCTGACTGTAACAAAACCCAAATCATGTGATGTGCCAACCCTGGAGGCATTCCAGAGAGCATCTCACGGGTAATGGATACTTTAAGTTCCATCGGTCGTGAATTCTGAAGTAGATGTGTTGCTGTATCACCATCAGGAGGTTGTTGCTTGGGGTCAAGGGACACGAGCGGCTTTGGCCTTACATTCCACATGCCATTCGAATTTGTCCTGCATCGGGCGGATCCTCCCGTAGCTGGTCGAAATAGCTCTAGCCATATGCGAAGCAGAATATTCTGCTTAGAGTGCTTCGGCGATTGTTGCTTGCTACCGATGGACGGGCCAAAATTTCCATTGTCGTACAAAAGGTTTGTGACCAATTGGGAAGCTTCCTCCGTGCGACCCATTTGCACGAACCAGCGAACTTGGTGCTTCAAAGTCTCTAGATTCGGGGGTATACCTGTAATTTGCATTGACTCGAGCAACCATCGTGCGGCTCCAAGGGAAGCATGGCGAAAGGCCAGGCCTATCAACAGATTATAGGAACGAGTGGATTGAAAACAGGGATGCGTATCGTGATAGTCGATCAAAGCGGGAAGAGATGGTGTGTGACGGTGGTGAGTGGTGAGGTAGAGAAGATTGTGATATAATGCGTCCTTGCTTCTAGGTGATGGAAGAAGAGAATTTCTATGGACTGGCAAGGAAGGTCCGACGGGTGTTGAAGGAAATGTGCTATCTAGAGAATAGTCCAGCGGGAGATTGGGTCCACTAGGGTCAACAAAGTTGATTTCTTCATTGGACAAGTCATCGGGATCAATGTCAGTGATAGGCGCCTGGCATGCAGTAGGTTTTCTGTGTGGTGCATATTTTTGATTTTCCACAGTTAAATAAGCCTGTTTTGGAGACTGAGAACGAGGAGGGTAAAGTCTGAATCTGGTCAGCGCGGGTAAAAGACGAAAAGCAGGGCTCACTTGACAGGGGAGATGTTACGAGGCCCGCATGGCTTCGATTTGTGCACACAACGTGACCATGCGCGTTCAGCAGCCTGCAATGCGAAGGAGAAATGCAGAGCACGATGGTGCATGCATGGGCGTACGCGCTGTCCGCCGCGGCCGTTGGAAATTCGGGCCCGTGTTTATCCATGATGTCTATTGAAAACAGATACAAACAAGACATCACACGTCCATGGGTTGCTGCACAATCCGACCCACCAGCCATCCAACCCGCTGCACCCACTTGTCCCGCACGCTCCGCATCATCGATACCCCCTCGAATCCTTTCCTTTCCGCATACTCATCCAGCTCGCGCTCCCAGGATTCCACCATGTCTCGTCCAAACATCCCTCCTTGTCGATTCACAACTTCGTCGACTCTATCCACCCATGCGTTCCACTCCTCCAAAAGTCGCGGAAACAGCGTCGGCACGAGTAGTGTTTGTGTAAGCGATGGCTGTGTCATGACATGGTTGGTCAATGCGGAAAGAAAAATGAACGTTTCGGCTGGATGAGATTTGTCTTTATGCAGTATTTGCAGTGTGGTTGTGTATGATTGTGGCTGTGAGGTGGATGCTGATTGGGATGCTGAAATCACAGAGGTGGAAACGTATGAAAAGTATGGCAGATAGGAGAAGCATGCAGAGGCAAATTCTGATATGTGTGGTCGTAGCCGTGATAAAACGTAAGAATCGCGCATCCCTGAATTTGTGTTCTGACATGAATGTTGCAAATTGCTCTGATTGGGAGATATTGAATGTCTTCCAAAACCGAAGTTCGTGGAAGTGGTCTGCGAGGAGGGCGCGGCGTTAGAATAGGGATACGCATCCCGGAGTTTCTTGGCTAATTGAGCGAGAGCTTGTATGGCCGTTTCAAGCGTCGGCCGGGGTATAAGGGGGAGGATGGTTGATTTCAAAGAGGGCTGTGCTTTTAGCAACGCGTTAAGCAATGGAAGGAGAGACTGAGAAGGTAAGCTTGCTGAAAAAGTGGAAATACTTTCGTAAACGACTGTAGAAGCCGGGAGCAAGAGAACCGCTCACCGAGAAGAACGCCAACATCTATATCGTCGCCGTTATCCGATGCCTTGTTACCCTTTCCATCTGGATCGTCCTTGGAAGATGAATTCGTCTGAGCTACTCTAAGTCGCTTTGGTGCAGTACGCTTTGGCCTTTCGGGCGTGGGGCTCCGGTCCATTGACTCATCTCGCTGACCTGCAAATCTGCCATGCGATTCGGCGTCCTCGTCGTGTTCTAATCTTCTTTTCTGTACTCGCGAGGATTGGCTGAGGGACGAGGCGAGCTGTTGGAAAGCGGCAGGATTTGTGTGGCCTGGGGTTGCTCCTGGCCAGCCTACGGAGCCTACGACGGCGGAGGTGGTTGCAGAGCCTAAGCCAAAGCCAAAGCCAAAAGGTGAAGGGGCATGGGATACGGGGCGTGGATGGAATTCAATGTGGGGTTGAAGGACGTTTGCCATGGATGGCCAACTTTTGCGCTGTCGGCTTTCAAGTCGCACCTTTCCGCGCCGCATGTGGATGACGCCTCCTCGTCACGTGCAGCTTAGCCGGCCCTAAGCCGAACACGTAAAACCGCCTGCATTTTTCCGCATTCCCTCAGACTGTTGCAGGTATGTGATCCACTCACTCGTGCTATGAAGACAGACATGAATCGCTACTTCGAAGCCCGTTGGCTTATGAATGTTTTTTCTACTATACCCAAATTTCTGAGTGCACTTTAGCATCTGTTGAATCTTCGTTGACTTGTTCCCATAGTAGGCTTCCACCATGAAGGCCATTGCTCAATGTCATGTGAGTAATATCTACCATCTCAGGAGAATGATCGAACAATATCTAGAAGTCAAGCCCTGATATTCGTCTCAAGGACGAGTGTTGAGGATCATCCATGCTAATGCTGACCCTTTGCCATGTGCCTTGTCATGAAATCTGTACTAATATCGTCTCCCCAGGTGCCAATCCACGCGGTGGAGGTTACTTAGTGACGTTTGATCATTACACGACACAAGTCTTTCTATCACTAGCAGATCGGGTATAATGTAAAGAGACCTAGTTCACGACAGGCCACATTAAATTGACTAACCACATGACAATGATAATCAATGACACCCTCGCTTCTATTTTTGAGTGATACTGTTCTATAAGTAATCGTAGGCGCAGAAGCATAAAATCAAGACTCCAAGTAGCAGATGGTAGGGGAGATTCTTTTGAATCTTCCAGTTGTTTCTGCACACCATCTACTTGGTTCGTTACTGACGGTCGAGCCACATTTGGCATACTAGTGGGCAGAGATTTGGAGCCTGTCCCACTGATTTGATTTGTGATGTCAGATGTGGCATGCGCAACGCGGTCGGATATATAAATGAAAATAAACGTGGTGATTATGAAGTTGATTGGTCGCCATTTAGTGCCTGGTATGACTAACAGGATGCCCTTGGTGTCACCAGCAAGCCAAAGATGGTATTGTAGGATGAACGTTTCTAGAGAGCATTTCCCGATGAAGGCGAATGCTCGGGAGTGCGTGGAGCGGAGATTGACAGTTGCGTTGCGCAGAGCAACAAATGCCAGTATCGGGATGGATGAGACGTAGGGATGCCAAGCATTGTACGCGTACTTGGACTTCTGCGACAGCTCAAATCCAAGGTACCATATGAGAGCAACAAATGATAGCCCTACTGCAATTTTTGCAACGAGAGGCCACCGAGGATCATCCGACACTCTGAGAGTGTTGAATTTATGGCAGGCCAGCGCAAAAATCATACCGACGTAGACTACCCAGAGGTCTAGTGTGATGCGGAAAGTCCATTCTCGGGCTAGCCATCGGATGTTGCACAGACGTTCCAATAATCCAAATAGAAACTCTAGAAGTCTTGGTTGACGCATGAATAGCCGTGACAAGGAAAGCCGAGCTTATAATTTTGCAGAGCACGACTAATGCGCGATCGTTGTAGTGCGAAGCGATGACCAGGGTACCGTATATAATGAGGTACCACCAAGAAACGAGAGGAGCGAAATAGTACGAAAGATAATTGGTATTCATGGCGTAGGCGAGCAGCAAATTGAGTAGGTTGAGCCGAATCAGCACCTACTTTGACTTGTAACAGATAACAATTGGAAGAAGAATCCACGTACTTGTGCAATACGGAGGAAACTGAAATCGGCTTTTCGGAGGTAGTATGTAGTGTGGCCAAAGCCTGTCATGAACAGGTATGCAGCGACAAGGACACGAGTAGGATTGTAGATCCCAGAGATTTTAGAAGCTCCGAGATAGTGATATATGAGAATGAAAACTACAGATGTTGAGCGTGAGACCTGGTTCAAAGATTAGTATGCGACATACCTTGCATCCAGCCTTTCCACTCATCTGTTTGGTCTCTATTGAGGAACCCTAAATCCTTGTCGCTGCGTTTGACAGTGACCCATCCGTAAAACAA
The DNA here is from genome assembly GCA_023014455.1 of Amanita exitialis. Lineage (NCBI taxonomy): Eukaryota > Fungi > Basidiomycota > Agaricomycetes > Agaricales > Amanitaceae > Amanita > Amanita exitialis. The sequence continues at coordinate 1,999,350 of JAEBUR010000002.1, forward strand.
CGAACCAAAGCACAGCAGTCCAAAGGTCCAGCTATCAAAGTGCTTATGCTCTTTGAGCCATATTCCTGTTCTGTCCGCAACAAAGATGATCGCAATAGAAACACTTAAAGTGAGTGGAGCCGCCTCCTTGCTTGAAAAAAGGGTGAATAAATTCTGATCGCCTTTTCGAAGCTGATTAATAACCAAAACTTGCAATGCATGACTGAAATGTACCGGCGTTCACTGACTTGAGATACGTATATGGCCCCCACAGAATGATGGCGAGAATTACAATAGCGTGGACAAAAGAAGGTTGAGGATATCGATTACAACATGTCTTGTCAAACGGGAACACTTTAGGCAGGAAGTCATTGCACCGCATGTTGAGAAGAATTGTTGCCTGAGCCCGAATGACAGAATCAGCATAGTGCAGCCCATCTTCTGTCGACGACGCCTCTAACATTTGATTAAACACGAAAGGTAATGCCACAAGTAGGCCGGGCCTCTTGGGGTCGGTTGTCTGCATTATACTAGATGAAGGAGGGCTAATGCGGTGGAGAAAATACGAGTTCATTGCGTCAATGTCTGATGATCTCAACGTAGAGGCACGTTCAGGAGACAATTTGGAAGGAACAACCTGTTCGACGGGCAGTATAACGGTCGCATCCGATATCCTTGCTTTGCTTTCGGAGATACCGCGCAGAATCCGCCCTATGTTAGCTTTCCAGGCAGGCAGACCACCTGAGGTGTTCGAGTATCTCATATACCACAAACCTGACCCGATTACAAGTAACGCTGGTCGGGAGCTGACATTAGGGCGACCCTCGATCAGGTTATAAACACGTGAGCTGTTAAGGTATGGGTCCCAGATGAATGATAGACGTATTCCGTGGCTGGTGGACAGGTCCACGTCTGCATGCTTTTGGCCGTTCCTTGGAGGAGCCGCAGGAAGGTTATTGTCCAGTATGCGAGCAGTCTGATAGAATATTGTCTTGTTGTCGAGTCCCCGGCAAATATAAGTCGTTTTTGGCCAAAACATTGCTGAATCTCGCGAGCGCTATAGTCGTGAAGTATACAGCCTGGTGATTCATTACTTGTCTGCATGTTTCGAGGAATAGGAGCGTACCATCTGGCTGCCACTTGAGATGTTCCCGGTCAAGCCAGCTTCCTTTGTTGAGAAGAGCACCACAATGCATCGGATCCATCCAGTCTTTTGCAAACTCAGTTGTACATTTTCGAAAATGTGCCAGCATAGGAGAGGATACTTGCCAAGGACAATATGTCTGAACACGCCAGCCGCAACAGCCAGTACAACCATGGAAAGCCCCAGAATATTAAACCATGCGGGACTCAAGCTGAAAGACGATCTCCAGCGGCTCATAGTTGAGATTCACCAACGATCAAACAGTGGGGTTGACTGGAGATCGTGGAAAGCACTTGCAGAATCGAAATGTCGAATATGTCCGTTATATGTTTCGCAGGTTTCTAGCTGCTGTGAAACATAGGGGAGTGGCCGTGCAACAGACGGTTATACTTAGAGTAGGGAAGTACTTGGATGTTATAATTACGTGATATATATATTCAGCTGTGTACATGTCCGTAATAATCATTGGGGGAAAAAACTAGTCCATGGTATGATAAACTGTCCATGGTATAAATGCAATTTATGTCGTTTTCGACCGTAAGGGCCAACAATCGTTAGTAGTTCGTCAAGCCTGATGAGGATTTAGGGGCCATCCAATTCTCCCAAAATTATGAATACATACCAGTCCTAGGTTTCGTCGTCAGACTTTAGTCAGGTAGATAGCATCGAGAGGACGTACCCTTTACAATAGTTGTTTATTGCCGTTGGGATACAAGACAAGTAACGACAACCAGAGCAAGCTATAACGCAATTTAGTGAATCGCAGAAGATGTGAAAGTCCTTCGATAGCGTACCAGCATATGGATTAGCAGTATAGAAGTTGCGTATCAATACAACCCAGAGTATGATAGCCAAAGGGATTGCTGCTAGACGGAACAACCAAGTCACGATCCGGTGGGTCTTGGTTGTGCTGATGATGGGATAGAAAATGGTGCCTGTGAGGAGACCCATGACAAATCCTCCTATATGGGCTGCAGACGGGGGTGAAAATCAGCGCCAAGCAAACAGGTTTCTACATACCAAAGTTGTCAATATCTATTTGTGCGACATGATTCAGTACACAGACAAGACTCCTCAAAGAAAGATAACTCACAGGGGATGAAGCCAATCGCGAAACCAATCAGTAACTCGATCGTCATAAATATCAGCTAAACTAGCTGTCAAATGCAATCCAAATAGGTGTAGAACTAAACTTGCTTTGCGGACAGGACGGTACTGCAATTTCCAGTGCGCTATCAAATCTACCCATGTTACCTATGCGTACAGCGTGAGACTGTCAATGAACCAATTTCTCTAGGCACACTTACAGCCAACGTGCCAAAAATGGCACCACTTGCTCCGACCGAAGGAACACCTACTAGTGAGAAGTTTCCGCCCAAGACATTGCTTCAGATATTTGAGTCAGAAATCCAATGGCGCGAATTTTTACCAATCTCCTTACCCAAAAATACCGGCGGAAAAATAAGTTATGAGAAAGCCACCGGTGCCCATCTCGCGTTCAATCTGTAAAGGATTGAAGACAACTGAATTTCCAAGTATACACCACATGCCTGGCCAGATAGCGAATATTGTGCGAGCATATTCAGCAGCAAGTGAATTAGCCCAGCGTGTATGAAAATGGGTGTTATGAACCTGAATAAATGTGAACGCTTGGCACGAATTTAGCATCGCTCCGAGTCACCTGAACCACTGATTCGGATTCTTTCCATGAAAACCTGAAGCAAGACAGCGTCAGCATCACAGTGTGATCATACATCAAACGAACCGATCACCTCCAAAGCTACAAAGGTTCTCTAACGGGCAGATACTAGTTGGTGGATTCGCCGTGTTGTTTAGGCCTGCCGCAGGTTAGACATACATTAATGTCAAATAACAATCTTACTTACATCCCAACCGCGTCGATGGAGGAACCGAATCGACAAGCTTCATGCACGGTGGAAAGCGCGCCCCCACAAATATAAGCTCGCTTCCTGATGGCCCTAGCATGGGGTTAATCGCGGGCTGTATACACGTAAATACGGCCTCCATTTGAAGTAGCATACTCTGTACCTTGAATGAGAACGGACTGCCTTGTTCCTTGGCATTCAGGACCAGCTCATAAATCATGACAGCAACCATGGCAGCCGTCAGAATGTAAACTAGTCCTAACTGAGATCGACCACAAAGAGGAGTAGAAATTACGCACCAAGAAAAGGGTGGCGTTGTCGACCAACGCCGCGTTTCTTGTCTTCGATGCGTTGGTCCAGCGGGTATTTCCCCCTCGATAGGAATTTCGAGAGAGGGGCTGGCTCTTGGGCTGTTGGTTGGGATCCTTCAGGTGGATGGGGCTCTGCATACTCTACCATGCTAGTCAGTCATTGCAAGCGGGTTGTCACGGCAATGCGAAAGTCACCCAAATCCTGGAATTTCCCTGAACGCTCCACACTTGAAACATTGTCGGACTGAGGGACATGGTCGTATCCGTATTCTTGCTGTTGCGGCGCTGCCACTGAATATCGGCCGCTGTTTTGACTTTTGCTGCGCGTCAGGTCGGGCTGCGAGTATTCATGACTGTGAGCGTAATCATAGTTCAGCTTGTTGGTGTGCTGGTATTGAAAGTCGGAGAATGGATCCGAGGATTCCGCAGAGCCCTGTCGGTGATGTATTGACGAAGCCATCGACAGAAAGCGGGAAAAGATGAGCGTAGTCCAAAGCTAGGACAGATCTACAGTTGTGTTGGTAAGAAACGGAGCGCGGGTATGCCATACATATTAATAGTGGAAAAGTGCACTGCCATGTATTACGCGCAGCGTCGTGCCATTGACACATGTTCCATGTTCCACGACGCTGTGTTGCGCCGAGCGCGCTTGGCATCCCCTGAAGGAATACCAAGCGAAGGATATTGCTGCGGTTACAATGATAACTTGTTCTGATTTACAATGCGAAAAATCCTGTGATATAGATGACTCTATTATACCTCACCGGTGTTCAATTGACGCCGCCTCCTCAACACTATGTCTACCCCTCCCTTTCGCTGACGATTTTCTAGTCAGCGGTGTGAAGTACGTATTATTTGCCCAGTCCGTCTCGTTCTCGTTCTCGTCCCTCTCAGCCTCCTGCAGTTCACCGTCTTCTTCATAGTCAGTCGTTCTGCCCCATTGCGCACTCCGTCTAGCACCGTCTAGGCGTTGCAGCGACTTGAGCCCCGCCTTTCGCAACTTTCGACAATTTAGTTGCCATGACAGTGGCTGGTCAGTGCTTGCACGACTGGAACTCCTTGATTCTGGGAAATGCGATGGCTGATAACTTTCCCCAGGAAGAGATGCTTTTCCGGGGCATGCTGCAAGCATTCGAGGGTTGGAGGGGAACAGTAACGGAATCATGTATCTCGAGTTGAAAAATTCACCGAGTAAAGGCGGTGGTCTCAGCGGTTCCCATGCTTGCTTGCTTGGTCGTCTTTCGAATAAAATGTCAATGCTCTGTACTGCATTAGACGCTTCCGATGAAGCAGAAGAGATGGACGATGAGTTAATCGATGTTGCATCATTTAACTGAGGAACCGATGCTCTCCCTGTCACGTTCATGTATCTACTTCCGTTATGATCAGCCAGTAGTTGAGAGTGGCAAGGAGCAAACCTCTTTCTTAATCGCTTCAACGCCTAGCTTCACTCGATGTCGTTCCCAGTCTTTTTGGATCTGGGTGAGGTACTGAATGCACTCTTCCGTCATCCGTCCTTCATTGACCTCATACTTGTATTCGCGCACAGCACGACGCATCTGATACAAATTAGCAAACCATCCACAGTAGGAAATGATCACAACCTGCAACGGATTCACGTTCTTCATCCCCTGAATTGTTGCAACAAGATCGGAAAAATCGGTTATTGAAGACAGATTCTATAATATGATCAATGCTCTTCCCTGAATAAGACTTAATGTACGGACTTGGAGCCAATTCAAAAGATCGTGAACGGGAGTGAAGTGGGATTGTACACCTTGGGGAAGTCCCATTTGGTTGATCCAATCCTCGAGCACCGTTACATTCAATCCGACCTGTATAGCTCTGGATCTGAGGACAACTTGAGCATCTTGTGCCAGAGACTGAATGTTTACACACCGACAGAGGTACTTTTTCCTCCCGAGAACCCGATTAAAGAGTTCGCCTACGCAATTCATACAGGCAATTGAGGCACGACTGATATGGACTTACAGGATGTCCAGTACATCACTTGTGACCATATTTGCACTATAAGACTCGGATTCACTTGTGACAGGACAAGAAGCGTGTGCACAGCGGTTAGAAAGGTTGTGAAATCCTGAGGCGTAGGCGTAGGCGGTACGTCAGAGAAAAGGGATGACAATGGAGCGGCGGACGAAGAAGCGCGTGTGCGATGAAAAGTTTTCCTTAATGATGAGAAACTTGTAGAAGTAGAAGTGGATATGGACGTCGAATTTGGTGTAGGTGAATGTGGGCGACCAGGACTATGAGGAGGGGATGATGGTGCAGTCGGCTGCGGCGCCTTTTTCTTGCTGAACGGACGCAGGAAAGACCAGTCTGATTCAAATTGAATGGAGTCAATGTCTGATGTTGGTGGAGAGAAATCAAGAATTGATGAATCAAACAATTGGTCTATCCGTTTTTCGATGAAGCGGATGATATGAACTAGAGTGCTCGTTGAGATTCGATCGCCTTTCCAGAGTTCGCTCTTACCATAAGCCGAGTTAACAAGATCTTCTAAAAGGTCAAATGTACCTATTGCCTCGCACGCATCGCTAACAGCGCGGTCGCATTGAACAAAGTGAAGCCAGATGGTGGTATTGTGAAGCCAAAAAATAAGTGATGTTATGTTTTCTGGTTGGCGCTGTTGATTGTCGGTTAGGTGCGAGTACAGTGAGATATAAAGTATAACCACTTGCAAATAACGTGTCTTCGATTTCGCGGGTAGCCCCGTCAACAAGCTCCTCCAGCCAGTCTTGGTCGCAGGTCAAACAAGCAAATCTTGTGAGCATATACAATGTGCTCGCAGGCGTTATATCGCGAAAAGTCGGGTGATGATCAACAATCAATGTGTCCAGGATTTTAGGTAGTGCATATGGCGAAAACACCAGCATCGTCGTGTAATCTGGGGTAGGGGTCTAGTGGATACTCAACAATGGCGATTTGATAACTAGCAATAAGACTTACAAACAACTCACTATCGTCATCGTCTTCGCCCTCGGAATCTGAAGAGTCTGAGGCTGCGAAATCTGAATCATATCCCCACCATCTCCGATCGATATCGAGAACCTTGTTAATATTATCGCGTATTGCTTTCCGCCTTCTTCTTCTCTTTGTCTGTGCCTCCTGTAATCGGCGTTTCTGTGCTACTCTGCCACCGGTCCAGCCTTCTCCCCGCATGGCTTCTCCGAGCAATAGCGCAACGTCGTCGCGGCCTGGTATAATCCGAATGCGCAGTTACAATGTCGAGCGGCGTCAAGTTCCGACGAGTCACCGAGAATGGGGAACATCCATGGGTCATAAGAAAAGACACTAGAGTAGGGGGAGATAGCAACGCTGCGTGGTGTAGGGGAGTCCAACCAGCTGTCAATTATACGTCAGCGATAGCTGTGAGGGTATTTTGAGCTTCTACACACCATTATCAGGACCCGTGTCAGCACCTTGAGTTACGAGTAATCTAACGCATTCCTCTCGTTCCACATCGCGATCAGATTCTGCGCCGAAGCCATGAATAGCAAGACTAACGAGACCAAGGCCATCCTCGTCTCGCCTGGACAAGTCAACGTAAACTTGCGCAAGAGAATCTGAGAGTAAGAGCTGTAATATTGTCAGGTCGCCAAATACACATGAGCGTGTCAAGCAATGAGACACTAGTTCAGCTTTTTGAGCAGGTGCCAGACCGACATGCGGCGACAGTAGAGACTCGATATCATCTGTGGTTGGGTACAGAGGATGCAAGTCTGGTTCTGGAAACATGACCGGTGCAAACGGGCGAGACGGAGCCTATGGGGAAAGCGCGGCAGGAGCAGCTGAGAATTGTCATTCAGCCCAAATTTGAAACATGGCGATAAGGTTGGGCAGACCACAGACGTGTTGAACCAAGTCAAGAGGGTGCTTTCGTACTCCAGCTTTCTCCATTTGTACTACCATGTCCCGCCCGTTCAAACGACGCAAACTGCTGGACTCATCTTCCGCAGAGGAGAATTCTTACGAGGAGCATGCCCAGACCGCTAATGATCAAAGCGATTCACACTCAGACTTGGCATCAGGCGATGGGGATGAATCGCCAGATACTGCGGACGAGATTGAGCATCTCAGGCAGAAAAAGTCCAAGAAGACGGCAAAGCGGAAACTGAGGGCTACCGGCGCAGTCCCGTTCGGCGCAGCTCTACAGTCTCTCCTGAATACAGACGCCCCCTCTTCCCTGCCGTTATCTCTGAAACCATCCATCGCCAGAAAAAAAAATGATGAAAAATTGGAGCAAAAGGCTAAGCGTGTATTGACTGTAGAGCGGAAAGACAAGGAAGACAAGAACAGAATTCGCGATGTTATCGGAGGATGGGGAGGCGAAGGCGAGCGGGCATTGCGCAAAGTTGCTCAGCGCGGAGGTGAGGTGGTTGGTTTGAAATTCAACAGTGACCTCACCCGCGCATAGTGGTGAAACTGTTTAATGCGATACAGCAGGCGCAGGCTAGTGCCACTACATCTGCAGAGGGGAAGAAAGCCATGAGGGGATCAGGGAAACCAACTTTGGCAGGACCTGATATAGAGAGCAAGAACAAGTATAGAAAGAAGGGTAAAAATAAGGATAATGTGCTCGGAAGAGGGCAAGAAAGTGAGCTCAGTCTGTTCTTTTCAAGGTTGCTCTGATATGCTGCAATCAGAAGAAGCGGTGGACAAGGATCAGTTCTTTGACCTTATTAAATCTGGTGGGATCGTTTCGCGGGCGTAAGTTAGAAATGTAGTAGTGGCTGACATAAGCCCTAAAGTAGGGCGCGTGATAGCAATAAAATCACATCCCACCTTTCGATTTTTTCTGATGGTTGGTGACACGCACTTTGCAAGCTGCGGTCATGACTAATAGTTCCTGTCGCTCAGCCTTCCAAGCCTGTCATTCGCAAGGAGGACTGGGAGCGGCGACTGCACGAGGTACAGATCACGAAAAAGTGAGTGGCTGTTGTGATTTTGTTTGGGATGACAAAAACGTTGGGAATCTCTCTGAACGGACGCGATGATCCTTGAGGAGCTAAACTTTGCATGTATTATCTGATCTGCGATTTTTCACATGTGCCTGTTGCGGTTGCGATGATACTGACTAGTTGACGAACAGTGATTTAAATAGGCTCATCATGGATTATCTTGTAATTGAGGGGTACAAATCAGCGGCGGAAGAATTCAGCCAGGAAGCCAACATGACGCCTCCGGTTGATTTTGAGAGCATTGAAAGCCGGATGGATATCCGCGAGGCGCTGCAGCGTGGCGACGTAGAGGAGGCGATCACGCGTGTAAATGAGCTGAATCCTGAGGTTCGTGGGCGTTCTGATGCAGTGCAGGCGGGTGGAAAGGATTCAACAGATCATGCACCACGCTGAGACTCGTGACGAGTCGGTGAGGAGACAGAAATCAAAACTTCAGTCTTCAATATGATCCCACCCGCCGGTGATGATGCAGAGAAGGAGGGACTAACGACAGTCTACAGATACTAGACACGAATCCGACACTGTACTTCCATCTGCAGCAGCAGAAGCTGATTGAATACATACGGCAGGGGCGGATAGCGGAGGCAATACAATTTGCGCAGGATGAGCTGGGGCCACGGGGGGAGGAGAGCCCACAGTTTCTGGGGGAGCTGGAGCGGACAATGGCGCTGCTTGCGTTTGAGGCGGGCGGGGGTGCCCCGGAGTCGATACTAGAGCTGTTGTCGCCTGCACAGCGGATGAAGACGGCGGGGGAGGTGAATGCGGCGATCCTGGACAGTCTGGGGCAGGGGAAGGAGGTGAAACTGGTTGGACTGGTGAGGCTGCTGGGGTGGGGCGAGCGACAGCTGGAGGAACGAGCCGAGTTTCCAAAGCTGAAATGGGACGAGTAAGCAGGTAGTTCTGGCGTAGGCGGAGTTTGCGTTGGCCATCAGCGCTTCAGCGACTGCTCTCCACCATGCTTGACGACCCGCGGGCGCCCAAGCATCGCAGGCGTCTGTACATCGCCAATCCAGACCCAGACGATGTCCTCGACGCCCGTGACGGCCACTCCCCTCCCCGCCCGCCCTACCCTTATCACACCTGGTCCTCCCCCCTCCCCCCCCGCTTCATTCCGCCCCTGGCCACCGCAAATCTTTCCACCATCTATACCACCCCCCCTTCAGACTCCCCCGCTGCCGACGACCTCTCTCTGCCCCCCGACCCTCTCCCCGTCCGTCCTCCAAAGTTTGCTCGCTCCCTTGCACAGCAGCATGCAAAAGGGCCTCGTCCTGCCGATCCTCACGCCAGACGTGCCCGCGTCGTATGTCGCCTTTCTTCCTTTCTTCTCCACTGTGTTCTCAGCCTTCGTTCCAGTCTCCTACCGTGTCGACGCCCGATGCGAATCACTCTGCATCCACCCCAGGCACAGACAAATCAGACGTCAACAAGCTTCTCATCGTCGTCACCGCAGACTCTGAGCGCTATGTCACCGTCGACATTACCGGGGCGAAGCATGCTGCCTTTATTCGCGAATGCATCTTCAGCAAGGTCCGTATCTTGTTTCTGCGCACATCCCCATCTATGCTTAACCCCCACAGTTGAAAATATGCCAGGATGAGGAGCAAGCCCAGTATTCCATTTACAAAACGGAAATCGGGGATTTCGCCATCGGAGACGCTCTCGCGGATGACCAGTTGTTCGCTCTTTGTCGCGACCGCGGCGATAACAAGGGTTCTTTGAAATTCCTTATATCTCATAGAAACGCGGTCGTTCACGAAGAACCGCATAGACCCTATACACCCGTTATAAACCCCATCCCCCCGCCTATCTTGCCCAACTTTCCACCTTCCCCATTGCGGGTCACTCCCCGGTCTAGATCTAGGCACGGTAGCGCGTCTTCTGCAAGCGAGCCCATGACCGCAGAAGCTACCGGCTATGAGGCCGACCTTGACAACGCTGAGAAAGACAAGGATTCGCACAAGTCTGCCATCCGCCATCAACAGCAGCCGTCGATTACCAATCAGCTTCCGGTTCCTGGAAATCTTCGAAAAGTCAGCAGCCCGCCGCTTCGGCCAAGTTCACCGTTGAAGACAAGCTCTTCGCCACCAATCCCCGCCGAACGACCTCAGCCTGACGTTCTAATAGCCGATCCTGTGGCACAGGGTCATCCCAAGAATATTTCTCCCAATCTGCCTTCACTCTCTCCGGTACGGCCAAACTTTCCGATCCTTGAGGAGGGAACTCTTTTACCTCCTACCTCTGTGTCCCTCCCTGCTCGCTGCGGTTTGGACAATGGCGAGTCAATTTCCAAGACACCTGAATACATTGATACAAAAGCGTGGAAAACCCGACCGCAACAGCCACAGCATCAGCACCCTAAATTGAGATCCGAGTCTCCAAGAGAAGATCTTGCAAAGGAACATCGAACCCGAGTTGACGAGACTAAACAGGAACTAGATGATTGGACCGTCATCCCTTCCCCGGCTGAGATTGAATCAAGTATGGCGGCTCAAGAGCCCCGCACATCTCCGACAACGGGTCGACATCCGCGACAACACGATTCTCCCTTGCGCTATGTTCCACCTGGCCCGTATCCTGGCAAGTCAAAGCCCCCTCGGCCTCCGCCACGCCACGCAGTTCCGCCTAATTACTTGGTGACATGGAAAGGTGAAGAGGGTGGATACAGGAAGAATGGCCCATCTTCTCCCTCCACGCCTCGGCTCAACAAAGGTGCGAAGAGTATGGATAATCTTCGGAGTGGATTTTCATCATATACTTCACATGGACCTTTCCCAACAGGCTACCGACGTAATAACCCTCTCCCAGTTAGTCGCCCCTCCGACAATTATTACAATGGAGTGGCTCCTGGTCTACCAAAGTCCTATGAAACTTCTCGCCCAGTCAGGCCTTTACCTCTTCAAGGATCGACACATAGTTCTTCACTCGATTTGAGTCAACAAAATCATAGGTCACCATATACCTATAATAATTCCTCTCTGTCGCCGAACAATGAGCCCCTCGCTCGCCCACAGTCAGCAAATGGAGAAAATACTAGCATCACCATTTAGTAGTTTGCGTCACCCGAATGACTTGCTTGACAATACTCGGCCTCCGCGAAGCATATCTCCTCATCATTCACACCGCACTCCTATTGGACAGTTATCTCGACACCAACATAATGACCGTCCGACGGATAGTTATAATGGGACCTGAAGCATCACGGACAACGCCACCTCGTAGTCCAGTTAGCCCGCGTAGTCCACAATATGCTCCCCAGACCAATGGTGTCGGCAGCGTCTTGTCATCATCGTCCAAGCATGGCGTGCTTGATGAAGACGAAGCTTAGCGCTAGATCTGCCAATGGTCAGGACGCGACGATCAAGCAGGAGGATCTGGTGAAGATGTCAGAGTTGATTTGCAATAACTCGGAATCTACGATCATTGCTGCTCGATTGTCTGAGGTTGACAAGGCCACGCCTCCTAGTCCTGGTTCATCAACCTCCGCCACCACATTGGCGGGTACTCCCTCGAGCTATAACGGATATGACGATGATTCAGACAGCGAACTTGGGACAATGATTTGGAAGAAACGGCCAGAAGACGTCACAACGCCGATGCGAGGACCTCCACTGACCGTGCAAACTGCCGACAGATCTGAGGAAACGACGACACGCGAACCACATATCAGGCCGAATGCAACCCAGATTTCCCACGATAAGAGCCTGCGCGGAAGCACGTTCACCGACATGAGCGACTCGACTTGGGCACCACGTCCTCTAGCCGAGGACGTCTATGACCGCCTGGAAGAATTCTTCCCTGAGCACGACTTGGACAAGCCTGTTATAGAAGCCAGTTCGGGTAGTACCTCTCCTACTGCTGCCGAACCGGCCTCCTCCCTTGCCCAATCCACGCACATACCCGAGTCTTCCGAGAAGAAGGGCATTATCAGAGCTAGGAAATCCATTCGTTACGTTGCTGAAGATTTCAAGAAGCGCATAGACCGCAAAACTTCAGCTTATGCGAACATTAAGCGGAACACGAAGTTATGGGGTAGCAAAGTGGAGGAAGTGAGGAGTGGCTCATCTATATCTGAATCATCACCGTCAAGTGCAACCAGTAAGTCTTGTAAATTGGTCCATGTATCTATGGTCTTGATGAACCAATGTAGCATTCAAGTGGGTTCGCGGCGAACTCATAGGCAAGGGCACTTTCGGACGCGTCTACCTCGCCATGAACGCTAACACCGGTGAAATGATGGCGGTCAAGCAAGTCGAACGACCGCAGACAGCAAGCGATAGGAATGACTCTAGGCAAACATCGATGGTCCAAGCCTTGAAGCTGGAGAGCGAGACTTTGAAGGACCTTGATCATTCACATATAGTACAATACCTAGGGTATGAGGAAACTCCGACCAATTTGAGCATGTAAGTTGTGTTGCAACTGCGCACCAAATGCTTCCTGACGCATTTCAGTTTCCTCGAATACGTTCCAGGTGGCTCAATAGGCAGCTGCCTACTGAAACACGGCCGATTCGACGAGAATGTGACAAAATCATTTACGTATCAAATTTTGGATGGATTACACTATTTGCATTCACAGGGGATTTTGCATAGGGTGAGGCTATATTCTTTTACAACATACACATTTTGATGGTAAAATTAGGATCTAAAAGCGGACAATATACTAGTGGAAATGTCGGGAATATGCAAGATATCTGATTTTGGCATCTCGAAACGGACAGATGACATTGGAGGTGGTGCATATACAGCTATGCAGGGTACTGTGTTTTGGATGGCTCCGGAAGTCATAAACACGCAAAAGAAGGGATACAATTTTAAAATCGATATATGGAGTGTGGGCTGTGTAGTGTTGGAGATGTGGGCAGGAAAGCGTCCATGGACCGGTGAGGAATCGGTTGCTGTAATGTTCAAGGTGTGTTCGGCCCAAACCGCTTTTGCCAGTTCATTGATGACGTTGCTATAGTTGTATCAGTCGAAACTACCACCGCCCGTGCCGGATGATGTAACACTTTCGGAACAAGGAGATGACTTCAGATCAAGATGCTTTGCTATGTACGCGCTTTATCATACGCTCTTTCCCCAGGAGTTGATGTGTGTTTTAGCAACCCGGAGGAACGTGCCACGACAGCCGAACTCATGGCGCACCCATATCTCAGACTCCCATCAGATTGGCACTTTGTTAAATTCACATGAACTGACGATCCTTGTTTTCACTCTGTATGTCACTCATCTGTTAATAATGTACACACTGGTTTATTCATCACGGGCCAATTGTTTTCATCTGTTTTCACTACCCACATACCTCGTGTTCTCATACCAATCGTTGAATACAGCAATGGTGGCGACTCTTCTGTAGCCATCCTACCATAATGTCATAATATCACACCAACTTGAAGGCTTCCGAATGTTACGAAACTTGATATCACTACGGTAGAGCGCCAAGTGCATTTGAAAATAAGCACTAAACATTCCCCCTGCGCCATTGGCTTTCAATGTTAAATATGCCCACAGGCAAAGCGGCCTGGCATGTAACTCGAGCCAAACCGGAAGGGGTCTACAAACATCTGAGACTCACCTTCTCGTCGTAGTCAGTCCATTCACCATCAGAAAGATCTACGTCGGAAAAGAGTGCACCAGTTAATCCGTCGCATTGCCAGGTACCCTACCCATAGATAGCCTTGAATAAGATAGCTAAATGATTGAAATACCTTTGGATCAAAGTCAATAAGCTCGAGGCCACGGCACTCGACCATGAGAAGTGGCCCAAACTGGCCCGTCTCTGACGAGTATGGTAGCACAGGAGATGATTCAAATTTAGCAGAACTCTCGCGTTTGCCTGCAAGTGGTGCATCAGCATCCCATCGCTTTTGATGATAATAAACTGACACAATCCGCAACGCCACACGAAATGCGCCGTGGCATGCTTGCCGCCGGATACTTCATATTCCTCCTGGGATGAAAAGGTAAGATTAAAGGACCTGACGCCGCGACGATGATTGGCGTACTGTGCGGTTCATGGAAACCCATTTCGGGTGTACCTCGTTACAGTTGGTACATGTCACCTAGAGATGAAATGAGGAGATGCGTCAGGTATACGGAATAGAAAGCATTGGACTTTGAAAAAGTATTCGAAGTCATCAGTGGCCGGCACTAGATTTGTGACGTTCTCAAGATCGGCTTTAATGGACAGTTGTAGGCGCTGACAGACAGTGAGGATCCATCCAAGTCATCGAATACGATCTTACCACCATCGGGTGAGTAGCGGAGAAGGACTTACGGTATCGGTACTTGCCGACATCCGACCCAAATTTCGCAAAACGCATTCGGAATGGTATTTCCACTCGCTCGCCTTGTGCGTTCGGCGCCAAGAGGACGCGCGTCTTTTGCATGCATGCAATTCTCGTTCTCTGCGCCTGCTCTTGCGCGTCGGTCCAAGCTCGACGAGCTGTTTAATCACGACGCGGCATTCGAGCTACTCGACGATGACTTTGACGGCGATGATGTACCGTCCGCTGGTCATCTCATGCTTAGGGAACAGCGCCAAACGTTGTATTATCTACGCCTAATAGAGCATGAGATGCCGAAACTCGTTGGTGCGTTTTGTCCGCTCTGTCCATGCACTCTCGCTGATGTTATTGCTATCACAGCATTCCGCAAACCTTTTGTACCACCTACGTCGGAAACTCCAATCATTGTTCGCTCGATTGAGTACGCTGGCGAAGATCACCCTGCGGCAGCCAAGCGGGTCATTGTTGTTCCTGTTGGCCAACTACCACTCAAAGACGAGGACGCTGTTCACAAGTTGAAATTACTGGCGGGACCAAGATGGACACCTGATCCTCCTGCCGATGCCGGTGTCAGTGGTCTTGAATTGTGGGGTAATGGGTACATCAAGATATCATGCGAGGATTTCCCCAAGCCGACACAAAATCTCAAATGGGCTAGTGATACACTTGACCGGCTGGTAGCGGAAGCAAATGTGGGTGAAATATTGTCAATATGGCGTTTCTTTAGACTTCGGCGGCTGATGGTGTCTTAGGCATCGACGGGCGACAAATTCCGCGACGTGCCACTGGACATGCGGCATGTGCATGCAAAGGCACGGAAAGCAAAGAAAGGCGAGCACCTGCGTGGCCGGGTGCTTAACAGACCGACATTATCAGATTTTCCGAAGGAATGGCTACCGCCTCATAACTCGGAAGCTGTGTCATAGTAAACACATTCCTTACTTATCCCTTATGAGATACTAGTAGGTGAAAGATTGAGGGCCTTTGTGACCGTCTCTTTCTGTTAAGCAGAGGCGCTTTGGCAATATGGGACAAAGATCATTGTTCTACGCCTTTGTTTGCGGCTAAGCGCTGGCCATTCGTCAGGCAAAGCTAGGCCCACACGCTGGCACTGATAAATAACGGACGGAATGGCATGTCCATTCAAGACCCTGTGGTCGGCCATACGAACTACCGCCCTCACGTCCTGCACACGCATGGAATCTGCAGATGCCAGGACGGTGCTCTTATCAATATACATGACCCGCAATGCACGGGGACTTGCGGCTGGAACCAAGTCTGTTCCGTCGTCGCCTCAGGACAAACGAAAGGGGCACAGACGGGTGGGGGAGGAAGCAAAGGGCGGAGAGTGGGAGGACGCGGATGCGCTATTCAGAGAGTACATCGACGTGGAGCAGTGCAGTGACGTATGAGCTAGCTATATGACACGGATGGCACGTGGAATGAAATGAGGCGGGGGCGGCCGGAAAGGGCAAATGAAGCGGACATTCAGCTGGGTAAGACGAGTGCAGAGACGATGGCGACGCTGATTGTTTGCAGACGTTGCTGCTGCCCAAACCCAAGCTGGCCCAATTCGCCACCGAAACCAAACACGAGCAACATCGCCCGACTTCTTTCGCCCGTCCTCTTCCCTCCCGCTTAAAAGTATTTTTCCCACTTGCTTCCCTTCCCTCCTTATTCTTCCCCCAGATGACCGACTCCTACTCTTCTCGCTCGCCGAGCTATCCCTCCAACGGCGTCTCCAATGGCGGCGCCATCTCTCCTGCTCCCTCCGCTCCTGCACAAACCTCCATTATTCGCAAGAAGCTCATGGGCTATGTTGGTTTCGCAAACCTCCCCAACCAGGTTCACAGGAAGAGCGTCAGGAAAGGTTTCCAGTTTACCGCCATGGTCGTCGGTGTGTCTTTACTCTCTTTCTCCTACTCGAACCTGTTTCCCAATTTATCCAAAGGCGAGTCTGGCCTTGGAAAGTCAACGTTGATCAACACCTTGTTCAACTCCACTCTTTACCCTACCAAGGAGCCTATTCCTCCTGCCCCAGAGAGGCCCAAGACAGTCTCTATCGAGAGCATTGATGCTGGCACGTTTCCCGTCCTCCTCGGCCTTGTCATCCTCTTTTTCACGTCTTACGTACAGATATCGAAGAGAATGGCGTCCGTCTCCATCTGACCGTTGTTGATACCCCAGGGTTTGGTGATTTTGTAAATAACGACGAGAGGTAAATTTTCAACCGACTCTTGACTGCCCCTCTTGCCTGAAACCTTTTTTTTTCAGTTGGAAGCCAATTGTCGAGAATATCGAGTCGCGCTTTGACTCGTACCTCGAATTGGAAAACCGTGTCAACCGTTCCAAGATTGTAGATAACCGCGTACACGCTTGTCTCTACTTCATTCAACCAACTGGTCATTCGTAAGTATATGCTCTGAACCTGCTTGAGTTTGCACTGATCTATTATATTAGTCTCAAACAGATCGATATTGAATTCATGAGGAGGCTACATACCAAAGTCAATCTCATCCCCATCATTGCAAAGGCTGATACTCTTACGGACGAAGAGATTATTGCATCCAAAGAGAGGGTTAGTATGCAGTTATTACTTGCATATATACTCATGAATACGCCATACAGATCTTGTCTGACATTGCCCAACATAACATTCATATATTCCAGGCGCCCACCTATGACAATGAGGATGAGGAGACTTTGGCCGAGGCCGAGGAGATTGCGAGCAAGATACCCTTCGCCGTCGTTGGCTCTGACAAGTATGTTCAGACTCCTGACGGTCGTACAGTGCGCGGTCGTGCGTACCCCTGGGGCGTGGTTGAAGTTGATAATGAGGAGCACTGTGACTTTGTAAAACTTCGGCAAATGCTCGTTCGCACATACATGGAGGAGCTTCGGGAGTATACCAATGATGTTCTCTATGAAAACTGGAGAACGGAAAAACTGCTCAGCATGGGTGTCGCTCAAGACTCTACCGTTTTCAAGGAAGTCAAGTGTGTCCTTCATGTTATTTGATTGACATACATACTGATTCACGACGCTAGCCCTGCGGCAAGAATGCAAGAGGAGCGAGTCCTACACGAGGCCAAGCTCGCCAAGATGGAGGCCGAAATGAGGATGGTGTTTGAACAGAAGGTACAGGAAAAAGAAGCTAAACTCAAGCAGTCGGAAGAAGAGTTGTACGCTCGACACAGAGAAATGAAGGAGTCCCTAGAAAAACAACGTGGCGAGCTAGAAGAGAAGAAGAGGAGGATCGAGAGTGGACGACCGTTGACGCCAGAGAAGACTCCGGTACGCAGTTACCAATGCCGTATCATGATTCCATTCTGATTCCGTTTCACAGACCAACAGGAAGAAGGGTGGCTTCCTTCGTTAAAAATCAGTTCTTGCCTTCTGAACCTTGACTCTGTCATATTCGTGTGCCGTACTTCTCCTTTTAGTACCTGTTCTCTTCTGTAATTGAATTGATCTTCTTCTGTCTTGATTCGCTACGAACGATCGCTACACTCGTTTTACAAGGATATCCTCTACTGCTCTCTTCTAGTACTTTTGATTGACGTGGAGTTATCATACTCTTGATGACAATATACCTTCGGTTAGGTTGTGTCAATTTAAAAAATTATCATAATCAACAACTACAAATCAACGCTCTTTCCCCTCACGATCCAAGACCCTGACTATATGGCTGATATACAAGCCCTCTTATCTGCTATTGATGTCTTTAGTAGAGCCCCAGACAAGACTTCGCTGGAGAAGGCAAATACTTGGCTCCAGGAGTTCCAGCATTCTGTAAATGATATTTCGCCTGTGGCCAGTCTCCAGACCAGCACCTCTGACTATGTCCCACTCGCCCTCTCTGCTAGCCTGAAGCATGGATGACTTGTACTGTCCTCCTCTCATCTTCCGATGCGCCCCCCGCGGCCAAACTATTCGCTGCCCAAACACTTAGAACAAAGGTAAGGCATTACTGGTGCCTTTATATCTGATTCCGACGATCCACAAGGTCACATATGATCTACATCAAGTAGATCCACAAGAGATGCGTGCATTGCGAGATACGTTGTTGGAAAACCTCGCAAGGTACCACTCCGGGCCCCGCAATGTTATCGTGCAACTATGCTTGGCTATTTCAGGGCTTGCACTGCAGTATTCCGCTTGGGATACCGCTGTGCAGCAGATGGTCGACTCTTTTGGGAGAATACCGGCAATGGTTCCAATATTGCTGGAGTTTTTAATCGTCCTCCCCGAAGAGATCTCAAGTAATACAAGGATACCAGTAACAGTCAGTGCCCCGTTACGAATGTTTGTCATCGTCTTGCCGTCTGATCATCACACAGGATGAACAGTACAAAGAAAGATCCGAAAAATTATTGTCTACAAACTCGAAGCAGGTTTTGGATCTATTGTCCATGTACATCCAAGCCACTGGTATGGACGTATCTTTAATCGGAAAAGAATTCTACTCACATGTATACAGGCGTTACGACGGCTGTACAATCCCAAGTGTTTAACTGTCTTCGCAGCTGGCTTATTGCTGGTGAGGTCAACACCAAAGATCTTGCAAAGACTCCCCTATTCCCAGCGGTATTTGAGGCACTAGGATCAAACGAGTTGTTCGATTCGGCGGTTGACGTTATTTGCGAGCTGATACACGAAACGCAAGAAATTGACGAGAACATGCCAGTCATACAGCTCATCGTACCCCGAGTGGTTGCTCTGAGGCCCATGCTGCTCAAAGATCGCGATGATGCTGAAAAGATTAGGGGATATGCGAAAATCTTTAGCGAGGCTGGTGAAACGTATCGCGCTCTTCTCCTTCAACATACAGAAACCTTCTTTCCCATCGTTGAAGCCATTGGCGAATGTTCGGCTTATCCCGATCTGGACATTGTTCCAATTACATTCCCGTTCTGGGCACGCCTTGCCTCGGCGATAGGAAAGAGAACATCCACCTCCCCCGTTTTTCTGGACGCCTATCGTGCTCTGATGGGTGTCATTATCAATCATTTACATTTTCCCTCCGACGAGACCATGTTTACAGGGCAAGAGGCAGAGAATTTCCGTTCATTCAGACACGTCATGGGCGATACGCTCAAAGATTGCTGTCTTGTTCTGAAAACAGAGAACTGCCTCAATGCAACATACGAAATGATAACGGCTGCTCTCGCACGTGGATCAGACTGCGGTTTCATGGCAAGAGGTGGAAGCACCCTTGTTCGCTTTAAGATCTATGGGAGCAGAGGTGGACTTGGCAGATCAGAATGCTGTTCCCAAAATTATGGATCTGATTCCACAGCTACCAAGCCACCCTCGCGTTCGTTATGCCGCCTTGTTAATTATTGCCCGTTATACGGAATGGATCAACAAGCATCCCGATTACATCAACCCACAGCTGCAGTACATCGCAAGAGGCTTTGAAGATCCTGACTCTGACGTTTGCGCCGCTGCTGGTCATGCACTCAAGTATCTGTGTCAAGATTGTAAACAGGTGCGAATACCTCGCCCGTCCATTGGTCGATTTTCATGTCGTTTAGCACCTTGCTGAATTCTTACCGACCTTGCACACCTTCCTCAAAACAACTGGTGCAAACCTAGCTCAAGATGATCGACAGCAGGTTTATGAAGCCATTGGACATGTCATATCTGCAATGCCAATGGATAGAGCGGCAGAGTCACTCAGAACCTTTTCTATGGATATGCTTGCATATGTTCATTCACTTGCAACCAACCCCATCACGCCCACACAAGCAGAGCTGCAAAAGGTTGGAGGTTAGTGAAACATTTTTTATAGAACAAATGGCCGACGATCACTGCAGAAGGGCTGGAGAATCTGGAAGTTTTGCTTCATCTCGTCCGAACTTTCGGAGAGGAATTACCACCCGCATGTCAAGGTAGTTGTCCCGAGGCATGGGCCGTGTTTGACAGCTTTTTGGTCAAATACGGTTCCAATTACGGTCTCGCCGAGGGAGCTATACGCGTTTTGCGGCATGGTCTGACACTATTTAGCTCTACGGCATTATCAGTCGCACCTGCTGTGCTGAATAAGATGTCGCAAGGTTTTGCTGCGACAGGATTCTCCAGCTACCTTTGGATGGCGGGCAAGGTTGTAGGTCAATGCGGTGCTGAAGAAGATCAAGTTATCCGTGCATCGCTGCAAGAACTATATGAACTTTCGACGAGCAAATTAGTGTCTCTTTTACAGACGAAGGCTCCAGATGATATTCCAGATGGTGATTCATTTCAATTGATGATGACTTGATGCTCAATTTTCACTTTTTGTGGCTAGTGCTCGAAGATTACATCCAAATGTTGCTCCAGTTCATTGAACAAGCTCCTGATGTGTTCTTCCAGAATGTGGCGTTCGAAAATGCTTTCAAAGCATCGATGGCAGCTCTGACGGTAGTTCATTCCGACATCGTATTTGCAGCACTAGAACTGTTCCGTCTCATATTTACACACGATTGCCTGAATCCAACAGCAACACCCAAGTTTTCTGCATATGCTTCGGCAATCCGCAATGTGGTGGACAGGGAAGGTTACGCGTTTGTCGGATGTGTCTTGACTGGGCTGGTGGGCGACTTCCCAGAAGAATCTAAGCCGCTGGTTGTCCCTGTTGTTCGATCTCTCACGATATCCTGGCGGGACCAACTGCTAGTGTGGCTTCCTTCTCTGCTACAGCAATTACCCACATCAAAAGTTCCCAATGAAGAAAAATCGAAGTTCCTGACAGACATCACAAGGTAGGAGCCATACTGCCACTGGACATAGTCCGCGCTTACCCGATGTCCGCAGTGCTTCAAACAATAGGCAATATGAAAAGGTAAAGCAAGCTGTCCATGAGTTGAATAGGGCTGCGAAGAGGGCACGGGACAGGAGACAAGGAATGCAAGCATAGATAGCTACCAAATCTGAATTGTGTAGTTTAGCTGACTTTACCCCGTTTGTTCGGTACGGTCCCAATCAAAATCCTTCCCGGTCACGCCCCGTAATTTCCAGCTTTCCCGAAAGTTATGTTGTATCAAGTCCGCCAGTCGCTATTGCGCGGTCAGTGGCCAGTTCATTCATGCTCGCCACGTCTTTCTTCTCATGCCTCCTTTTCGTCAGCTGGACGTCGGTCGTTTTCCCAATCGGCCGTGCGGCAAAGTTACGATGATACCATAAAGAATCTACTCGTTCACAAAGACACCAAGGTCATTTGCCAAGGTTTCACAGGAAAAACAGTGCGTGTCCTGCTAATTACGCGGGGGTACATGCTTACGTGTGGATTTCCATAGGCAACGTTCCACTGTAGGGAAGCCATAGCGTATGGCACAAAGATGGTCGGCGGTGTTTCTCCCAACAGGGCGGGTCAGACACACCTAGGCCTGCCTGTTTTCGGAAGCGTCAAGGAGGCAAGTTTTATAACCAGTTTTGCGCGCAGAGTCCATCGACACTGGATATAGGCTATCCGCGAGACCAAACCAGACGCATCCGTCATTTATGTACCACCCCCATTTGCGGGCGACGCCATCATCGAGGCAATTGAAAACGAGATTCCGCTCATTGTATGTATAACAGAAGGTATTCCACAGGCGGATGAAATCAGGGTGAGCTCTGGTTGCGTTTTACCAAGTAATTAATCACCTTCGCAGGTCGTAAATGCCCTCAAAAGCCAGTCCCGCTCACGGTTGGTTGGTCCGAATTGTCCTGGAGGCAAGTATAATTTATTTCCCCGAGTTGCGACGTATCTTTTATGCCGCCTGACGCGAGTATACAATTGAAAACGGCTTTTGTTGCGAGTCCAACTCACACGTTTTATCACCTAGTGACACGCCGCGCCGTCGGGCGGAGGACAGACGTTATGACATAGCTGACGTACCTCTATAGTAATCAACCCGCTTGGTTGCAAGATGGGCATTCAACCTGGACACATACACAAACCAGGAAGGATTGGCACGTATTTAATGATTCAAAGTCGCTGATCGCTATCTCACGTTACTTTCCAGGTATCGTGTCTCGCTCGGGAACACTGACGTACGAGGCCGTCGCTCAAACCACTGGTGCTGGCCTTGGTCAATCATTATGTGTCGGTGTTGGTGGGGATCCATTCCCAGGCACCCAGCATGTCGATGTTGTCAAAGTGTTTCTTGACGATCCGAACACAGATGGTATGTTTAAACAAACGACATGCATATTTCAATTGTCAGCTTTGAGAAACTAGGTATCGTGTTCATCGGTGAGATTGGAGGATCCATGGAGGAAGAGGCGGCAGATTATTTGGAGAAATACAACAAGACGAGACCCAATCCCAAGCCCGTTGTCGCATTTATTGCAGGCGTCACTGCACCCCCAGGAAGGCGCATGGGCCACGCAGGTGCCATCATATCTGGCGGCAAAGGTGATCATTTAATTGCTACATTGGCATGCATGGTTTCCTGAGCATGCCTTGTAGGTGCTGCTGTGGACAAAGTGAAAGCACTGCGTAATGCAGGTGTTATTGTGACCGACAGCCCTGCCAAAATTGGATCAGAGATGCTGAAAGTCAGGATGATGCTGTCCTCTTTTGCGATGCGTGTTACTGACAATCATCACAGGCAATGCAGGCAGCGGGACTTGCATGAACATTAGATTAGATACATAGACCAGCTTATATAATAGACGCTATTTTGTTTTCGTGCACTATATGGCTACTTACTCTCCTTCACCCACGTTCTACGAAGCAGCCGGTTATTTATCCCATGCATCATCGCTATCCGCAGTCTCTTCAAGCGTGAAACTTGAGGTCGCTAGCCTTTTCTCCGAGATATCGTCAGCCATCAGAGGCCCTGATCTGCGCGCGCTTACTTTCAGCTCTATGGCCTTTTCAAATATCTTACGACGTCTGCGACACCTTCCACAACACGACCTTCAATATTCGACATGACAGGTCGCGCAAAATGGGATGCATGGAACAATACAGGAAATAAGTATCCGAATCCCGAAGTAGCTGAGCGAAGATATATCGAGATTGCCGAGAGCCTGGGTTGGATGGAAGGGATAGAAGACGAAGACGAACTAGATTTGAATGCATTGGATGATGAACCGGAGGAAAAAAGAAAGGACTACAACAACGTTTCTGAAAGCGGAGGACTGGGTCTCACCGTGAGCAAGGCGCAGCCACCTGCATCTGTGGAAGACCACAGTATACATGGTTTAGCCGTTGATAATAATGTCGCGGGCCTGACTGCACTTTTGGAGACAGGTCTCAATGTGGACCTCGATATGCGAGATGAATTTGTGAGTCAATTCCTACCTTGGGTTCAACTCTTGACACCTTTCACTCAGACATACACGCCATTACATCTTGCAGCGGATCGAGGCAACGTGGGCGTCGTAAAATTGCTATTGGAAAAGGGTGCGGACAGATCTCTCAAGGTAAATGGCATCCGCGAGTGTGAGCTGGTGTGTTCCCTGACTTGCATTCGTTAAATAGGATCCGGATGGTTTGACGGCGCTGGAGTTAGCGGATACAGCTGGGCATGAAGATGTTGTTAAGATATTGTCTAATGCATAAATGATTGTAATCTGCATAGAAAATCATTTTTTTGATACTCCGGAGTGTATGTATGTGCAACAGTAAGCTGTTGAACCCTCCTCAATTGTGCAGTGAATAGCTGGCGGCGACTTCGTCCAGGATGGGTAACTGAACGCTTGCAAAGTTGACACATTCACCTATGCGGTCTGCGTCGTTTCTGTAGTAGTTGATGATTCTGGGGACTTGTCCTTTGGAATGATCGTTCTTTCGTACGGGTGGCCAGGTTTCAATATATTGCCCTGTCCCAAGGAAAATCTCAAATCCATGGACCGCAAAGGAGCACAACTCAACCCACCATCTCCAAAAGTTTCACAACAGACTTGCTCGGGACAGCACCGACATGGAGCCAATATCGTATTCTGTCCACACTCCAATCTACCACCTTCTTGTCCTCTCCTAGGTTTACCCGCGGTTGGTACATCCCAAGCAACTCGACGGGCTTTCCGTCTCTACGACGACGTCTGTCGATAGCGACCAAGTGAAAAATGCGATTATGGCGTAGCCCATGTACTGCAAGGCGTAGTCGCATAGGCATAGTCAGCTGGGTTTGATGAGGAAAGAGTTGTGGGAATCTATTTTTGGCGTAAGTACGACAGACAACTGTAGAGGCCTCTCCTCCATCGAATATTTAGATGCCATCTGAGCCTTGTCCCGTTGCACTGATACCACCAAAGCACATTCTCGACATCACAATTACACGTCCTCCGGTCCACTACTACCCGGAATTAGCTGCAACGAGAAAAAAAAAAAAAATTCAGCCATCTCATAATGACGCAGAAAAGCACGACACCATACCATGCAGATATTATTTCCGTTAAGCAAGGTTTGAGCTAGCTTCATTGTTTTCGTACCTTCCGGTGTAAATTCACTGTTGATTCATTCAGGCTGAGTAGAGACGCAGGGTGTCAGAACATACTATTCTGTCACATCCTCCAGGACCATATCTTGATTTCATCATCCTCTTTTAGACCTAGTCCATGCATTTCTGATACCAGCACTTACTGACAAAGTCGTCGAAGCCCAAAAGAGTTCCAGTGAATTCACGATTGGTCTTCATGATAACCCATATCCGAGAACCAATACATCTATCAATCAGTTCTATCAATCGTTAGAAACGCCATCGCTCTAGAATATCGATTAATCAAACCGAGTGGTAGTATCTGTGAAGCCATATTTGAGTAGGAAGCTAAGTAAATAAATAAAACAAGTCACGCCTAAACGTCATTCATTCATCATTAGCTGCCTGAAATCATCATTGTGGATACATGTCGGTAGTGTAAGTAACACATAAGGACAGGGACGAGGCACAATAAACCACGAAGTCAACAAAGGGAATCGGTAAAATTGATTCTGGCGGGCGGGAAACAATGTGAAGTTGTACGGATATTTTGTAATAACACAGATGTTTTAACCAGAAGAAAACTATAACGCGCGAGGCCACAACGCGCACAACACAAGAAAAATTACTGTCCAAAGCTGAAACCTCCTTGAGGTGCAGTGACGTCGGAGTAGAACTGTAAGCGATTCATGATCAACCTGCGGTTCTGTCTCTTATCAAGATACATACCGCAAAAGAGCCAGATGCGTCGACGTTGGGAGCACTGATAGCAGCATCCACCTCTTCTTCATCGGGGAAGTACTTATCCATGATATTAAACGCCTTCTTGTAGATCTCGAGGTTTTCATGTTGTTGCAAGTTGTGGATTGTGACCATGCCACCAGCTTCTTCGACATAAACGGCATACTGGTTTACTGCGCCGGGCCCAACATTAACCCTGTCCATCTCGCCAACCTTAAGGATGTTATCCAGGCCATCAAGAGCAACCTGAATAATCTTATTATCCAAGGAGGTCAACAGGTCACAGAGCGGTTTAATGCAGCCCTGTTGAACGAGATATCGGATCTGTGTTGGCTCCTGCAAACCACCCGAGGTCGCATTAGAAATCGCCCAGCACGCCTCTTTCCTGGTCTTGAAATCGGCGTGTTGCAAAATATTGATGAGCGGGGGGATGATATTAGCATCAATGACAGCTTGGATCTGAGGCGGAGATCCAGCAGTGATGTTGGATATAGTCCAACAGGCTTCCTTTCTAATACCATCCTTGGGGGACGATAAAAGCGAGAGAAGTGCAGGAAGAGCACCAGAAGCGATGACAACCTGGGTCTGCAAGTCATCTCCAGTGACAATATTGCCGACTGAACGAAGGGCGGGGGTCTGGACAGCAGTCGAGGGATGCATCAATAGGTCAACGAGACGTCTGCAAACGCCAGATTCGATGACTGCTTGTATTTTATCATTTGAGCCATCTGACAAGTATGAGATAGCCCAGCACGCATCGATCAAGATTTCGTCATCGAGGGAATAGATAAGCTTTGTCAAAACTGTTAGCGCGGGGGAAATCTGATTGTAGGTATGTGAGTAGCACATAACTAAGAGAGGCAATTGGAATTTTTACCAGTTCCCAGTCGGGCTGAGGTGACTTGCCTCTGCAGAAATTACTCAAAGTCCATGTAGCATTTCTGAGCATACTGAGCTTGTGTTGTTCGCTTAGGAGGGTAAGCAGAGGCCGTAGAGCACCCTGTTGCAGAACATAATCGCGACACTGCGGACTATCACCTGCAATATTACCAAGGGCCCAGACTGCTTGCTCTCTAACATCCAGAACAGGGGATGATAAGAGGTTGATGAACTCTGGCACGGCCCCCGCATTAATCACAACTTTTGTGTGCTCAGCTGTACCGGATGCAATATTGGTAAGGGCCCAAGCGGCTTCGAACTGTCAAACTATCATTTTCTGAGGGATGCTTCAAGATAAGTAGCGACCCACTTGCAGCATGGAATTGCCTGTCTGCAAAAACTGGACAAATCGAGGAACAACGCCGCATTCAATGACACGCTCAATCGGAGGATTTTTCTCCTTTGAAAGGAGTTTGCGGAACTTGGTAGTGGCATCTAGCTGACGTTCTGCGTCACCAGAAAACACACCAGCGATCATCTCCTCGGCGAGCTGCGAAACGCAAATTAACGGAATGTAACGACTATAATGAAGTAGAAACGCTACAAACCGGTGGATCCCAGACGCCACCTCCAATTTCTTCATCAGAGTCTGCGGTCGTACTGGCTGGAAGGAAATTTCTTCTTTTTGATATATTCTCCTCCCTCTTCTGGCGTCTGATCTCAACTTGCTGCTCCTCACGACGGCGCCTTAAATCGTCTTGCTTGAGTGCACCCTTTGCCTTGTAGGCTGACAGTTGCCGCGCGTTTCAGATATCATCGTGTAGTGATAAGTACTTGATCTTACCCTCCTTCCGGACCTTCATCGTACGCGATTCACCGTTATCCATGATAGATACTTGTCTTCAGACGGAGTGGATATGTAAGAAGATGAAGATAAAAAGCAAGGTTTGAATTCAGGCGCCCTGCGTTTTGGGTTGTGACATCCAGAGTGTGACAAGTCACGTCCTTAATACAAAAACCTCGTTCATTACTAAGTTACAGAATATCGAATAGAACCCTGCCCACTTATGTGTCGTCGGAGGGATACTGAGGCATACCGCGGCACGAGTGCCACAGGACCCCGCAACGGTTCACGAGCATACTATAAGTTTGGATCCCTGATGCATGTAATGTAGTTGAGGTCAGTCAAAGTCATTAAATTACCCAACGGCCGAACTAGATTTTTCTGGGACAAACTAAGTCCAAATTCGGAATCAGCAACCTCAAAAGCATCAGAAAAACATGCACTCATGTCCAGCTTCTTTAATCAAAGTCTCGTCATCCTGTTGGCTGAGACGCGCCACTTTTCATTCTCAACGGGACAAACCAGTGAGCATTTGGCTCGAAATCAGGGTGGGTTTGTCATGAGAATGATCGTATCCTTCTTTGCTTTCCACCATCGGATTTGTTCATCTCCCTAAATCGTTGCATTTGAAGTGGAAATAAAACACATGCCTTCAGTGCATCAGGAGGAAGAGACACATGTGCAGAGGCTGATCAAAAATAGAGAGCCTGAGTTTGCTTTCCAGGATGTCCAGCTCAATCGTCAGATCCGGGAAAGATTTTTCATGTGTGATATTTCCAGCTTCTTCGTAATAAGTCGCCCTCAGCTCGTCTTGTGAAGGGATTGCTCTCCCGATCTGAGCCTATTCCCGGCACAAAGAGTCGTTAAGTTTCACGAGTCAAATTGAATGATCTGACCATGCAGAACGTTTGCATGGAAACAACATTCATTCGCTTCGAATTATGTCTCTCATAATGTACCATGCGTCCATCGCCGGTAAGGAAAACTGCGTTCGATAAAGGACTACATCTTTTCGTTCATATCCATGCATGTAGACTCCTTCCTTGATCCTAGCTTGATAATCCATCATCGTCCAGTTTGAATATTCGGTGCTTTGGATGGAATGATGCCCAACTGGGAAAATTCTCTTCATTGACATGCTTGACGAGTGTGCGTGGTATCACCTTTCCAGTTGGGTTATTAAGAAACTACTTCACTCGCGATCTGACAGTGAACTGCGGCGTTCCCTCGGAAGTTGCTCGAATATTTGGTAATGGCGTGGAAGATCGCGAACACGCCGTCACTGAAAACCATATATGCCTTCACCATCATGCCACTGCTGAGAAATTGTATAAAGAGATGGGTATTACACACGTGGGGCATCCACACGGGCATATCCCGAAAGGGGACTTGGTCGACACCGTCCGGATAGCAGGAGTTGGGATATTTTGGTGTTAGCGAAGAGTAAAGGCTACGTCGTAGACGCGACGGATGAGGCTGTCAGTGAAGTTATACTAGAGATTTAAAGGTTACCAGAAATAGAAAGCTACAGAGAAGGGACCAGAAGTAATTTGAAAGTTATTTACAAGAGTAAATGACCAATGCCAGACGCATATACTGTATAGGCTTAGGGGACCGCGTGACAGTCACCGTGCATAACCCCCTGCGGCAATAAAGGAAAAACAACTTCGTTCATTAGAGAATATCTACAGAATATCGATTAGAACCCTGAAAACGACGGCCACTTATGTGTCGTCAAAGTGATACTTGATTTATCATGTGAGACCTCTGTTACAATGATGCAGGAAAATTCATACCTCGAAAGGTTCTGGCGGATCTGCTTCCGGTGCGTTCTCATCTAATGCAATATGAGGCCCCGAGGGTCGTCCACGTATTGCATGACCATTGGCTCCCGGTGCTGCAGGTGGTTGTACAATTGCTGGTGCAAGTGCAGGAGGTTCAAGTTCAATGAACTCTGCCTCCTCTTCTGGCCGGAGATCAGCGAGAATCAAAATGCCGCCTGCACTAGCATATCCCTTCAAAGGCAAACCATACGCAAATCCCTTGCCCGGCCTTTGAGATTCTACACTATTTGATACCGATCGCACGGGTTGATATCGTCCATCACCGGAAAATGATATGAATTGCAGTTGAGCTGGGGTTACGCGCGAAAAGTTGGGTTTTATTTCGTATGAGGGTTCTGCCTTGCGAACTAATCTTGACGTCGAGGCTTTGCTCTCATCTTGACGATTGATCGACGAGATATCCTCGCTCTTCGATGGATCTTCAACTCTCATCTCCACATCGGCATCGGGTTCCGCCTTGACATCCTTATCATGACAGGTGTGATTAAACTATCCCCAAATAATTCCATATACTCACGATGTCCATGTCTCCCTCCGCAGCAGCTTTGCGTTTTTCTCGTGCCTTGACTTTCGCCGTAGTTGATAGCACAGCAGCAGCAACTTTAGTCACAGTCTCTTTCTTCGGAGGCTTAGTCAGTGACGGGTATGCGAAGAGACTTGGCTTGATGTTTGATACAAAATCGAACTTGGGTATCTGCCAGAAGAGTTCACCGAGAGTTAATGATGGGTATGGACGTGACTGACCTTCAGGTCTCCATTTAACCCGATAACGCCAGTTGGCTCAAAGGCCAAACAGGCAGCATGTGCCAAGGGATACCAGTACCAGAATTGGCAAAACATGACCATGCCTACAATTGCACTGGTGTTTTTACTACCAGCGCGACTTTGGAGGCTGATGGTGACATTTCGGCCACCAGCATCAATCAAGCCTTGTCCAACAGCAGCGCCAAAACGTGCCAGCGGGTCTTCATGCTTGTCGGATATAACTTTGCTATATAATGAACGGATGTTTACCAAAGACGGAGTGGATGCTTCTGGTTGCTGTACCAATATCATTCCTAACGCAACGAATGCGCCTTGCCTTACGAAATCGACGCTGTCCTTGGTCATTGGCTCTAATATCTCAATAGCGTCCTGTAAGGAGTTAGTTGAATTTTACGCATATTGTTACGGAAGAAAAATACCTGCAAACCAGTGCCGGCACAAGCAATACCGAGAGCCAGAGTAGCACCAGATCGGACATGGGGATTATAGCTTTCACTCAATAATTGAACAATCCGGGGGACTTGTCTAGGGTTTTTGAACAGCAAGAAGGCTAACGATGTCACCGCCGCCCTCCGAACGTCATCTGATGTGTCGGAAACAGCAATGTGTAGCAATTTGCGGACCGCATCGTTGTTGGACGTTCCTGCGTAAGCCAAAGCCAAGGTATAAACGCCACCGTAGCGCAAAATAGGATCCTAAAGATACCCTCGTCAGAAGATGTCACTGCATGTCAAATATCGATCAACCTTTTCACCCAACAATTGATCAATCGTTTCCTTCGCTTGTTCTTGCCTACCATAAAAGATAAACGCAATTCCAACAGCAAGGCCACGAATGATCTTCTCGTGCTGCGTCTCGCGCGTATATGATAGCATTTCTCGTATAGGTTCTTCCGCCGCAGTGCCCAACATAATGAGACCCATTGCGTATCCAGCAGCCTCACCAGCAATAGCCGAGTCCATGAACAGAGCTTGTTTCAGGTCCTCGAATGCCTCTATGCTCTTAGAACCCATGCCCGCAATACCGAGTCCCAGAGCCGCTCCGTGCTGCACAATTTCGCCATTTACAGATTTCAACGTGTTCCGCAAGTACGTCGTCACAGCAGTGCCAGTGCCGCATCCTGCATTAATAAGGCCCAAAGCATATAGAGCGCCTCCTTCAGAATACGCCGCGCCCTGGACGCTGCTCTCACCGCCGCTCTGAGGGAGGTAGGGTCCGAGGATAGTCATGCCCTGCTCAAAATAACCCTTGTGGATAACACCAAGACCGGCCGTGGCTGAAAATTTCGACCAATTGGAAGCGAGGCCGAGCCACTCAAGATTTTCGCGGAGGAAGATGTCCGAGGTTGTTCCTGCATGCATGAATGCATTCTGAAGCGTCAAAGCCGTATGGTAAATAGAGGATCGAGCTTCCAGAACGTCCTACGGCAGTAATTTACAGCTCGATCGTCCATAAGATACAAAGAGGACCTACTTTAGTGTGCTTCAATATAAGTAGGTCGGCATGATTATTTCGCTTGAGGAATTCTAGGTAGAGCTTGATTGATTCCTGGCCGGTCAGAATGTTCCGCAGTTTATCATAGATTTCTCTAGTTTTCTGCACAAACTAAGTCTCGAGCACAACGGTGGGCGTATATGACCACTCACTTCATCACCTTCTGGAAGCTGACTGCGTATGCTCTCTAAGAAGTCTTGCGAGCCTCCTTCTGCCAAATCGAAGGCAAATTGATAAGCTAATAGCTTTTCTTGGGGGATCAATGACGTCAGGAAGGGAACGGTGATGGGTGGCTTGCTCAACGTGACGAGTAAACGTGTCAAGGCGATAACATGTGGCGATCTTTCGCCTACAGTCGGAGGATGGAACAAAGGGAACAGAAATTCGAGCACCTCGTCGCGATACGAAAGGGAGAATCCAGCATCAACAACAGCGTCCATGGTGTATGACAGGAGTGAGATGTCTTCAGTTTGTTTGTATATCGCAGCGATGACATCTAAGCGATGTGATTCAAGAGCGATACCAATGGCCTACATTCTCACTCATCAAGACACGTCCAAAACTGCAATGCTTAACTCACTTGTTTGTATTCTCCCTCTGCTATACACCGCGCAAAAATGCCCTCAATGATGGCTTTTAGTCTCGGGTCACCCTTTTGGTGTGTCTTTGACAATTCGACGTAGCGGTCAATGGCCTTGGCTATGGCAGCGTAACATAAGTTTTATGGAAACCGCGAACGAAACGCACGTACACACAACTGTCTCGATGAATTCCTCCGACCCGGTAACGCGAGTTTCAGCTTCGAATGCTGGACCGGCGCCAAGCGCAAATGATAGGGCTTCGTCGTATTCGCCCAAGTGGTAATACACCTTACTCGCCAACAGAGCAGCAACGTCTCGTGCCTCTTTTGCGAGCTCGTCGTTTTCATACAGGGTCTCTCTTCATATGCGAATCAAAAAAAAGAAAACATTGAGGATTTCGTGAAACGTACATGTTAGCAATTTCCTCTGATATTTCTGGCCAAAACTGGGGTACAAGCGTATTCAGCGCTTTGAGGGCGTGTTGCTTGAAAATTGGATCTGGTTCGTGCAGGAGGGCAAGTACACCCACTGCTGATGAGTGTTGTTGGACCATTAAAATGGATTGGAAGCAGCGATTAAGCAGGAGTCAAGTGCGGTGGAAGAGCAGTCGCTTGCTTTCTGGTGACGCGTCCCCTGTAGACGATCACGCGTGTTACGTAACGTGCTTGGCTAGAGCCACGAAATCAAACGAAGCACGACTGCCGTTTACTTCCGACCTCGTTCAATATCCGTTTTCTGCATGTCGTTACTTGCACGCTCTTCGCTTCGCGGCGCTGTGAGGCGCTCTGCGGCCCGCGCCCGCTCTTTCGCCACCGAACCCATTTCTGCGAAGAAAGAGTGGACTGTGCAACAAGAAGCCGTGCAACACCATGCACAAGGTTATTATTTACTGTATTTCTCTGGGAAGCCATTGATTTGAATCCAGAAACTACCACACTTTGGAGAAAGATCAGGTCTGCTTGCATCGTTAATACACTATCTGATGTATCGCTAATAATCCTTCCACAGTTTCTATGTTTGTATACCTGCCAGTGCGTGTTATCCAAGTAACACCGTGGGCAATTCGTAAAATTCGTTTCAGTCGCCACTTGTATGGCCTGGGTATACAATGCCGAGGCTGAGCACGCCGATCACCTTGAGCATCTTAAACATGAGAACGACGGGCACCTCCCCGAAGTTCCCGCGTATCCATATCTCAACAAGCGGGATAAGCCTTTCCCGTGGGGTATGAACTCGCTCTTCTACAACTCTCACGTGAGTACATACAATAAACATTTCGGCTTTGCTAACTCACATATATCATTCAGACTCAGAGGAATATGGAAGAGGCTGCATGAAACTTGGTAAATGCTTGTGCAGCCTGGGCAGGCCATGGATAGTACTTAAACACTCCCACTTGTCATTCGCTAATCAAAATATAAACGCGATAATAACTGAACGAAACGATAACCAGGGTATCAAACAGGCAGCAAAACTACCGCTACAGTAATTGTATATAAATATCTGCGAAACAGTTCAGAAATGCAACTGACTAATCTAGCGCATGACAGATGTCAGAGTATTATCACAGCACCAACAAGGGTACTGCAGATGACTGTGGCGAAGCCAACAAACAAAGATGAGGCCATGCTTAACGATGGTGCACCAACAGCAGCGTTATGAGACGAAGTAGCAGACGAAACGGCAGCTGTTGCTACAGTGTAGATGCTGCCAAACTCGGAAGTCGCAACACCTGCACCCGATGTGGCAAGTGTGAAGCCCTGGCCACCAATACTGGTAATGACAGTATACTCATGTCCAGCTTCCGCTTTACTCTGCATTAGACCGCGCTCGACTGGCTTAAAAGAAAGAGGCCTACAAGTTATGTATTCAACAAATCCGGCACCGTTGCTAGTGATCACGTTGCCAATGCTTGCAGCGACCGAAGTAGCTTTGCCGAATACGGACGTTGCCGAGCTAGCGAGTCCCGGTACTGTTCAATGCGAGTGAACGGGCTGATGACAGTTCAAATACACAGCACGTACTATCGTGCGTTGCAATGGAAGCCGCTCCGCTGGTTATTTGGCTGACGATGCTGTCAACTGTAATTACCGTCAGATCGATTCTGCGCTTTGAACCTGTGGGTCATGTACATACTCTGACGCTTCTGGACTGCAGCTTCCGGCATGACTGATGCCCGGACAGCGGTCAAGGCGACAAATGCAACAGCGAAAATTTTTGAAAATCCAAACATTTTTAGCGGCAGGAAAAATAAAGGAGAGGAGTGAGCCAACGAACGTTAAAGAAATTAGCGAGAAAAGCGCTTTATATATATGTATGCGAGCCGGGTGGAGTGGTCACAGCCCTATATCAATCTCCCCTTACGAAACAATCGGCTTTGCTATATGCCCCGTGCAATCATTTCCCCCTCAGTCCTTGCCTCCGACTTTGGACAGCTTACTGCGGAATGCAAGCGTATGATCAAAGGAGGCGCTGACTGGTTGCATATGGGTTCGCCACTGCCATATTTTTCCCTCTTCCTGACTGATCGCGACGGTAGATGTTATGGATGGGTAACACAGCCCTTTTGCTCCCGTTCGGAACGATCTCACCGTTCTCGCTTCAGCCACTTCGTTCCCAACATCACTATGGGCACGTCATCTCGAGGGATTCATGTATACTTGCCCTTAATTTTAGTTCGTAAACAGGAGCCCCCGTTCTTGCGTGTGTATCGAAAGGTGTACCGGGAATATTCATGGACTGCCATATGATGGTATCCGAACCAGAAAAAGCATGACCTTTCCTCCATGCATTATTGATAACTTACAGTTTGTGCAGTGGGTCAACGACATCGCCGATGCAGGCGGCGCATTATACTGCTTTCACATTGAAGCGACATGTCTGTAAACGAGGGATCCCCGTGTTAACGCTAGCGCGTGCTCTAACACTTCTGCATACAGCTGATCCGTTATCCCTCATCACCGCCATCCGTGGCCGAAGCATGAAAGCCGGCGTGGCCATCTCCCCTGACACACCCTCCACAGCTATCACGGACGAAATCGGGAATGCCGCTGACATGCTTCTTGTTATGACAGTATACCCAGGTTCGTTTTATGGAACCGCAGCATGCCGATGTAACATTCCTTGGCAGGCCAAGGCGGACAGAAATTTCTAGAACGCTGCGTCCCCAAGGTTGCTGAGCTCCGGGGCCGATTTCCAGAAAAGGATATCGAGGTCGATGGTGGAGTAGGGCCCAAGACGATCGATGCCTGCGCACAAGCTGGCAAGATAGCTTCTTTCACAATTTACCATGAGCCAATTGACATTCGTTGCAGGAAGTAACGTCATTGTGGCAGGCACAGCCATCTTTGGTGCCGAGCAACCTGAACAAGTTATTGCCACTCTAAAGCATGTCGTCAATGCTGTGCAAACCCAAGATGCTGAGCATCGAGATGCCGCGTAATCCTGTACGGGTATTGATCTAATTAAATGCATTTATTCACATTACATCTAGCAACAGCACGATGCGGCCAAGAATTAACTGTTAAAGCATTATGCATAGAAGTCTATAGTTAGCATTATCCCTGTAGTCATGAAGATCATGAGAAATTCTGATTAATGTAGGTGGCGTAAGCAGGTTTGTCCAATACCGCTGCCATTTAGCAACGTCGCATGGTGAGTGGTAAGTAGTCCATGCTATCTTGCCTCTGGAGGGATCAACGAATGAACCACGAGACATTTTCTCGTCTCCCCTTACCATCTACCACACCAGCCATTCCCCGTACATGTTAGGTATCTCACCGCGTATGTAGGCCTCGGACGTCCTCTTCAAGACAGTTGCCCAATCCAAGTCACGCTTGTCATCCTGAACCTTTTCTTCGTGTAATTGAGCAGATTTCTGCATCCTCTCTCGAGCAAGTCTCTCTCCGGAAATGAATCGAGGTCCTAAGTCAGGCCAGTTGCGGATTGGGTCAAATGGCTTCCACCTAATTTCACGTCAGAGGCTGCATGACTACTAACTGCGGCTCGAGAACCCTCACCAGAAATTGTGATAGTGGTACGAAAATGCGCCTCTGAAGAAACCATCAAATCCAAGGGCCTGTGGGGCTGCACTGTCTAGGGCAGGTGTATCGAAGAAATCCTCGAAACTGTTCACTTGAAATCAGTAAGAGTGCACGTCAAGGACCTGGGTGATCTCACACCTCGTGAAGAACGGCTGTGGCGGTCGGTTCATTTGATAATTTTCGGTGTTAAGCCAAGCAGGGTCAAAAAGAGCGTCAGGTAGTCGCAAGAGTAGCGGTTCCAAGAATGCATCTTTCAGGTATCTTGACACAGTCATTGGATGAAAATCCAGATCATTCTTCAGCGCTGTTCTGAACAGAAACTTGCCCAGTGCAGATCCCTTGTTGAGGTGTAAAACAGCTGTGTTGAGCCTCTCCAAACGTGACCATCTATATGCAAATGCACCTTTCCAACCCCAAACCTCTTCCCAATCCCTCAGAAAAATGGTATCAGCGTCTAGGTATATGCCGCCGTATGTGTGGCACAGGATGAATCTCGACATATCTGACAGTATCACGGATAGTCGATCATATGTCGAGGACGACTTCGAGCCTGTGCGATAAAGCATATCGTTGGACTTCTTTCGAGACCTCTGTGATTCACCCTCGTTTCCCCGTCCGTTATTTAAGGTTTCTTGTACATGGCGAGGCACTGAGATAATATGGCCACCGGAATTGAATAGATCCTTGTGCCGCCATTCATCCCGGATTTCGGGGACCCCATCCAATTGTTCCGTCGTGTTCCAGAGCTTAAATTCTATGACATCCTTGAAGCGCGAATGGAGGAATGGCGATGCCCACGGGTTCGAGGAAAGCTCCTTGAACATATCATTCATCGCATGGGTATTTGGAACTGTCGCGGCAGGGCCAGGGTTTATCCACAGCCAGACCTTTGGTCGACACACTCGAGAATCGTGTTGCCACGAGTGAAGGTGGAGGCCTGTGTTTTGTGTGTAGAGGAATGTGAGGAGGGCGAGATATGGCTTGTCTGTGAAGGGGCCCGTCCAGAACATATGAAATAAACGAGGATTTTCGGGGTCGCACGATGATGGAAGAGTTGCATAGGGTTGATATAGCCGGGGCACAGGTAGGGGAATTGGAGGCTTCTCCCATTCGATGCCACGCCTTTTCGATAACCCGCTATCTGGGTCTGCGACGTGTGGTCCAATTTTAGGGCTAAAATGTTTTAGATCATTAGGGGAAGTGATGTTGACGAAATCTTGCTCTATGTAGAGGTACTTCCAATCATCCATGTTTCCTCTTCGTAGCCGCTTGCCATTGTCCAAGCCGGCACCCACTCTCAAAACTTCCAAACAGTCGCGAACAAACTAGCGCGCATACCTCATTTAGCGGACAACACATAGATATATGGAGCCCAAGTCCACCTTTTTCTTTGAAAAGTCGCAATGCTCCATTATAATATCGAAATCAACAATGCACCCGGGGACTGGTCGGGGAGGATAAGCAACATTTGGTGGTTGGCTTTGCAGGTCCAGATAAACACGGTTCGCGCCTGTTCCGCGCGCAGCTGTTACATAAGAATTAGTCCTCTTGTGTGAGATGTGTCGCGAAGGTGGCAGAGCGGGATTGTCTGGGAAAGCGTGGAGATGTATATGTTCTGGTACTGATAACGAGCCTTAAGAGTCAATCACAGGCTCTCAGGCAGTTACATGGAATCCCACTTTTGCTCCGGCTTGGATAATGGCCACTGGAAATCTCCCAGAGCCATATGCGCTGCAAATCTTCGCGGCGAAAGATGAGGGTCGGGGGATCGCGAGAGAAAGTGGGCCACCGTTTCTCGTGAGAGGCAAAACGCTTGGCAAGGGAAAAAGTAGCAAGGATGAAGGCAAGGAAGGACAAGCATAGGAAGAGGGGGCGGCGCTTTCTTGCGGGGAGAAGTGGGGAACGCGCATTGAAGCGTGGAGAGAAGAGAGAACGAAGAGACCACCAGGGCGCCGGACGGAGAGCGAGTTTTTCCTGGACAGCGGATGAGGAGGAGGAGTAGACGGGGAGCCCGTTCAGAGAGCTGAGACGGCCTCTGACATGGGTGCGAGACGATGTGACCATGATCAATAGACGTGCGAACTCTACACTACTCTACGCTGACCCAAGCGGCTGATGCTCCAGGTCTGCTCCATCCGTCGGTACACTTAGGATACGCATCGTGTTCGTATGCCCAAGCCCCCCTTTCCATCCTTGCACCGCAATGATCGTCGATCCAGGCATGATAATGTTCAGCCCCAGCGCGTTCTTCAGCCCAAACCGGATGCGGTTATCAACCTGTGATCCTCGTAAGCGTCCCCACCACCTCCTATCGTCACATACTCACATCCTTCTGCCACAAGTGTTCCGGAACACCCCGCGGCTCAGGGTACCAGAATGGATAGCATCCGCGATGTAAGTGAATTTGCCGTGCGGTTTGCTCGTTACGCGTTACTTCCCGCCACTCGCTCAGTATAATTGAAATACAGTCGTAACAACTTACCGGTAATGATAGGAACACGAGGGCGATACTTGGAGATTAACCGAGCCGTGTTGCCGCTTGTGGACAAAACGAGGATAGCGTCGGCATTCTGTTCAGAGGCAGCAGCTACCGATGCTATAGCCACGGTTTCGACGGTCGCTGTCGGGCGCGGTTGAATTGCCTTGATCTCATCATAGACAGGAGGATAGCAAATGGCCGACTCCGCGAGGAGACACGTCTCAGCCATCATCAACACTAGTCCCTGTCAGTACCCATGATGCCTTCATTGATGCACATTAACTCACCGGATTGGATAGGATATGCTCCCTTTGCCGTTTCTCCTGACAGCATGACACAATCCGCGCCATCTAAGACAGCATTAGCGACGTCACTAACTTCGGCACGGGTAGGCCTTGGGTTGTACTAATGGAATCGTGAGCCAATCTATTGCTTCAATGTTGAGAATGCGTTTGTTTACCGTCATCGACTGTCAAGCACATTCTTAGTTCAATTTATAAATCCTCGGTATTAAATACGAACCTCGAGCATCTGGGTCGCAACAATTACAGGTTTACCGACAATGTTGCACTTTGCGATCATCATCTTCTGCGCCAAGAACACCTGACTGGCTGGGATTTCAATACCGAGGTCACCACGCGCGACCATCACGCCATCCGCTTCCTTCAGAATTTCATCGAAATTGACGACACCTTGCTCGTTTTCAATCTTAACGATGATTTTAATGTTGGCTCCGTCCGGGCCCAGAACAGTCCTGATGTCATTAACGTCTTGGCCGCGACGGATAAACGACGCAAAAACCATATCCACGCCATTCTTGACGCCAAACCTCAGGTCTGACTTGTCCTTTTCAGACAAGGCTGGCAGGTCAACATTTGTCTTGGGCAAATTAACACCCTTGCGAGACGAGATGTTGCCATTATTGAGCGCACGAACGCGCACGTTAGGTCCGTCAATGGACAAGACAAGCAAAGATAGAATGCCTGTTAGAAGCCTCAATAGCTCACTAGGAAAAATTAATGATATTGATACCATCATCGACATAGACAAGTTTGCCAGGAGCCGTCACCTTGGGAAGGTTTTGCTATGAGGCAGATGGTAAAGGGAGGCGTTCTATGCAAGGAAAAGCCGCAACATACATAGTCAACCCACATGACCTCGTTGTCGCAGATTTCGTTGTATTTTGTGTCGGTCGAAATGGTAAACTCGTGGCCAGCAGCAATAGGGTACTGAACAGCATGGTCAAAGGCAGATCAACGAAAGACGAAACGTGACATACGTCTTTTCCATCCCTGGTTAGACCGGTGCGGATTTCAGGCCCTTTCTGGCACAACATGAGAATGATAAAGTCTGAAAGAACAACGCAGGACTAACGGTGTCCAAAGCAATCGCAACGGGACGGCCACCTTCAGCTAATACATCGAGGATGAGGATTTGAAATGAGGTCAATTAAATAGCACCAACATGCCACCGTCTTCCTGGTATTGTCGATCACACTTTGATGGTATTCATATGAACCATGAGAAAAGTTCATGCGAACTATCAGATTTGTTCTAAGCAGGCACATTCAACAACATCTTGATATATGCGTACCGATGTTCACCCCGGCGCGACGAAGCTCAGTCAACTTTTCGACGGAGTTGACCTTGGGGCCTGCGCAATAAATGATTCATTCAGGCTACAAAAGTGGAGCAGAAAGATTGAACGGACCAATGGTGGCAATTATAGAAGTCTAGAAGACGATGGATCCGATTAGCAGCATGCAACTACTGGACAGCTGACTGACTTTGCGATGATACTTGGTCTTCTCCGTGGGCACCGGGGCATTTATGGGGCTCAAGGACGCAATCCATTCGAGTTGTGACTGGGGACCATCAGACGGATACATCTTGCAAGGCCCAGCAAGGAAGACGCCGCTTTTATAATGATTGGAGACAATCAAGTACAATCAGACGTTATCGCGTTATCATGATCGTTCGTGGCAGCCCCAGGTCAACGTGGGTGTTACGTCGGTCAACAATCTTCCACGATCATAACAGCATTTATATCTTGTATACAATTCCTTCGCTAACCATCAGTTGGTCTTCACTTTCCATTGCTTTGCATGCCAGCGCTGCTTCCCCCGTGCCAAACAGTACGTCCGTTCCTAGACCTTCGTTGATGATTTCCACCAATTCTGTGAAGAAGACTTGCTCCGCATCCTGTAATCTCGTCGCAAACGCGTGGGCAAGCCTTGTACGGAAGAATTGGAGTCTGTCGCACGTCAATTTAAGTGCGGCTAAGACTCATCATTTACTTACCTTTCTGGCCGGATCTGGCCGTCATCAGTGCCGGCTGCCGGAGGCTGGGCCTGTGGCGCGGCATCTGACATCTGGACATCCTGGCTGTCCTCTCCCCAGATAGGATCATGGCTTTCGGGGTTTCCGAGTACCTGAGGGGGCATGCTCATCCGTCCGTTTTGCTGCTCCTCATCACCACTCTCTTCGCTTTCTGACTCGTCGCTTCCAGACCCTTCCCCTCTGCGAATAGCATGTCCATCGTTCAATTTTCGTTTTTTCCTCCGTTGGCGTTTTTGCACTTCCCTGAAAAGTGCAAACCGTAATATGTTTTCTGCTTCGACTGCATCTGCTCTTTCGACATTCGACGATAAGCGCGCCTTCGCGTGAGCAGTGGCGAGACGGATCAAGGTTTCCAATGTACGGGCAGTTAATGGAGAAGTCTGAGGAGTAACGTCATTACAGTCTCGCGAGTGCTGTACTCATCGATCACCTTCCTCTGATTCCGTTCCATGTCCTCGTTCCTCAAATTTGAGTATACCTGAACAATGTATTCTGCTGCTCCTTGGGTCAGCGTCGGTTTTGATTTACTTTTAGCGTATTGGATATATTTTTTCACGAATGCGATGCTGAGAATTTCATGCTTTCTCGCCCTCCTACTACTGCGAGTCACCCTGCAATTCGAGCCATTTGGCGCATTGAAACCAATGTGTAAGAGAGGATCATATTTTTCAAAAGGACTTGTTTCGACTGCATCGTCCTCACCGGGGACGTTCGGCCCGTCAATGTACAGAGGTTGCGCCAGGGTATCTGGGAGTGGTGTTCCTTCTTCCACTCCTGGCGGTAGGTAGCGGTGGAGTCTTAGGACGTGATCCGCGATTTGACGATCGCGAGTCGCTTCAACGTCATCAGTTACAATGAATAGAAGGTCAAAACGCGAGAGAAGTGAATCTGGCAGCGCAATGTTTTTGTGTGGATCCTTATGAATGTCGTACTGCAGACAAACAGTATTAGGAGAGTGAAAGGAACTATTGCCTGGAGGCGCACCTGCCCATAGATTGGGTTGGCCGCGGCTATGACGCTGCACCGAGCATTCAAACTAGTATGGATGCCGGCTTTTGCAATAGTAACAGTTTGTTGCTCCATGACTTCATGGATAGCAACACGATCCATATCTGACATCTTGTCAAACTCGTCAATACAGACTACCCCACGATCGGCGAGGACCATTGCTCCTGCCTCCAGTCGCCTTTCACCGGTATCCTTGTCTGTGGTGACTGCGGCCGTAAGACCTACGCCCGAGCTACCACGTCCTGTTGTAGCGATAGCGAGGGGCGCAGTGTTAAGAACAAAACGTAGAAGCTGAGATTTCGCCGTCGAGGGGTCACCAACCATTAGAAGATTAATATCACCTCGGATGTGCGTTCCGTTTACCAGGTTTTTCTCAGCACCTCCCAACAGAAGAAGCAAAATAGCCTTCTTGATGAAATCGTGGCCATAGATGGATGGCGCAAGGGAAGATGATAACAAGTTAAAGATGTCTGAGCGTTTCGCAAGTTGATTGATGGCTCTAACATCGGTATCTGTGAGTGACGTCTGCGAAATCCCACCACCAACTTTGGAAGACAGAAGGTTTATGTTGTTGGCCAAAATCAATGATCTAAAAGCACGTGTTAATAACATTCCATAAGATACTAAACAATAACTCACTTAAATGTGCCGTTTGCTCCGCCTCCTACACTGCGGTATATGCCTACCAGCTGTATCCGATCACCAGGTTTGCATTTATCAACCAGATCACCTTCCAAAATGACATCCGTGCTACGAGGCAGCTGGCCAGCAGGCGCGCGCTCTGGCATTTCTTGAATATTGATCCTCTGATGGTCCTGAAAGACGCAGTGACCAAACTCAGTTTGTAGTTGGTGGCCATCATCGTCAGTCTGTGGCGTAATGGAAGATGTAGGAGGCTCGTTTGATAAGGACGTCAATGCATCGCGGTAATCACGGGAGTGAAAGAGTCGCGTCTCGGGACAGTAATGGACAGACCTGACCATCTTTGGTCTCACCAAGGAACACCTAGTAATTATGCCTTCCAACGAAATCATCTTGTTGAGATGAACTGCCTGGAGCGTCCTGGGGCTAACGTGATGGTAACCAAAGGACCCACTCAGACCCACTCGGTAGGCCTTGATGTCGGTATCCCGCTTCTCAAAATTCCCTTGTGCTGCATTGACAAGACGGTTGACGGCATCTTCAAATGCAGAAAGGTGCTCTATTGGTTGTTTCAGTAGTCCATCGGCGAGTTCGCGGTCATAGTCGCGTAAATCGTCGATATTTACTACCAGACGCGTCCGTTTCGCCTGCAACATAGACGCGATCTCCTCTTCGTAGTTGTATAGATCGGTTTCAAACTCCAGGAAGCCTTGAAATCTCCCGCTGAGCTCATCTTCCCGAAGAGCGTCATCACCAGAGCGATTATGAGACATTGTCACTGGAAGTGATGGCTGGCTTTGCAGGAACGTGGTCTCATTAATGAAAATCCTATTTACGCGATCACGTGATATGTACACTGAATGCCTCGGCGAAAGCT
The DNA here is from genome assembly GCA_023014455.1 of Amanita exitialis. Lineage (NCBI taxonomy): Eukaryota > Fungi > Basidiomycota > Agaricomycetes > Agaricales > Amanitaceae > Amanita > Amanita exitialis. The sequence goes on from JAEBUR010000002.1 coordinate 2,042,865, forward strand.
TTGTTATGCACGACTACAATATTTATGTAATTGACGCACGCCTTGGATATCAGCTGAAGCTTTTTCCGCAATACCTTTCACTCCTATAATTAGCTTCTGCCGCCAGAATTCTGGCCTCCGCTAGCAAGCTTCAAATCGCCCTAGGCTATTTTAGATTTTGGCTCCATCTCAATTTTCTCAAAAAATTTTCTCTTTTGCGCGCCGCGTGTTCATGCATTCATGGCGCGCGTTCGATGTTAGTCATTAAGCTTTGAAAGCTTTGAAGAGACACCTTTGCAGCATGCTTATGCGTAAAGTATTGATCGAATCATTTAGACACAAAGGCGATGTAAAAATCTGCTGTTTCTCTTTTTTTCAATTACTCCCTGAGCGCTGTCTCGGCCGTGGTTTCTTCTGAGGAATGTTACGTAAATGACCCTACTGGTTCTCATTCGTCAGGCCATCCCGATGTTGTGCTGATCGATTTTGGTAGAACTGAGCATTCATGGCCCCCCTTTTCTGTATCGCTGGGATGCCCTATAAAATCCCTCCTCCAATCGGGGTTGAATCCCTCGCCCCTTCCACCATTTCTGGCGACGATCGTTATAATGTCTTGGTTCTTCTGATCATGCTACAATAAAATGTCAAGTTGACGGCGGTTCAACATGGAATTTACAACTTACTGGCAGCGCAGCAGCAAGCACGATAAATGAAAGATGGAAAAGATAGCGCATGCTGACGATGCTGTGAGGCGAGGGTGTGGATGCTCAGCAGCCTTTTATCCGATCTATACTTGCGTTGGCAAGAATGTCGATCCATAGTTGCCACCCTGTGCCATATGAATAAACTTCTCATACAGAATATTATCATGCAAGAGCACACAACACTATTTATTTAGTATTGCTGTCTCCAAATGTGTCGTATAGAATTTGTTCTCATCCCCACACAGGCAGTTGAAGGGAAATTCAGATGCTGAAAATCACACAACAGTCCTGCGAAATACCGTTGGCATGACGCATGAAAGTATTCCTGTCGGCCGTTAACTTGAACCATGATCTCATTAGTTGGGAGGCACGCTACCATTCCTTAAAGCGTACCGTGATTCGCCGTACTTCTATGCGAATGAATGTAAAATGATGAAGTCCTTGGCGTAATGCGCACAGGAGGGAGCAAACTTTCTCCATATCCTGGTTAGGCACGAACGTTGAAAAAGCTCGGTCCCCTTGGAACTCGATTATGGTACGGAAACGTGGTGAATACCTGCTCACAGGTACGTAGTAAAGTTATCATCAACCTTCCGAGTGTATTGGTAAGGCAGGACTTCTGGAAGTAATCAAGGAGGCGCAACTCTTAAAGCGGTGTCTTAAAATCTGCCTGTATCAATAGATAACCACCTTACGCTGTGTTAAATGACTCCAGGGGAGATGGTGGTAATTTCCAAGGACGATTGCATACAAATTGGGACCACATTAATTTTACATCAGGTGTTGGTCGATTTTAATCCTGAACCAGTTTGTCGGTTGTTACGGTGTAAGAAAGCAACGAACAACTCACCCATAGCTTAATCAGTCCGTCCCATGATGCAGTAATGACCTTCGACTGCAAAGGATGAGAAGGCATTACTATACATCAGTAAGATGACCTACGGTCTCATGCGGTAGCCACTCATGTGCTATGACAACTTTTGAATGTGCCTTCACGCGCGATTTGATACGGCTAGTCTTCCAATCCCAAAAGACAATATTTCCCTCAGCATCGCCACTGCTGATCCATTTGCCATCCGGAGAAAATCCGACTTGGCAAGCATAACCGGCTACGGAGTGCCCAGTGAACCGCTTTTTCCTATTTTGACGGAAATTGTCTGTGCTGTATATCAGAATCTGATTATCCAATGATTGGGCAGCAAAGTATTTGTCTATCAAAAATGGTTAATACCAACTGTCCTGATTCAAAATGCATGGTGGCGTACTGGAGGGATGAAGTGTGACTGATGGCATGGAGTGCATATGTGGCTCGGCGATGTACTTGATGACCACGGGGATATCAAAGTCCCAAGCTCGAATGGTTTTATCGTCGGATGTCGTCACGAACCGTCGATTCTCGTCGACGAAGGTAATAGTATTAACGGGACCAAGATGTTGATCATATTCTTGCGTAATTTCGCCCGAATTTATATCATACTAGATAAAATGATCAACCAATTACTTAAGGAGCTGAATAATGCACCCACTTGTATGATCTTCTTATCAGACATTCCAGCCAAAAATATGTGTTGCTTGTCCTCATCAGGATGGAATCGTACAACGTAAGGAATCTTTCCATTTCCGAAGCGTTGAATGCACTGGCCCGTCTCGGTATCCCATAATTTCATGGTCCGATCATAACTGCAAGACAGGAATCTTCGACCATCATTGGAAAAGGTTAGGTCCTTGACCGCCTTGACATGACCATAGAATGTACGCAAGCAATTTCCGTGAGTATAAATGTCCCATAACTGAGTTGGATAAGTATGTAGGAACTCCCGTGAACGTAAAAAACGTTTGCTCACCTTGATCTTTGTGTCCATGGAGCCACTGAGAAAGAGATGCCCTGTTTCGGGAAACGTGCGTATGACCGAAACACCCTGCGTGTGGCCTGTCCATGTATGGGTACAGACTTTTGGAATGAAACATTCTTGAGAGCCGGCTTCGTGCGTAAGATGAGGCGCTTCTGCCAGAGGTGGGGACATGTAAGTCCGTCCTTGATAGTCTGTCATGGATTTTCCATGGAAAACGGATGTTTCCTGCCCTGGTGCCCCCTTCTTTGGTTTGACCTTCTTTATCACAATATCCGGTGGTAATTCCTCATCTTCATCTTCATCATCTTCATCATCCGCCGCCGCTTCCATGAGAATTTCATTCTTTGGCTCCTCCCCCTGCCAAGATGCCCATGGACCAACGTATGCCCCTTCACCTTCTACCACTTCCAGATCACCCCTTGGTTTCCGCTTCCGCTTCAATTCTTGTTTCTGAACTTTTGTCGCTGTCAACGAATCGATAGTCGCATAACCATTAGCCTCTGCATTCTCTACTGAACCAAGCAGTGGAGGTGCATTGGGATCTATTGACGGGTTTACAGAATAGCCAAGAATAGAATGCGTCAAGTATTGGGAGCGAAAAGCATGGTCCGTCATTGCCTGTTCTTCTACATGTCCCGCAAGAGCATTCTGATTCAAGAAACGGTTTCTTTCCCCGAATGGATTTTCCGGTCCCTGGAGCGGCATCAGCATGTCTTTGTACGGGATATTGACATTCATTTGAGTATCTGTCGGCCTTGTTACTAGCGACGTTAGTTTCAGAGGGTCCTGTATGATCCGAATAAGCATGAGTCAAGCTGTATAGAGACATAGCCTTTCCTCTGAAAGTACGTCCGGCGCAGCATTAGTTGACATGGACTGAACGTCGCCAATCTTGGGCTTCTTTAAAGCATGGAAAGAGGACAGTCCGAATGCATCTTTAGAAAGTTTTTCGAGGTCCTCGTCGTCGCTAGAGGCGTAGCCGAGCGCCAAAGACATGTAGACGGACAGACAGAGACGAGCTGTTGATGTCACAACTGTCACAGTTGGCCGCGGAGCCAGGAAGCGCATCGCCAGCAGCCTCTTCATGATCTTGAGCCGTCATGCTTGAAAGAAACGTTGGTAGACCTTGGTCGGACGAAGAGGGTACCATTTCTTTTACCTTCTTATCACCTCATCTTTCTTATTTCTTTCTAGACAGATTACTGACGGAGGCAGTCAAAATACATGGAGAGCGCGATAATTGGAAAGCCGTGGCCCTCTCTGTCCCAGGCCGGTCAAATAAGGCATGCAGAAAGGTACGGCACCTTTCTATACCCTAGCTTAAGGCTCTGACGAGTGCTGTAGCGCTGGTTGCACTCGCTTTCTCCAACAGTTAAAAAAACGGCTTGGACACCTGACGAAGACCGTTTACTGTTGAACCTGTATGAACAATTGGGACCAAAATGGTCCGCAATTGCACGGGAAATACCAGGACGAACAGACGATGCATGTTCGAAACGATACCGAGAGGCGCTCGATCCGAATCTGAAAAAGGACGAGTGGGCCCCTGAGGAAGATACCAAACTCCTGGAAGCCTATAGTCTAATCGGAGGAAGATGGTGCCAAGTCGGACAAGAGCTCCAACGCAGCGGTTTGGCGTGCAGAAACAGGTTCGCTGCATTTCGTTATCTTACTACAACTTCATACCTAATGCCGAATCTAATGCAGATGGCGGCTTCTAGAGCGCAAAAAGTCGCACAGATATTTGCAAGGCAATACTGCACATCCAGTTACCCAGCCTCAGTCATTCGTACACGAGCCGTCTCCGCGTAAAGATACACAGGGCCTGCTATTGCTACCCGAGCCAATAGAGGATTCTTCGTCACCGCAGACAAGCTGGTCCCCCTTCTACACTCCAGAGTACTTCACGACGCAACTTGACGATCCATATCATTTGTCGAACGATTTCTTACCTGCTGCGCAGACAGACGTGCAAAATGCACCGTTTCGATTTTCTTCATCCTCGTTGAGCGCGGCTTTGTCGGATCCCCAACAGCAAAATGCTCTTATTACTCCCCTTCCAAACCTCATGGACGATCGATGCGGCCGTGACTCTCCTTCGTCTTCCGTATCTCCAGCTAGTTACCATAACGATCTACTATCTAACATAGAGGATCAACCGATGTCGCTGTATATATCGACTTTCCAAGACTCCCTCGAGCTAGGCCACATCTTATCTCAAGTTAGCTTTTACTCGCCTGCAGAACAAGCTCTGGAGATCAACGGGGCTACCGTGTCACCGCTTTTTAGTCCCCAAGACATGTCCCAGCCAAGTTCGCTACCTCCACAAGGTAGTCCTAGGAGCCCTTCCACCCCTTTCGATCCTTTCGGTTTGTCACCAGCCGAGCAGCCAATTCAACTGCACCATTATAGCGGGCTCTTATGTGAAGATAATGCATTCGATGAACTATCTTCTACGTCCTCTACACCCCTTAATTTCATTTCATCCCTTTCTCCTACTTCCAGCCCAGGTGGTATATCCCCAATTGATTTACCCATGAATGATTCACATACGACTGGTTCTCTTCTCTTTTCCCCAACTCAGAGGCGTAGGAAACCTACCCTGGATACCCACAGACGGCCTCGGAGGATAATAACTCGAAGGACACTGAAATCCCCTGGTACGGGCCGTCTTTCCGCAAATCTACCTATAACATCAGAGTAGGTGTTATCTTTACAAATTCAATTTGGGGAATCGCTAACCGAGAAGTAGCCCATCGATTAAACCATACGCTTGCGGTCATGAGAGATGCTGGCCAGCCGATGCTGCCTTCGGCTCCGCTTGCTATGCAACATCAGGAGAGCTATTCGACCATTGTAAGAACGATCATGAATCAGACTCGCTCGGAGATAAGCCTTTTCGTTGTGCCCTGCCCGGATGTGACAAGTCGTGGAAAGTGCGTGCCGTTTGCGTAGACAATTTGCCTGCTGACGTAGTTGCAGACACTCAACGGTCTTCAATACCACTTACAGATGTGTGATTGTTATGTTTTCCTCTCCGCCCAACTGACTGTTCTCTAGGTCAACTGCTCATTTCAGCCATGCGCTATCGACCAAATTCTCGTCTCAGCAACTTCATGGTGAAAGCTCACAGGGATCCCCTACTACAGTATCCACCTCTGATACCGAAGCATTCGAAAAGGCGAAAAGGACATATGCGTGTCGTCATCCAAACTGTTTTAAAGCCTATAAGCAACCAAGCGGCCTTAGGTATCATCTGAAGCATGTAAGATTATCTTTCATAATTAACTATCCTTATCTTAACAAGTTCTCAGGGGCACCCGGTCAATATGCCTGCCCAACTACCTGTAGTGCCGCCAGCCCTTGCTCGGCAATTACCCATGAAGGCCAAAAAGATGCGTCAGAGAGTCTCTGCTGAGTTCGACACCAAGCAATGACATTCGTACTGTCTGCATAATTGGATCAGCCATATTACAGACTTCAATGCTTTGCGGTTCCTTGTATTTTGATTTTGATTTTGTTTTATCTTATTTTGTGCCATATTTGTTTTGCGACTGGGCTTCTTCATCTGGACAACTTTGCTAGGTTGGATACATTATCAAGGAGTCTCATTGCCCGGGATCTGTCACGATTACCTCATTTCCAATTCATCCTTTCGTGTCCGAGATTTGTTATGTTTGTGTATATCAAAGTAATCAAACTACATTTTGAATAGAACCCGTAGTCGTGATGTGACGCGAAAGATGTGCGCAGCAACTGGTAAAAACAAACGACAAAAGAAATTTTAACTATGTTTGAGCAGAAGTGTAATGATAGCAAAAAAACATTGGTGTGGGGGCTAATTTAAACGCTTAAAGTCATCCAACCATTGTTGAGACCTTCATTCTGAGGTTTTCCCAGTGTAAATGCTTAGCTCTGGCCTCCCACGCATCAAGGCGCACAAAGCTTCATAATTTGGGCTGACATTGGTCTATATGGTGCACACAAGTTCGGCCTCTCTATCATTGCCATCTGCCATGGAACCAAAATCTACAGAGTTAACCATTCCGCACATAAGCATATCAAAATTCGTGCATGATATTCCGCGTTACTTCATCGAGATACTCACATGGCATCAATATCTAGACAAATGTATAACACACATATCATCACCCTTCCTCTCCTGCATTAGCGCCCGTAAATTGGCCAGCTCTGAGTGAAATGTTATAAAATTGGGATAAAGGAATAAATAGTAGACCCACAGATCTCGTAGAGCAGGGTTGGACATCAATTCTTGCATGGAAGGCATATCACCGGACTGAACACGGTTCATCTGTCACAACAAGCGTGGCATGAGCGTTTCAAGCCCTCAACGTGTAGAGAGGGTAGATACCATATTAGCTACAGCAGGGTTTTGCATCAAGTTAGCAAGTCCTCCATTGGCCGCCAACTGCTCAGCCATCGACATGACTTGAGGATTGTTCATAAGGGAAGCGAGATCGGGCATGCCGCGGCCTCGTCCCGCACCACCCATGTTGCGAAACATGTCAGCCATCGCTCCAAGATTTGGTACGCCTGCATTGGAAGCGTCTGAAGTCGATCTATTCGAGACGTCTGATGGACCATCCGAAGTCACATGAGCTTGTGCGTTCTGTAGTCCAGCTTTAAGGCTAGCATTGGCGGGGTCGTGCCGCAGACCCCTCTCAAATGCATCCGCCGCAGCCTGAAAATCACCCAGAGAATATTGCGCATGACTGTAAGATACTCTCGATAAGGAGGCCAGTCTTACAAGGAATGGTGAAATACCCTAGTCGATGATATGCTTTGACAAATTTCGGGTCTACGGATATAGCCTTTTCTGCATCACCCACCGCCGCCAGATGGTCACTCTTGCTAGAATGTGCAGCCGCTCGATTGGAGTAATATACAGGACTATTGGGATCGATTTCGATGGCTTTTGTATATGCCGCTATTGCTTCGTCATATTTCTTGCTTGACATGAGAGAGTTTCCATGCTGCTTAAGTTCGTCCGCCCTCTGCTTGTCCGCAGGACTGGGGACGGCAGGCGTAGAAGAAGAAGAAGCCTGTGATTGGGAGCCTATTTTATCCCGTGTCTTGATATAGACATCGAAAATATTTTGCAGAGTCGCAGGCTTTATCGTGAGCTGATCGACTTGCTCCTGGTTAGATGGATCGACGCTAAAGGCTTCGCCGATGCACTGGACTGACAAGGTAAGATGTAGGATCAGTGGCAGATACGAAGATGAAATAGGGCTTACTGGCAACTTCGAGGCTCTCTTTGTCGTCTGACTTGACTGTTCCGTTGTTGATGCACAGGTTGAGGAAGTCGATAAAGGCGAGGACGAGACGCTGCTGCTTCTCGGACATAATGATCAGTGACAGAATCGCGGACAAATAAGCAGAAACAACAACTTTGGACTTGCTCTTCTCCCATGTTTTATTGCGCAATCTCCGGAGAACTACCACAGGAGCCTGTTGTCTCTCAAAAGTCAGGAAAGGTCTATGAACGTCGCCTGATCGTAAAATATATTGCCGAAAATGGGACCGACCCGGTCACTGGCGAAAAACTCGAGGAGGCCGACTTGATTGCCATTCAAGCATGTAGGACCCTTTTCATCCTTCTGCAACGCTTGAGTGATTGTTGTTTCGTAGCTCCAGACACCGCGCCTCCGCGCCCTCCCTCGCATTCTTCCATTCCAGCCCTTCTGCAAACTCTTACGAACGAATGGGACGCACTCGTGCTCGAAATGTTTACATTGAAGCAACAAAACAACAGCCTTCGGCAAGAGCTGAGCTACGCGTTGTACGCCAATGATGCAGCCACCAGAGTAGTGGCCCGCCTGCTTCGTGAACGTGATGCCTCGCGGGAGTAAGTTTGGGTAACGCTCACGCTTCCAAATCATTGACGTGTACAAAGGGCACTTGCAAATGTTTCAGCTACTCTTGGTGTCACACCTCCAGCGCCATCAGCCGGTGACGTTGAAATGGCAGAAGAGCCCACTGCAGAAGAGGGACTTCCCGCAGAAATTGCTGCCAAGATTGACGAGACGCACCAAACGCTGTCCTCTGCACGAAAGAAGCGAAAGCCGGCTGCAGACTATACAACTGGCGCTGAGGTCAAGACATTCACTTCAAAACATACGATACCGGCGCTCCATGCAGCTTCCCCCGCTGGTATCACCTCACTGGCACTCTCTCGAATGAACCCTTCACAAGTCCTAACGGGCGGAAATGATAAGGTTGTTCAGCTGTACGATAGAAGTACGGACAAGGTGCTGGCGTCCTTAAAAGGACATACCAAGAAGATCAATCAAGTGGCATTCCGAGAACATGAGGGTGAACCCACGCTAATTTTATCAGCTGGTGCGGACAAGATTGCAAAAATATGGTCGCACGACAGCGCTTCGGGCGAGTATATTCCGAAAAGTACCATCCGCACCCACAAAGGAGAAATATCTGGATTGGCTGTTCATCCTACTTCAATCATACTTGCCGTCTCGTCGACCGACAAGACATATTCTATGTACGATCTAAATACATTCAGCCAGATTTTCCGGTCTGTGCCCGCCGATGATCCATTTGGGTCAATCGCTATCCATCCTGATGGAACACTTCTTGCGCTCGGCACGCCAGCGTCTACAATACAGATATACGACATCAGGTCAGGTGCTATTGCAGCCACTCTAGCGCCCGAAGACAGTACGCCCTTCAGCGTTCATACATTGTCCTTCTCAGAAAATGGCTATCATCTCCTCGCACCGAATTCTCTGTCATCGGTTGCTATCTGGGATTTGCGAAAGCAGAAGATCACCCATTCCATACCCCTTGGTGATGATTTCAAGATCACTAGAGTTGCGTATGACGTCAGTGCGCAATTCCTCGGCATCGCGGGGAGCTCAGGTGGAAGGATTTTCGCGCACAAAACATGGGAGGAATTGCTACGACTTGAAGAAGGTGGAGAGATGAGCGATATCGTGTTCGGCGAGCAAGGCAAGGAAATATGGGGGAGTACCGGCAGAGAGGTCAGAATTTGGGGCTTGCCTGGTTAATGTATGTAAAAATTTATCTTACCGCCCAAGTGTAGTCGGTAGTCTGACAATTGTAGTACGTTGGAATCAACCGGGGTGTTATATCATATTCCGGGCCCTTCCAATCGTTAGTTTTGAACAAGATCATGCATACACCCCGTAGCTGTGGATCAGCGACCAGTCGCAAGATGATGCAATCGATGATCAGACTACGTGTATCCCGGAAGAATTGAGCAGGGAATTTTGAATTGCCCGTGCCATTGACGTGACCACTTCCCAGTTGGAGCGCGCACTTTATTTATAGTCCCGCGTGTGAAGATCGGTAAATGAATTTAGTCAAGCTTTGAGATAGTTGAGCTCCCGACAGAGCCGCTGCGTGGAAATATGACTATGCATGGATAGACGTGTCCGGGCTAGTATGGCCAGAGGTGCGATGCGACCCGTTCAGGCGTTCACCCAGGATTAAATTGCGGTCGCGTAATGAAAGGTTAATCATCTCTGTTGTTATCAGGCTTCCGCGCATGCTGTGATAATTGCTGCTGCAATTGCCAACGACCAATGGACGATCTCGAAGTCTATTGGTCTCTGAAAGTACAAGTAACCGACTACTCCAAACATATAAGAAGTAAATAAAACCAGCCTACAGCTGCAGTTTAATGTCATGCCAATAAGCTTAGCGTATTAATACACCGTTGTAGTTTAGGAATGGTCACCAAGAAAGAAGTATTGTACAACCGTTGTAAAACAAGTCCTTCAACTAGGTGCCTACGACCATGCTTTGGGGCCTATAGGGTTCTTCGGGTCAACCTTATAAAAAGATGACCCCATCGCGTCGGCGGTGGCCATCCAAAAGCTTTATTCATTATTCAGCATGTCACGAAGGCAGCAAGCGCAACACCACTTACTCATTTCCCCACCACCTGAGGTTGATACCACCTCGGGGGCAAACAAGACAGATAAATATAACGATTGAACAAATTGCAACGCCACCGTCGAGCGCAGCGGACAGGATGTAATTGTACCGCATCCACCATCGGAAATGGTAGCGACGAATGCAATAGTTGAAAATGAAACCAACCAGCGCCCAAGAAGCATAATTGATACCCGTAGCTGGCGGTATCGCAGCTACGCCAGCAAACATGACGGGTATGTTGACATATCGCCAGAACGACAAAGGGAAACGTCTCGCAAGGACATAGAAGGGGATCGGCAAGATAGCGCCGATAAGGAAGCACCAGAGAAGTGGCGAATAACTTTCAAAAATTGTTAGTATTAATTCATATCTACAACATATGGAGCTTACGGGGCTCCAGCGCTAAAGATACGTTTGGGACCAATTCCGCCCCAGATTAGCATTGCTTGTGCGAAAGTCGTGGCCGGTGCGCAGATAAAGCCGTTTGCTTGGTGAGGAGTGCAAATGTCCTTGACATTAGAGAGCATCCAATCTTGCACAAAGGTTACCACTATGCAGCCGATCACGGTGGCCACAGTTTGTACAGAGAACATGACCCGAGGAGGAATCTTCATATAGTGGCCTAGTTTCATGTCGCCAGCGAAAGCAACAGCCGAGACTGTGCCATAATGAGCAGTTGTCTTGTAGATGACGTTAGCGACAGGTCGACCAGGTATCATGTAACCGGCTATCATCTCATGAATGACTTGAAGAAGAATTTGCTGGTTGGTAATCGCCATGAGCATAGATGCCGGTATCGAAAGAATCACTACGAAGAGAAGCGCGACGACGGTAGCCCAAATTGGTAATTGGGTCTTCCCTATTTCGATAGAGACGAAGAGGAACAGGACACATATCACAAACATGACGCCAAACCACCAAGATGGAACTTCAGGATACGCCTGCATGAGACGTGAATGGACGTCGCGCTCATCTTTGAGAGATGTTCTGAAGCGGCGTGCAATGTCGCGCCGGAACCACACTACAGAACCGTCAACTCTATGAAACCAGGATATTGTCTCAGCCACGTACGAAATGTGTGCACCAAAACAGATGTAAATGCAGCAAAGGACAGTCCATATGCGATCACGAGTGTGAGTGGCATGAAGAGCGGAGAATAATGAGCGTAGGCTTGCTCGCTAAATACACCATTGGGGTCAATGATAGCGGACGCGTTGTAAGGTGCTCCGGTGTTATCAAATGTCATGTAACCGGAGAGCGGGAAATAAGCAGAATTGAACGTATTGGTGACTGTCGCCAGATATAAGAAGTTGAAAATCAACAATATTTGACGACCTACAGTACAGAATAGGCGCGATGATCCAGAAGATAATAATGAATGAAGTGGTCGTGTTTAGTTCTGACCACCACTGGAATCAAATGTCAGAAACCAATTGTTTTTGAAACAGGCCAAAGGACATACGGGAGTCACTAGAGGACTGCCAATGAAGGAAATCTGTGCCCAGTCAAAAGTGAGGACGCTCATGCCCAATCCAGTAGACGTGCCGAAAAGTGTATTAACAACAACATTGTTTGGAGCGATCCAGCAGACCCAGTTGAAGGCACTCAGGGCTGTGAAGAGGTATCCAGGTACCCAGTACCAAATAAAACTACAGATAACAGCAAGCAAGAAAAATCGTTCGCGAGTCATGTGTCCCCGATCGCGTTTTCCAAAGTTCTTATGGAGTGTATTGAAAAGAGCCGCGTTCACAAGGGCGCCGGGCCATATCATGCTGGCCGGCCAGACGACAAACGGTCGAAGTAAGCCACCAAGGGAGAATCCGAAAACCTGCGTGGACAGAGTAAGGAGGATTTGGAACGCATATGACGTATGTTGCTTAAAGAACACTTTCTGGGCAAGGAAGATGTCGGTAGCACTAGCCCCATGAACGACGACATTTGCCATGACCGTTATGCAGACATGTTCCTTGATTGTGAAGGGTCCCGGATTAAGGGACCATGCGTAGCCAAAAGTGTTGAACTTTGTTGTCGGCAGTATCCTTTCGAGAGCTTTGCCCATGGGGAGGGAGACCAATTGGATGACAATACCAGTAATCAGCACGGTAGGGTCTGCCAAGAGAGTTTTAGCATCGGCATAATGTATTGAGAGAGGTGGATATACATCGCAGGATCAATACTTGATTTATGCTCGCAACGAGGATGGTGAAGAAAATACCGAGCAGCCACCTGTACTCGTCAGATGGTGGCAAATCGGTACCAGGTCCACTCACATTCGGAATGTGTTGACAGGTATTGTTGGGTCATCCGTGCATGCAACTGCAGCGCGAACTTCTGGATATGGCGACTCGCTGTCAACAAGTTAGCCCAGTAATATAGCCGCCCCCAAAATTCTTACTCTTCAAAGTCCATCGAGGCCGAGTTTCTCGATTCCGCCCTGGATGTCGAGTAACGATCAAACTGAGAGTCTGCATCCGCGTCCGAAGGATCATAGAATCTCTTTCGATCCATCTCCCATGACTCTGTGTTACCGGCGACAGACGCGAGCAAGGGTCTCTTCAAGTCCAAGTTGGGATCGTTCAAGTGCTCCAACATAAAGTCTACGTCCTCGGGCACATCTGGAACATGGCGAGGGCGAAAGAAATCTTGAGCCGACGTTGGCTCCGTTACCGTCGACGCAGTGCTGTAGTATTTCGTGTCCTCCATGATCGCTGAACGAATCAGAAGAAAATCAAGAGGTGGTCCACCGAGGGAGGGAAAAATGACGGGGATTCTTGCCACGATAAGCCTTTAAGAATGGCTGCATGCGGTGCCATCCTCAAACCAATTTTTCATTTCGCGCCGAGGGCGGTTCCACGATATGACAACCGGGAAGCCACGCATGCCTCGAGACAATTAGACAATAGAGAGAGAAACAGGGTTTGCCCTGAATTATAACACAAAAAAGGATCTATGGGACACAATAATGGTTAGCACGTCAAGCTCCATGATGCACGATGAGTGAAAAGCAGTAACTGTGTGATCCGATGTACCGTTCCGCGATGCGAGTCGAGCGCGGAAGAAGGTGGTCCATATCTTGGTATCAAGTTTGCTGCGTCCAAGCGCAGGATTTTTGCAGGGGTACGACATCTGAGCAGGATGGCATGGGAATGGTGACTTGCTGTCTTATTGTTGCTATTATTGTCCAATTGCCATATTGGGATCGATCAGTCTGGAGTTGAGTCGCTGTATGATGGAGTGGCAAGCGGCAATAAAGTCTTGTGAAGCGCCATTGTCTGCTGTTTTGGGCTGCGTCCGCATCATCTTGCCCTTGATGAACCGTGTCCGGCTGGTTCCCGAACATGCATATGCTGAAGGCTTCGAAAGCTGCACATGCCAATACCGTCAAGAATGGCGTCTTCCGCATGCAAAATGGCGAAATGGCATTATATATATATAATCTCATCTACGAGGGCTACAGGGGACTTGAAGCCTGAAGCTGGGGGCTCGAAATGACTGCCACGGAGCCCATGACGCTTGAGTCTCTCCTAACGGAGGAAAAGAAGCAAGAGTCGTACCGCTATGCACACCTCCTGCCTCACTTTACGCAGGACCGTTATCCGGCTCTGACTTCTTTTGAACACATTGATCCAGGTTACCGTGCGCTGGATCATCCCGATCCCAGGGCATTTCTAGAGGATGCAACTAGCATCACCGAGATCACTCCGGACTTCGGCGCAGAGGTTGTCGGAGTCAACCTGGTGGAACTTGGCAGGGATGGGCGTGATCAGCTAGCCTTGGAGGTTGCTCGGCGTGGTCTTTTAGTCTTCCGAGGCCAACAAGAGTTCATAGACAGAGGGCCAGACTTCTACCGTGAATGGGGTTCGCACTTTGGACGGTGAGTATATAGAGGCTCGCCACTTGAGAACAAGGACCGATTTCGCAGCTTGCATATCCACCCTACCTCTGGGCATCCAAGAGGGTATCCGGAGATCCATCTAGTCTATAGGTAAGGCATCTGCATGGAGATGTACCCGCACAGCTCCTCATCATGCTGGCAGAGACGCCAAAACTACTTTCAACTTTGAACACAGCGACAGTGTCACATCCATCCTCTGGCACTCTGATGTTTCCTATGAAAGACAGCCTCCAGGCCTGACCACGTTTTTCCTTCTGGACCAACCCAAGTGCGGTGGAGATACGCTCTTTGCTTCGCAGGTGGCAGCGCTCAAGAAACTGTCGCCACAGTTCGTTGCCTTCCTTCGTACGCTCAAAGCCGTCCACTCGGGTGTGCAACAGGCCGAGGTCTCGCGCTCTGGAAAGCGTGGCGGAGTCGTTCGCAGAGAGCCAGTGGAGCACGTGCATCCCGTTGTTAGACGACATCCTGTCACTGGCGCGGAGGCGCTGTATGTGAACCGACAGTTTACACGTCGCATAGTGGACCTCAAGCGCGAAGAATCCGGTAATTACCCATCGCGTCTTATTTTTTCCCCAACAGATAACATCGTCTTTAGAGGTCATTCTAAATTTCTTGTATGACCACATTGACAAGAGCGCGGATAATCAAGCACGCATTACGTGGGCACCCTACACCGTTGTTATCTGGGACAACCGTATTACGGCGCATGTGAGTAGTGGTCGTAACCAGCATTCGTGTTGCTGACAGATTCATGCAGTCCGCCATCGTTGACTACAAAGACACGGGCGAACGTCGTCATGGAGCTCGCATTACTCCTCAGGCAGAGATGCCCATACCAGCACTCGACAGTCTTGAGGTTTGATCCTGCAGAAGTATCATTTTATGCAATGAACAATATTATTTGGTATATACATGTCCGATATATATGACAAGTCCTCATATGTGCTAGTCCGTAGATTGTCCAGTGTTATTGGCTAAAATGCAGGAGCGTAATTGATCCTGACGAGTTGAAGATCCATCCCTTCATTAACAAGGCATTGTACACGCTCGGCAATGTCATTCTCAATCGCATTTCCATTGTTTGTGATGATTGCATGCTTCAACTGCGCATAAAAGGGGTCGACCCCTGTGACTATATTATTTCGCCACCTGGAAGTGAGTAGGTTCACCATGGCATCCTCTTCGTAAATAAGAGGCGCCTCAAAATCGAGTAGCTCCAGATTTGGCAGCAGGGAAATCTGGCCTTTAAGTTCTGGGTGTCCAGGAGTCAACATGTAGAGCATATGATTTGACATGGTCCTTCCGTGGTCTATGCCCATGATGATGATGCGGAACTCGGAAAGTGACGGCGTTGCGCGGAATATTGCCATGAGATCGGTGTCGTCCATGTCGACATGCTCCAGTACGAGCCTTTGCAACATGCAGGAAGACCGTTGAATAAGGGAGATCATCTGCCGATGTGGCACTTCATTGGCGCGAGCGCCGAACTCTATGCATCGCGCAGAAGGCAATGTGACTGCGTCAAAGAAGACACCTACGCACTCTTGATGGTATTGGCTTATATATAACCGCTCGACTTTTTCCATCCGGAGGACCTCGGGGTATGAGAAGGCAGGGTAGAGATAGGGACCTTCGAGATAACAGTCAATCAAGTCAGGATTCTTTTTCAAGAGATCATAACACTCTTGTGCTGGGACGAATCTAGCCTTGAGATACTTGATACGCCCTTTTGGGAGGTCGTAGATGCTCGCGGGCGTGCTGAGCAATTCCAAAGAATTAATCTGGTCTGCCATGCCGAGCATTTTGCTTTGGTCAAAGGTGAAAAAGGACGCTGTGCGCAAAGTGAGATGGTCCAGACGAGGGAAAGGAACGGGTGGTATGTCGGAGAAGGAAGCGACGGGTATTGCCAGATAGGCCGTTTGCCAGCGGTGAGAGTATCTGGCAAGGACATGAGCCAACTCACGGGGGGGATCGGCGGACCAGAACCTCAAGTCTTCCTGGGCGCATACATTGACTATGATTGTCAAGGGCATGTCCCCTGCATACGTGAGCCAGTCCTCGAGGATGCTGATCTGCGATTTATATCTCTTGATGGACACATAGATTTCAATGTCGCGCCAGAGATGGGGTGTGTGTATCGTGACGGCTCTCCATCTTCTGCATATCTTGGCGAAGAAGAGAGGGGTGATGCGGCAAGTGGGGGTGGTCATGAGGGTGTGCTCCTGGGGATTGAAGACAAGCTCTGGAGGGAGACATCTGATGAAGATCTCTGCAAGAAGTTCGTCTGGGAAGCGGTTAACGGGGGCGGCGAGGTTGCGGCGCTCCCTGAGCAGGGCGAGGGAGTGGGATGCATGGACCAAGGCGGACTCTGCCTGGAGGAGCTCTGAAGGGAGGGGAACGGAGATCATAGGGCGGGAGGAGAGGCATTGTGCTTATATGCGCCCGGAAGCGCAGATTGCCACCAACATGTTTTTGGTGGCCGAGGAGTGACGTCATCATCGGACATGGCGCTGTACGCCGTGTTGTGCGCTGGATTTGTGGTGGTGCTGAGGGAACTCAATGCGGTCGTGCCACAGCCGTACATGGATGAGCCCTTCCACATTGCACAGGCTCAGGCCTACTGCCATGGCCACTTCGCTGCCTGGGACCCGAAAATCACAACTCCTCCCGGTTTGTCCGTCGCTCCTCCCAGTTTGTGTTGCCGCTACTGACTCCATCACATAGATATGCCATGAGCGTTCTTATTGCCCGCATCTTTCTCCTTGGGTGCACAACCCCTGTTCTCAGGTTCACCGTTCTGCTCTCTCTGCTCGCGCTGCCCCTGGTCTTGTCCCGCCTGCTATCTTTCTACAGACGCGAGTACCCCTCCTCTTCGCTGCTCTCCCCCGCGCCCCAGGCCCTCGTCCTTTGCCTCTTCCCCATTGCCTGGTTTTTTGGCTTCCTGTACTATACCGATGTACCAAGCCTCGTCTCTGTCATTTTCACCCTCGTCGCCGCATCCGAGGACAGGCATTGGACAGCAGCTTTGGTGCGCATCCTTTTCTACATTCCATTTCTGCTCGCCCATCGGCACGTAGTTTGGTCTCATCAGCTGCACGTTCCGACAAACCAACATTGTCTGGGTCATTTACGCCTTCGCATCAAGCCAGTTGATGACCCTTCGCTTCCGCCGTGCGCCCCATGGCCACTCCCCGCCTCTAAAATTGCATGATCCTCCCGCTCTCGCTGCAACCCCACGTAAGTGTCCCATCACCCCGTTTAGTCGATATACGAAACATGTCTTTTAGGCGATCTTTTCGCCGCTTTGTTCAGCCTTCCTAGAGTTTTGCCCGATATCCTTCCATCCTTCGCGCCTTACACCGTGGTCCTTGCTGCATTCGGCGTATTTATATTATGGAACGGGGGCATTGTCCTGGGTAAGCATACGCCGTCGCCGTGGCTGTGGGGCTGATCGACTTGCAGGCGACAAGGCTAATCATGTGCCTTCATTCCATGTGCCCCAAATGTATTACTTTTATGCCTTTTCCACCGCATTTGGGTGGCCTATTCTGATCAGTGGTGATGGGGGGATCCCTGGTTTGGCTCGCAGTGTTGGCAGCCGCATGTTCGGTACTGGAAAGTAAGTGGCGCTGGAAATCCAGCACATGTACTGACACATTGACAGACGCATTTTGTTCACCATCGTGATATGTCTCTGTATGATCGTGACTGTGAAATTGTACACGTTCGTTGTCTTTTACCATGCGTCCTGATGGAGGCACTCAATTTGTCTGTCACAGAACTCACCACCCTTTCTTGCTCTCTGACAATCGCCACTACACTTTTTACGTTTGGCGTCGGATCTATCGATTCCACCCCTTGGTTCCTTATTTATTCGTCCCTGCCTATCTTGCATGTGCGTGGGCGTGGTATTTGCGTGCTGGTGAGTTTCTTTATCGGCCTCATCCGCACTCTATCGACACGCTCTCAGGTCGTGATCAGACCATGCTGCAAACGCTGATCCTGCCGCTATTTACTCTACCTACCTTGCTTCCAACGCCGCTTCTGGAGCCAAGATACTTTTTGATACCCTACATCCTTATGAGATCGCAGATTAATGATGTGCCCGTGTGGGCCCTCGTACTGGAGGGGCTCTGGTACGCTGCCATTAATGTAGTTACAATGGGCGTGTTCTTATACCTCCCACGGGAGGGCGTAGGTCGTTTCATGTGGTAGATCTCATCAATGATGAACCAAACTGGGCCAAGCAGACGCGACCCGTCGCGTCTTTTTCTCAACACTGGCGACGACAGCAGTAACGACTTTGACGACCAAACCTCTCACACAGCACGCACAACTTGACTTTTATCATGGTTCGCTCGGCAGGTGCAAGCCCCAGAAGCAGGCCAATCACCCGCAGTTCAATACGACAATCACTCGGAAAGGCTTTTGCGGATGTAATGAACAAAGATGGCAAAGATAGTGATAAGCCCACCAAGAAGATAAAGGACACTCGCCGTCAGAGTGCCTTGAACCTCAAGCCTGCCGCACCCCGCAACTCGATGGGTGAAGCCAGGCCTCCCCTTCAACCAGTCAAAAGGACTGGGACACCAGACTCCGTCACACACACTCGCAAGCGTTTGTCCACCACTGCGCAATCAAACACACCACCATCTGAGAATGCGCCTGTCACTCGTTCTGCCACTCTGCGCCCCTCTAGCAGACAAAACACTACATCCGCTCTTCCCAAGTACCGTCCCAAGTCGGTTGTCGAGACGACGAAGCCGCCTCCGTCGCCGATTCGTGTAAATACTCGCAGACGGCTTCGTACGTCCGACGACGACAAAGAGGAGAAGCAGAATTCGAAAGACTTGGACGCTTCGCCATCCTCCCCATGCAAGGGAACAAGACCTATAAGCCCCCTCCCCCATCGTGCTCTGCACAACACTACTGGTCTTGCAAGTCCCACAACTCCTTCGACGCCTCCTCGACGCAAGCCGCCAACTCCATCCAGTGCTAAATCTTCCCCCACGCTTCCTTCACGTCCTCCCAAAGCTGTCAAGACCACATCTTCATCGGTGGCATCTCAGGCTAATGCTTCCCACGAATACTTGTCCTCATCGTCGACTTCAGGTACACCCCGTACTCCGAAGATCAATACTACCAAACCGACCACTCGACGCGTAGATCCCGAGAATGTCAGAGAGAACTTTAGCACCGCTGGATCCTCTCCCGGACGTTCTCCGTCTATCTCTCCAGTTGCTCATCGCCACTTGGTTGACCTGACATACGATAGTCCTGCGATGGGAAACATGTCGCACATATCTGAAGCGACAAGCGAGGAGGAGGATGTGGCACTCTTGCTGGCCCCCATGGCTGACCCGTCTGCTCCTACACCTGCCATGCCTCGATTGTCAAAGGCCCGCAACCGTGATAAGCAGCTTCCCGTGACGCCCACGCGTCCCGGTAATCCGTTACCTTCCCGCGCGCAGATGTCATATGCATCGCCTGTTCCTCCCGTTGAAACGTCTTCAACATCATTTTTACGACCCCAATCGCCGAACAAGGCAGCCGACGACAAAATCTTTCGCGGTTCTATTCTTTCGTGGGAGCAGGTCGCTAATGACGCTTCGAAGGTATTGGGCGAGGACGAGGTGCACAGTATGCTTGCAGATGTGCCGGCTCCTTTTGCTTCCGTTCCCATCTCTCCCAGCATCAGTACTTGTGGGATAGATATACCAGATAGTCCCTGCCTGAGCGCGCTCAACTCTCCTGGTGCCTTTGGGTCGATTTCACAGGTTCTACTTCCCGACGTAACCCCGTCGCCAGCCGTTCACAATCACGCCTTCAAGTACGATGGAATTAACGATTTAGGGACGGTGGACAGCAGTCTTGTGACGCTGTTAAAGTTACAACTGGTTGCTACTGAGAACATGGCAAAAGAGCGCTTGATGAGGTTACTGGCGATGGAGGAAGAGATGTATAATCTGAAGGAGGATCACAAGCGCGATACTTGCGAGCTATCCATGCAAGTTTCCCATATGCAAGACCAGTTGTGCGAGAAGGAAGAGTATGAAGAGCGATTGGCTGTCGAAAGGGCGGCGTACATCGCCTCGTTGGAGGATCAGCTGAGAGATGCACGGGTCTTGCGAGCAAAGGCCGTTGAAGATGAGATTGCGCGATGTAGGGAACGAGAGCGGAGGACTGCTTACAGAGAATGGCACGTTGTGATGGGGGCAACGTGTGCAGCAAATGCTGCTCAGGCTGGATGGGGTTCCGTGCGCGATTTATCGCAAGTTGAACTTGAAACGGTGAGGGGTGATAAACAGTTATTATCTGTCATATTGGCGGAACTGGACCGGATGACTTTGCTTGTACAGTAATCTCGAAGGTCCTAGCTGCGAGCTTTTGACAGTGTTTGTAATCTGTGCAGGCACATGTAATACATCCTATCCATTATTCTTCAATACAACATCCTATGGTATTTAAATTAAATCATTTAGCAGTTATATAGGCTTCCTGGGCTTCAATACAGGCATCCAAAAGACAAGCGTGGTTATCTTCTGGCGATGCTTGGCTGAGGCGATCAACCACCAGCTTGAGGATAGTGGAGCGACTAGCAAAGGCGGCTTCAGTGTCTTTCGTAATATAACCGCAAAAATACGCACTCGATAGGACCGTATGCAACCTTCACTTCGCAATCCAACGAATCCAAGGCCATCGGCCAAAAACAGAACGTTGCAGTGCTGAATATGAATGATATGGTTGCTTTGGCTTTTACATCCAAGAAAAGAATCGTAGCATGCGCCTTGAAAAGGGGTAGTCCTTCTCCATTTACTGGACGTATTATTTCGATGTCAACCGGGTATTTAAACTTCAGAAATCTCAGTTGAGACCGAAGCTCTGTACATGACGACCAGTAATCCCCGAGGCGTTGGATGATCTATAATGGCACGATCGTTTGATTAGCCATTGGACATACGCAGGAAAGGGTGACCGCACCTGTGCCATACTCAAAATTTCGCCCTCGACAATCTGCCGCTTCGCCATGTCGAGGAGGAAGTCACTGAGTTTTGGAAAATCATCCTTGTGTCGCATCCGCGGCTCCTTCGATCTTGTGATGTTGACTTGGGTTACAATAGGTAAATAGTCCTGACAGGGTATCGTAACACAAAATTGTGAGTTGTAGATATATTGAAAAAGATCTGGGGAAATGCGGGTAGCACGGAACATATGGAGGTTTTCAAAAGCCTCCAGCTCCTCTGTTCACTTTATTATTTTACTCGTTGATATGGTCGAATCTGTACCCACCCTTAAGTTTGGATACCTCAACTCTCGTGCTACTTTTCTGAACGATAAGAGTACGTCGCGCGCTTTCGATTGCAGATGAAGATTCTTGTTTCTGGCTATCAATTTCTTCCAGCCGCTCTTCCAGCCGCTGGAGACGAGACTTTCCTTCCGCAAGTTCAGCTTGTAAAGCTTCAACTTCAATGCTGTAATGTGCAGAAATCAGCAGTCGATTTCTCAGGCAAACATGAATCTCACTTTTGTTCAGATATCGTATTCTTGAGCTCGTTTAAATAGTCTTGGTCACTGGCTTCAATCTCTGCTACTTCTGCCTTTTCGAGTTCAAGCTCGCGCATGACGTTTTCGTACACTCGTTCTAGCAGAGGAACGACCTCATCCGCCCTTGCCTTGATGCTTTCCAACATCTTGGCATCCTGTTACCACCAAGTTAGACATTCACCTGGATTTCTGAACAACGTGAATGACCTCTTCAAGCACATCAAATGCTTTATCACCAGTCTCTCTGAGGCTTTCGACCCATTGCAATTTCCAATCATACCAGTCCGATTTTGCTTGACCTCTAACATTGGTTCTGATGAGATTGAGTTGATGCTGTCTTTAATCAGGTTTCATTCCTCTACTACGAAGAGTAGGTTACGGACCATGAGCTCTGCTCGGCCCTCTTCGTCAGCACGGAAGTATTCGACGAAGAGCTCTGGTGTCATTTTTGTGGCCTCTTCCTCCGCTTGTATATATACTGTTCGACTTTGTTCCATCCAGGCCTCAAGGTCGCGGGCAACGCGGGTATATAGCTCAAGTTGAGGAACGTCAATCGCCATGGCGGAGAAATATTCAGCCAAAGCGATATCCTTCTCTTCGCGAGCCTGTCGACTGGGATGATGATGGGAAGGATAGATTGATCGTCGAGGAGCAGTCAATTCATCCATGAATCTGATGCCACTCATGGCAAAGAACTGCTCGATTGATATGCTTGGCTATGCGAAATGAGGCATTTGTAGTAGATGATTATAGCTGTAGGACGAAAACTCACTAGTTGCTCATCCTCGGGATTCTCGTCGTCCAAAACGCCACGCAAATGACCAGCATCCTTTTCAGGACCAATATGCCCTCCCAAGTCGGTATTTGCTACTGTTTCTGCATCCTCGTCTGCGGTTGATTGAAAGATATTCGCAAGGTCAACCGATACAACTGGCTCGGGAGGTTTCTCAATACCCGGTGATGTTGATTTTGCACCTGATGTGTTGAATTGCATTCCTGTGTGTGTCTGTGACGGTGGGGAGGCAGGTGGGTCAGGTTGGACTGGGGGATCATCCGCCCTTGCCGATAATGCAGGTTGATTCGTAGTCTCGCTTTCGTCCTGCTGCAGCATCATCGACTGAGATTCGGTTGTAACACCTTGTGCTGGCAAGGAAGTCTTGTCAAACTTTTGCCAGGCATCGGCTGAACCTGAACCAACACTTGCGCGACGAAAGCCCAGGCCAGCCTTTGCGCCAGCAGAAACTTGGCTGTTGTTGCTTACGGTGTCATTTCTGGGTTGTGAGGTTCCTCCAATGGCAAGGCTCTTCCTGCGAGCAAAATAGCCAGAGGGCCGTCTGAGTGAAGCTGTTGACGATGCACGCTGGAAGGGAGCCTTTTTGCTAGGCGATAATGGCTTGGGGATCGAGGGCGAGGCGGAGGCAGGCGATTGCGCATGAGTCGTCGTGCTTTTCGATCTGGGCCATTTGTTAGCCATGGCTTGACGTTTAGATGGACTAGGAACGTCAATTGACATGTTCGCATCGCTTGCAGAGCCGTCATCATGAACTTGCCGTGGTCGTTTATTTGGTGACGGTAGCTTTGACGGACTTGCACCGGTTGTCGGTTTTCTCGGCGTTGGTTTACCGACCGGTGGGGCAAAGGCTGCTGTAAAAGAAGGCTTGAAAACAGGAATTTTTGAAGGCGATGCGGGCCGAGCGCTATTAGGTCGAGGCACCTCGAATGTGAATGGCCTTGAATCTGGAAGGGGGAATGTATCCTGTACCGCTTCGCCATTCGTGCCTTGTGACTGAGATGACGGGCTAGTTGAAGGAGGTTGAAATACAGAAGGTCGAGACGGTGGATTTTCCCCTTGTTCGTGCCGAGGTTCAATGCTCGCCGAGGGCAGCGGTGGAGATCTTGGCTCTGGGGCAGCGGGACCATATACGTCTGACTCTTCCATGTTAGATTCGTCACCAATACTCATCTGCGAATCAGTTTCCCATTTGGCCTGGCCAGCCGAGCACTTTACTTATGTTGATAGTGTGCTCCGCGTCATCCATGTCATGAGACGAGTCGTCCTGATAGCTATCCTCTCTTGTGTCGTAATTAAAAGAGATGGATTGTTCAGACGTCTCTGCCTCTTGTTCGTAAGCGTTTTCGGACCCAGAGTGAGTCATTCTACGTAGTGCGAGCCACGCTTCGTCCTGTCCAGCAGGACGCAAAGGGCGGTTAATCGGTACAGTGAACTCCATATCCTCCCTAGATCGTTCCATGTCGTCCGAAGGGTAACCATCGTCTGTAATAGACATGTCATTATCATCCGCAGGGTGTGTAGGGAGGCCAGCAGCAACGGAAGACCGTCTACGTTTCAGAGCGTTGCCAATAATATCTGTGCCATCCATGTCATTTAAAGAACCGCCTTCTAAATCTTCGTCCATGAGAGCAGATTCGTCCAGATCATCTTGAGCAGCAAAGCGGATTGGTCCAACAGACGTGAGATCCATATCCTCTGTTGATGGACCCATGGAAAAGCGAGCAGAGCTACGGCGGCCGTTCGGACGCGCCCCAGGGTAAACGTTCTCATCGTTGATTTGCGGTTCTTCGTGTCGATCGGTGGAAGTGGCGGGCGATTCGACGCCGTTCGGGTTGTTGGAGCTTGGTTTATTGAAAACGCGTACCGTACAATGTGCAGCAAAGCTCACACGACGCCCAAGCGAACGTCGGGTGGTGTTGTCTTGTTGGGATTGGAATTCCGTTGTCAAGTCCATCGACTGAGTGGTATTTGGGTCATCCGGATTGAAGGAAGTTTGCACAGAGTTCTGTTGGGAGTCATTTGTAGTGAGATTTATAAGTGAAGCTTTGAGGATGCTTTTCCTGGGAGCCTGTGGCTCGTTGGATAAGTCACAAGGAAAACGGAAGACTGGACGCACGAGAGACCTGCGGGCCCTGGCAAGGGGGCTTAGACGGTCGCCTGGGACGATACTGTGTGATCTCCGCCTGCTGCGTGTAATAAAGGCGGGTTTGTCCTGGCCCGGGACTGCGATGGACCTGCGGCGGTTTGGAGAGGGCATGTACGCGCTTTGCACGTGATCAATATCAATATCAGCTTTGCACGTGACCAGCTCAACACGTCGCGCTCATTCACAATGACAACCAGAGCTGCCCGTTCAAGAGGTGCTTCCGTCACTTCCGCAGCCGCGGAGGGCGCTGCAAGGTCAACCAGATCTCGCGCCGCAACCTCAACTACAAGGGCAGCACCTCAAGCTGCAGCAAGAAAGACAATAGCGCGTAAGCCACCCGCGAACAAGGCAAACGAGAATGAGCCAGAACATCACTCCAAGCATCACTCCAAGTCCGCTTCTCAAAAGGTTGCAAAACCCATAGATTTGTCCGCAATTACTGAACGAGAACCTATCATGGTGGGTCCCATCCATCCCTCATCCGTCAACATTTAAACAGCTCCCGCACAGGCATATCTCAGAATACGCCCTCGTCTTAATGATCATGATATTGCGACATTACCCTACCTAACACCTCTATCAGAGACTGCAGTTCGAATGTCAGATCCCCAAGAATACCAGAATCATCTACCCGGATATCGTAACTCTACTATACCCCCAACCTCCATCTACACGTTCTCGCATGTATTTCCACCCAATTCCACCCAATCTGAATTCTTCACTAAGACGACGCTTCCTCTCGTGCGCGACGTTCTTTCGGGACAAAGTGGTCTTTTATTCACATATGGCGTGACAAATTCAGGCAAGACCTATACAATTCAAGGTGGTACGGTTTCAGGCAGTGCTGGTATATTGCCCAGAACATTGGATGTTTTGTTCAATAGCATTGAAGGCTTGCATGGTGAAGGCAGAGTACGTACACAGGCGTTACTTGTTGGACATACTGACAAAAACCGACAGTTCCGGCCTGTCCGTCTGTATGGTGTAGAGGCAGCGGATCCCAGCGATCTCTCACCAATTGAAATCACACCAGCACCCGCGATCGCTGAAGTACTCGGTCGTGACATAGACACAGCAACACCAGACGTTGATATTGACACAACGGTGATCCCGGTAGATCGCAATTATGAATATACCGTGTGGCTCTCCTACGCCGAGGTTTACAACGAAAAGATATATGATCTTCTAACGTCTGTGAAGGAGGATAGTACCAATACAGTTGCAGAGAACACCGGTATACCTGTCCGAAAATCGCTCCTTCTGACACGCAAAGCATTAGCGTTGAAATCCTCACCCGCTTCTGATGCTGTTGACTCCGGGTCGACGGGAAAATACATTGCAGGGCTCAAACAATTTCGCGTCCAGAGTGCCGCGCAAGCAAAGACACTCATGAAGCTCGGGCAGTTGCATCGCCGTGTCTTTGGAACGGTAGCCAATCGAGAAAGCAGTCGCAGCCATGGAACTGGTAATTATCAAGGTCATGCGTGGTCACAAAGGGGACAGAGATGTAATGGCTTTGATTACACTCCATTTCGTGTCCTGACGCTGATATACAGGATCCATCATCATTGCAAACCGCGCGCCTCACGTTGGTTGATTTAGCTGGCTCGGAAAGAACGAAACACGCCCAGACGACCGGGGAGAGACTGAAGGAAGCGGGAAATATAAACAAGTCTCTCATGGTACTTGGTCAATGTATGGAAGTCATGCGAAACAATCAGCGTAAACTTGCCGCAAGCCTTTCCCAGGCCATCAGAATGGACACGAGAGACGTCAAGAAAGGACTTGCTGTTGTTCCTTTCAGACACAGCAAATTGACGGAAGCGCTCATGGACTACTTCACTGGAGATGGCAGAACGGTTAGTAATTTTAGTATCTCTGTTGGACGACGTATAAATCATAACCGCAGGTCATTATTGTGAATGTCAATCCTTTCGATACTGGCTATGATGAGAATTCGCACGTCATGAAGTTCGCAGCTCTGGCCCGTGAAGTCTACATTTCGCCAGCTCCGGCACCAGTCCACCGTATGCATGCGCTACCGACATTGAATCCTACAAAAAAACAGAGCAATAAAACTGGTGCTTTGAAAGACCACGATGTGAACGAAACATACCAACGGAGGAAAGTCACTCTCACAATAGGTAACCCTGGAAAAGTTAGGAAAACAAGCCAAGCTATCATAGAAGTGCTTGAAGGTACGCAATCGTCACCTTCGATCATGCTCAACTATTAAACTAGGTTCATCAGAGGATGAACCGAAAGATGATGAGAGTAACGATGATGAACCAATCAATCCCCTCGTAGACGCATTGTTCGATGAGATGGAGAGGTTGAGAATGCAAGTACGTTATTTGAGCGTATTACCAACTTCACCCCGTGACTAGCATTAATATTAGTTGTATGAAGCTGAGATGAGGTGTGCAATCATTGAAGCAGAAACAAGGGAAGAAGTGATGCACGAAATGGAAGATCGTATGAAAAGCATGGAGGCAATGCATTCAAGACGCCTGATGAGTGAGGTAAGTGAATAATCCATACTCCTCGATGGCACTTCTAGACGATGATCAGCTTGAGCGACATGAGCTCAAGACAGACGCAAAAATTGATATGCTACATCAGTCGGGTTTATTCGGAAGTCCCGTAAAGCAGTCGACAGTTTTGCCTCATGCTGCAGAAGACATAGACGAGTGTGAAAACGATGACCTATCCTCGACCGATCACGATAGCATATCCCCTCTTGCTGGCAGGAATAAAGAAAATAATTTTGCTGCTCAAGTTCAAGTACATCGTAATGACGGACCCTTCAAAAATGTCGCTACTGAGCATGACTTTACTCAATTGGACACTTCCGTCGCGAGCGATGAGGAAGACCAAGGAGAGGACGATGAGGAGTGGGCCCCACCTGGCGTCAATGCGTCCAAGCAGGAAGCTTCAGAGAAGGGACAGCGTGGATCCGACGGGGTTAAACCCAACAGGTCAAAGTCATCGGGTAAAGGCCGTGTCTCCAAGCTCGAAGAGGAAATGAATGATTTGACCCTGCAAGATGATGCTGAAGCAGATGAATCCGTTATCATCATTCCGGCGAAGAATCGGTCAAGGCAAAAATCCAAAGGCAATACTAATTCCGATGAAGATTCAGAGGACGTGATGCCCGTCGGTCCTAAGAAGAAAAAGCGGTAGGGAACGCACAAAGGTCAGGAATAATGTACTAACAACATCCCGCGTAGTCTGCTGGGCAAGAAGCCAATTATCACGGAAGACGAAATCGAACGAGTTGCTGGTGCAGTTGATAACAAGGTCGCTGGTAATGTACCGCCGAGGCGTTTTAGAAGCTCCGGAGCGAGATGATGTATTGCCAGACGCAAATACTACATGGTAAAAGTATCCGTAATGTGTTCCTTGCATATTGATCAATCGTATCGTATCCAAATCCACTTCCAGCCAAGTCTGATTCTACCCCTCCTGGATCCGTTCAATGGCCACCATTCTGTGCCCATCTTACTGCTCTCCAAGACGTCTTCTAAGCTAAGGGAGAAGTGTCCCACTACCGCGGCGCAGTGCATGTCGATCACATTGATGCTCACCATCGTGGATGCCAAGTGCGGGCAGAAAAAAGTAATCGCTGTATTCCAGGTTGTATTTGGATTCCCCTTCTTCCGTTGTGTCGTATGAATAGCAGAAGAGTCCGTGCCAAGGGTGACTTGTACAGCGATGTTGTTGTGTCGGTGAACAAGCACATCTAAATCAGATGCTTCGTATATTGCAATGGAGACAACGCCAGGCTCTGTAGCATATAGGATTGCTAGCCCAAACAAGATCTTTAAGACTCACGCATGGAGTTGTTGCCGACAGATTCAAAAGTTGGAATCGCGGGGAGGAATGTCAGATCGAATAACAGATCCGCCCTGCCTTTGCCGCCTCCTGCGATGGTGGTGCTTATGCTCGTGATCTCGCCATGGTTCACAATGTCCGTTATGGGCCATTGCGTCGCTCCTATCAGGGTGTCGCTCCTGTGTTCGTGATGGCCATACAGGCTGAGGTTCAAGGAGAGGTCCTGAGGATATACGACTATATACAGCGTCTCCATCCATATCGGCTCAAAGCTGACACAGTCAACACCAGCGGTCTAACCCTTTTTCCAGCTGATTCAGATGGTCTCTATCTCACCTATGGCTCTTGTACTTGGTTCTGGCCAAGTTGCCTCTCTGGCCAGTGCCTACGGCAAGGAAGGCATTTGGAGGGCTTCCTAATATCCTTGGCCAGGGATATATGCGAGCTGACTGTGCGGCGATGCGGATGACGCCCAAGGGTTGGGTGTCAAACAGGTGCAATTCTGTAGCCATACAGGCATTCGCTGCCTGGTGAGCTTAGTACGGCGATCCACCGCCGCCAAATTTGTATCTCTCCAATGATTCCTACACCAGACTTGTCCCACCTCACCTCCAAGGATTACGAGGTCATCTACGAGCCCGCAGGTGATGCAAGTTCTATGTCTTCTGTCTTCATCTCAAAGCGTGCCAAGCGATTAGAAGACACGTTTCTTCTCCTCGATGCATTGGAGTCGGACGCCGATGAACTGAGGGCTCTCAGACCCACAACATGTCTCGAGATTGGGCAAGTAATTCTTATAATTGTAATTGAATCTAACCAACATCCACTAACAGCTCAGGATCGGGATGCGTCAGTACTTTCCTAGGCCAAATATTGGGTCCATCAGTGCGTACGTTCCCAATTTATCGGACTTGTTAGTTGTTGATCACGAGATTCAAGTGTATCTAAGCACCGATGTGAATCCTCACGCTTGTCGTTGTACACGAGCCACGGGTCTTTCTAACAATGTACCTTTTCGCGTATGCAATATGCCTTTTCTCATTCGGAACCTAGGTAATGATCGAATGCATCAATGGATCACTTGCAAATGGTCTTCACCATCGACTGAAGCATGCTGTTGACATCGCAGTATTTAATCCACCATATGTTCCTACCGCCTCAGAGGAAGCCATGATGGCACAACAATCTGGTGACATAGAAGGAGCTTGGGCCGGAGGAGAGGTGGGCATGGAAATCACTAATGGGTTCCTGGAGATTGTCAATGATCTGCTGTCTCCACGAGGTCGCTTCTACCTTGTTGCTCTCAAAGCCAACGATGTTGTTGGAATCAGGCAGAATATGGTCACGAAGTACGATTTGCAGAGCAACGTGAGTTGTTAACGTTGATCAGCTCAAGGATTCTCGTCTCATGGAGCGTAGATTATCTTAGAACGACGGGCTGGGAGGGAACATTTATTTATAATTCGGTTTGTTAAAATGTAATGTCATATGGACCACAAATAAATGTAAACAAACGCGTCGCGCCCGCGAGTCCAGCTTGAATGAATTCCTCTTCTCATAGAATTCAGGAGGAACGAAAGAAACAGGATGAAATACGTAGACAAATAGCTCTGCTCCAGGCGCAGCTAGCTGATCTGCCAGACGATGAACCAAAGTCACCAATAATGACTGGTTCCAAGAGGAGGCAGCAAATTACTGGTCAGGCAACAGTACTTGCGCCGTCAACACCTTCGCCAAAGAGTGAGCCTCTAAGAAAGTATCAACCATTATTGAGAGCCTCATTCAAAAACAGAAAAGCGAAAGATTGATGTGCAAACAGATTCGCACTCTTTTCGACAAGTATCAAAATCATTGGACTTTAAGTCCCCTCATGGTATTTCAGTGACATCCAGATCGTCGCAACCAGCTTCAACAAGTAAAGGACATGTGGTGCATACATGCGCTCCAGCACCTTCAAATATGTTGAATAAATTCGCAGCTTTGACGAATACTAAATCCTCGAGTGAAGACGGAGTTCTATGCGATGACGAGGAACCAAAGAATTCCACGAGGTCAACGTCATTTAGGGATACTCCGGCGACGTACGTTGCATGACGGATTGCAATTTACCTTGAAATATCAGTGTTTATCTAGGGTCCAACATTTCATGGCCAATGCCAAACGCAATGACGACCTCACTGTCGTAGAGGATATCGCACCAGGCCCTTACGAGTACAAATCACCGATAGATGACCCGAATTTTGAACGATTAGAGCCCCATTCTGGAATTAGACTCCTGTACGTCTCTACACTCCTTCCATCGCCGCCTTCCAATCATTTCGCTTTATCTATGTTTTATGTACATCTAACCTTCTTGCCAGGTCACGCTTGCTATCTCACGAAGACATTTGTGAATATGTGCGCGGACGGTTCTATCTTTCGCCCTCTAAATTGTATTCTTGCGTAAGGCTGAGTTCCGACAAACAAGCATACGATGTTCCAGTTCCAGGAGATTGGATTACTATTGCAGTAGTCGCAGAACTAGGTGACGTCAAGTATACCAGACCACCCGTTACTCTTGGTCGCGATGAAGATGAGACCAAAAAATTCGGCAAAAAGAAAAGTGACAAAGGAAGTGCGAAGCAACAGAAAGGCAACCAGGACGACGAAGAAAACCTAGAAAAGGCTGGTGGGAAGCGATATATTAACATCAAGTTGGTAGATTTTGGAGCACGAAGTGCAGGCAGCGAAACTGGTGGAACGAACGTCATACGAGGCGACGCCTTTCTATCGCTGCTGCTTTTCGAGTCGGATAGATTCGAATGGCTCGACCCTGGCGATGAGCAAAGCAAGTCAAAAAAGCGAATAAAAGTTTACAAAGGAGGCAGCAAGGGCGCATTCGAGGCCATGCACAAGATAAGGCAAGGGGATGTCATTGCCTTGCTAAATCCACGAGTACTAAAACCATTCCAAGTGAGTTTTGACTTTGATCGACTTTGATCTTCATCAAATTCTTGTAGCGTAATTCAACAGCTACGTCGGGCGTAAACGCGAACACGAATATGCTTGCAGTAACACCAGAAAGTTCGGAATCGATCATTTTAGTTGGGAGAGCCCGTGACCTTGGTCGGTGTAATGCTCGCAAGAAAGACGAACAGCTATGTAGTTCGTGGTGCGATACTCGAGTGAGCGAAGTATGCGAGTGGCACATGCAACGAGCCGTGGAAAGTCGAAGGGCCAGGAGAGCAGAGTTCAGTGCGGGGTTGGTACTCACTCCATTTTCCTTCCATGACCCTATTGATTAGTCTCTCAGAACAATGGGTATGTCAACATCTGCTGCCAAAAGAGGCAGAAGACGTGAGGCAGAATTTGATCCCGAGAAGCAGTGGGGTCTGTTACCGGGCGCTTCGTCATCTGGAACGGGATCTGCGTACGTGCTCTCTGGACACGTCGTCTCTTCTTCCCAGTCAGACGCGTTTATTGGTGAGAGGGTGGGCCGCGAAGCACAAGCGAAAGCACAACGAAAGGCTGCAGGACGGGAAGTTGAGAGGACTTTGAAGCGGCTGATGGAGAAGGACAAAGATGGAATGAGATCCGTTCTGAGAGCAAGGGAAGTAGGTGGTGTGGGAGTCAAGGATGAGAAGAAGGCGAAGAAGGACGCAGAGACGACGGCAGAAGATCTGGCGGTGAAAAAGGCCCAAGGGTATTCGGCAGACGTTATCAAGGGCATTGGATTCAATCCTGCTACACTGTCCATCATGGGAGGCAAAAAGAATATCGGTAGTTGCACAGTAGTGGACAAGGTTTGTTTTCCATGCTTTCAACTTCGTTCAACCCAATAAATCATCGTCAGTTGGATGTTCTTGCGCAACTCCAAGCAGCCAAGAAGGAACGAGGCTTTGACCTGAAGGCACGACAAGGAAGACGTGCCAAGGAAGACATTGGAATTCCTGACGCAGTCGTACAAAATGAAGAATTGGTTGACCTGGATGATCTATAATACACCATGTCCCATTAAATTGGTAGTTCTTTCACACCCTTTCGGATCAACAGCACGTTTTTCATCCGCAGAACTGCTAAACAGGAAACATACAATGTGGGTGCTTCTAACAAGAAGTAGGTGTGGGAAATGAAACAGTAGATATGTATGCATGCGACACCTTCCTATCCTTTATTAGAATCAGCTGGGAGTATCCAATGTCCGAAACGAAATGAATGGAAACTTGAATTAAAACGGTGGTAGAGTAAAAGATTGTGATTAACCAGAAATTTATTCATCCCCCTCAGGGCGTCGGCTCCTAATACTGAAACGGCTAGGCGACGTGAATGAAGCAGTTCGATGAATGCGCTCTCCAGACGTAGCCGAGTTACTGGTTGACAGATTAATTACAGGGTCAAATTCGAGGCTGAGGTTGAGGCTTCCTCCGCCACCCCGCAACGGAACCGTTACTGCCATGGAAGAGCGGGCTTGTGATTGAAGATGGGACCACAGCTACAAAGCATCAGTATTTATTCTCAGCACAAGTTTAAATGGCGTACATCAACCTCAGCATCACCCAAGCCTTTATCTTTGCCGAGTGTTTTGTGCTCATGAAGCCACGCATGCAATTTTGGTGTCAGAAGTCCTGCAGCGAATGTAAATGATTCATTCCTACGTTGTTCGTTAGCTGACGAATGGAGCAATGCAGAATCAGTTTACCATTCCGGATGGGCAGTCTTGGCCGAGTGCTTTGTTTTGACCTCCCTATCCCCAACACGTAGAACGACGTACGCCCTGCTGTCATCAGGCTAATGATCCACTTATGACACCCACCCGTAGCGTTCCAGCTTCGTTGGAAGGTCTATTACTATCTATAGAGGATTTTGTTGTCGGGAACGCAGCTGGACTAGGTTCTAACGCATTGTTCGTAACTGTTTCCTCTGGAGGGGGAGCTAAGGCTGGAGTTGGAGCTAGAGCTGGAGCAACAGGTGTATATGCATCATGTAAAGGTTCGTGGTGATCTTTATGCTTAAAGACGCCAGCGACGCTGTGAAAAACGTCTTTACCGGCGCTGACAGGTAATCCTAGTTGAGTGATAGCGCGGGCTGATGAAGTAGATGTTTCCTCTGGAGGGGTAGATCGAGCTGGAGCTGGAGCTGGAGCAACAAGTGTCTGTGCTTCGGGCAAAGACTCGCTTTGATCTCTGTGCTTAAAGACGCCAGCTACGCCTTGCAAAACGCCTTTACCGGCACTGACAGGCAATCCGGTAAGTTGGGTCATAGCGCGGCCTGCTGAAGTGAAAGTGGAAGTGTTCTTCCTGGTCTTGACAATAATCTTGGGTTGGAATAACAAATTCACTCGGACAAAGCCTTTATCGCCATTTTTACTCGACAGCGTGACAACTCTGTCATGGGCTTGGAACGGCTCGATGTCCGTGACATCGATCTTGCCCGTTCCCAAACTTTTTGCTTGTTCAAGTTGGTTCCAGTCGAAGAGCTCGAAGGTAAAATCTGCCGCAACTCTCGAGGTCTATTATAACATAAGTCATTTATTCGAACAACGCGAAGAGTTTGCTCACGATGTCAATGTCAAACTCTTCATTCCATTCAGGACTTAAAGTCTTTTTCTTCACCTGAGACTTGTAGACTTTGTGCCCGTTCAACGTGAAAACGGCAAATGGATCAGATTTTCCTGTGCAATTACATCAAATGAGTGCAATCCCCCGTAAATTAAACTTACCTGAGCGGTCGACACCCCGGATGTCTTGACCGTCAATTAATGTCACGCGCAATAGGCCCTGGTCTGATTCATCACAAATTATCTACCTTTCATGTCTTGCGACGAGCCACTTACTATTGACAGTCTCTCTCGGTTCTAGAACAACAGGAACGGGAGCATAACGTGCCTCGACCGTTATGCTTGCAACATGCTTGTCCTCATTGTTGGGATCGTATAGTGTGAACGTCTGGGGAGCAGCCTGCCGCATGATGTACTGTCAGCATTGGCATCCTAATATGTGAAGAATACTCGCAAGTGTAGACTTCAAGAAGTTCTTGGCTTCGCCCTTCCATACACCAATAACATCATCCTTTTCACCCTCGCCGGCTTCATTCAGACGCAACCAGACAATGCCCCAGTCCAACTCTTTCATAAAGCCTTCACCAAAGTAGTCCCAGCGTGCGTTTGTACTTCTAGCTCGAGTAGTACTGAAGCAAGGCCAATACCCATCATCGAGTAGAACTTCAAGCCGTGCCTTTCTATGCAAAGTGCCGGAGAGTATGTTGAAAAGAATAATCCCAGATTCTAGAACGCTATAAGTTTAGGTTCGGAAGAGGACCACAAACCACCTACGATGACCAAACAGCTCATCCGTCGTCATTTCAACACCGTGATCCTCGTCTTCAGCGTGGAACTCCAAACCATCGTCCGGAATATCCTCTTTCTTGTCAGACATATGAACAGTGATGTCCGTCGTTCCAAACCCTTCATCAGGCGATGAGAAGGATGAGCCAGAGCTGATCGACTTGTCATCCGGATCAATGGATTGTTGGAGTTCATTTGGCCTCGGCTTGAAAGCTGCGCCCTTGACAAGCATAGCAGGAATGAATGTCGCGGCATAATGCATGATACCCTTGTACTGATCTCGCTCGACAAGAATCTTATCAGCTCCCACTTTCTTCCCTGTTGACTCATACGGATATTGCAGATCGCCACAGGCCTTCGCAAGCTCGGATACGTCGATCATGACAGATCCAAGAGGGCGATCCTACATCAGATCGGCCCATGTCTCATTATTCAGTTGCTTTGTAACCCTACCTTGGTCAAATTTTGATAGTCCATACATTCCAGAAGCAGTGACTGAATTCAAACGGTCAGGACTGTTTGCTTCAAACGCATTGACGGAATACCTCTTTTAATGAGTGCACTACGATAATGATTAGCTCGGGGGAGGACCAGGTGGGTCAGGTTTAGCCTCACCAGGAATGTAGATGATCTGATCCCACACGGGATTAAGGTCTGTACATTGGATGAGATAAGTGGTAGTAGAGAGGGAATTTCAAAACTCACTATTGTTGATAACCTCCGTCCTCCCCTTGACAACTCCATTAACCAACACTCTCACGTACGGATCGCTCTAAACGAATGTGAGATAGGCAATCGCTACATCAAACAGCCTTTCCCGACCTTGCCACCAAGAGCCGCTTCAACATTCCTATTCGCATCGTTAATTACATCAAGGCTCCAATGTTGTAAGTACCACGCACTTGACGTCAGTGGCCCTGTCCAGGTGGAGACGCACAACGCCGATGGGCGGCTTGTGTTTATCAGCACTCTGGAATGCGCCAGCCATGTTCAAAGGCTTCCACTCGGCAGAAACACGAATCTTGCCCGATTTACAGTTGGAAAGTTGAAACCAGTCTTTCCCTGTTTGGCCTGTACAAGCAAGAAGATCGGTCAGCTTGATCGCCATATACCCAACTTCAGGATCCTTTAGAAAATCACGATCATCGATGGCTCGAAGAACAACTTTTGAAGATGCTTTGTTGGCGCAGAGAAACTCAAAAGGCGCTTCCCAAATTGGATTGTTGGTGTGCTTTCTGACTGGAGTTTGATACGAGACGGACTTGAGGTCTCCGAAATACACCTTTACCAGTGGATTGAGCTCGCCAGACATGGATTTTGAATGATCGAGTTCTTTAGCTTGGTGGATGACAAGGCGGACTACTCCAACATCTGCTCCAAACCATCAGCGTACTGCTGTCATACGTAAACCGGGGCTCACTTGAATCAGGTAGTTGACCATCCTTCTCCTCAGGAGTCAGCACTGGATAATACGAAACGTCATATTTAATCTCCCCATTCTCCTTGCCATCCTTGAGCAGCTGTGATGTAATGTTTTCCTGCACCCCATCTTCTTGCAGTATTCTCAACTTGAACGTAGCAATGCCCAATAATGTATCTTTCCTGAGGTCATTATAATCATACAGATTTAACATGATATCCTCGTCGAGGCTGTTGACCAAGAGGAATTTCGTTTCGAACCAAACCTGGGTTGAATCTGGAAGCATCTTCGTCAGGTGGAAATCCCAGCGAGATACCGGAAACCTACGTGTTGTTCTTATACTTTGTACGGGCCACTTCTGAACGATTTCGAATATTGACAGTCAGGTACGGGTCTGGAGTATTGCCACCCATCTTCGTCGCCTTAATCCCTCGGGCACCATACAGGGTAATTTTGACAACGCCGATGGCCGCATCAAGTGGCTTGCCGGAAAGTAGCTGCTCAAGATTAAGGGTAAATATATTGGGGGCATACATCATGGGTCCGAGAGTTGCATGAGTCATCTCGTAGATAAAGGAGGATAGGCCAGGAATCTAATCATAATCATAAATGTTCGTCCAGTAAAGGGTGGCGCAGCTCACATTCGCAATGTCAAAGCCAAAGGTTTCACCACCGATTGGTTTGAGGACAAAGTCAATTACAGGTCTCTCAACGAAACAAAAGTCGACAACTTGGACGTGGGGAAAATTGGACATCAATTTTAGCCGCAGATTTATACTGCCTTTGAACGTAATGTCTTCGAGTAGAATAGGCATGGTGGCTGTTGCTAGACCTTTGCCGATGCGAGCCAAAAGTACAATTTTGGGATTCATCTTATTCGCTACTTGTTTCGGTGTCATGTTGGAAACATCATTAGGAGTGAACGAAATAGTCCAGTCCATTTTGACGACATCGTCATCTGTATTAGGGTGTGTCCGGACCTTCTCAATGCGAGGGGCTTTATTGCCTAGGGTAAAGTCGCCCAAGCGCATTGAATCGAGGAACGCTGGTGTACTAGTACTGAGGATCTGGTCCACAGTTTGGATGATGCTTTGGGACAGAACGGGTTCGTAGAGTAACCAGAAACGATCCAGGAAATTGTTTATCCAGTCAGCAGTCTCCGCCTCAGATGCGAGACGCGTCTTGACCAGTTCTCGCTGTATGTCATCACGTGAACGACGTCTGATACGCTCCATGGACGTGGTGTAGTAGGTGCTACAGATGGCGAGAAGAATGAATAACCAACCCCATCCAAGACCGAACCTGGTTAGAAAATGGGTCACCAAAACAGCCTGGATAAACAGAAGTGAGGCTGAGGGCGAAAATGCGGCAAAGGCACGTACAAAGACAATAATGCCTGCATTATGATACCAGTCACCGTAAAATTGTTCCGAGAGGAACCGGCTCAAAATGGCATCGTCTTTGGCATCACCTTCGGGGTGCGGTTTGTCTATTCCACACATTTCGCGCCATCCGACACGATACCAATGGGGAATAGCTTCGGCAGCCTGTGACGAAAATGCGCCAGGTGGATGTCCCGGTTGCTCTGAAGCATCCTCATGATGCGGTCCAGCGCCATTGGCAACATGGACTACACCCTTGTGATCTGTGTCTTCGACCGTGATAGTGGGGACCACAGTGGAGCGGGCGGCATCAACAGCGAGACCTATGATGTGTGAGCCGCGCCAATATAAATAGATAGGATACGAAACCCTTTGCATCCGCAGGTGGCTGCGGGATGATGCTCTGTAGCTTATCCCCAGAACGACCAGCAGCAGCACCCTTCTCGGCGGGCGGGGCGTCTGGGTGGAAAGAGTGGACAGCAACCTGTGGATTGGAATGGTTAGAGTGGAGGACAGGAAGTCCGTCGGCTGGAGAGCCGTTGGAGGCCATGGAGAGCAAACGGCTGCAGGGTGGCGAGTGGCGAGCGGTGAACTAGTCTGATGTCACTCTTCGGTCGCACATAAATTCCACGTCACGGTCACGCCCCTGCTCAGCCTGGCCCGCCGTCCGTCTCTACCACCTGCATGCCTCTGCTGCGGGTGCTCGTAGCGATGCTCGGAACCGGACTGGTCGGGTTTTGTGTGATGGCAGCGTAATTGACACGCCTTGAAGCGACGATTAGCATGCGTGGGAGCGTGCGGCCAATTGTGGCCAAGCGTCGGTTCTCTTGATGCAATGACCACGCCCACGCCCGCCTCTCTGCGCGACCTGTACGTCGACCCCTCTGCTGCCTGGGCTCTTCACGTTCCCGTGCCTCCCCCTCCCCCTCCATTGCGTCCCACAGAGCCCACATACCAATGGTCCGCGCGCCCCCCACGCAACTCCATTTTTGATCTTTCGCCTTCACTCAATCTCACCCGACCTTCCGGCATCGATGCGGGTCTCCTAGTCAAAACCATCGTCGCCTCGGCCATCCTTCAGTATACAAGCACAGCCATCGCAAATCCCTGGGAAGTCGGCAAACTCTTACTGCAAGTCCAGTGGGTTCCGCAAGATGCCGGTGAGCCCGAATCAGCAGGCAACGTGGAGGAATCCGACAATGAGGATGCTGTAGGTCCAGCAATCATCACTTCCGAGCATCATGCTACCTTGCTTCCCATAGCTCAGCGATGCCTCAAACGAAGACTTATATTTTGTAGACCCAAATGCTAACCCTACAATCAAACATGCACCATCAAAACCAACGGACGTACAAGGATACGTTATTCGTCGATCAGTAATGGAGGAAGGGACGCGGCCAGAGTACATTATACCCGTGGGCAGTGCAAACGGCGTCTGGGGCATGATCAAGCGGATTGGAAGATTCCGCGGTGAAGGCTGGTTGGCTCTCTGGAAAGGTACCTGTCCATTAGAGAGCCTCACCTAGCCTTTCTCACTCCCCCACAGGTTTATTGACTTCCTGTGGGACAGAAGTCGTTTCTTCAACTATTCAGCCCTTTGTTCATCGTATTCTTCAATCCTTCTTCTTCCCTGCTCTTTCGCCCTTTCATCAATCACCCATACTCCTTCCTGTCGCATCACATATTCTTACAGGCTTCTTGCTCTCTCCTTTAGATTTAGTCCGCACTCGTCTGATGGTGCAATCGTACAACAAGCGATATCGCTCATACTCTGGCCCACTCGACGCGCTTTTAAAGATCCTTACGCGACGAAGGTGGCTTCAAGGCAATCTATTTACATCCTCACCTTCTTCTCCCTACTCTTATTGATAACGCTCTCCGACCGCTGGTTTCCTTGGCTCTTCCTGGAATGCTCGCTTCGCTTGTAGGCTCAAATATCAGCGAAGAGTCGAATCCTATTGCCTGGGGACTCGCAGAGCTCAGCGGAAGCTGTTTGGGCCTTTTAATTAGTCTTCCATTCGAAACCATCCGCAGAAGACTGCAAGTCCAAGCCCGAGGGACTGCTAAACCGATCAAAGGTTGCGTCGAACTACGTCCCACCCCATACAATGGCATTGTCGATGCGCTTTGGCATATCTTGACAGAAGAAAGATCAGATCTGCCAATCACACCGAAGCGGCGGCGCCATCGTGATGACAACAAAGCGCAAGAACGTAATGAGCAAACAGAAGGTGAACAGGAGGGCTGGCTAAAGAACGCTGGCATTGGCCAGCTCTACCGAGGTTTGGGCATGCGGTTGGGGGCTAGCGTCATTGTCTTCTTTCTCACGGTTTTGACTGGCGGTCAGGAGCGCGACAACTGGGTGGGCAGAGATATAATATACTAAATAAAGTATCGTTGGCTATGTGGTTCAATGAAAAGACACTTTCATTGACTTGCAAAATGTGTGAATGACCTGTTTTGTTATCTGCCAAAAAAGCGAACAGGCGCTACCAGGGTTCGAACCTGGGTTTCGGGAAATTCGATGAATCAGAATCCCGAGTGATAACCACTACACTATAGCGCCATGTACCATGGATTTTCAATGCCTTTGCATATGCCGAGTTCCAATTCTCGTGTTGTCTTTCATTCATTACTCATCGGCGTTGGGTTTACAACCACTAACATACGCGGGCTTACCGAACTTCCGTATCGCAGCATTGTCTAAAGTACTTTACACAAAAGTAAATTTCTATTAAATAATCCCTTGTCAGGGTATTTGACTTCAAGGAAAAAGTCAGGTGCTACCAGGGTTCGAACCTGGGTTTTGGGAATATATGTTCAAAATCCCAAGTGATAACCACTACACTATAGCACCAGCGACATGATAAGTACGCGGCATGAACATGTTGGGGATTCGGGACTTTCCGAATCTAACGGCAAAAAGTTGGGGTCGCGTGCCGTTGCCTGTCGGCCCTACACTCTCTATTACGAATCTTCATGTCAAAAGGTTTGCAAAGTTCTCTCCAGTCCTGACATTCGTTTTATATCCGTCGTCCAGAAACGCCAGTGTCTGTTGTATCGTTACTAGCACGCGCCTTGCAACGCATCCGCTCAACCCCCCCTCGGGTTATTGCATCACCCCCAACACGTAAGTTTGACTCTTCGACGCCCAATGGGTGCCTCGCTTGACGAACTCTAGAACCTCGCAGAGCCGCCGTGGCCCTCATTA
This sequence comes from Amanita exitialis, assembly GCA_023014455.1. Lineage (NCBI taxonomy): Eukaryota > Fungi > Basidiomycota > Agaricomycetes > Agaricales > Amanitaceae > Amanita > Amanita exitialis. The sequence continues at coordinate 2,083,890 of JAEBUR010000002.1, forward strand.
TTCGAGTGGTGCCGTCATCTATATCGTCTTTACCTCCACAACCAACGAATGTTACTTCCGTTGAACAATTTTTTGAACTGAGCTGGGTTAATGATCCCAATGCACGTTCAGAAATCTTATTCCTCCACCGGGAAAACTCGACCTTGGAGACGGGCTCGAACTCGCGGGAAGCACAAGTAGCTTTTCCTGGTGGCAGAATGGATCCCGATGACGAGGGTGGGCTATATACGGGTAAGTGAAATCTTACCTAAGGTAGTCACATCCTGACGCTGCATAAGCTATGCGCCAAACCTGGGAAGAAATTGGTATCGACCTCGCTGAAAAAGACTATATGCTTATAGGCCAGCTGGATGACCGCGAAATAACTACTTCCTTGGGAAAACGTCTCCTCATGATTTTGTCGCCGTATGTCTTTTTACAACTGACGCCCCAAGCACCCGCAACCGATCCTATACCAACTACAAGTCTACATTGGACACCATTATCCAAGCTTGTTTCGCCGGATTCGCCTCCAAAATGGTCGTCTGTTACCGTTGATGCTGCCTCTCGCCTAGTATCAAGGCATTCTCCCATCCTCCGCTTCTTGATACAAATCCTCGTTGGCAGCATGCAGTATCCCGCCATCCTATTAGAACCTTCGACGTCTGAGCCTACCGGTGGAAAGCCCACAAGCACCCACGACGTACTTGAGAAGGGTACAGGTTATAATCGTCCGCCTCAACAACTCAAACTTTGGGGTTTATCTTTAGGAATGACGCTTGATATGATGTCATACATGATTTATCCTCCTCCCCCGCCAAACCAGACATTGTTTACACCAAGTGGTGCGACCCCTCCTTCTTCGCCCTTGGCACAAGTCATGCAATTGCCATATCAAAACGTTACTGAAGATATTCGCGTTGACCTCGTGGCACCAAGTCTTGCCAGTGTGTTTCCCCGATTCTCATACCCTGATGTTAATTTCTGGATTTGGTAAGTAAATCATTCCCATCTGATTCCTCGTCTTACAAACACCCAAAAGGGTGTTTGGCAAGCGATATCGCGAAGTTATCCGTGGCTGGGAAACAAGTTTGCGTGCAGGCGGTGTCAACGATCGGCGGTGTGTATGCTTGGATTGACAAATTATAGCCTGCCTAACGTCATGACAGAATAAATTGGTCTGGGTCTGCACTGAACACGTTTTACGCTGCCGTTCGTAAAGCACTTGTTGTCGTCATTGTCGGGCGGGCATTAGGCATTCTGATCACACTCGTATTTTCCGGCTGGTGGATTTTCTGGCAATAGGCCGTTTTACTCCACGTGTATGCCCCACTTGTATCGATCTTTTCACCAACTTCGAGGCACAATGTATATGATAGCAGGATGAGTGGACATTCTCATCAATGTTAGCTCATGTTACATGTGGTCCTGAATAATCACAGTGGTAGTCCACATATCACACAATCGCTTCCACCAGCCTCATTCTCAAAAGTACAGTGAGGACACACTTTAACATTCCTCGGACTTTTGTGACTTGATTCGTGGGCAGCTTCTTCCGCGGCGATCTGGTCTAATATCTCTTGCGGAATGTCTTCATCCATTTCCGAGGATGTCGGTGCCGTGCGAGCAGCTTGATACATTATGCTCAGTACTGTTCTTAAAATTGAAGAAAAATTTCAACATACGAATGCTTTCTTGAGTTAGCGACATGAGTGTCTGCCAACTTTCTGTTGCCAACAGTGGATCCAACTCAGTCAGGTCCTCCAGGAGATTTGGGGACGACACAGTCCGCATGATAGTTCCTAAATCGTCCTAAGATACCCAGTTAGCATGCGTCAGGATATAAATTACGACATGGGTAGGATTACTGTAGAGATCAAGTGCGTTGTTCCGAGGAATGCAACAAGGTGCCAATCGCTAAGCCCTTCGGCCAAAGCTCTTCTCTTCTGCGCTTGGCCAGGTTTTGAAATCCGACTATCCTCTATGGAAGGTGCTTCTAAGTGGGTGAGGCGTTTCAGAATCAGCTCCACACTTTGGTCCTCTAATCCTGGTCTGTTCTCGATAGGGAATTGACTTGAACGGAACATTGGTGCCGGATTTTGAGGGAACCCATGCGTAACCTAACATGAAATTGCAAGGTCAAACAATTGTACGCTATTCACATCTTGATACGCACATTGACCATCAGGTACTCCACGGGAAAACAAGGCTTGGCGCTTTTCTTCACTTCCAGGCCATACTCATTCTTATACGAGTAAAAGACGTCTGGCACATATCTTGCTGAGTCTATAGACCTATCTTCCTCCTTAACTCTGACAATACCGGGTTCTACGCTTGCTTCAATCATGTCAGCTTCGACCATTGCCACCGCCTGTTCAGAAACTTGATACGCTGCAATATCAACTTGACCATCTGCCGTGGCTGTCAACACTGCCGTTACGAGTCGAGAACCGAATTGACCAGTTGGGGATGATCGCGAAGGAACTGGATTATCTTTCTGCAGTCTTGCTGCAAATATGGCTTCGAGCGAGGAGAGATAAAATGAAAGGGGATGCCGTTTATAGACATTCTTCGTTCTATCTTCTGGAGTTGGGTTAAGGTCGGTAAAGACATATCCGACAACAGTCAACGGCACGGAGGCTGATGCTGCCAATTCACGAATACGTGACTCGTCTTCCCATGGCAAACCCAGTGTAAGCCCATCAACTTCTCCTTGCTGAGGAGGTTCATATGTTGCTTCTACGACGGCTTTGACGCCCATTGGGACCTTGTCGTAATGTTCATAATGCCCAATCAGCCAACCAAACCGTTGCAGACCGGTCTTACGCCATGCTTGGAGGAACCGGTCAATGACGTCTGTCGACGCTATCTCCAAATGATCGACCATCCTAAACGGCTGCGATTGCAACGTAATAGCAGAGGGTTGGCAGGCCGTGCATATGCCAGCGGGCCAAGGTGGATGTCCACCACTGGGACAAGGGACTTTGACTTTGTACGATAATGGCGTCAGAGGTGGTAGAACCGACGAGGCAGAAGCAGTCGATTTGGGAGTGAGTTTGCGTAGGTATGCATGGTAAGAAAGATACTTGATGTTATTCTCTTTGTGATAAGCTGCATCATATGGCTCGAGCGGTGTGCAATAATCGCACATGCCATTCGCTCCATGTTTGCAAAAGTGCGCGTCACGTTCGCGTGGAATCCTTCCGCTCTGTGAACGCCAGTAGACATCTACCGGGTCCTCTTTGACCATTTCCCATGGTCGCTTCGCTATTTCCCCTATCGCAGCTGCTACCGTTCCTCTGGGTCCCGTATCAATTTCGCCATTTGTGTGGGATCTGACCTGATATTGCACAAAAACAAGATCACCGTGACTACACCTCCTAAGTCATGGGATTCCATCGTTATGAAGAACATACTTTAGTCCCAAACCCTTCAAAGTTCGTCCTTTCAAGCTCATCAACTGAATTTCATTTCCACGAGGTTGATTAGAAATAGTGACAGTACTAGGATCTGCATCCCGTGCGGTTTCAAGGACCTGTAGATACATTCAGCGGCGTGTCATGACATTGTCGCACCATTGACCTTTTCAAGGAGCTGGCTTGCGTCGCTGGCGGGAGAAAGTTCAAATCGATAGTTGCCGTCCTTAGATCTTATTCTAATCAACTACGGGATATCAGGGGAGAATGACGAGCGTGAGGGAAGAACATTACCATGATGGTAAGAGAGTGACGCGTACTAATCAAGCAATGGACGCGTAATTGGAGGGTGCACGTGCCCGTTGATAGTTTCTCGATTTACCAAGTTGCGCTTAAACCCCGTGTCAGCTCCGCCGGGGCAGTCGCGCTCCTCGAAACAACTATTTCTGGGAGATGAAGGAATATTATATTGAAGAGTCTTGGCGGCCGGAATCGCGCGCCTATGTTATTCCAGGCGTATACTCGAATGTCCACATCCAGCGACAGCTGCGGATAGTTCTAGCTAGCCTGTGACAGCTAATAGTAACATTGATCGTTTTTATGAGTGTCGTGTAACGACAGGCGTGAAAAAGAAGCAGGGGCTCGGGAATTATATAAGTGGCGTTTGCATCGCTTGAGTTGTCGCAATTTTGTGTGGCGATGGCGAATCGTGTATCCATAGTACGCCTCATGCACTGTATACCATTCTGACGAACTGTTATGTTGTCCTCATTGAATTCTGCTCAACGAACGTCACTCGTTTGATGAACCTCCATATATACCATCACATTGTGCTGACACCTCTTATTATGGACAAGAATTCTCAAAATACCCAGAGATCGCGTTCAGCTTCCACAAGTGCGCTACCCCAGGTCGATTCTAGTAGTGAGTAGACCCATTACGGCTTGAGCGCCCAGACTCATGGACAGACACACAGGGCGACGCCTTCCTAGCTCAATTAGCGGCGTTATCAGGTCTACCCCAGCTATCTGTGGGCGACAATCTGTCCTATGTTCTTGACCTATTGACGGAGAGTTCGATACAGCAACAACTCCCACCGTCCTCTTCAGCGACTCCGGTACAGCCGCTTACAGGCTCTGTTCAGTCATATATGCCATCTTTCCCCTCAGATTTATCCTGGCCCCATATGCATCAAGGACTGTATAGTGACATACCTGCTGCAAGCGGCTTAGCAGGGCCATCTTATTCACCGCTCTCTCCGCTGTTACCTGTTGAATTAAGTCACGCCAGTACGACCATGAACTCACCGACCAGCCCAAGCGACAGCGTATCCGCAGAAGCTGAAGTGCCTTCTGATAGTGAGCGCGTTTCCCACGACGAGAAACGACGCAGAAACACGGCGGCATCAGGTAACGGTCATATGCCAATCACTGGCGGCTTGTACTCATGGCCAGTTCAGCCCGTTTCCGTATCAAGAAAAAGTTGAGAACAATCAATCTGGAGCGGTCGGTGACCGATCTCACAGGCCGCGCAGAGGAATTGGAACGCGAGGTGGCGGATTTGCGGCGTGAAAATGGATGGTTGAAAGAGATAGTCATGCTGAAAGGCACGCGACTTGCGGGGCTCAATCTTCAACAGTTGCAAGATTTGGGTGCGGGCCTCAGCGGTGAAAGGCAGATATCACAGACGAGCAGAGCCGGTCAACCGGCCGAGTCGAATGCAGAAGGCGAGGATGACGAAGAGGCCGACGGAAACTGAAAAATCCGGATGTATAGTCTATTCATAGCATCTCCCACTATAGCAATACCTTCGCATGTCCTTTGGTAGACCTCCTTCAATCAATGTCGGTTTTAAACCAAACCCTCCAGACAGAGGGTCCTTCCCGCTCGACCACTATGGTGAGCAAGTTGGGAATTGTTTCATCTTCATAAGCAACGCTGAGCTGGCATCAGGGGAATGCAGGGATAAGATGAATGTTGTACATGGATTGCCTACGGCGAAATTCGGGTACATCAACACCCTGTCGAGCTTTCAGCAAAGATTACCTGGATTGCAGAATGGAAAAGTTTGTCAATTGGATTGTTTGCTGTCTCGGCTCTCATCGTGTTGCAGAGGTCTGATGGAACGTGATGAGTGGAAGAACCTTGGTTTGGCAAACATTCAAACGGAAAATCGGACGGGAGAAACCGTGCAAGAAAATGCATGACTCTCACTGACATATTTTCTTCAATTTCCTCAAGCTATCTACTATCCTTACGACATTGGAGTAGATGAATTCTTATATACATCCTAGCAAGCTGGTCAGCTGGCTTATGCGAGTGGCAAGATAAATTTGTGCGCTGAGTCCATCGCCCGCGGATATCTGTTACTTGAACCCGACTTGGAACTACCAGGATTACAAACGACCGATATAGCCTTGATGTTATCCCTTGCACGTTCGTCCTGGCCACGGTTAATCCTAAGCAAGGCGCTCGGGTTCATCCGACTGGCCAATCAGACCGACGCTATCTATTTTCACGCACTTACCCGAATGGCGTAATGATCCCTGATTCCAAAAGCAACCAATCGCCAACGAGAACATTCAACGTTCGTCCGGCCATCGCTCACAAAAATCATTTGTGTGCGTTATGTATGGCCTGGCCATCTCGGGTATTATTAACGAGACCCATATAAGAAACCGGACCTTCCTAGTCCTGCGACCCTAGCCCACGTACTATGGTTTACGTCTCTTGGTCATTGCTCACAACCTATGTCACCCTCTTAACAAGTAAGTCGAGGCCAGTTTACCGGCAGTACTTCGACCTGCAGGTACCTCTGCGCCCCTTCAGCCCCGACAGGCATCCTAACTTATTGTAGGGACATAGAGGGGGAAGAGGCGATGCCAACGAAAACACCCTTCCCAGTTTTCGCTTGGTGAATTTGAATTGTGATTCTGTTATTCCCGCTTCTTATTAATCTCAGCAGGGGATTAATTTCTGGCGTTACTACGTTAGAGTTAGATAATGGGCTCACCAAGGTACTTCCACATTTCCGACATATTTGCATTTGTCGAACTTATTACGCAGGATGGGGTCCCAGTTGTCTGGCATGACGAATCGATAGTTGCTGAAAAGTGTCTTGACACTGCTCCAGCTGTAAGGGGATTCCTACGAATCTCTCCTGCCTTCATTCTTACCTGCCCGATAGTTTGAAGACGACCCGGACTTCCCGTACGTCGGGAAGAACATCGCAAATCTTACCCTAGCACAACTCAAGACGTTAGACTGTGGTTCTAAACGTCTTAATAGCTATCGTAAGTTAGGGCGTGCTGTGCGTCAAACCGCTGATTAAATTCCGAGTAGCGCTACAGCTCAGATACCCTGGGACAAAGATATCCACTTTGAGAGAGCTATTTGAATTCGCTCGATGCGCAGATCCTGACCACCTAATGCTCTGGAATATTGAATCTAAAGTCAATCCGGTTACCCCGGGAGCCACACGAAGTGTCGATGACTTTGTAACCAAGCAGCATGCCGAGTTCATCGCCAGCGGTTATGATCCCTCCCAGATAACAGTAAGCATGTTACATTTTTAGATGGTATGACATACTCACGACTAATTAGTATCAGAGTTTTGATTGGCGTACCCTCGTAGCAATGAAGGTACGTATAAAGCTAGGACGAGAGCATAGATGTCGCTAACTGCGTGCAAAGGCTCTAGACGACAGATTTCCCACTTCTGCTTTGATAAATGAGTTCGTACATGAGATACTGAAACTAGCTTTATCACTAAATCACCTTCCAGTGAGTCGCTTATTGTTGGCGATGACGGGACATCACCATGGCTTTGCCGGATTACGACTAGAAGATTTCCCTGGGGCAACAATCGGCGCCCAGATTGCAAATCTCGCTAAATCCATCAAAGCCGATGTGTTATCTCCTGGGACATTTTATTCTAACAGCACGGTTAATGATCCGTCATTACCGGCTTATATACCATTCACGACCAGAGATATGGTCGAATACGCTCACGAAGTTGGCTTGACCGTTATACCCTGGACGGTGAGTTGACCCACCTGCTTTTTGCAATTGTTATTCTCACTGGCATTGCAGGTGAACCGTCTCAATGTTGCTGACCAGTTAATCAGCTGGGGTGTTGATGGTATCATCACTGATTATCCTGGTATTTTCCATAGGTGGGTAGCATCGAAGGGGCTCAAGGCTGCGCCCAGGTTTTGCACAAGAGGATGTCTTGTTCTGTCTCCACAAACACTTGCAGACAGTGTAGCATTGTGAATGGTACCTATACTTAAGAAGACGATTTTGATATAAACGAGAACCCATTATTTCACGATACCAATAGATTATGACATAGACTTGGTGCTAATTATAACTATCACTAGTAATCCAATAACGTACATGAACGGAATGCTTTCTTCATCAAGGCGTGGCATAGATGCTATCGTCACTCGTTTCGTGCCACTTGTGGGATTCCTTCTTTTGAGTTTTCTGGGATTCTACGTGTGCTTGACCATCTTGCAAGCTCCACAACGTAGAGCAAGGACACTTGATGTTCAGGTGTGTCGAGTCTGCCAGGCGATTGGTATACTCATGGTGGTATGATAGGCGCATCGTGGCGGAAGAGCTAATACTATTGAAAATATCCTTCCTAGTTTCGCATGGTGTCGACATACTTCCAATCTACTGATTTCAACCGATTTTTAACATTTGGGTTTGCAGGGGGCTTATTAACGGTGCTTCAACATTAGAATTAGACAATGGTATAACCAAGGTACGATTGTTTTCTATGAAAAATGGATGTTTTCTGACGCAGGAATTTATAGGACGGTGTTGTAGTGGTTTGGCACGACCAAAGCATTACGGACGAAAAATGTCAAGATACCACACCAGTGGTATGGATAACTATCACGGTCAACAGGACGTCTTACTGATATCCACTAGTTTGAAGGAGATCCTGATTTTCCATATATCGGCAAGTACATTGTCAACCTCACGCTGGCGCAGATCAAAACGCTGGACTGCGGCTCTAAACGGCTGCACGAATTTCGTAAGGCCTTGTTACTCAAGACTCGGGCAAGACACCACTCAAATGCAACTTAGCACTTCAGCTCACATATCCCGGAACAAGGATATCCACTCTCAAGGAGCTTTTTGACTTTGCAAGGTGCGCAGACCCCGAGCACAAGATCCAATGGAACATCGAGTCCAAGATCAATGCGTCGCACCCTGACCGCACACATGATGTCGACATGTTTGTGACGAAACAATACGAGGCAATTGTGGAGAGCTCATACCCACTCTCTCAAATCATCGTGAGTGTCGTCAACTTATTAGTACCGTTGCTATACTCTTGGTCGACGCAGTACCAGAGCCTTGACTGGAGGACCCTGCTTGCCATGAAGGTCAGTCGTAGAAACCACACGTCGCAATACCGTTAACGCAACATGTAGAAACTGGATCCTCGCATTAGAACATCTGCTCTCATTTCCCCGTGAGCATCTCCATCACGTTCAGTTGGATGCCACGGCTGAAATAGTCGCAGTAGCACTCTAAACACGGCCAACGGTACCACATCGCCGTGGCAGGCTGGAATACGAATAGGCGACTTGCCAGGACCGTCAGTTGATGTTAAAATAGCAGATGGGGCACACTCCATCCAGGCAGACATACTGTCACCTGCGGTCATGATATTGGACTCGATGCCGTTCACGACACGAGCGATGATCGAGAGAGCACATGAGCTGAAAATGCAGGTGATACCATGGACTGTAAGAGATATGATGGCTAGACAAAGTACAGGACTAATGTAAAGTAGGTGAACACCCTGGCGACGATTGAGCAGCTGGTGGAGTGGGGGACAGATGGGGTGATAACGGACTACGCGGGAGAGGTGAGACGATGGGTAGGGCAGCAGGGATACGGGACGGGCAGTAGATACACCGACGACGTCCTGCGCTGTCTGGCTGGGCGGAACGGACCGGAATAAGCGCATATACAGACCCAAACTTCCGCGTCTCTGTCCTTCGCTTTCATGCCCGCTGCACGCGCCGCAAAGTCGGTCGTCTCCATCGCCCCCACAGTTCGCACCCTCCCTTCAGGCGTCCCCCTCGCTCCCTTCCTTGATCTTGCTGCCCGAGCTCCTGCTCACGCACACGGTCATCCTCATTCAGGTCCGCGTCCCGATGCTCCACCCCGTTGGGCCGGCGGGGTCTCCAGATCTTCGGCTGGCTTTGTTTCGACAACATATCTGACCGGTACGTCTTCGTTTCATCGTGGCGAGAATTTTTTGGCATGGTACAAAACAGCACCACCTTATTCCAACTTCCAGCAGCGTCTCCTCCATACCTCCGTTGCACGGAAGGACGCCCCCGATGTTCCTGATTTCTCCAACTATCGCGCCCCCCACACCGAGACCAACCGTGCTCTGTCATACTTCATGGTCGGATCCATGGGCATACTCAGTGCCTCCCTCGCAAAGTCCACTGTCACGGAATTTTTGCAGACAATGGCTGCCTCGGCAGACGTTCTTGCCCTTGCCAAAGTTGAGGTAGAGCTTGCAAGCATTCCCGAGGGGAAAAACGTCATCGTCAAGTGGCGTGGCAAGCCCGTGTTCATCCGCCACAGGACGTCAGATGAAATTCAGGAAGCACGCATTGCCGACTGGAAGTCCCTGCGTGACCCACAGTCTGACGACGCGCGCGTGAAAAAGTCAGAATGGCTAGTTATGTTGGGCGTCTGCACGCACTTGGGTTGCGTACCCATCGGCGAGGCTGGTGATTTTGGAGGCTGGTACGTGTTGACATTAGCATTGACCTCGTTCATTTACTCAACATCTTCCTCAAGGTTCTGTCCTTGTCACGGTTCCCACTATGATATATGTACGCATGTTACCTAACCCGGTGCTATTTGAGGCTCACGTTCTCTTACAGCCGGCCGCATCCGCAAAGGTCCTGCACCTGTAAGAAACCTTTCAAGTATAATCCTACAGTGACTCATAATAATACAGCTGAATCTCGAAGTACCTTCGTATGAATTCACAGAGGGGGATACCAAGCTTATCATTGGATGAGCTCCTAGACAGATTGATAGACAGTACTTAGTAATATTTACTCTGCTCCTAAAACGCCCGATCTTATCAAACACCTGCTTGCTTGCTGCAACACTCGCTACGATGGCGAAAGTCGAGGTACTAACCATCGAGAAGTTCATCAGTTTGTTCTCCTTCAGTGGATTCTATGTGATTGCCTTTAGCTGGCTCTTTGGAATGTGTGAGTGCATCGTATTCTGCGGTTGATACCTTGGGTCACCCTGTTCAGCTTTATGGGTCACATTCTTTGGCGGTAAGTTGATGTTGCGTAAAAGATAGTCTACTCTAACGGGAAGCAATTGTAGGGGTTATTGCTTACAAGGCACTTCGTGAGTGTATACTGCCTCTTCGCTTTCTGGAAGTCTGGTTTGACCCCCCTTGACACTACAGCCCGACAACAGTTTGGGGTGCTTCAGCATAAGACATTCCCCGTATATTTTGTGTCATCTATAGGGCTATCATCGTTGATGATTGTGTACTGGGTATTCACCCATCCTGACGTCGGCACGCACATTCTACGTCCCGAGGTGACAGATGTTGCCCAGCTGTATGCACTTCTCACTGTGTTTGGATCCCAATCCCTGAATTACTTCGTCGTTGGCCCAATTACAAGCAAGTGCGTACATAACAGAATAGGAGAATGGTTTTGACTCAACCATTCACAGGACAATGTTTGAACGTCAAAAGCTGGAAAAGGACGAAGGCAAGACCTACAACGGATCCGATGTACGTTACGAGAAATGTTTGTTGCCTATGTATATTAATTTACGAACAGGTTTCTGATAAAATGAAGGCGCTTAATCGTAAATTCGGAATGTTGCATGGGATCAGCTCGGTTTTCAATCTAGCCGCAGTGATTGCAGCTGGGTTCCACGGACTTTGGGTCGGAAATGCTGGCCTCGCGGAATACTGACTTATCTGAGTGTATGAGAACCATAGCATCTCAATGATCACCGACACCTTTTACTATTGTCACAATATGTAAATTGAAACCACCACCAGATTACAAATATACTGCCCTTTTTACGCTCCTACGGACTCTATCTCCGGCAGGTATCCTTCCCGCAAGCTACGTTCTAGTCTCCGAATCTCCTCCATCGATTTAGCATTTGAAATGGCCGCCTTGACCCTCTCCCGCTCTTCCTTTGTCATCAAACGCCCTGCCTTGCCTGACACAGGCATAGGTTTAGGCTCGTCGATAGTTAGCGCTGGTTTCGCCGACTGGTTTGACAGTGCTGTGGACAATGACGTCGCCAGCTGTGTCATTAGACCGTCTGGTGTAACGAACAACTTTTTTGCAGCTTCACGCTCCTGAAAACGCCAACACGAACCACGAAACGCGAGGCGGACCGAGTGAGTTGTCGGGTTCGAATAATAGGGCGAAGAAAACGGAGGTGCAGGTGAGCGGGCGCACCTTGTCCCGGATTCTCTGGAAATCCAAAACTCGCAGCCCAGGAATTCTCCAGGCAAGCCATTCGCGATACCATTTTTTCTCCCGCACAGGGTTGCCCATGAGTGAAACGTACTTGAGGCGTTTAAGCTCCTTCAAAGGTTCAAGGTCGCCTATCTCTGCGATGTTGTTGTTAGTGAGGACGAGAGTGGTGAGATTGGGCACAGAAAGGTGGATAGATGTAGATATGCTTGATATTCGATTGTTTGCAAGTAGGAGAGTATTCAGACGTTTCAGCAGCGGTAAATTACCAAGCGTAACGACGGCGTTGTCTGTAAGATCGATGGCATCATGTTGATCCTAGGGCATAGTCGTGAACGACGAAGAGACATGGGGTCATAAGACACACTTTTGTTACGCCTAGATTTTCGATTGCTGGGATTTTATAACCTGAGGGGGACTAAGCTTTAATGCGTGAAAAGAAGCAAAACAACACGCCTCTTAAATCCAGCTGGCGTTCTTTGACGGGGTTAAGGCCAGAAGTGGCCTGCGCAAGGAGCTCTGGCGTGAGCTTCATGATGACCGCGTGCAAACGAGTTTATTGAACACGCGGCTTAAACTTCAAAGTGAACCCCAACTGTAATGTTACCCGTTCACCAACGTCTGCACCTGTAAACTTCCTCGCTATCTCACTAGGCATTCTGCTCATTGTCCTAACAGGTATACTGAGGGCAATGAGAGCTATATCTTTCTGCCGGATGGGGTTGATGCCCAGGCACTCATAATCAACCGTTTGTCTGGGGACATTGCACTCAACCGTACGTTCTAGATTGCATATTCTCAATTTGCTTAAGACTTGAACACTTAGATTGGAAAGCGTCAATACCTTCGACGGCTCGCCGTTCTGGCAGAAATATATATGGCATTCTTGGGATAATCTCTTTGACTCTCGGTCGGTCGTCGCGCTGCCTTCCCCCTGCGCGTTGACGTTTGTTCTCATACAGCTGACTATATCATCCTTATGACCGGCCGCGAACTGCAGGGCCGCTTTTTGGGCCACGACATCTACCGCGCCACCAAATTCGACATTCTCTCGATAAGCCCTGACATTTCAGCCTATAACCCCCCTCACCCTGTAGAGGCGCACTTATTGGCATTGGTGCGCTCGCATCTCGAGGGTGGTAACTTTTTGTTCTCGTACGACTGGGACTTGACCAGGTCCCTTCAAGCTCAATGGGCAAGCCGGGATACCGACGCGAAAAAGGCATTATGGGAAACCGTGTGTTAATTTACTTGCACGGTAATTGCATTTTTCCAACTCTGCGCTTCTAGGTGGACGATAGGTTCTTTTGGAACAAGTAATGTGGATTGTTCTGAGCGAAATTCTCTCCAACTCATCATGCTGTAGGTTCTTGCAGTCGAGACTCATCGAAGCAACGTTCTCTAAACCTAGAAAAGACGCGGTGCGTTTTCTGTAAATGTTACATGAACGAACGTCAACTTGGTGTTAGATTGGCCTGTACATTCTACCGCTCGTGTACGGCAGTACGTACATCATTTCGGTGCTGGCATGCAATACTCATCGATCTGTAGCCTTTGACCTGCGCCCCGCTTTCATCAATGGTCGTCATATGCAATTGGGTTTGATCAGCCGTCGCTCGCGTTATCGAGCTGGAACGCGCTACTTCCGCAGGGGCATAGACGAAACAGGTCACGTTGCAAACTTTAATGAGACGGAACAAGTGCTACTGGTAGAGAAGCAACCGTCCACCGGAGCAGCGTCGGATGACGCGTTTGCTGCCAAGTTGAGCTTTGTACAGATCAGGGGCAGTGTTCCTGTTTTCTGGGCCGAAGTGAATACATTAAGGTACAAACCAGATCTACAAATCATGGACCTACAAGAGACTGTTAGTCCAAACTTTGTTTCCCTCTGAAAGTCTAGGCACCTGATTCATCATAGGTCGCTGCGATGAAGATGCACCTGAAGGAACAAGTGTTACAGTATGGAGATCAACTTTTGGTCAACCTTGTAAATCAGAAGGGTCATGAGAGACCTGTTAAGGAAGCTTATGAACGTTATCTCTCACAGGTTAGTGCATCCGCTTCACCAATCATTTCTGACTTGTTTCAAAGCTTAACTTACCGAACGTGCGGTACCAATATTTCGATTTCCATCATGAATGCAAAAACATGCGCTGGGATCGGATATCCGTTCTAATCGACAAAATACAGGATGAACTAGAACATAATAGGTATGCAGGATAGTCCCCTACGTCCTTCACTGATGGAATGATGCCTTTAGTTATTTCCACCTTAATGCATACCAAGGAACTGTTATCAGATCCCAGTCGGGGACGGTGAGGACCAATTGCATGGATAACCTTGATCGGACCAATGTTATGCAAGCTGCTTTAGCAAAATGGACTGTCGACAAAATGCTTCGAGACCTTGGTATCATTCCAGAGGGTGCTGGAGTTGACGATTATGAAGCATTTAGCAAAGACTTTAGAGAACGTAAGCCACTGCGATTTGCAAGTACGTAATTAATAACAATCTGTCATAGAATGGGCGGACGAAGGAGATGCAATCGCGAGAGCGTATGGTGGCTCTGATGCACTCAAGTCAGATTTTACCCGTACAAACAAGAGAACCCATAGAGGCGCATTGGAAGATGGCTATAAATCTGTTATGCGCTACATAAAAAACAACTATTTTGATGGAGCACGACAGGTAAGGACATCTCATTTCCATTGACGTGTAACAAATAACATGGGTTAGGATGCCTTTGATCTAATGACCGGTTCATATATACCCAGGCGGAGTCCTTCGTCGGCCCTATATCTTGTGACTGACAGACGTCCCCTGATAACACGTTCGGTACGTTATTGATAATTCGACTAACCACCATATTGGACAACAAAGCCTAGATGCCTTTGGTAGCTTGTTTCTCTCTGTTCATGATTTGTGCTGGTCTCACACTTCCTCGATCGTCTGGTGCGGAATTGTCTATTTTCGTTTTGCTGGTATCATTGATCATAAAAACAGACTACTCCTTGGTATATTATTTCTTATTCTGGTTCATTGTACTGTCACTCTCTTTTGCATTTATTCTCATGCATGGTATCGACTATGTATCCTGGCCCCAACTAGTCCCTCCCACGAACATCATATATTATTCTGGTGCGGGATACCGTTCAGGACATCACGGCAAGGGAATACAGGGGAATTTTGGAAAATTGTCTTTGCAACCTGCAAAATGGCTTACACGTGGCAGGCTGAAAGGCGAAGAGATTGAATTGGGAATGGGAGTGAAGAAAAGGGTAGACTAAGACTAGAACAAGATGGGAACAATGCATTATTTGATGACCCATGCGGAGGTTGAAATTTTTTACAAAGCTGAGACGCCTGATTAGCTCAGCAGACAGATAGACAACTCACACTTGCTTTTCAATAGCCATGCCAAAGGGCACGAAACGCGCATCCCCTGGCGCTGAAGAGGAGAAGATTCCTTTCCAAAACGTTGAATTAAGTGATGAAGATGCTCAAAAGTTGCACGAAGTGCAACGCGAAATCGCGCGTACTGAGTTGGTCCTCGGTTAGTGGGAATTTACTGTCAACTTTTGGCTCGCCACTTATACGTTCCCTCCTCGTCAGAGCGTCAGGCGCAACTGAAATTGGTATCTGTTTATGAAAAGAGACGCGAAGTTGTTCGCGCTATCGACAAATTCTGGCCCATTGCGTTGATGAATAACAATTTGATTGAATTGCATGTGCAACACAGCGCTGATCAACTTGCATTGAGCTATCTTGAAGATGTCTGGGTTGAACGTGATAAACAAGAACCCAGATGCTATACCATCGAATTTGTGAGCTTCACAATACTAGTGTATACGCTTTTGACACCGACATTGTCTCAGTACTTCAAGGAAAATCCGTACTTTGCAGACAAAGTATTGACAAAGGAATTTAAGTATGTTCCACCAGCATTGGCTGCCAACGAGAAGCCGGACGCCGACGGCATTATCCCGTCGATGTTGGATTTCTCGTGGGATCGAGATGTGGAGTCGCCGGTATGATCAAAATTCTAGCTCGAGGGATCGTTTATGAAAGTTGCGCAGTCAGTCAAAATTCATTGGAAGGATGCCAGCAAAGCCTTGACAAAGCTGTACCCACGCGAAACGAGCAAAGATGAGGATCCATTTCCTGATTATGGCAGTTTCTTCAACTTTTTTGAACTTGAGGATAGCAAGCAGGTGTGTGACACATGAGCAGAATGCATTTGGAATTCAAAAGCTTCGATAGATTGGGCTTGAAATTGGAAACGACATCTTCCCGGACGCAATAGACTATTTTTTTGGACGGCACAAAGATGATCTGGACTCTGACGATGAGGACGAGGATGATGATGAGGACGACGAGGAGGCAGAGGAGATTGACCTTGAAAAGCCACGGTCGAAACGGCGACGCGTGTGATGGCTATATATAGCTAGCCAAGAATAGACAAGGCAAATTGTGCGCCAAAAGGCGTGGTTTGCGGCAAGTACGGCTAACGATTTTAGTATTAATAGCCTTTCTCTTCTTCCACCCACCTCCGCTCGCCAACATGCGACCTTTTCCTTCCTTTGTCGCTCTCCCCGTCTTTGTAGCTGTCTGTGCCGCCCGTGAGCACGTCGCTGCTCGTGATCTCAACCGTCGCCAAGTGCCACCTGTCGGGACGCCTATACCCACCAGTTCAACAGTACCCTCTGCTACCACTGCCCCTGTGGTTTCTGGCAGCCTAGTGTCCAGCAGTTCGATAGTCGGAACTGCAATACCCAGTTCAATAGTCGGAACTGCGATACCCACTTCGTTGTCCTCACTACCTACCGTCTCCTTTTCTCTCGAATCGACCAATCCAACCGCATTCCCTCTTTCCAGCATCGTTGCGGCCGCGGCTTCGGCTCCAACAAGTCCGCTTGCAAGCACCCCCGCCCCGGGTGCAGTACCTACCTACTTGTCTGGGGCCCCACCTCTGCCAAATGGTCAGTAAACGGTGGCAATCGTGTGCGATTGACTTGGTTCCCACGCGTCTACTAATCGGTTTATCTATAGTCGCCAACATCATTCCAACCAATTATCCTGCGCTTGACAAGGTCCCCCCTACCGATAGCCCAGAAGTTCAACAATGGATTTCCGAAGTACATAATTCCGGCGTAGTGATCCCGAATATAGCTCCAACAAATCCAGGTTGGTTGATTATTTTCAGTGGTTATTTTTGGATTAATCTATTGTTAGGTGGTTGTCCAGCCAATCCGGATGCGGCAATCGATACCACCCGTTGCTGGTGGACGTGCGGCGGATGCACCCGTGAATATGATATCACTGATTGCCCGACACATTTGGAATGGGGTTTAACGTACGACGATGGCCCAGCATATTATACCACCCAGCTGCTGGATTATTTGGACCAAGTACAACTCAAGTCTACTTTCTTCGTCGTCGGCTCTCGTGTCGTTTCTTTCCCCAGCATTTTGCAGTATGAATATCTGGATCAACACCAAATCGCTGTCCATACATGGAGCCACCCTCCTTTGACGACTTTGACGAACGATGAGGTCATAGCGGAGTTAGGCTGGTCGAAGAAGGCTATCAAGGACGTGCTTGGTGTGACGCCAAACATGATGAGACCTCCATATGGTGATATCGAGTTAGTGCCTCGTTGTGTAACATATCAATGTGTATTGAATGTACAACAGCGACCGTGTTCGTGCCATCTCCGTAGCCATGGGCCTTCAACCCGTTATGTGGAGTCGCATTAGCCCAGCTGCGACATTCGACACAGGAGGTGAGGAAACAAGAACTTTGACTCACAATGTGATGTACTCAAACAGGACTGCAGACTTCAACATCCATGGTGGAACTATTTCGGTCAGCCAAGTCTTACAAAACTGGGAAAACATTATCGGAAATGCAACGACACGGAACAATGGCTTTATTGTTTTGGAGCACGATCTTTTCCAACAGACAGTCGAAGTCGCAACTGGCTACATTCTTCCTGATGCTCTTGCTCACCAGTTCACTATCAAGCCAATTGTTGCTTGCTTGGACAGGACCATGGCAGATGCTTACATCGAGCTCAATAACAACAAGACAAATCCACCCCTCATCGACCAAGCTGGTGTTGTTTCCCTTACCGCCACGCCTAGTGGTTATATACAGGGCACAGGCAAATCGAACGGCGACTCACCACCATTGGTGCAAAACGTTCGTGGTCTGGCTATTGCAGCCACGACCACCTTTATTGGTTTCGTCATCGGGATGGCGACACTTTTGTGAATACCAATTTTCGATTTGGACGCTGAAACGTCCGCGGAGACGAATAACGGACCAATGAATAAAATGATAGACCGCTTCATCTCCATTTTGCATTTGACCAAGCTCACGACGGTAACATATGTATCCAAACCGCTGGGTGACTTTGTCCGAATGGACTTCTCATGTGAAAAATAATATCTTTTACGTACTTACACGTGCCGCCTCTTGTACTGTTTTTTTGGCATGGCTGGCTGCGATTTTTTGTGCACAAGAATCGGATTATTACCCTTACTTATACCAGATAACAATGATTCGCCTTCACAGTCCATTTGGGACGTCCTCAATACATGTTGAACGGTCTTCATTCACTTCTTTGCGCAGCCTCATGACGTATGCATGCTCCACATTTGCATATGTTCATATTCGTTCTAAAATGGCTAGCTCTGATGTTGTATTGGACCTTATGCTATTAACTAATATACGCAAACAGTAAGTGCAGGCATAGATAACATTAGTAACAATGTATTATCAGCCACTCGACAGTACATGTTAGCAGCCAAGACCATATACACCCACAGTAGACGGACCCTTGGAACTCTAATGTAGCATTAACCCCCCCCCCCCCACTGAAGAATGTCAGCATAAAATAATAATGATAGGGATGGCATGTCTTGACGTCATGTCTGTCCGGTCGATAAAGTACTCCAATTCGTTTATTCTATCGTCTAAGAATCGTGCATAATGACAAGCGAATACTTGTCATTGTCCTCGATTGACCGTGCTGACTTGGATGCATTACCAATCCGTCACCGCTTCGTCCGTTTCGTTGGGCTCGAGCCAATGATGATTCTTCATATCTCTTGCGCGCGCACGTTGCCGCATATCAATAGTAAGCATAGGTTCGAAGAAGTCGCACAGTGCGGTGGATTCGGCCTCGGTGTACAGATACTTCTCTATCATGACACGTTTTAGCGGCCAGAGCTTGAGTGTCCGGATATAGCGCAACGCCCCTAAAATAGCAGATGTTGTCAAGAAACGGAACAGAACGGGAACGGTGAACAAAAGCGGTACCAGTATGATCAAATAGTTCCCTACTATACTTGCCCCCCATCTTTACTTCCATGGGGAAGTCTCCCATAAGTTCAATTATTTGTGCCATGTGGTCATCATCCTTGGTGAATAACTCCCCTTGTCCTTGAGGATCGAACAAATATTCTGCTGTTAATAGTTCAAAGACCTATTCAAATGTCCGAGCGTTAACTCAAAATATGAATCAAGTCGCCGTCGTGGGAAGACGCACCAAACAAGCTACACTCCAAATGTCTGCGCGGTCGTCCCAATCACTACGTCCGAGAATAGCTTCAGGGGCACGATACTGACGAGTTTGGATGTCCTCGGTATAGTGTTTCGTTGAAGGTGTGGCATTGCCAAGATCAGCAATCTTAATTGATATCGCGGGTAAACCATGAAGAGTAAGCGGCGTTAAAGCACATGATCTGTCAATACTAGACTCTTCATGTGCTGCTGTGCAGGAAGAGTCCGTGTCAAGCGTTCTATCGGCGAGCATGCGATCATCACAAGGCGTAGGTGGAGGGGTATTAGGACACAGCAATGCAGGTGTTGGGGTAATAGATGTTGCCGGCCGTGTTTGGGGGGTTTGCTTCTGCTTAGGTTCTTTACTGTCGTATTGAGCCCAAGATTTATTATCCGTACGGCGTTCATCGGCCATAGACCGATGTTTATGCTCCGGATCAGTGCATTTACACGACACTGACCGCTGCTTAAGCAAGTGCGCAGGACGAGGTTGGTTGCTGATCAGAGGAAACTTTTGAGGAAATGCGACGGGCAGAAGAGATCTGAGAATGTCGAGATGGTGCGGTTTGCGTCAACAAAGAGGGACTGGAAATATGGTTCGGTAAACGAGGTTTGGTCAGGTCTGTCTTGGAGGAATGTTTCGAGCCGGAATCATGGAACAGGTTGGATGTAATAATTTTGTGGACGCCGTTTATGAGTGATGTTGCCTTCTGTTTCGCACCTGGTCCTCTGTGTGGTGATGAATTCACCGCAGTCATAATCGAGGAACTTTCCGGCATTACATCTGAATTAGACGTAGGCCCATCTTCAATGGCTTGCACGCTCGTGTTGGACAGCTGCAAGTAATCTCCATCAGCACCTGCCGCACCGACAACAGCCGAAACGACGACAGCAGGTGCAGGCGCAGCAGCACCAGGGTCTTTCCAAAAGCCGGATATTGATGTACCTGAATGTGACCGTGAAAGACCTTGTCGCTTGTTAACCTCGGTGGATGCATCATTCTTTGAGAATCGCGGTAGCAATGGCTTCGTCTTGTGGACCTCGGCAGTCACGCAAGATGTAACCGCATTTCCTAGGTCAAGCTCGAATGCCGTTCGCGCCTTTCCTTTTGTGTTCGTAGGGTAACGTTGCAACTCGACAGATGCCCTGGTTATGGATAACCCGCTGAGAGCCAGCGACTGAGATAAAGAAGTGGGGGGCGTGCTAATGTTGCTCCCAGGATTCGTCGAAACCGCGATGGATGCGATGGACGATGAGGAGGAGGAAGAACAGGGTGAAGAGTCGGCCTGAAGCTTAAACTGAGGAGGGAGTGCCGGTTTACAATTGCCGTTGGCCTTGGCCTCTGTCTCTCGTATATTTATTGGATTATGGATAGGAACTGAGGTGGATAAGTTGCTCGACACTCTCGGAATATGTGAAGCCATACTCGTCACCGAGTTGGTGGCAGAGGAAACAAAGGGTAAGCGCGTCGGAGATCCATACGAACTGCTGCCAGTCACACCGGTTCTAAAAGCATGCAGGCATGAAACAGAGGCTGCCTGGCCTGAGCTAGGGCTTGAAAGAGGCTGAGAATCAAAAATCTGGACTTGACGACGGGCACGCTGCTGCATATGAGGTATTGTCATTCCTGTACGCGTCTTCGTAGGCAAAGGGACGCCGACGCGACGAGAAGTCGGACTCGGTGATCGCAGGAGTTCGTTCTGGATATGGTTTTCAATGTCCGGAATCGAAATTACTAAATATGGACAGTGGTGAGTTGTGATTGGTCATAGATAAGGAAGAAACATTCCAAAAATAGAATGAGGTGTCGTAAGATGCGGACCTAATTTGCGCCGCGCAAGCGACAGAGGCCGTAAAATGAGATGAGATGACAAAACTTACAAATATTCTCTGGCTTAATATCCGTATGGACAAGATCACATTCATCATGGAGGTATTCCAAACCGAGGAGAAGATGCTTGGCGATCAGTCTGACTAGCGCGCGAGGCACACCCTTTTTCTTGTGCCGCTCTACAAGTGCCAGGAGATTTTCGCCTAGAGGCTCAAACACAATACATATGTGTGTGGATTCTGGGCCTTGATGGGTGAACGAATCGAGGAATGAGACGATGTGGGATCTTCCGGGATGGTTCGGGGAAAATGATTGGACACGAGAAAGCAGCTTGATCTCATCGCGTGCAGTTTCAGCGTAGCGACATGCGGACTTGACGACCTTCAAGGCAGAGTGGCGATGCGTTCTATGAAAGTGTTAGGCGGCTCATCTCGGCTGAGAAAAGGAAACATCGTACTGCACATCCTTGACCAGCCAGACGGTGGAGAAATGACCCCATCTGCGGGAGCGAGGTGAGCACGGGCGGAAAGGAGATGAAACGACACATGCCCGAGCTTCCTGACAACACGGTAGCGATTGCTCTTGAAAACGTCGTTAACCTTAATTGGTAAATAGCCACCGGCGTTGTAGTCGGCTGGACTCTCTTCGTCTTTGGCAGAGAGTTCGTCGACTGGAAGGATCTTGGGGCCGGAGGGGGTGATGACATACTGGTACTTTGCGCAGGGCTTCTTGTGAGCCATGGGGGGAGAGAAAAGGGATGGTGAGGGCGGCGGTGCGGCAGGCAGGTGAATGTGCGGAGCGTGAAAGTGTGACAGGCCCCCAGCCACAGATACGAAAAGTAAGAGATAAGCGTGCTGAGTAAGGGGGACGATTGTGTCGGAAGAGACAGGATGGGAAAGAGCGAGTGGCGGAGAATGGTTCCTGGGGAGCGCCGAGATGACGTTGGCGACGAATCAGGCAAACTGAGACGCAGACTGCACATTAGGCTGACACACTCTGCCCGCGTTACTCGCCCAGCCTTGGCCTTCAAATATGCCCTCGCCTTTCGACCGCCCCTCGCCCCGCTCAGACCCTATCATGCCTTCCGCAAGCTTCATCGGTGCCGTCGAAGATGAGTGGCAGATGTACAGGTCTGTCTCTCTGTCCTCCTCCGCCGTCCCTGCTCTCTTATCTCCCCCCGCAGCGACAACCCCGCTGACTACAGCATAGGGGACCCCATTGGCTTTGGTTCCTCTTCCATCGTTTATTCCGCCACCTTCACTCCCCGTCCACCTGCTCGTCCCGCCCCATGTGCCCTCAAGGTCCTCGACCTGGACTCTCTTCCTCCCCGCTCGCTGCAGCTTCTCCAGCGGGAAACAAGACTCATGTCTCTCTCAAAGCACCCCAACGTCCTTCGTGTCAGGGGCACTTGGATAAACGGCCATAAACTCTACATCGCACTCCGCCTCATGAACAAAGGCAGTGCTGCCGATGTCATGCGCTATGGTTGGCCTGGCGGCATGGAGGAAGAAGTCTGTCGCTGCATCCTTCGACAGGCATTGCAAGGTCTCAAGTATGTCTTACTCCTCTCGTGTTTCTGTCAAGCTCATGTCCGTGCCCAAGCTACCTTCACATCAACGGCTTCATACATAGAGACATCAAGGCCGCCAATCTCTTGATTGATGACGACGGTACAGTTCTCCTAGGTGACCTTGGAGTCGCAGCAGATCTGTCTGAAGACTCGCATCACACTCCTTCTCATCACAAGTCATACACCATATCCGCCAAGGCTGCTGTCTCACCTTCCCATTCATCCAACTCAAGCAAGCGCTCGCCCTACATGTCCCATACCGTTCCGAAACCCAGAATTGGCAAAAGAAAATCTTTTGTGGGGACCGTGAGTGTCGTCTTACAATGAGTGTATGGAGCGATATTTTGCATGTCCATCACTTGTTCTCTCAACAATTTGAGTCTAATCGTCCTCTGTTAGCCATGTTGGATGGCTCCGGAGCTCATCCAAGGCAAGCAGTACGACTCTTCCGCGGACATTTGGAGCTTTGGCATCACAGCTATTGAATTAACCAAGGGTCGTCCACCCCGCTCCAGGGATCCTGCCAAGACCGTGTTGCTCAGAACGTGAGATCATCGCGCATTTATCACTTCCTTTCCTGTTGACACGTATTTTAAGCGTCCAAGAAGATCCTCCTACGATAGACAGGGAGAATGGCACATTCAAATACTCCCGCGCCTTCAAAGAAATTGTGGATCGCTGTCTGGCAAAGGATCCCTCCAAACGGTAAGCTTTCGCCCCCAAGTCTTTTCTTGCCGTGTTCACTCAGTCTTTGACCTAGTCCGACAGCCGAAGAACTTCTCCAAACGCCTTTCTTCAAGGGCGCAAAGAAGATGTCCTATCTAGTCGGAGCCATCTTGAGTTAGTTCATTTACTCTTTGCTTATTTTCATCTGATACGATCTCGCAATTTACATCAGAAGACCTCCCACCCCTGACTCAACGGGTGGAGCGCTGTGTTATCAATCACAGCACGGTGATTTATCGTACAATTGATTCGTGGGATTTTACGTCCACAGTCCAATCGCCAGGAAGCAGCATCCGAAGGCACATGATGTTTGACTTTCCTTTAGGACCAGAAGAGGATGATGCCAACAGCGTGTTTAGCCCATATGACTCCGATGATGAGCTTGATGACTTCGATGCCGCACGGGACGACGCCAATTCGGTTAATAATATTTATGCACCCGTTGCACCACCCGGCAAACGTACCGGTGCTATTCCCATACCAACATCTCCCACCTCGGGTTCAAGCAACATTCATGGTACACCGTCTTCGTTTCCCATGGAGGATTCGACACCATCATCTGCATCTGACTCTCCTATCACGACTCCCAAGTCCCAAGCACTTTCGTCATCGGAAGCGGTTCACCTGCCTATCATGGGACCGGTTCTGCCGCCCTCTGTGTTTGGTTCGCAACCCCCGGAAGGTATACCCTCTTTATATTCATCGTTATTGGACCAGAGCCCCAAACAAAATACCTCCATTCCCAGCAAACCTAGAAAGGCTCCTACATCTCCACCACTTCCTCGATCTTCTCACAGGCGTCCTGCAACCTCTTCAGGCGCAGTGGGGCCGAGTATCGGATTCTCCGATCGACAGCAATTGTCTTCTAGTCCAACTAGCCAAGGAATTTGGCACAAGATCCGTACCAATGTGCGCCGGTCATCCTTCCGCGGTAGTAGCGCGGAGAACTCTCCCCAACTACCAACTGTATTCGCCGGCAAGACCATGATTAAAGTTGGCAATAACAGCAACAAACCTGATTTGAATGAATTTCCCGACGAATCGAGGCACCGGCCTTCAGTAGTGGGAGCGGGTCCCGAAAGAAAGGAACAAAGCGGCGTTGGGCGAATTGCCAATAAAGGAAAACAGCTCTATCGGTCCAGCAGTCGAACGTTTCAGGCAGTAGGTAAGGGCTACCGCTTTGGGAGTCAGATAACCGATTGAACCCCCACTTTTAAAGCTTTCAAGCGATCGTAAAGCCTATGCAGCTTTCTCCTTTCACCGCACAACCCACGCGCTCCAGTCGCTCACGGATTCGTTATTTCTAATCCATGCATCTAAAATAACTCGCGTTGGCTCTCCTGTATCTTGTACATAGCAACGTAGTATCTTGTAGCATTTCTACATAGATTTCTCGCCGAACCTTTTATCTTGTTTTTCATATCGTCCGTTTAAAAACGTGATAATATAAACATTCAAAAGTGCATTGGGAGCCCGCCTAGCTCAATCGGATAGAGCGTCAGACTCTTAGGCGGTATTCTATGATCTGAAGGCTGCGAGTTCGACCCTCGCGGTGGGCTACTTATCATTTTTCATCCTTTCTCACAAAGGGAAAAGCAGCCTGCGGCAGTCTTGGCCTGTGATGATAATACGTGTACTGCATGACACCCTCTTAACCATCTTTGCCAGACATGATAGACATTAGTGTGTTCCGACACATTAGGTTTTACTTATATGACGGAAAGCCGTTGATGTTTGAAACTGTGCTTTATATGAAGGTGGGACACTTGATTTCATTAGCATGATGAATTTGCATCTTTCAACAACTTTGTGAAATGTACGCACGGTCGGCAATCCAACAGCCATGCAAGAGCGGTCGTGCATTGCTCGGTTTGGAGGTGGACAAACATCGACCATATAGGCTTTACATGCTGTTTCAGTAGAGTAGGGTGTGATACTAAGGGTGGATACATTTGTGCGCTACACTTCGTGCAGCCAATGAATCGACAACGATTGGTGGACTGTAGTAAATTTCGAAGTACATGAAAGTTAGCGACTGTCTTAGACACCTTCGTAACTCGCCCGTCCGCCCTTCCACTCGCCCGCCAACTTCCATACTAACCCTGCTCTGGAGCCGTCGCCGACGACGCTTAAATAGTATAAATAGAAGAACCTAAAAAGGGAATCCACCAATTAGCCCACCGCGAGGATCGAACTCGCAGCCTTCAGATGCCTATAGACTTCTGGTCTTTAAAAGTCTGACGCTCTATCCAATTGAGCTAGGCGGGCGACAGTCACTCATAATTGGCAGCCACCAAGTCCATGATAGATTTACCCAACTTATTTGCTAACATACACAAAGAGACACGTAAGTATTTGTGTAGATAACCTAAACCCCGACCCTGAGGTGAAAGGAGTTGATTGGAGCGATAGAAGCGGAATGAGATGTCATACCTATGCACCACTTTTTTCTACCGAGATGGTACTCATCAGTAAACTTGTCAAGTAGTGAAAGGAACTATTACTTACCTGTCCGGAGAAGCGGATGACTTCTTTCTTTTCTAGAATATATAAAGTTCTCTCTAGCGCATGGCTCGAGTATCCTTGTTGTGTGACAAACTCGCGGACGAGGCTCTGGTAACTTGTGCTCCATCCAACTGGCAATCGGCGCCGCAGCTCACGCTCTATGCGGGACATTTCTTCGTTCAGTTCCCCTCGAGTCAGTCCGTCCGCCGACCCAGTAGTGACCGCGTCCATCGTTGAAAATTTGAATAGTCGAATCGCTTCTTCAACGTGGTGGTTCTGCACGACGGGAGACAATGTTGTCTTGGCTAGAGCCTCAGATATCCGTATGATGGCTTCCAGTTGTCTAGGATTCGATTTTGAGTTATTACGGTGTAATGAAAGCTCTTGAGATGGTCGCACCGGATGGTTATCGGAATTGAGCTTCTCTCGTCGTTGTCGCGCTCAAGCTTTTGTACATCTTGTCGTAGCGTGACAAAATGGCTACTAAGCATCTCCTGTGCATCGGGGGATAATCGAGGCGCGCATTTGCTACGCGTGCAATCAATGATATGTAAAAGGCACGCAGAGAACATTCTCAAACCTTTTACAATATGCAATGTATCGTCTCATCTTGTTCAAGGGTATTTCTCCATTGTTGCTGTTGTTCTCATCAAGGCGATTTGGTCGATTCATATGAATATTCATAACATGACGTGCGATGTTCTGTTGTGTGTGTTAGGAAGTAATTCAAGGACGATTAAGCCTACAGACCTTGTCTCTTGTCTCATTGTGCTCGTCTTTGACAATGAAGATCATGTCGAACCGAGAAAGGATAGTTGTTTGGAAATCAATGTTCTGCAGGTGGTATTAGAATGAAATATGCTGCTCTTGGGCGCACCCACCTCACCAGGACTTCGTCCCTCATCGTACCGTCCAAAGACAGGATTAGCTGCAGCTAAGACGCTTGTTCGGGAGTTGAGAACCGTCGTGATTCCAGCTTTTGCAATTGAAATTGTTTGTTGTTCCATAGCTTCGTGGATTGCTACACGATCCTCATCCCTCATCTTATCAAATTCATCTATGCAGACGACGCCGCCATCAGCAAGGACCATAGCACCACCTTCCAAATAGAATTCGCGCTGTAGTATATAAGCAATAGACTTGGATCTCATGTTAGACTTTCTTACAGACACTGGATCCCTCTGTACTGACGCCGTCAAACCTGCAGCGCTAGAACCCTTTCCAGAAGTATAGACTGCTATTGGAGCCACCTACACCAATGGTAAGTTTCTGGAACTTCACCAAGTAATCCACTTACCTTTTCAACGAACTTCAAGAGTTGACTCTTGGCGGTACCTGGATCACCGAGCAACAAGACATTAATATCGCCCCGCAACCGCAGACCATCAGGGAGAATTTTCTTGGTACCACCAAAGAGCAAACATGTAATGGCTTTCTTGATGTCTTATTGAGGAGTACGTGTCAGTAATGACGCCGATCGTGTTTTTTTCCCTTTTCACTAACCGAGACTTCCGTAAATACTCGGGCCGACGCTTCTTGCAAACCGCTCATAGAATCCTTCGCCTCTGGCCATTTCCGTAAATTCTTCTTCTTCCTCGGGCGAAAATTGCACACCGAAGGGGCTGGAACCACCAGCGCCTGAGGGAGACGTAAGCTCTAGATGAATGACTCGAAGATATGGTTGACGGAGTGCTATTGCGCTAGCGCTTTTCTGAAACGATGTGGTTCATTGCTGATAATAACGAAATGCGGAAGGAGACGTACATTTTTGGACAGTACATTTTTGGACGACTGGAATGTCGAGTATATGCCGGTCACAATCACTCTCGATCCAGGGACAACTTTACCGGTAAGGTATCTGTCTGATGAGAGGAGAATGTGCCGAGGGAGCTCTCCGACTGGCACCATGTCTGGAGCCTCTTGAAGCTTCAAAGTCTGGTGATCTGCAAATGAAGATTTGTTGTGGACTATCAGATAGGGATCCATGGGGCACTCCTTCTTCCCATCTGCGGAGGTTGCTTCACATTGACGAGGTAAACCACGATCTGAACCGTTTCCAAGTCCTCCTAAGCCACCAGGCGGATACACAGTCTTAATATGTCCACAGGCTCGGCACTGCAAATGTAGCTTAATGGCACGAGAGAACAGGACAGAAGCAGAGATGACAATTCCAGGAATTCTGACGAGTTTATTCATTGTGTCAGCTGTCAGCTCTCGGAATTGTAACATATTCAGCGCAGAAGAGAGCGTTATTTGCACTTTGGGGATGGCTTGGGACGACGATTCTGATTGGGCTTCGTCATCAGCAACCCTTCTAGGGGATAGTATCAGGCGTGCAACGCGAGTCGCGGCATTCTCGAACTATGGAAAATGAGTATATAAGACAGAGTACTAGACATCCAACGCACCAAGGGTAACACATCGGCTGGCTTGTCTTGTATTGCATGCGCCAATTCGTCGTTGTAGAGGCTGATATGCCGTAGATCTACGTCAAGTATGTACTGCTTTAACAAAAGGTTGGCGCGAAGCTCATCTCTAACTGTACATCAGAAAGAGGGCCGGTGTCATAAACGTGGGCATGCCTGTAAATATACTCTCCTCCAACTCGATATTGCAGGAGAAAGTCCAGCAAAAGCTTTTCGGTTTCTGAGGGTGACTCTGGACCTGTCGGAGCAGGATGATCGTGAACAGCGACTGTGTAGACGCTATTGGCATCAAAACCAGACATCGTCGCGGAGATGAGGAAACACGGTGAGTTGCGCGTTGATAATTGGCTTCACGGCAGGTCAAGTCGCGTCCCTGCGTGGAACCTTATCTTTATTTTATTTTTCGCATAGAAATGAGTATATTATTGCAAGCTGCGCAGAAATATGTAGCTACAGAGGGCCAGTGGTAACGGATGTAAGGTGTGTACTAGAAGCCTATGTTCGTGGTGTCAGAGTGCGGATGTCAGAGTGCGGATGTCAGTGCGGATGTCGGTGTTACGCGCTATGTCATGTATGGAGCTTTATCTTCTGCCCTCGCATCCGCTTACTTGCACCGACCCTCTCAGTTTAGTTGGCAAGGAAAATCCAACTGTCTGGGACGTTGTAACTGCTCACATTACTTCGTTAAAAGCGTCAGTCGCCAACTCGCCCACCACTCTCAGGACCTCACATACTCATTACATGGGAATGGGAAACTCGCCACTGTGTTCCTTCATCAGTTTCTTGGTCATACGTTCCGGGCATTTACGCCGGAGCCAGAGCATGTCCTATAAAACGTTTTTGAAGCTGCACTTTTACTACCTGTCCTATTTCCATTGCACTCCGTACATCGGTTGTCCTTGCACAACCCCACATTCAAAAAAATCAGAGAAGGCAATTGGAAAAGCCAAGGGCAAAGAGGCTGACAACAGGACACAATCTCAGCCTCTGGACATTCTATCCTCGATTCTCGCGGAGGTGCTCTATACTATCAATCAAATACTCTTTTCCAGACTCTCCATGATCCCTCCACAAAGCTCCCCGCGCTCTGGAAGCTGCCAATTTCTTGCGCAAGATGGACGCGATTCGCAACGTCCGACGTAACGAGGAGGAAGACCACAACGTTATTGACCATGGTAGAAATGGTATTGATGACCTCGGGGGAAATTTTATCCTATCGAGTGAAGAGCAGCTCGCCTTGGCCTTTTCGACCGGACGCGAGGCTTGCCTTCGCACTGTTCTTGCTACGCTCAGAAGGGACGTTGAGCGTGTTATTTCATTCTGCTCTACGGGTTATATGCATAACGGGCGGTTGCCCAAAGACCACAAGCTCAATTATCCATCGGCTGAATGCTTCCAATCTCCAACGCATAAAGGTCACCGGCACGAACTGCAGCATCGCTCTTCTCCCATCATCCCCTGTTTTCCCATGGGGTGAAGAGCTCGCTGTTGTCGTGCTAGACGACACACTTGAAGCCTTTTCTCCTCCTCCTGAGTGTTGAGCCCCCAAGTGTTCCCCCCCCTCCTCCCCCCCTTCTGATGCAGCCTAGCATGTTTTCCTTGCATGAAGACTTCTCCTCATGTACTTTGACTGAACTGCCCTCTGCAGCAAAGTGCCCTGTTCTCCCCCAAGAGATAGGGCCAGAATGACACCATACAGTGACCCTCAAAACTGTTGCAATGGGTAAAATAGGGACAAATAAATAAAAATAAGGGTATGATAGCCCTGCTTCTAAGCTTTAATTTGATCCAATATTGAACATATTTGGTTATGTTTTGGCTGAGATATAAATTCTTGAAGTAGGTGATACCATTGCAATGGTTTTGTGGCTGGCATATTTTGATAAGATATTGGTATATTCTAGTACTTTGTGTAGCCCCCCTTTGCTTGTACCACTGCATGTACCCTCCTAGGCATACTCTCAATCAAGTCCTGGCACACCTTTG
Source organism: Amanita exitialis (assembly GCA_023014455.1). Classification (NCBI taxonomy): domain Eukaryota; kingdom Fungi; phylum Basidiomycota; class Agaricomycetes; order Agaricales; family Amanitaceae; genus Amanita; species Amanita exitialis. Next base: position 2,114,413 of record JAEBUR010000002.1, read on the forward strand.
CCTCAATCTTATTCCATTCAACTTCCACCCTCTCCCACAACTCAAGCATGCCTGATGGGGATCTCTCATACTCTGCCAACCTCCTCTTGACCTGTGTCCACAATTGTTCAATTGGATTGAGGTCTGGGGACTGTGCAGGCCATGGTAGAGGTTCAATTTCATGGTCTTTAAACCAAGTCTTGGCTTTCTTGCAGGTGTGCTTGGGGTCATTGTCCTGCTGGAAATGATGTCTTCTGCACTCTTGCCATAATACTCCAGGCTTGCTTGAAGGTCTTGGACACATAAAGGTCTCCATCCATCCTCCCATCAATGTTGCAAGCATACCCAGGCCCCTCCCACATCATACACCCCCAAACCATAACTGATCCTCCCCCAAACTTGACTGTCCCACTCACCAGCCTATCACTGAGCCCTCCCCTGCCTTCTTCCAAGCCCATTTCCTCCCATCTGACCCTAGCCTATTGATTTTTGTCTCATCTGACCATACCACCCTCTTCCAATCCTCCACAGTCCAATCCTTATGTGCCAAAGCAAAGTCCATCCTCTCCTTCTTGTGTCTTGCAGTTAGTAGGGGCTTTTTCTTCTTCACCACAGCCTTCATCCCAGCCTTCTTTAAGTGTCTCCATTGTCTCAGCAGAGAGAGGCTGGTTTATGATGTCTTGAAGGGCTCTGGCAACCTCCACAGCTGTGTCAGCCTTGCCAGAGCTGATGAGTTGGATGGCATGTGTTAGGACTAACCCCAACAACCCCTAGGCTTCTGAGACAAGAAGAGAAAGGAGACAAGAAAGCAAGTAGATTGCTGGAGGGCAAACTACCTAGAGTCTTAGGGACTTGCTACTACAAGAGAGACTCCTTATATACTGCTAGCTAGGTCCATGCACAGCAACCCTAAGCCCCAGTGGCTGTGGTGCACAGCAACAGCCTAGGCTCTAATGACATACCTACACCTAACCCCCTCCTAGACCAATCCAGGCTCGACCATCTTGTTGGTAACCCTAACCCCAAGAGTCCCTACAGCCACTCACTGACTAACCCTTGGGTGTCCTAACATAGGGGTGGTGCCATCCTGTCTTAAGAGGTATCTCCCCATAGAAGCCCCAGATAAATAAGAGAAAATATGGAAAATGATAAGAAAAATAAGAAGGTCATAACATATCCCTCTCCTCAAGACTTGCATCCTGAGAAGTCAACACCACAGGGAATACTTGAGTGGCTCCAGTGTTCAAATTGTTCTTGGGGGAATCAAGCATGGGTGTAACTGCCCCACTGTGCTCAAGAGTTCTCAAGAATGCCCCCAACAGATCTGACTCTTCATAGATTGGTTTTCAATTCCCTTTCCACCTCTGCCAATTCTGTTCAAGTTTCTCCAAATAATCATGCTCAAAGTGACCATCTTCCCATCCAAACAGTTGTTTGGGCACCTTGTCCTGTGTAAGGTTTTCATATGGGTGGTATATCATACCCCTTGCTTTTTGTGGAGCACTGGGGTTTTGTTTGTGGAATTTTTTGATCTCATCCTGTGCATTGGACAAATTTTCCACTGGCTCCATGTCAACTCCACCAGGTAGTATTTCCATTTGATGAGGTACTCCAACTGTCCACAGCCACAGCCACTAATTTGACTATCCAGGACCTCCTTGACCTTGTACTCATCATCTTGTGACTCCTCAGTCATCTGAGCCTCTTTGCACTGGTTGGCTTTTTCCTTTCATCAGGGGAAGGTGGGTACATGATATGGCTTAAGTAGTACCTCATTGAAGATGTTATAGACCTTCCATGATATGGGGACCTTAATTTTGTATGCCAACTTGCCAACCTTTTCTAATACTTCCAAGGGGCCTACAAACTTCCCATCCAACTTCTTGGTTGCTCTGATGGTAGGCAAGTGTTTGGTGCTGAGGTATACCTTGTCACCAGGCTTGTACTGTCATGCTGGTTGGTGGTGTTCATCCCACTGTCATTTCATAGTTTCTGTGGCTTTTTCCAGTGCCATGCATGCCTTTTGATGGACATCCTCCACTTGTTTTGCTAGTTCTTCAATTGCTACCACTTTTGGTTTATGCATGGGATTGAGTCCCTTGTTTGGGTGGTGGCTGTAATTTATGAAGAATGGGGAGTATCCCATAGCTGAGTGTAAACAATCATTATGACAGAACTGTGCTTCTGCAAGCCAGTCACTCCAATTGTCTTGGCAGTGGTTGACAAACATGGTGAGGAATTCCCTGACCTCCTGGTTAACTTGTTCTGTTTGACCATCAGTCTGCAGGTGGTAGGCTGTAGATTGGTTGTGTTACAGTTATGCGCACTTTTTCATTTTCTTATGTCAGCACCTGCCTCTTTCGGTGCTTATGCAACCTCTTCTATTCCTATATGCTTATGCCATGTCACACAACATTTGCTGTGACTCTATTTTTACCTATGCAACATGCCTACCTTCATTCTGTCATACTGACATTGCTATGACCTCACTCATGACGCATTATGACATCTACTATCATTACATCATACCTATGATGTTCTTTACCTTTTACAGACAGTAGGTTCACATATAAATAGCAGAGTTTGTTGTAGGTCAAACCTTAAGTTTGACTTAGCTTGTATAAACCTTATTACTCGCTGCAAAGCTTGTAAGTAAGCACAAGTAAATCTCTGGCAACCTTAACAGGTTGTGGTAAGATCTCAAGTCATAGTTCATGCACTCTTGCCTATAATCCCCTTCTCAAACCTGAGTCTCATCTTATAGGCTCAGCACTGTTTACCCACTCGTGTTTGCCAGGCTTATTTCATTGCCATCGTCTTGGATGATCCTTGTGGCATTATGTCATTGGGTAGATTGACAGACAACTCAATCATCATAACAGGTTGGGTTGAATACCCAACATTCCATTAAGGTTGTCTGTAAATTTGGAGGCAAATTGCAGTCCTCAGTTGCTAATGACCTTTTTTGGTAAACCATGTTCCCTGAAGATATTGTCCCAGAACAGTATTGCCATGCCTTGCAAGGTAATTGATGATGTAGTGGGAAGGAAATAGGACTTCTTTGAGAATCGGTCCACCACAACCATGATCATGTCATTTCCTTTGGATTCCAGGAGAGGTCCCATTAAGTTGACTGATACCACTTCCCATGGTTTGGTGGGTATCTTGTTGGAGATCAAGGGTGCTGCTTGTGGTCATTGGTCAGGTTTAGCTTGCTGACAAGTTTCACATCCTCACACATACTCCTCAATGTTTTTTCACATATTTGGCCACCAGTAGTTCCTTGGTAGCTGTTCCAGCATCTTGACTACTCCTGAGTGTCCCCATGAATGATGGATCTGGATGAGGTTCTCCCAGATTTCCCTGACTGTTGGTACATAGACTTGTTTCCTGTTTGTACTCTGAGTTTCCTTCCACTAGTCCTTTCTTGACCTGTGCCTCATAGTATTGCAGTGCTAAAGTTGTTATCTCCTTGATAATGTCTTCTAGTGCTCAGTCATCATCATAGACTTGTACAAACAGTTCCTCCTTCAGTAGGATTATTCCTTCATTATTGTTCATTCCTTGTTCATGTCCTGCATGCCTTGACAAAATGTCTGCCTTGGAGTTTGATTTGCTGGATCTGTGTTTGATCACAAAGTTGTAATCCTGCAGATCTATAACCCATTGTACCTGTCATTGGTTGAGGTTTTGTGCTTTCCAGAAGTATGTGAGGTTTTGGTGATCTGTTAGGACTTCCACTGTTTGTTCAGTGCCCTTTAGACAATGTGACCATTCATAAAAGGCATGCATTACAGCCAGCATTTCTTTGTTGTAGATTGTGTAGTTTCTTTCTGCATTGTTGAGCAACCTAGAGATAAATGCAACAGGTCACCATCTTTCATCTTTGCACTGTTGTGACAGAATTCCACTGATTGTGAAGTCCAATGTGTCTACTTCAATTCAGAATTTGCCATTGTTGTCTGGGATTTTCAGGACAACCTCCCTCCCCACAAGGTCCTTCAGTCCCTGAAAGGCCTTGGATTGGAGTTGTGTTCAGTTCCAGTCTGCCTTGCCCATCAACTTGGTCAATGGTTTGGCCATCTGTGCAAATCCCTCAACAAAGTGCTGATAGAAGTTGATGAATCCCAAAAACTGCTGCAGTTCTTGCTTATTTATTGGTTCCAGCCATTCTGTTATTGCCTTGATTTTCCCAGGTTCCATACTGATAGAGTTGTGGCTAATGACTAATCCCAGAAATTCAATTTGATCTTTGTCAAACCAACACTTTTCCAGCTTCAATGATGTAGTGGAGAGGCCAAACAAGGCCAAGGTTAATGTTATGATGGTCAAGTTGTCTGTCAATCTACCCGATGACGTAATGCCACGAGGATCGTCCGAGACGATGGCGATGAGATAAGCCTGGCGAACACGAGTGGGTAAACAGCGCTGAGCCTATAAGGCGAGACTCAGGTTTGAGAAGAGGGTTATAGGCGAGAGCGCGTGAACTACGACTTGAAATCTCACCACAACCGATTAAGGTTGCCAGAGACTAACTTGTGCTTACTAACAAGCTTTGCAGCGAGTTATAAGGTTTATACAAGCTAAGTCGAACTTAAGGTTCGACCTACGACAAACTCTGCTATTTATATGTGAACCTACTGTCTGTAAAAGGTAAAGAACATCATAGGTATGATGTAATGATAGTAGATGTCATAACGCATCATGAGTGAGGTCATAGCGACGTCAGTATGACAGAACGAAGGTAGGCATATGGCATAGGTAAGAATAGAGTCACAACAGACGTTGTGACATTGCATAAGCATATGAAAATAGAAGAGATTGCATAAGCACCGAAAGAGGCAGGTGCTGACATAAGAAAAATAAAAGTGTGCATAACTGTAACACTAGCTCTTCGCTAGATTACTTGTCCACAAGTAATACTATACACTAATAAACAAAAAGTACAATGAGCACTCACTCAACGTTGTTGTGCTCGGTTTCGGTCCACCAATCGGGTTTTCCGAGGCGGAATTCGTCATCTTCATCGTCAGGGCAGTGTCGTCCTGCTAACCAGGCACAATGTTCTTCCTCGTTATCGAAGGTAACGGTCCCAGGGCGGGTTCCCTGCTGGAATCCTTGGCGGGTGCGACGAAGGGGACGAGGGCGCGTCGAAGGAGGGCGTTGTGAGCGGTTTGCTGGGTGTGGTGATGCGCCAGGGGTAGACCCTGCATTCTCAATGCATCTAGGAACTGATTTCAGTAGCGCGAGATGATGATTGGGGTCGTGTTGTGACGTGATGTGTCCTCGGGAGTTACAAATGAGACAATGAGGGCGTCGAGGTTGTTTTCGGGGCGCCTGAGGAGTGGCAGGTGTCGTTGCCTTGCCCTTTCCTTTCTGTCTAGGTGGTGTCTCCAGGTTGACTGTTGAAAATGCGACAGGGGGATTCGAGGGTATCGTCGTCGAGGGTTGCGCTGATGGCTGAGGGTTCATCAGTGCCAAAATCAGTATAGACTTTCCTTTCGGGGCTGTCTGTTTGGCTGCTGAAGCCGATCCTTCAGGCTGTCTCGTGACAAGGGGCGTTGTTGTCATCAGGGGTGTGGCCGAGTCTAATTCGGCGAGGGTGCGAACGATGACTTGAACTTCGTCTCCATTGAGGACTATGCGAGGTGACTTCGAAGGTCGAGGTGGGAACATGTCGTTGACATAGATATGCATCTCATTGACGGATTTGATTGCCTTCTCGACATGGGCGAGTATTCCTTCGATCTTATCGTGGATCTGGTCTGCTGCATCAAGGATCTCATAGTGGTTTGGGACAACATAGATGGGGTTAAACCAGGAGTTGATCTTGATCAGGTTCCTGACGTCATTCTGCTGTACATAGATGCGTAGCTGTCCATCGCGTACTAGTTTGATGGCGTCAATGATGTATCGTTCGACGTCGGTGATCAGGAGTCAGTGAAGAAGATCCAGGGCGAGTTGGTCCAGGTTTAGTTGGATAGAGTTGGTTAGTTCCCAGGCTAGATTAGTGACGTTGATAAACGTCTCGATGAGGTTGGTGCAGTCGAAGTTGGCGTTTTCTATCGCAATCTGTCTGATGGCGAGGGAGTGTGGTTGACTGGAAAGTATTCTCCAGACTTGTGCAAGACGAACAGGGATTGCTTGATCCAGTTCGATCCGGGTGAAAGCGATGGTTCTCCTAATCCGATTAAGTATTTGTGGATAGGTAGCACCAGAGTTAAACGCTCCTGAATATCCAGTAGTTCCATGAGCTGGAATCGTTCGTGGTTCTCCAGCCTTCTCTGAATATAGCATATGCGCTCCGCCACTGGGGGTAGCTTTGGGGCTATCTGTAATACAGTCTCTGGTGACTGCTTCGGTATCCATCGGAGCGTCTGATGAAAGGTGTCCCTGATTACTCTCAGGTACCACATGACGAGGGTATAGTCCCGAAGATCCTGCTGGTATTTCTCCTCAGGAGGGGGTGGAGCGGTTTTGGGAGATGGCGGTTTCGACGGTTTGTGACATAAGGGGACCCTGAGGGTCATTGGTTGGTGCGTGATGTGGCTCAGGCACGATGTCGTTAGGGTCGAAGTCCGAGGGTGTATCATCTCGAGGGTATACAAGCACGGGGCGTTCAGGGGTGTGCTCAATGAGGCGAGGGTCAGTGGGTTGTCCTGACTTATCGACTGAAAAGTATGCGGAGTAGACATGAGGAGGAACAGGGGAGGTAGACTTGGAAGACATAGACTGTGGTTAGATAGCGATGCAAGGATCGCTAGTCTTCAGTTAAGTTTTCTCCTGTTTTTATATCTGTCTAGGACTTCTTCCGCATTAGTCAAGTTGCGTTTGGGTTCCCAGGTGTTGTATGACATATCATATCCCTTCCATTTGACGAGGTATTGGTATGAATTGCCTTTTTTGCAATGCGCTATTATCGCTTCAACTTCATACTCTTCCTGTCCTTCTATCAGATCAGGGGGAGGTCTCGTGTCGTTTGGTCCATGTATATCGGTTTCTTTGTATGGTGTAAGGAGGGCTGCATGGAATACTGGATGAATGCGCCATTGGGCTGGCAACTTTAGTTTGTATGTTACTGGTCCTAGGACTTTCTCAATTTGGAATGGTCCTTCCCTTTTAGGTGCCAGTTTACGTGTTTCATATGGTATTCGAAGGTTCTTCGACTCTAACCATACTTTGTCTCCTTCCTTAAAGGGTTTAGAGTGATGGATGGTGCGTTTCATCATTTTTAGACGTGCTAACTCGTGTGCTGCAAGTGCTTCTTCTCTTGCTTTGTGGAGTTGCTTTAAATGTGCGTCTGCTGCAGGTGCATCCGTTCTGCTAACTACTTCTGGTAGTGCCACAGGGTCTGTTCCATACATGAGATGAAAAGGCAATTGTTTCAGCTCTTGATGAGTGCGTTGATTGTGTGCAAACTCGGCAATAGGTAAGACTCTGCTCCAGTTGGCTACATCATAGGCACAGAATATCCGGAGATAGATCTCTAGTTCCTGATTTAGACGTTCTGATTGTCCATCAGTTTGCGGATGAAAGGCGGTGCTCATTCGATGTTTTATATTTAGTGCGGTGGTTATCTCCTTAAAGACTTTTGCTGCGAACTGTGGTCCTCGATCTGAGATCATGATATCAGGAAGTCCAAAGCGTTTGAATACTTCTTTGATATAGAGTGTCGCTGTTTGTTCGGTGGTGATTGTTTTGTGACAAGGCGATAGAATTACCCCCTTTGTAAGGCCTTGGTCGACCACAACAAGAATAGAATCATAACCATCAGAGATCGGTAGATCGGTGATGAAATCCATTGTTATCTGTTGAAATGGTCGCTGGGCATGTGAAATGATCGGTGTTAGGGGTGCAGCAGTGGGATGAGTGTTTGGTTTCATCTGTTGGCAAGTTCCACAGCCATCTATGTATTTCTTTAGTAAGATAGTCATTCCTGGCCACCAATAATGAGTTTTGAGCAAAGCAAGCATTTTGAAGAATCCAGGGTGTCCTGCGCTTGGTGATTCATGGTATTCTTTGATGATATCACGGCGTAGATCTAGATCATCAGGAACATAGGGTGTTCCTTTGTATAATAATAGTCCATTGTCCAGTGTCCAGTTGGAGATGGTGCTTCTAAATGGAAGTGGGGTATTTTTATCAAGGCAGTGTCTGACTTTTTCAACAAATGCATCAGTGGCGCTGCTATTAATAATCCTTTCGCGAAGGTCTAACAATAGCGATTGGATAAATATAGAGTGTGGGAGCATAGTGACTGTTTCGTCGTCTTCTTCTCCTTTGGCGTGGTCAGGGCGGCGGGAAAGAGCATCAGCTTGAGTCAGTTTAGCTCCAGGGGTGTGCACTAGTTGTAAATTATATCTGGATAGATTATTCCACCAGCGGGCTTGGCGTGTGGTCAAGCATTGAGGTGCGCGATAATAGGTTAAGTTTTTATGATCGCATCGAACAGTGATGGTGTGAGGTGCTCCTAAGAGCAGGTATCTCCATTCTTCGAGTGCGCGAATTATAGCATAAAGCTCCCTGTCATATATTTGCCAATTTCGTTCAGTAGGGGTTAAGGCGTGGGAGAGGTATCCACATGGATGCAGCTGGCCATTGCTGTCCGCTTGGAGTATAGTCGCTCCTACTGCCCATTTGGATGCATCACTTTCTAGAATAAAGGGTTTGGTCACATCAGGCATGGCTAATACAGGGGCGGTCATGAATTGTTCTTTTAGAAGATCAAAAGAGACTTGGCATTCCGGTGACCAGTCCCAGATTTTGTTCTTCTTTGTTAAATCATGAAGGGGTTTTGCAAGATGTGCAAAATGCGCAATAAAGCGGTGGTAATAGTTTCCGAATCCTAAAAACGAGCGTACTTGTTTGACTGTAGTTGGTACAGGCCAGTCCCTAATTCTGGCTAGTTTGATAGGGTCCATTTTGATCGTATTGTGGGAAACGATCATGCCGAGGAATTCCACTTCTTCCTTGGCAAATTTGCATTTCTCTAATTTTAAATATAGATCATGATGTCATAAGCATTCCAGAACACGTTTAGTTCGTGACTCGAGTTCTTGTTTTGTTTGTGCACATATCAGGATGTCATCCATATAAATGACGATCCATCCTTCATCGATCATGTCCCTAAAATAGTCGTCCATCATGGCTTGAAATGTCGCAGGTGAATTCCGGAGTCCGAAGAACATGACTGTTGGTTTGAATAATCCTCTATTGGTGACAAAAGCAGCCTTCCATTCATCGCCTTCTTTGATCCTTACATTGTTATATCCCCATCTGAGATCTAGCTTTGTAAAGTAGTGTGCTCCTTTAAGTTTGATCATCAGGTCGGAGATTAAGGGTAAGGGATACGAATTCGGTTTAGTCCATTTGTTAAGGTAGCGGTAGTCCTGACAGGGTCTCAGGGCGTTACTATCCTTCTTTGGAACAAAGAAGAAGGGCGATGCTTGAGGTGATTTTGATTGTCGGATATATCCTTTTGTCAGTTGTTCCTTGATCCATTCGTCTAGCGAGTTTTGTTCTAATGGAGATAGGTTATAGATCTTTGATTTACGAGGGACGAACTCATCTCGTAATTCGATGGCGTGATCCCAGGGTCTTGACTCAGGGAAACGCTCTGAGGCTTCTTTTTCGAATACTGAGTTCCACTCCATATACTCGGAAGGTACCTCTAGTCCTTCAGTAGATCCAGGTTCTACCTGACCTCTATAGCGATGCTCCATCTGTTGTGATGCGGTGATTTTCCGAATCGCTACTTCCGGTATTGAGTCCTCATCCACATACAGCGAGCTGACCTCTGCCTGGGCGACAATCCCACTGTGTGACATCGTGTATTGTTTGGCTAGAGCGTCGTCATATTCTGTCACATCTTCTAGATCCACCTGGATCCAAAGATTCTGTATGCGTGCACAGATATCTTCTTTTTCGGAATTATGGAATTCCAGAGTCTTTTCTCGCCAGTCTATTATTGGGTTATGCTCCTCGAGCCAAGGCAGCCCCAAAATAAAGTTCTGATCGCCTAATGACGTCACCCAGAACCAGTGCGTCATAGTTTTGCCATTTATGTTAAAGGTGATCAGACACCTTTCTAAGATCTCTCCTGCTTCGTTCTCTGATCCATCAACATTCTTGACTTTGATGGGTTGGATCAAGGGTATTCGCTTCCAGTTTGAGGCAATGGATGCGTCTATGAACAGGCCTTCTGCTCCACAGTCGACTAGAGCAGTTTCAGCAGGTTTATTGGATTCGATGGAAATGGGGATGGAAATCTTTTTATTGGTTAAAGATTTTACTGTTACACCGCAAATATAGATAGAATCCGATGCTTGAGGATCAGCATCCACTGATGTGCGATCCCTGTTTAAAAATCCTGTTCAGCAAGCAGACTGAGACGATCTTCTGAAGACAAGTGCGCCATCAAAGCCCTGATGGCCGTCATACTTGTATTCTCACTAGCGTTTTCTGACTCTTCTTCATCATATCCCTCAACCTCGTCACCTTCCATAGATGTGGAAGTCGCTCTGATGTGACGGTGGGGTCGTGACTCCTTTACTCCCTTCCCAAAACGCTTCTTCTTGTTTCCACTGCTTGGTTTCCTCATGGGGCATCTCGGTGATTGATGACCCCCTTTGTGACATATGAAACACAATCCTTCCTTGACATGTCGCTCTCTCTCGTCTTTAGATAATGCATTGATGATGACCGCATCAATATCCATTGCATTGGGATCTCTGTATCTTGGCGATGGTCTCCCTCCTCCTCCAGCGTGTGATAGTCCTGCTAAAACGCCTAGTCTGCTTTTGGCATTTGCATATCTTTGTGCAGCGTCGTACCAACCCTGTAGATCGGCTGGGTTCTGCATAAGGATCTGGTGGATGCTTTCAGGGGGAAGTCCCTCCGAAAATAGAGGAATGATGGCGGCTTCTTCCTTGATCTTGGACTTTTTGATTAGTTCCTTGAACTTGTCCATATATAGTAGGATTGGCATCTTCTTGCGTTGTCACACTATTTTGTATAGCTCCGTCATGGCCCTTCCAGGGCTGTCCACCTGTTTCCAGTTACTCTCAAATGACTCTTTAAATGCGGCCCAAGTTCCCCATGCTGCTGCGTCGTTTAGGTCGCTTAATTTAGCTAGCTTCCATTGGCCTGCATTTCCGCCAATGTGCATGAGTGCGAAGATGATCTTCTTCTTATCGGTATTATAACCGGTATTGATCTCGAAGAACATCTCGCAGTCATTCATAAATAGCTCGGCTAATTTGCGGTTCCCTTCGAATTTAGTGGGCATGGGACCCTTGATGCGTTGATCAGCATTTGCGTCAGCCATTTCGATATCAGGGTCGTTGTCTGGTGGTGGTGGTGGTGGAGTAGGTGTTCTGGGAGGCGGTGGAGTAGGGGTTCTTAATGGAGGTATAGGCGATTCAGAAGTTGGTTCTTCTTCTGGTTGTTTGTCCGAAGATGGTCCACTAGTCTGTGCAAGATCTAAAGATAAAAGCGGTTTTGGTGTGTTTCCTAATGTGGAAGTGAACTGTAAGGGGCTAGGTCATGCTGTTCCTAGCTCTTGAAACGCTTTGAATGGGGCAGTCTCAAATAGGTCACTAGATTCAATCGTATTCTCCTCTCGGGAAGAATCGGAATCTGAGTCACTAGGTGCGCAGAATTTGCCCTTTCTGCTAGAAGATTCTCCAGTTACTTCAGGTGATCTAAGGTGCTCAGGGACGTTATTGATCCCTCCAGGAACGTAGTATGGTCCTTGAAAAGCTTCGTCTTCTACACAACGTACTTCGTCGTTTTGATAGTAAGTCCAGCGAGATTTACTGGTGTCAAAGATAACTTCTACTCCTGCGAGATAGTATAATCCTTGGAATCTAACTGCTCCGTTGGGTGGGCGGTTATTGTGCTGTGGTATCCAAAAATGGTATAGCTCAACAGGGGTATCAGAGTGTCTGTATTTCCAGATCTGATCTCAGCTATCTTTGTAGATTACTTCTCCATGAAGTGTGTATGTGTTTTGAAGTCCTCTGGTTGCTTTGTTCAGTGGGGGAGCTCCTCTTGTGAAGATTCCGGAAATCTTGATCAGGCACCGGTAACCTACCGGCCGGCTCTCGGGAAGTTCGACGGTCTGTGCGCTAACGAGCTAATACTCGAGCTGTTTAGGTAAGTTCGACTTAAATTGTTATGATGGTCAAGTCGTCTGTCAATCTACCCGATGACGTAATGCCACGAGGATCGTCCGAGACGATGGCAATGAGATAAGCCTGGCGAACACGAGTGGGTAAACAGCGCTGAGCCTATAAGGCGAGACTCAGGTTTGAGAAGAGGGTTATAGGCGAGAGCGCGTGAACTACGACTTGAAATCTCACCACAACCGATTAAGGTTGCCAGAGACTAACTTGTGCTTACTAACAAGCTTTGCAGCGAGTTATAAGGTTTATACAAGCTAAGTCGAACTTAAGGTTCGACCTACGACAAACTCTGCTATTTATATGTGAACCTACTGTCTGTAAAAGGTAAAGAACATCATAGGTATGATGTAATGATAGTAGATGTCATAACGCATCATGAGTGAGGTCATAGCGACGTCAGTATGACAGAACGAAGGTAGGCATATGGCATAGGTAAGAATAGAGTCACAACAGACGTTGTGACATTGCATAAGCATATGAAAATAGAAGAGATTGCATAAGCACCAAAAGAGGCAGGTGCTGACATAAGAAAAATAAAAGTGTGCATAACTGTAACAGTTAATGCCACAGTGTTGTAACATCATTTAGTCACATGACATAGTTGTTTCCAACCTAGAACTCTCACAATCACATGACTCATATCTAAGCTTAGTGAGTCAATGAACAGAGCAAAAAAACTGTCTGGATGCCCTCACCCAGAAGTTTGATTATTTGGTTGCATGGTTAGCCATGCCATGAGGTCATGCTATGTCAGCATATACATTGGATGTATATCTATCACTCCTGATTTTCTCAAATTTTGGTCTATAATTTATTTCTGGAGTTATGAACCCATCTTTCCAATCCCACCAAACATCCAGACAGTTTTTTGGGTCACTGTAACACAAAGCATGTAAACTGACAGGACTTGCAAAATAATGTCATCCCCATCAAACCAATAACAATATAGATGGACATACAGGTTGGAAATGAGCACAATAGAAAGAATATGACTGTGCAATGTACACAGTTTCCTATTACAGGAGCATACAGTGACTTCCAAAAGGTTTCCAATATTTGGTGATTTTGTGTTGAGTAGCTTATAGCATGGGAAATAATATATATATATGTGGAAAAGTCAGGATACATAGTTTAATATGTATACAATTATGTAATAGAACACCATTATGTAAGCATTGCTTTTGGGAAAGATAAAAAATATTAAAGGCAGCTTGGTCATTGGACACCTTTTGTTGCCAACAGCTTTTGGTGCATGAATGACTCCCATCACATGATGTTGTTAACTAAATTTGTGCAGTCATGTGACTATGTTGATTTTGAGTTGCTTTCAACATTCCTATTAACTTGGATTGCCACCATTACCACCATGCACTCTCTGACTCCTACTCAGCAGCAGTACATCATCTCCCTCCTCAATGATGGTCACTCTGCCAAGCACATTGCATCCATTACTGGTTTTGGCATTTCAACCATCTCTAGACTTCATTCTAAGCATTGTAATAACCTTCCAAGATGTTCTGGAGGCCATCCAAAGAAGCTTTCCCCTGCAAACATCCATCATGTCACCCACCTCATCACCTCCAGGAAGGCTGGGACTGCAATGGATGTGGTCAAGGGCCTTCAGAACATCACCAACCAACCTCTGTCAGTACAGACAGTTTGCAGATGCCTGAGGGAGGGGGGTATGAAGGCAGTGGTGAAGAAGAAGAAAAATCTTTTATCAGCAAGGCACAGGAAGCAGCATCTTGACTTTGTGCTGGCTCACCAATACTGGACTATGGATGATTGGAGGAAGGTGGTATGGTCTGATGAGTCCAAAATAAATTTCCTTGGGTAAGATGGAAGGAAATGGGCTTGGAAGAAGGTATGGGAGAGCTTGAATGACAGGCTGGTTCAGGGTTGCATGATGTGGGATGGGGTTGGATATGCCACCAGAATTGAAGGAAAGATGGATGGTGACCTCTACAGGTGCATTTTGGAAGAGGAACTGCAGAACAGGATCAGGTATTATGGGTTGTCTCCTGATCACATCATCTTTCAGCAGGACAATGATCCCAAAAATACTTGCAAGAAGGCCAAGGAGTGGTTTGAAGAACATGATATGAATGTCCTCAAGTAGCCTGCACAGTCTCCAGACCTCAATAGGACACCTATGGTATTATTTGAAGAGAAAGCTTGGGGAGTATGATACTGCATCAGCAGGGATTCTGGAGTTGTAGGAGAGGATTGAGGAGGAGTGGGAGGCCATACCAGCTCCAGAGTGTCAGAAGTTGATTAAAAGTGTGCCTAGAAGAATTGAAGGTGTGATAAGAGCAAAAGGAGGGTATATGAAGTACTAGATGCAGGGTATCTGGGATTAGCAACAAAAGGTTTCCAATGACCAAGCTGCCTTAAGCATTTTTATCTTTCCCAAAAGTGCTGCTTACATAATGGCATTCTATTACCTAATTTTATACATCTTAGACTATGTATTCTAAATTTCCTACATTTGTACATATTTTATTTCCCATGCTATAAATGTCATGGACTGCTCATTTTCACTTTTTCTTCATTTCATTTCTAAGACATTTATATTCATTTTCTTTGTTTTGATCTAAGGTTGCAGCCAAACACCAAAGATAAGATAATGATTTGATTAGATTTGATTACAGATGTGCAGCCTTGCTTATGTTCTCTTATGACTCACTTGGATCACTGATCCACATTATGTAAACCTTCTCAAACATTCTATGCTATTTATAGATAGGGTTACCCAGAGTACTCCACAGCCTTTAGGGTTATGGGGTTTAGTGCACAGACCATGTACTTAGGTATATATACTGTGCAATGAACACCCAGAGACTCTGTCATGACTGCACCAGGTGCTGTACTGACTATCAGATATGACTGTCAGGCCCAGCCGACATACCTGGCATGTCCTCCTTGTCGTCATCTCAGCGGACATTCGCAGGCCTCTTGGGCCCTTATATATATATTTCAGTTATACCATAGTGTGACACGTGACCTTAAGTCGTGCGTCTTATTCATTAAGTAAGCAGCACGATTCAGACTTAGTACAGTGCAGTACGAGTCTCAATAAACATTGATTCAGTGCATTGCGCATCTGTGTGAGTTACCTCGCACCCAACGGAAGGACATTAGTCCTCCTATCACAATCCGGGAGCCTTAGGTACTACTTGGCTCCTCGACAAACCAGCCTACATTGGAATAAACCATTACAGGCTTTACACTTTTTTGCACTTCAATAAGAGGCTTTGTGCGAGAACCATCAAGTTCTCCCTATAATGTCTTTTGGACCCCCCTTGTGGAAACTGCGAGGACCTTTGAATAAACCCAGAGGAAGCAACTCCTCACCTTCCGGGGATAGCTCCCCCACAATAGCATCAGACTCCTGGCACTCGGCCAGTGTGTCGAATGTTTGTGGTTCGAGAGGAACTGCGAATATCACGTATAGGAGCGCCAGCTCCTCACAATACTCGAGAGTGGCTCAACAAGCTCAAAAACCCCCTGTCCCAACAAGAAGTCTGGGTCCGATAATCTCCCAACCTAACTCCCCGATCCCACCAAAGAGAAGGGAAGTTAATTTAAACTCCCCAGGAAATGAGCGGGGTGCACAAGCCCCACTAAACACCACTCGATGATCACCGACAACCACGGAAGATCGCACACCTCATTTTTCCCCCAACAGACGGGCTCTCCCGAGTTTTACTGTGGGATTAAACTTAACGTCTGTACAAGGGAAAAACAGTAAAGAAGGTGACGGGGCATCCTCGATGAAGGAGACCCCACAAATTCACCAACCTGTAATACAGGAAACCGAGGTGATCCCTCAACAAGACACGACTCAGGTAACCCAATTACCAGAGTCACAATATCTAAAGGAGAACTGGGTAATCATGGAATCCATGATTCGAGACCAGGCGCATCTCTGGGAAACAGTATCCGCCACGCAAATAAAAATGGATGCTATCATGTCGAGCAACATTGAGATGAAATCTATGTTGGATAGGCTCATAGAGTTGCAAAGGAAGGCTCCTTCCAGAGCCTCCAGGGATTCATCACCCCACAGTTCCCGAAGGGTGGTAGACACCCGACAAGAGCTCAGCCAAGTGGATTCAGACGAGGATCCATTGGAATACATAGACGAGGCTCCTGTCGGACCTCATCAAGGGAGAACAAGATCTCCCCAACTTAACGACCCAGATCTATGGAACGAGATACCAATGGGAGTGGATGAACATGAATTGTCCGCCCTGGTAGAACTCAAGGTGGGAGAGTTCAAACAAAAGGCTATGGAGCCTCGAAATATTCAGTTTGGACAAGGATTCAACGAATCACCTGCCGAATATAAGTTAAGATTGTCCAATAGCGCTAGGTACGCTATTCTAAGCAACCTCCAAAAAGGGGCAATGGTAACCTCCATGTTCAACGAACTGTTATCACGTAGGAGAGGCACCAGGTTTGAGGAAAACCCGAGAGAAGTACCTCCCCACAGATCACTGGGAACGGGCTCAAATGCCATTCCCCTACCCACCCGCATGGAGATTAGAAACAGAAGCAGACAAGTGAGTCCCCTCCCGTCACACTCATCTCCAATTTCTGAGAACGGAAGGTCTTCAGGTCAATCTGACCATAGACGAAGTGGACCTGAGATATCCAGACGAGATAGCAGATGGGGACCATGCCCCAGTTTCTCAGCGAGCAACTGAGGGAGAGAACCTTTGACGACTGGTCCACTCACGGCATTGGACTGCTCCACAGAAAAGATGGATGATTTAATTCGTCAAGAAATTAAAAAAGCAGAGCGAAGGGCAGCTCAGATGCCCAACTTCATTAATGTTGGGAGAACTGTAAAGCTCCCCCTGCCAGAATACTCAGGAGGAGAGACTATTGACGCTTTCCTCAAATTCACTGGAGAAATACTCCTTTATTTCATCAACTATAACATGATGAAACTGGACGCAGACCCATTCAGAGTAAACATCCTGGGCTCCATTCTCAAGGACAAGGCCCAAAAATGGTACCAACATGTCATTGGGTTAAACGAGGACATGAGGTGGGATTTTGAGACCACCATGATAGAACTGAAGTGTTACTTTGTTAAAGACGCTTCCTCTCGAGATGCGGCCATTAAATTTGACCGCCTAAAGCAAAGCTCGAGAACAGTTACGGAGCTTAGAAAGGAACTTGAACATCTGAGCCAACAGATGATAGAGGTTCCTTCCGAATATGATATGACTTGTCATTTCATCTGGGCATTAAATGCAGAAATTGCAAGCGCCGTCGTAAAACTAGGGATGAATCCCGAAAATAGTTCATTGGACATCATTGTTGATGCCACAAAATCAGTAGAACAAGCAATGTTCTATGAGGAACGCCAACGAAAGGACTGATCGCATTCCGAATTCAAAGTAGGGAATTCATCTAAAGGAAACTCCTACCCGAGGACAGGAACCAGTAAACCGCCCAAGGAAGGTTCAACCAAAGGTGAAGAAAAAGGGAGTCATGTGGGTAAACCTGACTTGAAGCACATTGAGTGCTTCAATTGCAAAAAGAAGGGACACTACAGTAACGAGTGTCCCAACAAATGGAAGCAATCCGCCAATGTGGAATTGGCAGAAGAATCCCTTGACACCGTTAGGGTGGCAAAGACAACTGAAGAAGAATCCTCTAATGAGGATAAATTCGAATCAGCTAATGAATTGGAAGAGTCTTCCGAATGCTCAAACTTAAGCGAGAACTTGAATGAATTCTCACTTAACGATTGGTGTGGTGCAGCAATCATAGTAGATGCAGACGATTCGGGAATCGTCTATGAAGAACCTAGGAGTGGAGATGTCAAGGACCTAGTCGACTGGTCCCAAATGACGGGGATAAGATGTAATGAGGATAGACTCATACCCTCCCTGGAAATGGAGAATGAATGGGAAGATCTTCCCAACCTCCAGGAGGATGATGAATCTTCTGATGAAGAAGAAGAAGAGAGAAGTCTTCAATCGCAATTGGAGAAATACTGCAAAACGCTAAAAAGCGCAGCCATCAGAATCTCCAATAGCAAAGAGGATCTTGCTGAATCCTCTAAGGTGAACGACACCGAGATGGAACAAGTCGCTTATTGGCAGAGAGCGACCAGGGACACAGAACCAACTCGGATAGAAGACGGTCCCAAAAGAGACTTCAAACGTCTCAGAGTCATAGAGGGCTTCATGCGCATAGGCGGACACAAAGCCCATGTGCTACTGGATGGCAGTAGCACAATAGACATGATATCGGCAAACTTTGCCACAGTTCATAAGCTGGACATGTTCCAGCTAAAAAAACTGGTGAAATTGCAAATGGCAACTTCAGGCTCGTGATCCAGTATAAACTACGGAGCGCGAACCGAAATAAAAATCGGCGAGTTTACACAAACCCGCTATTTCGACGTGGTAAACTTGGACAGATACCAAGTTATCTTAGGAACCCCATTCTTGAAGGAACATGGGATTCTATTAAACTACGTGGGCCACAGTTCCTTTAAGCTAAACAATCGTTGGTTTCCGGTGAAGGAGGGGGAATTTTCCAACCCTTTTTCCAAGGAAGAGGAAGGAGCTACACAACCCGCGACCTTACGGAAGGAGTCTGACAGAAGGACCCCTTCAACAAAAGGAAAACAGGGAGGCAACAAAGCTCCCATAAGAAAAACAGGGAACACATCTGGTGATCTCGATTACTCCAGGCACGCCCACTGACGCGAGGACGCCAAAGTACAAAGCTCACTCCCAGGGAATTCCGGCACAAACCCAGGAGTAACTACATCTATAACGGAAGAAGAGCGACTTTGGCTGCGCCAAAAACTCATTGAGGAGATTCAGGATCTCTTCATACCGGAGGAACCAAAACTTCCTCCAATTCACCAAATCAATCATGAGATTCCACTGATCAATCCAAATCTCAAATTAAATCATAGAGTGGCCAAGTGCCCAGAACCACTCAGAGATCAACTTAAGACCAAAGTCAATCGATACCTGAAAGCAGGTTGGTGGGAGCATACAAATTTACATTCTTCTGCCCCCCTAATGATAGTTCTCAAGAAAGATGGAAACATCAGAACAGTCATAGACACTCATCAATGGAATGATAACACGTTATCAGACACGACCCCCATGCCGGACCAGGAAACGATCAGGAGCGATCTAGCACAAGCTCGGTTCCGCACAAAAATTGATCTTTCAGATGCATATGAACAGATACGCATTCAACCGGGCCAAGAAACCCGCACTGTGTTCGCAACAATTTATGGGAACATGTTGAGTTGGGTTATGCAACAAGGGGACAAAAATGGGCCTGCAACATTCCAGCATTTAATGAACATATCCTTTAGGGACATGATAGCAGTATTCGTACACTGCTATCAAGACGATATCTTCATATATTTGAATTCACTGGAGGAGCATCTAAGGCACCTCCAACTGGTATTTGATAGGTTGTGACAACTGAAGCTATATCTCAGCCGCAACCTCAAGAAGATCGACATATTATCAAACAAAATGGACTGTTTAGGGTTCATAGTTGATAATGAGGGGGTGCATATAGATCCCTCAAAAATTGATAAAATCGTTGAATGGAGGACACCGCGAAATTATCACGACGTCCAAAAGTTTAATGGAGTGATTCAATATCTCTCCCAATTCCTCCCAAACGTTACTGAATACACCGCTCCCTTAACGAACATGTGCAGCAACAATCGAGAGTTTGTCTGGTCAGAATACCACCAGACATGTTTTGACAAGCTCAAGGAGCTAGTCACAAAAGCTCCTGTATGCAAACCGATTGATGGAAATAGGGATGTCCCTATTTGGGTCATCACAGATGCATCAGCATCAGGAATTGGTGCATGGTATGGCCAAGGCCCTACCTGGGACACATGTCTCCCGGCAGGATTCATATCAAGGAAATTCACCCCCACCCAAATGAATTACTGCACCTGGGAGCACGAACTCCTTGGAGTACTCCTGAGATGGGAGGACAAGTTGCTGGGACTCCCATTTACCGTTGTAACAGACCACAAGGCCCTAACATATTTCAATGAGGCACCGACCAGATCACAAAGGCGTATGAGGTGGTGGGAATACCTCTCTCAATTCAATTTCAAAATTGAATATCTAAAGGGAGAGAGAAATAAAGTAGCTGACTGTCTCTCCCGATATTTCTCTAGCGACAATCCGGAGGAATTGCACAAGGAATCGGGATATGTAAACGCCGATTCCAGACTAGACCCTGAGGGCGATGACTTAACCATTGCCCATAACGCTGAGATAATGGGTATGACAATGAGAATCATACCCGACAATAACAGAAAACGTGAAGTAAGGGATCACGTTGAACCTAGAACCATTGAGGCAACACAACTTGCTGACAACATGGAACGAGATGCAGCAGAGTGTCCCAAGTTGGATCTGTGAAACAAATCCACAAAAGAGACACTCAGGGCGATTACAAAGAATTATGGAAATGATAAATTCTTTGCTGAAGTTTGGAACAACATAGACCGATTTGAGAAGTTCCACATCCATAAAGAACTTCTTTGGACCGACAGCAGAACGGGAAACAGGGTCATCTGCATTCCCCATGGACTCTCGGATGGGAAATCCATCCGAGGGACCATAATAGAAGTTTGTCACTTAACAATCGGCCATTTGGGCTCTAGAAGAACCCTAAACTATGTTCGCCAATGGTTCTGGTGGCTGTCAATGGCGTCGGATGTTGATGACTTCTGCAAAACCTGCGGGAAGTGTCAAACGACTAAGGGTTCACACCAAAAGAGCCCGGGATGGTTGCACAGTATGCCCATCCCTTCAAGACCTTGGGAAAGTATAGGCATGGATTTCGCCGGACCCCTCCCCCCAGTGGATGGAACTGACTATGTCCTGGTGGTCATCTGCAGGATGATGGGAATGGTACACCTAATACCCACCAGAACCAATGCAATGGCGAAACAAATCACCCAGCTATATGTCCAGGAGGTAGTTCGCCTTCATGGAATCCCAGAATCAATAGTATCGGACAGGGATTCCAAGTTCACATCCCAGTTTTGGACTGAACTAAGCAAAATTCTAGGACAACGACTATTAATGTCGTCATCCTACCACCCGGAAACAGATGGCTCATTGGAGAGAGCTATCCAAATGATGTCACAAATCTTATGCTTGGTAGTCAATGACTATCAAACTAATTGGGTGGAACAACTGCCAATGGTCGAATTTGCTATGAATTCGGCCATAAATGCATCAATGGGACAAGCCCCATTCCTCATAAACTACGGATGGATGCCGCGCATGATTAAGGGAGTCAGATTTGACTCCCACTGAGATGGTGTATCCAAATTCTCAGAAAACCTAAAAGAGGTACTGGACAAGACGTTTGACAAAGTTCTTTCCCAAAGAGTGAGGCAGGCGGTACAGGCCAACAAACACCGCCAGGAAGGACAACATTTCCAGGTCGGAGACCTAGTGCTGTTATCCACAGGGAACATCAACATGCCGAAGGGACGAACACGCAAGCTCTGTCCCAGATACATTGGACCATATAAGGTCCTGGAAGCATCACCAGAGAGATCTACATACCGACTAGAACTCTCTCCCGACCTCAAAGCCAGAGGCATACACAAGACCTTCCATGAAAAGGTACTTAAACCGTTTCTGGGGAATAAGAGTGACAAATTCCCCAAACACGACACGCGCATTTACTATGACATCGGGAATGACCCTGAACGAGAATGGGTAGTGCAATCCATTGAAGACCATCGATGGTCTCCACGACTAACGTTCAAAGTATGATGGGCACTTGGGGATTCCACTTGGGAACCCATTCATGTAGTCAATGAACTGGAAGCTCTAGACAATTATTTAGAACTTGAAGGCGTTTCTGACCGGAAGGATTTGAAAGGCAAATAGAGGGTGGTGGCTGGGCACCATCCAATTCGCTGTGACACTGCATGGGAACCAACCCATCACAGGGACCAAACTTTGGTTCCACAACAAATAAACCTAAATTGCTTGACGTGACCATGCCCAAGCAAAAGAAAACGCAGTGAAACGACTCATTGGAGAAAAGCAACCGCCGTTATAGGCGTAGCCTTTCTCCTCATCCCCAGAGGACAGGTACCAAAATGGAGAGGTCTCCCTCTCCAGAATTTACTGACACAGCCTCTATTCTTGCCAGAGTGAGGCCACCTTGGGAGATAGAACAAAATTACCATCTCCCTATGCACCTGACAAGGTGCAAAGAATGCACCGAATTCGCCAAACATGTGGCGAACGAGACAAAGGGAGGGGCACTAGACGTCCTGATGGACAAATTGTGTCGCCACTGGCGTAACTTCCTCAATGAGGACATACGGAGAGAGATGGCAGAGGCCTTCCAAAATGGCCTCCAAAAACGGAAAAGGGAGGTCGAAGACCTCCAAGATGAACTGGACAGGTGCCGCCGAGAGACAATGGCACTCATGCATGAAAACGACGAGCTTGGACGGTGGCTAGACAAGCTCAAAAAAATTTCGGACCAGGCAACCGCGCCTCGCTTTCGCTCCCTCCACCCAGATCCCGTCAACAGATGCAGGGATCATCCATCCTCCCGATTGGGCCCATCACGACCCAACAAACGGAGAAGATCCAGGTCTCCGACCAGAGTGGCTCCTTTCAGGGCCTCCCCCATGCCCCACCTCTCCATGGAAAACAACCCTCTGGAGGAGTCTAGCACTCCTCCATTAGAGTCAAGATTGGGAATGGAGGTTGACGCACCCATGGGCGATCAACCTCCCATTTCGAGATCACCATCTCCCACATCGAGCCGGCTGGGCTCCCGCAATAAAGGCAAGGGGAAAACGCTGAATAAGATGTATTCAGACGTCAAAAGCGACTGGTCCAGATTAGATGTGGAGGAGGAAGGGCTAACAGAAGCCCTAAATGAATCTCGCAGACAATGCGAGCAAGATTCACACCACGTCGAGGGAGAGAGTAGGGCCTCCTCATCTTCTCATCACGTACCACAGCAGGTGCCATTGGCATCCAGACTAGGAGAAGCACAACCGCTGCAGAGGAGCTCGAGGGCCTCTATCACATTGAGACAAGTCATCCTGGGGCAATTACTGCCGAACAGCCCGAGCCTTTTCATCGGGGATCCCACAAGGTTCAGGCTAGATGGGAAGCACGGCTGCCGAGTCGGGAGGCAAGGACACATCTGCCTCCCTCACAAAACCTATTGGGACCGAGACGCAGCTCTCCTATGGGAGAGAAATACCACAAACGAAGTGTGGTTCTGGAGCAGCGGAGCTCCGATGCAAATGGCTTGGGAGGCCTCGAAAATCCCATTCGATCAATGGTCCCTCACACAGCGATGGGCCGTTCTAAAAGCCACACAGGTGGGGTTACTACCCTTGCTGGATGCAAGGAGGGAACCCAATGTGGAGGAGCTCGTGTCTCAAGGAGTGCTTCCAGGCTTCATCCGTCATGGGGGAGATGGCCGACTGGACATGCAGGACGTTGCAGCCTGGCTCATACTCAAGATGACTGAGCCAGAAGAGAGGCAAACGGTGGCCTGGTACTGGTGGGCTGCCTGTAATTTGTTCGGGAAAGTGGGCTATTACGCCAACTCACTGAACTGCCTCGGCCTCAGGGACGAGGAGGGCACTGCACTCGTCCCAATCCGACTGGTGCACCACGGGGAATTCACTCTGGACGACCTGGTCTGCCACTTCGTGAGGAGCGGAGTACGAGTCAGCGACAGCAATGACTTACTCCTGGACTTCTCCAGGAGTTACATGGAAATTGTCACCCCGCCTTGTGAACCGGACTGGGCATCGGTCCCCAAACCCCGTGAAAGGGAATTCCGACCTTCCCTATCACAGAGAAAAAAGGGAGGAAAGAAAAAGGGTCAAAACCCAGCTCTGGGAGGGTGACCCAACGCGCCATTTGGAAGAGCTGCCCCGGCCGCTCTTCCCTACCTTGAGGATCCACCAAGGGGAGAGACAGCCAGCTCACCTCAACACCTGAGTGATGTCATGATGGGGCCAGGATAACCATCCAGACCCAATGTACACAGCCGGAAGAGGTTCAACCCCCTTTCCTTTGGTTGATCGAGTAGATCGCGCCTTCAGGGCGATCTGGTAGGGGAGGGTGTCAGGCCCAGCTGACATACCTGGCATGTCCTCCTCGTCATCATCTCAGCAGACATTCATGGGCCTCTTGGGCCCTTATATATATTTCAGTTATACCATAGTGTGATGTGTGACCTTAAGTCGTGCATCTTATTCATTAAGTAAGCAGCACGATTCAGACTTAGTACAGCGCAGTACGAGTCTCAATAAACATTGATTCAGTGCATTGCGCATCCGTGTGAGTTACCTCACACCCAACGGAAGGACATTAGTCCTCCTATCACAATCTGGGAGCCTTAGGTACTACTTGGCTCCTCGACAAACCAGCCTACATCAGAATAAACTGTTACAGGCTTTACAATGACACACTTGCTCAAGACCCATTCCCAAGATATTGCTACTGACACCCAGTGATACAGTGACTCAAAAAAGTGATTCAATGTTTGGTGATTTTGGACTGTTTGTAGAATAACTCATGAACAAAGACAAACAAAGGTAAAGCATAAGGGGCGGAGTAAGAGCATTACATCAGGGCTACATGCAAATAAATATATTATGTAATTAGGACCAGTATCCATGGAGGTATGGGCATTTTAATTTGATGACTCATTGAATCACTTTTTTGAGTGTGTTTTAGAAATATAGGAAATGGTTATTCTAGTACTTTGTATTACCCCCCTTTGCTTTTATCACTGCTTCCACCCTTCTAGGCATGCTTTCAATTAAGTTCTGACACACCTCTGGCTCTATATCATTCCACACCTCTGCCACTCTCTCCCAAATCTGCCAAACTCCTTTGGCTGGTGTTTCATACTTGGCCAACTGCATTTTAATATGATGCCAGAGGTGTTCAATGGGGTTCAGGTCTGGAGACTGTGGAGGCCAGTCTAGAAGCATGATATTATTCTCTTCCATCCAATTTTTGGCCTTTCTGGAGGTGTGCTTTGGGTCATTGTCTTGCTGGAAAATGACTTCATCTTCAGTAATCCCAGATTCTTCCAAGCTGGGCAGCAAGTGACTGTCCAAAATCTCCACATACTGATCAGCATCCATTCTCCCCTCAACCTCTGCAAGCTCCCACACACCATTCCAGCCCATACATCCCCATACCATGATGTTTCCACCCCCAAATTTCACTGTTCCTTGTACCTCCCTTTCAATCAACCCCTCCCCCATCTGTTTCCACACCCACTGCTTACCATCTGACCCAATCCTGTTGATCTTTGTCTCATCTGACCAAATTACCCTCTTCCAGTCCTCCACTGTCCACTCCTTGTGCTTCACAGCAAATGCCAACCATTTCCTCCTGTGCACTGTGGTGAGTAGTGGCTTTTTCTTCTTTGTTACAGCCTTGAATGAATGTTTCTTGAGGACATTCCTGACTGTCTGAGTGGAGACTGGGTTGGGGATGATGGTGTTTATGTGCCTGATAACTTGGACAGCATTTGCAGCCTTGCCAGTGGTGATCTGGGAGAGGATGGAGCGAGTGGCAGTGGCAGAGAGCTTGGAAGGACAACCAAGATGAGGTGTTTGTTGATTGGGAAGAATGTTTTGGAATACTCTGGAGACAGTAGGCTGGCTAATACCAGTGTGAGAGGCAATATAGCAGGTGGAGTGACCATGGGAGGCAAGGGAAATGATGTTTTCCTTGTGAGCAGCAGAGATGGGGTGTGTTAGGAGCTACCCAAACACAACCTCAAGCCTCGTCAACGAGGAGAACAGAAAGGAGACGAAACCAAACAACCACTAAGATTGAGTCCCGGGTAGGGAAACTATCCAGAGTCTTAGGGACTCGCTACTACAAGAGCTACTACTTATATACCCAATCCCTGGTCTGTGCGCAGCAAACCCTAAGCCCTAAGGCTGTGGTGCGCAGCAACAGACCCAGACCACTCCATGCCTCATGTTACCCCGGTCCCCTGTCTAGACCGATCTAGCCCCTGGCCATACTGTCGGTCAACCCTAACCCCAAGGCTCTTGCAGCCGCTCGCTGACTAACCCTTGGGCGTCCTAACATAGGGGTGGTAACGTCCTGCCTTAAGTAGTATCTCCCCGTAGAGGCCCCAGACAAATAAGTAAAAATATGGAAAAAGAAGAGAAAAAGAAACTGAGTCCGTAGGATCGTAACATATCCCTCCCATTAAGACTTCGCATCCCGAGAAGTCGACGCTATGGGGAAGACTTCCTTGATGCCTGTGTTCAAAACTTTCTTTGGGGAATCAAGCGTGGGTACAACCGGCCCACTGCGCTCAAGATCTCTTGAGAATGCCCCGTCCGTATCGTCATCCTCGGCGTTAGCCTCCTTGCGGTTTCCTTTCCACCGCGACCAATTTCGTTCCAGCCTTTCCAAGTAATCTCGCTCAAAGCGACCATCTTCCCATCCAAACAGGCGTTTTGGCGCTGCCATCTGTGTGAAATTTTCATAAGGGCAATAGATCATGCCCCTAGCCTTTCGAGGTGCTCCGGGATTTCGCTTATGGAACTTTTTAATCTCATCCTGTGCATTGGACAAGTTTTCCACAGGTTCCCAAGTTGATTCCTCTACTGGGTAGTTTTTCCATTTCACCAGATACTCGAGGCGACCGCTGCCTCGTCCGCTGACACGACTGTCCATGACTTCTTCTACCTCGTACTCGTCATCCTGTGACTCCTCCGTCATCTGCGCTTCCTTGCGGTTTGCAGCTTTTTCCTTTTGACGCTGGAAAACAGGTTCCTTATAAGGTTTCAGAAGTACTTTGTTAAAGACGTTGTAGACTTTCCAGGACATTGGGATTTTCAGCTTATATGCAGACTCGCCAACTTTCTCTAGGACTTCCAAAGGGCCAACAAACTTCCCGTCCAACTTTTTGGTGGCACGGATCGTAGGTAGGTGTTCCGTGCTCAGGTACACCTTGTTACCGGGTTGGTATTCTCATGCTGGCTGTTTGTTTAAGTCCCACCGTTTCTTCATTGTGGACACAGCCTTCTCTAGTGCTGCCTTCGCCTTTTCGTGAACGTCCTCCACTTGTTTCACCAGTTCTTCAACAGCCACCACCTTTGGCTGGTGCGTGGGGTTGAGTCCTTTATTAGGATGATGTCCGTAGTTCATGAAGAAGGGTGAGAACCCTGTCGCCGAGTGAGTTCGATCATTGTGGCAGAATTGTGCCACTGCTAGCCAGTCACTCCAGTTGTCTTGTCGATGATTTACGAACATGGTCAGGAATTCCTTAACCTCCTGATTAACCCGCTCCGTTTGTCTGTCTGTCTGCGGGTGATACGCCGTTGACTGGTTGGGTTGAATTCCAAGCATCCCGTAAAGATCGTCCATGAACTTGGATGCAAACTGGGGTCCCCAATCGCTAATCACCTTCTTTGGCAGGCCATGCTCTCTGAAGATGTTGTCCCTGAACAAGACCGCGACCCCCTGCGATGTGATAGACGATGTTGTGGGTAGGAAATAGGACTTCTTTGTGAAACAATCCACTACGACCATAATCATGTCGTTGCCCTTGGATTCCGGTAATGGTCCCATCAAGTCAACTGAGACCACTTCCCACGGTGCGTCTGGCACTTCATTAGGAACGAGTGGCGCCGCTCTAGCTTGTCTGTCTGGTTTGGCACGCTGACATGTTTCGCATCCTGGGATGTATAGTTCAATGTCCTTCTTCATATTAGGCCACCAGAAGTCTCGTGTTATCAGTTCGAGCGTCTTGGTTACTCCTGGGTGTCCCCAAGAGTGATGGATCTCAATTACGCTTTCCCTGAGCTCTGTGATTGCAGGTACATAAACACGTCCTTTCCATGTGATAAGGCCATTCTTCCGTTGAAAGTCTTGGTTTCCTTCGGCTAATCCCTTTTGGACCTGTGTGTCCTGGTGTCGCGCTGCAGCCTTAGAGATATCCTTGATAATATCTTCAATGCCCCTGTCATCATCATAGACTCGGACGAATAGCTCGTCTTTTAACAGAATAACTCCCTCATTATCATTTGTCCCTCGTTCATGTCCTGCTCTCCTAGAGAGGATGTCTGCTTTAGAGTTTGATTTTCCGGGTCGGTGCTTTATCACAAAGTTATAGTCCTGGAGATCCGTGACCCATCGTGCCTGTCGTCGGTTCAGGTTTTGCGCCTTCCGGAAGTATGTCAGGTTTTGGTGATCTGTTAGCACCTCCACAGTCTGTTTGGCTCCTTTGAGGTAATGCGACCATTCGTAAAATGCATGCATAACCGCTAGCATTTCCTTGTCGTAAATCTCGTAGTTCCGTTTGGCGTCGTTGAGCGATCTGGAAATAAATGCCACTGGCTTCCATACTTCATCCTTCCCTTGTTGCGATAGGATTCCTCCGATTGCAAAATCTGATGCGTCTACTTCGATTCGAAATTGACCATCATTGTCTGGAATCTTGAGGACAACCTCCCTCCCCACAAGGTCTTTCAGTCCCTGAAACGCCTCAGATTGCATCTGCATCCAGTTCCATTCTTCCTTGCCAGTTAACTTGGTTAAAGGTTTAGCAATTTTGGCAAAACCTTCTACAAAATGTCGGTAGAAATTGATGAAACCCAAGAACTGCTGAAGTTCCCGCTTATTCGTGGGTTCTGGCCATTCCGTGATCGCCTTGATTTTCCCTGGCTCCATACTAATGGAATCGTGACTGATGACAAGTCCTAGAAAATCGATTTCTTCCTTATCGAACCAGCATTTTTCAGGTTTAAGGGACAGTTTGTGAGTTTCCAGCTTTGCTAGAATACGATTGACATGCCCCTTATGCTCCTCCATTGTTTTTGAAAATACCAAAATGTCATCCATGTAGATGACCACCCATCCTTCAGCAATTTCCACTCTGAATATGTCATTCATCATGGTTTGGAAAGTTGCCGGTGAGTTGGTAAGTCCGAAAAACATTACCAGTGGTTCAAACAGTCCTCTATTCGTCCTGAAGGCTGCTTTCCATTCATCACCCTCCTTAATCCGGATGTTGTTGTACCCCCAGCGGATATCCATCTTAGAGAAAACTTTTGCCTGCGACAATTGATCCACTAACTCTCCAATAAGTGGTAGTGGGTACCGATTCTTCATCGTCATTTCATTTAACCGACGATAATCTTGAACTGGTCTCAGCTTGCCATCCTTCTTTTTGACAAAGAAGAATGGGGATGCCATCGGAGATTTGCTGGGTTGGATGCGCCCCGTATCCAGGTTTTCTTTTAGAAATTCATCTAACTGCTCTTGTTCGTTCCGGTTTAGAGGGTAGATCTTGCAATCTACTGGGTTCGATCCGGGGATCAATTCGATTGCATGATCCCAAGGCCGTCTCGGTGGTAACTCATCAAAGGTTTCCTTGGTAAAGACCTTTTTATGTCCTAGATAGTGTGCTGGCACTATCTCCTCTAATGTCCGTTTCTTGGCAGTTTCACTTTCTTTTGCCGCAATATCTGTTGCTACTGATCGCAACTTAAGTTCCGGTTCACCAATGTGAATTGCCAATAATCTGTCGCCCTCCTCTAGGGGTTCCATACTATCCACTTCATCCTCGGGTTCTGCGACGTCTGACTGCGTCCAACATGTTCCTGGACACCGATTGAATTTTAATTCCTTTTTCTTCCAATCGATTGACGGGTTATGGTGTTGTAACCAGTCATGTCCCAAGAACAAGTTTGTTTTTCCCAAGCGTGATACTCCACACTCAATGATTTCTTCATGATCCCCAACTCATAACTTGAATTGTGCCATGTACTCAAGATTTCCCATTGAGTTCCATGATCCATCTGCATTATATACTGGTACCGGTCGTACCAGCTTCCGTTTGTTTAGCTTGTGCTTTTCCACAAACTCATCATTCACACAGGATTGCGTGCATCCACTATCCACTAGTGCTGTTACGTTGATGGTAGCTCCGGTGTCTATGGATGTGATAACCCCTTTCACGTCCATTTCATTTCGTCCAAACGTTTTGACCATTGTTTGTCGTAAGTGCACTAAATTCCATAGTGCCTCTTGTTCGGTCATCGCATTTAGTTCTTTTAGGAGAACCGATGTGATTTCTCGTTCCCGTGCATTATGCGCCCAAAAGTGCAAACATTCCAAGGCAGTTTTTTCGTCCTGCTGCCATATCCTTCGCACTACCCACTCCGGGGTCCAGGTTCTGAGTTTTGGTTTTGTTGCACTCATAGTAACATTCCTTAGACGATGAACTTGGTTTGAGCATTCATATAATAATTCAGGTATTTTTATTCCAGAATCATTATGTATAAGTTCGTTGTCCTTGGTACTGTTACAGGCCAGTAGAGCTGAGCGCTCGTCTACTGGCTTTCGCCAAAACCCTTCTCTTTGCCGTA
Organism: Amanita exitialis; assembly: GCA_023014455.1. NCBI lineage: Eukaryota > Fungi > Basidiomycota > Agaricomycetes > Agaricales > Amanitaceae > Amanita > Amanita exitialis. The sequence continues at coordinate 2,145,025 of JAEBUR010000002.1, forward strand.
CTCTTTCCACTCAGCCTCTGTGATCTCCTCCATTCGTATTTCTCGGATCTGTCTACCTTTGCCTTTTCCGGAAGGCTTTCATGGTTCTGGACATTGCCGTGAGAAGTGTCCTGGTTTTCCGCAGTTGTAACAACTGCCGTATGGTTTCCTGGACTTATCAACGTCCATTGCGTTCGGGTCTCGAGTCGATGTTGAAGCCGCTGGTGGAGCACTGAATTGATACTGAGTTGGCTTAGTATCTTTTGGGACCTTTTCTTTGTAGCTTTCCATTCGACGTTCCGATCCGTAGGCTTCTTGTGCCTGACGATATGCGCGTGCTAATTGTATTGCGCACTCCTGGATCTTTGTCAAGGATGCGTCGTCCTCAAGGTTTCCATGCCTGATTAGATCTCGTCCGAGCGCTGGGTTAATGTGCACCAGGAATTGAGCGGTCAAGGCTGCATCATTCCATTTGACCAGAGGTGACAGAGCGTTGAATCTAATACAATAGTCTTCGATCGGCGAGTTCCCTTGTTTAAGTGCAATAAGGGAATCGATTGCCTTCTGCTTGGTCTCTGTGGACATGAAGAACTCATGCATTTGGTCCTTGAAATCCTGCCATGTTTTAAACAGGAATTTCCTGGTCAGGGGTTCTCTGAGCCAGTTCATATCCTCGTCGAGTCGACCCTCATTCAAGTCCTTCCACGAAATATCTCTGGACCACGCTTCCTCGGTTTGCTTCTCCTCATATTCTCGTTGAGCATCCTGGACAGCTCGAAGTTTCACACCGGCCCAGTCTCCAGCTCGGTTGTCTTTCCCTTTTCGAATATGGTACAAGCAGATCGAGATCTTTCGATCCAAAGTCGTTTCTCGTGACAGCGTGAAGTAAGTCTCCATTTGGCGCACCCATGCATCTACCATCCGTGGATCTCCCTCGTAATGGTCAGGAAGTTCCAATTTTGTTGTTGGAGCCTGGACTATCGGGTTGGCTCGGCGATACTCATTGATAACATCGGAGATTGATTGTGCAATGGCGGTAGAGGCTTCTACCCGACGTTGTCCTTGTCGATAGATTTGGTCCTCCCGATGCGCTCGTTGAGTTGGAGTCCCTTCTGTGTCTCCCATGGACTGGTATGTCTCTTCTTGGAAAGTTTGGTATCCCAAGAGTGCCTGTGTGATGTGTGCGACCATATCTGCTGTAGCTCAGAAAATCCTAGCGCCGACTTGATGATGTCCGTAGCCTTTGTGCATCATTAGGCGGATTTGTTTCCATCCACGGACATGTCCTTGGTTCTCGACGTGCCATACATGTGTACCATCCTTTGGCGATCTGAGGTTGACTCGTGCGCTGTTATTGCGCAATCGTTCGTCAAAGTCCCAGAGGTCTTGGACTGTTGGATATGCAGGCCAAGTGTATTTAGACCATAACTCTGGTTTGATTAATCGGAGATAACAGTATCCGGCCATTGTTGGGTGTGGGACTTGAACCCAGGTAAACACTTTCTCGATTTGGGTTTGTTCCTCTTGGCTCCCATTGCCATTTTGCACATGCATCAGCGCATTCCAGTCCGCCGGTTCGATGACCATGCCCTCATTGGCATATAATTCTGTGACAGCCGTAACATGGCTGTCCAACCGCTTGTCCTCGTGGTAGTTTTCATATCGGCGGATGGCGTCCTTCATTTTGTAGCACCACATGAGCCACTGGTTGTATTTTGAGGCCGCCAACGCCTGGTACATCCGATCATTTTTGTTGCCCTTGTAGACAACTTCCAGAAGGTTTTCCAGAACCTTCCAATCCTTTTCCGCTCGGTTCAGCGCCCGTTGCGCCCGAGTTGCCACTCGACGCATGTGTCATAATTCTAAGAGTTCAGCCCATGCCGCCTCCTGTTCCTGGATTTGTCGGCGCTCCATGTCGTCTAGGAGCTGCTGAACATTCCTGTGCTGCTGCCGTTCTTCGCGCCGGCAGTGGTGCCTCCAAAGTCTGACATGGTTGTCGAACTTCCGTACATATCCATCGCCGGTGATCGTTGGCATGCATGTGATTGTTGTGATGTCGGATGCCCACTCCGCGTTGAAGATCGATCCGATCTCCTCCAGTGTCACGTGGGCATGTGGTAAGATGTAACTGAATTCGCACTGCATGGCAATCGTCGTGTGATGGTGTATAGATTTGTCTTCAACCGGTTCCGTTCTATCTCCAACGGCAATTGGTCCGTTCGTTCGGCAGTCGCCTAGTTCCCTGCGCAGTTGCACAGGTTTGTTGCCTATTCGCTCGTCTGCTCGTGCTTTCCGTCGCACGAGGTTTGTTCGATTGGGTCAATAACGCACCCCAACTCGAATGTTCGATTTAATTCCACCAAATGCCAATTCAAAGCTAAAGTGCCTGGGAGTTCACCCTACAGATCAATGTGATCTGAAACGGGACTTTCGGCCCCTTGATACACTCGCAATGAACCAGTGCTTTCACTCGTTCCTGAGCTTTTCCGAGATCTCTGGTACAGCTATCTGGCCAGTGCCTGCCCGCACTTTCAACCGCGATCAATCTGTTCTCATCCAAAGACCTTTTTGTTGCCAGTGGGGATGAATTACCCCGTAGTCAGTAATAACGATTACTGAGTCTATCTGTTGTCGAATTCGTAGTCGCCTAGCTCCTCGAGGCTGTCTGTGGCCACGTGTTGTTACGTGCACAGAGTCAGACGAATGTCGATGTCGAAAAATGAAACTCGCTTCGCCGCCGTGAGCTGCAACGAGTAAGACGTACTTGGCGCTGTGGCGAACGACGAAGGGCAAGGTTGTAAAGACTCTGGATTATGTTAGGAGCTACCCAAACACAACCTCAAGCCTCGTCAACGAGGAGAACAGAAAGGAGACGAAACCAAACAACCACTAAGATTGAGTCCCGGGTAGGGAAACTATCCAGAGTCTTAGGGACTCGCTACTACAAGAGCTACTACTTATATACCCAATCCCTGGTCTGTGCGCAGCAAACCCTAAGCCCTAAGGCTGTGGTGCGCAGCAACAGACCCAGACCGCTCCATGCCTCATGTTACCCCGGTCCCCTGTCTAGACCGATCTAGCCCCTGGCCATACTGTCGGTCAACCCTAACCCCAAGGCTCTTGCAGCCGCTCGCTGACTAACCCTTGGGCGTCCTAACATAGGGGTGGTAACGTCCTGCCTTAAGTAGTATCTCCCCGTAGAGGCCCCAGACAAATAAGTAAAAATATGGAAAAAGAAGAGAAAAAGAAACTGAGTCCGTAGGATCGTAACAGGGTGCATATCAGAAGTGGGGTGCCCTGGGATGTTTGCACTGCTTATATAGCATTAATGTCAAGGTACCATCATTTTGATAATGATCCATCATCAGTTTCAGGTCATAGCCACTGATTGATATCAGTTTCTGATGTTTCTGATGCATACTCAAATAAGTGATTCAATGAGTCATCAGATTAGAGTGCCTGTATCTCCATGGATACTGTACCTAATGACATACTCTTTTTATCAGCATGTAGCCCTTATGTACTGCGACCATTTATATACTCGTTGTTTGCCCCTGTTTGTCTTCGTTCTTGAGTTATTTTACAAATAGTCCAAAAGCACCAAACATTGAATCACTTTTTTGAGTCACTGTATGTCTACTCCCTGTCTAATGGAGATGTTAGATGCAAGTGGGAGTGGTTTGTGGCAGGTCCTGAAGATTCCTGTCCAACCCAATAAACTTCAGAGGTGGCTGCAATAAGTCTGGGTGTGCTAACTGAAGTCTGAGTGTGTGAGGGAACTCTGGGGTGCATTTAACCAAGTCCGGAGCTGCATGGGAAAGTCCAGAGTGGTTTAAACAAAGTCCAGAGTTGCAAAGGAAAGTCCGGAGTGGTTTAAACAAAGTCCAGAATGGTGCAGGAAAGTCCAGAGTTGTGTGGGAAAGTCTGGAGTGGTGCAGGAAGGTCCGGAGTTGCAAAGGAAAGTCCAGAGTTGCAAAGGAAAGTCCAGAGTGGTTTAAACAAAGTCCAGAGTTGTGCAGGAAAGTCCGGAGTTGTGCAGGAAAGTCTGGAGCAGTGCAGGAAAGTCTGGAGCAGTGCAGTAAAGTTTGGAGTTATGTGGGAAAGTCCAGAGTTGCGAAGGAAAGTCCAGAGTGGTTTAAACAAAGTCTGGAGCAGTGCAGGAAAGTCCGGAGGTGTGCAGGAAAGTCCAGAGCATGTTAAACAAAGTCCAGAGTGGGTTAAACAAGTCCAGAGTTGCACAGGAAAGTCCAGAGTTGCAAAGGAAAGGCTGGAGCATGTTAAACAAAGTCTGGAGTTGTGTGGGAAAGTCCAGAGTTGCTGGTCCAATGTTGGCAAATGAGAGGGAATTTGATCACATCGAAGGGAATGTATTAACGAGAGTGATAGAACATGGTGAAAACAAACTGCACTATAAAGGTAACTGTGGGTAATGGTATTCTCCTTCTACTAAGTCCAAAACTCCTTTTTATACCTTCCCGCTACTCGAGTGGTCTCTTGGATGACTTTTCAACATGGTCGGCGATCCTTTCCATATATGGCAACTTGAACTGAAAGGCCACCCTGCCTCGGCTAGTTGTTGATCAACTAGTGTGTGTGCTGTTAGTGATTGAATTGCCACCTGTGTCCTTGTTCCATAGCTGGTTGGTACAATTCCTCGGCATTCTACCATAGTTCCTGAATGGTTGTCACCTGGAGTTTGCATTGGTAAGCATTCTGCTCCAGAGTCCTGAAGACATGCGCCTGTGTCTCGGAGTTTTGCTGTCTGGTCCAGAATATGTTGGAAATGTCTCAGAGTTGTCGGAACATGCCCAGAAATGCTCAGCAATGCACGGAAAATGCTCAGAAATGCCTGGAAATGCTTCGGACTTTTGCTGTTTGCTCCAGAATACATCGGAAATGTCTCGGAGTTGTTGGATTACACTGCCAGCTGTGGAGCATGCTCATCACCAGCACAGCATTATGTGATCATCACACTTGAACATTGACAACCTGAGTAGCCCTCCATCTCTCCTCAACAAAGGCTATCTCACCTCCACTCCATCATGCCCACATGTAGCCACACAACTTACATCATGACTGATAGATCTGACACTCAATACATGGCATCACTACCCCATTACCAACATGACCAACATCAGGGCACCTCAGTCAAAATAAGACACTCCTACTCATCCAACAAAAGTACTTCTGGCCCAATATGCAAACATTTGTACAGGATTATTGCAAGTCATGCACCACTTGTATGTGCTCCAAGTCCCAATGACACAAGCCCTATGGCCACTTACAGCAACTCCTGATACCAGAAAAGCTGTGGAACTCCATCTCCATGGACTTCATCAAACAACTGCCCCCCTCTGCCAGATTCACCTCCATCCTCATTGTCATTGACTGCCTCTTGAAACAAAGCATATTCATTCCAACAACAGACACCATTACTTTGGCAGAGCTAGTCAAGTTGTTCATGATGCATGTATTCTCAAAGCATGGTGTTCTGGAACATGTCACTTCTGATCAGGGTTCCAAGTTTGTCTCCTGCTTCTTCCACTCACTCAGTACTGCCTTAGACATGTGCCTTCACCACACCTCAGGGTATCACCCTGAAGGTGATGGACAAACTGAACAGGTAAATCAAATGTTGGAACAGTACCTGTGTATCTACTGCACCTATCAGCAAGACAACTGGCCTGACCTACTCCCACTTGCTGAGTTCACATACAACAACACACCAAATGCTACTACAGGAGTATCTCCATTCTTCACAAACAAAGGCTATAACCCAAACCTCAGTATACACCCCAAACGGGATTTAGCCTTGCAACATGCACATGACTTTGTAGTCAACCTCAATGAACTTCACACCACTCTTTGTGAGCAAATAGCCATTGCTCGGCAATGCGACCAGGGACCTGCAGATAAGTGTCACACTCTGCCACCACTTATATTCATTTTCTTTGTTTTGATCTAAGGTCGCAGCCAAACAATCTAGATAAGATAACGACTATCTAATCAGCACAAAGATAACGATTAGATTAGATTAGATAACGGAGATGCGGCCTTGCTTACGATTTCCCTTTGACTCATACGGATCACTTATCCATCTTATGCAATCCTTCTCGAATGTTCCATTCTATTTATATGTAGGGTTACCCAGAGTACTCCACAGCCTTTAGGGTTGTAGGGTTTAGTGCACAGACCATGTACCTAGGTATATAAGATGTGCAACAAACACCCAGAGACTCCATTCGAGTTCTCTTGGGGTTTCCCCTAAGTCATCTCTTCTCACCTCTCCTCTCTACAGTTCAACTAGTGGGGCCCTAAGTTGTTGTGACTAGGGTGGTCCTGATAATTAAGGTTTGTTCTCATGGCCTCTTGGGCTCAGCCCTAAAGGGGGAATACTGTCATGACCACACCATGTATTGGAATTGCAAAAGTGACCTGACCAGGGATTGAACCTGGGACCCATCCACACTCCGGGTGGCATGCTCTAACCACTGAGCTATCAGGTCTTAGTAGCAGAGCTAACCACTAAGCCTGTTTAGCCCTTACCCTTGGGGATACCGCTAATGAGTTCATTCCCGGCACTGCAGGAGTGCAGGCCAGATGGGAAAGTTGTCGGCAGGTCCAGGGATTTGCCCCAACATCGGTGGGTGCGGAGTCGGCGTCAGTGGGCGTTGGTGACGGTGACGGTGACGTGGCTGCGTACGACTAAGCCATAGTGGAAGTGAAAGAGGGAGCCGGAAATGAGGGTGAAACGAAGGATTAATCCATTCGTTGGGGGTAAAATCGAAGTACCAGACTTGCTTACAAATCCTACTACTGACAACATTAAGTCCTGCTTACCAAATCCTGTCCCAAAGTCATGGATGCAGCATTGGCTCCAGCCAATGCTCATCATATCCCCCCCACTTAAAATTTTGACCATCCTCGGTCAAACTCTGATGCAAGAGAAACTCCAGGGTGGCAGAAACAAAATCCAGGTTGTCAAACAAAATCCTTGTTGCAGAAAAAACGGTCCTTGTCATCAAGTAAAATTCCGAGCATCGGGCAGCCACTGAGATGTCGCAAACTGGGCGCAAGAACTGAAAGGTACAGCACAGACTTGAAGAAGGGCGATTATCTGGCCATCACGGTGGCAGATAACTGCAGAGATGTCGACAAGTGGGCACATATCACGGCAAACTGAGTTGCACAGACTTTGCAAAGGGTGGCTGGTCCGGAAAATTGGGAATTGAGCTTAGCAAGGGGGCAGCAGTGTGCAATGGAAAAAGTCTGGGGGTCTGGAAAATTGTTGGTAGTCGGAAAACGAACCCGGGGTGGGCTAGGGGTTGGTTTCACATTGCGAACAGTGGGCGGCGGGTGAAACGACGAGGGCAGCGGTCGGAAAACGGACCTGGGGGGGGGTTAGGGGTTGGTTTCGCCTTGCGAACGGTGGGCAGCGGGCGAATCGTTGGGGCAGCCGTCGGAAAACGAACCTGGGGGGGCCTAGGGGTTGGTTTCGCCTTGCGAACAGCGGGCGGCGGGTGAAACGACGAGGGCGGCGGTCAGAAAACGAACCTGGGGGAGGTAGGGCATGACCTTGCCTTGCGAACGGCGGGCACCGGGCGAAACGACGAGGGCGGCGGTCGGAAAGTCATTCGTTTCGTTCGTAAACGAATGCAGCGGGGTGCGATTGGATGGGTTTGTCTTTGCAAAAGGCGGGCGCCGGCAAAATGGGTCGTTGACGAGTGCGGTCGTTTCGTTTCGTTCGTAAACGAACACGGCGGGGTGCTAGGGGACGGATTCGTCTTGCGAAAGGTGGGCGGCGGGTGAAACGACGAGGGCGGTGGTCGGAAAACGGACCTGGGGGGGGGATAGGGGTTGGTTTCACCTTGCGAACGGTGGGCGGCGGGCGAATCGTTGGGGCGGCCGTCGGAAAACGGACCTGGGGGGGGGCCAGGGGCTGGTTTCGCCTTGCGAACGGTGGGCGCCGGGTGAATTGGGTCATTGATGGGGGCGGTCCATTCGTTTCGTTCGTAAACGAACGCGGCAGGGTGGGATGGGACGGGTTTCGTCCTGCGAAAGGCGGACGCCGGGTGAAATGAGTCGTTGGCGAGGGCGGCGGTCGGAAAGCCATTCGTTTCGTTCGTAAACGAATGCGGCGGGGTGCTAGGGGATGGATTCATTTTGCGAAATGCGGGCGGTGGGCGAAATGACGAGGGCGGCGGTCAGTCTATTCGTTTCGTTTGTAAGCGAATGCGGCGGGGTGGAATGGGCGAGGAGTGTGGTTGAAACATTGAAATTCACGGAGCGCCGGGCTCCTTGATTCAGCAAAGGACTGTCGAAGCCAGTGGGACGCGGTCCGTGGTGAAAAACGGTGGAGTGAGCGAGTAAAACCTGTAAAATGAAAATAATAAAAAATTTTCACCGGGGTTGCCAGCGGAAATGGGCGCGTTGTGCAGGAAAACTGGTGCCAGTCCAGTAAGCGGTCGTAAAGTCCTAAACGAACGTGTTGCGCGAGGGGCTGGAGTTGCAAAAACGGACGCAGTGTCGAAACAGATGTGTTGCTGCTACCGGAAAATTTTCCAGTCGGCGTCGAATTGGGTGTGCTGCCCGAAATACATAGCGCTGTACAAAGGATCGTCCGGGAACGTTGAAAAGAGTGTGGTGGCGGCCGTTCGATGGCATTAAAACAATATTAAAAAAAAATCCACATGAGGTGAAGTCGTCGGCTGGCGATGTCAGTGGTCGATCTCCCGAAAAGAGGCCCCTGCGGTGGTCACCATTTAATGAGTTCATTCCCGGCACTGCAGGAGCGCAGGCCAGATGGGAAAGTTGTCGGCAGGTCCAGGGATTTGCCCCGACATCGGTGGGCGTGGAGTCGGTGTCGGTGGGCGTTGGTGACGGTGACGGTGACGTGGCTGCGTACGACTAAGCCATAGTGGAAGTGAAAGAGGGAGCCGGAAATGAGGGTGAAACGAAGGATTAATCCATTCGTTGGGGGTAAAATCGAAGTACCAGACTTGCTTACAAATCCTACTACTGACAACATTAAGTCCTGCTTACCAAATCCTGTCCCAAAGTCATGGATGCAGCATTGGCTCCAGCCAATGCTCATCACCGCCCCTTGGCAAGACTTACACTCACACAAGTCTAACTCACTTGTGTAGCAGCTTAGGTAAGGCACCCATAGAACAGTTGTTTGGTCACCAAGTTCAACACCCTGCCCTGAACAGACAACTGTCCAAACCTGGGCAAACACATGGCCAGTCACTAAGCGCTTCCGGGGCCCATAACCTATTGGAATTGCAAAAGTGACCTGACCAGGGATTGAACCTGGGACCCATCCACACTCTGGGTGGCACGCTCTAACCACTGAGCTATCAGGTCTTAGTAGCAGAGCTAACCACTAAGCCTGTTTAGCCCTTACCCTCAGGGATACTGCCCCTTGGCAAGACGTACACTCACACAAGTCTAACTCACTTGTGCAGCAGCTTAGGTAAGGCACCCATAGAACAGTTGTTTGGTCACCAAGTTCAACACCATGTGCCATACTGACTATTGGATATGACACACTCACTCAAGCAATCAAGACCCATTCCCGAGATATCGCTACCAACACCCAGCACAGCATTATGGAATCATCACACTCAAACATTGACAACCCAAGTAGCCCTCCATCTCTCCTCAACAAAGGCTATCTCACCTCACTCCATCATGCCCACACATAGCCACATGACTTACATCACAACTGATAGATCTAACACTCGATACACAGTGTCACTACCCCATTACCAACATGACCAACATCATGGTACCTCGATACCACACCACTCTCTGCCCCATTTCTAAGTATTACCTCCATATGTATCAGACCCCTAGACAAGTATATAAGTAGCTACAAAGCACTGTACTTCTCCAGTCTGGTAATCAATTAGTTCTGTCCTCTTCTGCCCCTTGTGGATTCTGACCTAACTCTCTCAATCCACTACCTCTTCTGCAAGCTCGCCATTCTGTATGTCAATGACACACTTTGTGTACTGTTGCACTTCATTACCACAGAGTTGCATGTTTCCCATCATCACACAGCCACACCCTTGGCACTGACACTACTGGTCAGCACTTGCCCTAAGTCAGTCACTGATGAGGGTAGTCCTGATAATAAACCACTCAATACAAAATCACCAAACATTGGAAACTTTTTGGAAGTCACTGTAGGCTTTCACAGATTATCAATCTCAAGGTAAAACAATATCACAAGCAATTATCAACATTGCACCTCCTCTGAGAGGGTTGTTGAACCTGTTTAACTTATACATGGCATTATCTCAATGTCCTGACCAAGAACATATTTGACTTCTACAAGACTTCAAAGAGGATATCCTGTTGAAGAAACACAATGAAAGTTTGCTCAGAGAAGATGAACATCTAGAATGCATGGATAAACAGACAATAATTTGGTGGGAGAGTGTTAGAATCTGATCTTCTAAGGGGGCTGGAATAGGTTGTGGGTAGGAGTGCCCAGTCTGCAGAACAGCAACAAGAAGACTGAGGTGGTGAGGGCATTGAAGGGGTCCAGAGTCAGGATGCAGAAGGGCTTGGCTTCAACTGACAGGTTGTGCCTGCCCAGTGCACTGTGCCCAATTTCAGAGGATGTGCAAGTGCCAACTGGTAGTGTTGATGCCAAGGGCATGACTGGGCAATGATGGGGAATGGGCAACTCTGTGGTGATGAAGTGCAGCAGTACACAAAGTGTGTTGTTGATGTACAGAATGGCAAGCTCACAGAAGAGGTAGCAGATTGAGAGAGTTAGATCAGAATCCACAAGGGGCAGAGGAGGACAGAACTAGTCAATTATCAGACTGGAGAAGTACAGTGTTTCATAGCTACTTATATACTTGTCTAGGAGTCTGATACATATGGGGGTAAGAATGGAAATGGAGCAAAGAGCAGTGTGGTATGGAGGTACCATAATCATCTTTCCTTTTGGAGTATTTGGTTTGATTGCTGAGATCAATCCTTCAGGTTGTCATGTGACAAGGGGAGTTGTTGTCATCAGGGGTGTGGCCAAGTCTAATTCAGCAAGGGTGCAAATGACAACTTGCATCTCTTCTCCATTTAGAACAATATGTGGTGTGCAAGAAGGTCAAGGGGGGAATATGTTGTTGACATAGATGTGTATGTCTTGTTGACAGACTTAATTGCTTTCTCAACATGGGCAAGTATCCCTTCAATTTTGTTGTGAATTTCATCTGCAGCATTGAGGATCTCATAGCAATTAGGGACAACATAGATAGGGTTGAACCAGGAGTTGATCTTGATTAGATTCCTGATGTCATTCTTCTTCACATAGATGCACAGTTGTCCATCACATACTAGTTTGATGGTGTCAATGATGTATTGTTCAATGTCAGCAATCAGGAGTTGGTGAAGAAGATCCAGGGCAAGTTGATCTAGGTTCAACTGAATGGAGTTGGTCAGTTCCCATGCTAGATTAGTAATGTTGATAAACATCTCAATTAGGTTGGTGCAGTTGAAGTTGGCATGTTCTATTGCAATCTGTCTGATGGCAAGGGAGTGTGGTTGGCTGGAAAGTATTCTCCAGACTTGTGCAAGTTAAACAGGGATTGCTTGATCCAGTTCAATCCAGGCAAAAGTGATGGTTCTCCTAACCCAATTAAGTATTTGTGGATAGGTAGCACCAGCATTAAACACTCCTGAATATCCAGTAGTTCCTGGAGCTGGAATCATTCATAGTTCTCCAGTCTTCTCTGAATATAACATATTCACTCCACTACTGGGGGTAGTTTGGGGGCTATCTGTAACATGGTTTCTGGTGTCTGTTTCAGTATCCATTGGAGCATCCAGTGGAAGGTGTCCCTGATTACTCTCAGGTACCACATAACTAGGGTGTAGTCTTGAAGGGCCTGTTGGTACTTCTCTTTGGGAGGGGTGGAACAGTTTTGGGAGGTGGCAGCTTCAATGGTTTGTGATGTAGAGGGACCCTGAGGATCATGGGTCAGTGTGTGATGTGGCTCAGGCATGATGTCATTAGGGTCAAAGTTGGAGGGTGTGTCATTGTGAGGGTATACAAGCACAGGGTGTTCAGGGGTGCACTCAATGAGGCAAGGGTCAGTGGGTTGTCCTGACTTATTGACTGAAAAGTATGCAGAGTAGACATGAGGAGGAACAGGGGAGGTAGACTTGGAAGACATAGACTGTGGTTAGATAGTGATGCAAAGATTGCTAGTCTTCAGTTGAGTTTTCTCCTGTTTTTATATCTGTCTAGGACTTCTTCCACATTAGTCAAGTTGTGTTTGGGTTCCCAAGTGTTGTATGACATATCATATCCTTTCCATTTGACAAGATATTGGTATGAGTTGCCTTTTTTGTGATGTGCTATTATTGCTTCAACTTCATACTCTTCCTGGCCTTCTACTAGATCAGGGGGTGGTCTCATGTCATTTGGTCCATGTGTGTCATTTTCCTTCTATGGTGTGAGGAGTGCTGCATGGAATATGTACTGGGTGAATGCACCATTGGGTTGGTAATTTTAGTCTGTATGTTACTGGTCCTAGGACTTTCTCAATTTGAAATGGTCCTTCCCTCTTAGGTGCCAGTTTACATGTTTCATATGGTATGCAAAGGTTCTTCAACTCTAACCATACTTTGTCTCCTTCCTTAAAGGGTTTAGAGTGATGGATAGTGCATTTCATCATTTTTAGACATGCTAACTCATGTGCTGCAAGTGCTTCTTCTCTTGCTTTGTGGAGTTGCTTTAAATGTGCATCTGCTGCAGGTGTGTTGGTTCTGCTAACTACTTCTGGTAGTGCCACAGGGTCTGTTCCATACATGAGGTGAAAAGGTGATGGTTTCAGCTCTTGGTGAGTGTGCTCATTTGATGTTTTATATTTAGAGCAGTGGTTATCTCCTTGAAGACTTTTGCTGCAAACTGTGGTCCTCAATCTGAGATCATGATATCAGGAAGCCCAAAGTGTTTGAATACTTCTTTGATATAGAGCATCACTGTTTGTTTGGCAGTAATTGTTTTATGGCAAGGTGATAGAATTACCCCCTTTGTAAGTCCTGACAGGTTCCACAGCCATCTATATATTTCTTTAGTAAGATGGTCATTCCTGGCCACCAATAATGAGTTTTGAGCAAAGCAAGCATTTTGAAGAATCCAGGGTGTCCTGCACTTGGTGATTCATGATATTCCTTGATGATATCATGGCATAGATCTAGATCATCAGGAACATAAGGTGTTCCTTTGTATATTAATAGTCCACTGTCTAGTTTCCAGTCAGAGATAGTGCTTCTGAATGGAAGCAGGGTATTTTTGTCAAGGCAGTGTCTGACTTTTTCAACAAATGCATCAGTGGCACTGCTATTAATAATCCTTTCATGAAGATCTAATGATAGCAATTGGATGAACATAGAGTGTGGGAGCATAGTGACAGTTTCTTCTCCTTTGGTGTGGTCAGGGTGGCAGGAAAGAGCATTAGCTTGTGTCAGTTTAGCTCCAGGGGTGTGCACTAGTTCTAGATTATATCTGGATAAGTTATTCCACCAGTGAGCTTGGTGTGTGGTCAAGTGCTGAGGTGTGTGATAATAGGTTAAGTTTTTATGATCACATTGAATAATAATGGTGTGAGGTGCTCCTAAGAGCAAGTATCTCCATTCTTTGAGTGTGCAAATTATAGCATAGAGTTCCCTGTCATATATTTGCCAATTGCATTTGGTAGGGATTAAGGCATGAGAAAGGTATCCACATGGATGCAGCTAGCCATTGCTGTCTGCTTGGAGTATAGTTGCACCTACAGCCCATTTGGATGCATTGCTTTCTAGAATAAAGGGTTTAATCACATCAGGCATGGCTAATACAGGGGTGGTCATGAACTGTTCTTTCAGAAGATCAAAGGAGACCTGGGATTCTGGTGACCAGTCCCAAATTTTGTTCTTCTTTGTCAAATCATGAAGGGGTTTTGCAAGGTGTGCAAAATGTATGATAAAGTGGCAGTAATAGTTTCCAAATCCTAAAAATGAGTGTACTTGTTTGACTGTAGTTGGTACAGGCCAGTCCCTAATTCCAGCTAGTTTGATAGGGTCCATTTTGATCATATTGTGGGAAATGATCATGCTGAGGAATTCCACTTCTTCCTTGGCAAATTTGCATTTCTTTAATTTTAAATATAGGTCATGATGTTGTTAGTGTTCCAGAATGCATTTATGTAGTTCATGACTCAAGTTCTTCTTTTGTTTGTGAACATATCAGGATGTCATCCATATAAATGATGATCCATCATGGCTTGAAATGTCACATAACTGTTGGTTCAAATAATCCTCTGTTGGTGACAAAAGCAGCCTTCCATTCATCACCTTCTTTGATCCTTACATTGTTATACATTATCCCCATCTGAGATCTAGCTTCACAAAGTAGCATGCTCCTTTAAGTTTGATCATCAGGTCAGAGAGTAAGGGTAAGGGTATGAATTCAGCTTAGTCCATTTGTTGAGATAGCAGTAGTCCTGACAGGGTCTTGGGGTGTTACTATCCTTCTTTGGAACAAAGAAGAAGGGTGATGCTTGAGGTGATTTTGATTGTTGGATATATCCTTTTGTTAATTGTTCCTTGATCCATTCATCTAGTGAGTTTTGTTCTAATGGTGATAAGTTATAGATCTTTGATTTATGAGGGACAAACTCATCTCATAATTCAATAGCATGATCCCAGGGTCTTGACTCAGGGAAACACTCCGAGGCTTCTTTTTTGAATACTGAGTTCCACTCCATATACTCAGAAGGTACCTCTAGTCCTTCAGTAGATCCAGGTTCTACCTGACCTCTGTAGCAATGCTCCATCTGTTGTGATGTGGTGATTTTCCAAATCACTACTTCCAGTATCAAGTCCTCATCCACATACAGTGAGCTGACCTCTGCCTGGGAAACAATCCCACTGTGTGACATTGTGTATTGTTTGGCTAGAGTGTCATCATATTCTGCCACATCTTCTAGATCCACCTGGACCCAAAGACTCCATATGCATGTGCAGATATTGTCTTTTTCAGAATTATGGAATTCCAGAGTCTTTTCTTGCCAGTCTATTATTGGGTTATGCTCCTCAAGCCAAGGCAGCCCTGAAATAAAGTTCTGATCACCTAATGATGTCACCCAGAACCAGTGCATCATTGTTTTACCATTTATGTTAAAGGTGATCAGACATCTTTCTAAGATTTCTCCTGCTTCATTTTCTGATCCATTGACATTCTTGACTTTGATGGGTCAGATTAAGGGTATTCACTTCCAATTTGAGGCAATGGATGCATCTATGAACAGGCCTTCTGCTCTACAGTTGACTAGAGCAGTTTCAGTGGGTTTATCAGATCTGATGGAAATGGGAATGGAAATATTTTTATTGGTCAAAGATTTTACTGTTACACTGCAAATATAGATAAAATCCAATTGTTGAGGATCAGCATCCACTGATGTGTGATCCCTGTTTAAAAATCCTGTTCAGCAAGCAGATTGAGACAATCTTCTGAAGACAAGTGCACCATCAAAGCCCTGATGGCTGTCATACTTGTATTCTCACTAGTGTCTTCTGACTCTTCTTCATCATATCCCTCAACCTCATCACCTTCCATAGATATGGAAGTTGCTCTGATGTGATGGTGGGGTCATGACTCCTTTACTCCCTTCCCAAAATGCTTCTTCTTCTTTCCACTGCTTGGTTTCCTCATGGGGCATCTTGGTGATTGATGACCCCCTTTGTGACATAGGAAACATAGTCCTTCCTTGACATGTCACTCTCTCTATCTTTGGATAATGCATTGATGATAACTGCATCAATATCCATTGCATTGGGATCTCTGTATCTTGGCAATGGTCTTCCTCCTCCTCCAGCATGTGATAGTCCAGCTAAAATGCCTAGTCTGCTTTTTGTGTTTGCATATCTTTGTGCAGCCTATAAGGTGAGACTCAGGTTTGAGAAGAGGGTTATAGGCAAGAGCACATGAACTATGACTTGAGATCTCACCACAACCAGTTAAGGTTGCCAGAGATTAACTTGCACTTACTAACAAGCTTTGCAGTGAGTTATAAGGTTTATACAAGCTAAGTCGAACTTAAGGTTTGACCTATGACAAACTCTGCTATTTATATGTGAACCTACACTCCGTAAATGGTAAAGAATGTCATAGGTATGAAGTAATGATAGTAGATGTCATAATGCATCATGAGTGAAGTCATAGCAACATCAGTATGACAGAACAAAGGAGGCATGTTGCATAGGTAAAAATAGAGTCACAGCAAACATTGCATGATATTGCATAAGCATATAAAAATAGAAGAGATTGCATAAGCACCAAAAGAGGCATGTGCTGACATAAGAAAATGAAAAGTACACATAATTGTAACAGTCAGGTCTATTGGTCATGATGTAGGTCATGTGGCCACATGTGGGCATGACAGAGTGGAGGTGAGATAGCCTTTGTTGAGGAGAGATGGAGGGCTACTTAGGTTGTCAATGTTTGAGCCCAGTGATTGTGTAGTGATGTGCTGGATGTCAGTAGTGATTTCTCAGGAATGGATCTTGAGTGCTTGAGCAAGTGTGTCATATCCAATAGTCAGTACTGTGGTTGGTATGGTGCATGGTGTAGTCATGACAGAAAGAGTGAAAATTAGGGAAGGGAGACAAACTACCGAGTGGCACAGATTAACTACTACAATTGATAAGACAGGCTGAAACAGACTTGAGTGAGACATTGCAGATAAGATAGCCGATGGTTCCCATGATTTTGGGGGTGGAGAGACCTTGCATGCAAGGTAACTTATGCCTACATCCATATGTGTTCCCATTCACCTGCCCATTTTCCCACCTGGCCACATTCCCACAATGTTTCCACACTTAATATTCACTTTCTCACCATGTTCCCATGCCACCTATCTACTTTCCCACCATGTTCTGTTCTCACACAATTTCTACAATGTTTTAACACTTATACCTGGCCACACTCCCACAATGTTTCCCACTTAACCATATTCTCACACAATTTCTACAATGTTTAACACTTAATTCAATATATAGTGGAGTAAAACCATGTGCTGCCACTGCAGCCTGCCACCTCCAAACACCCATTTCCACCTGCACATGACTCATTACCACCTGCAAAGCCCACTGCCACCTGGCCTTTGTTCAAATGACCAAAAAAAATATTTTCCCATGATTCATCAGTTCAGGTTTGGGTTTGGCCAAAAATCCCCCTGAACCAAACCAAACTAAACTTCAGGAGCTAGTCATAGATGAGAAAGAAAAACAATAGTACACACCTACACATGATATGAGCACAGGTGAGGAGGGTTGGGTTTCCAAGGCAGAACCTGCAAGGAATGTTGTCTCCTCCTGCTGGGAAGAAACACAGATGGTATTCACCCGATGGCATATGATTTGTCGCGACCTGGATGAAGCGGGAAACAGTTCAGATATCTTCCTTGCACTTTGGCGAAGCGCCCTTTCGTTCTCCTCGATTCGGACGTGGCTGGGCACCACGATATGGTGTGTTGTCGGGACTCGTCGCTCTTCAGCCATGCTCGAAGGTATGACATTGCTCTTATCACCACGAACTGGCCGTCCTTGACGTCGGTCGAGAAGATGGCCGCCGCTGGGCTCTCGTTGCCGCACAATATAGTAACATGGCTGGTCCACGTCGTTCGTTGCCATGTGTCGAATAAATCTTCCAGAGCTTGTGTCTCGGCATCATACGACGACACCGCTGGTACCACTCTGGCTTCGCGGGTGTCTTCCACCACGAAGCCCGCTTTTCCACGCAAAGATCCGTCGGTTGCAGCGATCACTCGATATGGGTCCGCGCGCCATTCTCGGACCGTGTTGCGGAAGGCATCTAGCCATTGTCGGAATTCGTCAGCATCCCCCTTGCGGAGGTGTTCGAAGTGACGGAGGTGGATCCTCCGGCTGTATGTCTCGATCCCAGGGACGTTCTCTTCATTTGAAAAGGAGAAGGGTTCCTCAATTTGTTGGGCCATGGCCATCAGGAGCGGGATCGGGCTGCCCGTCATACGTGTCCTACGGTGCTTCTGTCTCTTTAAGGCGTAGGCGTTGAAGCCCAGTGCTCCTAACTGTTGACGGATGATAGTGATGGGGTGTCCGTCGTGCAAGGTAGCCATTCTCGCCGCGTAGCGCTTTGTCAGTAGGTTACAGTAGACCTGGACTGGTGGTATCCCAGTCAGAAATTCTAGGGCCGCGGTTGGAGTGGTTTTAAATCCGCCTGTCATTCATAATACCCCTTGACGTTGGGCCCGTTCCAGTTGACCTTAGCTTTTGCGCCTTTTCCAGCTAGGTGGTACCAGAGCGGTAATCTGTAGGCCTGAAGACATAGCATGTTACGCATACTCGGGCGTTGTGCAGAATGGTTTCGCTACTCATTGACCTTCTCGATTCCGCTACTCTCGCTGTTGAATGAACACACAGTTTCAAATGACAAAAAAGCCAAAGTGGCAAAGTCTATAAAGATGCAGTATGCAGTTGTTGGTACTGGTACGCACCTTTGAACCATTCCGTCGATTCTGGGCTGACATGTCAACAGACAAATTAGGCATGATGCGACATTTCTAATCGCAGGCAACGGCAAAAAAAAATTCAGGTAAGCTTTAGTCCCGCATGGGTTCACAGGTAGCCTATTCAACCAGGCTTCCGTTCCTCTTTGATCTTATAGATAACGGAGTGGCTGCGTATTATTTTACTCGATCGGATATATAATTATTTGGAAGCCCTTTGGGTACTTGAGCAAGAATACACCTCAGATGAATACTTTTCCACCAAAGACGGATAGCAGAAAGACTACACGCATCAAATAACACATTGGGAGAAAACATTGGAACCTTTGCAGACGTGCGGTGACCGGTGACTGGTGAACAGCGGATCACACAGTCTGGTGTTGATGCATGAGAACGGGCCCTATGTTGACAAGCACTGTGCACACTGCACAGGTATGACTAGCCAAGGCTGTGATCTGATTCGACGACACGTCGACATGACAAGACGAGTTCTCTGATACCTCGAGCGAAATGTGGCAACCTGAACGCAAGTCCATGGAATTCGGTTTCGTTGGCTCCTCGTAAGACGGTCACTGTGTCCTTGCGGCGACGGCCCTATTGCTATGAAATGCGCTCTGGATTTGTGCGTACAGTGTCCAGCCTGACACACACGGAGCGACTTATATTCGGCAAAGATCCGTCTCCCACTGAGAAGCAGAGATAACGAGCAAACTAGGGAGCAGACGAAGCGCATGAGAGCATCACTCCATTCCGAAATCCATAACACATAATTGAAGCATTGGCAGAGTGTCCGCTTGTTTTCCTGAAAGTGCCTCGCGGATAACGGTGGTATTAGAGGTTAAATTGAGAGAATATAGGATAGTATTTTGATACTGGCATTACTCCTGTGCTACCGTCGGCGGTCCGTCGCAGATGGCAAAAGCAAACTTGAAGGAACATTGGCTCCCATTATTTAACTCCAGGCTGACACGAACTTTACTATACACAGGGTCAAACCTTGCAAGGCGCAAGTCACACATGTCGTCTTGAGGAATAATGTATATTCGTATCAAGGTGTGCCATCAGCTGGGAACCCAGCTTACGAGCCAGTGTCTAGGGAGAGCATCGACATTAGTGCATCGACAGCAATGAAGGAGACTCGAAATAGAACCAGCATGTTAGGTGATCTTGTCCACTTGGCAGGTTCGATCACTTGTAGGCACATTGCAAGCCTCAAGGTAATAGCTGGGGTCCAAACCTTTCCTGTTGGTATTCCTCCCCCGAACCACTTGAGAACGACGTAAATGGGTACCTCACACCTTATTCCACTGTGTCAAGGAACGTGTGATCAGTCCTCTTTGAGTTCTGCTCAGACTGATACCTCCTATCATGCGTTCCAAAGCTGTCATAACCTTGCATTTGGCAACCTTATGCTAAAACTGGTGGGGATTACCACCATCCTATTTCCACATGAAACCATTGACTGTATAATTTCCTCTAACGCATGCCCCGGGTTTGGTCCAGCTTGCACTCAGGAAGAACTCATAACGGCTGCTTGTCCGGAACTGTTGCCCGTTGGTGCTCTTCTGATATCGGTCCCTGTTCCATCTGATGCAGCTATTTTGGTATGGAATGTCAAAAGGTGGACCGGGCGAAGAAGACATGCTCGTCTCATTCAAACGCTGAATGGACGGTCGCATGGTTTTTTATTGACGCTGCAGAGCTGGACGTTAGCTCTGCCACGCTTCCAGACCTAACATCTGCTATTCTGCAGCCGACCACGAGGTTCCCTTGACAAAAATCGCATGCGCCAATCGTGATTTAATCAAATTACTTGTGGGATTGACTGCCTTGCGCCAAATTCCATCTCAAAAGTTGCATCCCCGCTCTGGTTTTGGTGGTGATCCAATCACCAAGGCGATCATAATTGCTTTGGCCGTGGCATTTATGGCCATAAAGTCTCGATATATTTCTATCCGTCGACGAAATCCAGACGGCACCAAACCAAGAGTCTGACATGACTATACTCGATATCTTACGAGACTTGAAAAGTAGATGCCAAACTATGACGGCCCAGGAGCCCTTGTGACTGCTTAGAGCCGACAAATCGTTGCAATGTCAGGACGGATGGAATGTCGCAACTGTTCCATAGTAGTATGGTACATAGATTATAATTACGTAAGTAGCATGCTGCTGGTTTCGACAACATGAGTGCAATGGACACAGACGAAGCGTCCGTCGTTCTATCGTCAAACACGGCGTCTGGACTCGGTGTATCGCTGTGAGCACTGATCATCTATCACAATTTATGTGATCCTCACTCCTATTAGACATCCCTTGCCTATACTGAACATATCAGAGCACCTTACTAGGCGCAGGCTACAAACCAACACGTCCAACCCTTTTCGTCTGTTGTTTTTACTAATCTCATTACACCAGGCTGACATTTTGTTCATAGTTTTAGGAGCTTTACTTGGCATTCAGAATGGACGCGAAGTTGAAATTGTGAACACTTTCGAATTGGCAATTGTGGATGATGTCGTAGATCATACATATCTAGTTTCCAGGAGAGATCAATGTACGTGCGCCATCTGGCGTTCGCCTGTGTCAGAAAGCCTACTGACACGTGTTGTCTAAGATAAGCAGGTCTTCCCTTCACTAGAATTCATAGGATGGTACACAGTGGCTTCCTATCCCACATCAAGACATATTGTCATACATGAACAGGTACAGATTCTCTTATATGCTGCCAACGCGTTGTTTGCCTGTCAATGAATGCTGATACGAATACGCCACGGTCCAGTTCACTGGATATTGCTCCACACCACTTTTACTTCTTCTGCAACCTGGCGTCACAGTTGGGAACCGGAAGTAGCCTGCCGTTCAAGGCTTATGAGCCCTCAATTGAGATTCGGGAGCGAATATCCCGAGCAGTGTATATGGAAGTACCATACACTGTTGAAACGGGCGAGGCAGAACGTATCGCTGTCGATTGGACGGCGAAAGGAGGAGGCACTAGCACAAGCTGTGAGTTTCACCGTCAGGCATTACATTGAGGCTATAAGCTTTATTAGTGGAGACACACTTACAGACTGAGCGATCGGCCGTGAAAATGCTACACGATCGGCTACTCGTGTTAATCAAGTATGTGACAGAAGTCTTTGGAGGTAAGTTGACATAAAGCAGGCTCGTGTGTTGCGCATGCTAAGAAGGACACTAGGCCAAGCACCGAAGGATCACACCACCCTTCGCTCACTATCGGCACTTGTTGCCTCGCTTCCTGCAACAGAAAACGTTGCATTTCGGGAGGAGTTTGATACGGTGGGTGAAGTTTTACTCCTGTTTGGGAAGCGAATCTGAAACGAGGCGTAGGAGTATGAGGATGTTCAATTGACAGGTGTGCTGTCGTCGCTGACAAAGGCGACAAATATCCTGAATGATGTATGTGCCTGGGTAGTGCCAAGCCCCTGATCTGACGCGTTGTATACAGCTTGTGGACAAACACGGTGTTGTATGGAGTAATCGGGATGAGCGCTCTTCTGCAGCAATGCGTCGAAAGCAGATGGGGAAGCCTGGTGGATTCCAGGGCGACTGGGACCGGCAACGCTAGGTAGGAGCAGCATGTAATGTGACGAACAAATGGATATTACGCCAGGTAGAGTTACTCCGGCAGTTGCTTTGCGGGGGCAGTGCTGACACGACATGCTGACGTAAGTGCGCAGCAGCTCCTATATGGCTGGTGGTTTTGGTCTAACAGCTTTCTTTCCAACCACCACCTGCTCTCCCATCCTCCTGATTAACTCCCCGCAGCCTGCAGTGTGCATAATGTCCGAACTCATGCGATCACAGTCTGGCGGCTTGGACGCATATTCCGACTATCAGAAGGCCTTTTCCTCCTCTGATCTCTTTATAAACTCTACAACAGATCCATTTGCTCCGCATCCAGAAGTATTCGAGTCTGAACTTGACTCTAGTCTTGCAGGCTTTGAGGGTTCATTGGATCTGTTGACCAAATCCGTCTTCGCTTTTCCCTTAACCGAACCCTTCTATAACAACACGCCTTCCACCTTCACCTCGTCCTCCGACTCTGCCTGCGACACGGTTTCCACTCGCTCAGAGTCTTTTTACAATTATCCCAACTCGCCGTACTGTGCCTCGACGTTCTCATTCGCGGACATGGATCTTGCCCAAGTTCATCCCAGAGGTGGTTCCGACTACGCTAGTAGCGCCGCACTCAGCACGATTGACAGTGCGACTGATCCCACATCTTTTGGGCCTTTGCCGCCAACGCCGCCCCGTAGCCCCCTTAATCCCGCCAACAAAGTGTTCGATGGACCGTTCGCCAATTCTGCATGTTTCTCCGACTATTCTGCAGCTAGGGCCCCGGTCACCCATGATCAATTTTTTTCCCTTGAATACGGAGCCACGAACATGAACCATCCTACCGTCTCTCCTCTGAATGTATCTACCAGGACCTTGGGACCTGCGAGTGCTGCTATGGAAGAGCAGAAGATGGATCCCCGCAGGAAGCACAAATGTCCCAAGTGTACTCGTGGTTAGACTTGTTCCATTTTTTGTGCCTATCGTACGCTTATGTTTGATACTATCAGCCTTCGCCAGGGCCTTTAATCTGAAGACACATATGGCCACCCATGACCCCAATAGGCTCAAACCCCATACCTGCCCTCACCGGAATTGTGCCAGGTCTTTCAGTCGAAAGCATGACCTCGGGCCGCCACCTTACGAGTATACATCGCGACGAAGCTCTCTCGGCGAAGCGAGCGATCGGAGTTGGCAAAGCAAGCAGAACATGGTGTGATATGTGTGGAAAAGGATTCGTAGGGCGAAGCTCTAGTTGTGCCTGCCACGACATCAAGTAATTTCTCCTGCGATAAAGTTATTTGGTGATTATCTGATTACCCTATCTCTCTGCACGTTCTCATCATGCTTGTCAGGATATCACCTTTCAACTTTTGCAGCGCTTCGCGCGGCCAAGTTTGGCACCGCGCAAGCATCTTGTTCGAAGTGTGTCATGTTTCGTCCCGCCTCATTTAGCCATGTTGGCCCCGCGACGGACATGATCTCGTCCGAACTTTCTAAGCTTTACTAGCGCAACCCCGGTTTTGTCCCCGTCCGTGACGTTCTGAAGTTACCAATATGTATACCTTTTCTTACGAAAACGGACTGACATTTAAAACGATTACTATCTGATAATCTCCTGGTTGTGTACTTTTTCTTAAAGTTACGCTTTTGTAGTAGTTGTTCCTTTTTCGATAGTATTCAGCAACGTAGCAGCCTGTATGTCAGGGCATTTCGAGCATTTCGAAGGAATGATTTCACCAATTAAATATTTCTTTTGACTAATGGAAGCTCATGGATATTGTCGACTTGCACCCACCTGACGACTATAGCCATCGCTTCTTCATATGGCATGAATGGATACAGGCCAGTCGTCATGCCTCGGAGGTTGTTTGCTCTCATCTAAGCCACCCACAGGCTAATGGGCCTCTCACAACTGAAAATGTGTTTGAGTATTTCACCACCTCCATGTTTTATGACAAGCAGAGCAACAATCAGGTGTTGCGCATGCAGACCATGCACACCGGGCAATCCATCGCTAACGAGGCCGAGGAGCTCAGGTAAGTGGATCATTACCTCGGGATCCAGAAAATTCATACACACAGGCGGTTCACTGGCATAGAGTTCTCCCTTGCCCATTCCCAGCCTCCATCCTTTTTCATAATACAGAAACGCGAGCGTTTATCCCCCGATGAAGGTTGGAGCTGGCATTTACTTGACTGTGCACATCTCTAACGGGGAATCAGTCGTTCCACTTGCATCATATTTCATCATGAACAATCGCATATATCAAGCGCCGGATCTCTATACGGTGCTTTCCAATCGACTCGTTAGTATGATCACTGCCACATTACTTGCTAACAACGTCGATGCTCAGTTGACATCACTGCATTCCCTCCAATCGTCCCTTGATATATTGCGCAAATACAGACCCGAATACACTCCGAGGACAGGGTTCGCATGGCCCATTGTCGACCCTTCCATATCGGACGAGAAGAAAAAAGCAGAAGAAGAAACTCTCTTGGCGGACATGGAAACCACAACTGAATTACCGACCCGGAAAGAGGACACCAAAAAGCGGCAACAGAATAATCTACTACTGCTCAATGCCATGCGCACGACAGCAGCTCATATGAAGACGTTGCCTCCATTGGGCAATGCCCCATCGATAGTGGAGGGCACTGGATCTACGTCAACTAGGTTGTTGACCCAGCCACTTCCCCCATCTACTCCCGCGCCGGCATCCTCTCGTGGCACGACACCGCATCCTTCACTTGGTGCGCCAGCACCAGCGGCCGAGGCACCAAAAGTCCCGGTGCCCGGCAAGAAAAAGAAGAAGCGTGAGTGTGGCTCCTAGGTCCCTGGTTCTTCGCGTTTACATTTGTCGCGTAGGAACCTCACTTGCGCCACCTCCTGGGTTCTGATCACAAAGGCAATGCTGGATACATATGTGTGTACTAAAAATACAGACCATCCCTTCCTAATGCCCGAGGGATAGCTAGTGTTCTGTATGATTACCAATGACTGATACTTCAAAATGAATGGTGCCGGACGTGACTCCACCGATAGATATTATTCAGACGCTAGTAGACTTCACCTCGTACCGAATCTACCCGCAAGCCAATTTAATGGAGTAACGGCATTGGCACCTCGAGGTCCTAGTCCACTTCCTACTCCAAGAGATAGTGGGTTGGACGATAGGAACGACTCCTTTCTCGCTTTTGTTGCGTTTTGTACTAGGATATTTCTTAAATGATGTACGTAAGATGCACGAGGGACCTACCCGCCGTGCTTATCTCTTCAACATTTGTCTCGAGAACTATTCCGCCTTGTATGATTTCCGCCAATATGTGATGTACCTATGTTTGAAACGGTAAATGAGAGGGACGCTGGATACGACATGGCGCACTTCGTCAAAGTGGAAGACAAGGTCCAACTCGCAGACGTTTTGAAATGCCCGATCTAATGCTTCGACGAATACCTGTGCGTGTGTGTGTGCTATATGAGTGGTATTCGCGAACTATGACCTGTACGGACCTGTATCAAATCCAGGACGCCCAACTCGCTTTCCGAACCATCAACGACGAACACGAAATAGAGTGTGGCGTAACACCGGTATACGACCCTCCACCGTTCGTCCGCGCCGTCCTTGGGCCCTGCCAAGAACTCTTCCAATTCGGGGGCATCCAGGAAGTTGCAAAGTCCGGTAGGCCGCGAACAGATGAGCGAATATATTTTCTGGATCAGCGTTTGAGCAGATTGGTGTAGAGGCGTGTAGAAATTTGCTAGCCGGGGAACGCCAGAGGTATTGACTGTAAGACAAGAGAAGGTGCATTAGCCTAGTACATAGGCAGAAGTGAGCGGACGCAACAAATCAGAACAGCATGAATCATGACGGAGGTGAGACTAGAACAGAATACAATCCTGCGATACTCTACGACGAATCCCTCGGTAGTTTCCACTCTGGCTGCAATCGTCCCGCAAGGCTGCCCACAGGTCCAGCTAATCCCTGCTGACTCTTGAAACTTTCCAAAAAGTTCTTGATGAGATTGTAGTCGACACCCTCCGCCATATACTCTTCTTCGTCCTCATCACACTCAAGTGATGCCTTGAGTTCAGCCTCCATGGCTGCTTCAATATCTTGCTCAGGTTCCTCTTCGGTCACACTTTCCCTAGCTTTGCCCTTGCCATTTGCACCAGACTGACTGGGCCTCGGCTTGGGATCTCTCGCACGAGCAAGTTCCTCATCCATAGCCTGCATAACTGCCTCGAAAGAATCGAGCTTTTGGTTACCAGTCCGTCTCGCGGCAGAGGTAACCAACTCAGAATCCACACCCTCTCTGGTTGTAGCAGGGGGGTTCTCGTGGTTAGCCCTGGGCTCCTTAATCGTTGCGCTAGCGGGCAGGAACGCTGGAATGTAATAGGTGAATTTATGGCCTCAGTCCATATTTAAGCAACGCACCACCACGGGATTTCCGATCACGAATGATCTCGTTCCATTGCTTCGTCGCTTATTCCGAGAGCCTGTCTTGAAAACTCCAGGAATTCCTCCTCCTCTTCCGCCATGTCAATTTCAACTTCGCCAACAACTTGTGGTGTATCATCTTCTGATTCTGCGTCTTCCTCTTCTTCATCCGACTCATCATCCGAATCAACTCCTTCGTACTTATCACGGGAAGAATCGGAGGTCTGATAGGTTTCTTTTGAGTGCTCGTGATTGGTGACACTCGCTGTGAGCTGCTGAATGAGGGAGGCATCTTCCCGTACTCTGAAGGGTCCAATGCTGGGACAAGTTTTTCCATAGCAGCTCGCCGCTCGGCTTGTCCTTTCTCATCCATATCTTTTTCATGCATCACGTCAGATCCCTCCTCTGAATCTGTGATCTCTTCGTCGCTGAATCCCTCATCTGAGAATTGCTCACTTTGTTTCATGAGTCGACATCCGCCGGATAACTATTCAGAACTTACTCATCAAACACGGCCCCCTCAACATCCCCTTCTCCTTCGACAAAAGTTTCCACCTTTGTTGCTAGTTCCTTCAACTTGGCTGCCTGTGAAGCTGCCAAGCGGTTCTCTGCTTCAGCTGCTGAGACATCAACATCCATTGCATCCGTCGGTTTCTGCATCTCGGGTTTTGACAACCCCATCGTCTTCCCCAGCATCTCATCAAAATCATGCATATCAATGTTCAACCATTCATCGCTATCTTCCTGGTCAGGAACATCCGGAAGACTGGGTACTCTGGATATGGCCAAGTTTACTTGAGAGCTAAACGATGGTCGAGATGCGCTACTGGGGGTGGAATAAGGACCATCTCAAGAATGGATAAGTCATGAACTTGCTCTTCGCGTCGCGCGTTAATATATGCAGCCACTGCCTTGTCTTCTAACGTTTTCCATAATTCTGAGCCTTGTATCTCGCCCCTGAAATAGTTTGTCTCAGCAAGGTTCTGCAAATACTCAATGTAATGCGGATCTCGACGTAATGCATCCTTGCTAGCGTCGGCCTGTACAGGAGAGTGATACAATGATTATTGCAGTAGATAGGAAGACATACGGCTGACTTGGCAGATTCCGCCGTTTCAACGGCATCATACCGATTCTTGGTCTCTTGAAAGAGCATTTCGAAGCCGACGGCCTAGAAATGCATTAAAACAAGATAGAGAAGATGAAGCATGAAGCTTTACGATCTTCATTCCAACGTCCCTCCACCTCCATTCCTTGGTCTCTTCGTTTTCCTTCCAGCGTCCGAATACTTTTGGTGGGAAAAACTTTTGTCCCCCCAGCTGCGCATATGCAGTCCTCGTCATTAAGACCGGCCGTAGTACTGAAGTGTGAGGTGGAAAGCGAGACATTCTATGAGCTGCCTGCTGCATCGTCAGGAATGGCAGATGCGGAAGAACACGACATACACGCAATTGTATGGCATCCCTCGTATAGAAAGTTTCTACAGCGCGCTGTATCAAGGCAGGATTGTCCACCAGAGCCCGTGCGATGTCGATCGGGATCCACGCCTTTGTTACATGCACATGATTCTTCAGTGCTGCCGGGTAGCTATATGCGTATGAGGAAAGTCCAAGCAAGTGGTGGATGCAACGTGCCCAGAGATTCGTTGCCAAACGAGTTTCTCCACCGCTGCAGGTGCGAACGTGCCTTGGTTTGGATCTCTGACCAACTTGAGTGCGTCATCGGTGGAAATCCATTCGCTGTCATCTTGGTCACTCAATCCTTCATCGTCACTCTCAGGAAGACCGGGCAGCTTGCGACGACGGACTCTCGTGGATGGCGGAGATGTGTGTGTGAGAGGGACGAGATGTAAACGTGAATTATAGATCCAGACCTGAATGCGAATGGAGTGAATAAGAGACTTCTTATCAGGGTAGAAGAAGGCAAGGCGCACCCTGTTTTCAGAATTTGATGGCTTCACCCAGGGGGGCAAAGCTTCGGCGGCTTCAATAAGAAGGAATTCGCCATCCGAGTCGAAGACACTGGGCGTGTCCATCAGTTCACGATAACAGTATTGGAGTATGCGACGGACGAGATGACAAGGTCCCAATTTTCGCTGATTTGCTTCAGCAGCCAGACGAAAAGCCATTCGTCGTCCACCGAGTCACCGACGCGCATCGTGCTCTGGAGCAAATACGCGCCGGAATGTGAGTTTTTGACGACCTTGAGGTCGAAAGGATCGCGGTGCCAGATGAAGTGCGGGAGGTTTCCATCGACGAAAGCAAAGATGGAAGCGGCGATAGAAGCCACGGTTTCTGGGCCAGCGAGGGGGGGCGGGGAGAGCACGCAGCGCAGGGTGTCGTGCGATATGGCGTTCATTGATGACGTAATCTGTCATGGACGATCGGTCGCTCATCGCCGTCATCGGCGACGAGGATTCCATCACTGGCCTGCTCCTCGCTGGCGTGGGTCATATCGGCCACCAGCAGAGAAAGAACTTCCTCATCGTAGACCCAAGTACCTCCGTTCCTGCCCACAAGTAAGCGCTTACTCACGCCCTTCCAGAAACACAAGTGTCTGCGATAGAGGCCGCATTCCAAGAGTTTACTGAGCGCAGAGACATCGCTATTCTTCTCATCAACCAGCATGTGCGAGCTTACTTGCCGAGTTGCATCTGGCGATTGACAAGCTCATACTAGATCGCGGAAAAGATCCGACCAACAGTTGACAAGTATCAGCAGGCGTTTCCTGCTGTTCTGGAGATACCATCCAAAGATCACCCATACGGTATGTCGCGCCGTACACCCGCGCGTGCTCGGCTTATCATTGGCTAGATCCATCCAAGGACTCTGTGTTGAAACGAGTACAGAAGCTGGTTGGAGATTGATCAATTGATTGTACACTAGATTGGACACGGCGTGATACCGCCCCAAGCATACATATATTTATTACTTTTTTCGAATGGGGTTCTAGGAAAATGAACTCCACCGCATGACAGACTCGTTGTCCCGCACGCCCGGCGTTCGTTCAATGAAAACCCTGACGGGATTAGGATGGCCAGTGCCTGCGACAAGATTTAGAAGGTGCTTGAGAACAAGTGACATGGCTTACTTGGCAAATCCACCAGTAGGTATCTGAACACAAAGTAGCCTTGCTCATTCTGCCCATGTTCGGTCGGCTCTTTTCACCGGCAGTTTGGAGAACCACTCACCCTGATCAGGTCAGCATGTACCTCCCCATCCGTAAAGATCTGGCTACGCGATCTGACCACTTCTCTGCCTGTTCTCTTGGGCCTCCTGAGCGACGAAAATATTCCTGCGAAACTCCACGCCCCCCTTTCGTTTTTTCTTTGCATATCAGCAGCTTCATGTACAGCTGGCGGAATGGATGGCAGAACGGGCTTCTCCATCCCACTCAGGTATCTAAATAGATCCTTCAGCTTATCCAGTCCCGCCTCTACCTGGTCCTTTGACCACTCCAGAG
Organism: Amanita exitialis; assembly: GCA_023014455.1. Taxonomy (NCBI): domain Eukaryota; kingdom Fungi; phylum Basidiomycota; class Agaricomycetes; order Agaricales; family Amanitaceae; genus Amanita; species Amanita exitialis. The sequence goes on from JAEBUR010000002.1 coordinate 2,175,037, forward strand.
ACTGGTCTAGTTCTAAATTTGATAGTTTTTGGTACTTGTCTTGAGTCCATGCGCTGGTTATTTCCAGGAAGGACATTTCAGGCGACGGCGGCGACCATCCTTCCGGTTTGCCTTGTACGTAGAATGTTAGAATCATATGCTCGTTGCCGTGGACGTCAACCATGACTTGAGACGTCACATGTCTATTCCGGTGACGGGGTCGATATGTCAATGGCGGATTATTGTGGAACGTCAAGGGTCCGTTCATGTATTTTGTCATCTTATTCGACCATGAATTCCATCTCGTCAAAAGGTAGGTAGGATGCAATTGACCTTGGGCGAAGCCTTAATCCGCTCACATGCATCGTTGTATAACACCGTCGGCGAGTTCTTGGAGAATAGCTCCGTAGTGAGGGAGTAGATGAGCAGTGCGGACAGTCCCGCGCCGAATAAGATTACGACCAAATTCGTCGACCTCTCTGTCGTTCGCAATACTGGAAGCGATGAGCTGGGGGATCAACGAGACACTGTCTTGACCAACCTTTTCCTCCCGCGGTCAATTCTGACCACTTTTTGGCTTTCTTTCCCTGTCTAAGAGTCTCCTGGGATATTCCGAGCTGGAAAGGACCAATTGTATCTCTTAACGGTATTGAAGGAGGGCGTTGTGTGTCTAGCGAATGGGATGTGTAACACCTACGCGGCGGTGGAGGGAAGCCGCGTAGTCTGCGTAGATGGCGTGCGCAGCGTGCTGGATGCGCTGGGCTCATGGCGACGCGGTCAATTTGGGTCGCGCAGAAGCTCGGGAACATATTTGGATAAAGGTTCGCACGGGCGACTACTACGTAGCTCCTAAGGAGTCACTAGTCACTATCTGGGTGGGGCGATATTATATATGTTATCGATATCATACTACAGATAACATCTAAACTTCGAGAAGACATCCCGTTAATAACCGGGCGCTATCTGCGATAGCAATAAGGCCTTATATGCGCAAGGCATTGTGGGATGGAATGGAAGATCAAAGGCCGGAGACGATGGGAACGGCTGGGTCGGAGCCGGGTGGGATGCAACACGAGGAGGACACGCGCAATGGCGAACAGCGAGCACGGCGGCGCGGAGTTTGAACATGTCGTGATCAGTGGTTTGTGCTAGAAAAGGCAGGCGTTGGCTGCCAGCGGCCAGTGCTTCGTACGACCGTCCGCTTCTCTTCTGTCCGCCAGTCGCCATTTTTCGCCAGGCGAGCGCACGCGGTGCCAGAGCGCTTTCGTCGCCGTGCAGAGCTCAGAAAGGGGTCATCTGTTGGAGGACACGTTGTCTGCGATCAAAACCTTGAAACGAGATTGCGTGAATTGCCTGCCCTTTGCCTCGCCTTTTCTGCCTTCTTAACCTCGCCTTCTCTCTAGGTCGTCACCTCCCCTTTTCTGTCACCACACGGTCTCCCTTTTACCCGTCTGCCTCACGATCCTCACGCTTTCGTCTCATTTTTATACCTATCTTGTGTCTCTATTGCCTGCCGACACTGCTCTATCTATCCTCTCCGTTGCGCAGCTGCCCCATTTCCTTATTTCGTCTTCGCTGTTCGCAACTCCAGCTTGTTTATCACATCACTCATCGGAGAACAACTCGTTAACTTTTTCTTAATTCATTGGTACCTATCTTCCCCCATCTCTTTCTCGACGCCTTCTCACCATTCTGACCTTTAGTTTAAATGCAAGTAGCGCTCACGAATCCATCCGCAACGACAAAGGGCTTCTTTTCGGACGATTTATTACCTCCCATATCACTAACGAAAGACACGTTGGACTGGCCTCTCGTACACGATCCAGAAGGTGAAGTAAATTTAGAGGTATGTCTTCTTGTTGAACACGTGTCCGCCCATCTTCACTTGCACAATCGTGTTAATAGAACTGGCATCTCTCTACTGACGATTCCACCCCTCTATTTCGGTCCTCTGCGCGTAAAACATATCCTGCAAATATCCAAAATTTCCCCTTGTCTGCCGCAATGTCTCGCCTCGAAGGCAACCCTGCAGAACGTGCCACCGCTGGTGGTCAAAGATGGATGTTCAGCAACAAGGGTCAGTTCATGGACCATGATGCCCGTGCTTGGGACCTTTCAGATGATATGAGTCAACTTAAACTCGGTGATGTCGCATCCGAGGACGTCCCCGTTCAGACTCCGCCAAAGTCCAAACGAGTAGTTGCGCAGCTTGGTGAGGGGAGCCCTCTCAATTCCTCTTCGACTAGTGCCGGCTCGTCCCCCGCATACCCCAGATCACCAGATTACTATATCTCACTCTCGAGGTTCTTCAACCGACACGTCCGTCTCGAGCTCCCAAGGCTCTTCAGTATCAACAGCCGGCAACACGTTGCAGGCTCATGCGCAGATGAAAGCGATTAGCTCTGCAGAGGCAAAGGAACGTCCGCATTCCTTTAGCGGTGGCCTGTCCAACTCGGATCTTCGTCACTTGCAGCATGCAAGTGATGTCACTGATCCGGATGCACAGAAACAGCAATCATGGCTGCATAGTCAACAATACCTTGACAACTCGAACACATCAGAGCTCTCATATCCATCGCTCGTGAATCACATCCACGGACCTCAACCCCAACCCCATCCGAACTTGTACCGTACGGGACTACAGCAAGCGAGTAACGTTCCTCGTTCTGTCGTTCGGGACGATGGTCCGGTTGACTACAATGCTCTTCGTGATTACACTACCCTTGCTCAAAGTACTACATCTGCCCCAACATTACCTGCATATGTCCAAAGCCAACCTATCGGACCCATCTCCGGATTAGCGTACCGCCAACCGCCCCGTACGTATCCGCAACAAGGATTGATCGGTTCCCCCAATATGGGTTACCAAGGAAGTCATCATGCTGCCCATCTTTCTCTAGGCAATACTCAACAATTGTATGATATGATGCTTCCCGGCCTTCCCGAAAGCCACCCTGCGATTGCCCGTGTCCAGCAAGCAGCACAACGCATTCCGTGCCACTCATCACCACTCTGCCTCCGACCCATCTGCCATGCGCGATCCAGCAACCCTAGCACTGCTTGCAAGCAGCATGCAGGGTTTCGGACCCGGTATTCCGGCGCCTTTGCCTTTCTATGCCAACCAGTATTTCGGGTCGCAGGATGCTTATACACGGCCCGATGTGACGACCGCGCAACTCATGGCCGCGCGCCTACAACAGTTTGGCGCGGCTTACGGGGCTGCCCAAGCCTCTCTTGGAGTGGATAATATTATCCCACAGGCCAACTCGCTTCAACCTGGTCCAAGCGCGAACAATCGTAAGCTTAACCTGTACAAGACCGAGTTGTGTCGTAGCTGGGAGGAAAAGGGCACTTGCCGCTATGGGGCTAAATGCCAGTTTGCCCACGGAGAAGAAGAATTGCGAAAAGTTTCTAGACATCCCAAAGTGAGTAGCTTAATGTCATTAATCGGAGACTGGCTTACAGTTGCTGGTTATCTTAGTATAAGACGGAAATATGTAGGGTAAGTGGGTGTATTATCTTGCTGTGCAAGTCGCCTCATGTCATCGTTCAGACGTTCTGGGTGTCGGGTTCTTGCCCTTATGGAAAGCGATGCTGTTTCATTCATACTGAAGTTCCTACATCTGGAAATTCTAATACCGGAAGTGGCACAGCCTCTGATAGCGCTGCCTCTCAATCAAATACCGACGGACGCGCTCGTTCAATGAGCACGAACAGTGATCCCAATGATACCTCGGTTTCGCTCCTAGCTCGCATATCAGCGAAGCGAAATCAAGAAACCAATAATTCAACACCTGTCGATACTGGCGGAAAAAATATATCATTTACCCGTCCGCCTACGGGTTCCCTTCGTGTCGACACAGTCTTCTCTCGAAGGAGCCTCCATAAAGCAGAATAAATCGGCATATCCTTCCTTCGCGAGCAATGGTATCCTACTGCCTGCGACCGATCATATCACTGCAAAATCACCGGGGCCGGTGACAGCAGGTCCAGATCTTGGAAGGCACAACGCGAGTCGTTTAGAGATCGTCGGTTACAACAATGTAAATTCTCGTATCCCTCTCAAATTACCTTTTTTAACCATTCCATAGCAGCGACCGACGAAAACAAGTCCTTCCAACAACAATATTCGCCGTTCCTTCAATGGAAGCGACGTGGATCTGAGCTTTAAACAGACGCCCACATCCGGTCAATCACCCTTCAATTTGTCATCCATGGACAATATTGCAACGCCGCGGGCAAGCGGGCACGTCCGTGCTGGTAGCGCTGGGAATTGGGCAAGCCTCTCCCGTGGTGGTCACCTATCCGCATACCCGCATGGTCCAAGTCAAGCGGGCGATATCGCCGTCAATACACCCTGGTCCAGTACAGATCTTATGATAGGTTCAACTAGGCTCGGCGAAAAGGCGTGGGCTTAGGTGATTGAAGATCCCCTAAGTCAATATTAGCTTCAAGCCATTCCTGTACAGTTCTGATTCTTGTTATGACTGCCGGCCGGACATTTTAATTGCATCTCCGACCCCTCTTTTTGACCCGTATGTCCCCTCCCTCTCCGTACTCTGGATCCCAAAATTTCCCCAGTTTTTGAACGAGTGCATCGTTTCTGGCCAGTGTCTTGAATGTTCATTTTACGTATATCTTATCTCTCAAGTTTGCATCGCATTGTCGTAGTCATTAGCAATTGTCTTTATTCCATCTCATTGTCAATTTTATTCTTGTCAATGTAATGTATTTATGGTGCTTGCCGATCCGCATGTGGTATTATTGCAAAAAGGGTAAAAAGTAATAAGATAAAAAGGCTCATAATCCCAAAGCGCGCAATTCCCTTCGAAAGGCTGCCATTCGACAGACAGCATAACTAATGTAATCAAATTCTGGCTGTTCAACGTTCCCTTCCACATCCTCCCTCGCCTGGACGATTCCCCATATAGCCCACATCGCGTGGGAGGCTGGACTCCAATATAGGACTTGTTCCTCCAATTTGATGATCGAAACATTGACCATCAAGATCCTCGACATGACACTGTTTCAGATATGCCAAATAAAAGTTGCGGCGTTCATCAATCGAAGGATACTTGGAGAAATCGAGGAGATGTGGCGTAGAAGAGTGATAATCGGCAGTCCATTCGTGGAAATGGTTCGCGATATCGTACGCAGCCGCGTTGGGCCCTGCATATTCGAAATCCACGACGATAATCTTAAAAAAAAAAAAAACATGTATTAATCTCCGAGCGGTTCCCAAATTATCTACTAACCTGATGGTGCTCTTCTAGGCCCCTTTCCACTCGCTTCAACTTTAACAAGTTACCATATTGTGTGTCATTGTGCGAAAACACGCGCTGACCACCATTATTCATGTCATCTACTCTTGGACAACCAGCGCATGTACTTATCCCATTCGTCTCTGAACCTCTCAAGGTCCAATGCCCGCTTTGCAGCCGGCGACACCGCTGGCAAAGCTAGCACCGCCTGTGCAGGACCAAGCCACGCCGTGATATTCTTCTGCACACTACTTTCCCCTGTCGCGCAAGAATTTCCGGAAGACGTCTCGACAGACGACATGTCAACCGAATGAAGTTCTGCCATGCGTACACCAATCCAACGACTGATCTTAGGGTTGCGAATGTCGGACGGAGTTAGTGTGGTAGACTCAAAGTATTCTTCAATACGGCCATTATCGAATGTGCCATATATGCGGGGTCCAATACCGAACTGGGAGGAAAGGACATGTAGCGTGTGCAATTCTTTTGATCGTGAAATGAGGGTCCCTGATGAAGGTCCATAAATTCTGAGGAGAAGAGTGGGGACATAACGGATTGTGGGGCACGACACAAAGAATACTGCATTCGTTAGTGAACCTGACACCTTGTGGACAATGACGTGATCTTGTGCAAGTTCATTGGACCAGTAAGGCACGTTCAGTGTGCGGCAACATGCCAACAGCCGCGAGACAAACGACGCTGTTTTGTAGTGTCTGCGGTGGTGAAACCATGTCAAAATACAGTGAAAAGACGGAGGTAGAGCCAAACCATGATTGAGGAATTTAGCCCAATCTATCGGCTTGACTCTGACAGCCTGGCGCCATTGATGCTCACCTAGCATCGAGCTTGACATGTGCGTGACGTAGCTCTTTATGATGACTTGAGTTGACCTTTTCCGGAACCCTGTTGTGATTCGAAATGGGAACGGAGACAGGACGAAGTTTGGCCCTCAAAAGTTCAAAGGAGGGGCGAGTGGTAGAAGCCGGAATGGGCGGCTGTAGAATGGGGGTCTGCATGGTAAAGTGAAGAGAAGGAGTAGGGTGATAAATGGACGTCACAGTAACCGCCTTATACTCTCCCAGCCCACATGGCGCTATCATTCTGGTCGTGTGCACATTATGCTCTATCCCCCATTTATTCTACTCCGTCATTCAGCCCTTCAAGACACTTATTGTGTTATGTCATTTACGTACTCTAAAGGACAAGTTAGCCTGAGAGAAACGGACCTATGAAATACTTGCTAATCAATTATCCAGTCACCCACATGGTCCACCAACGCATGACTCGAACATGCTCCGCTCCCGCATAGTCCTCAAGCGCTGACCACGCTGTGTCAGTCTGCAATTCCGTATCCTCAATGTCACCAATGCATTATTTTGACAGGGTATTTTGATCGTATTTAGGACTTCAACTCGGGGCAGGAGGGATGATTCATGACAGTTGACCTCCAGAACGCAGTACGGTCAAATTCACATTACCGGCGGTTGTTGAACGGCTGATGAGATTCCGCAGTACGTCCGACTCCTCATGACAATTAAAATATCTAAGTATACGACAAAGCTTCAATAGTTGTGCAACACGCTTTGCCATGAGCCCGCAGCATTCCCCATCAATCCTAGTAGCTACGGTCAGAAAAATTCCGAACAGCGGGAGATAGTGCAATCTATCGGTCCGTGAGGGAATATCAAAATACTCTGTTCGGACTAGCGTACTCCGGTATACCTATCATGCCAGGAAGCTGGGAATCGTTACGTTATCGTGTAAGTGACGACCCAGTGACGGACTTTGGAGACTGGGAATCATGTGAACAAATTTAAGGTATTGACTTCGGGATACGAGCCGGTGTGGCAGTTACGCTTCAGAGAAAAATCAGAAAATCAGTGATATAGTTATACATTTTGGCAATGGGCAAAAGGCGCAATTCAATACACAATGACCATGTAGAAGAAAGGAAACCTAGATAATGTCTATATCGGCAGTCTCGGTTCAGCTTTTCATTTGCCTGGCACGTGTCAAGCCTGATCGTTCAAAGTCGTTCGCGCTGAATTGACTGATTTAGTATCTGTGGACGCATCGATTGGCATCCGACGAATAAGTAGGGACATCTGCGTGTAGGAGTTCAGTGAGAGTTGTACGTGGGGTTTAAACGCTCCTCACTATAGAGGCAAGCCCAAGGCACGGCGAGCAGACGATCCATACAGTCTGCGTTAGGGTGAGAAATTTTCCATCGGAGAGTTTAATCTGACATACTTGTACTGCCTGTGATACGGCGTGTAAGACATGATTTCCCAAAGGTGTTGGTTGGAGCATCCGGAGATCGCTATAGGGGATGACCGACTGCAAAATTTGTGATGAAATATCTTGCGGAAGTTGCGCCGTTACTTTCGCAGTGAAAACAGTGCCTGCTACCGCCTGTCGATACTTGTGAGAAATTAGGCTAGTTGTCATGTGGAAACATACCAATCCCATTGTGGCACCTGTGAACCGTACGAGAAAGAACGCACTAGTCCCAGACGCGATTTCATGGGGTTTGAGAGCCCGAGTAAAAACCTGATACGGAGCGTGGAAAACCATCCCAATGCCTACACCCGCGATAGCAGGGAACACGACTTGGGTATACATCTTCGCATGTTCATTAAGCAGTATTAGAAGCCCTTTCAGCTAAGTCAATTTCGATCGGGATTCTCAGCTCCATCAACTCCCACCGAAACCCAAAGTTGAAAGGAGTAATCCAATGGTTATTATTAAATTCTGTCCATTGGTGTCTCCTGTCTTGGTTTGCCATATATTGATAAACCAGGCCGCAGGCATGGAAGCCAAAGATGAACCAAGTGAATATGGCAGCATCTTGAGGCCTGCGTCAAACGGCGTTGATCCATTCGCGGCCTGTCGAGCGACGGTTATAAGCGGAGATTCCGAAAGAAGTTAAGTACTGTGCCTGGAAATATAATGCAAGATAAAAAGTGCCTGCATTAAAAGCAAAATTATGCAGAAAGCTGATGAGCAAGATCATGACTAAAACCATTGTCAGGAGTGAGCGCCCAGGACAATAGCAAACAAACGTGTTGTGAGATCTTTGAATGCCGTCTCTGGGAACAGGCAGTCTCTGACAGAGCTTTTCTCATACCATACTCCACATACAAGAATGATAAACCCGAAAATAATGAAGCATAAGGTTGAGGGTGAGGCCCCTGAAATGCCGTTAGACGTATACTTTTTGCGCAAAGCTGGGAAAACACACAAGTGTTCACGGTAGCGAAGCTGAATCCAGCAATGATAAAGCCTGAACCGAACATGAAAAGTAACCTGATTAAGCAAGTCAGTCAGATGAACAAAACACGACCCTGGTTTGGCGCACAATCCACCAAAGTCAAATCGCTGTGCGAACGTGCGCCACGACATGAGACGCGGAAAATCCACGCTATGTAAAGCGCATAATAAGACCATCAGCGCAATAAGGCAAATCGGGAGATTAAGATAAACTGAGAAAAACGGATGAGTCGGGTACAATCAAGATGATGACTTGCTCACAGGCCCATCGCCAGCTGAGACCGTTATGTTGGCCTTGGAGACGCGACGTCAGTCATTACCGCATGAAATGTAGAGTTAAGGCCAACGCACCACTAAACAAGCCGCCAAGTAGAGGGCCAGCGATCGCCGAACAACACCATGTGATACTCAATGCTTGTGACCATTTCGCACGATGTGCGACTTCAACGATTTCAGAAGTTACGACCCAAACGGAACTGACGATTCCACCGCCACCTATTCCGGCTGAAGCATATAGTAAGCGTCAGACCAATTCTGCAAGATGTCAATTAACCTAATGCGCGAGCTGAAATGAGCCATATGATGTTCTGTCACAACATTGCCAAATATGGGCGATGATTTCCCTTGATAACAGTGACAAGGCTTACTTGTGCCACACCACAAAGAAGAGATCCGAGCGCGAAAATGGTAATGCTTGCATATAGTACCGGCTAAGAAACTGCAATGAACATCAGGTGTTTCAGCTGATGAGGAAAGACCAACTTTTCGACCCACGAGGTCCGAAACCTTGCCGTACAAGGGTTGGAAAGCTGTCTGTGTCAAAAGATATGCGACGCCGACCCAAGTATATTGCGTCTGCGTAGCGTGAAGCTCGTTGACGATCGTCGGCAAAGCCGTCGAAACTATTGTCTAGAACAAGAGTCAGGCCGTCAAAATATCAGTAACATGCCGGAACGACGGACAGCAGTCTGTGGTGGCAAGAAACAGAGCCATGGCCGCGCTGTTCGCAATATGATCAGCATCAATATTGTGACAAGCAAACGACAAATACCCAATGTGCACTATCAGAAGCCGCGCTGTCGATAATTGTCGTGGCGATGGTGTCGTTCCACGCGTTACAAAGTTGGCCGTCTTCGTTTCTGAAAAAACGGTAGAAGTAGGTGAGCAGTCATCCAGGTCAGATTTTTTCGTGCTGCCTGGAAAACATGATACAGTGACCAAGGATGGAAGAGCGTCCGTTATGGTTTTTTCGCAAGTCATTTAGTGAGAGAGGAATGGGGCAAATATGCACGACAGTCATAGACTTCATACTCATCGTCTTAAATATCTTGAGCATATCCAAAGTTCACGAAACATCGGGCAAATATGGTCGAAATGCGCAAGTATTCTTCTCAGGAATTGCCAAACTTGCCATACTAAAACCGTAATGTAGACAAATGCAGAATCAAGATCCATGTGAGTTGAGAGATCTGAACTTAACGAAAATGTAGTACCGCGTCTTGAGATGTGGCTACGTGCCGCAGCCAAGCATAATAGAAGCAGACCTGAATCAGCCGAGACGTGCACCTGATCTGCGATGGAAATATTATCCCAAGCTTGTGGGCAGGTCTAGATCACGATATGATATGGCAGGGACATCTTGTAAAATGTGACTAGCCCATTATAATGATTCCTAAAATTGTCTTGTCAGCTAACGATCAAAAAATTCTCCACCGGTGGTAAGATTGAGTTGTGGGTGCACGTAATGCAATTAATCATGCCTCTATCGTAGAATCAACCTGTTGCTCTCTTCTTCTCCTCCTCCCCCTCACCCTTTATCTCATCCTTGAGCTTCGTCATACTCGAGTCATCTGTTAAAAATATAAGTGGTCAGAATCGACGTTCCGCAATAACGAGCAACATGCCAGCAAAAAAAGCACTAAAGTCTAAACAAGTCTTTGACATTTTTCCAGGTGCGAGACAGCCAGGTCTCATTTGGATGGGATGAATTGGTAAACGAACTCCTACCATTATCATCCATAGATTTCGGTGCTGTTTCCTTGCTGTTCGTATTTGGCGGGTTACGACCCTCTACATCATCCGCATACGCTTGCAGAAGTTCGCGTTGCCGTTTAGACAATGACCTAACAATGGTTGTTGCCCACGCCGTCGTATATGCGAATAAATATTCACCTTGGAAGGAGCACATTAAAGGTAACAAAAAGATCGCCTGTGGAGCCACTGAAAGACGGTGAGATTCCACGTCCTTTTAAGACCATTTCCTCCCCCTGTTGTGTTCCCCCTGGAAGACGCACATCTACCTCGCCATCGAGGGTGGGTATGCGCACTCTACCACCTAATATTGCTGCGTGCAACGGTATTTGGGCCTTGTGATATAAATTGGCTCCTTGGCGCGTGAACACTTTTGAAGAGGTAACATTGATCCTGACTAAAAGATCGCCAGTCTGCCCTTTTCCTGATGCAGGTACATCCCCGGCATTTTGTACGCGCACCGTCATGCCGTCCTCGACGCCTGTAGGGGCTAGTGTCGACTTCAAATCGACATATGTCCAGCGATATTACTCACCAGCCGGAATATTGACCGTGACCGTCTTTTTGGATTGAACTTTGCCAACTCCATCACAGTCTATGCATTGGCTGGAACGAGGGATGGTGCTGCCAACACCTGCACAAACATTGCATGTGCTCGCCATTTGGAAACCGCTGTCTATCACAAAAGTCCGATGGCCAGATCCTCCACAAGCAGTACACGTCGTGCGCTTGGCACCTTTCTTCATACCGCTTCCGGAACAGGTGGAACAGTTCACTATTGGAGTTATGGTGACTTTCTTACCCGTGCCCTTAGCTGCCTCCAGGAAACTGAGATTGACAGTGGTCTCCAAGTCCGCACCTCTCATGGTCTCTGAAAAGGGGGAACCCCGCGAGCGGCCGGCACCAAAGTTAAAAAGCTGTTCGAAAAGATCGGAAGGTGCACCACGTCCAGCACCGAATGTAGCACCAAAGCCGTCGAAACCGGGGAAACCCCCTGCAAACCCTCCTGCGAAACCCCTGCCTTGGGAAAAGGCGTTGGGGTCGAAGCCCGGCTGTTGGGATGCGGCGCCATACTTGTCATAGTCGGTTCGTTTCTTTTCGTCCTTCAGGATCTGCTCACAACGTTGCTAAGATAGTAATACATTTGATAAATGAAAGGACTAACGTCATAAGCCTCTTGTATCTCAAGAAATTTCTCTCGCGCGGTTTTGTCGGGATTCGTATCGGGGTGATATTTCCTGGCGAGCTTCGGGATTGCATAAGGACAGCGGCGGATAATTTGTACTAAATGAGTAATACCGAAAAGTACGTCTTTTTTATTTCGGCCTGTGAAGCATCGCGCTTAACACCAAGAATCTGGTATGGATCTTTGGGCGCGGCACTCAACGGCGCGGTTGCATGTAGCGAGCGCTATAACGGCATTGGAAACAAAGAGGAAGAGGGGGCGGAAGCACATACCCTGTCGCCGAGACGGGCGGAGGGGGGGGGAGCGTTAAGACATCTGAAGTGGTGGAGGGTATATGCGCTGGAGAAGGGGCTGCGAGAACACGAATAGAAGGAGACAAAGGAGGAGAAGCGATGTGTGAGACGCGGCATGCAGCAGCAACGTCAAAGCAGAATTCGCTGGCCAAAATTTGTTATTTGGCCCTGTTTAGCCACCACGACTTGCCGTTCCTCCGCCCTTGCAATATCCTTGCTAGCGCTCCATATCCCCATCCGCAGACCCCCGCCTTGTCCCTCTCTAAACTCTGCATTAGCTCTTTCTTTTATCCCTCGGTAATCGTTAATAAATCTCGCTTCGTTTCCCATCGCCCGCGCATCCACCCCGATGCTGGTTCCGTCCCGATTCCGATGTAATGAAAGATCATAGTTAGACTCTGGCCGATCGTCACAGTGAACGTCTCCTGCAGTCTGCATAAGACCCGTCGGATCTCCATCTGCGACTATCAATGATGTGTGTTCCAGGCGGTATTTTTCTTGCCGCGAATAAGCCATACTGGCCACACGCCGGGTGGTTGGCGTCCGATACCGCGCGGGTGTAGGTCTGCTTCCCTGCCTTCTGTGAGGACCGCCCCGGATGAATTGGCGTAATACAGGCGTCACCGAGTGATGGTATTGGTGTGAGTCTATGTATTGCAGACCCTGCGGCCAGTGTTGCGGCGCTGTCCTGCCCAGAGGCATCTCTACATGGGCGTGGGAACTTTGGGCGTCAAATCAGCACAGTGTTGCTGTTGGCCCATACCCTTTCTTTTATCCCGCCCTTTCGTTTTCTTGTTCATGGGCAGGTCTCCTGTAAAATCAGTTGCGCGCGTCTACCAGGATGTCAACGTCCGTCTAGGTACTTCATGGCACGAATATGGTATGCACTTTTTCGTATCGCCAGTACATCTGTTAATATCGTCCTCTAGACAACTTGCAGGTTCAGTGGGGATCCCAAGATCATTATGAAATAGTTAGAAAGGTCGGGCGCGGCAAGTACTCCGAGGTGCGCTCTTATCACATGGCTCAAGACAGTGTGCTGAACATCAAGAAGGTGTTTGAAGGTGTCAACGTAGTGACCGAAGAGAAATGTATTATAAAAGTTCTCAAGCCTGTTAAAAAGAAGAAGATTAAGCGGGAGATCAAGATCCTGCAGAACCTAGCAGGGGGGCCAAATATCGTTGCACTACTAGATGTTGTCCGTGACCCGGCATCGAAGATTCCAAGTCTCATAACCGAATATGTCCATAACGTCGATTTTAAAGTGCTGTATCCTCGCTTTTCCGACATGGATGTACGATACTATATGTTTGAGCTGCTCAAGGTAACTGACTTAGTTATCCTCATGGTCGACGCTGATGAAAATATGCCAAGGCTCTGGATTACTGTCACTCAAAAGGAATCATGCACAGAGACGTGAAGCCACACAACGTCATGATAGATCACGAACGTCGCAAGGTGGACAGCAACCGCTTCTCATAGCATCCCTTCTTACTCTCAGACTTAGCTACGCCTCATTGACTGGGGACTTGCAGAATTTTATCATCCAAGGACAGAATATAATGTGCGAGTAGCATCAAGATACTTCAAGGGGCCAGAATTGCTGGTTGATTTTCAGGAATATGATTACAGTCTAGATATGTGGAGCTTTGGCTGTATGTTTGCATCTATGGTGAGTACCATTCATTACTACTTCTAACGGTTGCATGTTAATCGTTAATTACACCAGATTTTCCGCAAAGAGCCCTTCTTTCATGGCCACGACAACTACGACCAACTGGTTAAAATTACGAAGGTCCTAGGTACAGATGAACTATATGCATACATCGAGAAGTACAATATCCGCCTTGATCCGCAATATGATGAACTGCTTGGAAGGTTCGTCCGGATTTATTCCCATGGATTGAGTTCACTCTGGCCCAGATATCCGAGAAAGCCTTGGACGAAATTCATCACATCCGAGAACCAGCGTTTCATATCTAATGAAGCGATTGATCTACTGGACAAGCTACTTCGTTATGATCATCAAGAACGCCTTACTGCTCGCGAAGCGCAAGCTCAGCCGTACTTTGGTGCGAGTTTTTCCTGTGTCTTGATACGTACTGAAACGGTATGTTTGCTAGATCCTGTTCGGACACCATCCACCACTGACGGAGAAACAAACAATGTGGCATCCGCATAAGTAGCTGGCAGTTTACAGTACCTTATCTGACATATCTTGGACTGTCAACTCCTGTACGTGTTCTAGCCTATATAGACTACTTGCTTTACCACTTTTGACAAATATATCGCGTGGTGCATCTCTCTGATCATGACATCGACGCTCTGATCTCCTTCAACAAGAGAAATACGCATTGTGACTTTCTAGTTACACCTCATCGTATCCCCTGCTGGAGTGCATTCGAAATGTATGGTGAGCACTTGTGACCTCCAAGCTCATGCCTAAGCTAGGTATATATCTTTGTGGCTGCAGTACTTATGCGATTGCGTTTGGTTCGCTCTCTCATTGCCACTATGCAGAGGCTGCTGAATATGCGCTGCTGCAGTCGATGATATCGTCACGATCCACTAAGCTCGCAGCTATATATATAAGGCCTTTCTCGCTCACGATTCAAGATCTGAGAGCTGAAAATTATGATTCCATCTATCGATATCTCTCTCCTTCGGCACTGCATACCCCCTGACTTCATCAGCAAACGTGAGCATAAACTGGCCCACGCACAGATTAACCTGCCACTATTTATCCAGACTTACAACCCAAAAATAATGCTACGTTCCCTCCGATATCGATTATGACTGATCGGCCCGGCATCACAATTTGCCAATACAATCTGGACCGTATTTCTTCATTGTTCGGCAGTGCAATTTAGGCGGGTAGGTTTGGTTGGAAGTCAAACTATCGAGGGTGGCATCTCCAGCTACTATGAGTCTACGACACGTTTGTGAATGCGCTCTGCTCATTGTCTAATATACAGAGCAAGGGATATGATTTTCTATGGTCTGCCAATCATCTATTTGCCTCTATGTCGGTTTATTGCAACAACAGTTCTGTGAGTTTGATTTCGAAGATCCAAGTCCAATGCGGCGTGCTTGGTCATTCTACAATAATCCATAAAGCTCACAAACATATTCTCAAGCCAACGTACTTGGTCACTTGAGTTGAATTCATGACTCAACAATCACAATCTAATGAAATTAGGATCATGGTACGACGGTCATGAAGCACTTTAATTCCGCCCAAAGGGACTACTACTAGGCATAATGCATGATTCGTCAGCGCCTCAGCCTTGACCCTATTGTTAAACGTCGCAGTTCGGCGATACTCCAATACGACTCATCACAGTTACGGCGCTCATGTTGCTCCTTGACAGCCAATCGTCACTATGACTTGTCTATTAAAAATGCTCTTTCTGCCGCCAGGTGGCACTGGTTTCACTTTCCCATGTTTGGGCAAAGCGTTAATGATGTTCGCCCTACGGCCATATCTGGCAGGTCAGTTACCTTATTCTTCTCATTATCTGAGAGGCAAAATGGTGAACAACTTCTGCAGCTGCCAGTAATCCGAGCAGGGACTGGAGTAGTGAGCTTGTCGGACGCTGAGATAGTTGGTTATTCTGGTGCGCGGCAGCAGGGTCCGTTCCATATGCCCCTTCAATCTAATAGCAAAATCCTGCAAGACCAGCTCATAGCTGTATCTCTCTACCACGCCTTGAGGCCTAGGCCAATACGTACGGCAGATAATATAATATATATTGATGATAGTAGTACCTGACCATTTTATCGGACAGCTTGGGATGCATCTGGGCCCAGGATTCCGATGGGGCGTCGATACATGCAAAAATAGATTCCACAAAGACACCGATGATTTGCTGACATGACGTGCGCTCTCTTGGCATCTAAACCTATCTTGGAATGCTGAATTGGATTCACAAGTGGAAGGGCCGTAATGGACGGGTAGATCTGTATATGATTGGCTCACGTTTCAAATCGATAAGCATTATGTTATCTTTCCATGCAGTTCTGAATCAAGGGCCGACGGCGTTACTTGTCAGGTTATTGTGTGAGCAACTGTACGACAACACCCTGACCGTCATATTCGTGATGCGCTGATGAAGGTGCGATTCCTTCGATGTTGTAAGGCAGACTATTTTGAAATTCACCAATAGGTAGTGTAATAAAAAAGTTTATCCCACACTGGCGGTGAAATGAAACAGCTTTTCAATTTCAAAATAATACGGGGTACGTTATATCTGTGTAATTTAATCCCGTCCTGGTTTAGCACTACATAGGAACCACTATAGGCCAGGAATATGCTGCCTGTTCCTGGCATGAAAGCATTACCTTGGATATCTGGTTTTCCTGAAGAAGCGGATCCATATTACGTTGCCATTCACTTCCCAGGACGCAGAGACCGGTACGCCGCAGGCAGTGCTACCAGGTGGATACGGATATGTATAACATTCAGTGGTTAGACACATCATTCCAAAGATACCTAACTAAATGGGGTCTGGAGTGCGGTGCCGATATCAATGCGGTTCAGTTCAGTCTCTCATACATATGAACGTCGTCTGGTCTGCTAAGCAGATAACATGCGAACGTCACCGTTTGAATATACGCGCTTTATTGTCGCAATGCACCCAAGATATTATCGCGATGGCTGATAATGAATTCCGTCCGTTCAGACTGACTGGGACAGAGCTTGCCGATAGATCTGACAAGCGTCACTTGCAATTGCATATTGCTACTGCTCAAGATATACATATGTCCATATAATCTGGTATGGTACATAACACAAACCACGGTCTTCAAAGTCTTGTATAGTACAACAATGGAATCATCCGTTCAGAGTACAACAATTTTCTGGTAATCAGGAACCTCAATCACTGGTCATATTTTGACGCGGATATTGGCTCTGCGCGTTGGGTTGAGGTGGACTTTGTTCATGAGGAGGCCGTCGTGATCGCCAGCGCCTTCTAAAAGCGGAGCGAGCTATTTGATGCTCATTTCTATGTATGGTACTTCCAGCGGAGTGGCTAGTGGTCGGCAATACTGTAGGCCGAATGCGGTGCGATTGGATACCATGACCTGCTTGCGGATTTGCAATCCGGGGTTTCTGCTTCTTCTGTTCCTCCTTAATTCTCGGAGGCGTCAGCGGTCCTGGATCCCTGAACTGCTCTTCTTTCTGTTCCTCCACCATTCTCGGCGGGGGCGGCAGTCCTGGATACCTGGACTGGTTTTCTTTCTGTTTCCACGGCGACCCCACATCCCTAGACTGCCATTCTTTCTGTTTCCCCTTAGTCATCCGCGGCGATGGCAGCGGTCCCGCATCCCCAGACTGCTTGTCATTCTGTTCCTCCTTAGTCCTTGGCGGAGGTGGTGAGGGCGGAGGTCCTGGATCATAGTCAGGGTTATGTGGAAACCAGGCAGCGCCTGACGGCGTGCATAGGAAGCCTTCAACACAATCAAACGTATAGTATTCCGTTCTAGGCATGACTGCCATCTCTTTCATCATTCCTTCTAGCACAGTATAGATGGTAAAACCTGCATGAGCGTCATTTCCGGCATCTAAAAAGTTTGAGCAAACGGTAACCGGAACAGTGATATGAATCATGGCTGACATGTTTGCTGAGCGGGAAACAACAGTTGCTCCCAGTTGCTGCGTTGAACCTTGCCCTTGTCCATAGCAAGGGATTTATATGTTTGGACAAGGCGAGCCAATCCGATGGGTTGTCTGTAAGGCCCTTTCCACTGGGCGTTATCCACTGTCCTTGCCAGTAAGGCCAAGTCAACACAGCCTCGCATAGACACGTTGCAATCCCTGAACAACTTTTGGGCGTCCTCTGTAAATCTGGATCAGTGCTGCTGGCGCAGAGGGATGAACGGCAAAAACTTTGAATGCCCGCGCCAACTTTGAGTATGCTGGGATCCTCGAGGAGCTGCTTCAACCTTGCAGGGAAGTCTAGCACTTGTCAAGGCCAGGAGGGAGGGAGCAGAAGCGATGAATACCTGGCATGGCACATATCTGGATCAATAGGATCCTCTGGGTATTGGCAAGCTGAACAAGGGCAACGGGGTTATCTGGCTGCCCTTTGCGGAAGACTGGCTTCCATTCTAGGTCAAATCCGAGGACATCGGTGGACAGGAGGGCGAGTTCTCTGTCTGCGTCTGGTGCGGAGCGGATATAGAGAAGATGTGCAGACGGGGAAAGGTCCGTCCAGCTGTATCGAGGCAAGTGGGGAGGCTGTGGGGGCACAGACATGACGCAACAGGAAAGGGCGCGATGCTGGACTTTAAACCACAGCCGCTGTTGCCTGCTAAATCAGCCGTGGGAGCGCTGCAAATATATCCGCATCGCCATTGGCTGCTATTTGCGGAGGCCTGTCACACAGGCGCCAAGCCTCCTCCTAACCTCGCTCGTGTCTGTTTTCTGCGCTGCCGCTGCTCTCCGGAATGCCGTATGTGTCGTCGTAAAGTGCCCCGCGACTCAGCGCTGGTGCGCCGTCGTTTGCTGAGGGCAGTCTGGCATCATTCAGACGGCATTGTTGTCAGATGAAAAAGTCTTGGCAAAAAGGCTTGTAAGGTTAATAACAAAAATAGCCGTTTGAGCACGGCTTAAGAGCGAACCTTGGACAACCCACTCACCTTTGGCCCCCTCGCCATCATGAATTCCGTCGCCTCCTCACATCCCCTCGCCCAAAGTTCTTCCCGTCCTCCTCCCATAGACACCGACTTCACGCGCCTCTTTGCCTCTGCCTCCTCCGTTTTGGATCAGGCAAGTCTTGATGTTGTCTTTGCTTATCCCTTCCTTGTTTATGTCTCTGCACGATCAGTCACCCCCTCCGAGTCTTCGTGAAATCCTAGCCGCTTACAGATCTAGAGGCGACGGTGACAGAGAGATGCTGCTTGCCATGCTCAATGCAAAGACTGCGGAAGATCAGGTTTGTTCCTTCCCTTCTGGCTTTGTGGCACTCGTCTAATTCATGGCAGCGCCTGGCATCCTTAGCTGCACTGCACCGCACAGCGCTTGAGGTCTATCAAGCGAGTCTGGACGAAGGTAGCCATCCGCCACCGAATCCCATAAATGGACATCCCTATATATCGCCCCCATCCTCTCGTCCTCCGCACCACTCTGAACAAACCGACTGCTGGCGGCAGTATTCACATCGTCGTATCGCCTCAAGGAGTCACTCGCCACCCAGATCCCACATACAAATTCCGCCGATACGCGATGCTCCAACATGCGAAAATGCGATTGATCATCCGCGAAAACGCCCGCGGACGACTCGAGCGTCATCGTTACATGCAAATTTCCACGAACAGAACGATCATCTACCACCTTCCCCATATTCATCCTCAAGCAGAAGCGATTCGGCAGAATACTCGCCCCGCTCTCGCGCTTCGATGGCAATAGGCTCTCTGTTGTCATCAGGCCCCAAGCATACCACCGCCAATGATGTGCACGACTAAGAATAAACGAACCTATGTCATGTCTAATAGTGTAACATTCGAGGGCCCAGACGTTAGCATCGGGTTCGGTAATTCATTTGTCGCCTTGTGGTCATACTACAGCATGTTATTATCATATCAAAAATGTTGTACTCCTGCCGCAATGTCTGACTCGGGGAGTGAATTTTCATCACTGTGACTCTATTCTTAGCTACCCGTCACACTTTCCTGCCGCACGTGATCACGACGCGTTCTTTCTTTCCTTCACCATGGAGAACGAGTTCGACTATTTTGAAGATGATTTTGCAGACATTGATGGCGTAGACTGGGACGACATACTCTCTGTTGCACATTCTGTTGCCGTTTCACAGCCAGCCGACCTTCTTCCTGGGCCAGCAAGTCCTGCCTCTTCCAATTACCGCCTTTTGGATGTCTTTTATGATCCTGCCACGTTGGAGGAAATTGATGAACTAGAGCAGCGTGTCCTGACGCAAATACACGATTCTTCAGCACTCGGGGCTCCTACCATCTGTTTGTACTACCTATCTTTTCTGATGTCTCTTGAATTCATATACTCACGTTAGCTGAAGCGAATCCACGTTAGCGACTTTCTTTCTGCATCTAAGAATAATACTCAATATACTTGCCCCTTAGTTGTCAATGTAGTCTCACCCTCAAATGTCCAGACATCGCGCTACTTCCGTTAGTCCACGTCAATGGTCTTTTAAATGGTTTCCAATGGTTCCAAACAGATGACCATGACCCTCCTAACATGGCTGTCTCGATACGAGATGAACGTAGTCCACAGAAGAAACGAGGATTCTCTTCACCACCACCTCGCACCCCAACCAAGAGGAATAAGACGACCTATAACAACTTGGAATCGGCATCTTCCATTGAAGATGAACTCATGTGCCCTATGTATGCTATGCACGTTTGTGATATCAAACCACCAGACTGATCATTTGACCGTATATAGCTGTTGTGATATTTTGTGAGTTCAATAAGGTCCGAATTTCCGATTCTGCTAATTATAGCAAAGTGTTGCGACGCATGTTGCAAACCCATGTGGACATAGCTTCTGCGGATCTTGTGGGGAGCTGTGGACCACAAAAAACGTGAGCCAACAAATGTTTAGCCGAAATCAGTTGATCATGGTGAAACAGAAAAACGACAGATGTCCTATTTGCCGGACTAGATTAGCAAGAGACAAGCCGCTGATACCAAATATTGCTATGGACAATGTTATAGAAAAGTACATTCAAATGCTCGGTAGGGGCGGTTCAGTCGAATGGACCAAGGGCGGTGAGAAGTTCCAAGAGTGGTGTTCACGCAAGCAGTAAGTCTGACCTCCTTTTTCGCTATCCAAGCCAATGATACCCGTACAAGCGCGTGGAAGCAAGAAGCCGCCAAGTGGAAAAATGCGGCTTCGTGTATGTACGATGTTTCGTACGTGGAAATGCAAGCCTTGGGTGAGGGTCCATCGACTCCGTTCAGATCGCCCCACAGACGGCGCCGAAATAGACGACGTTTCCGAGATTGAACACGTGAGCGAACATCATTCAACGGATAACGTCATCAACCTCAACCGCCTCGCGCTAGACACGATACAGTACTTGCATCCATGCAGATTCGGTTCAATCCTGATATTCTCCAGACCATCCTAGTATCTCCCCCGCTGCTCGCTCCGCACACATCCAGCTACGTCGTGGTGCGTTTCTCCGCACTAGCCCCAACGGGCGAGTATAAAAAATTAAGCAAAGAAGGCGCGACAGTACAGCTGTGGTCCGACAGCACCGGGAGCGACTGGCAGGCTTACGACTTCCTAGAAGACACCGAAGCCACGAATTCTGATACGAACCACCGTCGACTCTCACTTAATCTTCCTGTAATCCTACCCACTGGCCTGACCCAGCTGCAATTTTGTTATACGTACCGCGTTCTCTTTCCTGATGGCCGGATCATCTGGTTTGGGGAATTCGGGCAGAATGGCGTTTGCATTGTGAACAGGCATGATTCACATGCCATTCTTGACTATGACTGGTATAGCAAGGATGGCATTACCTATGAACTTGACACTGGTGGGAATTCACGATCTCTGGAAGTACTCCGCGGGATCAGGACGGATGGGGTTAGAGTCCATGCTATCAATCCAGATGGGTCAGTTGTAACTTTCTCGGCCGTAAATATATGCACATAGCTTATAAAGTTAGTAGTTCACTTGGAAATAGTGAACGGTGCTCGCTACTGTTTATAATCCCGCAATGTTCGTCAAACGCATATGTTGTGCCGCGAGCCTTTTCTATAGCGTCGTCAGTCGGTGCAATGTCACTCGGGTCTGGTGGGAATATCATGGTCGACGACAATATGAAGACATCATTGCTATTACAAGTGCATGACGGGCGGATAAACTTACTTCCCGAGATAGAGCGGGCCGTTGCTCACGGCCTCGCCGGAAAAGGTCGAATCCTACCTTTTTCTAGCAGAAACGATGTCGCTGTACTCGCCAGTTCGACGAGTCATCGACATCCATTGCGCCTTGTCCCAATTGCACTATCCCCCTTGACTGTCGATCAAAACATGGACTTTGAATTGGATCCATCAAAGCAACTCGATTTACCTGCAGAGGGTATGAACACCATCTGTGTTTATTCATCTTCCGATGAAATACGCTACTTTTCGGACAAGGCTTTGACATCTACTATCCACATTCCAATGACACTTGGAATGCAATACATCTTGGCCCCGGTGTGCCATATGCAATCTCAGCGGTTACAAAGTGAACTTTGGCGAATATCCATTCTCAGCGATCATACGAATATGCGCACGTCTTTTCAGGAATCTAATGGCAGCATGTTACTCACGCCGCCCCCCTCGCCGTCGTCCGAATCAAAAGAAATAAGCTATACCACCGCTATCAAAATCAGTGCCAACATGATACATTCTAACCGCCTGCTTACCTGTTGTGCGCGCTACATCTTCACTTTCATCTTTTCACCACTTTTTGTCACCTACTGGGTATTGTCGATAATCAGGCGTTCCAGGATGGGTAGACCACGAGAAACTGAGCTACGCGGGATGCGTAGGACAGGCTCAAAGTTCGAAGCGGACAAGCATAAATATTGCCGGTCACCTACTCAGCAGACTGCGGATTTGCTCCAACCTGAGCCTTGCAAGAAGTTACATGCCCACGTGTTTCCCGGGTTGCTAACACTCCTTTTACGTTCTGAGCACGATACTACCTTGGACGATCTGTCCAACATGCTCAACGTTAAACTGGACGGAACAGCACTGGATGGGATTATTGAACACAAAGGCAAAGGCACATTTTTGTATACATATTTTACCGACCAGGGCGGAGAAATCGATGTGGCTCTCGTTTAGGTCATGTACTTCAGCATTGATTATTTAATACGTATAGTCCTTAATTCCACCATCAACAATCCGATTCATCTCCACCATCTCTGAGACAACGACGCTTGCGCCGTGCATGGTCTTCGCCAACGTATCCGGCGTCGCGGACACTGGCCACGGCTTGCGATACGATGTCATCCAACATTTCTTGAGGAAGATCATATTCAGAGCTGCGAACGACTATGGCATAGGTTGCTGATTGTTAAAATAAAAAAAATTAGTGCAAGCCAAATGAAATTATCAAGTTAATCACCATCTTCAATCTTTTCCAGTGACTGTGCAGTCACAAACTGCTTCTTGCGAAGATCGTGAATGTGTGGTGTGAACATTTCAAAGTCTGAACATCGCGATGTCAATTAAGATCCTCTGTCCAATATACGGGGATATGGCTTGCCTGCTTTGCAATTTCGTACAAACATGCATACTTCCGAGGATTTTTGGCGTCCACCACGCTTGCTAATCCCAGTTATTGCATGCCGCATCAATTCGCCCATTAAATCGGACACTCCAAGTAAGTAGTCAGATACAGACAATGGGAAGTACTGCATGCAATGTTGGAAGGAGAAATCATGGTAGGACGCTGTAAGCTCACAGGCTTGCCGCTGGCATCACACAATGTCTCCTGAACTTGGTTGAACGTGATGAGATTTGCATGTTCAAGATAGTGGGAAAAACTCAGGGCCTCAGTATATTCCTGCAGGCCTGGGGAGACTTGTCGTTGATAGCGCCAATAGCGATCGCCTTCGAGTTCTGAACGCATTTTGGCATATATTTCCTGTACCTCGCGCAATTTCTCTCGACCTCGTTGAGCTGCTTGTTTAGATACCGCGGGATCATGCGAGGGTGCTTCCGTGACGATTCGGTGCAGGAGGAATATGACCTTCTTGGACATACTGGTCACATCGCGGCTCGCCTATGCATTCGTCATTACGGTTTCTTGCAAAGAAATTGGCTGGACATAATGCGAGCAATCTGGACTAGTACCTTGATGAGACGTTCACGCCTGTCGTTGTAGTCATCCAATTCGAGCCTAAAGGTCTCGAAGGCATGTTTGGTGGCTGGTTCCATTCGATCACGTGCAGTGTGGGGGAGCGAATAGATTCGCTCGCGCTGCGCTTTGGACAACATGTCCTCCTTCACACCAAAGCCCGGTTGTCCGCTCTGCAGCATTGTCACCACCGCCGCAAATAGCTACGGAGTCTCGCCTCCCCCACTAACCTTTTCTTCCAGTGCCAGCTCATCTCAACTAGAAATACTCTGGCGCGACAACAACTTCACAGCCTACATAGAGAAGGCAAACCCAGTTTCGAGCAAAGGACATGTCATTATAGCCTTCAAGTGAGTTCACTCATCTTATCATTGCAGATGTATAAGTAATTTTCCATGTTAAGCCTCCATGTACCCTCTATCTATACTCTTGTATGTTCCTTCAAGGTCACCGAGCGCTCCTATCCTAACCTTCGTGTTCACCCAGTCGTCTAGCGATCTCCCTCTTCTAGTAGACCTGCGCAATCTTGCCACTCGTCTCCTCTCGTCGTTAATACCGTCTTCCCAACCGTCAACACCCATTGTTACACCCGCCAATGCCAATGCACGCTCATCTGCCCCTTTGCATGCTACGAACGATCTGTTTAAAATCGGTTTCATAACGCCTCCCTTCAAGGACAACAAAATACCTGTGACAGATCATTTGCATGCTCATGCATACATTTCTCCTCCAGACCTTATGGGCTGGTGGAGAGGTGTCGCCTATGGGTCACTTGCCTGGTACGCTATAGACGACTTGATCGCAGAAATAAGGTAAGGCCCAAATACCTGGGACAAACAATCGTTGTGGTGGCTCATCAATGACTAGGGAATCTGTTTCTAATAACCGCGTGAAATCGGGATATCAGAATCGTGTCAATGCTCCGATAGACAGGGTACCAGGCGCTGGTTCACGCTCAGGGACAGCGGATGGAATAGAGACGTCTGAGCCTAGTCTCGCACACCCTGATTCACATTACGAGGAGCGACAGGCTAGGCTCTCGGTGCCTGGGCCATCCTCGACGTCTCCAACATTGGTTTCACCCAATGGTTCCACAAGCTCAATACCAATACTCAGGGTATAAGTTGATGGATACGACTTCATCACATACTTGGCCTATCCAATCTGTTTATATCGTGTTTATATTTCAGCGCCAAACTTGGGAGGTGTACGCCTTTTAGAATGGACAAGTAAATTGTGCAGCAATCTATTTTTCAATCTGGTACCATTAACAATTGCAGTGTCATGTTTCAAGCATCTGCAGATGATTAGCTGTTTTGCCAAATTTTCCATGTTATGAACTCACAATAAGATGAACCTGTCAGTAAGGTTGACAAGGCAGCTAATTGATCCTCGTCAAATTTCTTGGAATCCTCATGCCATGTATCCTGATGTGTTCTTTTGAAGTTCCTAGCACATTTGCGAACGGTTGTAGATATAGGAATCTGGCACAATAATCTTAAATGGGGAAAATCTCATGACCAGTTAAAGAACACCTACGGGATCGTACGTATGTTCTGCAAGCACGTTTGTTAAAAGATCAGGCATCCATTTCTCGATCGTATAAGGATAGCTATCGACGAGAGCGCAGATACCCAATATAGCAGCATGTCGTTGCCTAACTGCCTTATTGTAATTGGGACTTTGTCGGTCCGGAATACGACAGGCTTTCGCCATACGAACGAACCGATCCTTTCAATCTAGTTAGCTTAGGTTTGATGGGCTTTCTGTTATGCAAACCTTCAGCATCAGCACACTTCGCCGCGGTGAGAGACGCAGAATTCCAGACAGTGTGCTGTGATGTCTTGTCAATTGAGACCGTGCATTAGCCAGTAAGCCCTCACGTTGCTGCCATCTCCCGCACTTCTACCACTTCGTCATCTAAACATCGACAAAGAACCTATATTCGCTGTAAGTTAATTGACCCAATGGCGCGTCGGAAAACAACGCGACCTCTAATATTTCTACCACTTTGAAGTCGCTGATCAATGGAACATTACGGAAATAGAAGACTAGAAGATCTCGTCAGTGGGACTTTTATAGATAGTCAAATCATAATTAGAACCTTGTAACAGTGGCAAGGCTTTCATTCGAACTCTCCAGGACTGACATGATATGAGTATCGGGTGATGCAAGAGGTTAATTACTCACCGGCGAGGATTGTATAGCCTCAAACATGGCATCGAACAATGGGTTGATAAGGCGGGGAGGGGGCGTAACGCCACACATGCGTACTAAAAGAACGCTTGCCCTGGATACTAATTCATTGTTGTCGTTTACTAACGAGAAAAACGTTATTAGTTGTTCACCAGCAATCAAATCACTCACTCTCAGTGAAACGAAACAATTCAGGCTGACTCAACGTTTAGATGCAGCTTTTAGTTAAATGCAGATGAACATACCATCAAAAGCAAGATATGATCGAATACGACGAGAGCGTGTGATCCGTGCACTGACTGGAATAACCATTTACAGATAGTTATTCCAACCCTGATGTGTATCAGTTGGTTCCAACGTCAACTTGATCAGACCTAGACCACTCACCTATCGTAAGTCGACTGGAAAGCACGGACGCCTGGTAGTCTTTCTTCCCGCCATATTTTGAACCTCTCTACCAGATCCTGCACACGATGCATATGATAACCACCTCTTAGTCCCATGATGTCGACCTCCGCAGGTAATAAGCGGCATGTTTTTGTAAAGACTTCCACCGTCAATATTGACGGGGTAGGATTCCACTACAAAAAGTGTCAAGGCAAAGTGGACAATAAGACATGAGTGTATTACCATAATATATTCTGTGAACGCCAGCATCTCGCCTATCATCGCTCGCACCTGCCATGATGCCCGTAAATCACAACGATACATGACTTCAGAATGCTCACCTCGTCATGTTCACTATGGATTTCCTTCCAGCATCTTTCAACAGTGTCGTTTGCCCAAGGAATGAATCTTCTTTTCAGCTCCTCATAGAATGCTCTGAACAAGGTGAAGATCTTGACCGCATCGAAGGCTAGTTCAGCGTTAAAGTCTAGCTCCTGGAATTCTTTGATAACATAGTCCACCAAAGCTTGTACCCGTCGTGGGTCCTTGTTATGGAACGCATACTAGCCTTCACTCAGCACTTTCATATCATTGCAATCGTGAGACCCTACCTCCAGAAACGAAGTCCAAATGGAAAGGGTGTCTGTTTTGACATCTTTGAAGATTTGTCTAATAAATGGAGTGAACCATTGCCATAAGCGTAATTGCTTGGACATGGGCCAGTGCTTAGAACCTATTTGATTGTTAATTTATTACCAATCAAGTCTAGCGATGGGAGCTTGCCTCCAATGACACCAGCAAGGAACTCCGCAGCGCCACGTTGTTTGTTCTGCTCCTTATTTGCCAAAAGACTTTCGATGGTGGGTCCTTAACGACTCAAAAGGTTCGTCTTCAAGGATTTGGACTAAAAAAATCTGTTAGACGTGGCAGCTCACGAACGACTTGCATTCACATATGGACTTCACACAAGAAACGTCGTCTTGTATAATAACAGTCTCGTGATTTTCCTCTGAATAGTAGGTCGACAAGCTTTCCCAGAAGGACGGTTTGTTGACGACTTGGCGTAATGCATCAATAGCGTCATGACTTGATTTATCCCAAGGGGCAAACGTAGACTTCGTATCGTCAGGCAGCATGTACAATGACATGGTGCTGTCCCAGGCTATCCAAGCAGGTGGATTTTTGTCATATAGGATTCTACAAATTTGGTCGGGTCATGGAGTGAACAACAGAGAGAAAATCACTAACGGCTTTCTTGCAGGGTTTTTCATGTCGAGTGGCTGTTTGAAACAATGCAACATCTTAGTTCTGAAGTCATCCGTTAACTCCACGGGAACTTCCCGCTTTAACGGGTTGTAGTACGAGCCCATTGCCAAGTTCGCAGGTGTACTACACAGTGTTCTAAGCTTCAAATATCGCAGACATTTCATGATAGCCCGTTGCGCGTACTGTATTTTTGTTCAGCAAGTAAATCTTGACCTAAGTTGGTACTCACGTAACGCTAAAAGTTGACGTTTTATCAGTGGTCATTTACAGTAGCAATGTACATGGTACATACCATGCTAGGATGATTATCGCGAGCCTTCTCCAAGAAGAATTCAAGTAGTCGCGGTGATAAAGATG
Source organism: Amanita exitialis (assembly GCA_023014455.1). Taxonomy (NCBI): domain Eukaryota; kingdom Fungi; phylum Basidiomycota; class Agaricomycetes; order Agaricales; family Amanitaceae; genus Amanita; species Amanita exitialis. The sequence goes on from JAEBUR010000002.1 coordinate 2,203,111, forward strand.
TGTCACGGCGAATAAGTGTACGGAGACACCGGATCGCAAAAATTCCATATCTCCAGTGCGTGCGAGACGAGTTACCAATAACTATGATTTCTTCGGTCTAGAATAATACGCTAATCAGACATGGCAATAGATATAAAGGGAAGTAGCAATCACGAGATTCTTCATGCATTCATTATATAATTGGACACGGCGAACTCTGTTTTCTGAACACTTGAGAGTAACCGATTGTGCCCCAACCGCTTCCTTGGGCTCAAGATAGATTGTCTCTCGGAGTTGCATTAACGCTCTATCCGTGGATTGCGTCGGCATATCATAAATTAAATAACAAGGTTCCACAAAGGCGGCCAATCCTGAGCTACCGTGAGCGTCAAGTTATCTAATCAATTTGAGGGACAAACCGTTTTCGGATACGACAGAGAGAGCATTTTGAATAGATGGCTGAACGTCAATTCGTTAGCAGAGATGCACACCTTTATGAGCAACGCACTTTTTCGTTATGTTGACATCCAAATAGCTTTTTCAAGAATTCGGGTGCCAACGATGGTTCTGGGATCTTGAGCTATTTACTGCTTCTCGAAAATTCACAATGAACCAACCTGACGCAGCATACTTTCCGAACCAAGATGAATTCAGCGTCCATAACGCACCCTTCATGCGATCATCATCTGTCCCTGGCTCCAGTGCTCCGTACAGTATAGGAAGTGCGCGACGTCTTACGCCATCGTATGTCTATAGCTAATGAGTCCTTGTGAGCCTAAATATGGGACAAGAGATTTACTGCACAGAGCAAGTCCAAAAGGGTTTGACCATTTCTACAATTTAGTTCATAAGATATGGTCCACGTCATGCCACATGACAAAAACGCACTGTCTTATGATGGGATACTGCCAGAGGGACCATTCGACGACATCTTCAATCAAATCATCTTCAAGCGAACCTCGCTGGCGTTCGATGCTATTCCAGCGAAGTCTTGCAGAATGGTAGAAACTAACATGAATTAATCATTACGCTTAAATTGGAGGTGAGTCAATGCCTACCGCGCCCTGCGAATATAGACAGCTCTTGGCCAAACTTTCTGGTGCGCATATAGGCGGGTTACGTTCTTTTCGGTCTTGTACTGCTCCTCGTTCACATTGTAACTGCATGTTTCCAATCGAATAAATGAAGGGAAACCATATCGCGATCCTTACCGGTCTCTACTATCACCGTACTCCAATAGATAGGTTCGCATCGATCTGACCTATTCCAGCTTAACAAATCACGACATTCGTATCAAGGCATGTGACAAACCAGTATAAGCACAGCATCTACAGTATTTTCCTCTCCTTGCTGGCGGAGTGAGACAGATGCGTCATGCAAGAATTTCCCAAATCGCCGTTTCAAAGAAAGGACAAACTGGTACCGTGCATCAGTAGGATCAGCAAGGCAAAACGAGGAGCTGATGGGTTCAATCGTTCCAATCATCTCTGGTATCTCGTTTCTAGATTCCTTATTATAGATGTAACAGCCTCAAAGAATGCCCACTTACAGAATGTCAGAACTTTCCGCGATGTTTTCATTTTGTGCCATTGGATCTTGTATTAAAGTGGGGATTCCTGAGAAAGCGTGTCGAACAAATGATAAGTGTCTGGTAAGCCGAGTTGGTATAATGATATGTAAAGCGATCACGAAACACGAAAACGAACCGGCAGAAATCATTCCGCCATATAGCATCCCTCGGAAGGTCTACAAATATAATGGGTAGATTCATTCTGTTTGGTAAATAGGACCGCTACCTGGACGCAGGAGGTTTTCCAAGATGTGTAACGTTGGGTCTACAAGTTCTGTAATTATGCGCAGAGCAAAGTTAATTTCTTGTTCGCATGGTACATGCCATGAAATCTGAAAGCAGTCAACAGTTATTCAAGACACGAGGACAGCGAGAAATACCTTGACTTCGTCAGGCTTGTATAATTTTCCCCAATAATAGTGATGATTATTGCGGAATTCTAGAACATCTTCAGCCGATCATATCGGATAAATTGGAACTTGGTTTAACCTGTACTCTCCCAGACTTCGGGGTTGACAAATTTATTTTCGAGTGGATATGTATGTGTGATCGTGAGAAGCAGACTAGACAAAAGCTTTCCGGTCCAAGAGAAGCCACGTTTTGAGTATGTCTTATCATGAAGAAGTCGAAGTAGTGACATGAACTCATTTTCATACTGTAGTAGCTGTCCTGGGCGTGAGTCAAATCGGATCGGGATATATATCATAGCGTTACCGCTCGACCATCACTGAAATTTTCTGGTTAAGAAGGATAAGTTATCACATCACCAAAACTCACTTGTACACTGCTCCTCTCAAAATTGCTAGGTCTGACAGGACATTGATTTAGGAATAGTGTAGAAGTAGGTGGTAACATACTCCAGTGTAATGTAGCATCAGACGGTATGGGAGTGGTTGAAGAGGTTGTTCTCATTGAACTCGCTCCGTTCTCCAGCTCTGTGCGTATATTTCTTGTACAGAATGGGAAGAATTTGGAAAGGGTTTTGTCAGGATTAGCGTTAGCGACGCATTCAACCAATTGATGAATTGCTCTGACAGCGTTTGACCTAACAGTAGTGCTAGCATAATCATATATCATGTTCAAAACAAGATCGTATAATGGCTCTGATAGATGCACGCATATTTGATTGCATGCACCTGCCACTGATTCTACAATCTGGTCTGCAAAATGTTAATTACATGCAGCATCGATAAAACAATCTTACTTTCTGATGCACCTCCAGCAGCTCCATCAGGTCCTTCCTCTGGCAGATTCTCGAAAAGCTGTATGACCCTTCGGATGAAGCTCGCAACCCAATCGGGGAAACCGGTAGTAGAATCCTGTCAAAACAATCAGGTTACGTTCGCCAATGAATTATGCAACCATTGTACCTTGACAAGTTCGTCTTCCTCCTCTCTGCTGAGATGAATCTCAGAGTTGCCGTCGTGCATATCGGCATCGCCGAACAGGAAAGAAGGGTATGTCCCTCGATTGTCGGCTGGAAGTGCAAGTTCTGAGTCAGTTCGTGAAACCTGATTACGGGATGCGTCATCCGTGACAGTCAAATCGCCGATCTGGATATATTGCGAGATCTCGACCAGGAATGCCGTTGTGCAAAGCTGTATCTATGTCAACATGGAAGGCTAGCACAGGGAAATACCTTACAGTTTTAGATGGGTCATTCTGTCATACGCATCGAATTAGCTGAACAGATAGTAACTAACTCTAGCCACGTACAAGATCGATTCCTGGTATAAGGAGTTGAAGAATTGGTACGAGGTATTTTGCCCCAGAGTAGTATATTTCGCGTGAGACCAGTGCAGGTGCTACAGCTCCAAGGGCCTTTATAACTGCCAACGTCCGCTGTGTCTGACGATGGGTCACGGTCAAGAGGTATCGAGGTGAAAAATAAAATGCAACGAACTTCGACAAGTGCTTCTAGTGAGGGGATAGCTCTCTCCAAAATTGGATGCAAGATAAGATCGGGCTCCATTATGCTCATTGACTTTAGACAACTCTGGATATTGGCTACGGTTGTAGAGTCGGGCGAAAATATGGCAAGAAGCGTTACAGTCCTGAGCGACTTGACAAGTTCTCTCTTCATTTCTCGAGTCAACCGACGACGCTTCAAAGGAACACATCAGAATGGCCCTCCAAGATGAATGGAACGTACTAATGGCGTCTTGCAATCTGGTTTTTGCTCCGCATACCAGCCTGGATGCAAGTTAGCCCTATAGTCATGCATTTTAAGGTACCACGGACGCTTATTGAATTCGTAAACAATATATTTCAAGAACGCGCTCAACTAAACTGACATTCAGCCGAAGAAGAGTACCAAGTCATCAGAGTGCTTACATCGGCCGTCCAAGCTCCAGAATTTGAGGGATGGAAAAAGCTTTCAGTTGACGCCACCATCTTCAATAAGGAATCTAGTGCTTTGCAGCCCGCCACATATGTTTTGGTGCGGGAAACCCCTCCCTTGCCTAATGGCGCTTCAAGATATTCTTGAAGATTCTTTGTCGTCACTTGAGGGGTATTCATGCCGGAAGGCAAGGGTGAAAACATTGGTGTAGTTGCACTAGATTCTGGAACGGGTTGCCCGTCAAGCGCCATGGAATATACAACGATACGAGCCAGAGATGCTAAATCATCATTAGAGAGTCGTACAAAATGGTAAATATCTGCACAGCTAACTTACTTATTCTCCAACTCGGTTTTGGGAGTCGCTTAATCTCAAAACCTAATTCAGAATCTGCGGTGGGACCAGTCGTCAGAGACCCGGCGTCCGCAAGAGGAATTTCTAATGATACTTCAGTTACCGATTCATTCATCACTTGGATTAAGATGTTCCCACCCATGGATTGTAGACATTTGCATAGCAAAAGATGCCATTCGTGTTCAGTGAAAATCCCCACATCTCTGTATATGCCTCCCCAATCACCGTCCTCCTGAACATCACCGTAAGCCCATTTTTCCCTGCTCGCTCCCTCAGATCTTTCATCATCAGGGATTTCAGCGATCTTGCGGGGATCACTAATTTCAGGATCAACGTGCATTTCGGCCAGCTTTGATAGAAAATCCAGCATTCTTTCATCAAACATGTACGAATTCACGCCCTCCCACACCCGGAAAAGCATAGGTAAATGTGCCTGGGGATGTGAAAGAGGAAGAAAGCTCAGTAAGTAGAATTGAGAAGACAACATAACCTAAAACACAATCATGTTTGAGTAGCACGTCTAGACGTAAGGTATGGAAAGACGCACGTCCAGATTAGTTCCATCCATCAGGGGTACAAAAGTCGACAACATATCTTCTATGGCTGCAGGATGGAAGAACCTGCTGCTATAACCCGCAATATATCCCATAAACCATGATAATTGTCTGCAGACCTACGTTTGACGGGAGGAAGTTGGACATAACGGTTAACTTACGTATATTCAAACTCTCGACGCTTCAAGAATAAATCTTGTGACAATAGATCGTAGATGGGCCGCCACGGGAGCCTCATATCTTTGATAGATAATTTCGCCTTGGACCTCACGAGCCACTTGAAGCAGTCCGCACAGGTAGCAACAATATGGTTCGGCATCCCAGGTGTAGTGCTGACATGAAAGTAGAGCTTTGCAAGTTTGATGCGCCTCTCTTTGGGTAAAGGGTACTTGAGCATGGCCCAGCTTTGGGGAGAATGTTCAGCAGGGAGCCGGGATGACATATGCTGGCCAACGCACTAGGTGAGCATAGAGTCCCATTGCACCAGGCCAACTTCATAGTCCTTGGCCTCGATGCACTGCGTGATACGTAGCAGAATGAAATCAAGCAGTTGTATCATTTTCGAATACGGTTCAATGTTATATGGAATTGATTTAGCGTAGTTCCTGAGCTTCTCCAAATAACGATCTTCAACATCATCGGGCAGATCTAGCACGTCACTACGGCTGTCTGGAACGCGGAGGCCGTCGATGTCGAGAGACGGAATATGCGGGGAAGCCATAGTAGGCTGGAGTAGAGATACAGGCAGACGCGCGTCGGGGCAAATAAATAATATCGCGGCAAACACTCCCACTCCTTTCTGGTTATGTCCCTGCCGCCGCCATCGCTGCTTCTTGTAGCTCCCTAATTGCTCTTTCCCTTACAACGTCCCAAACCCCATGTCTCTGCGCTCGTATATCTCCCAATCCTTCTCGGATCTCTTGCAGCCGTTCCACATACTCGCGCCCGTCATCCTGTAACTCACGCAAGGTGGCCAGTGCCTTTTCAAGCGTATTGTACTGCAAATCCGGTGGCGCAAAGTGAGAGGGCTCGAATCCTGGTGCGCCTCCATTGCTATATGGTGCGAGGAACAGTTTATGAGCTGCCGGTGTGAGATCCGGTACTCGCGCCATCCTCTGTTCTCGTCTATGCACTTCAGAGTCATTGTCATCTTGGTCATCCTCGTCTTCGCGCTTCGGCACAACAGAATACCCCTCCAATGGCCGATCAGGATCCTCAGCGATTACCTCCCATAATCTCCCTAACGCTCTTTTGATGGTAGCCTCTCCTTCAATCAGGCCATTGGTAGCACTTTCTAGTTCGTCCAGTAGCTTGGACCTGAATGTATGCGTGACTGATCTGTCCATGACAAAAGATGCGTAGCTGGGATGTTCAGTTATCGGCGTAGGGTACGGTGCCATGATAGGCGGAGAGGGTGAACGGGCGAGATGCGGCAGAGTTGGAGGGGAAGGCGAACGTTTTTCTTGATGTAGCACTAGTATCCTAAGTCGCTTTCTCGCTCGTTCCTCAGCCTGTAAACCCCACGATTAAACTGAGAGACTCCTCCGTAGAAAATTCCAATTACCTCCCAGTCTTCTGATGGAGGACCCCATGCGGCTAGTTTACCTCTCCGCACCCATCTTGCCCCGCGTGCAGTCTTGTTTCCCCAATTTCCACGCTTCATACCAGCATGAGTTTCCTCGTCTTCGGATGTGTAGCCATGAGAGGGATAATACCAAGAATTTGGATCACTGAGTGGGAGCAGATCAATATCCGCGTCGCTGCGACAGTTGCTAAGCCTGGAAGAAAAGGATATGGTCAGAGAACACTTACGTGGGCTTTTCCTCTGGTGAGTCGCGCGGGCGTCTTGGATTTTGAGACCAGTCGTCGAATTCAGCATCAGTTGGATGAGCAGCCATGTTAGTGGACATCTGGGACGCGTGGGGTCCCTTCCCTTTTTGTCACGGCCAGAAATAGAAAGCATGCTTCCAATTTTGGCTATCGATGATAAGAGTTTGGTGCAATTAATCGTTCGTTTCTACAGCGAGAACGACGTGTTATGCATTATGTATAGTAATCTGCGTAACTAGTTGGAGGAAGATCACAAGGCCAAGCACCTGTCTTGATTATCCCCTCAAACAGGTCCTCTACCGAGCGGAACAGGTCAAGCGCGGCACGCGCGAGTTCAAGCTTCATAATCATGGGAGAAAGATTAGCACAGCCGGACGTAATGCGCAGACAGCAGAACCTCGCGCACTGACAGAATTTTCGTAGTCTAGCCTTACATTCCGGCCCATGAAAAGATGTACAAGCGTCGGCAAACCAATGATGTTCCGGCTTTTGAGCTTCTTACGTAGCGGACGGAATAGCGCAAGATCGCGGGTGTCTATCGCTGGGTGAACCAGTCCCAAAACCTGTCATTGAATTCCAGAAGTTATACGCCAACATGCGGCCACCCTACGTACTGAAAGGAAAGTCCAAAGGCTATGGCCAATAATTATTTTGTCCGCGATGATGCTTGCAACTCGCCGCTGAACATCTTGAAAAAGGGGTGCTACCGGTTCGTGATTTAAGAATGTATTGCAACTTCTATCTGGCGCATATACATACCATTATCAAGGTGTGAGTATTGTATACCAGTCTCCGCGGTCCGGTAATCCTCAACACAGTGTCTGTGATAGAACAACGTCAATAAACTACGGGGCATCCAGTGTAGAAAGACGGACGTTGGATGAACGAATGTATCTAAAATCACATCGCCTCTATAATCAGTGATTGAAACGCGGCTGAGCTGCTCATCAGTGGGGGGGTCTGCTTGGTGCAACAGACACTCACGCTACCATGGGCACTCGTTCAAAGTTATTATTGATTTTCATAACTCCGATATACACGTTGGTGACAGACACTGCAACATATCTTTAGGGCTAGGTGTAACCCGTAGCCCTTCACTGAAATATCAACATGCTTACTTTGTAGCAGGAAAACTGGAAATTTCTCTAGTTTCTGTGCAACCACAAGATTGAGGATATCGAGAAAGGAACGTGTTTGTATTCTGAGGGCCCGCCTCATGAATATATTGTAAGGATAATCCGAAAGTCGATGAACTGCTGTCTGAACTCGATGTAGGTGGGGAATAGTGGTACATTATGCGCAATATTCCCCTGTTGAAAGCATTGGCGAGAAAGAGATGCAGCTGTGCAAGATGGACGGTCAGAATATGAATGAGTGGAAGCAATAAGAAGCGCGAAGCAATGACATTCGATGCCTCAACTCTGGATAGTCATTATTCCAGGATCAAGAAAATCTTGCAATTATTACCCTAGCAGGAAAACATGCAGGCACATAAAATCGACACCGTCGTAGTATCTCTGATCTGATGCATTCTCTCATGTGCAGGTATTGTAGAAGATCTTTCAGCGTAATCCACATGCCAATCTGTAACGTGAGATTTGACAGCATGAAGAAGTCGAAGCCAAGAAATTTGAACCATTGGTCTCAGAAAGGCACGACACGCAACTTTTGTGATGACAACGGGTGGATTACGACTGCATGTCAGGGTCCCGTCGACGAAGCTGTTCATTCGTCTTCAACCTGTTGCGAAGCGACGCAAAGTGACTATATCTAGATTCACGCGAACAGTGTAAGTTAATGGTCGAACGACGCATGCCGGTTTGGTCAAGCATGGCTAGCGGTACATTTCACTGCAGTAACGTATGAGAACAAACCCATTTGATTGGCATCGCGACTGACCTCTATGGATTTAGAAATTTGCAGACACTGGGTTATATAGCATCAGCAGACTTTGACGAATGAAGCTCTTTGTCTGCTAATCTCTTCTGTTCAAAACTCCGCATTCCCTCCAATCCCCAGCGAGTCATCATTGCCTTATCCTGTAATTTTGTTAGGTATAGCGCGACTTGGTGTTAGAAAGATACGGCGCTTACCTCGTCCCAAGGTGAACCTGTGCATGACATCATTCGAGGAACACTTCAAGAGTAATCATATTCAAACATACAAGGAGTGGTTAACATCTGCTCTCCAGTAAAAACGGCATTCGCTCCTGCCATGAAGCACATCGCTTGTTCCGACTCATTCAATGTATTTCGGCCAGCAGCTAATCTGATGATTGTGGTGGGTAACGCGATCCTAGCAGTGGCTATAGTGCGAACAAGTGTGTGGTGCGGCACCGGCTTAAAAGAGTCAGGTCATATAGTAAGATTTCAGGATGTATTTACCTCGTTGCTCCCAAGTGGAGTTCCCGGTATAGGGACCAGCGCATTCACGGGGAATGACTCTGGATGATCAGGCATACTGCGTGATTGCTGAGCGTCAGCTGCAAGCTCAGATAACTCGAAACGTTACTTGGCCATCTCCCATATCAACCCAACGCGATCCGAGTCTGATTCACCGAGGCCGAGAATGCCACCAGAGCAGACACTTATGCCTGCGTCTCTGACCGCCTCGATTGTTTGCAAACGCTCATCGTAGGAGCGAGTGGTAATAACCTTCAGCAAAGTGGCACAGGTGATCTGCACAGAATGCCACATCACTCACCTTCGGATAGAATTCACGCGACGTGTCAAGATTGTGGTTATATGCGGTTAATCCACTGCACCTCTCCATCGATACATTAGCCCACGACACGATTGAACGCACACTTACGCCTCCTTCAATAAGCGAGCCTGTTCGGGTGAAAGCATTCCCAGAGTCGTGCACACTTCCATTCCCATTCCGCGGACCTCTCGGACCATCTGTAATATCTTCTCGAAGCCTCGTTTCCGGCCACTGAGATCCCTCCAAGCTGCACCCATGCAGAATCGCGTGCTCCCATTTGCCTTCGCCTTGCGAGCTTCTTCTAGCACAGGTTCGATGTCAACGAGTCGAGAGGCTTTAGTTGGCGTCGTATATCTGGCTGATTGTGAACAATACGAGCCTATAAGCGTTCCAGCCAGGGTTAGACAGTTTTCCTTGCTTTTCCATAATTGCTTACAATCTTCGGAGCACCCTCCCGCTGCCATGACAAGAGGATTAACAAGTGAATTTAGGGGGTAGAAATAATATCGTACTTTTGATGTTCATAAGAGTACACAACTGGATTTTGCTGGGATCATGGTATTTCCTATGCACGGATGCAGCGCGGAAAACAAGATCTAGAAGAGGGATGTCATAGATGTCTTGGATTTCCTCTCTTTTCCTAGTGTGGCAAGTTGGCTTTGGAGAGACGGTATGCGTTGCTAACGGTCGTGCTAATGAGCGTGAAATTGTCGCAACAGGAGTTCGAAACATGGACGTGGCGAGGTGAGGGATGTGGACAGAAAGCAGATTTTTTGCGAATATCTTCGCTTATCTTTACGCGGTTAGATCATCTCTGCTACGGATAACGGCGATGCAGCCAGTAATATAACATGATGTACACGCGCATGCTACATGCTACGTATCAGAGTTAGGGTTCCTACAAATTACAAAACACTAGCGAGAAATTAGTGCTGCGGGACACAACGAAGTCGATGACTCGCCTGTCCAGTCCGAACCGGGGTGCAGCCGATGCTATCAAGATCCCTGTTTGTGCACGGAACGGTCATCAATCACACGAACACCTGTGGCCATCTGGGACCCAGTTTGATGAAGGACACAAGAACACGCACCTGCAGCGTGAGCGGCAGACGCCAGGCGACCCTGGCCTTCTTGCCTGTCAGCCACGATAGGTGTTTCATGATGCTCGCGCAACTGTTTGCGAACGGCATTCCACTGTCGCCGGGTGTATTCAGCCAATTGTCGTGAGTATTCCTTCTGCTCTGCATTCGTCATTGCCAGAAAAGAGGAAGATGGGACATTGGAGCTTGGTTATGTACCCGTCGATAATCCACAAACAATGACGTCGTCAAGCACTTGGCCCACATCGGTCGTATACTTGTTTTCGTGTCGTTGATTGCAGTGAAAAGTACGTTATACCATAATGACAGATGTACATGGAAAATTAGGCGCGCAGAGTGTGCGTCGTCGGGATTATTAAATATATCAACTAAAATTTTCCACGTATCCATAGTACCAAAGGAAGAAAAAGAGAAGTAGGTGAACAAAGATCAAGATGTTGATATGCTCGTGGTGAAGTATTGTTGCTACGTCCTTGAAAATAGGATCGTGAGATGACGTCGTCATAAACTAGCTTGACTATCATAAAAAACGTAAAAAAAATTGCCGCACAGCTAGTTGCGGCCACGCCAGGTGGTAGTTGCGGCAGGTTTCATGGCCTTGGCTTTATTACACGATCCGCCGAGCATAACGCCACCCGTCAACACAGTGGTTTTTCCCCCATCGTATGGTGTGACATCAGTCTTGGATTTATCCACAAATACTCGACTATTCCTGGCTCTCTCGCGGCGAGATTGTTTGTATTCTTTCCTTGGCGATGATTGGGAAGAGGCTGATGAGAACGAGGACGTGGCAGATGCTGATGCTCCTGATGCAAATGAGAAACCCGAGCTCGAGTTGGACGAGCGGGAGCTGCAGCGCGAGTGGTTCGAAATAAAGGACAATCGTGAGGGTGATCTAGGCATGGGGAATCGGTCAATGATGGGTGTCAACCAGGATGGTGCCCGAATTTCATCATCAATCATGGCAAAGAGCTGCTCTTCCTCCTCTTGGTCAGCCTCCAGCAACCGCTGAGCAGCTGTTTTCGACTGATGCGTGTGTTGAGGGAACGTAGGTGCCTCGCCTGCCCAAACAGTCAGAACCTGAGACTCCTTCGTGACGTTGCATAATCTGACGGACACGCGACCAGGGTCAACGAGTAAATCAAACTCGCGTCCGCCTAAAAGGGAAATCCAATCAAACCACTGAACCTCGGCCGTGATGCAGGCAGAGTAAATGACACGAGGGGGGATGCACGATGGAGAGAGTGTAATGCAGCGACGTCCTGAATGGCGGAAAGGGTCATTGACATCCCAAGTGGGTGCGCAAAGGGCCTCTAGATTAGCTTGCAAGATAGACTGGAGTTCAGCAAGAGTGCTGGCAGGGTAAGCGCCAGCCAAGGGGCGAGTGAGGAAGGCGACGGCATGGGCGACAGTGTGGGTAAGATTGGCGGTAGAAGCCATTGAAGATTGGAAGAGGTGATATGATGGTGACTAGGACGATGGATGGAACGAAGAGAGGATCGGCCGGCGATGATGCAAGTGAGATGCGAAGAGATATATACGTATAAGAGTAGTAGGTCTGGAGCCAACGAGGCGACTGTCAGCCACGATTAAAAAGGGTGTGGGGTGATCGGAAATATGCTGACCTAAATGACTGCGATAGGGAGCAGCGGGACGAGTCAGCGGAAAGATCACGGAGCGCGGATGCCAGGCGCACCTGGATGGCAATCAGGGGGACCTGAAAGAATGAAGGTCAGAGCCTGCTCGTCCCGCCCGACAAGCCAGCCTTTATAGTCTATCGCGCACCGTACGCGGAAATTAGTGCGGGAAGAGCCCGAGAGAACAAAAAGGACTAGTGTACCCATCCTCGCTGGGAACAAGGTTCATCCTAATATGGATCCTCTTCTTGTCCCCGATAATTGTCTCCGTCTTCCGCTCAATTTCCTCGCTCCCACGCTGTCGCGTCATGATCGTTTAACACAATTATCTCCTAATTATACGAGACAGGAGCGTGGCGTGTCATTTGATTGGATTCTGGACGAGTCATTCAACGGCTCCGGAAGGTGCCGAGCTGGGTGCACATATTTGCAGCTCCGCCAAACCTAAACCTTCTTTTCATTTTCCCTCGACACAACTCTCTACCTGCGTCCCTCCCCTGCACGCTACCAAAAAGACTGAAGGCAGTATAAGTTGTAACCATGGTGTGCAAACCACTTTCACATGTTTTGAGAGATGCTCAGATGCTACCTACTAGCCTCTCGCCGTCGATCTTCTCAACCCTTCCCCTGAGCTCGAAAAGAGGAAGCACAAGCTCAAAAGACTTGTGCAATCGCCAAATTCTTATTTCATGGATGTCAAGTGCCCCGGTATGTATATAGCCCCGCCTTCGTCTGCTGTATGTTTAACCTACACAGGTTGCTTTGCCATTTCAACGGTTTTCTCGCATGCTCAGACCGTCGTCCTTTGTGGATCATGCTCGAGTGTGTTGTGCCAACCGACAGGCGGTAGGGCAAGGCTTACAGAGGGTAAGGCGTGATATGACATGTGCCGTGATTTAGTCAAACTCATCGTTGGCTATAGGTTCTTCATTCCGCAGAAAGAACTAGACCCTGACTTGTCAGCATTGCTATTTTGACTTCACCTTTCAGCCACCGCATGATGTATCCTGGCAGGGAAACGCTAGTAGGGGAGTCATGCTATTGTTTCGTGTATAATTAAACTTTCTTCCAAGAACTATGCATTATCAATTTATCTGATGCATCATAGAGTGAGGTGTCAGTAATAAAGATCTCGCGGCTGTTGGTATAACTTACTAAGTAAATAATACCGCATTGTCAAGGCGACATTATTCTCCGAATCTTATTACTCCTTATAATGCGAAGATCTCTATGTAAATTACGTATATCTATTAAAACCAAGCAAGGTTTAATTACGCCCGTCATAACTTTGATTCAAGCTTTGCTTGTTCTGGCCCACGTATAGCCGCTCGGACGACGCCTTCTTGGGAAGTAACGGCAACAAGTATACCTTTTTGTGTATAGAGCTATAGTTTTGCTTAACCGAAGCATGTTTGTTAACGATCACATATGTACATACCCGTCCGTGAACAACACCTCGGCCAGAGCCGGCACGCGGTGATTCCATCTGTTGCGGATGAAATTCCGACGTTGAGGCAGTAAACGAGACTTACCACATAGAGCAACCAGTCGCCACAGTGAAAATCGCCACTAGACAGAAGGAACATCAACTATAAGTCCACCATGATTTCGATGCTTACTCGTAGAAGTATATTGAGTGGTCAAGGGTGGACTACAAATTCCGTTAGAACCAGTCATGTCGTTGACCGCGTAACATACCATCATAGCAAGTAAGCCATGCCCTTCTCCAGTCCTCTTCAGTCCCATAGTCCGCGCCACGGTGGGAATACTACACCAGTGGTTAGCATGCCATTCGATTTGATAACGAAATAACGGACAAATTAATATCTGACAGATAAGATAGGATACACTAGATTTACATAACTTATGAATAAGTGGGCTTAATGCTGATGCAATAATCATACTTTTTGGAAGGGGGCTTCATATCTGGGTATATCCCTTGCTTTCATCCAGTACATGTATCGGACGGTGCCGTCTGGGCCAACATCGTGACCTTTTGCACGTTTGACAGCTATGGGTCCCTTTGCTTTATCCTAGGAAGCAGTGTACGTCACCAAAGCAATCAGCCTACTATTCGTCACTTACGGTAGCAAGCATCTGGAAATATTCTTTCAATTTCGGATGTATTTGGGCACTCTCAAATTCCGTAAGTTGCAAAAGCCACTCTTCTTCCAACAGGCACTGCTCCGGGGGAGGGACATCGGGCATAGGCCACTGATGGGACGGTTGCCACGGTTCCGGCTTCTGGAAGGAGCAAGTCATTGTGAAAATGACATGGCCCGTTTGGATCGCTTTGACTGTGCAAACGACATAGGTATTTCCTTTGCGAAGTAGGTCAACGTTATAAATGATAGGCGTATTGGTGGAGCCGCTGGCAAGGAAGTAGCACTGTGGTCATTAGCCTACATGATTCTTTCACGAGGTTCATAAATTAGAGGGAAGCCTACATGAAGGGACTAGGAAAATAAGATTAATACAGTCAATTGCAGTTGTTGAAATAGTGCTCGCATGCAGAGAGAACGCCGGGTCAATGGTGTTTGTTGCAGACACGAGCGCCTGGCTAATGACTTGACTTCAAGTGGGTTTATCAGGACTGCGAGTTACACTAAGACCAGAGTGCCTCCGACACTCACCCTCCAAAGACGCCGCGAGCACGTACCGGCCGATAAAGCGACTTGGAACGGAAGAGATTGTTGTCCAGTCGTTCCACCTCGAGTGATGTGGAAATTTGCTCTTGCACGACTTGCTTCGTCTCTTCCATGCTCGTTGTGCGGGGAAGTGTCTGTGGAGGGACTCGGTCAACCAGAGTTTATGGCCGAGGCAATTAATATATAATCACATGCATTACGGATCTAACGATGTCCGATGAAGGTGACGTCGACAATTGTCGTTGTTTCTGAGCGCATATACCCACTTTGGGACAGTGATACTACCGAGTACAGGGACTACGACGAAAGGGACACGGACTCTGCTTAAAATTCTTCAACCTCTATCGTGAAGCCACATTCATGGCACACTTGATGACCAACACCATCTGAACCTTGTTGAACGGCGCTAAAAACGTGTTTATGTTCTTCGTCTTTCCTCTTCTGCCAAATACCTTCCTTCGTCCGCCTTCGCAACTCTTTCAGACTTTCCTCAAACTTCCGATTTTTCTTTTTCTTTTTTTCTGCCATGCGCTTTTCATATTCTGCGTCCAACTCTTCGGGAGAACCCCATTTCTTCCAGGCAAAATCTTCAACCTGACATCGGAGGAATAGCATCATATTGGCGTAAGTAGACTTGTGTGGATTTGCCTTCAATAGGTGTGGCATGAGCTCTTGATCTCTCAACTCGGCTTGCAGAAGTCAGCGAGGTATATGCTTGGGATAGGCAAACCTACCATCTGTCAGGAGGTAATCCTAATCAATTTCAGCTTGGTTCCCGAGTAGTGCCTAGAATTAATACCTCTTTGCATTCAGTCTTCGTCAGAAGACTGTACTTCTCCGGCTTCTCGTTCTGACAGTGCTTGCATACGAGACAGCCGAATACCTTCCTGTAAGTTTGGTCAATGTCCATAGATTGACACTCATTACATTTAGGGTTTAGGTCTGGATCCAAATGAATAGCTAAAGACAAGTCAGCGACAAAATACGTTCAAGAAAGGACAGCCATACGAGGCTCAAGGTTTTGCATCATCCTCTGTTTCTCGCGGCGTTTCTCTTTCCGACGCTCGGCCTCGTCTACCTCCTTCCCATCTTCCACTAGAAATCCTCCTTTTGTATTGACCATTTTCGAGAGATCATACTCAAAGTACGCGCCGAGGCGCGAGTCACGTTTCAGCGGTTCTAGCCCGCCAGGTCGCGTCGGTGACGTGCATGCGGCAGAGGTAACTCCAAGGGGCCTCTTATTATTGGCATTTGTTGAAGACACGCAAAGCTCTTGTTCTTTCACTCTTTGTCTGGCCTTCGCTGCCTTGCATGAGTAGCTAGTTTACATACTGGACTAGAGTCACCTCTTAATCGATTGAGCTCGATGTTTTTCTGTTGTTCGGCCGTCAAAAGTGATGTTCCTTGCTCAGCGGGTGGTCCTACTGGAGCGGACGATGGCGCGGAGACGGGACTTGACATGGCAATCAGGTCACAACACAACATTCAGAGACTCATAACAAACTACAATACATTTGGACTTTGGGAATTTGTCGGCACGCTGTCCACTGCCATCTCATCTCCAGCAGGTGTGGACTTATCTGGGTTCGGTGTGTCCGTTCCTGCTGGCGTGCCATCGGAAGGGGTAGGATCAGTTTCCGTGCCTGCTATGACAGCGGGAGGAGATTTTACAATTCTTGCAGAAGTGGTATGCCCGCTGGGTCCTGCGCCGTGCGTTGTGGCTGCGGGACCTGCGGCTAGTATTCCCACTCCCAACCCAAATTTTAAACCTCCATTGCTTTCTGTGCCATTGCCATCTCGTTGATCCGCATGATTCCTTCGACCACCTTCTCCCTCGTCGTCGGAGTCTGATAGTTCACCATCAACTTGTCTTCTGGAATCAAGGAGTCTTCGTGGTCGTCGTTCATTTGGTGGGATGAGGTCCTCGTCCCTATTCGCATCCTCGACCATCTCGTCTATCGGCATAGATGGTATATCTGTTCAAATAAAAACCCAGTTCTTTTTTTGTGCCGGATTGTGCGAACCTACCCGTCATTTGGACACTGGGTGGGCCGCCTATGTGTCTCATATTTTCCAATACAATTCTTTTCACTCGCTCCAGATAGGCAGGTGTGTTCAAATCATCCGTGTTCGACGCCTTGACATCAAGAATGTAATCTGGACCAAAATATTCATAGTATTCATTTACAGGAATTCCTGCCATATTCTCGTCAGCAATTGCTGTGCTGGAAAATGCCATTCAAGGACTGACGTGGTGCAAGTTCTACTCCAGCTGCCAAGCCTGTTTCATAGGCCCAGGCGCGGCTCACATTACGCATGGTATAACCGCCGCCACCGAGCAACAATAGCGGCTTGTTAAATGATTTCACGAACTTAACGCAATTGGCATGACCTAGAAAAGTTATCTAGTTGCAATGTCTGTTTGACTGATGTTGCGCACCCCGCATGGACAAATTTAAACATCCTAATTTGTCGCCAGAGAGTGAATCCGTCCCGCATTGCAGCACTACAGCCGATGGATCATACGTCTCCATGACATGACGAATTACCTATCCGGGGCATCAGAGTAACATACAGGTAAATGAAAGTTCGTCACTGACAGGTTCGAATACTGATTTGTAATTTTCGTCTGAAATACCATCTCTTAACGGGAAATTCAAGGCATAATATTTCCCCTTCATGACACCTACATCCTATTTATTGTGAGTGCTCGTTTGCTTGTAGATGACAAGATACTTACCCGCAATTCACCAGTCCCAGGAAAGTATTCACCATACTTGTGAAAGCTCACAGTCATCACCCTATCAGTAGTATAAAATGCCTCTTCGACACCGTCACCATGATGTACGTCAATGTCAATGTATAACACCCTCTGGTGATACCTGACCCCACAGCATTAGAAACAGTTACGAAAATGTCTGTGAGCAAGACCGAACCGTAGCAACTCCAGAACTCCTAGCACGATGTCTACCCGTATTCGTTGAGTTTCAATATAAGGATACAAACGCGAGTATATCCTACCATTTACGTAGCAGAATCCGCTAGCTTCACTCTTCTTTGCATGATGCAAGCCCCCCGCCCAATTGATGGCTATGTCGCACTTATCTCTGCTCAGCCTAGCAGCGCCCTCTGACAATTATGTATAAGCAAATTGTATTGAACTCAAGGGTAAGAAATACCCATCGAACCACCAGCGGATATGGCGCAATATTCGAAAAGCCCGTCAAAAACGGGGCAATCGTCCCCCACATTGTCTAGGAAGTGAACTTGGTCAAAACATTCAGCAATATCATATGATGGAGACCAACATTTGTGCTGCTCTTTAATGAATGAATTCATGTTACTCGGTGTTATTTTATTGAGAAAGTCAACATATTCATCTGAGTGGAACTGCGTCATCTCTCGCTTAGTTGCAGGCTTGGCACGCTGAAAGGGGTCGATAAAGACGAAAAATGTACTTTGTTGAATACGTACGAAGATTTCCATCTTCTTGTACAGACCGTAATTCATGACGAGAGAATGACACATCCGTATTCGGGTCGGTTTCATCCTGTAATGCCGAGAGGTAAGCGCAAGGCCTGCACAGATGTTTGTTCACCCACGGATGGCCTGGACCATAATGAAATCCACCAATATCAGAATCGAAAAAGTAGCACTTGGTGTAATGAGATGACTTGCAGTGCGATGACTGGCAACAAAACTTACGACGCGCTTCCGCTGATTTTCGCCTTCAATAGGTGTCCATTTATCTGACATTGTTGGGCTTGAACTTGAACTGCATAGATAGACTACGTCTAATGGTATGCTCTCCACGTGGCTTTATTTGGCGGCGCCCTCGTGATCATACATGTCATAGCCATTCTCGGAAACCTGTATAGCTATTTATAGACTAAATCTTTGCCTTTCCAAGCGGCGCCTCCCGGTCTACATCGGCCAATCAGTATTCTATGCTTTAAGCCAATATATCCTGTTAACAACCTTGGTATATCAGAGTAGAAGGCGCAAAACCAAAATCATCCGATAGGGTGATTCCCTATAAGCATGAGCATTACGATAGATGTGGCACTCATATTATCGCCTACCATTTCTCCCGCAATGACACGAACCTGGGGTCGATGTGTAAGCGAATGTCTTTCAAAATATCCTGTCAGCTAACCATTGACCAGTGATGGACGCAGTGTAAGGCTGCGAACCATAGCTGGCGGACATATTAGTGCATCATCGGCAGCCACTATGTACACCTACCTCACGGCCAGACGTAGTCTGGAATTCGTGCAAAAAGGGCGTAACAGCTTGAAGCGTCAACGGATCATTCATATTTGCTCTTGGAACAAGCTCCTCCAGCTGCGTCACCGTATCGCGAATGGATTCCTTGGCAGCGCTTCGGCTGCTCTCCATCGGCGTATTACGAATCCTGAATATCATAAGAAAGCGTACGTGGAGATGGCGAGGACAGGACGTTTAACAAGAGTTGAAAATGATCCCTCGCATGGCGGAGATGTTTCCCTGTTCCAGCGTAAGGGCCATATTGGACGTTGCAGGATAAGATGGAATACCAATGGTGGATCCTGGAAGGTATCGGGAACTCATGGTAAGCTGGTCATCAGAAGCAAGGTGGTTGTCCAAAAGGTCAATTGCTTGCAGCAGCACTGTCTTGGACACAAACAAGAGCTTCTCGAGAGAGTCTGAAGGTATGGGGCCATCTGCAACAGGCATGGGTGCGACGGACTGGGTTGAGTGAAGGTTCATAACAAGATGTCGAGATGTTCACCGCGTGTAGGACGGCACATCCATGAACGCGGAGGTGGAATATGGCGATCCGCTGTATTTACCAAACTTTAATTAGTAAAATATGCCTCGGCCTAATTTCGAATAGCCCACTGTCCAAGGACTATCCGAACTCATACGAGGACACATTGCTCTACCAAAACCGTGCTCGAGCTTGCTAACAGGATAACAAACTGCGAGTGAGAGACAGGTAGCTGCTCCAGGCGTCCATCAACCGTCGTCGTCGTTCTGGTTTGTAAGGTCCCTGCTTGTTCCGAATCCTATCCGCCAAAGGGCTGCTGACTAAGCACTACCATTCATCAGTTCGGGCCATTAAGCCATGCTCAGGTCGTTCAGAGCCGCAAAAACATTGGCGCGTGTGAGTCTTGCTGTTCATTTCTCAAGATGTTATAACAACTGCGGTGTTAGACTGTCACCTCTACGGGGCAGAGACGCTTTCTTTCAATTCATGAGTACCAATCCATGGACTTGTTAAATTCAGTGAGCTCCTCTTATTTTGTCGGTCAGCATTGTCTGACCTCATGTCAAGTATGGCATACCCACGCCGAAAAGTGTGGTCGCCAAGTCAGCTGAAGAAGCTTTCAATGTAGCAAATAGTTTTGGTCTGTGCGATGCTTTTGACGTCTGGTGCACACATAATCGAGCTTACAGGTCACGACCGGCTTGTTATCAAGGCCCAAGTCCTTGCCGGTGGACGTGGCAAGGGCAAATTTGATAATGGTCTTCAGGGGGGTGTACACATGATTAACAGGTAACGAAAGGCCATATAGTTGCATCTAGTGCTAAGCCATGGGGACAGCGCCGAACAAGCCAAAGAGCTAGCCGGCAAAATGATTGGCTCAAAACTCATCACTAAGCAAACTGGATCGGCAGGACGCATATGCAACGCTGCAAGTGATTGTATGTTTCTGCCATGGCTTTTGTGTTGAGTTATGCTACAGGTTATGCTTGCTGAGCGCCGTGAACCGGCGCACGAGTATTACATCGCTGTCCTCAATGATCGTGCCTCGGAAGGAGTCGTTCTAGTCGCTTCTGCACAAGGAGGTATGAACATCGAGGAAGTGGCAGCGAAAGATCCCAATGCCATAATAACGACGCCGATCGATTTCTACAAGGGACTTAGCACAGAGGAGGCTCTCACAGTCGCAAAGAAGCTTGGCTTTTCCGATCAAGCCCAGGTAGAAGCTGCAGATATCTTTGTCAGCCTCTACAGAATCTTTAAGGAGAAGGATGCGACTCAAATTGAAATCAATCCAATGGCTCTTACGAAGGACGGTTCTGTCCTCTGGCATGTCGTTTTTTCGTAGATCCTCTCTTAGGTTTGACATGTTTACACAGCATGGATGCCAAGTTCGGTTTTGATGACAACGCTGACTTCCGACAGAAGGATGTATTTGCTCTCCGTGACATATCACAGGAAGAGCCTTCTGAAGTAGAGGCGCAAAAAGCGAATCTCAATTTTATCAAACTTGACGGCAACATTGGCTGCCTTGTAAATGGTGCTGGTCTAGCCATGGCCACCATGGACGTTCTCGCGCTTCATGGTGGTAATCCTGCGAACTTCCTTGATGTCGGAGGGTGTGTTGCATCAATTTTGTTGCTTCTGTCGTCAAATAATGTGTTGCGCCTAGAGGTGCCACGCCTGAGACTGTTAAGAAGGCATTCGAAATCTTGTTGTCTGACCCCAAAGTCAAAAGTATCTTCATTAATATCTTTGGAGGTATGTTTAAATCAAATAATGAACTTGCCCAGAGAAAGATGATATAATTGACAAGGCATCATGCGTTGCGACTACATCGCCGAAGGTGTTATCAAAGCTACTAGAGAATTGAATCTTCAAGTACCCCTTGTCGTACGGTTGAAAGGAACCAAGGAACAAGAGGCAAAGGAGTAAGCCCACGGATGTGTTCAAGCTCATCTTGTACTGAGACCCATCTTTTAGCATGATCAAGGAATCTGGGCTGAAAATAATTGCTTTTGACGAACTTGACGAGGCGGCAGAGCGTGCTGTTCAACTGGCAATTTAATAGATAAACATAGAGTATACCTTACTTGTGCAATAATATAGTGGGTGTAGTCGCAACTACTCTGCCATGCAAGAATAGAATATTTGCAAATATATACACAGCATGTGCCATACGAAAACAGGTGAATGTAAGGGGAAAACAAGGATCCAAATGACCATTAATTACCAGTGGCGCATGAAAGGTGACGGTGGTATGAACCCAATTTGTGATGAGGATGGATGAGTTGAAACTGGTGGTTGCATGCCCATTTGTCCATTTTCAGGTCGTGGCTGGCCCCGCCCTGCTGGCAAGGGTATGTACCCAGATGTCGGTGTCATTTGCATATGCATCATCGATGGGCTACCTGGGTACATATGTACACCTGCATGCTGCAAGACTGGGCTCATAACTGGCATATTACGATTACGGTTCACCTGCATGTTCCGCGATTGCGGCGTTCCTGGCATATTCGCTGGCATTGCAGGTGCATACATGGCGGGTGCATATGGTGATGCCATCGGTGGTCGCATTATATTATTGGCATTTTGAGTAGAGTGCTGGACAGGCACCCACATCGGAGGATGATTATACATGGGCGTGTGACCGTTCACTTGCATATGCGTAGGTACGGGGGAGGGTACCATGTGAGGGTACATCATAGTAGGGCTTGGTGAGTGGCTCATCATGGGAGAAGGATATGCCGCATAAGTAGGACGCATATTGTTAGGTGGCATTGGATAAGAATAATTGGAAGGTGCTGGACGGGCTACAGGTGCCGTTGTCGAAGGGGGAGATATTGATGGTTTATGTGGCGCCGACGCAGACGACGAGGGTACTTGTTGAAATGCCCTTGTTACATCATGCAATGACATTCGTGACGATGATGCAGATTGTGCGGGTGGAGGAGTTTCGCCATCCTCAGACTTCACATCTTGTAATGTGAAAGGAAGAGAAGTAAGATCATCAGCTATGCCTTCCAGCGAATTCACTGTTCGCAAGCCAGCCTTGTTAGATGCCTGGGACCACACCGCTTTCAAATGCTCAGGATCCGGAGCTCGTGCTGGAGACTCTTTCACTGAAACACCTCGCGGTGTCGACCATGGAGATGGCTGGCGGCTCGGCTAAAACATCGATGGATGAAAAGTCAGCTCATGGAAAGTTGGAGCAATGGCTTACCTTTTCAGAATCCCTTGCATCAGATAACGGAATGGTTTCCGGCCCAGTTGGTGAAGAAGCTTCTTTCACTTCACTAGCATCTGATTTGGGCACGTAAGCATCGGATATGTGCTCAGTAGCCGTGTTCTGGATGGTTTCGATGGCTTCGCTTGTCGTCGGGTAGCCAGCAGCCAGTTCTTCTTTGGGTGCGTGTAACTGAGGACTCGGGGGATCATCGATTTCACTGGAGACGATGAAATTGACGAGCGTCTTTGGCTCTGCTTCAGGAACATCGATACGTGAACCACGATAGAAAGCGACGCTAGATCCTTCGGGCATTTTGGGCTGTGATCTTACCCTTACAAGGGTGGTTGAGCTGTCCACCGGGTACGACTCAATCCTCAGACTGATACCAACCGCAGGGGATGCAGATTCGGCCTCTGGAAGAGGAGATCGGCTAGTTGCGTTTACCTCTGCCATGGTCTCGTCGCCCGAGCTAGGACGCGGTGAGAGGGGCGAAGACGGTTTCCGCCACGATGTCGACGTGTCAGCTCCGTTCTGTTTACCAAATGCTCCGAAACTATTGGTCCTTGAAGGGTTTGGACCTGTGCCCTGTACTCTTGGCCCATTACCTTTGCTCCGGGGTAAATGAACTCGGTATTTTGTTTTGCCTCTGGGCACGCCGTAGGGTGGACGAAAGAGCACATCGCTCACGGAAAGGTTACGTTTTGTCATGCCCTCAACTGGAGGTTCAAAGGATAGGATATCCCAACGCACAGTCATTGTCTTTGAAAATAGATGCATTTGCCTTCGATGAACTGGTTCCCTCTCTACACTTTCGGAAGGAAGTCTCACGGGCAAATTGCCCCAAGCAGGTTCGGGTGATTGCAGAGGCTCCACAACTGTTCGATAGAACTCCTCTCGGTTCTCTTGCTGGAACTCTATCGTTCGGCTGCGAAGGGAAGGTGGCACCCATCTTTCCTTTTGTTTAGTGGTGACGTTCTGTGCTAGCTGAGCCTGTGGTACAGAAACTTCTGCATCCAAAGGATTACTCTCCTTGCTCAACACTTCGGCGTGCTTCATATCATGGATGGCACCCTTAATGCGAGACATGGCATCTACTAGAGATGACATGGGTGCTTGATGATAAAAGTTCTGCGTACGAGGTGTGCGCTGTGATTGAGGAGAAACTTGAGCGGAATAACGACTATCCGATGGTCCCTCATTTGCCTTGTGCGTTTGTTCTGCTGCGGTCAAAGAATCAACGGCGGAATTACCTTCCAGTCGATCTCTGTTTGTCAGCCCTGTAGTCTGTTGCTCGCTTGTTGGAATTTGGTTCAACGGAGTCTTCCTCCGCCAAGTTTCAATATCATTTTTAGACAGAGACTGCGGAGTTAACGAAGAGGATATGTCATCAAAGAAATCACTGGCGACAGGCCGGGATGTTTTCTTTGGTTGTTCGGTGCTGGACAAAGCAGGAGCGGAGGTTTCGCCAACCAGTTTACCCATGTCTGTGAAATCGACGACTTCGAGATCTTCCTGTTTTCCATCTGCCAGCGTCTGTATGTGATCAAGAGGTGCCGGTGGTGGTGGAGGCATGAATGCGACATTACTAGAGGGGGGTGACTGAAGAAATCGAGGTTCATCAGATTGGGGGGGCAAAGGTGTGGTTCTTCTCCAAGTCTCAGCAGTCTCAGAGGTAGAAGGAGCAATGTTTGCAGGTCCTGTGGCAGGTAGCAGTGGTTGTTGGTGCGAAAATTTTGCAAAGTCCATATCTTCCCTCGTCCCATCCACCTTCTCTCCCGCCTCAGGTTTCTATAAGAGGTTATGAGCATATCAAGCATTGAAAAAAAAAAAAAAAGCTGACCTTGCTCCCATCGTCCTGTTCTGGTAGCCCTAGTTGCTCCTGCTGCTTTTTGGTCCGTTCGGCCTCCTCTGATTTCATCTTGGCCTCCAACTCAGCCGCCTTCCTCCTTGCACGTTCCTTCTGTGCCTCACGCGCTTCCTCTTCATGTTGCCTTCTCTGTTTCGCTCGGGCAGCAGCACTTTGCATCACATCTTTCTTCAGTTCCTCCAGGTCATGACCGCCTAGAGAAGGCAACGGTAGGGAGGGAGTAGCAGGTGACAGCATAGCCCTTGTTGATACAGAAGCCTGGGAGAGAGCAGGAGAATGTGGGGGACCGCGTACGGACGAGGATGGACCCTGATACTCGGATTGTTCATCTTGAGGATAACGTCGTGGAGTAGCACCGTTTGCAGACCCTGAGATAGACAGACGATGCCTAACACTCTCCCGTGATGTGTTTCGCCATGCATGCGCGGGTACTGGTGGCGGACCCATCGCCGTATGCCGACCTCGATCCAACTCTCTACCTTTGTCACTGTCCCTCTCTCTGCCTCTCAACGAAGGTGGTCTCCCTGGCAATCCAATTTCACCTTTAGGTATGCGGGGGCTCAGAGGCAGACCATCCCTTTTGTCCTTATCACGTTGACGGTCACCGGATAGGACAAAACTGGAATTGCTGGCATTACTGAACCTTCTCGACCTACTCGAACCAAAATCTGCAGATCCACCGCTAGTTCTGGAAAAGGCACTAGAAGCACTTCTTGGTTCTGTTGGAGAGATCGTGCGATCCTGAAGACCACCACGTTTGCTGGCAAATGTACCATGCCCTACGCGATGGCTGCTATAAGGTTCCATCTTGTTTGAACGTTCATTGAAGAGAACTCGAGGAGGCTCCTGCGGCGATCGCTGCTGATTGCTAGCTGGTAATCCACGTCTAGGACCACTAGCAGATATATGTTCAAAACCCCATATAACCAAGTGGGAAAACGGAAGTCAAACCTTGGCCAACTACGATCAAAATCATCAGCAAATCGCTCTTCTTTACTCACGAAAACCTCTGTAGCTGAGTCCACTCTAGTGGATTGGAACGATTTTACACTGCCAGATGGAGAAGGTTCTCTAGATTTTGACGTTTGTTCGACAACCTCAACTTTGTACTGTCTTCCGTCATCAAACTCAATGACGTTGTCCCAATAGTTGTCATCATCTTCCACCATCTATATCATCGGAGTTGAAATACTGACCACAAAATATGAGCAAGTCCACGAACCTCATCCCAATGGTGTGCATTAGGATCCAAATGTACACCCCTGAAGGTGTCTGCCTCCTCATTTCTCGAAGATTTGCTGGTTGCCATAGTCGGAGCCACGGGAGCTTCCTTCGAGGGTTGCTCGGGAGGTTTGCTCTTGCGCGCAGAGGTAGCACCTTGAGAATGCATATAACTACGTCAAACAGTGAGACGTCACCATCGCTCTTACCTTGTGCGACTTCAGCAGCAGTTGGGAAATCATTTGGCGTAACGTCAGAGCGCGAAACGAGTGCTGCTGATGACTTGACATTGCTCCAAGCTGGTTTACTGGGAGGTCCGGCTGATGAACCAGGACCACCATCTTTGTTGGATCCAGTATTTGCCACCATTTGCTGATGAAGAAGCGTTGAACGTGGCCCCGGTTGAATTACTTTGCTAGGATGGGGCGCAGTGGGTGCAGATGTCGAGGATGTTGTTGCGGGCACAGATGGCGCGGGGATTGTACCATTGGGCGAGTTCGCACCGGTTGCCAAAGCAGGGGGAGCCGTTGACGATGGCCGCGACCAACCAGCGACAGAGGATGGGGTGGGGATAGTGGCAGTTAGCTTCGTTGTTACAAGCCGAGGATGCGGGGAAGATGCCTGAGCAGGTGGTCTCGCTGAAGAAAAACATGGATATTAACAGAAAATGTGGCCAATATGATGACATACAGATACCATTGCTTGAGGATTTCGTAGTGCCAGATGTTGTCGTCATGGTACTCGATGCAGTCGACGCGGACGAGGTTTTCTCGAGAAATTTCTTATTTACGTTGATGGAACTAAATTTTTTCGGATGGGCTGCAGTGGGTGTGGGTGAGCCAGAATGACTTTGACTCGAGCTGAGCTGGACGAGAGCCGGACGTGTCGGAGTGGGCGACACAGCCGACGCTGGCGGGGTCGACACGGAACGCGAAGGAACAGAGTGAAAGTCAGGATTATCCGCTTGATCAGAAGCGTTCATGGTTGCAGCGGGTGGTTCCTGTGGCAAAGACTCGGCTTCTTTCCCTTCCTCGCCATCTCCTGTACTCTGCGGAGCCCCGTCACTGGCCCTGCTCTCTGTCTCGTTCTCCCCCGTAGCATCAGACTCCTGCGACAGCTTGATTACATCCTGTCCGGTCAAGTCTACTGTCGCCGTACTCTTTAGCTCAGAATATGCCATAGACGCGTCTCAAGACGCTGAATTGGTAGAATAACGGGTGCGAGGCGTTGACTATAGAAGGGAGCATCAGCGACAAAGACCGAGTTGGGCATGTGTGGATGAGTTGAATGAGATGGGAAGAGAAGAGCAACATACCTGGGGATTTGTGCACCGCCAATATGGAAGAGTCGCTTGCTCAACCAACAACCTGGGCGTCGCCGGACCTCCTGCCGAAACTCCTATTTTCGGCCGGACGTGCCGGATTAAATTAGGAGGTTATTTATACACGACACTACTCGAGTAGTTCCACAAGCTCTGCTAGCTCAGCCTCTTTCTTGCTCAGCTTCTCAATCTCGCCTTCCAGAGCGACGTTGGCCATCTCAATCTGCAGTATATTTGAAATCAATTCTGTCCACCGCGTCTCCAGTGTTGTCAGCTGTCTGCCAAAGCGCTCCTAGATTCACGTCTAGGCAGAATGACATTCATAGAATGGACCACAAACCTGTGCATTCTTGCGCTCGCGATTTACCTCGACAGTTAGTTCTTTCATTTCTTCAAGCGCTTTTTCAAGTGTTTTGGCCGTTGCCTCAAGGCGGTAGTTGTGTATCCTCCATGCATTTGCACCATAAGTCTGCATCAATGTTAAATTTGTGAGCCTACGGATTTATATCAGCATCCAACGGAGATCAGTCTATCCAGTAGTCTTACCGAAGTTTTTGGTGTTCTAGTTGAGCTCTTGCGTTGTCCAGTGCAGCCTTCCACTCCTCGTTCGTTCCTGGCGTCGACCTTGGGCCTGGTAATTGATATCGGACTGTGTCGAGCTGCGGCATAGGCTGACGGCCTTCCACTCGCTCCATCTCAGCTCTTAGCAGAGGATTTTTCTAACGCTTGTTATCTAGGTGGACGGAAGGGAATAAGTTCATTGCTCACGAACAGTGAATAGCTCGATAGGCTGCGGCACACTGGGGTGCAACGTCGATGGAGGCTTTCCTTCCTTTGCTAGTTCATGGTCGACTTTTTCCTTGAGAATGGGATATTTTTGAAGATCGTCGTCGTAGTAAGGAAGCGAGTCAAGCAAGTCGGCAGAGTCCATAAGTCGGCGTGCAGAGCCAAGTCTGATCGGTCCGGCAAAACCCGAGCAGGTTCCGTCGTCACTCGTCCTCTGCCTCGTCCAAATGTCCTGTCGTATTGGGCTGCGCGCCCTCCAAGCGCTCCGACACTCAGCGCCGAGGTCTACTGTATCCAGGGGTTTTATTCGTCCGTCTTCTTCCAACCAAGGTGACACCAATGTTTCGTGAACGCATTGAATTTTTCTGAATGATTATACAGCTTCCGCAAATCCATTTACCGAACCAACGTCTCCAAACCCTACCGTCGCCAAGTACGCCGAGACCACGGAAGGACTTCACACATATGGCTCGTATCTGACGCAATGCCTGCCCAAATTCATTCAGCAGTTCTCCGTCCTCAAGGACGAGCTCACTCTCTACGTCGCGCCTTCCGCCATTGTACCCGTTCTGACTTTTCTACGCGACCACTCCCGATGCCAATTCAAATCTCTGATGGACATCAGCGGTGCTGACTATCCCGAACGCGAAAAGCGCTTCGAGGTCGTGTACCATCTGCTAAGCTGCCAATTCGCTGGTCGAATCCGGGTAAAGACCTATGCTGGTGAGGCAGATGGTGTGCCAAGCGTAACCGAAGTTTTCTCCGGTGCCAACTGGTAAGTCGTCCTCTGCCCTTGGCAAGAATATCGGCAAAATTCTGTCATAGGTACGAAAGGGAAGCTTGGGACTTGTACGGTATATTATTCCTTAATCACCCCGACCTGTATGTGCCACACCCCTCACTTTACTTCTTTAGCTAAACATGATATTCCTCAGTCGTCGTATTCTGACTGACTACGGTATGCATGTCTATTTGTATTTGACGTAAATATTGGACATTCCACAGGATTCGACGGTCACCCATTGCGCAAGGACTTCCCCCTTACAGTATGCAATAGGATTGAAGTTAAGCCATTACTAACATACATCTTGTTTAGGGTTACACTGAGATACGCTATGACGAGGAACGGAAGCGTGTCGTATATGAACCTTTACAGCTCACTCAAGCATTCCGGTGCCATTCTTCAACTACTAGATTTCCGTCTCAGCTGACTGACACTTGGTAGCAACTTTGAGGCTCTTTCACCTTGGGAACAGAGCGGAGATGGTACTCAGGCGCACAGGCCAGAGGAACTCAAGCCCGTGCCACCTCCGAAGCCAGAAGTAAAAAAGTAGAAGGACCTATTCCGTCGTTTTAGGTATTTAGCCGGGACTACTATACAACAGCGATGACCATAAGCATGAGTGGTATAATCACAAGACACCAAACGCTATTGCTCTTGCGAATCGTTCGCATCGCTGCTTTGATCTTGTTCAATACGCGCTGACGACCATCCCATTCGAGCAACAATATATTCCTGCCCAATTACCTCTATACCTAACCTCAGCGTTTCAGCGACCAAGTCCTCTACCCAGTCATGGTCATCCCACATGTCCAGCCAGCGTTGGGGTATCGACTGAGTGAGCGTTGTATGTAACAAATGATGTTCAGGATCAGCCAAATACAAGAGGAATCTCAGATCGTGTTGAGGCATTTCATATGACGACTTGCTCTGTTCGGCGAAAAAAGGCTGAACACGGACATAGACATCCGAGTAGGTGGTCGGAGAAGCAATTGTCGATGGCTTCGGCTGGGGCAGTTTGGTATTGGCCTTTATCATTTCCTCCACGTTGGCCTACATTATGCATGGTTAACACGTCGCACTGACGAATCCGTACGACGTACCTCTGTAAGCTTCAAAGCAGCATCATAATTATCAACAGCATTCAAGTCGCGTTCCTGCGAACTACCATCCTTGGGGCGCGACTCGTTTCCCCTGTTGACAACAAGGTCGCCACCTTGCACTTGTTCCATGATCTAATGCGAATCAGCAGTTAATTCCTGACAAGTCATGAAACAAACCCACCCGAGAAAGCGATTTGTATGTCAAGGACTCTACGCCATCATACCCTTGCAAGTCGTGGCTTAGCCACACGCGAATAACCTCGTGCTCGGAAATAGGGGGTGCAACGACGTTTAGGAGATCATTGAGGGTTGAAAGACCAACACGTTTGAAATCCTGGCCTGAGATGCAAAGTGACAATGAAACATGGTTCCACAACGAGGATTCGACAGACGCAAACCTAGTTTATCGAGCTGTGTATTGCGTGCATACTCCATAACACCTTCCCCCCATTTTCGAGCTTGTTCATTGGGAAGGGCCCTAACCTGCTCGTCGACAGCAGATTTGGCTTGCTTAATCGCAGCAGAAGCTGTAGACCAGACTGAGCCCCAACCCCAACTTCCAACTTTTTCTGAGGACGCAGTCTGCTGGGCTGTCAGATCCAGATGGGAAGCATTGTTTGTTCTAGGCAAAGACGATGTGGAAGAGGAGGCAGAGGGACCGCCAAGGCGTACCCGTTCCGTGCTCTTTTTGAGAACAGGAGTGCCAACGCGGGAAAGACTTGCGGGAGTGGAGGATCGTGGATGGGCGGGCTCAGTGCTTTTCTGGGTAATCTCATCGAGAAAGGCAAGAACTTGGGCAGCCTCGCCCTCTGGTGCGGATGCTCGGTGATCACTGGACGAGTGGTCGCCTACTGCTGGAGGGGGCGTGAAGGAGTCAAGGGCATCGAGGAACTGAAGGGCTTCCTCCTGCTTTGACTTTGATTTTGCCATTGCAGAGGAGTCTGAGTTCAGAGACGGTCCCAGACTACGTGACCCGCGTAACAGTGCCACTTGGGCAGAGGAGACGGTCCTCCCGTTCTCATGTCCACCGTACAGCTCATCAACGACCTTATCCACAACCCCGCCTTTCATGATTACCTCGCAATCCTCAAAGGTGCCAGGAACGGTCTCGTGTACGGCGTCAAGGTCCGATTCCCCCATGCACTCGTAATGTCCATTTTGTTTGGCCGCGGAGAGTCAGTTCCACATCCCACGTCCCTTTCTACCTTTTTTGTAACATTTCCACAGCTGGAGACAACGAGCGCTCGTCATCTACAAAGCTACCAGACAACATGCCTTCAATCTCGCCAAGTTCGTGACGCTCTACAAGTCACTCCTGCTCGTCCAGAGAAAATTCAACGCCGGCAAGGAACGCAGCGCCGACACATTCATCGCTGGCCTTATCGGCGGTTATCTTGTTTTCGGAGAGCGGAATGCCGTCAACGAACAAGTATGGGTAGCCATGTCATATACATTGCGTAACTGACTCTTGCCAAGATTGTGCTCTACGTAGTATCCCGTGTTGTCGCCTCCGTCCTGCCTCGGGCCAACTCGCCATACCGCACGGCGCCACAGTCGACGACTCAGGTTGCACACGTAAAACCTGTCCCACCCGATTCCCGATACTTTGCAGTTTTCGCGGCGTCAGCGTGGGGGGCCGTGATGTGGCTCTTTCGGCATCGCGGAGAAACAATTCAACCGGGAATGTTCAACTCGATGAAGTATTTGTACCGAGATTCGGAAGCGTGGAAGGACCTTGGGACTCTCCTTTGGCGTAATACCTGAGTCAATTGGCCTTATTGTCTCGCCTCAGAAGGCAGCTGATCGATCCTCCGTGGGACCTTTCGAGTTTTATACTAAAGTAATCAATTCGGTTAGGAGCTAGCATTTAAGCGAGCGTGATGCTTACGGAGAGCATCTCAATCGCCGCAATGAAAGCCTTGAAGCATTGTTCACAATTTCTGAATTCATCCGACAACATGGTCATTTCAGCTGCCACATCTGTTCCTGCAATTCCAAATTACTTGCAAGTGTATTGAAGAATTGGGTCCGACGTCACCTGTATCAACCCTGCCAGCGAGCGTCTTGCGTTGAGTATCCCAGATTGAGGTCGCACGGTCATGGTGGATGGAGCACTTCCCATACCCTGTTATGATGAACGAAAACCTTATTCGTGGTGATGAAAAGTTCTGATCGGGTTGAAACTAACCATACGGGAAAATCTCTTCCGACAGCAAGATTGCCTTGAGGCTCTTGAGCCGAAGATCTTGGAGTCGTACCAACTTGTGATACGCTTCCACACTCGGTATAACCTTGATCTCATCGGACCGATAAGATGCGAGCGGCATCAAGTACTGACTGGCCTTTGAGGCGAGCTGATCCTTGCCATGCAGGGTAGCAAAACTATAGACTTGAAGAGGATCCGTCGCTGTGTGTGCCTCTACATGTAGCCAGATGATCCCAAGAACCGACGGGTCAAGTATGTATTTGTCAACAATATCAAAGATTATTGTTGTGATCAAAGGCAGAGGTACGACAGTTCTCCAGTCATAGCGTTTCTGGTAGAGTTGGGAGCTAGAGAAAATCGGGACGCCCTCGGCTTCCTCAAGGGGTGGCCCAAGCGGATCATGCAGGAGACGTAACAATACAATAATCACTTGACTAGGTTCTGATAAGTCAAGTGTTTGAGGAAGATCGGACTCGGTGCATTTATCGCCCGCATGACAGCATGTAAACATGTCACCTAAGAAACCATCACAGTTACTGCGTCGTCGATACACAGGCCTTCAAAGACGTACAAAATACTTGACTGTTTCGCAACGCAGAGCGTTTCGCGCCGAATGATACGTTATCGGGCACAGAACGAATAGTGAAGTCGGCTTCTTCGCAGTGGAAGGATGTCCAAGACATCAGGAATGCTACGCGCTCAGGGATGGTTTGCTTCTGACTTTTATACCCACAAAGCTGTGCGACCACGTTGACCCACACGTGTACTCGTATCTGAAAGGGCCACGTTTACCAAAGTCGTGGTGCAAAAAACCTGGCGATCCTGTATAAATCCTAACTAAAACATGCAGTGCAGGGATGAGAACTCGAGACACACGAGAGATAAAAAAATGAAATCCAGGGAAGGCAA
The DNA here is from genome assembly GCA_023014455.1 of Amanita exitialis. Taxonomy (NCBI): domain Eukaryota; kingdom Fungi; phylum Basidiomycota; class Agaricomycetes; order Agaricales; family Amanitaceae; genus Amanita; species Amanita exitialis. Next base: position 2,235,997 of record JAEBUR010000002.1, read on the forward strand.
AGGAAAGCGCAGTAGAACTGTGGTATCAATGCAAGGGGTAAACGGGAGTCTAAATACCATAATCCCAAAGAAATCCCCTACATGATAACACATTTCTTCTTGTCTCTCCCCCGGTCCTTTTCCGACCTTGGTGTTGCCGATGGACCAGCTTCTATGGTTTTCGTTTGTCGCAGCGACCGGACGAGATTGGTGAAGACGCGTTCGACGTTCTGCGCCGTCTTCGCCGATGTTTCGAGGAAGTCGCATCCAAATTGCCGTGCAAGCGCTGCGCCTTCTTCCCTGCTCACTTCCCGTTCTTGAACCTTATCACACTTGTTTCCAACAAGCATGAATATTGGATCTCCCCGCTTCACCCTCTTCATAGACTGCCTAAAGCCTTCAAGTCGATTGAAAGTCGCTCGCGATGCAATTGAATATACGAGAATAAAGCCCTGGCCCTCACTGACGATCACTCAATATGCTGTGATTTGTATTAATTCGGATCAAATCACTGACCGGACCCACTGATCACGCAGCGTGGCGTACTCCTCTGATTCGGACATCAATTAGAGAGAACCTCAGACCATAGATGGACATACCCTGTCCTGCAGTGTCAATAACTTCTACAAAACACATCCGGTCGTCCACTACCAACTGTTTCCTATACGCGTCTTCTATAGTCGGATCATATGTCTGACGTAGCATTCAAAGCGAGATTTCGCTAATAATAACTAGACGTCATACCTCTGTAACCGGGGTAAGATGAGTGAGCATATAACCCTGATCGCTTGAATTGCATGACAGGGTTACTCACCGACAAAGCAGTTGAGAGTGAACTGGAATAAATGAGCAACCAGGCCGTGGTTCTGGATGAAACACATACCTGGACAGCGAGAGCGGTTTTCCCTACGCCACCGTCGCCTAGAACAGCTACTCTCCAGTTATCCATTCTGAAGGGAAAACCTGTTCGAAATGTGCCAGGGGAAGCGGAGGATATCGCACCTGAGAAGTGATTGAATTTAAGCGAAAGAAAACGAAATGCTGAAGAAATCGAATGTAAGGTCCAGTCGTGCGGTTCGTACTTCGTATATGGGTCGTAACGAGAGCGCAAGAGGCTCCGTGCAGAAGGATGGGAGAGCTGAAGGCAAGAAGTGAAAGTATGGGAGGCAAGTTTGGCCTATTTCTAGCAGCCTTTTTCTTTTCCCCGAATCAATTGTCCCTATTATTTGTCCTTTGGGTCGCCGCCCCAATTCCATCTTCCGGCCATCTCCTTCCTTCCCTTTCCGTCCTCTCTGACCCAGGGAAGTTTCTTAACCTGCAGTCACGGCGTCTATCCCTACTCCATTATTTTCTCATGCTCCTAGCCATCTTCCTTTCTGCAATCATGGGAAGTCGAGAATCCATGCTCGATGCTTTTGCTCACCTTGCCTTGCTCCGTCCACCAAGGATCCCGATTTTGCTCGGAACGGCAGTGCCATGCCTTTTCTAGCACCAATAAGCGTCGGATATGAATACGTTGTGCTGACCAAACCTGTGGTGTTCAAATTAGATTGACAGAAGCGTCTCCAAACTTATGCATCGACATGCTCCTCGCTCAAAGCTGCACTAGAGTGACTGAATCTCGTCAACGATGCTTCTACTTTAGATCACAGACAAGGCACTCCCTCAGTCATATTTGTTGGTTTATCCACCGTTGGGCAAACTACACTTTTGATGTGCTACCTGAAGTAGCTGCTGGTAAAATGATGACGGTGCGCCGTAGATATCACCCGAAAAGGCACTTATCCTCTCGTGTTTTTTCTCATCGAAGCTTTTTTCCAGCCAGCTGGGGATATGTAAAACGTGACCATCTGATTCATCCACGGCGATCTCGACTGATACTCTATACATCTGGCTTACTTCGGGAATAACCCAACAGTTTCTACTCTGTCGTTATCTCATTGGCCACTTGAAAGGTTTCTTTCCACAAAAATCATTGTATATCTGCGCAACTCTATCAGTTCCTTGATCACCAGGCACTTTGAGAATTTTTAAGTGACAAATTATTTTTGTACCCTCTTTCTTGAGAACTCTGTTGTCGGAGAGAACCGGGAAACAGTACGTGTCAAACTCTTTGCAACGAATTTCAATTGTGACAGCACCGTGGTGCCTCCGCGCTTGATGTGTAACCGTAGATTTTTCGAAGAACATCGTTGAAATGATGAGTCTGCTGATTTAGCCAACAATGTATCCCTGGTTTCCAGGATTATGCCCATATGTACACAGCGGCAGGTGTGCACCGTTGGGCGATTCCGATTCCCAACACGATTGTTAGGAGATGGAACGGCTGCAGCCGAGAGCTGAGCCTCTCGGCCCTCCCAGCCGAATTAATGCTTGTATGATGAAAACTTTCAGCTAAATGACAAGGACAAAGGAAAAAATATCACACGGGGGCACGCGCCAAACGGGCGTGCGATACTTCATGTCCTCCTGGAGGTTGGGCGTACATAAAATGGTGCGTGTAAAGTATAAACTGAGTTCGGGACGGTATGTTCAGTAGATTTTCAACAAGACCTTGCGTGATGACGCGCATGCCACGCAATGAATTACAACTATTTCGTCAGCATGTACGACAAATTCCACGGTCACATTACTGCCAAGCTAAAGGTATCTTTATCAAACAACATGACGCTACGATAATTGAAAGGTCTGAGTGCAGCAGCAAGGGAATATAAATCTTGAACGTAAAAATTACCGCGCCACGAAGAAAAGGAAATGAAGTAGGGTGTATGCTTACAGTAGTGGAGCTATGGCATCAATAAGAATAGACAAAGTACCTGTGGTGTTGTGGAGAATGACAAAATGTATCTAAATACGAAAGTTTTTGGTTGTGTTGTCGTCATGGCATACGGAGTGCCTTGGCTCATGCAAGGGTGCTGGCGTCTATTCTAGTCCTGTCGGCTGAGCTCGGCCTGCGTCAAATTCAACAGAAATGTGGCCTTCTGGTTCTTTGGGGGTTCAATCAATTTTACTAGCGGCTTCTGACTATGGGTAGAGGAGTTGGCTTTGGGCTGTTGTAATGCATGGGAAATTGAGGGAAATGGTCTGAGGGCGCGTGATGCAGGAAAATGTGCGTTGCGTCGCTGCGCTCCCATCGGTGCAGACCGGGTCGCGTGCGAAGACTCTGATGTGGCAGCGAGCGGGGATGAAATCATGGGACGAGACATCGTTATAGAAGCTGGAAAGAATGTCAATATCCGTACTTATACGCGGGGCTGTGGGGCCAATACTCACCCATTATCGAGCGAACAAGTGGAGTAGACGGCCTGATAGAGACAGGTAGGCAGGCAAACGCAGTGGCAAGGTGGAAGAGTGAGGTGAGGCCTGCCACAAGATATGAAAGACGAGGGATATATATTGCGTTGTTTTTGGGGTGGCCTCCAACAGTTGGGGCAAACCATGGGACACGCCGCCTTATCCTAAACGGGCAATTCACCCACACGACACAGCCGTTATCTATCCTGCTTGTCAGCACAGGTTAGCAACGGCGCCCATGACCAGGCCACGTATGCGGTAATCCAAAGGTCCGCGATATCCGTGGGGCTCGCATTGAATTGTTTTTACTTCAAGTTTAGCAGTGGCTTCATCTTCAAATGGTCATTGCCGCGTGGGACAGCCAGTAGGAATATTATATTTTGACCCGCAGCCGTGATGCAATGAATCAATGAGGCTTTTATGAGTCTCGTGCGTTTCTGCTTTGGCAACGAGGATTTGAAGCAAGCAAGGTTGCACGCGCAGTTCGTTTGAAACAGTCGATACAGGAGCGAGGCAGTGCTGTCTGATATTAAAATCCGCAACTGACCGCACTTACTACGCTACGAACAGCACTAGCTTCAGCAAAGCGACTTGAATCAATCATTTATCAGGTTGATTCTTGGTCGTTGTGGAAGGAGGCCAGGCCTCGCCGCGAGGCATATTTTATTGTGCAAAGCAGGCATTCATTACGTAAACTATATTCGAAGAATGGAAAGTTCTGTACAAACGATGATTGTCAGAGAAGCAATACTGGATAATGTAATAGGCCGGAAGGATACACGTGTTCCAACATCTCGACAATCAACCTGGGCATTGCTGTCATAGCCTGCCCATTTCCTCCATACCATCCCATGCATCCTCCTCCAAGCAATTATAAACTACAATCGATAGATTTACAATCCGGCCAGAGTTCGAAATGAGAATGGTAGGCTCCAAGATGATGCGACGTGTCAGCCGAATCAGATAAGCTGCTTCGTCATGAACGAGAAGGGCATTGAATCCCACCCACTCGTTCAACTAGTACAGCGTCCTTGAATTGTGTAGCTAACAGCTACTGGACATCGACGAGCAAGTTGCGCTCTAAGATGAACTTGCCTTCTTTATATTTCTGCGAGGTCTCGTATGCTTTGTCCTAAATGACATGAAGGCAATGGGTAAAGGCAATGGTCCGTACGCACATATTTCCACCCAAGTGTTGTGCCGCATTTGCAGCAATAGATGTCGCGCACAGTGTGATTGCCTGTCGTCATGGGCCTGTCGTTTGGTTCTCCTTCAATTATATTAACACTGATGAATGTGTGTCAGACAGTGCAGAACCGTAGGCGATAATCCGTACACGATGTCGAAGAGATATGCCCTGCCATGTTGGCCATTGAACGCCTGGACAGGGCCATAGTTGGCTTGCTATTTCGATCAAGACTGATTCAGCACTCACGCGGGAAATCATCGAATGAATGGTGGCCAGGTGTGTCTTACACGTAGAACAGCCATAGATGCGTTCGCCAGTGAGATATCGACGGTAACTCATGCCCATCTTGACAGAATGTATGAGGCGATGATATTTGATGAGGTGCAGAATGAAACGGAAGACACCACAGCGTGGCCGGGCTATAACGGTCTGGCGCTTATATATTGGCACAATGGCTGTCTGTAGTCGTGTGAAGGAAAGATAACACGCCAAGTGTGCTGAGGTCGGAGTCAGGGGTCGCCCCGGTAGCCGAACAGGCCACTTATGAAACATTCGCGTAAAGACACGCCTTGCAGACCTTTTTACTACTCTGCGGCATCCGCAACATGCATTAATTTGAGGATCCAGAGTAAATGGTAGCTACCGGTTTTACCCGTTTTCAAACCAGTTCCTTACGGGCACAATGGGATGGATACTTTGGCGGCAAAAAGTCATGCCCTCTGCAAGGCTCGAACTTGCGACCTCAGGATTGCAGGGTGATACACCCCTCATACACAAGTATGAGACCTGCGCTCTAGCCAACTGAGCCAAGAGGGCTTTTATCAGGGGAAACGGTCCCGTTATCGTAAGAAAATATTTCTAGTGCGTGACTTGTGACCGCGAGTGACAAAGAAATTCGATCGAGTCCAAACCCGGGCTCCTCCTCACCTCACGGCTCAGATACGTCCTTGTACACACGCGTGCCACGGCTGACACGCTCCATACGTTGGTCACTTTTATCAGGTCAACCGGTTCCCCTAGCAATGAACAGCCGTAAACGCTCAGCACAGGAACCCTTGCTTCCGATCCGCCCAGCAAAACAATCACGCGTTTCCCCTTGTCGCTTGGACGGCGCCCCTGCGAGCCCGTCAGAGTATCAAGGCATTCTATCGCGTTGGCTTGCTTTGGGACAGGATTTCTTCAAGTTGAGCGTGGAGACTGTGTTCTATATCATTCCTGGTTGGTGGAACGTGAAATCTCTTCTGCTTCTTGCTGATTTCCGGGTAGTTAGTGTCAAAGGACCTCGTTATCTACTGCCGCCCCCAGTACAAAGTGCACCAGCTTCACGTCGGACACGAAAAACCAAAAACATCTCCGTGGCTGGCCCCTGTTTGATGCCACTCGCAGAAATCGCTCAGTCGAGACCTGAACAACGAGCCAACCCTGTATCGAATCCTCTCAACGGAGTTCCTACAACATCTATGGGCTCGGTACACTCGAATGCCAAGCCGTCATGTCCAGGACCACAGGAGGTGCAAAGGTCTCCATTAGAACCATCTGGATCTGGATGTATTTTTACGCCGGAAGCGGAATCCAGTCAAAATCGTCATGCCAGGATAAACCGGGCTTTGGAAGGATTATCGCTCGCAGGCAGTTCCGACACATCTACAAGTAAAAGACGTTTTAAAGAGCGTGAGCATATATATGCGCAAGCGGTGTGTTGTTTACGTTTTATGGCCACTCATATATTGATTGTAATGTAGCATAGAAGACATGTTTTGGAAGACAGGAAACGTCTACACGAGGAGCTAAGGAAAGAGCTTTACAAAACAAAGCGCAAATCAGGTGAGCAGTATCAGAGCAACCCGTGAATGTTCGCTGAAGGGGCTAAGGTTTTACTTCTGGTTACGCTGACTTTAAGAGTACGTCGGATTAGATGAAATATGTGCCTTGTTGACGTGTCATTAGGTTATCTTGAATATCAAGCTTTACTGCAGAAATTGGGCAAGGATAGCAACCGCTTATGTATGTTCTATCCTATCGATTGTGTTGGAATGATTTAATTTTCATCAAACTACAGCGTCACAGTCCTTGGATGATTTACGGATTAAACCAACGAAAGCCTTGCGAGTAAGACGTTACTCCGTTTCTGATGTCAGTTCGGCCGTCAACTAATTATACCTCTCACTTAACGCATTTTTTCAGGAGGATGATACTGCGTTTCTCCAAAGAGCTTTGGCTAATGCTAAAGCAACGTTAAATGCGTGGGTTTTATAAATTCAACCATACATATTATATGCCGACGCGACCTAGCCCCAAGCCACCAGAACCATTCACGCCCACATTGGAACAGCGCAGACGAGTAAACAGGATAAAGGATGAGGAACTCGATGCTCGGTTCAGGCCCAAATTACCTGATTCTCTCTCGCCCGAGGATGAAGCCAAGGTCAACGTTTTCCTTCGCAAGCAAGGCATCATCTCTAGGATATTGAAGGAACAAGTCACAGACCAGGACTTGTCTCGGCTGAGACCACGTCAATGGTTGAACGATGAAATCATCAATTTTTATGGTGCTCTTGTTCTTGCACGGTCAGAGGGTTGTAAGGAGAATTCAGGAAACGGCAATCAGAAGAAGCCGTTGAATGTTCATTACTTTAGTACATTTTTCTGGTCAAAATTAAGGAAGGAAGGATATGACAAGGGTCGATTAGCCAAGTGGACGAAGAAGGTAATCTATTACTACGGAGAGTTCTGATCGATCAGCTAATGACTTCAGGTCGACTTATTCTCGAAAGATATTGCGCTTATTCCTGTTAATCACAACAATGCGCATTGGACTTGTGCTGCAATTAATTTCCGAAGAAAACGGGTAGAGTCGTATGATAGTATGGGAATGGCGAAGGATGAGATTTTCAAAGTGGGTTTTACGCTTCTTTCCTGTGCTCAAGACTCAAGTCGAACAGTATCTTCGTGCCTATCTAGACGCGGAGCATCGGAACAAAAAGAAAAAACCCTTTGATTTTTCTGGTTGGGAGAACTATGCTCCCGATGTGAGTTATGGAACTTCACCTGTCCCAGTATTTCCTAATCGGTATCTAGTCTGCGCCGCAGCAGGAAAATGGCTACGACTGTGGCGTCTTCACATGTCAATTCTTAGAAGCGCTCTCGAGGGGAGAGGAGTCATTCATCTTCACGCAGAAAGATATGCCGTACTTGCGACGGCGCATGATTTGGGAGATAGGACATGCAACATTGCGAGACGGTTGATTTATTTTTATTGGGTACATACCTTACATTATACTATCTGTTGGACGCTTCGATTTTATATCTTGCTGTAGATTGATAACACCAGGTGATTTCATGATGGCTGAAATAGGGCTGAAATAGCAACAGAATAAATTACCTTGCTTGGCAAGGTTTTGCACACCCCCTTAATTCCTTGACTGCTTGCCTGTGGTTCACATGACTCATACACTGTGTCTGTTGTGTCAATGCACAACTGTGTGTCCACTCTCGGCAGGTGCTGTCACCAATTTTTCCTAACTCCCAATGTAGTTCACATCACTCTTCCACTGCATCTGCATTGTGTCAGTGCTCAACTGCTGTTAGGGATCCTGAAGTTCAGTTCAGGGACATTTTTGGCCAAACCTGAACCTGAACTGACTAGAACATACCTGAACCAAACTTGAACCAAGTAGAACTGGTTCTAGTCAGTTTGGTTCTGGTTCAGGCTCAGTTTGAACTGATGAACCAAGGGAAAATACTTTTTTTGTTTTGGCAAATTGAGCATAGGCCAGGTGGTAGTGGGCCTGCAGGTGGTGGCAACATGCAGGCAGACTATGAACATCAAGGCAGTGGCAACATGCAGGCAGGTGTGAAGGTCAAGGTGGTGGCAGCATGCAGGCAGGTGGCAGTGGGCTTTGCAGGTGGTAATGGCAGGTTATGTGCAGGTGGAAATGGGTGTTTGGAGCTGGTAGGCAGGCTGGAGAATGTGAGCATGTTGTCAAAACATTGTAGGAATTGTGTGTAGTGAGTCAGTGGTGAGTCAGTAGTAGCCCTCAGCAACTTCAAGTTGGCAGTTGTATTTCCTTTTTAGGAAGTCAGTTTGGGCAGTTTGGTTGACACTACCCAAACCTGAACCTGAGCCAATGGTGCTCTGGCTGAACCAAACCCAAACCAATTCCAAACCATCAGTTTGGTTTGGGCAGTTTGGGTTCAGAATTGAACTTTGGGATCCCTAACTGCTGTTGCCAATTTTTCCTACTCTGAATGTGGTCCATGTGACCCTTCCACCATGTCTGTGTTGTCTCAATGCTCAAGCACTCAACTGTCTGTTCTTGATACTTTACTGCTCTCAGCAGGTGCTGTCTCCAGTCATCAGGAATACCCTCAATGACTTCACTGACTTTTTATGTCTTAAATATGATTACTTTGTTAAATACTCACCCAGGACCCAAGTCTCTGGCTTTGTTATGACCTTATCCACTTATTTAAGGCACAATGATTCCACTGGGGACCTGATGATGAGCATTGGTTGGAGCCAATGCTGCATCAGTGACTTTGGGACATGATTAGTAAGCAGGTCTTGAGATAGTCAGTTGATAGTATTAGTAAGCAAGTCTGGCACTCCTACTCGTATTTTCACCATAATGCCATAGTCTTTCCTTTGCTTCACCTTTGTTGTTTGTCACACTTCTTTGCTGCTCATCTCCATCACACATGGTCACTGTCACCATCACAGCGCCCAACAACAATGACATAGCGTCCAGTCTAGGTGTTGGGAATCTTCCAGGACCTGCCCCATCCTCTACCCCAGTTGGCCTGTGCTCTTGCAGTGCCAGGGAGAGTATATCACCAATATTTTTACTTTGCAGTAGATTATTTATTTATTTAAGACACAAAGTCATTTTAAGCCCCTGAGGTTTTCCTGGTTGTTGGAATTTTTTTTACTCCAACTATGGTTCATGTCACTTTCACCCTCCATTTGCATCTTGAATGAATTGTCTATCCTTGGTTCTTTACTGCTCTCAGCAGCCACTGTTAAACATACATGTTACATGGTACAGTGGCTTCCAAAAGTGGCCCAATGTTTTGCACTTTTTGATTGTTTCTTTGATAACTTTGGATTAAGAATAAATATAAATAAAGTGTTGGTGTATCAATAAAACCAATCAATCAGGGCTATACATCGGTGAAGGAATTATGTAATTCCAATCAGTATCCATGGAGTTACATGTTATTTAATTCAGTGACTCATTGGGCCACTTATGGAAAGGGGGTATCAGAAAACTGGACACAGCCCAATAGCAGTGCACACAGCTTGAAGTAATGTACACAGCCTATATGAGTGATAGCCACAAGGTAGTGCTTACTGGCTATATAATCCAGTCCAATGTTCTCAAAGCCTCATAATTCAGCATGCACCCCATCTCCTCTGCTCAGAAGGAAAATATCCTTTCTCTTGCTTCTAATGGTCTCTCCAATCATCAAATTGCCTCCAAACTTGCTGTTGGCAGGTCTACTGTTGCCAAGACACTTCAGGATCTCCTTCCCAATCATCACACTCCTCTTACTGGCCACCCATCTAAGCTTTCATCCAGGGATCAGCATGCAATTATCACACAAATCACTACTGGCAAGGCTGTCCAGGCCATGAAACACATCAACACTATTATCTCTCATCCTGTCTCCTCACAAACAGTCAGAAGAGTCTTGAAGAAACATTCATTGGGCCATCTTGCAGAGGTTGAAGGGAGGATGGATGCTGACTAGTATGTGTCCATTTTGGAGGACCACATGCTGGCTAGCTTGGAGGAGAGTGGGATTTCTGGAGAGGATTTTCCAGCAGGATAATGACCCCAAGCACATCTCAAGGAAGGCTCAGAAGTGGATGGAAGACCATAATATCACTCTTCTGGACTGGCCAGCACAATCTCCAGACCTCAGCTCCATTGAACATCTATGGGTCCACCTCAAGAAAGAGCTAGCCAAGTATCCAAGAGCACTGAGAGGGGTCTGGGAGGTGTGGGAGAGAGTGGCAGAAGTGTGGATTACTATTCCATCAGGGGTGTGTCAAAATCTAACAGAGAGTATGCCCAGAAGGTTAGAAGCTGTAATTAAAGCCAAGGGAGGGCATACTAAGTATTAAAATAAACAGATTCTGGTGTGCTGATACCCCCCTTCCATAAGTGGCCCAATGAGGCACTGAATCAAATGGCATGTATCTCCATGGATACTGATCAGAATTATGTAATTCTTTTACCAATGTATAGCCCTGATTAATTGATTTTATTGATACACCAACACTTTATTTATATTTATTGTTAATCCAAAGTTATTAAAGAAACAATCAAAAAGTTCAAAACATTGGGCCACTTTTGGAAGCCACTGTACATATGTAACTCTCCTCTTCTGGAGGTAATGGATTGCATAACAGATGATGGACTGGGATTTGCACCCAGAGTAAGAGATACATATGTCACCAGAGTGAGATGTGAGACATGTTGTAATGATGCTCCTTGTGCTATAAATAGGTATATCACTCAAGGTTGTTTTAAAGCATAGGCTCAGGGCCCATAACCTCTTTAATGTCACATGTGACAACATCAGGAAAACCCTCAGTGACTTAATTGACTTTTTGAGTCTTAAATATATTTCTTTCTTTAAATACTCACCCAACACCCAATGCCTGGGCTTTATTGTATCATTTACTTATTTAAGGTGCAAAGAATGAATTGAGACCCAAGGTTCTGACTTTGCTGTTATTTATTTATTTATTTAAGACACAAAAGTCATTTAAGTTTCTGAGGGTTTTCCTAATGAATGCAGCAGTAGCTGATGAGTGGGAATGTGGGCTTGGTAAAATGTTGTGTATGAGCATCAGCATGCAAAGTGTGTTTATATTACTAAGCATGCTATTATGTTTATATATAGTATTTACTTCCATACTTATTCAACATTCCACTACATCATGTCTGATGTGTGGATATGTGGATAATCAATATTCTGGAAGTCCAGACATTCTTCCAGTTTCTATGAGTCTGGACATATCTGGTGCTTGCTCATTCCCAACAGTATTACTTCTTTAATGTTTTATTTACAGCTTCTTCTAACACAAAACATTTAATTCTAGAGATGTTTCAGCCCTATATTTTCATTGCTATCAAGTTATATCAGAAGCTTGGACCTGAAATCTCTGAATTTTCTATTTTTTTTACTAATGAAATTATTTATTCTGTTGCTATTTCAGCCTGTTTCAGCCATCATCAAATTGCCCTCTGCCTGTGGTGTAATGCATGTATCATAGACCAGAATAACAAATGTATAACATATAGTGGGACGTGAGCTCCCCATACACCACCGCCTGCATGAAGGAGTGTAAGACTAAATGCACAGCCTGTGCTACCGTCGAAACCACCATACGACGATGAAAAACCAAAAGACGATTGTCAGAAAGACAATATACCACAACCAGCGGCAACCGTGCCGCGCAGCCATGTTGTTCATTCGTCTGAATGTACCTGCAAGTATGCCAGAGGTCTCCGAGAAAGCGTCGTTCTAAAGTGTAAATTGAAATGTGGAAGGAATGAGTTGGAGGGAGAGACGTACCATCTGGCTCAGCTGCACTGTCGACTCCCGCACCTCGTTTCCTATTCCTATCGTTATCTTTTCGACACGAAAGAGAGGACCACAAGCCGAATGAGTGGGAGACGGCATGAACATGGAAAAAAAAAAAGCGGACTCACATCCTTCAGCAGCTTCACTTTTGCGCTTAGCCCTTCCAGCATTTCGTCGTTCTGCCCCTCAAGGTCGTCGGCATATCGGTGCCCATTTGGTTGTATATATGGGTCATTGAATGGTGACGAGCGTCCAGACGCAGGCGGTGTTGCTCCCAGCAGAGCGGAACGGTCGCGCAAAGAGCCAGGTGCTCGTATTCTGGAATTGTGTGAGAAACCTGCAACACATCAGAGAATACTTTGACGACTTCACCTATGCGACATAATTATGGCAGAGAAACATTCGCTTGGGGTGGAACGAGTTTGTTACACGAATCACAATGGTAAATAGTTTGATCGTCATTTTTGTCACCTCCAACTCAAGAGAATAACGACTGGGATTCATATAACAATAACTAACAATACATCTAATGCATTTGGTATAGACAAGCAAAGGGGAATGGAGTATTTAGGCACATTCGGGTCAACCAAAGATGCGCCTTGGAGTAGTGAACAGCCTAGGGCAATGCGAATGATATTAGCGTAGGATATAGCAGTCGGTGTGGATGGACGGATTCGGGGCCATCGTGATAAATGTGTCAACGTCCGTGCGTAGGGTACTAGATCAGTACAGTTGGTAATCGTCACAGTCATGTTGGTTGTATGACTTGGATTGTTTTATTCGATGGTCATCCGATTGAAGTGCGTGCTAGTCCCACGACCATGAAGCTGGGATACATGATGCCCATGCTGTTGGCAGTTCCTTCTGGCCACTATACACTGTGAGTTGTCTTCTTTCGAATAATTAATTACAGTTCTTACACGAGTCCTTTAGTCCTCGCCCGAAATTCCTGAACACAATGATAGTGTAGACGAAGGTTATTAGTAGGAGCACGATGGCAATGACAGCTGAGATAAAGTGTTGGACTCATAAGGCTGAACATGAGCGGATGACATACAGAAAGTGGTGAGAGACTTCCAGACCGACTTGAATGGCTCAACTTGTATGTTCAACATGACTTTGATGAGCTGTTATTCAGTTTAGTAGAGTATCGACTATGACGAACCAGAAACTTGCCTTGTAAACGAAATAAACCATAGCCCCAACACAGCCTGACATAAAAGTCACCATCATCATCGTGCTTTCATGCCGAGCTGCTAGATGTCCTTCGACGAGCAGCATAATTGATAGAGGCAAAGCGGCAATTGTGACGTAGTATTCCCAGTCAGTTTTCAAAAGGACAAATTGAATGAATTGTACTGAAAATCCAGCCCAGAAAAACACGTCGAATTTGATGAGGCATTCGTATACTTGATAATTCGCATACATTCTTTTCTTTTGCCGATCAGCCCCAAGGAACTTGTAGACTTTCCAACCAAACTCATTGTAGATTTTCCAGCCGAGAGCAATGTAGGCAACTTCGGCAACGGCGATGACGATGGGGATTGTAATGGTGAGGGCCTTAATGGGTATCTTCTCAAATCCTTTTGTCCCTGTGATGATCGTAACCAAGTCCTTCACTTCCCCTATTTGGATGATCGCATAGGCGAGTAATAGAGTGTTGAAAACACTGCATGACATCAATTATCAATCCTGTCAATCCACGACAACTCACGTCAGGCATATGAATTGCAATGTATTCCGAGCATACACGGCATCAACTGCCATTGCAAACTGGAACACGCTAGGAAATATTGGTTCATCGAGAAGAGCAAAGCAAAACTAGATAACGTACTGCGCAAGAGCGAAAATTGCAAGGTACGTCATCGTTGTCGTTGACGCCTGACTTGAGGAGTCGGCTTGGTGGATGCGGAGGAGTAATTCGCCTTCTATGGCCAAATCTATAGTTGTCTGTATGAGTACTGTAAGTACGTAGAGGCGACAAGCTAGAGATTCCGGCAGTATCTAGAAGCAATCAGACCTAGCCTTCGTTACAAACCAAGTTCAGACCTTCTGCCAAAGATTGACTGGGTTTGCATCCTTCGCCACGACTTGAGGAGGATATGCCACACGGGACATATCTTGTGATAGGTCGTCGGACTGTTTGGCCGAAAAGTGTGTCTTATGCGAGAGGTGGACAGAGGAGCCGCGAGGGTGAGTACTGATAGCATTGACGGTGTAGGTTTGGTGATGGCTATTCGGTGCGAATGGGGTGGCATGCTCATCCAACAGTTCATCGTAAGACGCCTTAAAATCACCCTGTTGCGGTGTCTCCAGACTGGACGGGTATGGATAGGTAGACATGGCCGAGATGAAAGGCAAAGGAATGTGTTGGAAGGGAATGAATCGGACGAGGCGACGAAGAGAGCGATTGCAGCAACGCCCAGCTGTGTTTGTTGTTGTTGTTGTTGTTGTCATTCTTGTACGAGATCCGCTGAACGGAACTTATCAACAAGCATGCTCGTCTGATGGGCTCTGGAGTAAGTCATTTGCTCTAGTGCCAATTCATACGAACAGGCTTTGGAGTTGTTTCCGCGCCTTTAACCGCTCAAGCAATCATCGCCAAGGGAATTCCTTGGCCAAATTTCTATTATGGCTCAATGATCATTTCAGGCCTTAATTTCCTGTTCCTTCTTTTAACGTATAGGCCAACTGCGAGGGAGCTTTTTGAAGAACAACATGCAGTCCTAAATGTCAAGAGGAAATACTTTTCATTGTTCGATGGTCCAAGATGGCTCTTCCCCTGCCGCAACTCTCCAGATGAAATTCTCTTGCAGCGCTTAAACTCACGCTTTCGTTGCCTATGTTCTGGGCTTTGGCGATAATGGGGACACTATATACCGGAAGGTTCGTAGCCCTGACTATCAGAAGATTGACCTTGGCAATAACCGGGTATCTTACATCTGAATTTTGGGAAGGAGTCATGATTGGAAGGTTTTTGTCTGGCTATGTATCGCGATGGTCAGTCGTCCACGAATCTCCCAATACTCATTCCGAAGGAAATGCCTTGTGCAAGTGAAATCTGTAAGTAGCGACGCTACCTGTGCTCACTAAATTCTAATCATTGACTCGTCACAGCGGTTTGTTCTCTCAGTTCTTCACTCGACTCGACCATCCAACTTTCTATCAGTCGTTGCGTTTGTGATGCATATTCTAATCTGGTTGACCGCAAACGTATTTGGAAATGCGCTCTGCGAAGCCTTCTTTATGGACCTGTTTACCCCGAGTTACTGGGCACGACGATTGACGTACTACCAGACGAGGTAAATCTCGTCCGTATGGCCATAATGTATGTCGACCCATTCTGGGATGTTACAGCAGCACTGAATGATTTCTCGCAAGATCCACGACAGCTAGTGCCGGGAGTGGTGAATCTCTGACCTTTGTGCGTTTTGTATTCTACTGAACAAGCATTCTCAACACATATGTCGTTTGTACTGGGAACGATACTCAAGCTCGAAGGTGTACGTGCCATGAGCTACATGATGGTGCCGGTGGCAGCTATTTTAGCCACTTGGTGGGCATTTCTGCCCTCCCATCTGCCTAATACCGCATTCGTCGAGGGATTCGATGACACAATTGACTTCCGAGTGCCATCTACGATTATATACGGCTTTCTTGAGTTAATCTCTAGAATTTCGTGTCATTTGGTATCTGCTATGGCTTATGACATGAATTCATATATTTCTATGCGTTAGTCGACGGAGTGCTTGAGGGTGATATTCAACGACAGATATAGACCTTACAGATGGATATGACGAGAGAACAGCAAACATCAAATGAAGATGGAAACGTGAGTAACAGAAGGTCAGGCACTGTCCGTATCTGTGGATGATCCAGTCTCGTCGCCACCGTCCACTAATTGAGAAGGATCAGGATGATCATCGTAACGGAAGAGGCCAACTCACCCATAGAATAATCAGGAACATGTATTATTGGTGGCGGAGTAGGGCGTTTGGGAGGCCCAATTCCCGATGATCTTCCTCGGATGCTCTTGCCGTTCCCGATAACTCTGGCCGCAATATTTGGACTCTGCGAAAAGGATGAAGATGCAGGAGTAGTTGCTGATACTCCATCCGGTGATGATGATCGAGAGGAAGTAGGCGTGGCAGACCGTTCGCGGAAGGACGTTGTTGAGGACTCACGCAATTTTGAGGGGACTTTGGATTGCGAATTTGTGGACGGGGAATAGCGGGCCTTGTTCACTGTAATCAGACAACCAGATAGAGAAATTGGTACCCGAGCATCTTACGGCGGGCGGGACAACAGATTCTGCTTCCGCCAGAACCCGAGATACCGGAGACCCATTTCCTGGAGTCCTGCCTTTCTTGGGCTTCTTATTGGGAGAAAATTGTGGGGACTCGTGCTGTAGAGTGGTAAACGGAAGTTGTACTCTTCAAAAAAGGAGCGCTGCTACCCACCCGTTTCCGCTTCAGATTAAATTCGGCCTCATCTTTTGCAGCGTCACTATGAGGTAGTTCAGAACGAGCACAGGACGACGCACCTTTGACTTTTGTCTTGGCCTTGGCCTTGCCTTTTGCCACAGGCTTATCGTCGGACACAGTATCAGCTTCAGAGGCGGGCGAACCAGAGCGTAGTGTCTCCGAGTTTTGTCTGTGTATCAAAGATCCAATCCACACGACATGACATTTCGACGATTGTTCGCGTGCAACAACCACTCACTTGGACTTGATGTTCGCGTTCGCACGCGCAGCGCCGCGCCGCGCTGTGGCAAGGCCCATGCACGCGCTGAGGTGAGGAGCGTACCGACTTGGTGCAACCTGCATCGCATAATATGTGAGTAAGTGGTAGTGGTGATGGACTATAAGGCTTGCCTGTCGATTGCAATTGACACATTCGAGGTAGTTTGTCCCGTCCGCCTTGGTACCATTACTACCGTTAGGTGTGCAGGTTTCCGTCTCTGCAGTGGGCTTCGCGTCAGGGGTATCTGCCCTGGATGGAGCAGCAGCGATATTCGATGGACCCGGTACATGGACTATCCAAACGATTCGAAACAAGTTGAATTGAGGTGTCATGTAACCAAATACCAGTGGATCGGAACACATACCGGCCTGACACCTTGTCCCCCGAATAGTACGAATCAGTATCCAAGCGACGGGGGCGTTGACGTCAGTAGTCCGAATGGAGAGAGCACAATGCGATTGAGAATGAACTTACCGGGTATGACATATATCACACACTGCTCGACTCCTGGAGGTCTCCTGGTGTGACTGCAACGCTACATCCAAGGCAAAGTCGTCAATCATAGCCCTCAGTATGCGAGCCGCCTGTTTGACCGAGTGCTAAGTCCACATCGCAGATCGTCTGAGTTTGACAAACCAGGGCACTGACTGCGTCCTCCCGTTCGGACTTGGGCATGAGGAGGCGGCGAAGAAACCTGAGGGGCGACTTCCCCTCGGCACGGTTGCGAGCGTTGCGCGCTCCAGACCACCGCGAAGATGCTATATTTAGCGTGACCGCTAGCGTATCACGTGGCGAACTACCAACTAGAAAAGGTCGTTACATTCATTAGATCGAAAACGTAATCCATCGTTTGCACGCAATTAATGTCAATAGCAAAGAGGTATAGCGTTAAAGCAGATTTTGTGATGAGTAATGGATGAAAAAAGGATATTCTATGAGCTATCATGATCCAGCATAGTCTAATACTGTGAAGATGTCAAACGCGAAATAGTGAACACGCCAACGATGACGGCTGCAAGCACACCGATACTTGCGGGCAACAGTAGGTCCTTTGGAATTCCAAAGACTTCTTCGGCTTGGGGTTGGAGTGGTGATGCTGGAGGTTGAGGTGGAGCCTCCAGAATTGGAGTGGGCGCGGCTGTCTCTGCTTCCTTGGCTTCCTGTTGCACAGGGATGGGAATTTCTGGTATCTTGGTCTCGCTCTTATCCGCGTTCGCCTCTGCCCAGCCTTTCCCCCCCTGTACGTGCAACACGACACGATCCGTTCCCTTGGCACGAGCAATCTTTACGGCATCCGTCACATCGTTATCCGAAGTAATAAGGACGGTATCACCATCCGTGTCGGTGTATGACAAGAGAAAGTCGTTGGGATCTGGATGTGCAGTACTCCGCTCAGAAGGCTTGAACTCGGTGAAAAAAGAATCAGTTGCGAGTTTGCCAGCAACAATCTCGCGGAGGTGCTCGACATCGTCGTGGCGTGACTGGAAACGATGAGTCCGACCACTTGGTGTATGGAATTTGAACACATAAGTCCCGTCGTCGACAGGCAATGGTGCAGCACCACCTAGTGCAGAGATTCCTTTCTTGCGAGCATAACCTTCCAAGACAGATCCAGAGTCTTCGTCTACGACTGAGGCAGAGTCGTTGGGATGAACCTCTGAATGAGGTGATTGCTGCAAATGCGAAAGATCTCCTCCAATGGAGGGAAGTGAACGAATGTCGGGATGATGCGAACCAGATAACATTGACTCTGTCTCGTCGTGACCTATAGAATCGAAGAAGCGACCCCACATGGGGCCTCCTTCGTTTTCCGATGTGGAAGTATCTCCGGCCATGGTATTCATCTATTGAAGTTGAACATTCACAAAGCAACGTCCCTAAGAAAAACTGACCTGCTCCAGAGTGGCATAGGTCAACTTGAGGACGTCCACGATGGCCACCAGTCGGTCGTCGGACTCTAAAACGGGTAAATTAAGGTAATGCCCATCTTTCGGTGTGTTAATAGACATTCCAGAGCTACATAGGCAAGTGAACTCACTGTGCATCTTTTTCAATGCGTCGTGTACGGTCATCGTTGGTGGCGCGGTGTCTGGATGTGGAGTCATGACGCGAACGACGCTGCACCTTCCAGCATCCAACTCGGCAGCGATGACACGGAGAACGACGTCTTTACTGGTGAAGATTCCTGCAATTCTGGGATGGATAGATGGGGCGGCAGGGCTTGACGGTTCCATGACGCATACAGCCGTTGTCCGTCTTTCCTTCATCAGTTTGGCGACTTCACGGACGGTCGTCTTCGGCCCAACCATTGCAGGCTGGGTACGCAAATCCATGACAGTTGTTAAATCAGGTAGAGCTGTCTTCTCCCGTAACTTTTCTGCCCAGGCAAGCATGGCAGCCGCTTGAGGATTCGAGCCTACAGCGCCGAGTTCGGATTGTACACCAGCCATTGCCGTAAATAACTGTTCCGAAGCTACAGAGCTTCGTTCGACTTTAGCCAAAGCTTCGTGAAACACTTTTGTTATGTCAAGCAGGCCGACAACATTGCCCTCTTCATTACAGACAGGCTAGCATATAGCATAAACACCTAGTGACATGCACGACAGCACACGACTCACAAGATGCCTAAAGTGCTTTGAAACCATCAATTGTAAAGCCTCGGTCGCGCTGGTGGTGTCGCGAGTGACCATTGGATTCCTGGTCATGATTTGATGCACCTGCGTGGAATGGGGATCAAGTCCTTCTGCCGTGACCTAATAAAACTTCGTCAGGCGCAAAGAAAGGTACTAGCCGGACGATACAAACTCTGTAGGCCAGGTCTTTCGCAGTAAATATACCGCTCAGCCCTTCCTCTTCGTCAACGACCAGCACACAATCGGTCCTTTTGGCTGCGCATAGCTGACTGGCCTCCGCCACGGTAATGTTTTCGGGAACCGTCAAAGCAGGTGACGGTTTCAGAGCCGCAACGGTGCCTTTTGCAGCAGAGGGTTTGCCTGTTCGTTTCCGCTGACCGTGCGTTGTGGATATTATCCGCTTGCGAGCCAGTTCAGACTCTATCCTTTTCCGGATCGCCTGCGCAGGGCTTGGTGACGCGCAACTGCCGGTAACGCCGAAAACGCACCTCATCCTTTCTGGACTGTTTTTTCCGGGTGTCGAAGGAGGAACTGGAGTGGTGACCAGACAATGTAGACATTGCGGCAGAATCAGCGCGGAGATGGTGGGAACGAGCGGGGGAGGGAGAGGAGGGACGGCGGTGGTGGTCGGAGAGGGGAGAGGAGGGACGCAAGTTGGAGGAAGGAATGGGGATGCGGGACATTGAACAATTGCCTAAAGCGGGCGACGCCGGTTACTGATCAAGTGAAATACAGTCGATCGCACAAGGATAATTACGAGTGTCTATAGATATCCCCACTGTCCACTCTCCTACCGACGCCCAGCTCCCGCCGCTGCCTGGTTCTGCGCCAGAGTCGCGCCCGCCCATCTAGAAATAAGCGCCTTGCCCTTCTCCCATACCTGTCCGACAGCAGGATTCCCATGCTGACGAACGTATCCGTCCATGCGTTTGGTCACATCACCCACCGCGTCGCGGGTAAATGCCGAATGATAGTACCGCTGGCGCAAAAAGTGCGCATATATCACGGGCGAAACGAACGAGTTTTGGAACAGAATGGCACCTAGAATAACACGAAGAAGAATCAACACTTCCGTATAGGCGACGACACGCATGGCACGGTCGTAGTTATCTGCGCATGTCAAGTCAATCAAACGTAATGTCTGCGCTCCGCTACTCACTTTTGACCCAGACCTGAAGCTTTTTAGACAAGGGATGGGGCTGCGGAGCACCTCCGGCTGTAGCAGGTGGGCCAGGAGGCAAGATTTGCGGCAGAAGAGTGGTGCGTGCGAATGTCAACGCATGGAACAGCGAAAATATAGCATAGGGCACAAGCGCGACTTGGTTGCACAGTCATGAGCAAAAGTCAAACAGCATAGCACAAAGGTACATACAAGAAACAGGCTTCGAAGAGTACCAAAACATAGCGAGGAGAAAATATTGAACATTCTGCACTGTCCTTAGCTCCCCTGTCGACATGAAGGAAATGATCCACTGACCTCGTCGAGCGCAGCGCGCCGGAACCATGCTACATTAAATTGAGGGGGCTGATAAATGCAGGTCAACATGATACACGTCATGATCAAGTGTCACACATACTCCCAGGGACTTGCTGTAAAACACGAAAAAGAATGGTCAAAACGGTGGCATCGCGAAAATACAGCAAAACGCACTAGCATACAATCGCATAACTGATGAGTGCTCCGAGGAAACTTGCTGGTAAAAGAGTGACACCATGAGAAGATGATGTATGCGGCAATAAACATTCATACTCTTATACCACCACGGTGCACTTTTGAGCATTAATGCGACTAAGAAGTACCGAGAGGCAGATATCAATAGGATGAAATGGCCGGATGCCCACAGATAGTGCTACAGTCGAACACGTTGTCGTCAGTCTTCCCCAATAGCAATCAATGAACACGCACCTGGGATGTTGCCATTGGCGATGACACGAGCGAGAAATGGGCACCGGTGACAAGTGAGCGAGGATTTCCAACGAAATTTGACGTCCAGAAGCGAGAATTGTGGACCGACACAAGGAAAAGGCCGTGTCAACACAACGTGTAAAACGTCACGCTCACGTGTATTATCTCACGCATTTACAAACAGCATAATTAATTATCACCCCTCAAGCTAGCGCTCATCTTCGGAAGAACCTGGATCAGCGAATGGCCCATATCTACCATGCCTTCCAGCGAATCCGACTCGGAAAGGGGAATTCATAAGCGGCATCTGTCCCGGTCGACGTCTCCGATTCGACGGCGAAGGTGATGCGAGTCTCTGTTCAGGAATCGCCTCTTCATCAGATTCATCATTGCCAGGCTTAGAAAAGAGTAAGCTGAAAGAACGAGGTGTTCCTCGAGAGAGACTGACCTCTAGATCAATTACCAGTGCCCCTGTATGCCATCCCCCGGCAGCCACCGCGAGGCAAAACCTGTCTTTACGCTCCTTCCTCCAGTGATCAAACCTCACTTCGGTTGGGACGTCAATTGTTCGACCCCCAAACGGGCCTGACTCCCCTAATCCCAATGCACCGTTCGAGAATTGCCCCCAGGTATACAGTTTACCATTCGACGTCAGTGCCGCATTGTGATAATCTCCAAGCACGACTGAAATTACATCCTTGTTTTGAAGAGCAGGGATAATCCGTGGCTCTGATTCCTCTGTCGTGTCAGTATCACCCATAAGTATAATAGAATTCGACCCCGTTGAGTAAGCAACGAATGTTAAGAAATTGGCAGTAATCTATCTGATGTTAGTTCCATTGATGCCAATTGCGGTACGACTTACATGAGTGATCCGCAATGACTGAGGCGCCTCGAGATCACTAGCAGGATCAGAAAAGGCTGTATGATCCCGAAGGGCAGCGGCTTCACTAAATTTTCGTAGCTAATTGCCTTGTGAGGGCTTGTTCCGTCCGCGTGAATCGTACTCACATATATCCATTGGCCCTGCGCTACAGTCTGTTCATTTTCAAGTCCTCTAAACTTAACCACATGTCCCTTATTTGTCAGGCCAACTATGTGGCCATCGAACCCAGCAATCTTGACGAGCTTAGTCTCCGGCATTGCGTCCACGTCAACAACCCTTCCCAACTCAGGAAGAGGAGGTAATCGAGGGAGACGCTCGTGCATCATATCCAAGTCCCAAGGAGCGCATTGGACGACACCGTTCACTCCTTTTGCAAAGGTATTGAGATCCTTGTTCATTCGACGAGTATTTGTTTCTATTCTAGCCTCCATCGTTCCTGAGAAAGGCCACCAGGCGAAAACGTCTCCAGATTTGACGAGCACGCAAGAGAACATCCAGCCGCATTCTACTTGGACAGGAGCAAAATCAGGTTCGTCGAAGACTGGCCAGGTCATCCGAAACGGGCGTCCCCAGCTTACAAAATTCCAAATCTTGTTATTTTCATCCAAGGCCGAGCTGTGCATGCGACCGCAGCTATTGAAGTCCGTTACATGCGAGACTGAGAAGGGTGAGATATGTTTACCTGATGCTACGAAACGGTACAGGCAGAGACAACTTCTCGGGAGTGTAAGCAGTTTGTGATGGCGCCGAGAAGCCATCGCTCCGCGAGACCACACCGCTCTCAGAGTTCAACGTGCCTTTATAGCTGGTCAAACATCATGGCTTGTACGACCGGGATGACCTACCGCATACGTAAATGTTGCCTTCGGAATCCAAGGTGTGAAATGACCTATGGACCTGGTTTAATGAGTTGCGTAGTTTTGGTTGGAGGCGTACCAGCCACTGGCTACCAAGCTCACGATACGCGCGCCTGGCAACGTGAGTCGCGTTGGGAGAGGTACCCCAAATATTTCTGCGCTTGGATATCTGCTTAGCCCAAGTCTGCCATCTCTCCTATCCCTGCACACGGATAAGCAGGGTTGCAGGACCGGAGACCAGTCCACTCACCCCCAGACGTATACTGCAGCCAAACACGAGTCAGCCTTCACAAGCGTGTGAGAGGGGACATCTACCCTGAGGCTTATCAAGGCCTTTATAAATGAACTTCCAGCCGCTCGATCGGGCTGTTTCAGCACCTGTAAAGTTGAAATCGACCAGCAACTTTCTGTGCCAAAGCGTTTCATCTGCACACAGATCGGCGAAGAACTAAACGATATGAGCCGGATCGCGCAGAGGCGGGAAGATAAGCACATGCCCTGTTAGTGCAGGTGAGGTTCAGAAGATCGCGAGTGGGCAAGGCAGGCAGGAGATTGTCCAAAAGGACTTCGAGGGGCAGGTCAGTGAGAGTCATTTCTGAAGGTCAAAAGAGGTATGTGAGTGGACTAGCGACTCCATTGCACACCGCCCGCCTTGTTCTTCCTCTCCCTGCCCTTCTGGAACTTCTCTCGGTCCACCCGCCTTTTACCCAGCGTCTCTATCCGCCGTTGCTTGCTCTGTTGCCTCCGCGCCTGCCGCTCCTCGTCCTCCACATCACTGCCCTCCGCCCCTCCCCCCACCTCCATCTCCTCCACTTCCACTTCTTCCTCTCTCATTCGTTTCTTTCCCTTCTTACCCGAAGATGTAGATGTACCCTTCCCAGGAGCAATGTTCAAATTTACTCGCGGCGGAACAGCAAATCCAAATGCCTTGCCCACTTTGGCAAGATCAAGCTTGTTGACGTCAAATATCTTTTTTAGCGAATAGGAGGCATACGCCTGGAGATATGACCGAAATCCATCTCTTGCCGACTGATGCAGGAAATAGTTCTTTTGTAGCAGCTTTTCCAACTGACTTTGCACATTTGCGATCCGATCCGCAGGAAAGTTGAACTCGTTCAGAGGGACTTTGGCTTGCTTCAAGTACCGCAGAAGTCCAAGCTCGCTTTCAAGGAGGAAGAGCAGACTCTTCCCGACGTTCCCTGCACGTGCCGTACGGCCCACTCGGTGAATGTAATCGCGTGGGTCGTCTGGCGGATCGTACTGGATAATCCAGTCGACTCGTGGTATATCAAGCCCTCGCGCAGCGACATCTGTACAAAGGAGAATACCAGTACTCTGCATTTATAAACTCGAAAAAGGTGTTGGTTCGTTTTTGTTGTTTTTGTTTGCCCTATGACACATCGCATAAGTTTGCAAGGTCCAACAAGCAAGACTTACGTGCAGATCCAAGACAGGAACATCGATGTAATTGAGCAGTTCGGCGTGATATTTTACACTGTTGCAACTTGAGAAGAATACAATCACCTTCCTTTTCAGATTTTTCTTCAGAAATGTAAACAGTAGAAGGAACCGCCGGTCAGATGGGCAAACCACGTAGCCTTGCGACAGAGTTGCGACAGTGCTCGTTGCTTCTTCTTTGTCCACATCAATGTGTACGGGTCCGGGTCGCAGTGATATCCGGGCCAAATCCTGTACTTTTGTCGTCTGTGTGGCGGAGAAAAGCATAGATTGGCGGTTTTCTATTACGACTTTCTGAGCAAAATACGTAAAACTTGCGAAGATAGACATACCATTAGGCAGAATTGAAATGATCTTCTTTATTTCTTCTTCGAATCCGATTTCCAATATCCGATCTGCTTCGTCGATTACAAGCGCTTTCAGATTTCGGAAAACGAATCCTTTCGTATTCTAGTCGAACATGTGAGCTGAGCCTGTTGCAAAATCGTACAGGCATACCTCGAGGTGGTCTAGTAGCCTTCCAGGTGTCGCTACCAGTAGGTTAACACCCTTTACCAGCTTTTCAGCTTCCGCTCTTCTATTGGCACCACCAATAACGATTCCGAACGTCTGTGAATGGTGCGCCATCAAGTCCTTCGCAACGCCAAATATCTGCAGTGCAAGCTCACGAGTCGGTGATATAATTATGATACCTGTACCTATTTTGCAGAATAGCACAGATTACTTTACTTTGATTTTGACCGGAGCGCAAAAACCCACCATTCATTGGCTTGAATTTCAGACGATGTAGTAGTTCCACCGCTGGCACGAGAAATGCCAGAGTTTTTCCAGATCCAGTCCTCGCTGCACCCAAAACATCTTTCCCAGCAAGCAACACCGGTATTGATTTTGCCTGAACAGGCATCATGGTGCTGATGTCCATTTCAGCGAGCGCTTTGTTCGTCTGTTCAGAAAGTTCCAGCGTCGAAAACGGTAGTCGCGCTTCATCTTTGCTTATTAACATTGCGGATGTTGACGTGGACGCCGTGCTGGGTTCCGCCGTCATTCTCAAGTGTAATTGTTACTGTGATGTGGTGGAAATTTCTGTCTCTTCGGCAACACCCGACCAGCCAAAATACCACGCGACCACCATGTTTGCAACTACGACGTATGCGTCGCAAGGTATGTCCCGGGATCAATTGAAGTTGTTTCAAATGACGAATACGCTACATAGTTGCATTTTCTCTTGTGTTGTGTACTACGTCCCTTTGGCTAGGTTACAAACTTGGTTTATCACAGCATCGAAGTGATGAATCGCAATCAATAACAGCCATCGCCGCCTCCAAGTCCTTGGAGGCGGACGAGGAACAGGGGGATATCTCAGACGGAGATCTAGCTGCGGTCAAGGCTGGTTTTATGGAGCCATGTAAACTCGTGCGGCGATTTTCCCAGTTAACATATGCCGGCGTATCCGAATTCTGTCTAGGTTCTCATCGTTCGAACTGACCTTGGTATGACACCAGGAAAGATGGCTGCACAGTAAGTCGCATATTGTGCTGCTTGCTATTCCTGTGATGCAGATTACCGTATCACCATAGGTGTGGGTAAGGCATTTTGGTTGAGTGCCGTTTTTCACGAGCATAACTTTTCGAGCCCAGGCACGCAACATTGGCTTGCTACAAGGCTCTAATGAAGAAAAATCCGAATGTGCATTTCTACATTATTGAAAACCATGATAATCATTTGAATAATGTCCAGCTCGTCCGACACTGGGAACGCATAGGGTGAGTCGGTCAGAGTCATCCTTGGTGTATACGGTAACTCAACAGTTTACAAGACAAGCTAAAATCACACTGAAGGCGAATTCCGAGGAACAGCTATTGGAACTGGAAGCGATTGCCAAGAGTCTCAACTTATGCGCGCGTTCAATACAAGATGCGTATGTACATGTGACAAATATTCCAAACTGTTGCTAACGGTTTGGTAGCGGCCGTACTCAAATCGAAGCGGGAACGAGAACCGTACTGGGTATTGGCCCAGCCCCAGTCCAGCTTGTCAATCAAGTAACAGGAAATCTAAAACTGTTCTAGCATCTCTGTCCAACATCTTGAACGAATACATAGAATTGGGTTTGAACTTGTCCATGGTTAGAAATACATGCTGAGCGACGATACAAGTTTAATAGCCTTCATTGGTGCGTAGGTTCATATTCATTTTGCCGTGCACGAATTCCTTCAGTACTGGAACCACTATCCGCCATTCCGGCATCTCCACCATTATCTGGGAAGGGGCAATTGTATGCGTTAACTGGATAAACAATGGGACTTACTGGATAATATATTAAGGAGCCCAATTATACCCTCAAACGACCCGCCATTTGCTTCTCCTCCCACTCCCGAGTAGGAGGCGGTTCCTTTTCCACGTCGAGTCACACGGGAGGCAGCTGTTGTGGATGAAAGGCCCGAAGTTCCAAAACCACCATGACCGGCGTTGTCTTTAATCATTCAGGACTAGCAAACGCAGAAAACGAGAAACGTACTCGACGCGATATTGATCCGCAAGGCGGCAAGAAGTCTTTGAAGCTCGTCAGTTGCGGGCTCATCGACGACTGAGCCGCCAGTGGCATGACCGCCAGAACCACTATAAGCCATGTTAGGTTCCCAAGGCATAGGCACAGCAGAGACGAGGTTGATTGCTGTCAGAACAACCAGGGTCCAAGTGAGAGAAGGCATGTCGAAATGTAATGATTAATGAAGATATAACGTAGGTATGGGAGGATGCCAGATCCTGCTCTTAGCGTGATGGATGGGAGGAAAGAAAGGAATCTAGGTGGCGGGGAACGCGTCGACCTTTTGTAGGGGGGTTGGTGTATGCTGTTTGCCTTGGATCTGAGATTGCGTCGCGTTCCATCACGTGGAATGCCGGAAAAGGAAGTGCATATCGGCGCCGCGGGCATTCCTCCCTTTTCCATCGACGAGCGAGGTCATACTCGCCTGCGAATGAGCCTGTCCTGCTCTGCACGTACTCCGCGTGCTACATAACATAGCCCATCATCTATCTCTGTAACACCTTTCCCACTCCCCTAAGTGTATGGCCTCATTAGCGATAGCACGAATCTATCAGCATTCCTTCAGCACCCATCCAAACTTTACCCTCGCACTAACAGGCGGCTCTCTCAATGCTTTTGGTGATTGCATTGCGCAGCTCTGCCAAAACACCGTACGTCCTCGGATTTTTTCCTCGTCTTTTGCCGTGCTCAAAGTCGTCGAAGCTCGCAAGGAAAGGACACGAAGAAGTAAAACCCTATGACGTTCTACGCACCGCCCGATTTTTCTGCTTTGGGTGTATGATCAGTAAGCACAAAGAATCGTCATTCATGTACGAATGCATGACATCATTGCCGCAAGGCCCCTTCCTTGGCCGATGGAATACGTTTCTCGAGCACCGCTTCCCGCTTAGAACTATTCAAACCTCCAAGAGAGTTAGTGTAAGAGCATTGTCAAAAAGAGTGGCTTGTGACCAAATGGTCATGTACGTGCGCTTGCCATTTTGACCGGTTATGACATTCAACATTCATCACAGGGCTCCTATTGGTGTATGTGTTACACTGGCACACCTTGTGGATATTCTGACAAGTCTTTTCAGCTGGGTGCTTTCATAGGTTCAATGGGCCTTATGGAAGGTCGCGGGCCGGAACAAATTGGAGAGAAATTCGACGATTTCTTTGCACCAGCCCTTTTGACCAACTGGAAGATTTGGCCGCTCGCGCAAGTGAGTTGCCAGTGATGCAGGTGCCGTTCTGACAAGCCAACCAGCTAATAAATTTCCGCTATATGCCCTTGCCATATCGTGTTCTTTTCCAGTCAACATGCGGGGTGTTCTGGACCCTCTATCTGTCCATCATGAATTCAATGTGATTATTACTTGACACCCTTTCAGTTTCCATTCATCTGTCACCAGAGAGGATGAGAAGCTTGACAAACGCAAACGTTAACTTATTCCATGTTACCCAAACTCTAGATAACAGCATTACTAGAGCTTTTTCAGTTTACCACTGTATCGTAGTTTGCCATTTTACAAAGTATCATACATTGTAACTCCTTTCTTTACATACAGGATGCATGAAATCATAGTTTTATTTGTTTGTCATGCCTATGAAGCACCATATTTGGGTTTGAAGAAGGGTGGTGGCAGTGTCGACAGAACATCAATGATTGGACGTTCAACCACGACTAACTCTCCATTAACTAAAAAGTCCAAAAATAAGATAGGGCGGTAATGAGCTATCATCTTATAGTCTTCATGGTCAAGTTCCTTGGCACTTTCCCGCCTTCGCTTCTTGCTGGGTTTGCTCAACATCCTATCTTCCGAGAGCGATAATTTGCAAATCCATGTTGAACCCCAGAAGAGGACAAAGCGACCTTGGTTCTCATAGAATTGTTGAGTTGGATTGAACGTCATACCAACAACGGGGTCATGAGAATTTGTCAGTCTTTTAGGAAGAGCCGAGCTGAGCTTCTTGCCCCACGCTGGGAATTGCCGCGTCTCGACGTTATAAATTTGGACAGTGTTATCTGGGAATGCCATGATGAGAATATTCGGATGGGCTGGATCGAAACCAAGCGCCTGCGCAGGTTTGGCGAATGAAGGCAAAACGCAGTGATGCTGCCATTAAATTAACATTAGATCAAGTGTAATGTGGAATTGCGAGATCCAACCTTTATCGAGTCTAGATTAAATATATGCGTGCGCATATGGTCATCAGAGGTGGCCAACCATTGCCCATCAGGACTAATTGCGACACGAAGAATATTGACTACGAGTGCTGTCGAGTCTGGCTCGTCATCTTCATCGTTAGCTTCCGCATCAGCTGCGGTCTCATTTTCCTCTGCTATTTCAGCACCAGCGTCTGCAGCCTCGTGTTTCCGTCGGCCCTTGACGACGCGGTTGCGAACAATTGAGTCACGTTGACGATGATGGTCAAAGTACCGAAGCACGCGCGGTTTGTCACCCGTGAGGTCAAGCACAAGAACATAAGATGATATAGCCGTCGACAGTACGAGTTTTGAGGAATCAGGCGAAAACTGGAATGCGACAGCACCTGTAGATCGCGTCGTCGAGGACGCAGGGAAATGACCTTGAAGAACAGTGGTAAGATCGCGAATGCGTCTGGGTTTCAGCCGACCCTCCGACTACATCTCTTGAGTATGATATGCTTGCCTTTACGAAAAAACTTACGTCAGTAGAAAAGCTGAACAACTTCGTCTCAAACGGGTCCGAAACAGCAAGCCATTGTCCGTTATCTGAAATTGCACTTGCGACCAAGTTTCCGTCGACAATAAAATCCATCTCAAGAACCTTCTCCCATCCCCTCATTTCTGAGTCTTGTAGGACAGGTTCTGCATCTGTCTTTGAATCAGATAACAACCGCCATACACTCACACTAGCATCACGCATACATGTAACCAGTCTGGCTTGGCGCGCCAAACTGATAGAAGATATCCCAGATGGCCCGGGCGAATACGCTATTTTACGCTGATACGAATTTTCGAACGTCGCATCGCTACTCGTGACCAGAGGGTTTATGACTTTCACAACTGTGCTTGTAGGTAGTGCCGCTGGTGTAACGACGACAGACATATCGAGGCCACCAGATGCGAGGATGGGTGCAACATCAATGGGATGTTGTTTTCTGAATGCCGGAGGAAGCGGTGTGTAAGGTGGCCAAGTCGCGAGCGCCCTGACATCATGAGAGTGAAGACGCCGGCTGCACGTCTGCACCCATCGACTAGAGGATCCTTGAAATCCAAATGGGGCCTTGTCTGTGCCTGTCGTCTTGACTGAGGCAAACTGTGCAATCTTTTGATCGACGCCAGAGGAGTATACAGCTTTACCGTCCTGGAAGATTAGGCAAATGGTGAGAGAGAACGAAGGATGAACTAATAACATTCTCACTGGGTCTATAGCCAGGCAAAGGACATCGGCGCCATGGGCTTTGAAAGTCTGAAGTTGGGTGCATGTGCGCGAATCCCAGAATTTGACCATGCCAAGCGAGTCACCAGATATGATGGTACCATCTCTGCACGAGCGTAGTAAGCAAAAGAATCCCAGAGTCCAGACGCAGATGACAAACCCCAACACTCCTACTGTCCACACCAGAGTACGTTCTCCCCTGATTTTATCTGTAGTCATTCGATCCATTAACCTGCCCGTCGTTACGTCCCACTTTCGCAGGCTATTGTCGGATCCACCAGTAACAAGCCATGCATCACTCCAGTCATCTTCTTCATCACCCTCGTCACTTGAATCCCCCGCCTCTGAAGGTCTGTCTACTCTTTGACGCGGTACCGGCGGACCCCAGGCAATGCTAAGTACGCGTGACTTCACCCTGTCAAAGCGACGAGAATGTTGCAGTGTGTCGTGGGCAACAGAAAGCAGGCGAACAGAGCCATCCTCGCAGCCGATAGCAAGGGTATTTAGTGCTGGATTCGCGGAGATGCACCAAATTGCTCCACCTTGCGAAGCGATAGTTCTCTGTTTCTACATCAGGATAACACAGTTTTGCGTTGCACAAGCATACCCTTATACAACCGCGATCAATATCCCACTCTAAGAGTTCGCTCCCACCCCCGGAACTGAAGAGTCGAAGGTCCGAGTAAGACGGAACAGCATTGGCTCCAAGCTCGTCTGGATATCGGATTATAAAAGCTAATGAATCTACTTTTGAAGGGTATAACCCAGGGAGCGTCTAGAGGAGTGTGAGCACAAGTTTGAGGCAATGACCATGAACGTACTTTCCTGATGACCCAGGCCTGGGTCGATTGCAGTTCTTTTTCGATTCCGCTCCACTCACAGAGGTCGATGTTACCGTTTGCATGGCCCACGGCAAGGATACCAAATTTGACATGGGACTTGGTAGGCCTTTCAGTCTTGATAGAAGGCAGAGTGGCGGGTACAAAGGCCAGTGCAGTGATGGCTGACGGGCAGTAGTCAACAAATCTGCATCGGTGCACGGTGACAGTCGTTGATTCGACCATGCTTGAGCGTTGTCGGCAACGTCGGCAACCAAAAGTTTTTCAATCACAATCACAGGTGTGACGCCACTTTTCCGTGTCACTTCCACTGCTCAATGTCGTTCTTGGGAAGAGGTGGAGGCGTCAGCAACAATGCTGGAGGCGTCAACTCGGAGAAAATTGAAATGGCCATCACAGAGTATGTCTCTGCTTTGCATCACGTCCGCGTCCTCTTACGCCACGTCCAGATTGGACACTGTGACAGACTTTTTCAACCGGATGGTTTCGTTAGTGCTGTATTCACCGAGTACACGTCAAATGCTGATTGCGAGTCCAGCTCCTGCTATGCAAAGTGCATAAGCCAGCGCTTCGTGGAAGGCGACCTGAACAAAGGAGAGAACGTCTGCATCGACCGTTGCGTTGCAAAATACAATGAAGTGCAGAAGAAAGTCGGAGAGAAACTCCAGGCCAGAGGAGCTGCCAATGCTGCGAGCGCTGGTAGCACATTCAATCCACTGTAGAGTATTTATCCAGCTTTGCGTAGATACATTATACTCATGTTAGTGCTAATCAATACCATTTATCAGCAGCATGAGCCGTCATTTGGGGATACCGGGAAAGCATTCAGTCATTGACTTGGAATGTCTGTTCATCGAGTGCTCTTCCAAACTGATTGCGAGTAAATTCTTCACTGGTTGGTTATGGTCAAGGATATGACTTACGCTGGTGCTCGTGTGGTAATCAGCTACAAAATCAGTGCAACGTACATTCCTCTATAGGCAGTATACTCACAAATGATTGTTTGCATACTGAGCAAACTATCGATTTTGACGCCTCGTTTACTTTGAGCTGGCTTTTGCTCGGAGTGCTCCCCTTGGTTCCCCCCCCGACTGTGTTACGCTCACGCCGTTGTGCAGCTTTTGCACCCTGGTCTCGTCAAATCATTACTCCATCACTTTTGATAGGACTCACGTTCCCCATATGTGCTCTAGTTGCGAATGGTAGGCAAAGGTTATCCGATATTAGGTGTTGAACACGTTGCGACGGTGCCTTCCCTCTTTTGTCGTCGATCCGCAGTGATAATTAGTAAGACCAGGGCGCACCACATGGCACCAGTCTCCAACTAGGCAGATGTCGTTGGCATCATGACTGGATAATATATCAAGAAACTTCGGATGACGAGGCCAATCATTTTCACATCCACCCATGTCCTCTTGCTTAGCTGCGATCTTCGACCAGGTGAAAGTGGATGTACTGTCCAAAAATCCTGCACAGGATAATGCGACAAAGCGCAAGGAAATCGCACGATCCTTCATTTGTGCGCAGATCGTTTTAATTCCTCGTTTCGTTTTCATTGAGCATAGTTTTTTTTTATAGCTGATACTTTGACCGGTAAGCTACAACATAACCCATGACAATGCACGCTCAGTATTTTGCGCAGTGCCTACGGAAGAAATGTACGAGTATGCTAAGCAGGCGACACTCGGTGATGATGTATATTTTGACTGTACAACAGCGTGAGTGTGAATGACGTTTGAACAATATAATACCGGTAGAGAATCATGCGCGAATGATAGAGCATTGGAGGCTCATGTAGCCAAAATCACGGGGAAAGATGCTGCTATATTTATGCCTTCTGGCACCGCATCGAACCAGATTGCGTTGAGGACACATCTAAAGCAGCCACCATACACAGTCTTGGCAGATCAACGTGCGCACATTAACAAGTACGCCGCGAAAAGCTGCTGGAGACATTTGTAACCTGATTGATCCCCTCAGGTACGAGGCTGGCGGTGCTGCTTTCCACTCTGGAGCAACGGTGATACCGGTCTTACCCTCCAACAGTCGGTATTTATGTGTATGACCGAACCTGCACTCATTGTTGTATCAGAGCACCACCTTACACTCGTTGATATTGAGGAAAACGTCATTGCGACCGACGATGTTCATTTGTAAGGCATTCATTGTCAACTCTGAATCACGTCAGTTGATAGAAAGCTGAAAGTGCTCCCACCGAAGTCATTGCCCTTGAGAATACCCTAAATGGCACTATATTTCCTCAAGATGAGATAATCCGCATTTCAGCATACGCGCATTCCATAGGCATCAAGATGCATCTCGATGGTGCCAGGATTTGGCATGTGGCCGTAGAGACAGGCAAGACGATTAAAGAGTTATGTGCGCCATTTGATTCTGTCAGTCTCTGCTTCAGCAAGGGCCTAGGTAAAACCGATGTCGATAAATAGCTCGTAACTCAACATTTTACAGGCGCACCAGTTGGTTCTTGCTTGGTTGGTACGAAGGAATTCATAGCAAAAGCTCGTTGGTTCCGAAAATTATTCGGCGGCGGCATGCGCCAGACTGGCATCCTTGCTGCTTCTGCTGCGTATGCCCTGACACACAATTTCCCGCTCGTACCTCGGGTGCATGCATTGGCCAGGAAATTGCAGAGCGGACTTGAAGAAATCGGCGTTACAATCCTGAGCAGGGCAGAGACGTGCATGGTATAGTTTCCTGCTTCCTCCGGTAGCTATGGCCCAAGTTGATCAGAGACAGATCTTCTACGATCCATCCTCGGTGGGTCTTAGCTACGATGAGATTACAAAAAGAGCTGCGGCGTTGTCTGAGCCCATTTTCCTCCGTGGTTCAAGACTTGTTCTCCATGTGCAAACAAGTGAACAGGCTATAGGTGAATTGTTGAGGTTGGTGAGAGCGATGGCTGAGGAGAAACAAGCGGCTGGATTCACTGCCACAAATGGAACCGTGAATGGGGCGATTCTTAAACATAAAGACGTATATGTGCGACACTAGAATTGATTAGGATACATTTCTGTTCGGAAAAAAAGAAGGAAAGAAAAAGACGCGTCGCGTCCAAGTGTTGCTAAAAATAAGCTCGCTCATGAACTCCGACGACTTCTTTGAGGATCTTGATGACGCTGCTCTCGAAGAGATCAATGCTCTTGAAGCCGCTGCTCTTTCGCAGCCAAACTCGAACACCATGACCAGGTCTGGTGCCGGCACTGTCTCAGACAGTCGCGGTGGTTCAGGAGATAGACTCCTTCCTTCCCCAGACGAACGTGTACTTCAGCAGTTGGATCCTATCGGTAACAGCAACGCACGAGCTGGGCCAAGTCGAGTCGGCGTAACCATACAGACAACGTTGGACGGTGGCTTTGTCACCTCTTCGCAGAAGGCCATCTGGATCTAGGCAGCAGATACAGAGAACAAAGCTCTCAAACAATTCGTCAGGACAACTGGCTTCCAAGATGAAGAAATGGGATTATGCGGCAATTGAAATTAGACCAGCGAAGAAACAAAATTCAAAGGGAAAATCGATTGACACGGATGGTTGGGGTGGGGAGGAGCCGCAGTATGAATTGCTTAGCAAGTCTTCAGGAAACTCTAAAGGCCAGCTTCCATCTCCCAGTGAGTGATATTCGCTATGTAAGCCTACGCTCATCTGACAAATCTGCTAGCTAGGTACGTACTCCCCAGCACACGCTTGTGAAATACTGATAAATGTTTACATATCACTAGTCCCGTTTGTCTTCAGTTCTACTTCGTTCGGGGCCGTTCTGACACAGCTCCAGCCTCCACCTATGAAACTTCAAGCAGATTTATTGGAAGCGAAACATTGGTTATATCCACTGAATCAGCCGAAGCGTGATTATCAGTTTAACATCGTGAAACATTGTCTGTTCGAAAACGCTCTCGTTGCCCTTCCGACTGGTCTCGGCAAAACATTTATTGCTGGGGTACTGATGCTAAATTGTAATCCAGTTGCCATCAAGTGACTTGAGCTCACCAGATACGCACAGATTATCGATGGTTTCCTGAAGGAAAGGTCGTTTTTGTGGCCCCCACGAAACCACTCGTCTCACAACAAATCAACGCGTGCCACAAAGTGTGTGGCATTCCAGGTACAGAGGCGGTTGAATTGACTGGCGCAGTGCCGAGTCATGTTCGACAGAAATATGTAAGTAATCCAGACAAGTCTTAATGCTCGTTTTTGACGGCATCACAGTGGACACAGAAACGGATTTTTTATATGACACCTCAGACTCTTGTGAACGATATCTACAATGAGACTTGCGACGCGCAAGATATCGTTCTTTTAGTAATAGGTACGAGTGGTAATTCGCTTGTTGGCGATGTAGTAATTTTGCTCAGATGAGGCACACCATGCAACGGGTGGATACGCATATAATCAAGCGATGCGGATTCTTATGCTTAAAAACCCCCACTTTCGCGTTTTAGCTCTCACCGCAACACCTGGTAGTACTCCCGAGGCTCTCCAGAACTTGATTGATGGACTTCACATCAGTCATGTAGAAATTCGAGATGAAGCTAGTGCAGATATTGTGAAATATCTACATGACAAGGTGAGCTTCAATCTACACTCATCCCGGCTAGTGAACTGACTTTAAAATGTTAGAAAATTGAGCGACATATCGTAGCAATGGACGATAATATAAATCGAGTTAAGCATATGCTTGTGGGAATCATGGAGGTAAGATCTGTTCAGAGTGTTTGAACTACTCTACCTGATGCTCGTAGCCTCTGATGCAAAAAATGAGGCAATCAGGAATCCTTTTCAACAATGATCCAGTTAGAATGCACACTTATGCGCCGCAGGCTAAAAGTCGGTCTCTCAGACCGCACGAGAGATGGGCAGCTCAGTCATTGTTTAAACTTTCTACACTGGCAAGAGTTATGGGTTACCTGGTACGTCTTTCTCACGTTAGTTTTCATGGATTGGTCACGACGACTTCGTAGATGGAAGGCACGATGAACCTCTGCTATACGTATCTTGTACAGCTCTCGCAAATTGGTAATCCAAAAGTAAAGGCAGGCGCGATGTCCGGCGAAGAGGGTGGTAGTCCCAGAAAGAAACGAGTTGGAGTGCAGAAAGAATTGAAGTCGAAGATTCAATGGCAAAAGAACCCACAATTTATGGCAGTGTTGGCCGAAATGGAGAGCCAGCACTCCCGTGGCTTCGCATTGCATCCAAAGATGGAGATATTGAGGACGTTGCTAATCGACTATTTCGGCCAGAGAATGCCCGACGAAGACGAAGAGGCTGGCACTTCGAACGCTATGATATTCGTGACTTCTCGGGAAGTCGTGGATGAGGTTATAGGAATGTTGGACGCACATCGACCACTCATTCGAGCTAGTAAGTTCGTTGGACAAGGCTTGGATAGACAGGGCAAGAAGGGCATGCTTCAGAGAGTGCAGCTTGAAGTTAGTATATGCCATTGCAGAATACGCGATTCTTACCCTCGTTCTTGCAGACCATCCAAAAATTTCAATCCAATGAATTGAATGTTTTGGTGGCAACGTCAATCGGAGAGGAAGGTCTTGATATAGGTGAAGTAGACCTCATCATTTGTTATGATGCACAGAAGACACCGATTCGTATGGTATGTTTGTCATCACCGACTCGAAGACGTTGCTGATCTGGCGCCTAGTTGCAACGCTTTGGTCGTACGGGACGTCAACGTGATGGTACTGTGCATGTACTTCTTTCCGAAGGTCGAGAAGAGTTCAACATGGACAAGGCTCAAGCTGCATACAAGGAGGTACAGCGAACAATTTACAAGGGAAATCAAATCGAGCTATATGGCGATGTGGAACGACTTCTACCGGATCATATCAAGCCGCAATGCTTGGAAAAGGATATGCCGATAACACCTTACGTTCCCGAGCTACCCTACAGCAAAAAGCTTGACAGCGATGCGTCCAAGGGGAACAAGACCAAGCGCAAGAGGGATGCTGATATTCGGCGCAACGTTCCAGCTGGCGCGAGCATGGGATTTGTCCGCGCGTTAGATCTTGCTATGAAAGGTGCGAAGAAGAGGAAAACAGCCGAGCCTCAAAGACACGAGGAGGAAGAGAAGGATTTTGATCTGCAAGGGGTGGATGACGACACGGATAAGGAATTGGAATCAGGATTGATTTTTTCCCTGCCACGTAGAGCCAAGTCGTCTACTACAGGTACCACAAAACCCAAGGCAGAGAGAAAGCCAAGATTGCGCAAAGCCGCTACGTACAATGGCAAGAAGAGGAACTCGAAGCACGAGGCAGAGACAGTTACACAGCCGACATCTGGTCAATTTTCTCGCTTGGGGGTAGGACGACTCGGATGATATGGATATTGAGCAGACAATGCTACCGTCATCCAGTCCAAAGATACCGAGCACGCAGAAATGGAAAATGCCTATTCGGTCGCCTCCAGGGCAACCCAAGACAGCGACAAGGCAGCAGTCCTTCCCTTCGCATGCCGATGCTGTTATCAATATTTCGGACTCGGAGCCTGAAGCACCTGTTAGCTTGGCATCATCTGGTCAACCTCCAACGAATCAGAACGTTGAGGATTTGTCTTGGCTGATACAGGACGACGACGAAATGGCTTTTTGTGTAGAATCTTCATCTCCGCTGACAGCAAGAAGCAAGGCCGTGCCCTGTCCCATCCCTGACGAATCGGTAGAGATTATTTCCCCTCCAAAGCCAAAACATAGGACAGAAGAAGGGAAGGGTTCTCCGAAGATAAACAAGAAACAGAACCGGAGTGATGACTGCGACGAGATCATGCACGAACCTCAGGTTTTCGGTAGCCCATCGCGTGAGCCGACAGGGTTAGGGCGGGGAGACATACTTCCGCCCGAGTCTCCTATTCAGAATAATATTTGTCCGTCTTCTGACATGCCAACAGCCACGTTTCCGGTGAAACGAGGTGTCAAGGGACACAGCAAGAACTCGCGATGTGATCTTGGCGTTGGATCGTCACCATGCGAAGAGGTGCCTCTAAAACGTCTTCAAAGACATCCACCTTCAACACCACTCGCGAGAAGAAAGAAGAAACCAAAATTGACGGTCCTAGAGGCACAACACATTCCGATCTTTGACGTCGCTGCTGAACACTCTGGCGACGAGGTGAGCGATGGTACCTCAAATAGCGAGGACGACGTGGGGAGCGAGTCGGATATGGCATTCATCAAGAACTCGCCACTGACTCAAGTCTCTGGTTCTTACGACCAAAGCATGATATATCGGCAGAGCCTGTTCACGCAAGTACCTGTGGGAGTGGACGTGCCAGAGTTTGCACAAGGACCCACAAGGTGTCGTCAATTCGGACAAAGAGGGCGTCGGGTGGTGCAGCTATCGAGCTCACCTGGCCGGGGGGAAGGTGGATCTGATGAATATGAATTTGGGAGCTTTGTGGTGCGGGATGATGGGGAGATATTATGAGGTACAAGTAGGATATTGATCACGTGGAACGGTTGAGCACAAACCATGTCGACAAGCACCATCGCCAGGTGGAACGCGATCCCAATGACTAGGCAGGACAACTCCCCAAAGGTATCCAATCTCCCCGCTCTTCCCCTCTCCGACTGTTATCACCCCGTACTGCCCGCTCTTCCAGCGTCAACGATCAGACGAGGATGACTATGCCGCCACTGGCGCCGATGACGACGTTGCCCTCGTCTCCCGCTCCCCCTCTCCTGCTCTCATGGACGTTGACGACGTCTCCAAGTATGACGAATTTCACCGTGGTGCAGAACAAGAGAGAATCACGGTTGATACCCGGATCAAATCTACTAACAAAGGTTTTGCGATGCTGGCAAAGCTTGGGTGGGTTGAGGGACAACCTCTGGGCCTCTCTAGCGACGGTGAGATTAACTTTCAGCCACACAGTATTGTGTAATTTAGTTGGACATCTTCTAGGTCGCGTCGACCCCGTCCCGTTTTATGTCAAAACGGATCTTACTGGGCTAGGCAAGACGAGCCAGGACGTCCGGATGATTGAAACAACGGTTGCACAACGACGGGAGCTGGACTCGGAGCGCCAACGAAACGAGACAGAAGACCAGCGTCGTGCACGTGAGGTAATGTACCTTTGGTCCAACGCAACGCACGTCTTACGTTTTCGTAGGAGAATGTTGCGCGCCGCACGGCGCTCGAGTCGGAAATCTCAAGCACCTTACGTCCCTTTTATTGTACTCTTTGCGACAAGCAGTTCAAGACGGTCACACAGTACGACGAACATACCAATTCGTACGCGCACCACCACAAAGCACGGTTAAAGGATATGCAAGCCAATGCCCGTATTTTTCCGAAAGAAGAGGTGGATAAACGCAAAGAAAAGGAGCGTAAACGAGAAGAGAAGGAGCTCCGCAAGATCGCAGCAGCAAACGGCATCAGAATGCACAAACCTGCCGGTGGTACTGCCATGGCACCGCTCGCTTCACCAGCTAGTGGCGCAGTCGAGTCTGCGGCATCGGGCGATGCTCCGCATAAACCCAGTAGTTGGGTGGCTCTGCCGGCAGCTAGCGGAACTCAGTCATCTGGGTTCAAACGGTCTGGATGGGCTACCGTAAGCGGCGCCCCGTCGTCATCGTCGACACAGCATGATACCCCTCCGCCTCTGCCTCAATCAGATCTTCCTCTGCCTCAGTCACACGTTTCGTCGTCTGGGGGGCAAAAGGTTTCCTCAACACCCCACCGCCTCCCAAATCTTCCGCGCCTGCATTCCGTACAGGAGGCTGGACTTCTTTGAGCGGTGACTCACAATTTGCCGCAGTGCCCGCTCCCCCGTCATCGCCTCCTAAAAGCATTGCCCCTCAACCTCCACCCCTATCACACGCTTCGGTTTCTGCTCCGATTCTTGCTGCGCAGCCGGTAAGGTCTGGCTGGCAACAGTTTAAGCATTCGGGTCCCAAGCGTCGCTGATGACAACTCCCAACACCTGCTTACATATGACGATTGGTTATTAATGTGTTCAATCAATTCGAGTAGATGATTTAATTTGATATATGCGAGATACTATTTCAATAGAACTATACGTAGCTACAGTTGGAGACGATGAGAATTCTTAATTGTATAAAAGTACTGGTAAGGTGTCGCCAAGAGCAAAAAGATATAATTGACATGTGAAAGACAAGATGAACTCGAACAGCGCCTGAAGGGCAGGTTAAACGAGTGGATGGTCAAGCGAGCGACACGTTAAAAACACCATCGAGTCCATGCGGTGGGAAAATTTCACTCCGATTCGCTACCAGAACTGTCCGATGCTGAGCTGGAATCCGAAGAGTGGTCACTGTCAACTTCTCGTCTGGCGGCTGTTGGTGCGATGCCCGTTGTATTTTGCTCAAAGAGAGCCATTCGTTGTTCTAACTGCCGAATCTTCTCGGCTTCTACGTCTTCATCCATGCTCTTCCGTTTCAATCCGCCAGTACCTGTGCCCTTCCCTCGACTCCTTTTCGTCGGAGGCGCCCGCATTGGCCGAATGACAAAGTTGTATAATTTTGTAAGTACGGATGCTGGTAAGGAGTCGATTTCCAATTCAATCTCTTCATTGCTCTGCTTGGATGGAGGTCGTCAGTTTAAAATTTTGTCATTCCGCGGCAACTTACATCCTTAATCTCAGGGACACCCTCATGAATAATATTGATAACCTTTTCTAGCTTGCTACCATCTAATTTGCCGATAG
The DNA here is from genome assembly GCA_023014455.1 of Amanita exitialis. Lineage (NCBI taxonomy): Eukaryota > Fungi > Basidiomycota > Agaricomycetes > Agaricales > Amanitaceae > Amanita > Amanita exitialis. The sequence continues at coordinate 2,277,023 of JAEBUR010000002.1, forward strand.
CTTCGCTGAGGTCTTTCTTCTGCTCAAACGTTAATACATCATCATGAGCGACTGGTTTCTTGCTCTTTTTCTTCGAAGACGACTTTGATGTCTTGTTCAAAGACTTCGAACCAGAAGCAACATGCGTCTTCTCGCGATCCTTCTTCTTTTTCTTGTCCTTCTGCACCTTGGCCCCCTTCAGCGCAGCAATACTTCCTCGCATTGTCTCAATCTGACTCTCCATCATGGCAATAGCACCTACAGACGCCATGAGTTACCCTATATAAGCCATATGTCCTACTTACGCTGCCGATCCTCTTCGCTGTCTTCTTCTTCGTCCTCGTCGTCCTCGTCGCTCACATCGTGTAGCTGGGGCAAATTCTTCCACTTATCGTCAAAGACCTTCTGCAGCTCAATACCAGCCTGGTTGACGGGCGTCCCCGCAGGATTGAATGTGAAGCAATTGCGTATCATCAGCTTGAAATCTTCAAAGAACTTCTGGGCATTCGGATACTCGTGGTTTTCCAATTTCTTACGCATCGTAGACAGATCCATTGGCTTCTTAATCATCTTTGGATACGTAGGCAGATCAAGCTTCACCCAGTCTAATATGCGTTAGCGTGGACATAGACGAAACAAACAGGCGTACGAACCAACAGGCTCATAAAACGGACTTGCAGCTGCATAGTGCTGTTTGCGGTGGAGGTCGGCCAAGATCTTACTACAGAACTTGAGTTGCTCTGCCGTTCCATCGTCCTTGACACGTTTGTTCTTGCGCTGCTTTCGAGGAACGTCCGCATATGGCAAATCCTTTGGCGGTGGCGGGTGTATTTCTCGTTTAGGCCGAGTATTACTACTATTCGATTCTTGCTCCGATCGACGAATAACAGGTACAGAGGTCGATGCTCGCCGTGCCGGTACCTTTTTAGCCGGAGGTGGAGGGGGAGGAGGGGGTGGTGTCGCCACCTTCTTCACCACGGGTTTTACCTGATCGAAAAGCTGTCAATATCATTGAGACACGGTGACCATTGGCAACCAACCTCTGCAAGCGGCATTTGCTTGATCTGCTTGTCGAATACCTCTTCTATCCGTTTACCCATAAGGGATATAGCATGATCTGGACCGTTGAAAGTGAGGCAATTCAGGAAGATGAGGCGGACATCGGAGATGAACTCGTCGGCACTGTGGTAGCGAGGATTCTGAAGGTTTGGATCAGGCTTGGTAGGGTTAGACGAAGCCAATTTCCTCTCTATTGTTGAAAAGTCCATCGGATTCTTGACTATTTGCGGGTAATGAGGGATGTTGAGAGCAACGGGATCGACGGGACGCAAAAATGGACTGGCATCTTTCAGCTTCTTCAGAGATCGAATCGTCGACTGGCTGAAACGGAATTGTGCAGTGGTTAACGTTGTGGGACTAGGGGTTGCTGAAGGAGTAGGAACTATGGTGGGGGGTGGACTACCGGCATTGGACGCAACTGACGCGGGAGGAGGTGTGGCAGACTTTTTATTGACGTGATACATAAGACATGCTGGATCAGCACGCCCATACTGGCGTACAAGAAATGACAGGAGCTTACATGTGCCAGCGATGCCTGATCGGCGTCTGAATGCATCCTAGCCCTCTTCGCTGGCCGCGGTTTATCCTCGTCGTTGGCGGGAGAGGGATGGTTTGACATAGACACGTCGGGCTGCGAGCCGTCTACAGAGGCCATGGAGGACTCGGGAGGTGCTTCTGGCGTAGTTGGCGAACTGGTCGCGCGATCATCGTGCATGACAACATCGCCGTTCAAGCCGTCGTGATGAGAACCATTTGGCAACGCTTCCTCTGCCATCTGGACATCCTTGAGGAGCTCGCCTGGCGGGGGAGGTGGAGTCCCACTTGGAGGATGAATAGGAATAGAAGCTGAAACCATTATGGGAGCAGCGCGTAGCAAGGTATATGCGGCACATACCAGGGTCGACGGGAGTGCCCACTTGAGGGACGGTGGAAGCGTCATCGGGTTTGGAGATAGGGTCAATTGGCTTGATGGGGATAGGTTCATTGCGAGCATCGCTTTCCTGCTCGGTATAGTCAATGTCGATTTTGACGTCTGGCGCAAAGGAGGATACGGGTGTGTGCGGAGAGTCTGTGGGAGGCGAGCCACTGAGCGGGGGGAAAACCGCGTTGTCGCTGTTGGAGACGGCGAGGAGAGGGGTTTGGTCGCCGTTGATGGCGTCGGTGTGACAGGCTACATCGTTCATAATTGGGGCGTGACCGTCACGTGTGACGAGGAGATGGCAAGGGAAGATTTTTGGGGAGTTAGGGGGATCGGAAGCTGGCTAGGTCTTTATAGCTCTCGAAATTTAAGGTTCAGATCTCCCGCGCAGGGGCCACCTCCTTCTCAGCCTCCTCCGTTCCTCTCTCCCCGCCCTCCCGGCTGTCCCGCTGCTCCCCCTACCGCCCCTCCTCACCCTCCTCCTCCTCACCCTCCACCTCCGCAAACACCGGCTTCGGCTGGTTTGCGCGCCATGCTGTTAAGGTTTCGGAAAACACCGCCACGTCAGCCATTGTCAACACATACAAACACGCAAATTTCATCAGCACGTGATTCGTGTTTCATTGATGAGTCAAGCGCGCCGCCTACGCCAAAGCGCACAACGAAGACGGACTCACCTGCCGTCCAAACGGGATCCACCTCCGCCATCTTCGCGTACTTGAGCAGTGCCTCCCGCGGCTGCACATCCAAATCGTCAGTCAGCGACATCACGATAAGCGTGGGAAATATCGAGAAGGGAAGCAGCTAGACAACCGCGTATCATAAATCGATAGTCTCGCCCCAAGTCCAGCTAGAATGCTAGACAGCAGACAGCCTCAAGCGCATACCCGATTCGCGCAAGGGCATCCCACGTGGCCAGCGTGCGGTCTGCAGACACAGAAAATGGGTAAAAGGACCAAAGTAGTTACGCACATCTTCGTCTCGGGTCGTATCCCGCACGAGATTCTGTACAACGTGTTGTGTGGCACTCGCACCAACACGTCCACCTTTTCCAGGACCCGTGACAGGCAGCTCGGGTCGCCTGCTCTTCTTGGGATCCAGTCTCTCCTTGTCTCGCTTTCTCTTCGTCCCTCTTCCTGGGTCGATGTCACGATACATGGGCAATGCATGCGGGGTCATGATGTATGGTGCAGCCAACGCATCTGACATATCTTCCACTGTCACCTTCCTCGGTGGGCCCTTGTTTAGCAATAGCTTCGCGCCACGTTGCGAAATCCTTGGAGAGTACAAAACACCTATTTGACCATTCGACAGCCCTGTAAGAATCTAGCCATAGCTCAGCGAAAAACAATTATGCATTTGCCAACTACCTTGCCTGATTGATTTTTGGATGCCAAACTACTTTGACGGGTGTCGCATCGACCTCCAGTTCTTTCACGACACCAAGGTCATTCTTTCTCATGAACAGCAATCTGCCAAAGCGGCCCTTTGATGATGTTGATGATGAGCTAGCGCCAGTTATAATATATTTATCGTCAGGACTGAAAACGGCATTTGTGTTCGGATATAAAGTTGGCAGATCAGCTTTCGTGGCCAAAGGCTTCTTGAAAGCACGTATATCCCATACTAGGGCAACAGTGAGAGGCGCCAAGGACAAAGAATCTGATCACACACGCTTCACCACATCATCGCCTCCTCTGGTCAGTACTGTTCTCCCATCGATGGAAAACACCATTGATCCCGTCTCGGTCTCTTTTACATGTGCATTTTCTATACTCAGATTTGGTCTTACGAAGTTGGAACTCGTGCTCCAAAGGTGTAAGGCCCCATCCAAGCAGGCTGTTGCCATGAGTTTGCCGGATGCCGTGACGTAAAACCACTTACATGCTCCAATCATCTTGCCGTCTGGGGAGTATGTGCAACACATAATCTTTGTCCGCGCTCCTCTATCCTTAGACTTGACGACTATGACCGTTTTTTGCTTCCTTTTGTTTTCCTTGTCCCATATGCTACGTAACTATTCAATGGAATGGAGTTGATTGAATAGAATGAATCTCCCCTACCGTATAGTAGAATCTGCAGACGATGTAATAAACACCTTCGGGTCTTTCGGGTGCCACGCGCAGCTAGTCACTTCACTGACGTGTCCACTATTCCCAATCTAGTCTACATTCTTGTCTTGATCGAAAATGAAATTGACGTACTTTGTATGCTTCATGTCACGTATATATGGATCGCCCTTAATGAAAGTAGCTCTAGTCGCCAGGTCAGGCTATCCAGGGCATGAGAGAAAAACGGGTGGCGAACTTTTCTTCCCCGTCCCTGTCATACAATTTCGGCTGTAGGTTTCCCGATATACAAAGAAACTCTTGTCCATCGTTTGACCACTTGAGGTCACGAATCTAGCGCGGTGGTCAAAATCCCTGACGACGACGAAAATGGAAATCTGACGCATACATGGTATGAACCAGCAGGCTCCCAAGTATGGAACGGAGTGCATTTGTGATTCATGCCTCCAAAGTCCCATAATTTGCAATCGTAGTCATGTGAGCCTGACACTATCCTGGCTCCTGATGGATCAACCGCAAGCGCTGAAATGACTTTGGTATGGTCCTTGAGCACGATTTCGTGGCTTATTGGAAAGTTCGCTTCATCACTGTCGTTCATTTCATCCGGGTCATATTCGGGCTCATCCGGCTCAACGGAACCAACCTCCTGCTCCTCGACATGTCCAAGAGGTGGCAGCTGCCCGTCTCCATCCACCCCAGAAATCGCGAGCTTTGAACGTTCCGCAGGCACAGGTGACCCAGTCTTTGGCTCGACCTTGGTCGTAGCTGGGACAGCCGATCGCTTGTACTACTATGAGTTCCTCGTTCCATACAGCATGCACGAGTGCACTCACCTCCTCACGCTTGCTCTTGTCGAACCGTGCAGGATCAAGTTCCCTCTTATTCACCTGCTTTCCGAAGCCCATGATGCCCATGGCAGCCATAATGTCTGCGCTGTCCATACTGTGCGAGTTTGCGTCGTGAAGAGAGTGCGAGAGTATTAGCGAGTGACTTACAACTGCATCCTGATGCATTACGTAATGCAAATTTTGAGATGACGCCAGCTCGATTGCATTGGCGCCGAGACCCTAGCCAGCCAGCCACCATCCTTCGATGCTAAAGCGTCAGAGACCAGTGACACCTCCACTTCCGAGCGTGCCACTCTTGGCAGACCCATCACCGTTGGATTCAATGATGACGGAACGGGAATACAAACGAAGGCGAGCTACCTCAATAACACCGCTGGAGGCCCCATGGAAAAACTGGGGTCATAATCTCCAGGCCATCGTTAATCGCGTAGACAACGGCCAACCGCCGCAAGGCGAGGTCTCACACGAGCCCGCAGATAACGAGTATAGATCAGTCAACACCATTCTTCGTGAACTCCACACTCTCCACCAGCATAGACTACTGTTCACTACATCAGGCACACCGCCGACGCACGGATTCGCCTTTCAAGTAAGCCACCGATTTCACATGGAAAGCCCTAGTCTCCTTCCAAATCATCTAACCTCCAGACATCGTCGACACAGTCCAAGCGCATGTCACCAATATTATCTGGGCATGCAAATCTGGTATCGGAACCACCGTGTATCGGCGAGCAGATGCACGTCAAAGAGCGGTACGAAGAAACAAATAGGTATGTCGGAAGCCACCTGAATGAGTCCGATTACTTGACTTTTGCAAGGTTGCTTGGTTCTACGCTTCTTTCCAGAAGAAGAGAGCTCGGTTTAGACAACACACCGTCCCAATAACGTGCGTTTCATGAAACATACGCCCGGGATAACTCCTGATGCCATGCTACTAGACCAGCGTTTCTCTAGTCCAGATGCATGCATATATGTAATGTTAGTCAGCCCGCGTTTGTCCGTGCCACTTTCTTGAATCTGCGAGGAGATATGATACGTATATATCTACGCAACTTGCGAGTTACAATAGAACGTTTCATGCCGACACTTTGCTCAGTCGTAGATCAATGTCCCGTTCAAGAGCTCGACTGAGTTCGTCGTTGAGAAGGTCGCCCATCGTCCGATTATCCCGCAAGTAAATCCAGTCGCCGACCTCTTCGGAGTAATCGTACCTTTTTGGACCACTGAAAGGCATGGTGAACACGATCCAAACACATGGAAAGGGTCAGGTACCTGAAAGGTGAAGAAAGCCATATCTGCTGATTCGGAGGTTGCTTGTTGATGACATATGTGCCCTTGTTGCCAAGTATCAGAGTCAGGACACCGCTCTGTCAATTGACTCCTCAGGGTGATTCTCGTCATGAACGGAGATTCACTCACATGGTATTCAACCTCATAATTCGCGCGACCAACCCCATCTAACATATTCTCAATACTCTCAAGGAGGTTATCCATTGTTGCGTCCGACAGTTGATGGTATCGTTCCATCGTAAAACGGCTGGTATTCAGGTCATGCCCCGACATTGCATGAGCACGGGTTGAAAGCGCGTGGCGTCTGGGCGCAAGGCTAACGTTTTGTCGGTTGAGCAACCGCCTTGCTGGGGCGATGGAACAACGGGCGACGAGACGGAACGTGTGTGGAAGCATGTGAGACCAGCAACAAACACATAGTTTAGGGTTAGGTGCTACTTCAACTACAGCCATCAACCTAATTGGTTTCTTTTTGCACCCATTCCAACCAGGATCCTTTGTAGTTGAGTATGCTACGACAAGGACGAGTCAGCAGCCCAAATACTGGCTCAAGACAAAACCTCACTTGGTGTAGCCGTTCCGCTTGGCGACATCACTCGCTGTGCTGCTCCGCATACCACTGCGACAGTAAAAAATAACTTCTTGCTCCTGTTTTGGTTTCTCGAAACCGTGCTTGGCCTTGAAACTCTCTCCGCCCAGATGTAACGACTCTCCGAGCACCGACAAAGGTAAATTGACGGCCGATGGTATCATTCCCTGTATGACTTCGTCCGGCTCGCGCACATCAATCAGGTAGGTATCCTAACATTGGCGTTAAACTGCCAAACCACGACGTCAGCATGTGCACGACGTACTGGAGTAGGGCTCTGTGTCTTGGGTTTGAGCTCTTCGTAAGTCAAAATACGTGCGTCCCAGTCTCTCTGCAGATTATCAAAATGTTCGAGGGCCTCTTTCTTTGCCTGCTTATCCTGAGGCTGGGTCGGTTGAGATGAGTTGAAGCGAATAGCAGCAGCGCTAATTGGTCGGCGCGCCGCCGCAGTAGTTAGAACGTACGACCTGATAGCTGGCCCAGCAAGACGAGCTGCCGCAACGCGATACATGTTGGTGGAGAAATCGGAATGTCGGAGGACGTGCGATTTATAGTGCTTCCCACGGAAGATTACCTCACATCTCTCCACCTCGTCGCTTCAGAACTCAGGTCCTCAGTCTTGAAGCTTGACCATTCCTTATATCATGTCTGCCACGATTGTTTTGCGATTGGTTCTGGAATCTGCCGAAAATCCAGACTTCGTCACTGACTTGAAAGATACACCTTCATTCCCAAGCCGAGGCTAGCCGACCCGATGGGTCCGATTTCCGTTCGTCGTGCGTAATTCGTCAAGTCTATGTTTGCCATCGGAAAGCCGTCTCCGTGTGCTCCACTATTTATGGGCACGGCTGTTCAACAGTCTGCTCACAATCCAACTCGCCATGGACATGGGGAACATGGACGACGGGTCCAACAATTCTTACAATTCCACATGGGTCCCATATCTACATTTTACCGCTGGGGATAACCTTTTCTTCAAAACTTTACACCCGAGTTCTGCTGGTACCGTTGCTGCTGCTTCCATCATGCTTGCCTGTCTCGCCATAGTCGAAAGATACCTAGTTGTTGTGAGGAGTTCACTGGAAGCACGCTGGAGCGAGAGGTTCGTCCTCCCAATCGTCTACGTCCCCTTTCTTATACGTGCCAGAAGGGCATCGCCGCAAATTTCAGATAGTGACTCTTCGTCAAAAGACGATCATATCTCCCCTGAACTTGCCACTACCATCCCCCGTCGTGTGATTTCCCCGTTCATTGCAGCCCATGATATCCCACGCGGGTTGATTTATGCCGTTCAAGTTTTCTTGCGTTATACTCTCATGTTAGCTGTCATGTAAGTGACGTGGCGCAGTTTCAAATGCCTGCCCCTGATGAAACTGCTCAGGACATTCCAAGTGACTTACATTATCTCTATCATCATTGGGGCAGGATTAGGAGAAGCGATGTTCGGAAGATTTTGCGCAGGCAGGGCACAACACTAGTTATCTGCTGGCTCTTCATGCGTTTCGTGCCATGCTTGGCGCGTTGTACCATAACCTTGTATATTAGCGTTTTCTTATCGGGACGGTCAGCGTGTTACAGAAATGCGGCGTGGCAACATGTGCATGATCAGTTAACACTCCCAGCATCAACAACCTGCCCCTCGCTGATTGGCTTTGGAAAAGATTCGAGCGGTTGTCTACCATTATGATAAGCAACAAGCAGTCAACACGACGAGCGAAACCTACTCTCTGATATCCCATATGTCTTCGCTACTCCTGTCCAGTCTGCGCTTCGCCCACCACTCGGCTCTCTGTCTGATCCAGGCATCCCGACGTTCCTGTGGATGTAACGACTTGAGGGTCATGCAAAACTTGAAATCCTCGAGCTTCTGTGCACATTCTGGTCTTTCGCCATATCTGTACAGCGACTTGATTTGCGAACGTATAACTCAAGTTCATCTATGAGCGGGAACCCGACAAAAGAAGAAACGCGTACCATTGCATGACAAGAAAGTGTCAAAGAGGCTCATACAACCAGGAATGACATCTGGCGTGGGGTATACAAGACGGAGATAGGCTTCCTCCTGTTTGACGGCGGTGGTAAAGTCAAGTTTGGACATGTTCCGGATTTGGTGCAAAGCCTACTGTTTCCGGTTCACGCTTGTGACTTGGCAACCGTGGGTTTCCGGAGGCTCAGACCATGCTACTGAAACAACGGGGCAGTAACGGTGCTTTTCATGACCATGCCCTTTGCCTTCATCCATCAGCCTTTGAAGGGCATTTTCATTGTATACCAGCTGTTCATTACCCTTCTAGTACATATACCATGGTGGACTTTACGGTCATTGCTCAGGTATGACATATATCACCGCAAATATAATACTCTTATATTCACGCCTTCTAGATCTTGGAGGCCCAGACCATCTTGGAGCCTCAAAAGAGTTTTACGCGTTAATCTCTTGCGTCACACGGTCTATGTTGCAGACCAGTAGGTCTAATGCTGGCTCGTGGTCCACGTATAATAATTGTAACTAGATTGGGTCTTTTCAACGCGGGGCCAAATCATCTCGGGCCAAATCATCTGACGCTAGAGACAAACGTTGGCGTGAATGGCGTCTGGATTGAACCTGTCCCAAACTTGATTGTAGAGGAACTCCGAGCATTCGCGAATGCTGCCTCGGTAGATGTCATACGAATTCCAGGTTATTGGATGCATAAGGATGGAATCGACGTCAAAGTCGCTTCCCCGCCCGTCATTGGGGAAAAGGTTGTGTATCATCTTCACGGAGGCGCATATATTCGCTGTTCTGCACGTCCCTCTGACATGACGGCCAATATCGCGCGTGGACTCTTGCAATACGCAGACCTAGTCCGTCGCACATTCTCTGTCGAATACCGCCTATCTTCGGCTGATCCATTCCCTGTTGCCAATCCGTTTCCCGCGGCCTTAATCGACGCTCTCGCTGGCTATAACTACTTGGTCAATGTTGTTGGCTTCTCACCTGCCGACATCATAGTGGCAGGGGACTCTGCAGGCGGAAATCTTGCGCATGCACTAACGAGATATCTTGTTGAAAATCAAAACTCTGCAAACGTCAATTTACCTGCACCCCCCGGAGCGCTCATCCTGTTCTCCCCCTGGTGTGACATGAGCGATTCGCACAGCACACCTGGATCGTCGATGTTGACTTGTCTGAAGACCGATTATATCACGTCAGAGGGAGGTTCCTATCCAAAGAGAGCTTTCCTTGGTCCACACGGACTTGCAGCAGCAGAGACGAACAGATATCTCTCGCCGGCATGCCGCTACCCGTCGTTCTCGATCGACTTCAAAGGCTTTCCAAGGACGCTCATTATTGCAGGAGGAGCGGAAATACTTGTAGACCAGATCAGAACGATGCGGACACGAATGATTCACGATTTGGGTGAAGGCGACGGGATCAAGCCAGGTGAAGGGAAGGTACGATACATCGAGGAGCCTGATGCCGCTCACGACTACGTCGTCTTTGAGTGGTATGAGCCAGAAAGGACCAATGCATTGAATGAAGTTGCTCAATGGATTGCAATGACTGGTTGATTCGTGTATATTTCGTAGTATTATTTCATTACTCTTTGACGTTGGTGTTACAACTACTATATGCGTGGGCGGTTTCCGTCTCACAGATTCTAGGACTACTTTGTACGTAGCGGCCTGTGGCCTCTTCAATGTACATTTTTGCAAAAAAAGAATGATGGTACAATCTAAATTTGGCACGCGGGCCGTACAAAATCCGCTGCAAGATCGAAACATGGAGTTTCGCAATTATTGAACGCCATCATGTCCTACACTTTCAGGCATCAGCCATTGAAGAGCATATACCTTATCTATCAGCTATTAAGCACTATTTTTGTGCGTATACCCTGGTGGACTATATGGTCACTTCCTAGGCATGACGTTTCCTATATCGATACGACTGACAAGTTCACGCGTTGTCCAGGTCTTGGAGACCTAGAAAATCATGGAGTCTGGAACGGGTCCTGCGTGTCAATATCACCCGCCACCTGGTCAATGTGGTTAATCAGTAAGTCTATCCATGACCTTTTATTGCCGCACACGCTCAACAACTATGACAAGAACGAGCGATTTAGTCAAAACACCAAACCATTTAGCTATCGAGTCCGATGTTGGTGCATATGGCGTTTGGATTGAACCTGTGCCCGATCTTATTGCAGGGGAACTCCAAGAATTTGCGGATGCTGCTGCGGTAGAAGCCATACGCATTTCAGGCTACTGGATACACAAGGATGGCGTCGATGCTCAAGTCGCTTCCTTGCCCATCGTCGGGGAGAAAGTCGTGTATCATCTTCACGGAGGCGGATATATACGCTGCTCTGCACATCCCTCCGACCCGACAGCCAATATTGCCCACGGGCTGTTGAAATTCGCGGACTCGATCCGCCGTACCTTTTCTGTCGAATACCGGTTATCATCGACCGATCCTTTCCCCGTCGCCAATCCGTTTCCCGCAGCGTTAATTGATGCTATCGCTGGCTATAATTACTTGGTCAATGTTGTTGGTTTCTCCCCTAACGACATTATAGTCGCAGGGGACTCTGCCGGCGGGAATCTCGCGCACGCGCTAACAAGATATCTTGTCGAAAATCAGAACTCTGCAAACGTCAATTTGCCTGCACCCCCAGGAGCGCTCGTCCTGTTTTCCCCGTGGTGCGACTTGAGTGATTCGCACTGCGTACCTGGATCGTCGGCTATGAGCTGTTTGAACACTGACTATATCACTCCTGATGGCGGTTCGTATCAAAAAAGAGCGTTCCTCGGTCCGCATGGACCAGAAGCAGCCAAGACAAACAGATATATATCGCCCGCATGCCGCTATCCGTCGCTATCGATCGACTTTAAAGACTTTCCAAGGACGCTCATTGTGGCAGGAGGAGCGGAAATACTGATTGATCAAATTAGGACGATGCGGAGACGGATGGCTCATGATCTTGGTGAAGGTGATGGAGGAAAGTTACGGTACATTGAGGAGCCAGATGCGGCTCATGACTATGTCGTGTTTGAGTGGCATGATCCGGAAAGGACACGAACGCTGAAGGAAGTCGGATGGTGGATGTCGTTGTGTACTTGACGGTGGACCATCGCATGGACCTGGTGTGCTGTTCTGGTGGACCATCGCATGGACCATCGGAGACGGCGTGGGTACATAAGTATCGGATCACGGCAAAAAAGTTTTTTGTCCACATTAAGCTTATACTTAATGACGCGACTGGCATCATGCCGCCCACTCAAACATGCGTGCCCTCTGCGCCCACTCAAACATGCGTGCCCTCTGCGCCCTTGTCTCTGTCTTCTTCGTCGCTGCTGTCAGTGCGCACTTCCAACTTCAGTTTCCTCCTCCGCGCGGCCCGTTTGTCGAGGACAGCGAGCCCAAATTTTGTGGTTTGTACTTCGGACGTGCTGGTCCCGTTGTCTCTCTTACATGTCGTTCAGATGGTTATACCGATGTTACCACCAATCGGACTATGTTTCCCCTGTCCGGCGGTTTCTTTTCAATGAACTCCGAGCACCCAAAATGGACAGGCAAGTATCGAGCGCTCACAAGTCATTACCCTCCGACTAACGCAGTTCATTTAGCGGGCGTTTTCCTTGCTGCTAATAACTCTGCTAATTCGTTCAGCGATTTCATGGAGATCAAACCATTCTTCCAACAATCAGGCGAAGGCATCTACTGTTTTCCTCTCCTGTTCAACTCGGCCAATGCTACTGGCTTGACAAATGGCCAGAATGTGACCATTCAAGTACGATTTGGCGTTCGACGTCTGCATACTGATATGCTCAGCCCACATTTAGATCATCTTTGATGGCGGTGATGGCGAACTTACCCAGGTATGTCAAAGTGAAATAAATACGCTATTACGTCTAATAGAGTCTTTGCAGTGTGCGGACCTTACCCTGTCCAACAATCTAACATTGGTCCCCTCGAACGACAAATGTGGCAACGCAACTGGCTCCAATGGTACTGTCCCCACAGGAGGTTCCGCATCGTCAACCAACTCGTCGACCAGCTCTGGCGCTACGCCCACGAGCTCCAAAAATTCTGCAGAACGATCGGTTGAGTTTGGTCTTTTCACAGTTGCCTTGGGATTGGCAGGCTTGGCAACGAGCATGGGATTCTGATAATCCTGCCATGATAAATACCTATACCCTGTTCGTGTTGCGTCTGGAACGTATAGAATTGGCGTTGAACTTTGGTAACTCATTCTACGTGTTGTACATGTGATTTAGCTAGCTGTACGCGTGTTAATAGATGTTACAGTGCCGCGTTCTCTCGGGTTAGTGTTTCATATCGGAACATATAATGCCATGCATCGAGGTGGCATAAACAGAGATGAAGCGCTGACGCTTGGCCCCCTGTGGAGTTCGTGATCATTGCAAGATGTCTGCCACTGTGTACTGTTCGATCCGCTCTGTGTAGCCTTCGGTATTTATTTTCTGCAAAGCAGTATGCTCGGGATCAGTGAACGCCTTGCAGTTATAGATTGAGTGGGTGTCTGCGGCTTGATGTGAATATAAGCGTGACGTAAGTCTCGACCACCGGCACGAGTTCCCCACGCCAGCCCTTACCGTAAGGGTCCCAGCCATTACGCATATGTATGAGACGCGTCGTATGAGCAATCGGATTGACATTGCCTAAACATTACATTATGAAACTGAGCAGCGCGAGAGGTATTCCAGCTCAAAAGAGTAAGCAAGGAGCCAGATAATAACAAATGTTGCGTCGGGCGGCCCTTAGCACCGAGAACGAGTAACTCATGGTCATGCTGCGGCGTTTTGCACTCCGCGTAACTGAGGCACGCATACTTGTTACGGGACCCTCAACCCTATCAGCACATCCCGGGATACACGGTGAGTGACACACTCCGTGCCACTTTGTTCGCTGCGCTGTGGTACGCTCTTCATGTTCTTCAAATGCCGCCGCCAAGAGACGCCTTGGGAAGTGGTGGTGGGAGCTATGTTATCGATATCCTGTCCCAATGTTTGAAGATGACAACGGTGAGTCGAGTCACTTCGTCTAGGCACGTATATCGACTTGAAAAGCAGACTTGAACGTTAAACTCGTTAGCAAATTGGTGGTTGGCAGGACATACACATTTGATGTAAGAACAAAAGACATCTCCGATGCCCTCATGTTCGCACGTCGGCAATTTATTGAAGACATCAAGAAAGGGTATAATGTGCTTCTTTGTGAAGGGTAAACATTCCTGCTCGTCTAGAGTTTTGCGTCTGACCGCGCGTCCAGTTGGCGGATCGGCGAGGAAAGCAGCACCGCGTGGAGATACGCTATGCTGGTAGACGCGAGTGTTTTACAAGTACAGCTTCCTTCTTATCTTATCCTCGTATTTTCGTAGCTGCTCGCATCGTCGGCGTCGCAAAAATACCCCTCCGCCATACTTAGGGGTGTTGCAGTCATCTATTTAAGATTCTGTCATCGAGTATTTACAGGGCTGGAAGTAGTAATGGGAACGAACTGTACAATTGAGTAATGTGGTATTGTTGCAGTAAATTAAACTTGCATGGTTGCGTTTGTAGCCCAATTCGGATCCAGATATTTATATGTTGCGAAGCTCGCCAGATTGATGGATTAGTGTGATTTTGACAGAGTTGCCAGAAGGAGTAGGAGCGACCCTAGGGCGTCTGTTTTGGGAGTGTGTTGCAAGTCGGCGTGATTGAACTCCGTGTGTGTGGCAGATCCCCCGTACTGTCAGGCTGGTGGCAATATAAACGGTCCTTCGCTGGCCCTTGTCTCTCCCAAGCCTTCTCCTGCTTTCCCATGCGGTTCAACAAGTCCTCTAACAGAGCTCACTCTTGCATTCGAAGCATGTCCAGCTCATCAGCTTCTTGTTCGTCGCTCTCAACCACAGACATTGTACAGTATGGGCCCCGTATCGTCAACCGCGATGTCTTCACGTGTGAAGGTGCCGTTGACGCCCAGCGACTATTGTCCTTGGTCCGCCACGACATTTGCCAGCTAGCACGCCGCCACAGGTGTAACGCATTGACAGATGAACAGTAGGTGATCGATAGCATTTCGTAATACGCCAGGCTGACAGATGGACAGATGGGAATGTACAATTTTGGCAAATTCACGGAGTGGCAAGAGAAGACAATATACCGTCAAGGTTTATCATATGCTGCTAATTTTAGAATTTAATTACTGATAGGAGACAAACCAGGTTTGTTACGAAGCGACTATAGCACGTTCTTCAAAACATGCACTTGAATATTGTCCTGCGGAGCTCGATGCTGCGAAGGGTGTGGATGGTGTCATGACGGTCCTAAGACGAGAGGCCAAGCAGAAAGTTATTGAAAACCGCAATCCGGTAATCGACTGGTGGGGAAGATTATCTCAATCTTGGCCATATAGGGGAGGATATATCACGATAATGTGAACAGCGGATAATGGTGCTGAATACCAACTGATAATCCTGTATTAGTATATCACTGTACATTACGTCAACGGATAGGGCATTAGGATGATTTTTCAATCTTGCTTGTACTTCTCATAGCATAGCCGGTCCATGACTGGTAAGAAAAGGCGATTAAGATTACTCTGTCGTGAATAACAAGAGTCAACCCACTTCATCATAAAGTCCAATCCTTTTCACACCCAAAATTTTCAACCCTAGCCATAGGATCCCTGCAGTCATCCCGCTTCCGCAGCTAGTGACGACGGGTAGTGCCCCATTAACGACCAAGTTAGCATGCTCGATTCCTATTGTATCCTCCAATGCCTTGCGCAGTTCTAATGGGGATAATAGGGTAGTAAACTCAGAACTGTCAGATTCAGGGTGTTTCTTCAGGAATACATTAAATGGAAGCGAAAGAGAATGGGGGATATGACCGGAAGAAAGGCCTGGACGCGGTTCAGGGTCTACTCCAAGATATCTGCACGGAATTGAACAGGGACATTGTGATCAACCACGTGAACCTACCTTCCCTTAGAGCGTGCATCCAGGACGAGCTCTGCGGTGGAGTCAATTGTAGGGTTTAAGGCGGAATTCGTTACAATCTGCTCATAATCTGAAAGGGTCTAAAAGACCTTGTGTCGCTCAGCTAATGTATTACCTACTTCGGATCGCGGTTGCATTCAAAGTTGGAGTTGGGTAAATGGACCTTGTGGCCCGTGAAGGCGACCCTTGTTCGACTGGCAACCCCTCTGACAGCCATAGAGGCAACCCGCCATTAATGATACTTGAATTGTCATGATGAAAAGATCTGAACATGAACAGAGCCCTAGGAGATGAAAAGACACCATGGGTATCGTATCTTTGGAACGGGGATAAGGTCACAAGTCTGACGCCTGAGGTGGTGGACGTACAGGATGACATGTGACGACGGCTCGATGCCATACTCCTCTGAGCGAGTTGAGGTTCTGCGATCGGTCAATGCAGAAAGCACGCACCACATGCATCCGCAAATACCCGCTCGCTAGGCATCATATGCTTTAACCCGAGTTCATGCGGGCTAGCGACCTGATCCAGATCCAAGAAGTGGGCACCAGGGAGTCTCCGCGAGATAAACTCTTCGCGGGCATTGCGGGGCGAGTTGGGCATGAACCAGGTCGCGTCGAGCAGTCTGACGGAACGATGTTTTGACTGGATCAGTGCATGGGCTTGCGAAGGGGAGAGAATGAGCGGAGTGGCGGTGGAGGACATGGCTCTCGCCGCGAAGGGCCTGAGGGGTCTGACGAGGAACATGCGTGTAACAGCGGTAAATACGAGCGCTTTCTTGATATGCCATCAGACCAAAGTACCTGGCTCCTCGCCGTCCCACAAAACGGCGAGGCAGTCGGTCTGCACCAGGAGCTGGCCACCAAGCTCTATCAGCAGTGCAAGCTGCCTGCCCGCAACATCGCGGAACTGGTCATCCCATCCTTCAAGGTTTTTCCAACGAGTCATTGCCGAGTTATCTATTCATTAGCATGTCGAAATAGACAGGGACACTCGACTCGCTCATCTCGCTCTCTGAGGAGCTTCCGAAACTAGACGCATCGTTTACCGCGACTGTAGCCAAGATCGTAGATACCCTGCGCAATCTACTGAATAACGACCCTGCCAAGTTGGTACAGCACGTTCGCGTCGAAGAGCAAACTGTCGACCACTACCTCCTTACTAACTGGAAGTGGAACGAGGCGAGATATGGTGCCCATAAAAGTCTCCGAGAACTTGTTGATGCCCTGAGCCAGGTGCGACGTACGTGTTAGTGTGAAGAGTTCGTCCGACATGTCCCTAAATAGGAGATGGCCTCTATCGATAACATGATGAAAGCAAAACTTAGCAATTATAACCTAGTCAAGGGTAGCCTTGTTCAAATGCAACGCAAGATGACGTAGGGTCCTGCCCTGCCTCCTGCTGTAAGCTCACATTCACTGCTGACAGCGGGAATCTTTCTATGCGCTCCCTCGTGGATGTCGTGTCAAAAAATGATTTCATTCATGACTCGGAGTATCTTGAAACAATTCTGGTCGCTGTTCCAAGGTAATTATTCTCGCTTACGCCCAGACATATGTGTTCACCATGTTCCAGAGCTCTGATCAAGGACTGGAATTCTAAATACGAGCGATTGACTCAATACGTTGTCCCGCGTTCGGCGAGGTACTCTACTGTCTCATCTCCATGACATTACTCAGTTGGCGTAGGCAGATTTCATTGGACGATGAATTCGCTTTGTATAACGTTGTAATTTTCCGACGAATCCATGACGAATTTATCCAGAAATGCCGAGAGAACAAATATATCGTTCGAGACTTTGTGTATTCGGAAGACGAAGTCGAGAGACAGAGGAACGATTTGGAGAATGCAGATACAACAGAAAAGGAACTATGGGTCAGCTTGTGGTTTTGATGTTATTCTGTTAACCATTCAATGCGATTTGTAGACGGAGCTATTACGCCTATCTCGGGTGAACTTTTCAGAATCATTCCAAGTCTTTGTCCACTTGAAGGTGCTACGACTGTTTGTTGAAAGCGTCCTCCGATTTGGTCTACCTACCCAATATACTGGAATCATCATCAAAGTGAAGTTCTTCGCCATTCTCTTACCCGTACTGAGCATATATCCATAGCCCGAGCCGAAATTGACAAAGAAGATTTTCCATACCCTTCAAACTCAGTTTGCCTATCTCAGACCAAGATCAAATTACTCAAAGTCATCACAGTCGGTGGAGAATGCAGACTTCGTTGGGGAATACCAGTCGCTATTGGATCAGGAGTTCTATGATTTTGTCATGTTTGAAGTACCTTGGATCGTCTTCTGAGCGATGATGATTCATTCAGTATTCTACGTCGAGCTAATATCCATTGCATCACAAGACTCGTCACGCGTCGTATTCAGACCGCCTGATCATTAGGATGTTCACCTTATTCTTCCTGTGGACTATTTCATGATTGCGGCACGGAAGAACACTCTCGTCTTTTTGTTTCCCTTGCCTACCTAACAGCGGCACCTTTTTTCCCAGGCCAAACTCAGATTTGGACCAGTCACAGGCGGTCACTCACACAAACGCATAAAAGCACTATCGTCAACTTCCCGCACGAAAGAGAAGATGCATGGATGCTTCGTGTCAAAATAACGGAGTTCCCTTCTGGTATTAACGAGGCAGAATGTGTTGACCTACCCTGTCGTATCCAATTGGTTCCTAGAGCCTTATTTGGCAGTGCGTCGCTCTCGGGCCTGTTGGCGAAATAAGGTTCTGCATTGCTGATCGTGCTGCATCAAATGATTCTGTGCCGTCGCAAGTTTAAACGTTTTTTAAACCATATGCGCAGTCCAATGCCGAGCACTGTACCATATTTTATGACTTTTCGTAACAGAACAGAATAATTCCGCGGGCCTCCAACCTATTTCTTAGAGATCAGCGAGGCAGATTCGGCTTAGTCGATGAGCTGTTTCCGTATTTTGTTGACGGGTGCAGTGGAAAATTGCGGGCTCATGCTGCGGCTTTCCTCTCTCACACGGTGATTAAGCCAATAAGATGCGTTTTCCGGGGTCTGTCCGGCAAAGTGCCTGGCGGCCTCATGGTCCAAAATCGTAACAGTGCTTATACAACAATTGCAACCATTCTAGCTTTATGGTGGTGGAGTCGCTGAGAGTGATTGGATCACTAGGAAGTTACACCATGACTGGTAGCGGGCCGAAGTGTAATACAGCAGGAGGAACGCAATGCTTGGCATTCCCCAATTCGATGAAAGATCGGATTCATGCCACCGATTTCCCCCCCCCCAGAGTTGTCATTCTGTGACAGCGGTTGAATTAGAGAATAAAACCAGCAGTCGCATACCATTCGTTTGATGTCCTAATTATTACGATCCATATTCTAGGTGCCCACCAAGAGGTCTTCCGAGTTGAATGCTGAACTAGAATTGACAATCCGTATTGCATTCTGTTCCTTTCTGGCCATGGAAATGGAAAGCGTGGATGACATCCAGCTCGAGGTATTTCACCTTTCCTTCACCCGGCTCAACTCCATTGCCTCCTCCTAGATCAAGGGTCATCCTCACCCTGATTTGGGACAATAATATGTTTGTACCTCCCGCGACAATGTGCATTCTTTTTTTAAACTCTTTGAGATCGACAGTGAGCAATGGATATATGCATGCCGGCGAATGTGTCTATTGGATTCGCCGGCTTTGAATCTGCGCGACCCTAGGAATGCATAGCGAAGCACTTCGTTGTCAAAGAACTCAGATTCTGAACAAGTAGTAAAGACCCAGGCGGGAATTACTCCAATCACACTAGGGTGCATTGAGAACGAGCCCACCAAGTGCGGCTGGTAATCTAACATCAGAAGTGCCGCTATTCGCTACGATATGGCGTGTTAACGCATGTGTCAGGTTCCCGCCAACAGAATCGCTTCATATAACGATATCAGAATGCGGTCAACTACATTGCTGAGGTAATGGCAACCAGCGACGGTATCAATGAGAGCGGCAGGGAACGGGTTGGCACCAGGGATTGACTCCGCGGACGACAAGCATTAACACGGCGCACAGGTACTGCGAACTCCAACAGTTGCCTGTCGTAGGTGTTGTGGATGACGGATGCGCGGAATATCGTATGCTCCTCCGTGGAAACGGTACACGACCGAATTCTCTCCGGGCGCAGGCGGAGAACCTACTTTGTGAATCCGGTACCCGGGAATGAGTACGGACGTAACAGAAGCGGCATCAGCGAAGTATATGACTAGATTGGGCGCAGCATCAATTCACACCAGGACCGTGGAGAAAAGCCAGATGGTTCGGATATACGTTTTAAGCATGCATATCATGTGATCCTGAAGAGAGACCGATTGTTTTATAAAACACTCACGTGTAGAGCACGTTACAAACTCAGAACGAGTATCAACGCAATTTAAAGATAGTCCACCGACTTTTCTAGTGACAGTAAAGACCACAAAGGAAGGCACACGGATAACGTACTGAATAGCTGATAAGTAATATACTTGGCCTTCAAAGACTGCGGGGGGGGATCAGTGGCGCGCTTTGCAAGAAATAATGTCTAGATAGCGCTGGAACAAGCGTCTGAACAGGCATTATGAGATAGTCAACGTCCAACGTTCAATTGTAATTCGAAGCCTAATACCTAAATCAGATTAGCCATTCCCCTCTGCAACGTAGTCTAGTTAGTTGGCTAAGGCGATCCAATTGGCAATGTCTCTTAATGATCTGCTTCTTTCTGGTTCGTGCCATTTGAAGACATGGAAAACATGGACAGCATCCGGCTCTTCAACATATTTCAGCTTTCCTTCACCCGGCTCAACTCCATTTCCTTCTCCTAGATCAAGGGCCATTCTAGTCTTCATTGTCCTGATTTGGGACAATAATATTTCTGCACCTCCCGCGACAATGTACGTTCTTGGAAACCCTTTGAAATCGACAACGAGCGATGGATATATGCATGCCGGCGAAATGTATCTGTTGGATTCGCTGGCTTCGAATCCGTGCGGCCCAAGGAATACCATTATCGGATAGCGAAGCCTTCCATTGTCAAGGTAATCAGATTCTGAACAAATGAAGACGGACGATCCAGGTGTAACATGGGAATCACTCAGATCACACCAGGGTGCAATGAGAATTAGCCCTCCGGGTGGGGCCGGTAATTTAGCATCGGGATTCTCTACGAGGTAGCGTGTTAACGCATGCGCCAGATTTCCACCAGCAGAATCGCCTAAAATAATGATATCGGAAGGCGAGAAGCCAACCACATTTACGAGGTAATGGTAACCAGCGACGGCATCAACGAGAGCTGCAGGGAATGGGTTGGCACCAGGGGATGGCCCAGCAGATGATAAACGATATTCGAGTGCAAAGACGCGGCGCACAGTGACAGTGAACTCTAACAGTCCCTTTGTTGTCACAGTAGCCGGGCATGACGGATGCGCGGAAAGGTGTACGTATGCTCCTCCATGAAGGTGATACACGACCTTCTCTCCGGGCACAGGCGGGGAACCTACTTCCACTTGCGAACCTTCCTTATGAATCCAGTACCCGGGAATGCGTACGGACGTGACCGAAGCGGCATCGGCGAAAGATTTAAGCTCGCCTATGACTAGATCGGGCGCAGCGTCAACCCAAACTCCATTCACACCGGGACCATGGAGAATAGCGAGATGGTTCGGATACTTCATGAACACGCCAGTCCTGATCACCGTCAGAATGCGTGTTAAAAAAAAATAATCCCTATAAACTCACTTGGAAGCGACCATCGTCCCATGACGTATCGCCTTCACGTATAGGGCACGATGCAAGCTCCATGTCGGTTTGGGTCGCCAGCTCCTGCGGAACGAATGAGTTCCAACACACTTGATTCAAAGCAAGTTCACCGACTTGGGTAGCGACACTAAAAACCACCAAGGGAAGCGCACGAATAGCGTACTGAATAGCTGATAAATGATATATGCGGCCTTCAAAGGCTGGCGACCAAAGGGGAGTGCCATGATGGTTGGTAACAGGGGTGCCGTAATGGCGTATCACGGGTGGTCAGGGGAGGTTACGTATTCAAAGCGGCAAGAATTCTAGGTGCAACTGCGGTATTCTGCGGGAACCATTGCTACTCTGAGCGTACCGGTTTCGGCCCTGCTCCATCATATGCAGGGCAACTTCGTGCTGATCCTCAGTGCTCCCGACATAAAGCCGCTCCAACCGCGGCCCAAGTTCACCAGTCACCATTTCGTTCAACGCGTCTTCCTCGAGCGGTGATAGAGGATCTAGCGTAATCTCGATTAATGAGGGCATAGCCCTTAGCATTACGTCCATGTCGACAGGATCGTCTGCACGGTCGATGTGAACGGCTTCTATATGCGGCATACCATTGGAACGTTGTGTCAAATGAGTAAAGAGCGACGCGTCGCAGCTCAGGTAGATTTCTTCGCTAAACGGAGAATAAAGTGAGAGTGAAACTAAGTTTGGGAGAACCAGTGGCTGAATGAAGGGCACTACGTCGTGTCCATCGTAAAAGGTTACAGCAAGCATTCGTAGGTGCGGAAGAGGAATAGATTCCGTGAGCGAAGAAACCCATGCTGCAAACGTCGCATCTTGATTCGAAACCAGATGGCAAATTTCGAGGGTTGCGTGGCAGTGGCGCAAAATCTCAAATGCGGACCGAGCGGCAATTTTTGTACTCAAGTGCAAATGTCGCATGTTATGCCATAGATGAGCGTGTGCCAGGAACTGGGCGTCGATCGGCTGGTAAACCTTCAATTTCAACGACGACATCTCCGAAAGCTGCGCATCGGGGGGGAACAACGTGAAGTGAGTGAACTGGCTTTTATGGCACTTGTACAGTGCCAATTCACGCAGCTCGGATGTCCATTGCGGATTCTGGGTCAATAGCGCAGCGAGTGACTCTACCTCGTCGCGATGGAGGCAAAGACTGAGTCGCCGGTAACGATATGGAGCAAGCAGATCACGGACGAGAGTTGGGATGACGGGTCTTTTTCGTGTGAGAAGGGTCAGAGATCTAGGCATGTGTCCGGCCCGGGCAAGCAGCGTCTGAACGTCTTGTAGCGCATGGGTTCTCAAATGGCGGGTGAGAACCAAATGTGTCCACAAGGATGGCATGTCGAGCACGATCTGGCGCCATCTTGAACACACGACAGCGAGGACGAGGGGAATCTTGTGTGCTCTCTGGACGGTCGGAAAGTATATAATACCGTCTCCGCTCAGCTCAAAAATTGTGCGCCATATGTCTTCTGGCAAATGCTCAAAGTAGGTCTAAAGCGGGAAGTCATTTCATGGCATTATTCGCTGGGCGTTTCCGCACCTGTGACTCATGCCGCATCGATGCAGCCAATAATTGCCTTTCTGTGGGTATGCAACACCGCGAAATAAGAGATGGGTATACCGCGCGGTGGTGACAGAGAGGCGTGCGTCATAGAGCATTTGTCAGTATTTGACACCATCAACCATCATCTCAGAGCATGCTGCTTTCGGATCGTAAAAAGCACAGTGTCTATTAGTAAAGACATAATGATACGACTGGCCCACTATCACAGGGAGAGATACTATACAAGACAGATGGGAGCTGCAGATAAACGTCCAGGATTGTAACACATACAAAGCGCCTTCATCAAGCAGAATAAATGTGACTAGACGTAAGACATATATGGATGAGAGTTTAGATGGAAAGGAAAAATGCGGGGGTCAAGAGGTAAATCTCCATCTTACTGCTAGGAGTTGGACGTTGAGAGGTAACAATCCGGGACGTAAACATGCAACTCGGATACATTTTTTTCATTCATGGCGGTTAGATCGGGTGGT
Source organism: Amanita exitialis (assembly GCA_023014455.1). Taxonomy (NCBI): domain Eukaryota; kingdom Fungi; phylum Basidiomycota; class Agaricomycetes; order Agaricales; family Amanitaceae; genus Amanita; species Amanita exitialis. The sequence continues at coordinate 2,300,568 of JAEBUR010000002.1, forward strand.
AGACGATTCTTCACAAGCCTAGATTGGAAATGACGCGGGAAACCTCGTCGATATCCCCCACGTCAGGCGCGCTTTGCACCGAAGATCCGACGACGGCCGTCCGTGATGACATTGGGTGATCATAAACACTGGGGAATGTCACCGATGTTGGGCTCGAATTCCCGCCGGTGTCGCCTGTTGACGTTGTCGGCGATTCTGGGGGGATAAGGGACGATGGGTCGCCGGTGAGACGCGAAAACGACTTGGTGAGGTCGAGCGATTGCGCACGGTTCGTCAGCGATCGTGGCTTCCCGATCTGCTCCTTCAACTTGGCTTCCAGCAATGAATCCGAGCCTCGTTTCAGAGCATCATCAGTCTGTCTCGTGCGGCTATGTATTCCAGATCCCTGTTCCTTGTCAATGTCAACGCGGTGGGATGAACACCAGGTACGTACGATGGGAGCCAGCGGCGTCCAATAATCAGATACAGTATAACTAGGGTCTGGGTTGTCTTCGCGTTCTTCGAGATTATATATGTAAGCCGGCGAGTTGAAAAGTGCTTTGACATCCGGAGATGAATTGGCGAGTCTGAGCCTGCGATCTCCGACCGCCTCTGATCGACCCAGATCCATAGATTCTGTACGATGGATACATTAAAGCACCATTCCGAACAGCTAGGGAATGAACCTACCATGTCCGCGGGTTTTGGCAGTCGAGAGCACCTTACTATCGAAATGGGGGAAGGCTTCTGCAAATGAGTCGCCTCTTTTATGTGTGTGAGAGGTGGGTGACGGGTACACGTGTACGTTGTGGTTAAGGAGGAACTGTTCAAGCATTTCCCTTGCTGTGATGAGGAAGTCGCTATTACTGCGCTGGCAACGGAACTTGAACGAATACTCGGTTGGGATCTCAGTACTCGTTGCAGTTGAAGGTGCGGCTGCCCCATTTGAAGGACAGAGTATCTTGAAATTGGGCGAGATGGAGACTTGAAGCTCGCGTTTGACTCGCTCCACTAGATTTGTGAATTCGGGTGATGCACAGAGGCGGGGTAGTTCGGAACTGGGGGGGACAGCCATATCTGCCTCGAAAGGAACGTGGTCCTAATCGCCCGGTGAACATCGAGGAACGAGGGGCATGAGATGTAAAACGTACCAATAGCATCGAGGCAGCAATCTGCACTTGGCTTTCTGGCCCAAAAATGGTAACAACATCGGATGCTGTTTCTTTGTCAGGGAAGCGAACTCTGGAATTGGTCTTTGACTCGATATCATGTATGAATATGCTCTTCTCTCCCAACAGCGTGCGATGATATCGACGAGGTATTAGTACAGTTTCGTTAATGTAGTCCTTATCCTTCAAGTAAAAGTGATCAGAGATGACTGATCGAGAGTTAAAGAGCCGTTTACCTTTGGATTAACCAACTCCATAACGGATTGCTTAAGATTGTCTAGATTGATAGCATTCTTGGCTGGAGTGCGTGCGACGACATTGTCGTCGTTGTCGTTATAGCCGCCGAGCGCTGCAAACTCTTCTGCGTTGGAAAACTTGACGTATACACCATACTTTTTCATGATACGCTGAATGCTTCGACCTCCCACGCCAATAATACGCTTATGGTAGGTTTCTGGAACGTGAAATGAAATCTCTGCAGGTAACTCCTCCTGCAAGAGGGTAAGGCCTTGTAGGACCGAGCTATCAGGGCCAGAAATATCGATGAGGAAGTTGTGGTCATTGAAGGTTTCAAATTTGATCTTAACGTTTGTCGTCTGCATAATTTTATTGATTTTACCATTCTTCTTGCCGCTGATAAATTCGCGGTGCTCGTTTGAAAGCTCGATTTGGAAACGAATCTCGTGATGGAAAGCCTAGGTTTGGGAGTTGAGCACTCGTTCCAGGCCATCTTTGCAGCACATACCTTTATGATGTCGAGGTCCATAATCATACTTACGGCCGCGCGAACTTCCTTGTTCCAAGCCATGCATCTCGAAGCACATGCTCTTGAAGACGACCTCGGCTCCGGTGGAGATGGAAATTTGTTTCAAAAGGTTGGTGACGGCACTGGGATTCAGTGTCGCGGGCGGTAAAAGTGCATTGAATTGGACGGGGAGGAGCCAAAAAGATCCTACGTAATATTGGCAAGCCTGCGCTCAAAGTGTGAGTGACGCGAGAAATAGGACGAGCGTGAGCTGACCAGTGACATGATTGACCGTATTGTACGTTGAATATCGACTTTGTGGTCCCCGTAAACAGTAATCAAACTAGTAGAGCTGCCGAGAGGAGGGAATTGAATAAATGTGGCGTTGTCATTCATGATTTGTTTTAAATCGTCCCCGCGGTCGGTCACCATCCAATCAAGTTTACGAGGCAGTATCGCGGTGTCTCGCGACATGAGAGATTTGCTCTGTAGACGAGTCAAGCGGGCTGAACCCGAATAAAGACAGACGAGCAGACCTTGGTGACTGAAACCGAAAACAACATGTCTCGCGCCCTCTGCACGCCGAAGAATTCGCCCGTTATCCAGATCGTATTGCGGGAGTTGGGACCCGCTGAAGTGACAGAGGTAGACACCTCAGGCCCCATCAAACCTTGCAATGGGGAAGGATGATAAATATTTGTCGCAGTCTCTTCTTGTACAGTCTGTAACATGGAGCGTTTCCTTCCAGCAATGATTCCGTGCAGTTTGTGATCGATTTCACAGCGTTCGGCGTGCAGACCACTCTTTACGAAAGGGTGAGGAGAGAATATGAGAGTGAGAGTGAGGATGACTGACCAACTCATCCAACATGACGAGCAACCGGACGCGCGCCAGATCGACCGAGTCTTCTGTCCCAGTGATGACCAACTCGCAGACGCGCTCTGTCTCGAGACCGGACCATCCTGCACTGCTGCTGATGCCGTCTGGAGGAGTACGGTTAGAGAGAGAAAGGGGGCTGTTGACAACGGCAATGTGGGCCAGGGTCTGGGAAGCAATGTCATCAAGGCGACGGCGGACGTCTGGTTTGAGGGAGGGCTTGGAAGAGGGAAAATCGAGGATCTCTGAGCGCGCGACCTTGATAGCTGCGCGATGCTGGAAGAGCATGTGAGGGTGAGACGCAGGAAGGATGAGAAAGACGTACCTGGATAGGACACTCTTTGAGAATCAAGCCACGAGCGGCCATGACCTGCTGGTAGGCACCGCTGATGTAAAAGTTCCAGGCTCTTGCGTGGTCGGCGAGGAGGAAGGAGACGTGGCAGCCGTGGAGAGACATTGCCATCATTGCGATTTTCTGGATGGAATCTGCGTCAGCGGGGAGAGCGACATCGTGAGGAGGCTGGGGGAGCGGGTTGTGGTGCTGCGAAGGCGACGAGAAGGCATGAGGGCGGGTGTGACGCGACCTGCGTGGATACGTAAAGGAGGTAGTGTAGACATCCATGATGAAAGCGCGAGGGTATTGCTTGGAGGGGTATTGGCAAAGTGGTATCGATTACAAAGAGCACGACGAGCAAGGCTGGTGTCTATATGGCCACAGCTGTCTCAGACCAAGTCATCAATTAAAATATGAGACTCCTTTCTATTCGATCAGCGTATCAAATAATTTGTAATAGCACGATGTCCCCGCCCGCCCAAAGTGTCCGTATGGGTTCCTGCTGTCCAGTCCTGCCCCGCAGCGGTAGCAAAAGTGCGCCCCGCATCGCCCGCACGTCATGTGGTTGCAGCCCTCGATTTTCTCAACCGCCATCGAGCACCGCGGGCATCCCGTCGTGTGCTCTCGGATGAACGCCAGGTCCGCCGCCTCTGCCTCGTGTGCACGCGCCAGCCTCGCCACCGTCCCCCGTCCGTACCGCCGCTCCAACGCCCGCCGCTTCTCCGATCCCTCCACCGCCGCCAGATACGCCTTGGCAACTTCCTCAGAATGCTCGATGGCACATCCCGTGTGCGCTCCATGCCTGTCAATCGCTCAGCACCCAGCCCATTAGTGCTACATAGCTACTGTCCACCCACTCACCACAGCCGCTGGCAGAGTGCGCAAAACGTGTATTTGCAGCTGCCACATTGCCGGAAGCGTGACCACGCATCCTCGTCATCCTTGCCTGCGTCAGCTGGCTTGCGCACCGGCGCACCGCAGTACGGCATCGGGCAGTGCACCACCGTCGGGTCTGGTTTTGTCAGCCGAGTTCCCTTCGTCTCCGCGGACTGCTCACCATTCTCATACATCCTCTTCTCCCTCAGCCATTTCCACCGTCTCACCTCTGCCTCCGTCACCACCCGCGCCACCTCGTCTGCTTTCGCTTCCACCCCCTGCTTTACGCACTCGGGATCCGCGCATCCAACTCGCCCTGCATCCCCCTCCGCTATACTCAGTTTCCAGTAGTCCGCCAGACATGCCCTGCAGAATGTATGACTACACGACAACTTCAGACACTTGGATCCCTTGTGTGACGTAAAACATATCGAACATGGGTATGAGGTGTTGTTGAACTGCGCCAATTTGGCATCACTTTCATATGATTTTAGCGAGGCAGCGAGGATCAGTGGAGCCGGATGCCAGAGTCTAGAGCTCGTCCAGCCCGAGTCCCGATCGCCGATGGACTACGCACCGGATGACATCATTCTCCCCCGCCAGCTCCATGACAGACAGAAAGTCTCCAGTTCGAAGACACTCTATCCATTCGTACAGAATTCCCTCTTCACCTCGCCATTTGTCTGTCAACAATTGGTGGAGTCGAGTAGTACTGGGCAGCCAGTAATGCGTTGCCCGAATGGAGAGCAGCTGCGGTGCCTCAACAAGTGGGTACAACGGTGGTAGTAGAATGCTCAGTAGTATCGGAGGCAACATGGACAGGCTCGCCTCTTGCTGTTTGGCTTCGTGTGCAAGGCTGGATCCGTCTTGTTGTATCTTCACTGTATGTACCGTTTCTAACTCGATGGGTACTTCAAGCTTTAGCAATCCCCATGACTCCCTGGTAATGCAGTCGGGATAGATCGACTGTTGGGTCGTAAACACCTTGCGTGTCAGGTATATCTGCTCACGGACACACCTCAATCACGTCGTATTCCTCCTGCTGAAGCAACTTGCACTGTTCCTCAAATTCGCCATCCATTGCTAAGAGGTTCGAGTCATCATCAGACAATCCCGACATAGGGTTAGGGTTCATCGTGTTGTCGCCGGCTCTTGAGTCATTCAGGATATGCATATGCCCACCTCGGCCATTGAAGGAGGCCGCCGCTTAGAAATATCTTTTTATCGAATGTCAACGGCAATATATCTCAAGCCCTAAAGTTGGGTTAAGGTTTTACGGCACTTATTTTTCTCCATGGCGGACGTTCAGTCTTCGCAAGATTTTGTCAAAGCACTCAAGTCTGCCGTAGATCCTCCATTCTCAGATGGCCCTTGCAAAATTGACATTGCCAGGCAAGTGTGGGATCGTGTTTCCTTCTACGTTCCTAGCAAAGCAGAGGTGATCACGGAGTGGATACTTGCGAAGCTCCTGAAGGACAAGGGTATTGATAGGTCGGTCCATTCTTCTCCAGCTTCAAAGCTCTAAAAGCACATATTTACAGTCAGGTGAACCCTATCCTTGATGTGCGATATTGGAAACTTTTGGCCGACATCACAAACCATGCTAGCAACACGAAACCATTGCTAGGCTCTATTCTTGTCCGCATCCCCATCGCGCCTATCGTGCTGGCCTTCCTCAATTTATATTCCCAGAGTAGACAACAATATCTGCCAAAGGCCGTTGCTGCATGTCTTGGGATTATGTGGCCTCTAGGCGTCCAAAAAACAACCACGGAGACTCTGCTTGAATGCGTTGGCGCTTTGTTGCATCTAGTACACGAATATGACGCGGACGACGATTTGGCAAAAATCGCGTGTTTGGTTATCAAGTCTTACCGAAACTCGCTGGCCAACAGTTCAAACAAGAAAAAGGTGATGTGTTATCCATGTTCTCGGGACGAACTATCTTTTGAAATGGCTTCAGATTTGCACTTTGTTTTTGCGACAGAATTTCCCGCGTTGGTTGGAGTGTATCCAATGTACTTTGCCCTGCGAGCAGCTACAGGACAGTATATACAATGCTGGCGTCGAAACCTTCTTCAATCTCGATGTCCTCAGGCACTCTCATGATTCAAAAACCGGAAGTGTCATTCTGAACGCTCTTCAAACATTACCAGATTTGTCGAAAATCGCTACTTGCCACTGCGCTGCCCCGTCTATTCTCTTCCTTTCTGCAAGCAATCAAAAAATACCGTTCAACTTTATTTGGCCAGGGATCGAACCAAGTTCCTGGCCCTGCAATGGGCGAACTCAATGCATCCGGCTTGCAATTCTTTATTATATCCCAGTCGCTTCTAGACGATACCCAATCTACATCCGAAGCGTGGACAGCAAGAAATGCACTACTGGTCATTGTGGAAGAAAACAACTTGTTCAGTAGCTCTATGCCAGCAGCGGAACATGCTATCAATCAAATTAGCGACTTGGCGATTGAAGCGCTGGCAGGTCAGTCACCTCTAGCATCGTCAAATTCTCCAAGAAAAAGCTAATTGCGTCAACAGCAAAAGATCTGCCATTGCCTGCGATAGAATGTCTATCTACGATCACCCGCATCGATTACGACCTTGTCTTATCTCTCCTACCCCGCATCCTACCCCAATTACTTCGAGTGGGTACTCATTTGAAGAATAATGGGGACCGTTCCACACTTGCATTGTCATTCCTCGACCTCATTCTAGACTATCACACCAAAACACGCACAATCCCCACATACGTTTCAAATTTATTGGATATGGTGCAATCTCCAAAACATATCGCTCCAGATGGGTGGGACGATCCAAGTGAAATTTATAATTCGAGGTCTGGAAGCGTTCTATTCGCACCTGTTCACCTCGTTCGTCTTGCTAAGCAAGTGAAATCGTTCGTCACGGTGACGCAGATCGTGCCTCTGGCAAAGATGATGGCGGACAGGCTGGAGACGGCGTGGGAAGGTCTCGAAAACGCAGTACGCCATCTCCGCAAAGAATCAGGCTTGTATGAGTCAGCTGAGAGTCACCCCGATATTCTGGCCATCAAGCTATCGCTCTCGGCGATCCTAGCATCGGCCGTGTTGTCTTCGCTTCCTATTCGATCTTTGCCCGTAGAGGAACGCATCTCGTTAATTACCGTTGTGGACCTGCTTCGGAGTAGCTTTGTCCCAAAGGTGGTGAGCAAACTGGGCAAAAAGCTACGTGGTCACGATAGCTACCGAGTATGGGGATGGCAAATCTGCGCCGTGGCTGCGCTTAGGATGGGGTATGTTCTTGACGTGTCGAAGAACCTTGATTTACCTCAGCGTCCCGAATGCAATGCCAAACTTTTGAGAAAGCTGGCAGACCTGGCAGGGAACGGGGACGTTTTGCCCGAGCTCAGTCTCGAGGTGGTACGAACGCCTTGATTCCCGTCATATTCTTGATGTATTCATAGCTACACAGTTCCGTTACCTTTTCAACAGGTCCCCCGTTCGAGATCCGGCCGAGACACGGGCGACGATGGAACAGGCGCTAGTCTTCCTCGAGCAGAGGTTGTCGCACACGGAGAGCAAATGGTCTGGCTATCCCCACCGATTAGTATTTGGTGAGAAGGGGAGGGCGGATAGTGCCCTGGCATTGTTGCATATGCTTGTTGAACGATGGCTGCCCACCGTCGAGTGAGTGACACCCCGACTAAAGTGGAACCAAGGATTGACAATTGGGCTGCAGTTCATTCTGTACCGCAGAGCAATCAAGGCGATTTGTAACGCTTTTGATGAGCATCCCGTTCGGCGACATTTCTTTGCCAAAGGACTCGGAGATCCGTCCATTTGATGTGCTTGTCATGGCATTGCGGTCTGCTGAATTTTGGGAACTTCTGAATATCAGACGTCTGTCTTTCTCTTGTGGATCATTCATTAGCCGATGCTGATACCTCCCAGCTGTTCTTTTGTCATATTTGACGGATTCGACGGTGCTTCTCGACAATCCGCCGAATGCACAACAAGCCTTCAAGGCCATATCCATTTATCGTCTAATACTGTACTTCCCGGTGTCGTACTTTACAAAATTCAGTCGAGCAGAGTTGGTCAAAAGAGCACTAAGTGCCGATGTGCTTTTACGCTCGACGGCGTGTGATCTGCAAGTATGCCGGTTGTTGATGGTCCTACGGGTATTTCTAAAGAGGGTGTTTGCACATACGGGGCACGTCGAGGCTTCCGTAAGTAACGAACTTGACGTGGAGACTGTACCGACCGCAATTCGCAGACGTTTGGGTTTGCCACACTAGTGGGGCACCTCATGAATAGCGAGCTTGTCGATTTTGCTGATCAAGAAGCGTTCGTCGATGTGACAGTGGACCTGATTGGGATGTATTTCCGGTAAGTCGCCCGAGGTTCTGCTCGTAGCTACTCGTCATCAGCTTGCGGTAGGGAGCTATCGAGATCCGCACAGAGAGGCAGCATGGATATCGTCTCTGTTTTGGATTCTTTGAAGACTTGTGTTTTGTCCGGGACGAACATTGGTATGCGAGGGGTGGCTCGCATAATCGACGAATTGGTCACAGAGTTTTCGTTCACGATGTGAGTTCTGCATTGCTGTTATCAAAGAGCTCAAGGACGATATTGGCATAGCTTCCCCAACGAGATTAGGGCACCAATGCAGAGGGCATACGCTGAGCTTGTCGCGTTCGTCTTGCCGCGGATGTCTGATCTTGTGAATCGCCAGATAACGCCAGATGCCTTCCGCACCCAATGTGTTCTTATGACGTTATGGACATCATTGTTGTCGTTTGGGAAATGGTTGACGCTGGAGGATGAAGTGCAGTTCTTTGGATGCCGCTTGGCATCAAAGATAATGGCGGCTGTCAAGGATGATATATCCCCTTTACTGGACGAGGCAAGGGTAATGACGCTTGCTATGATGTTTCAAGAACTCCAATGTCTTTCTGAAGGCGAACAAGCGGGGCAGCTAGAGCAGGTTATCGCTGTGTATGTGTTGTTCGCTCTCGTCCTCGATGAAACCGGTGCGTAAAATGGGACGAGTGACCTACCAAGGGGTTCAAGCGTTGTCAGGTCGCGAACGCTTGAATATTTACATGTCTCGAGCATGCAAAAACATCACCAGTTCGAACTATGCACATGTATTGGATCTCGTGTCCGAGACCTTGTCCAATCACGAGGCATGTGCGCCTGGCCACTTGGCTCGAACGGTGTATCTGGCCACGCGGCTGCTCAAAGATTACCCTCAAAGTATGCACAAACTGATTTTGCTTGCCATGTCATTGACCAGGGACAGAGACGCTCAAGCACACGCAGACGTTTACGGCGCAATGCATGGCTACGTTTGCGAGTAATGATACGTTTGTTAATGGACCGATTGAATTACGGGTTAGAGTGCTCGACTATGTCGTGCAGCTCACGTCTGAACGGGTATGACTTTTGGAACTGGAACGCGTTGGGAAAGCTAAGAGTCTTGCAGCCAGCAGCGTTACGATCAAGTGATCTGAGCGGAATATGGCAATTACTGAGTAAATTTCTGGCATCCTCTCGCTTACACGACCAGGAAACGCATGCGACCATCTTTCATCGGATAGCATCTATTATAGGCGGGCTCGTTCGTCTGAGAAGAGACCTCGTCGCGTGGACATTGCCTCATCTCGGGATGATGCTGCGACAGCTGATCCTGTGCATGCGCGCGTGCCGGCCTATGCTCGGTGCCAAACAAACAGCGATGGTGATGGACACCCAACCGCGCTGGATCAACGCGAAGCAGACGCTAGGTGTGGATGAGGCCAAGGCGCTTTCGCGGTTGCTGGAAACTCTGGGCACAAAGACGGTCGTACGGACACATGTGCAAGGCGATGCACAAAAAGCAGAGTCGCTTGTAAAGCCGTTTTCAAAGCATGCCATATACGTGATCAAGGCATATATTGAATGCATGGACGATCCGTTGTGCGTATTGAGTGCCGAGGTCAGGAAAGAGCTGGGGCCTGGGTTGTTTGTGTTGTGTGGTATGGTGAGCGAGCATGGACGGGATGCGGTGATGGTCAGTGCATTGGATGGAGGCGGGAAGATGGTGATGAAGGCGCTGTGGAAGGAGTATGAGAAGCAGCGGTATGTTGGTGGGGGATAGTTGCCATTATCTTATCTTATCTTATCTATGATACAACACACGCGCCATACCACGACGATGCTCAGACGAGGCGTGTTTCAGGCTCTGCTCGTAAGAAGGCATTATGCCAGTGTCTCCCCGTTCACATTCGTACTTCCGCCGCCGCCACCGCCCAGAACTAGCAAGATGATTGGCGAGTCGCTATTTGATACCAAATGTCTTGCCGCGCTCTCGGAACAGACCAACCAGACACCTTTGACGACCCTTATTCACCAGTATGTACACACTGCTGGGACTGTATTGAATCGCGTGCATCTTCCGTACGAGTCAAGGCCGGCGGAAGACAACAGGGTAAAGCTGCAAGACAGCAAGGACGTTGTGCTTGTGGCGCATTGCGCGACAGATGGGTTTAACGACAAGGTGACGCTCTCGTCTGGATTTCTGCTGAACGCGCGACAAGAGGAGGAGGACGAGTGTTTGGTTCTGACATGCGCTCACACGTTAGAAGAGGTGGTCTCTGTTCTTACTCACACGAGATACAACTAAACGCTCTGTAGATCAGACGCGCGCCGCTGTTCGAGCGACACAAGACGACGGCTACCGACGGCTGGCAAAGCGGAACATTTATTGTTACGAGCAACAGCCACGATTTGCACCCTGCCTTTCACCCTGTGAGCAAAGTTGTTTCCTCGTTGCCTCGGTCAGATTTGGTGCTGCTGGCGTGCAAGCTGCCGGCAGGCGCGGCACGGGCGCTGCCGGTGTCGCCGTACCCTGTACCGAATGAGACGGGAGTGAGGGCGCACTTTGTTGTGCATCAGAAACCTGAGGAGCAAGGGTGGAGTTTGTGGCTCGGTGGGACGTGGAGCAAGTGGGTCAGTGGGATGGTTCTAGGATACCGCGACATGGCTGGGAGAGAGACGCAGGTGGGTGCACTCTGTGAGCGCATGTCAGGATGGAAGATGAGACGTATGTATGATGATAGCCAGGGACGTATGAAGCACTGTCGCACATGGTGTTCACGCCGCAGCCGACTGCGGGGTCGAGCGGCGGGCCGATTGTGGACGAGGAGAGTGGTGCTGTGGTTGGGGTGATGGTAGGGGCGCGTGGGTGGGGAGTGCCTGCAGAGGCCATCTTCGAGGCAAGCAAAAAACTTTTTGTCTCTGTTGTCTGACACGAGTTGTCTGACACGAGCGCAGATGTTTGCACTTCCGGGCCTGCATGGAAAGCCCTAGCCAATCAGAGACGAGTGATAACCGTGAAAATGCCTCACGTCCAATAAATGCCTCACACCAACTCCGCTTACCCTATATAAGCTTCCATCACCGCCCTTCCTTGTCCTTCCCTCGCACCCCATCTCTTTCCATGTGTCCCGCCTACGTCTCCACATCTTTTCGAAGCTTACCCTCAACATTCTCGTCAACTTACCTCTATTTGGAGCCTCAGCCTTGATTCTCGATTTCTTATTGGCTTGTCTCGTTCTCACCGTCATCAACCACTCACCCAAACACCAAACATCCTCTGTCCCCGTTACTATATGTGACGAGTGACCCGAGAGCAGCTCGCACGTGACACGAAGTTTGCTTCCACGCCGTTGCGCTTGGGCACCCAATCACGGTCTGAGCACATGGTGATCGAGTTCCCGAGTCAGTCCCTGACTCGGGGAACGTCAAATAACGTCAACAGCGGCTGATCGTTACGTTGACGTTGGCTCGGGAACGTAGAATTCTGGAAATCTGGTCTACTTAGGTGAGGTCTGTCAGGTCTGTTAGTCCGTGCCTGGGGCTGTATATATCGTCTTGTCGCGTTCGAATATCAGAATCTGCACAAATGGTTGGCTTGCGGTCTTTAATTCTATGACCACTGTGTCATGTTTGGAAAATGCTTACGCAGAGCAGCAGTAGTACAAGTATAGTTTTAGTGTAGTGACAAGCAAAGAAATAAAAGAATGGAAAAAAAGCATTGCCTCCAGAAGTGATTGACACCAGTTGGGCACTCAAAACATGCCCATTCCATCACCGTCATCTTCTCCGCCTCCCCACCCACTTGCGACCACTTCCTCTTCCTGCAGCGGTGATCTTGCGAGGTGGACGTCCTCCCGTCTTGATTGTGACGATGTCGATGTATGCACGGCCAAGGTGGTCGTGACTGTCTGGGGTGGTGCTGTAGTCCCTGTATACCATGTCAATTGGACAGTGCCAACATCTGGGATTTTGGTCCCTTTTGCCAGACCCTGACATGTTCATCAGCATTCAAAATCGTCGCCAAAACGCGACAATGGCTCACCTGTTCAGCAGCTGGTCTTGATCGAAACGCCACCACCACATCTCCACTCTCAGTTGTCTCCACCGAATCGACTTGGCCCGTCGCCTGTCCATACCATCAGTAAGAAAAGAAGAAGAAAAAAACTCGCAAACGACTGACGTTGTACCACTCTCTCAACACCTGCACATGCTCCTCCTTGGCACCCTTCACAAGCAACTTTTTGGGCCGGTTATCCAACTTCATACTCGATCTTGCATGTCCACCACGCATCGCCCCGCGATAATAGCTCCGCGCGCCTCTCGCCGTCGTCCTACCTCTATACCATCCGCCGCGATACCCACCCGCACCCGCAGCCGCACCCGCGTGAGCATCCGCCGACCCGCCATCCGCGATGCCCAGACTGGCAGCCTCGGCTTTGAGGTGGTCCAGCTTTGCTTTGAGCTCCTCCAACGTCTCTCCGCTTGTCCCGCCCGTGCCATTCTCGGCCGTAGCTGCGACTGCAGCGTTGTGCATCTCCAGCTCTCTATCCAGTCGCTCACGCATCAGACGTTCGCGGTCATCGGCGGGTGTGCTCGTGGATCGCGTGATGATGCTCGTCGCGGGCTGCGTCGGTGTAGAGGGCGTTCCCGCCGACGTCGGTACACCCGTCGTTTCTGCAGGCTTCTTCATCTCCTCACCCAACTTGCGCAACCGAACCATGATCTCCTTCTTCTCTGTCGGAGAAGCCGTCTCGAGCTGACCCATGAGCAACTTTTGCTCTGCAATTTGTTGCTCGAGGAGTTTTTGCTTCGCGGCAAGGGCAGAGGATGAGGATGAGGGTGGAGTTGTCGACGTGGTTAGTTTTCGCGCGGGCGGTGCCGTCGCTGGCGATGGAGAAGGCGCTGTTGCGGTAGTGCCCGCCTCTTTTGTTTGCATACCCGCCACGAGTGGCGCCGATGCTGCCAGCATCCTCGCTCCCACCTGCCCATGCCCCTCCATCGGCCTATGCCAGAATACCTTGACGAACCGGTTGCCAAACACGGCATCCTCCGACTTCCATGCGGCATGCGCCTCGTCATGCATTGAAAAACTCACAAGAGCCTTGGCGCTTATCGTGTCGATGGCAACGTTGGTGACGGTGCCGAACCGCTTGAACCAGTCATTGACCTGTTCGAGCGAGAGCTTATCTTGGGGTATCTTTTCGACGACGAGGGTGGTGCCGTTGTGTCGTTCTGGACGGAAGTTGTGGACTTCGCCGGAAAAGGTGCCTCGGCCTCGTCCACTGTGCGAACGGCCGCCCCGATAGGACCCGCTGCGGGTGCCTATATTCATATCGATCGGGCCTGGCAAATCAACGTCCATGTTCATTCCCACAGGTGGGAAACCGTTCATGGCACCCATTGCCAACGCAAACATGTTCGGATCGAATCCTTCCGGTATAGGAATCTGTTGTTGCTGTTGCTGTTGCTGCACTTGCTGTTGTTGCTGTTGCTGCTGCTGCTGTGGCTCGGATTCTTGCTGCGTGGTTTGTACTTCTCGAGGTACGTTGGGTGTGAGATCTTGGATGACAGGCAGTTCGCCTGTAGCGTTGACGGGGTGGACGACGTGGCTACCGTCTTCTTGCTGCACTCGAGGAAGAAGAGGAGGACGCTGACGGCCGCCCATGGGACGCATGTCCATTCTAGCTTCGTGCGGGTCATAAGCCGCAGCGGGATTAAAGCCACCGTTAAACATGGGTAGGAAAGGCATTGCAGCACCCATTGGAGGGAAGAATTGTCCTGGGACAACAGCATCGTCACCATGGCTGAATTTGCATAGGGCGCCGCGGGCGCAGTATCCGTAGTCTGTAACAAGGGTTGAGAATCGTGTGATTCACACACACACACACGAGACAGACGACTCACTATGATAGTCTCTACATATACCGCGTTTTTGGTCTGCAGGTTGGTAAGGCTGTTGGTGGCGGCCATTGGTGTGAGAACCGTTTCTGTACACGTCTGATACGCCATCCCTGTAGTTGCCCTGCGGTCTGCTATCGCCCCTGTCACCCCAGGCTCCTGACGACTGACTGTCCTGCCTGCCGTTGGTGTTGTAGCGGGAGAATTGCGAGTCCGAGTTGAGACGAGGACCCTTGGCCGGGGGACGCGAATCTCTGTCGTCGGACTCGATGCTGCGTTTTCTGGAGCGAGAGTCGGGAGGGGTTGGGATGGAAGGGGATATTAGACCGTCCAAGGGGATGGGGATGCCGGTATCCAGCGGTTTTGCATCGTGTGGAGGTGATGGGGGAGCCGGGGCGTAGGGTAGATAGGATTTTGTGCGGAGGACGGTGAAGAGAGTGTCGATAAAGTTGGGGCATTCTGTAAGGAGGTTACGGAGGAAGCGGAAGGCACGGACAGAGAAACGGACCGTTTTCGAGAAACTCGTCGAGCTGCACGGACAGCTCCTTGCGCATCTCAATTTCAGGGACATTGTGCTTGAGGAGGGCAAGAATGTAGTCAGCGAGAGCGCCGGGCTCAGCGTCGCATCTGGCAGAGAGTTAGCGAGAAATTGTGAGGGCAAAAAGAACATGCATTGGTTCAAGAGTTCTGAGGAGCCATGGCTTGAGCTGGGGCGCGGTTGCAGGGTCAAAAATCATGAAGGACGAGTGGACGGAGATGGAGAGCGCAGACGAAGCAAAGGAGCATGCATTAGTCAGCATCGGCTATCTCCGTAAAATAATTAAATAACATGTAAATCAAGCATCACAAACGACGACGCTCCAGTCGCTTGGAATGGCGCCTGTCTGCCTGCCGACGAGCTCCTTCCACATTGTCTTTGCGACGATGCCCATCCCGCCGTCGCCTGTGGGTATATGCACGTCCTCGCCTAGGTAACCGATTCTATCTACGGGGCTGATGACTGCGGCGGTGCCTGCGCCAAAGAGTTCGACTAGGGATCCGGTGGCAGCTGCGGCCTTGATCTCGCTCATTTGGACGGGGCGCTCTGCGACGACGAAGCGGTCGGGGAGGCCTGAGAGACGGAGTTTGCCGGACGCGTGGTCACGAGCGAGGGCGAGGACGGAGTCACGCGTGACGCCAGGGAGAATCATGCCATCAAGCGGCGGAGTGATCAGTTCGAGGGCTATATAAAGTTAGACAAGAGCGAGAAATGCGCGTGGCACGTACTCCCATCATCCTTGCGGAAGACAACAAACATGTTCATCGTGCCAACCTCGGTTAGATAATGCTCCGGCCCGTACAACCACAAGTTCTGCGTGTAGCCGAGCGCGGCAGCCTTTTGCTGCGGCATGATGCCGGGTGCGTAGTTGACACCCAATTTGTATGCGCCTGTTCCTGGCAAGATTCAGATGAGACGACAGCGGGGGGGAGGGGATGCGATATATACGGACCTCCGGGGGCTGCGCGGATATATTCTGTCGTACCAAAGAGTGAGACGGGCTTGAAGCCATTGGGATAATATGGACCGACGGGACTACAGATGACAAAGAGGAGAGCTTCGGTGGGAGGGCAGACACCGATGGTTCGCTGTGTGCCGACTGGTCATAGGTCAGGTCAATACTGTGCACGGAGAGAGGAGCATTGACGTACTCATCGTAGGGCGGACGTACAGACTGTGGTGCGGCTCTTTGGGTATCCAATGCCTGTCAATGCGGATGAGTTCCTTGATGAGCTGGAGCAAACTGTTGCCGTCAAATGCGGGGAGGGCAATACGCTGTGCGCTGATATTCATGCGCTTCATGTTCATATCTGGCCGGAAGAGGTGGATGCGACCAGAGTCGGAGCGGTATGCCTTCATGCCCTCGAAAATGGTTTGAGCGTAGTGGAGGACGGAGGTGCTTGGCTCGAGGGCGAGGGGACCATCTTGGGGCTTGTGAGCGAACGAAACGGCAAGAGGGGAACAGGACATGCAAGGTTTTATCTCTGGGGCACCCCAACCGTTGGACAAGGACCATGGGATGGTGAGCATGTGGTCGGTCTGGAGTGGGTCAGATGGGGGCAAGACGGGGAAGAGCGACGGACAAAGGTATGGCCAAAGACGAGAGAGGAGGCGGGGGGGATGGGACGAGGGGCAGGCGAGCGGGCGATGCGGAGGGCATGGGTGTGGAAGCGGGAGCGGAGCATTGCTGTGGGAAGAAAAGAAATAAAAAAAGTAAATAAAAAGAAAAGAAATGCGCTGAAGCGGGACGGCCATGTTCGCTCCTCATCTGCTGCCGCCTGCCGTCTTCCCCGTCCGCCACAGGAAGCAGACAAGCATCGGCGGCCCTCCAAAGGCCCTCCTCGGCGGCCCAAACCGCAAGGCCGCCCCGCTTCCCCCGCATAAGCCAAAGCGCGTCCTCGTCAACCTTCCCTCACCCGACCCCGCTCTTTTGCCGCCGCTTTCGGCCCCGCCTCCCGTGCATCCTGTGCCCCCAGTCGACCCCGCCACTCGCGATGTGTTTCCGCCAGACGTCTGGCGCCGCTTTGTCCCACATACCATCGACGTCTTTCTTCCCGGCCAGGTAACGTCTCTGCGCCTCTTCCCTTTCTCTCCTGACGCGTCCCAGCACGCGTGGGATGTTCTTCACCAACAGGCCATCGAACGGAGGCTCGAACAGCTCGGCGTCGAACGTGGCTCCGGCAGCTCCGTTCCGCACATCTACGCGCCCCATGCCCGCGCCGCCTCTGTCAGTCCCATGCCCCGCCTCCCGTCTCTCGCTGACCCCCCGCAGATCTCTTCCCCCGCTGACCCTGCCCTCCTCCTCTTCAAACTCAACAAGCTCCAGCTCCAGCAGCAGCAGCAGCAACATCAGGACTCTCTGCTCTCACCTCAGCCCCGCTTCTTCCCCCCCAGGCATATCCACTCCATGTCCCTCGCACAACCACCGTCGTACCATCCCATGCCTTATCACACAGCGCTCTCGCCGGCCCCTCGGCCTCCGGTCGCCATTCCCCAGCCCCCGCTTTCCCCAAATGGTTTAGCCCTCTCTCGAAATCGTCCAGACTTTGTCCGTGGTTTCACCCTAGACACTCCCGAGGAAGCCGACGAAGATGCGGAAGTCGCCAAGCAGCCTATAGCAGAACCCCCATTGGAGCCTCCACAAGAACCCGTGCAGGAGACTGCCGTCGACCATGGCACACAGAGTCGCGTGCATTCACGTCGAGAGTCCAAGCTTTCCGTCTCCTTATCTGTCGCCGCTGACGTCACGGGAGGTATAGACATGGACGCAGCAGGCGATTGGACCGGTTCCGAAGATTTCCACCCATCAGAATCTTCAGATAACGAGGTGCGTGTTTTCCGCGTGTTCGTTTCTTACCCTAACTCCGTTTTAGAGCATCGGAGAGTGGTCAAATCCTTCGGACGAGGAACGCGCCAGGCGAGATCGTGCTGACCGCCGTATCCGTCGTCGACAGAAACCTTCAGACAAACCGAGGCGTCTGCCCAACTTTCCAAAACCACCACAGGAACCCAACGTCAACTCCTTGCCGCGTCTCCTGCATCCGCAGTCAAACTCATATGATCGGGACGAAGACATCATGTCCAATCCTAGTGAAGAGTACCTTACCGTTGCCGCCGGAAACTTTTATGCTTCTCAGTCACCTCATCCTCACCCCCTCAAACATTCTCGCACTCCCTCCAACGGCCAGTATTCCACTCACGACCCTGCCCAGGCCCACTCGCGCACCTCGTCCGACACCTTTGGTGTCCATTATCAGCAGCAGCATCAGCAACACCCGTTGCTGCAAGAAAATCAGGAGACGCCATCCTCGTCTCCGCCCACTCTCAACCCGTTTGCAAAGCCATTTGCTTTCGGCCCTGGACGTTCAACTCAGCTTGCTCCGCCTAATGCACCGTTGCTTTCCCACTCTCCCTTGCCTTCAACCGGCAGCAGCGCCGGTGCTCGTGCCAGCATCACTAGCGTCAATAGCCTCACCGCAAAGCCCCTGAATGTCTCTGCTCCGGAATTCAAACCTACCGGTTTCACGTTTCGTCCCCCGCTCGACGTGCCGCAGATGCCGCCCCTTCAAATTCCCACAGAGCTCGGTTTAGGATTGGGCCTTGGTCCCACTGCGGATGGTGGCTGGGGAACAGGTGGTGGCCTCTTTACCAGACCGTTAC
The DNA here is from genome assembly GCA_023014455.1 of Amanita exitialis. NCBI lineage: Eukaryota > Fungi > Basidiomycota > Agaricomycetes > Agaricales > Amanitaceae > Amanita > Amanita exitialis. Next base: position 2,318,985 of record JAEBUR010000002.1, read on the forward strand.
CCGCGATACCCACTCAAGACATGCGCGACCAACAAGGAAGAGAGAAACGTCAACGTCGCAACTCATCCAGTGGCGATATCGGCAACACCGCCATCTTTGATGAAGGCGACAGTCTTAAATCCTTCCGCTTCCCCGCAAATGTGGACAGTCCCAAGAGCCTGAGAAGTATGCGGCGATCCATGTCCGATGCATCAGTGCACCAACGTGTCCTCTCACCCGACAAGGAAAACCACAACATTGAACCATTTTCATACGCCGCCTTCTCTACCGTCGCCGCACTCCCCTACATCTCACTGCCAAAAGAGGGCGAGGGCGAGATGGATATGCAAATCGAGCAAGACACGGGACGCGTCAATGGGGAGGAGAGCATTGCAGATGATTCGACGGCCAAAAACGATACTCGGTTCGAGGATGACGCAGAGGACAAGGAAGATGGAATGGGTCTGTTCTGGTCCAAGCGACGTCCGCCTCTGCCGCTCGACTTTAGACCAGAAGCAACGAGAAAGAATACAGTCCCGGCTGGACTATTCAAGGCTCTCGCGAATGGAAACAATCGCGACGGAGAGGCGAGGACGAGGAAGATGGTTCGTTCACGCCTGAGCTCGCGCGATCTTTTCGAAGAGCAACGAAAGCCATCCTTGGACGACATCAACGTGCCACGTATCTCTAATTCGCTTAGTCGTAACCGCTTCTTTGCGGACAAGCGCCATGGACTGTTTGGCAGCAGTGAGGAGTCGGAGAGTGAGCCGAGAAAGAGTCTTGGTGACGACAATGTCTTTTCAGTCTCGCGTCAGCAACAACATCACAGACGGGGGTCCTCTTTGCCCGACGATTTACACGATGTCGAGGAAGACGGCGCGGCCAGGATGTTGGCATCGAGTCCTGGCCTCGAGTTGACGACGCGCGATGACATGCAAGGCTTTGAAGAACGGTTGATCAGCGTGATCGAAGACAGATTCGGCGCGATAGAACGTGTGGTGGGAAGGGATCAGGGCAAAGGTGCTCCTGCGCTCTCCTCCCAGACGGACGCGATGATTGCAGACATGGTGTCTCTATTCCGTGCTCAACTGCAAGAAAATGCGGCGAGGAGCTTGGAGGACAGTCAAATGGACGCCCGCGGCGAAATGGACTTTCAGCTCATCAAGGATATTATCGACCAAGGTCATCAAGAGTTGGCGGATATGCTGCGAAGGGAATTTGGCGGTATCACCATCGATCGTCCACAATATCAGACGGCGCAACAAGTACAAGATATCGTCGTTCGCGTTGTAGAGGACGTCGGCTCTCGGACGGTCAGCGCCATCGTCGAGACCATTGCCGACTTTTCGGCAAGACAAGAAGCGGCCGTTAACCGTGTAGCTTCTGCACCGGCTCGAGAACGCGAGGCGCTCGTCGACAAGCTCATCAGTGTGCTGACGCCCATGCTGCAAGAGTCCCGTGTGGATCCGATCGATTACGAGTTTTTGACGACCCAATTGGCGCAAGCCGTCAAACCGCACATTACACAACTCATCGATCTCGCGGCGGACAAGCGCGAGACGGCGGGATTGATTGTTGACCAAATTGTCCCTTTGCTACCTACCCAGCCGCACATCAACGTCGATGCGCTTACGTTGGCGCTCACGTCCGAAGTGCGTAAGGCGATCGCACCAATCGACGCGCACGAGATCAAGGAGCAAGTTGCAGATTTGGTTATAGAGCGTTTGGATTCGAGGCTGGCTGTGCGGGACAAGTCGCTCAACATGGATGCAGTTGCGGTCAAGGTTACGGAGAGCGTCGTGGACGTGATTCAGGAGCTTGTAACGAAGATGGTGAGCGTCGACAAGGTGGTGCAGGAACAAAAAACGGAAGGACACGCTCAGATGGAGGAATTGTCCTTGAGAATGACGGAGCTGCCCGCCAAGTTGGCCGAGCGGATCGACCGGCTCGCTGATGCCCAGGACAAGATTTTGTCCAAGCTCGACGAGTCGACGCCGAAAACGACTTTGGGCGAGAGTGTCAAATCCATCGTCGAACAACTTTCAGATGGACAAAAGGCGTCGCTGAGCCTCGATGAGGAGCTGCTTTCGCTGAACAAGGAGATTCTGGAAAAGTTGCTCAGCCTTCCGGATGCACTTGTAGCTGCCTCGAACGTCTTGTCTGATACCCACTCTGAACTGGTCTCGTCGTTCGAGTCGTCGAGGCGGGAAGCCGACGAGCTGCGCAAGTTGAGCGCCGAATACCAAGTTCAGGTGGCCAAGGCGCGCAGTGCGCATGGGCAAGTCCGTGTCGAGAAGGACACTATCAACGAAAAGTTCGTATCTGCCGAGGCGGACAAGGAGCGCCTTCGTGTTCAACTTGCCGAGTCGCATGCGGAAAAGTCGGCGCATACGGCTGAAATTACGTCTCTCAAGATTAGGAACGTTGAGCTTGAAGAAGCTTTGGCGCAGGCCTTGGCAAAGTTACAAGTGGCTGACGCGGCCACGTCGACGACCCAGCAGCGTGCAACGGGCTTGGAACAGGCTAACCATGATTTGAACGATGAGAAACGGGTTCTCCAAGCGACGGTGGGTTACATATCCAAAATTGTGTCGTCTCAAAGACTAAGCAAGGTTTAGGTGGAATCGCTTAACATGCAGCTCAACTATGCCAACGGCGAAAAGGAGGCGGCCGCACAAGCCCTTGAGCGACTGCAGAAGCAGAATGAAGGGTTGGCTCTACAGCAAAGCCATTGGGACTCTCTGCGACAAGCCGCCGAGAAAATCGACGCACTCACTAACCTTATCGGCCAGGCTGACAATGAAGAGCTGAAGGAACTCCGGCTTGTCCGTGATCGTGCTGAACCGCTCGAGGCGGAACACGCCACGTTACAGAAGCGAGTCAAGGATGCTGAGACCAAGGCCGCGAACAGCGAGAGAGCGGCAACGACAGCTCGTCAAGCTTTGGCTCAGGCTCAGCAACGCTCGTCGGAATGGGAGCGTCGTACGAAAGAGGCTGAAGGCCATCTAGAGTTGACTCGGACAAAATTTGAGCAGGCTGAACAGACTCTGACACAAATGGAAGCCGATTTATCAATTTCTAAGCTCCAGCTTGAAGAGCGCGAAGCTGAGGATCGCCTGGTAAAGGTGCGTGTCCCGGATTTGGTGGCTGAGCAAATGTTGAGGTAGGTTTAGGACCGGGAAGCCAAATCGCGAGAGCAAGTTACGGCGTTGGAGGCCAAAATGGTTCGCATCCAGACGGAACTCGAACAAGCCAAGACGGCTAAATTGCCTCAAGCTTCAGCGGCCGCGATGGTATCCTCCCCGTTCAGAACCTCCGCCAACGGTAATGGTCTGCGACCCGATTCTCGCGCAAGCACCGTGTACGATAATGTGCGGTCGCCTACTCCAAGTCAACGCCATCCTGTATCTCAAGTAAGCTTTAATGGTGGAACGCCGCCACCAGGATCCGTCTGGGACTCTATGCATGCCCCGATGCAGCCATACCCCACGCCCGGCTGGCCTTCCAACCAGTTGAAGAAATACCCACACCTCGGACCATCGACGCCTCGAGGACCACAAAATACCCATCACTTTTATCGTCCAGAGGCGCCATCACCCACGCCAAGCACGGTTTCCGTTGCACCAACTCAAGGCAAAGACGGGTGGTGGAGATGAAATGATGCCCACCTTTCGATATTCCCAATCAAAAACTGACTAATACGACGTTTAATTGCACACATATATATGTTAATCTGTTCCTAGTGGAATTCTGGATCGTTTTATTCTTTACACCTTATGCACTATTTGTCGATCACAAGTACACTTGTTCTCTTGGTTGGCCAGGGGTTGGATAACATTCTATTCAGTGTGAATACCACCTTACCTTTTTATTACCTCGGCCGATATGTTTATCTTGCGGTCAATTCGTCATTTTAATGACACACATCTGCTCTATCTATGAATATACAACTTGGATATTGCAACGTGGATAAGCAAGAGGCCCTTGTCGAAGAATAGATGGTACAGGTTGCTGCAGTGACTCTGGATAGCATAATAAACGAACGTCAGACCGTTGACGACGGTTGGGGAAATAACCATTGCTTGACAGCATCCGTCGCAGCGTTAGGATCATCAGGCAAGCTGTACAAATGACACAGGTCAGTGCATGACACGGAATTAAATGGATTGGGTCATACGATATTTTTGGCACCCAATGATCATTCCTCAGCTCAAAGAATCTTGGAACATGCGTCTCTCCACGTTCTTCCATCCTCCGACGTCTCTCCCGCTGTGCATCCTCGACCGCGGTTTTGGATACGGTGGCCTTCTCCATGTCTTTCTGCAGAATAGCTTCTGTCAACGCCGACCACAGTCTAAATCCAAAACTCGGTCAAAACGGCTCAAGGACGGGACGGTGGAAACATACCTCCTCGACTCATTCAGCTCTTGGTCCTCTATCGGTGGTACAGTCTTTGGCGCAACCTTGTGTCCCTCTTTGGCAACGTCAAACAGTATACGTCTTCTACCACTCTGACGGGAAAACGCATGAATGACAGTAGCTCATATATCCGACGGTGATCCTCACCTTGGTCAACCTCAAATCGAGAATACCACTCCATTTACCCGACACTTCCCCGATCTCGGTGGAATTCCTCCGTATGTGACCAGCGATGGCATTGTATGTACCCGAAAAAAATCCCTGTCCAAATTCGGAGATGAGCCAAAATAGCTGGTGCAAGAAGACAAACTTTAGTCTTGAACTCCAAATCACAGTACATCCCATGTTTCTCATTCCTAGCGACACAGGTGTCTCCCAGCTCGAGCACCATTTTCCCAAATAGTATTCCACGAGCGTACATGTTCGGCATGGTAACGATGTACTCTAGAAACTGTTAGATGCCATGACACCTAGTGAACAGACAGACGCACCGCCATCATCGGGCTTGCCCAGTAGAGTGACGCGATTCTCACCATCCATGACAGTGGCGACACTGTTGCCGAGGAACCTAGATTTAGGCTTTAGTTCGCCAATGATCTTGATTCGGTTGGCAGGTGAAATATAGAAAAAGGCGGATATGGGTGGGTGATGCGAAACTTTTTGAGGCGTTGAGCGCACGAAGTCGAGAGATTAGAATCGAGGACCATACCCTGTTCTGCGATATAAAAGCCTTGTGTTCCGTTCGGATAGTCGTATCTACATCTGAAAAATTCTCCGAGGATCGGATTATAGCTGCAAAGGGTGAGGTGTGAAGCAGGCGCAATGATCAAACTTACGGCTTCTTGACGCCCTTTGGTTTGATGTGCCAGCCCGATAGGTAATACTGTAAAACTCTGATGAAGCGTTCTTCGGCACTATCCAGTTCGTCCGCACTGTAAGGCAATAAGGGAGGGTCTTTACCCTATTCCGTGGCATGAACTTGCCTGAATATGAGGTCAGGGTGAGACATGAAGTCAGTGATCCGCTCCAGCATACTCCTAGGTTCTAGTACGAATGTTGGGAAGGTAACGCGGGAGAGATCCATGCCCACACTGCGGAAACGCATTAGCGGTAAAACTGCAGTATAATACGGCCACGCACCGTAGTTGGGATATAATGGAACTGATGATAGAGCCTTCATTCTCGTCTCTGGGTTCGGAGTCAGAGTCGTCGTTGAAGAACATGGGAGGAAGGCAGTACGGACAAGATCGAAGTATCGTCTGGTTCTGTGTCAGAAGGAGGACTGGTGTCGTCCTCAAGCGAACCGCGTGGTTTGACGGCCCGGGTTATATGGGAACCGGCCTGGCTGAAGAGGCCCATCATGGTTGCGGAAGAGTAATCTCGGGATGAAGGGATGGGACGGAGGCAGTGGTAAGACGTGCTATTCAAATCCAGCCAACTTGTACACTAGAATACAATCTTTGTTGGTCCCTTTGGAGCCGGTATATCATCTCGATAAAACGCCCCATACACGCTGTGCTCCTTTTTCTTGATCGTCATCGGATACTTTTTCAGCCCTTCATAGTCGAATCCGCCCTCGCGCAGCACCCGAGCAAACTCGCCCGCCAACGAACGCTCGTGGTTGTCACCCGTGAAGAACGTGATCGACTTGCCGCTTTGGCCGCCGCGTCCTGTGTACAGCCTTCAAAATATGACACTGCATGATCTCCAACACGCACCAGTACGGCCTATCCGGTGAACATAATCCTCTACCGTCAGAGGGAACGTGTAATTGATGACGGTACCGACATTCGGAATATCCAAGCCCCGAGCAGCCACATCCGTGGCGACCATCAGGTTGGCTTGACCACTCCTGAACCTGTCCAGCGTCGCCATTCGAGCAGTTTGTGACATGTCACCGTGCAAGGCACAAACAGCGGTATAACCTTGGCGTCTCAGCATTTGTTCTACGCGAGCCGCTTCTTTTTTGTACAATGCAAAAACCAGAACACGCGAATCGGATGAATCATCAGGTCTTTTCTTCAGAGCCAAGGAATGCAACGTGTTAAGTAGTCTTGAACTTGAAGAAAAAATGAGTTTTGCGTTGGAATTGTTAAAAACATCACAGACTCTTTCTGCCGCGAGTCGTCAAATACTTGAACAACTTGTTCAACTCGACGATTGGCTGTCAAGTCTTCGCTGCCAATGGTCACCCTAATAGGACTATGCTGGAATGTATTTGCTAAGCGCCTAACGGCCTCAGGCCAAGTGGCACTGACTTCATAAGTATCGTGAGACCTGTACACTCAGCTGTTATTCTATCACTCACACATCATCGTTTGCCGTTCAGCACCCTGCTTAGTGTTCGATATGATACTTCGGATATCATTTTCAAACCCTTTGTCAAGCATTCGATCAGCCTCGTCCAACACAAGATAATCAACTCTAGATGATAGGTGTGTCAACTGTCAACCAATCTCACACTATGCTCACCCTCCTAAATCGCAAACATTCTCTTGTACCAAGTCTAGTATGCGACCTGGGGTGCCCACGATAATTCTGGTCTTCATCCCATCCTTGGCTTTGCTTGCATTACGGAGCATCTTTACTTGAGGCTCTTTTGGAACGCCACCAAACACAGCGACACTGGCAATGCCAAACGGTTCACCTAATGCCGATAACGTATCATGTGTCTGAAGAGCTAGCTCGCGCGTAGGGGCGAGTACCAATACAGATACCGCGGACCCTTTCTTCCGCGTTGCAGGGACGGTTTACTAGACGCACCAACGCTGGAATGCCGAATGCCAAAGTCTTGCCACTGAGAATATGCTTAGGAAAAATACGTCGCTAATTTTTGGGGCTAGGTTACCTTCCTGTCTCGGCGATTCCAACGACATCATGCCCATTAAAAGCCGGTGGCCACGTACAAGCCTGTATCGGGGTTGGCTCCTTGAACCTGTCTAAGGGAGTTCGCAGCTGATCAGGTATTTCCAACTGTGAAAATGAAATGAGAGGGTATCGGGACTTCGATACCCGGCGGACTGTCAATGTTGATGGCATGCTTAACCAGAAACCCCGAGACTTCCGTGGATGAAGGTACAATTAATTTCCTGTCAACAGCCGGAGCAGGTCCAAGTGGAGCAAGGGAGCCTGGTAGGGACATCTCTATATCTTCCTTGTTATATGTCTTCTTCTCTTCCTTCGCCTTCCTCGGTTCAGATGTGCCGTCATCGATGGTATCTTCACGTTTACGTTTCTTCTCCTTTCCGTCAGAATCTTCTTCCGCTAGATGCGGGTGACGTTAATATGGGCAGGCGATACCAAGCGCAAGGGGGCCGTAAGGTGGACTGACGCTGCGTATGGATGGCTTGGGTAAAGTGAGAACTTGACAATTCAGAATCTTTTTTCCGCTTCTTTTTCTTTTTCGTTACTTCAACTAACAAGAGCAGGATTTAGTTGGGTCGAGTGGGCCTGGTTACGCACACCTTTTAGCTCAGGCTTCAGTTGATTTGTCGATTTCGTTTTCACCCTCCCGCTCTCTCTTTACCTGCTCTGAGTGATGTGGGGCTGGATGACACTGAATAATAAGCAACAATACCACCAAGACAACCTACATGGGTCATTGTCGCTGGTCTGAATGTTGCGGCTCTTCTTATCCGCAGGGGTCGAATCCTCGATTCCGTTTGGAGCCTCTGCCACCTTGAATATCAACCTCTATGAATGACAAATATGGATACAAAGTACTTACCTCGATGTTTCCGCTTTTTATGTTTTTTCTTCTCCCCAATATCACCTAACATGACAGTATGAAGGGAAATTTGTGACTTCCTGATTTAGAAACACGGGATTGAGATCCATCGGGGTCGCTTTTTGAAAATGCAACAGCACGGTCCGAACATCCGTCCAACAGGTCCGTACTGAATTTTGACAGTGAGTACCCGAACCTTAGGTTTCCATTTAAAATTTTAATTCTAAAGAAATTACAGGGCCGAAATCATTGCCATCATTTGTTGCTCTGAACCAGCTGTCAGACCTTGGCGAGACCAACTGTCCCATTACATAAATATGCATTGACAAAAGCACATACTCACACTTGGCGCCTTGCGGCTGGGTTTATAGGTACTAAATTGGTACTAATCACCTAAGACGAGTAAAGTTGGGTGCATAACAAGGATCTGACAACATCGTCGGAAGACTCTGAGAACATTGGCAAGACAACAACATCATGCATTGGCATTACATAATGTTTTAACAACACAAGTCTCAAGGTATTCTATTCTTCAAAGCGCTTTCAGCTCGAGCGCTTGAGCTTTTCTTTCAAGGTATTCTATTTTTGCTCACGGTTGTATCAATACACAGCCCGCACTCACAATCATAGCAACCCACAGGCGGTATAGTGACATCGTTTGTACATGCATGTCCTCAATCTGCTGTTGACGCTGGTCGTTACAGCTCTAATCACTACACTGACACGGGTAACCGGTATGCTATATTCTTGTATTTTGTATGTTTGCATGGGGAATGACTGTCCGAAGCACATAGCATGCATGCTCGACCTATCAAAAGAGTAACACATCCTTTGACACATTCGCTGGAGATTCTCCCGAGGGGTAACGACATTAACGTCATCGACCGACGTAGAGAAAGCTCTAATCCGAGGGTCCTGCGTCATGACGATCATTTTCGACTGATTTTGTCTGCATTCGATGAGACCTTCCACCTCTACCTGCGTCCTAATGATCATTTGATCCATCCTTCCGCCCGCCTTACTTACTATACGACTACCCCCGATGGCCATTCGACCCAAAAGCAGACCATGCCGCTCCTTCGTCACACTGTCAAGGCCTATTGGGGAGAAGTAATTGCAGCTCACCATTCACCAAGTCGCATGCGTGAAGACGCCGCTCGTGTTGTACGCCACCCCCACCCTGCGGAATTAGGATTCGCTCGCATTATGATACATGATCAAGGTAACGGCGAACTCGGCACTGCGCCCGAGTATGAGGGCGCTTTCTCGGTCCATGGTGATATCTACCATATAATGACAAAGGCCAATTACGATAGATTGAAGCACCCATCGGATCCTCTTCCCGACGGAGGTGTGGATACCAGTCTTGTAATTTGGCGGGAATCAGATATCGTGATACCAGCGGAAGTGTCTGCGGCCGGTCAAACATCTCCTGAGACGCAAATATGTGGCCATGACAAACTGGGATATAATACTCCTGGCGAGAATCCAGTACTGCAAAATCCTTTTCCTGCACCGATTCGCTGGACCGACCCGCTGTGGGATATCCTTGGATCTCATGAATTGTATGCCCGCGATGATGTTGCAGCAGGTGGTAGTGCAATGGAGACAAAGTATGGGAAATAATATCCGTTGAGATGCCTGATTGACAATGGTCATCAGTTTTGTCCACACTATAGGTAATGGATCTGGGTGTCCCATAAACCAGAAAGTGGTAAGTCTTCCCCATTCACTTTGTTCAGATATTCACGCGGCCCAGGTCTACATGGGAGTTGCTGCTGACTGTGAATACGTCACAAAATATGGAACGCAAGATGATGCACGGAAGGCGATCTTGAACAACTGGAATACTGCCAGTGCATTATACAAGGTTCGTCAAGTGTCTATCCCATTTGTGTCAAATGCGAAAGACGAATCCATTTGCAGAGCACATTTAATATTAGTCTAGGCATTGTCGAACTTCGAGTTCAGCCGCCGACGTAAACTCAAATTTATACCATTGGAATCGTCCGACTCACGTTCATGCAGCTGCCCTACTCAGCCGGACCCAACATTACCTTGGAATATTCCATGTTCGAGCGCGGCACTGGATGACCGTCTTTCAATCTTTTCGCAATGGAGAGGTCAGAAAGGTCAAGATGGTGCTGGTCTTTGGCACCTAATGAGTGGATGCCCAACAGGATCGGAAGTGGGAATAGCTTGGCTTGCGACTCTGTCTGTTATGCGGTTTACTGTCGCGCTTTTGCATTAATTCGCCTCAGGTGTCAAACGAATACTACACCCGGAAGCTCAAATCAATCTGTTTCTGGCACTGCCGTGTCAACGTATGGTCTCACCGAGTGGCAGGTCGTCGCTCATGAGATTGGTCACAACTTTGGTGCAATCGTGAGTCGTGCAGCATTCTAGATGATTTAGTGCTGACGAGAGGAACTAAAGCATGATGTACGGTTTGTCCGCCGGCTACTCCATTCCCTTACTGATGTTAAACTAGTGCACTACTGGATGCAACATCACCGATTCATGCTGTCCGTCCTCAACTACAACGTGCAGCTCTCAGTCGCAATTCATCATGAATCCCATTTCCCAGTCCATGGAGAAAACGTTCTCCCCTTGTAGTCTTGGCAACATCTGTATGTTTCTACGCGAGGATTTTACTTCATCTGAACGTGTGTTGTAGGTTCTTTGTTGGGAAGCAAAGGCCAGTTAACTGTTAGTTGTCTGGTTGACCCAGACACAGAGAAGCAAACCATATCGCTTCAAATGTGCGGCAACGGAATTGTCGAAAATGGCGAAGATTGTGATCCCGGAGTCGGGGTATCGTCCCCTTGCTGTGATTCTGGAACATGCAAGTTCACATCTGGTGCTGTTTGTGATCCCGCGAGTAGCCCCTGTTGCACTACACAATGCTCCTTCGCGCCAACCACGCAGGTCTGTCGACCGGCAAAGGACTCGAGATGCGACTTCTCAGAGATGTGCGCTGGTAATTCATCAACTTGCCCTCCAGATCGTTTCGCACCAAATGGTAGGTTGCGTATCTATCTTGACATGAATGGGTTTGTTAAGTAGCGAAAAGGCCAATCTTGCGGTTCCGGTCTTAGCTGTGCCTCAGGACTCTGCACATCACTCTCGCGTATGTATCAGATCTGATCGGATTCAGACTTGTCCTAACCACCTGGAATGGTAGTGCAATGCCAGGCGATTGGTGGCTCCATGGGATACAACACTTCGTGTCCAAGTCACGGAGACACATCTTGTCAGGTGTCGTGTCAAGATCCAACAAAGGCCAATACGTGCGTGATCCTCGGTGCGCTCCTCGTGGATGGTTCCCCTTGCGGTATGTGGCATTCAGTTATCGCCGCAGTGCTCCTATTGATCATCGCGGAAGGGTACGGTGGAACATGCAGCAGCGGAAAATGTCAGCCAGGCAGCGTGATGGGTCAGATAAAGGTAAGTTTCGACTTTCCGAAATTAGTTCGTGCGTGTATTCATCGGCCATGTGAAATAGGCGTGGTACTCTCAAAACCTGCAAATCGCGATCCCTGTCACTGTCGCTGCTGGCATTTTATTACTCTTCCTGTTGTGGTTGCTCGCTGAAGGTTTGTACCTGATTCACATCCGTCATAGGGGGACTAGAAGCTGTATCTCACATGACATATGCAGCTATCACGGGTTGCTGCATGGGCAAGAAGCGAACAACGATAATGGGACAAGATTTGCGTCGGGGCGCAAGGTTGCCAGGCTATGGTGCTGGATTCTCTCAACCTGCAATGAGGAGGGGATCTCTCGCTCCGGGATCTGAGTATGTCGTCTGTCATTCATCATCTCATTTCCACGTTGTAGAGATTGATATGCTTCCTACAGCAACAATCGCTCACGCTCTATGAGTGGTAATTAAGGTTACCGCAAAGGGACGAATTGAGTTGACGCAACCGTATACAGCGGAGGATAACCCTTCATAAAGGGAGGCCGGGATTTGAGTCTCATCATATCAATCCATCTCTTTATATCACACTCATGTAGGTTGCTGTGTAGTAAAGGGAAGATAGATCATGGTATCTCAACGTCATCTAAAAACATTTCGGCAGCTTTTGCTTAATTGGTCGAGGTTTCGAGTATTGCTCGCGTGTAATCTGAGAAAAGCACGAGCCGGGGCCAATTAGTATCTATCCCATGACCAATCGACGTAACTCTACTAGTCAAATGTGGACATGCTACGAATGTCAAAGACTGTCTTAATAGATTCTGGTGGCGTTGCCACGTGTCGAACAACTCATGGAATGCCCATGGATTAAGATCGCATCATTACTTCTTTATTCCATATATGGGGTTGTGAGGAGTGTTGCACGGGAATTAAAAACATGCTCAGGAATAGCTACAACGCGAGGGTCGCGTGAATTGATTTCCTCGAGTGATAGGCCCTTTACGGGCCCCAGACAATCTCAGGTTATCCTCGTTACGGCAACGACGACAGGTGCAACAATAGCCTTGTCATGGGTATGCAGGTGGCGTTAACATCGGCGTTTGTCGGAGTCAGGTTCCCAAATTTGAAAGGTCTATGCTACTCTTTGGGAAGGCAGTTGGAAGCCATCGATATGTGGCATCAGGGACAGCCACGGTCTGGAAACGAGGGTCGTCGTTAATATTACGAGCTCCACATGCGTCGGAATTAAAGTCAACTACAACAGAGGGTGCCAAATTAGGACGGGTTATGGATTAAGGTTAGCATGGTAAGATCTCGAGGGGAGATGGAAAGAGGCGGTGAATTGAGAGCGATCTGATGTAGCAAAAAATGGGGATGCATTTTTTGTGATGTGCCGTATGTTGAACGTATTTTGCATGTCAAGCGATGCTGTTTGCAGTGAACACTTACGCCGTCCTGGCTACATTTTGATCGGATGTAACATATTATGCATGGGTAGCACTGCGTACGTTTTTAATCGGCATGAGTGCTATGAGGCAAACGTTCCACACCCTCCGTCATGTTGCCAGTTGAGACTAAAGACTCCGAAAGTAAAGCCTGAAGCATGAACGTTACCACCATTCAGCACGGGGTTGATAATCAATGATGACAATTGTATTTTAGTAGGATGGAACAACTGATGGAAGATGCGACAACCACATAACAGAAGGGACACCCTAAACTGATGGTTTATGAGAACTCTTTGATAGCAACAAGGTTGTCGAGGGTCCGCACCCACGTTTAAGTTGATGATAATTAAATTATGCTTACACTATATCAAATCAGCAGGTCTTCTAACGCAAATGAAACTTGTGTACATATCGGGCACAATCACCATTACGCTAGTTCTGTGGTCTCTTCTCAAGAATGCCGTCAACAATGCCGAACTCCATTGCATCTTGCGCTAAACCTAATCAGCATCGGCTGTCATGGCCAGGTTATGAGAACACTCACCAGTCATGTAATAATCGCGCTCGAGAGCATTTTCTAATGGCTCAAATAAGATAAGCCAAAATCAAACATGTAAGGTACAGACCAAAGCGTATCAGGCCCTCGGCCACCGCCTCATTCTCCTTTCCGCAATGTTTCTGGTATATGCTAGTCAGTAGTTGACGGATACGGAGAATTTCCTTGGCATGTATGGCGATGTCGGATGCCTGACCGGACGCTCCCCCAGATGGCTCTAGCAGATAGATATTAAGCTCAACAACCGGCGACACGCAATAAACGTACGGTGGATCATGATACTAGCATTTGGAAGACAATGCCTTTTCCCCCGCTCACCCGCAGCCAACAGAAGAGATCCCATAGAGGCTGCCATTCCAAGGCCATAGGTATGAATAGGGGAGGAGACATACTACCTGGTATCAAGCAATGCATAGTATTGAAAGTTTAAGGCTCACTTGCATCTGTTTCTACGTCAGCGAGGAGCATTCCACGAAACAACATGCAATGAACTAATACCGTATCGTATATAGCGAGTCCCGCTGTCACGCTTCCACCCGGTGAATTGATATATAGATGAATTGGTTTTGAGGAATCCTCTGCCTCTAGGAATAACAACTGGGCGACGATTAAAGTCGAGTCCGAGTCTCGTATCTAAACAGAGTAAATGGGCATAGAACAGATATAGAGTCGGCGACGAACTGGGCCGTGAAGCATTATCACGCGCTCGCGTAACAGTCGAGAGAAGATGTCATACGAGCGTTCCCCTCTGCCCTGTAAAATGTTGAGTGGTCTATGAAGGACTTGGAGTGATCACAGACAGTCTGTTCTATAACTATGGGTACGAGATGTGCGGACGGTGGTGCTTGCTGTATTTCGCGCAGCGAATGGCCTGCCAAGGGATGGAATTTGCGCCTGCTCGCAAACGACAATGCATTGCAGGCGAGAGAAAATGTAGGACGGGAAAACATACGAGAGGAACGGGACAGCTGTTATTTAACGCTTGGATCCCGAGTAACAAACACGTGGCTTTAACGGCCTCTGCATCAACCGTCACTCTACGCGTCCTACGACGTCGGCAGCGACCATGAAGCATGCCAGAACGGAACGCTCGACCGAGGCGCCCATGGATTTCCAATGGACTAACCGTGCAAACATCAAACCAGTGTGGGCTGCTTCCAGTGATTTGAACACACCCCGAAAGCGTGAGTACCTGTAACTCTCTCTCTCCTTAACTCAAACAACCTCAGGTGCCCATGAAGACCTGCGATCAACTCCCACATTAGGAACCTCCGCTGAACCAACGTTTGGTTCAAACCAAAATTTCCCATTTCTTTTCCAACAACCGCAGGTTCATCATACACCTGATGGTCATCCATGGTCACCTCCGACTCAAAATCCGCTGACAAACCCTTTTCTACCACCTATGACAGAGGAAACCAAGGACGTAGACATGAGCGACGCTAGTCCTGCAAAGACGGAAGAGGCTACCAAGGAATCTGGCAGGTTCATGGCCCTCGGTGGCTTGAGAAGGATCTATAATCAGCGACAAAAAGCAATGTTGCGGAGGAAGAAAGAACAGGATGGCGACTCGGGTGATGAGTTTGATGAAAGTGGTTCTAATACCACTCACAATACATCAAATCATTACACCCTGAATTTATCCGCACCTTCAATCCCTCAGCCAGACATGCCTTACGTCTTGCTTGGGTATGTCTTTTGTTTTTCCTATTCATCGCCACTGAAATTTTTGGCAGATACTTACAATTCTTTTTCAATCTCTCACTAATCCTTCTATTCCTATACCTCGTTGTGCAATTCATTTTGACTGTACAGCGAGACGTGGAGCAACGCATCTCAGAGTATTCCATGGGTAAGAGTCATAACGGTTGAGATAGATCTAGCTAATGTCCAGAACGTCTTAGAAATCGTTCAGGAGATAACGATGTGCGCATTGCAATACAGAAACAACCTGTGTTCTACAAATCCCATACCGGCCATGACTCAGCAATGTAGCAACTGGGAAACTTGCATGAATCGCGATCCAACCGTTGTGGGACGTGCCAAGGTGGGGGCTGAGCTCATAGCGGAGGTTGTCAATGGGTTCGTGGAACCCATTAGTTGGAAGACATTGGTGAGAACGTGTTTAACTGCATCCAACCATGCTTATATGACGGTACTTTTGAGATATTCATTTTAACATCACTATCATTTCTGACGGTTTTCATTAATACCCTGCTATCTCTATACCGAGCTCGCCACCAACCTATCACCGCGCCCTCACAAAATAGCCATTCAGCACACGACGTACCTGCGTATCCCCCGCATTATGGCAGTTTTCTCCCGATTCCGGATGCTGCCTGGTCTTCGCGGAAATCAGCAGGACCGGACGCCCAAAATCCGACCAGGCGGCGACGTCTAGAAGGTGGTGCATCCTTGAAGGTAAAATAGACAATCGCTGTATATGGTGTCGCATTTTCTATTTATAGTGACGTAGCATGTATCCCTGACGCAACACACTCTCATATCCCCTTCTGCCTAGAGTCCGACAGTAGAACTATGTGGTAAGAAGTGTCCGCCGTTAAGAAACTCGCGCCACATTAATAAGGTTTTGTCGAATGGATCCTGTGACGTTTCCCCGGTTACTGCTAGTTTGAACGTGTATCGCTTAAATATAACCGGCTTCGATAGTGATAAGAGATGTGAACAGAAAGTTGGCTTTATCAATGACACATTTATAACGCAGTAACGACGTGTCATCGGGAAGAACCGCAGGATCGGAAAAGGTACGGCACTTGCCCCAGGGTTGTCCACCTCCACGTGAAGCATGTCTAGCAACCAGCGTGTTTCTCCTATCCGGACTTTATTGGTTCCATCAATTAAATTAGGTTCTTGCACATGTCCAGCGACTTTTTCGCGTCTCATATGCCCTTCTTTCCCACTCTATGACAACCCATCAATACAGCTGACCAAAAAGATTACATTAATCTGCAACTTAAACTTGTGGCACATCATCTGCTGTAGTCTCGTTTGCTGGTTCTAATCAAGATTGTGAGAATTAACGCAGAAATGCAGTGCATGGGAAAAACTTCCATTCCGACACAACGAATACAGTACACTGTTAAACGTTAAACTCCCACCCACGCACTCCCCAGGGATGAGACTAAAAGGCCACAACGAACCCAGTTTAGAATGGCTGGCATCCCGTTCCGGTCGAGTCAGTTATCGTTCTTCGAGGTAGATGATTTCGTCTCTTCACTTTTCTAACTCGATGACTGAGGACCTTTGTATACCCATCCATGGTCAATACAAGACCTCATACCTTCTGCTTTGCCCTCAGGATCTCGGCATCACTAGTGAATGTCGCGTGAATTAGTCACATCACGAAATATAACACATTGTTCAAACTGGCTTACGCTTCTTTTCGCTTTGCTAGGGAGGTTGCGCTTTCTTTGGATTTCTTTTGCGTGCCAGCTTTCTTCTGGGCTCTTTGGCGGTCTCGGTCTCGCTGGTCGCCTCCTACATGTTATCGAATAATTCAAGATTCTTGAGTGAGTCGGACAATTTTCATAAGGACGATACCAGCTAAACAGGTATCAAACAAGCAAAGACTTACTAGTCATCTAGCTATGATGTACAAGAACAATGAACGTTGTTGGCTTAAGGGTCGTGCAAGCATTCACATTTCGGTCGGAGCAATGTCGGACTTTGTATCCCTGACAAGCGGGGTTTCATATTGCCGCTTTGCAGGGCGATCATGAACCAAGCAGAATTCCCTTGACTGAATCACTCAAGGGCTGAAGCTTATGGAACCATTGTCGTTGTTCTGATGGCAGGCGGCGATACGCTGATATCCTGATGATCGCATTTAAATTAGTGGACACGCCATACGTAGTTATGGCCATAACATCATTCCAGCTGTAAGGGTTGAGACTGCAGGGCTCGTGATTGGCTTTATGTAGCTTCATTATTTCGGTTAATAACCCCGGTGAGAGCGCCACCAGACGCTCGTTCCCGTGTCAAGGCCGAGGTAGCATCGTGGAAAAAAAGTACATACCCTAATCGAGATTAACGATGTGCTTGTTAGAGCGGTGCTTCGGTACATCAGTAGGATGGCATGTGGCAGTGGATGCATTGAATTCGAAGTTTCTGTCTCCGAAAGCACCAAGAAGTGTAATTACTGCGTATCACCGCTTGAGAAGCATACTGTATCCGTTTGCGAAATAGACCGCACGGTTATGGTGCTTGTCCATTCCCTTGGTCTCAAGAGCTTCCGCGCGCGAAATAAACTCGATTACCAAGTTTGGCTGGATGTACCAAGGGTTCGCGTATGGATCGCTTCTGCTCGGACCGGGGATCCTCATGTGTTCGATTGGGCAAGTTTATTTAGAGGGCATGTAACTGCGCCTCGTGCTCATTCTGTGTAAATGCTGTGGGTGCTGCGGCTTGCCACTGCCGGGCAAGCGTCAATGAATATGATTGCGTATTGTCACCATTATACGTGATGTGAATGTCCTACTTGAGAGAATCAGGCACGAGTAGCATGCATGCTGTTGAACCATATTATCATTGGATTTTCACGGGAGCAGTACTGATGAAGGTCTTGCTTATAGTTAACTGGCCTTGACCAGTGTACAGGAGGTAGAGGTCAAAATATTGTCGACTCATGTGGGAAAGCATATGGCAGGAAGCGGACGTGACACGGAAGCCAGAATGGTTGACGTTTATCGTCGCTGTCCGCGGGCGTGAAGGGGAATTGTCTCTGGGACTAGAACCGCCTTCAGTGACTCACGGTACCGCAAGCGAAATGTAGTTGCCGCGTATGAACAAATCAGACTGATAAGATTGCGTGACTTGATACATTTCCATGACGTGCCTGTGAGGAAGCCAAAATAGGAAGGAAGGCTGACATCAGCAGTGGAGGGTCTGGATCACGGGCTTCCCCCCCAGAGAGACGGAGCGCGACGGAAAAGAAATGCATCACATCCGAGATCCGGGATCGGGCATCACTCAGGCCGAAGACGTGTCATGCTGTCCTGGAACGGCAACAATACGGCAATCTGCGCTGGCAAATTGATTCGAAGATTCGTAACATCCACAGACCCTTCCAAAGCTAGAGTTTGAACTTTCTTGGGTAGTCACGAGAACGGACGCCCATTAGACGGGCGGGTCTAATATGGATCAAGGCAAAGAGCAAAATGATCTTCATTGGTTGAGGGTGAGACGAATAAGCTCTTTGAGTGAGTCTTATGGATCTAGATTCAGGAAGGTAACCGAGCGATGGTAAGCGAAGACAGTCTAAATTCGGTAGAACAAAGGCACGCGGGTTTCGATGCGAAGCAGAAAGGAGATGACATTCAAATGACATCCTAAACTTCCCTGCAACGCGAGATGCAATCTCTTTTTACTTCCAGGTTGATCGCCATGATCGTGCGAGGGGAGCCGGCTGTTGGGCCCTGATCTCTCTCCCGTCTCAACGATATATATATTTACGCAGCATCCTTCGTAAAGACTTTTCGCCCCCTTCTTCCCCAGAGCCACTCGCCAACCCCATCTTCCCTCCATCGCCGTCCCCTTCCACGGCGTACCCTCCCCCCCCATGTCCCTCAGACACATATCTCGCCCCTCTGACAGGGATCGCATCCATGAACCACCTGCTACCGTACTACACATATCCCACTCAGCTCACCCTCCTCACTTGAACGGCGTTTCTACCATCGTCGCCAACCCCGCCGCCATCTCTAACGGCTCGGCACACGTTAACCCAATTGTTTCCCCTGCCGTGCCGACTGCGGTTCCCAGCGGCGGAGGGGCTCCGTCAGCATCATCCATAATACACAAATTAAATGTTGCGAATGAGCAAACGTGGCTCTTAGTTGGTATGGACATTGTTGTCTGATCATATGACAAATATAGACTAATGCTGTGCGGCTCACAATTTCACAGGGCGAGTCGCCGAGCAAATGGGAGATTTGGATCACGCACTTGCCGCATATGAGAATGCCCTGCGGCACAACCCGATGTCCCTGCCTGGACTTACACAAGTCGCAAGTATTGCTCGGATCAAGGAAAACTATCCCAAGGTAATTTTTCCTACATAACAGCCCTTGTGGCCCTGCACCATTCTGCCATTTTGGGCCTTCGCATATCCGCGGATAACTACGGGACCCTGTTACGTTCCACTGTTTACATTTGCTTGTGTTTCATCTCAGATCTGAGATCTTGATCTGACACATGACGTAGGCTGTAGAGTTCTTCCAACGTGCACTCAGCCTTCAAGAAGATAACGGCGAAGTATGGAGTGCATTAGGTAAGTCTTGTTATGTATCTAATTTCAAATCCGCTCAGCCCGTTATGGTATAGGTCACTGTTATCTAATGCAAGATGACCTTCAGAAGGCCTACTCCGCATATCAACAGGCGCTTTATCTGCTACCGAACCCTAAGGTTGGTGTCACGTTCGTCTCCCGAGACATTATCAAACCTATGTTACAGGAGGATCCCAAGCTATGGTATGGTATTGGAATACTATACGACAGGTATGGATCCCTGGACCACGCCGAAGAAGCGTTTTCGTCAGTCCTTCGCATGGATAAAGGTTCGCACACTCCTTAATTTCTAGCTTGACGGCCGTCTTGATTAATGCAAGACTTAGATTTCGACAAGGCGAACGAAATTCTCTTTCGTCTGGGGATCATATACAAACAACAAGGAAAGTATGAAGATTCCTTGACTTGCTTTGATCGCATTCTTCGGAATCCGCCGAGTCCCTTGGCGCATGCCGATATCTGGTTTCAAATCGGGCACGTTTACGAGCAGCAAAAGGATGTACGTATATTTCTGCACCTGTTTCAAATACGGTTTGACATCTCTGTAGTACGTACAAGCAAAGGATGCATACGAGCGGGTTGTGCATGATAATCCTAAGCATGCGAAAGTGCTGCAACAACTAGGCTGGCTGTATCACCAAGATGGCTCTTCTTTCCAGAATCAAGATCTCGCGATACAATATCTGACCAAGAGTCTTGAACTGGGTACGTCGGGTGAGCTTTGTGAAACAACTTTGACATTCATGGGGCCATCAGACTCTGCTGATGCGCAGAGCTGGTATCTACTTGGCCGAGCGTATATGACTGGTCAAAAATACAACAAAGCATACGAGGCTTACCAACAGGCTGTGTACCGCGATGGTCGCAATCCGACTTTTTGGTGCTCGATTGGAGTTCTGTACTTCCAGATCAACCAGTATCGTGATGCGCTAGACGCATATTCTAGGGCGATTCGCATCAATCCCTATATCTCTGAAGTGTGGTTTGATCTCGGTAGCCTTTATGAAAGCTGCAACAACCAGATTTCTGATGCCATCGATGCTTATGCTCGTGCAGCAGAGCTGGATCCCAATAACCCTGCTATCACTCAACGTCTGCAACTACTGCGCAATGCGCAAGCTAATGGTGGACAAATACCAGCAGCGCCTGGGCCCCAGGACGTGCATCCTACGGCGTATGCCAATACAACCATCCATGCACCAGGTCTCAGCGGGCCTCCCTTGTTATTACAGCCTGCTAATCATAGACCATTATTCCGAGCCGATTCCCGTGGCCCTCCCGGAGAAATATCTCTTCCACCGCCTTCCCAGGTGGGTAACTCTCATAGCTCTCCAGGGCCTTTCCGAGGCGGTCCGCCGCCAGTAATTTTGGACGAATCTCGCCATGTCTCTTCGCACACACCACTTGCACCGATGGACGTGGATCGGCCTCCGCATCACACCCGCGACTATCCTGCTTCGCGAGACAGCGCTTCTCGTGGGCCTTTAGGTCATCAAGGTTTGTTACTTCAACATCCTCTTCCACAATCCCAGGTTGGTCATGAAGACGTACGAAATGGGGGTCGTCATCATCATGAGTCATTCTTCCCGCGACCTAGAGCCCCTTCACGATCCACTTCGCCACCCGTTCTGCCTATCCATGTTCGTCCACGCTCGCCTTCACAATTCTATCCAACATCTGCTCGACAACCAATCGGACCAGCTCAGGCCACCCCTGCACCCCCGCATCGGTCGCCTCGGACGTCTTATCCAACCCCACATGATAATAACCGTGTTATAGAACAAGAGTCAGGGTGGGACAGACGCCCTCCGCATCCAGAACACAGAGAATGGGAACAAGAACGCCGTCGGTCGGAATTTCCACCCCAACAAGTTCCGTTCCATCCACCTCGATCTCCCATTCAAAGCGCTCATCGGCCGCATAGTCCAAGGGAGCCATCTCCACGCCTCCACTCAAGATACTGGGATTCAAAGCCTCCTACATCTTATCCAGCGCAGTCGAGGCAATCACCACCTCCTGCTCCACTTGCTGAGCATCCCGTTCGGCGGTACGATCCGCGGTACGACGGACGAGATGTGCGCGACGTTAGAGACTATGATGCTGATCAAAGATTGGATGGTCGCACGTACGCAACCTCTCCAGAAGGTTATAAGCTCGCGCCTCGCAATGCACAGGCTTACGTTTCTGCCGGCACTATTTCTAGGGGATCGGAGAGCCCATTGACGACTCCTGGTGAAAGTCGTCGCCGCCGAAATATGGACAAGAGGGATCAGGACTTACCAGTCCAGCAACTACCACCACCTCCCCTGCCGCCTGCAGCCAACTCATCTGAACCCGCAAAGACAAGTAGGAAGAGGAAACCGAAGCGTCCTAAGGATGAACCCGTGGGTTCAGAAACTCCAAAATTGTTCCCGTCTGATCGTGCGATGCCAAAGTTACCCCCAGTCTACAAGCAAGGGTACCAGAAAGTAAGTTCGCCAGAACCGATGAGTTCGAATGGCTCGTCTCGATCTCTACAACCTTCGCCAACGGGCGCAACGCCACGTCCTCCCTCGAGAGTGCTTGATGAAGAATACGATGAAGGAGTGGCTGATGCGTTAATTGGTTTGGCGTCTATGGCCGGACCACAGGAACAAGCAAGTCATTCTCCTACTGCATCTTCTGGCAGTCGACATAGTATCCCTTCACCTCGCCCAATGACATCTCATCGAAACTCTGTATCATCTACCAGAAGCCAAACATCTCCTTCTACACAATCAGCTAATTTGAAAAGGCCTCTGAGCCCTGGACCAGATGATGCTTCCGATGCTAAACGGACGAGAATGGATCTGGTGAAGCAACGTCGAGTTCCCTCACCAACAGGACAGCGTACTCCTATCCCTTCATCACGTCCATCGCCCGTACCCTTCAGAGCACAACCAACGTCTCATTCTCCTGAGGCGCGTCAAGTCCACGAACCATATTCATCTAGTCCCCAACTAGCTGTTGTGCTACCTCCTCACCCACGACCAATAGGGACCGGTTTGTCCAGTCACAACAGCGCTTCGGCGCCCATGCTTCCTCCAATCGCGACGCTGTCTCCTACGTCAGCGTCATCGCCGAACGGTACAAGTGATCGGGAGCGTGATGATCGTATGCAGGTAGACGGGAGTAGATCGTCTTCACCGCCATCAAAATCCAAGCTGTCAGAAGTTGTTCACTCCACCACGCGGTCGCCCACGTCCAAGCCTTCTCCAGCGTCCGACAAAAAAGATTCATGACCAATGACGTATATGTTATTTTCAACGTTGCTTTATGTCTTGTTATCATTTTCGCAGTTTAAAGTTATCAAATGTAGCCAGTACTTGAATATATGTCTTGCAGACATCAAAGTGAAGTCGATCACGTGGTTTCTAGACTTCACCGAGCGGCGCGCCTCCACTTTAGAGTTGCGGCCCACGTCCGCGTCGGCACAGTGCCTGTCGCTATTATGCCTGGCTTGAAGCTTGGAGCTTGGAGCCGTATTATTCGGAGAAACTCTGTATAGCACACCGTAGCCAAGTTAGGCCATTCAGCTCCACATGAATAATATTAGAACATGTCTACGACTTGCAGGACGTGAATACATTAATCATTAGAGCCTTAGCGCTCTTAAATTTCGATTGTCAATGAAATGAGTGGTGTCACGCAGTACACGTGTGACCAAGCGGACGTCAAAGTTCCTCGAAAGCCAGGCAGGAAGTATATCAGAGACTATGTCATGAAACCTGTCGACAGCGAGCATTCACTTGGGCAGCCGCACGCTGACCATACCGCTTCGCTTGTCTCGGAAATTAATCAATCGACACGAGCAGTAACGCCTTCTCCGGAATCATTGGTTCACCATACTCCAAAACGAGAAGAGGACATGGCTGTTGGAGAAATTGGATCAGAGTCTAATGCGTATGCTACGGAGGAACCGCTGCGCGTGTACAGCACCACGGAGTCGGGGGCTACATTACCGAGGGTGTCTGCGACGGACGAGGAACATTCCAACTGGGATCCGTTACAGAGCCCGAGTAAGCCGGAGGCAATGAACACAGGGGTGACCATGAAGGGTGGCCTCTTGGAAGGCATAGAGGAAGAAAGCAACAGCCCGAGTGTGAACATGCGTCTGGAGCATAGAGTGGAAACTACTTCACATGGTTCTAAGCGGGCCTCACATCATCGGTTGGACTTGAAGTTGTCCTCGCCGCCACCCCGGGAGCTTATCGATCCCCCTAGCGATGATGGACGCAAGGAGGCAAACGAATTTTATAACGGGTATGGCGCGCGGAAATACAGTACTTTGGACAATACGATGTAGGTCTGTACCGAGTATCCAAAGTTGATCCTGTTGACACCTTTTTCCGCTCGATCTAGGAACGACCGCTCGCTTATTCCTAAATCTTCATATTATTATGGGCCAGCAGCTGGTTACACAGCGTTCGGGACGGCACCTATGGGGCATATCGGTGTGCACCACCCACGGGAGATACTTCGCATAGAGCGGGACTACACAGGGGGTGAAGTTATACAGTTCTCCCCCAGTTTCCCATTAGAGTTGGAAGGACGGGCACGTGTAGTCCCTCGAGCTAAATGATATGTAGCTGACTTTACCTCACTTCACGCAGATAACACCGACCCAGTTCCTGGAGTCTATCAATCTGATCAACGAGACGCTGATTTCTGCACATAGCCTGCGCTACTCCTTCTTGGACAACCTGCTAGCAGTATTTACGCTGCAACTGTCAAGACTCGTGATGAGATCTCGTTACGAAAAGGTCAGGGTAGGCTAATCGGACCGGGCTTTTGTTGGCTAAGAAATTGACTTAGGAAATGCGACGGCTGTGCGACATTATCACCGATTTGAACGCAGGGCTGTACAATCCTGTTGGTCTGAATATACTGTGGCCACATAATGTTGCTTTCTTATATGTGCGTTTTCTTTCCGCGTTTGTGTGAGATGGATATTAACGGCTATTCAGCTTGAAATTGAATATTATGTTGGTTCACTATTAATGCATAATGTGAAATACGCTAAACTCTCTGACAGTGACGGTATGCGATTTCTGATCAAAAGTTCTGGAAGCCTCCATGCCAGTTTGGTAGTGGCACGCCCCATACGATACCCGAGCTTCCATTGGTACATTGGCCATGATGTATATACTATAAGATCAAGATCTGTCAAAAACCAATAAAGTTCGGAAGAGAGATGTTCAACCGTCAGGTGAAACTGAAGGATAGGGAGGGAGATATTTTTAGTGCGGCGGCCGGCGGATACGTTGCAATTGAATGACAGCCCTGACAGCCGCGGCGACCGGCAAGGGTCTTGTGTGAGGGCGCCGGGAAGTGGGCGATGGCAGCGTCAGAGGGACGGGACGCGGGCGGAGGAGGAATGGAGGGTATGCGTGAAGGCAAACAGAAGAATAGAGGGAAAAGGAAGCGACGGCAAGGGATCAGCGACGTCGACGAGGGCGGGGGCCAGCGCAAGCGATGGGGAAGGCACGGATGACGCGATTGGCACGGATGATTGCCGAGGCCGCGTAAACTCGTGCTGGTCACATAAATAAAACAAAACTCTTCTGCTTTGTAAG
This sequence comes from Amanita exitialis, assembly GCA_023014455.1. Lineage (NCBI taxonomy): Eukaryota > Fungi > Basidiomycota > Agaricomycetes > Agaricales > Amanitaceae > Amanita > Amanita exitialis. The sequence goes on from JAEBUR010000002.1 coordinate 2,344,436, forward strand.
GCTCATCCCCTCACCCTCTTCTTCATGGACGCCTACCGCGACGTTGCCAGCCTCTGGGATTTCTCCCAGCCTGCATCCTTCTCCCGCATTCCTGACGACGACTTTCTTGCCGCCCTCCCTCTGCCCAGCATCAATCCCCACTCAATCTCCAGATACTCCATCAGCAATCGTCCTACTCCCTCCTCCGAAGACAGCAGCCCAAGTCCTCCGCATTCTCTCCATGACGCCGCCGCCTTGGCTGATGATTCATACGATTCCGCCCTGAAACGAAAGGCTAGCGATGATGATTTGGAAGATGCCGGGCCGAGTCAGAAGACTCTGCATACAGGTACACCTTTACCTTCTCATCTGCCTTATCGGCGCATATAACCTATTGTTGTAGGTCCCAGCAACAAGAAGCCATCCAACGCCAGCGCTGCTGTCATGTCCAGGCGCAAGGCCTCAGGAAGCAGGCACCATTGGTACGCCGTCTTTTGCTGCGCATACATATCCGGCTGAGTTTGTTACTAGACTGTTAAGGATGAGTCTCGTCTCATGAAGAGGAAAGAACAAAACCGTGCTGCTCAGCGAGCATTCCGGGAACGAAAAGAGAAGCACGTGAAGGATGTAAGTACCCCAGCCTGTCTTTCATTCCAAAATTGTGAGCTAAACTGGCGATTAGCTTGAGGATAAAGTTGCGGCGCTGGAGGCAAAGAATGAACATGCCTTGTCTGAAAACGAGAATCTCCGTGATTTGCTCTCTCGATTGCAATCCGAAAATGTCATACTTAAACAGCAACAACCACAACCCCCATTTACATTTTCCATGCCAAAGAACGGTGGTCTAGACCTCCAGCCCGGAATGGATGGTTCTTTTGTAGATTCTCCCATGTTCACATCTCCTTCTCGACCTCCTGCTTCTGCCCTATCATCACCGGCATCATCTTCCACTTCGCCGCCAAAGTATACCAACCCCCTTGATTGGAGTTCGTTGACGAGCTTTGATCCTTCCATGCTCAATGTCTTGGATGAGACCCCACAGGCTACCGCGACAGACGGAGCAATGAACATGGATTTTGGCTTTGGTACAAGCTCCGACACCCTAGCTGGGTTCCCATTTACCACTATTGCAAGCAATCCTGCTTTCTTCACATCAACATATGATGCAGTAACGCCTCCCCATCCAAACGAGTTGACAGCTACACCGTCAAATGGCAACCAGTATAATTTTGACTTTGGTTCCTTAACCCCATGGCAAACGTCGAATCAGAATATACAGGATCCATCATTTAGCGATCTCTTTCCTGGGTACTTGCCGTCTGGCGATTACAGCACACTATTGACCCCGTCAGAATCTGCTTCCCTTCCATCGCCACATGGATTCGAGTTCAAATTCATCCGTTTCCTCCGCATCCTCCCCTTCGGAACTGCTACGCACACCGATGTCGGAGGCGGACACAGGTCACAAGGGCGACTGCCCAAAGACCAGGGACGCGTGCCAGAAAGCTATTGAAGAATCTGGGCCATCACCGTTTGCACCTCCTACACCCCCAAACCCGAGCAGTCTACCATCTATGTTGAAAAAGACATTAGACACCAATTCAGCACCCATGATAGCCTGTTCGGGAACAAAGTTCCCAAAGACCCAACAGAGCGATAAGAACGTAGAGGTGCTCACGGCGTGGCGAACCATTACCTCAAACCCCAAGTTCAAGGTTCGTCAACGTTGCTTGACCCTCAGCCTCAATAGCCTTCTTACAAGGCCGACAAATTAGGACGCCGACATGAATGAGTTATGTGCTGAGTTTACTGCCAAAGCTAAATGCGATGGCAAGAAAGTAGTACTAGAGCCTCAGGGTGTCAGCCACATACTTGAGACACTCTCGAGGAAGTAGCCGTTATATTTCAGGAGCCCAATCTTGGCAAGAGGGTGACTCCTTCTGTCATACCGTTTCGGGGAAACAGTGGCACTGCTATGCCAAGTCTGGAGCAAACTCAAAAAACCCATTACCGACGATGGAACGATCATGGATTTCGCGCCTTTCATTCAAGGAATTATCCTTTGGGGCCGACACTGTCGCGCGATATCCGCCAACCTCAGTCGGGCTCTTTCCCCACCGCGTCTTCGACATCATCCCTTCCCAGATTTGGATCACATAGCAGTTCTTTGTCATTTGGGGCGTTATCTGACATTGATAATTATTGTATTGCTTTCCATACTTCCTAAATATCTCGGTGATATTTTATCGATTATGTTGTAACCCCAAGATCAAAATATTAAACTGTTTGAAACGCAATAAGGAATTAATTTTTCTCTAGTATAAAATGTTTATGAAATACAGAGAAAATTGTACACAGCAGAGAAGATAATGAGGGACGAGAAAAAAGATGATGACCTTATTCGTCATCACTAGGCGTCAGGTATTCCTCGTCGCTAAGGACTTGCTTTCTTCCCGTACTACGCCCTCGGGTAGGTGGAGGTCGTTCGTCATCATCCATTGGCGTAAGGGCTTCTTCGAACACCCCTCCGTTATTTGATGCAGGTGCACCAGGGAGGCCGGAGCCGACAATAACGCGATCCCATGCGGCATTAAACACTTTCTCCATTTCCTCAGCATCAATATAAACCCATGACCCTTCCTGGTTATATGTTCGGGCGTTGTTGAACATAAGAATCCAGTCGTCCCTGAAAGCTTGCACGGTTTTGTAATAACCCGAGTTGGCGCGCTTTTTCAGCTGGGACATTGCTATAGGCTGGGTGATGAGTTGATAGTAATCTGGGTAATCCTGAATACAACTGTGTCACCCAGACTTAGATGCTGATCGAGGCCAACACACATACCCTCTTATCGGGCAACTCTCGAAAGAGGTCACAGCGCTTCCGACCTGTCTCGTCTTCACAGGCAAGTACAGCCTTGTGACATTCTGCAAATGCCTTCTTCATTTTCTCCTTCACAGCGGCTGATATATCACCGTTATTCTTAGTTTTGCGACGCTTCTGCTCAAGATATTAAAGCCTATGATTTGAGTGATATATATATATATGGAACGTACCGACTCATGGTCATCCTCATCGTCATCGGCTATGGACGGAGTAACAGACAGGGACTTGTTTCCACGTTTCCGCTTTCCGCTGGCCTGTGGCTCATAGTCCACTGCCTTGGCTTTACCTTTCCGACCTTTGCGGCCTCGCGAGTCGATATCTGACGCCGGCGTAGCCCGAGCAGACACTTCAGTATCCTTGATCAACTTGCTCGTCACACGTCGTTCTTTCTTTTCACGAGCACGCTCGGATAACTCTTGCAAATCCTCGCCTTCCTCCAAAGCCTAGTAGTCAAATGAATTCATATCAGCCATCTTAATTCTCTAAACCACGTACCATTGCCCATGCATCATCGCTGAGTCCGTCGTTGTAACTGACAATGTTTCTTCTCCGTTGACCACGGCCTTCGGGTATCTCCTCTGCATCCCTGGTTTCGAACGGTTCATCCATTTGGTAACATTCCGGAAGCTCTTCAAGCTGCATAAGCGGTAGTGGCGGCTTGCCGCGATTCCCTGCCGCACGCCAATTCTCCAGAATATCACGCTCTCGCCTAATATCAATTTCCCGGAAAATGGCGCCCTCCTGTTCAGACCTGGCTATTAATTCGTTAAGCTCGTCGTCATTCATGTCACCCGCTTCTTCATTCTCTTCTTCCTGATCGGCCTCAAGAATAGAACGCTAGATATAGTTAGCTTGTGGAGTCCACGAGGCCATCAAAAAAAGGTATAGTACCAAAAGCTCTTCTTGTTCTTCTTGTGTTGATTTGTTGTCGAATCGCCCTGCTTGGATAACCTTTTGATCTATATCAAGCTTGAAATGGGCGCGTTGATACATTGCTTCTTCAACACTCTTTTCGGTTATGAATCGCAAGATAAGCACAGCCTTGGTTTGGCCGATACGATGTGCACGGTCCTGAGCTTGTAGATCGGCATGAGGATTCCTGATTGATCCTAAGTGCTGTCCATATTAGCGAATTAGCGCTTTCTACTCACCAGTCACTATCAAAACTAAAAGCATCTTGTTAATTCATAAATACTTTAATGAAATGAATTCGCTCTCACATGATAACCGTATCAGCTGTCTGCAGGTTCAAACCCAAACCTCCTGCACGAGTTGAAAGAATGAAGACTTTGTAGTCCGAAGCTGGCGCATTGAATAATTGCACGAATTGAGCTCGCTCTTCTGTCTTGGTACCTCCATCCAGACGGAGGTGCTTCCATCCCATCATTTTCAAGAAGTCTTCCATAATATCCATGACTTTGGTCATTTGGAAGAAAATGAGGACTCTGTGTCCAGTCGTAAAGAACTTGGGAAGAATTCGACTCAACAGTTCGATCTTGCCAGAAGTCCGAATGAGCTTTTCGTCCACCAGACCACTTGGACTGATCTTGTCCTCCACGCTCTCGAACAAGAATGGATGTTGACAGATTTTACGCAATTGCATAAGCTCGTTGCTAAGACCTTTGACACCTCCAGGTTTTCTATCGAGTTGAAGTCAGAAACAAAAATTCAAGACAGACGAAGGTTTATACCCTTTGTTGTCTTTACCATCAGCAATCATCTTGTGTTTTTTCATTTGCTTGTAGAGTTGGCTCTGCAATGCACTCATTCGAACCTTGATGACCTTCTCGACCTTATCTGGCAACTCGCTTTCGACATCCTTCTTGAGACGCCTTAGCAGGAATGGTCGAAGCACTTTGTGCAAACGCCTGATGATAAGTAGTGCCTCTTCTTCATTCAATTCGATCTTGTCGCCCGTACCAGAATTAGCAAACGGTGTGTTGAACCATTCGTCAAACGATTTGACCGAGTTAAAAATCTTGGGTAGCACGAAGTTGAGAAGGGCCCATAGTTCTGGAAGGTTATTTTGCAATGGTGTACCGGTGAGAATAAGACGATAGCGAGAGTGATAGTATGTAGTGAGGGTTTGGGCGAGCTTGGACTGAGTGTTCTTCATGCGATGACCCTCGTCTAAACGAATGGTCATTATGATTGCAAATGGCTTTAAAGAGAAATATTACCAATGATCATGTGGACCCATTTGATCTTGCTCAGATGCGGTCGATCCTTGATGATATATTCGTACGTAGTCAAAAGTACCTGGTATTGTCCAAGACGCAGCTCGTTTTGCAAAGCACGACGCTGTGCTGGATTGCCCTTGTAGGCGATTGTTTTGACGTCAGGAGCCCATTTAGCAAATTCGCCGGACCAATTAGTCATAGTAGAGAGAGGCACTATCACTAGGTAAGGACCTCGTTGTTTCTTGGATTCAATCAAGAAAGTAACCAAAGATATGGTTTGAATTGTCTTGCCGAGACCCTAATACGTCGTCAATAACTTATTTGTCAACATACCGAACACTTTACCATCTCGTCTGCAAGGATACCATTCAATCTGTTGTTGTACAAGCTCACCATCCACTGCAAGCCCTTGAGCTGATACTCTTTCAAAGTTCCACCGATGAGCAATCTCGGCTGTTGCGAGACCCTCTCTGTAATCTTATGAGCGACTGCGTAGTAGTCGATCCTTCTGTCTTCTGTAGGATCATCAATAGCAGCCTTTGCGCCAAATGTCGCCTCAGAGGTTGGGCCTTCCTCTGAATCCCAATTACTGCCACCGCCTTCGCTTTGTTGCGCAGCAACAGCCTGGGCGAGGGAATCAAGGTAAGCGTCTGTTTGTTTCAGAAGGTGCGTGATACGAGTATCTTTGGCGGTGTCAATGAGTTTCATATATGCCTCTTCATCGTCGGCCTTGAGAGCCTTGAGACGTTCTTTGGCAAGTTTCTCAATTCGTTTCTGCTCTTCCTTCTCTGTATGCGCATGGAATGAAAGTACCGCACGACCAAGCCGGAGAAGCCGATCTTGCGCACTGCGGCAAGCATTCATCACCTCACGACCATGATTACATATCACCTCAAGCTGCTCGACGTGCTTGTGTTTGGCACGACGTTCGCGCTCTGCACGCTGCTTGCGCTCAAGTTGTTCTGTCATACGCGCATCTCGTATTGTTGGCTTCTTCACACGGCGGAACTCGGAGCGATTGAGGGGAAGCATGGAACCGTGCGCAAGGCGTTCAGCAACGAGAGCACGAAGAGCGCGCTGCTTGTCCAACAAACGAAGAGATTTCAACTCAATGACAGCACGAAGCTTGCCATGCGCAGTAGGGGGTGGATGTATGAGGGATCGTAGCGTCTGCTCTGCGGGAGCAGCATTCTCCTTGTCCACATTCGACTCATTTTCAAATGGATTGTCCTCCGCCAGACCACCATCACCGATTGTTGATGGTAACGTCTCGAGCTCACGAATGCGCTGTTGCATGCGTGCTTCGACATAGCGATCACGTTCGTTAAGTATTTGATGGGCGTCGAGGCCCAAGGGCATGAGAGTGGGGATCATGAGGCGTTGCAAACGAGAGGCGAATAGCTTGGGATCGGCATCAGCCGGGCGTTTGAGATGTGTAAATGGGAGTCTGTATGCGTTGTAGGGGTACATTCCCGAGTTGACATTGTCTTCAAAATATGGGCCGTTGGGCAAATCGGCTGAGTTGTTGATTTGCGAACCTAGATCCGTTCGCTGCTCTTCGGACTTGATGTTAGCGTCGTGTGATGATTCTGCAGAGGGAGAAGCGCGAGCCTCGGTAGTGCTGGATACTATCTGCTGATTTGAAGAACTGTCGTCTTTGGCGGCCTTGACGGCAGCATCCACGATACGAGATTGAACATCGGGTCCTTGCAACGTTCGTTCAAGGTCTTGGATAGCAGTGTTGGGTACCCTCATCGCCTGTTGCAGATGCTCAGGTACTGCGCTGCCTCGAGCCAGAAGTTTATAGGCTTGTATCTGCGCACGGAGGGGACCGACGAGCTCTGAGGAGAAGGGGACTGGGGTTTGTGGGGAAGCAGGATAGGAGTGTGGCGGGGCGGCGGCGCCATTGGGAACAGGTTGCTGGATATGGCCGTTTGTGGGGTTGAGATTCTGGCCTCTGCCTGAAAGGAGCGAGTAAGCGGTGGGGGGGTGACAAACAACCGCGTGAACACACTTTGACTAATGACGGAAATGTATTTGAGCAGCTGCTCCAGCTCATTCGGAGCTTTCTGCTCATGAGGGTTTTTCTTGAGGAAATTGACGCGCTGTGGAGCGTGAGTTGTGCAGTGGGGAAGGGAGGGCCGGACGTACGAGGATGAGCTGTTGGAGGTCGGGAAGCGGCTGCTGCCTGAGCTGCACTTGCGCCGACATTCTTGCTTACAGTATCAGCAAAACCACGACTCACCCACCCGTCACGGTCACACACCCCATAACACGTCACGTGGCCCTCATTGAAGTCGCGTCCGCGTCCGCCCCCTGACTCGATCCCACCACCATGCCAGCTGAGCGCGCAGGCGTAAGTATCCCGCTCCGTGCACCCGTGCCATCTCACAGGTTTTGCAGTACACGGTTACCATCTTCGTTGTCGACACCTCCCCCACCATGGCAAAGACACGCTCGCTGGACCCTGATCATCCCTCAACAGAGCTGTCCAGCCTCGAATGGGCCCTGCGGTTTGTCAAGTCAAAGATACAGGACATGGTCTGCGTTCTTTTTCTTGGCCTTCTTGCTGTTAACTCTCAGCAGATCTTCGCTGGCAGAAAGACAGACAAGTGTGGTGTCATCATTTTTGGTTCCGAAGGTGAGATATATGCGCGCGCTTTCGCCAGTACTCACGCGTCACAGATACGAAGAATAGCATCAATGACAGGAGCGGTGGTTACGACAATGTCTGCGAGTACATCGGAATTGGCCAACCCAACAGTGGCACAATTGCCAGGCTTGATGCACTTCGACCATCCACCATAACAGGAGATCGTGAGTTCTACTCCATCCCATTACATTGTTGCTCATCAGTTTCTTCAGCGCTCGATGCTCTCATCGTTGGCATTGAAACTCAGGATGTGTTCCTTGCGAAGAAGAAAACATGGACCCGCAAAATCGTTCTAGTCACCAACGGCGAGTCTCCCATCGAAATGGAAGATTGGGATGCTGTTTCCAAGAGGATGAATGCGCTCGATATTTCACTTACCGTCGTGTATGTTATGCTCCGTTACTCTACGTTCCATTCAGACCCTCCGCAACAGTGGCGTTGACTTTGATGACCCTGTATATCCCTACGAGGAGCCAGACAAGTCTGTGATCAAAGTGAGGTCATGTTTATCCGGCACCGTGGCTACTCAAGATTTTGCAGAGGATAAACGAACAATTCTATCACACATTTATCGACTCTTTGAAGAATGGTATGGTTGGAACTTGTGCCTATGCTCTACAAGAGATAATGCGTCCGGATATTCATACTGCTAAGCCTGCTCTTCTAGCAACCGTTCTTCGACTAGGCGATACTGAACGAAACAATGATGGAGCAATTGAAATAGCTGTCAGGACGAGCAAAACGACCGCTATCGCGCGGCCCAAGAGCTGGAAGAAGTTCGCTGCCAGAAGCAAAGGTGATAAAATGCAAGTTGATGAGGCTGAGGAAGTGGCAGAATTCGCGCAATTGAGAATGCGAACAGAGTATTACGTGGATCGTAAAGGAGATCATGATAGTGGTGGTGACGAGGACGTCAAAATGGAAGATGACGAAGAAAATTTGCTGGATAGCAAGATAGGAACTAGCCAGAAGCACGGTAAGTCCAACGATGAACACTTGGAGAAAGTGGAAAGGGAGGAGCTCATCAGAGGGTTCAAATACGGAACGACATACGTACCTTGCCCCGATGGGCAATTTCCAAAGCTCCCGACACGCAAAGGAATTGACATCTGTGGTTTTTTCCCTGCCAGAAATGTGAGCCTCATTATGACCAGGACGATCTTACAAACTCATGTTATTTAACAGTTTCGAAGAGAATACATCATGGGCGAAGTTTCATATGTTTGGGCAGATCCAACTTCACCTCATCAGCAAGCTGCGCTTTCAAGCATTGTGCAAGCAATGTATCAAAAGGGTTCTGTAGCCATTGCTCGATTAGTGTCCAGGGACGGCATGGACCCAAAGATGGGCATCCTTTCTCCAATTGTGTTTGACAAGGTGGATTGTTTCCTTTGGGCACAGGTATGAGCCCTTCGTCTTGGTCCGACGTGCAACATCTTGACCTTTCAGATGCCTTTTGCGGACGATGTTCGCAAGTACTCATTTGCTTCGCTGGAACGTTTAGTCTCAAAGAAAGGAGAGATCCTAACATCTCATCCTTACCTTCCCTCTAAAGAGCAACAAACAGCCATAGATTCGTTTGTTGATGCGATGGACTTGATGGATGCTGGAGATAAAGATGAAGAGGGGTAGGTCGACCAAGCTCGCTCACTCATTACAACCTAATCTATCCTTCGAGCAACCGTCAACCGTGGTTCGACACACGCCTTTCTTATAATCCTTCACTCCATCGAGTGAAACAGGCCCTTTTGCATTGCGCTGTCGTTTCTGATATTGATAAATACCCACTTCCTCCCCCACATCCCGAACTCTTGAAGTCCTTTGAGTCACCGCGCCGCGTCGTGAAGAGAATGAAGCCCATTGTCGAGCAATGCAAGGATGTCTTTAAAGTCAAAGAAGGTGAGCGTCTAAATGACCTGGAAGTACCAGCGACAGACATTTTTTCTCGATGCCAAGTTCCGAAGAGGGTACCTACGAAGACCAGGAAGGATGGACATCTCTTTGCTGAAGAGGAAGATGACGGAAAGCTCCTACTTCTCGATGGAAAACCAGAATCCTCCAGACATCGAGCAGAAACACAAGTTGCTTCACCATCGAAAATTAAAGGCAAAGCCAAGGCGATCAAAACCGAAGATAGCGAAACAGAGGACGATGACGACGATTTTGTGCATGTTGGAAAGCAAGAAGTTCTTGAGGACCAAAAGCCATTTGCAGACCAACATGGACAAAGGACCGTGACAGTTCTAATGCCTGCGAGGTCAGCATCTCCACGGACAAAAGTTCCACAGCATGGCAAGGACGACAAGGAGATCCATGCTGGTCGTGCACCTGGCCTAATCATTGGGACCACAGATCCGCTCAGGGACTTTCGGCAGAATCTCGAACGGGGCGGTGTCGTGAGTAAAGCAGTGGAAGATATGGGATATGTCATTGGCGACATTGTAATGAGGCCATTCGCATGGAGAAGGACCGACGAGCTTATGGAATGTTTGAAAGAGATGAGGAGCACTGCTCTGAAGGTATGGTTACCGCGAAATACAACTGAGAATTTTAACTTCAACTCTACATGATTTGTAGGAAGATGAAATCGATGCTTGGAACGCGTGAGCTCATGCATCCTGAACGAATTAGCTGATCTTCATAGTGCACAGCTTCATGAAGGACTTAAAGAAGAAGTGTCTGGGCAAGAACGGCAATACTGAATTTTGGGAGGTGGTCAAGAAGGCTGGCGAACAACTCAGTCTGATTAGTGATTCTGAGGCAAAACAATATGGTGGTACATCTACAGTGCACGACGGGCTTCCTGAGCAGGTATGTTTTTTCAAGGCTGACCGAAATAGTATTGATGTGTAGATCAGTTCCTCGCTTGAAGGAGTTCCCCATTGTGCTTTCAAACAATCCTTTGCTATTTGTACTGTACTTGAACTGCTACATATAATAAGATAATTAATTCTTACCCCACCAACCACCTAGCAAGCTACTGAGGCCCGAGCGCGCAGGCGCCTGTGGTTCTGGAGTGGCTGGTCGGACTTCCTCGACCTTGGCCCTTGTTTGTACTTTCTTTTCCACCATAGGTTGCTGTAAAGGTGTGGGATAGACTACCTCGGTAGGCGCTGGCGGCTTTTTGCCCGCCCGCTCCGACAGCTTGTCCATGTCCAATTCAACATAGTTGAGAGCAATATTAAAGAATACTGGCTTCTTGTACGCTTTAGCCTCTTCGTCATCAAGTGCACCCCCACTATGTGCATACCAGTCTCGTTTGAACTGTAGACCATCGGCGGCGAGTCCCGTCTCAAGTTCCCTCATATCAGTATTGTTCAGAGGGAAGAAACAAGGAGAAGAATCTGAGATGGGATCACGGTTCGCCAGAGATAAGGTGCTGATGGTTTCTCGAACATGAATGTTGGCGTGTTGGACCAATGTTAGTGCTTCTGCATATCTTTTGACAGGCGTGTAACAGCGCGCGAGATACAGGCACCTACATAAAATATCAGCAGGGCATAATCAACTCGTGTTGATGACCAACCTCCGTGCTCTAGTAAATGATGCCCTTGCTTCCACTGCCGCTGCAAGGTCAGGGTTATCATCAACAATGCTAAGCACTCGCATCTGGTTGAGGCTTTGTAGAACAGTATCAAGGACCTTGACAACAGCCGGATACAATCTACTGTCAACCTGCTCCGGCTTTAGAACCTTAGCCGCCGGCATCTTAGAGCTACGAGTCATCCCAGGCCGTGATCCAGGCTGACTGGCAAGAATTGCAGAGACGAGGAGAAGATCTCGCTCTATGCGCTTCGCTAGAAGTTGATAGACAATATACGCGTGCACAATATGGAGGACTTGTCGGCCGTGTCGCATAGTGGAGCCCGGTATTGAATCTGCATTGGTGTCAGCCGACTGCATTATGTCAGACATGGGTTGTGCGATGTGAGATGCTCAACGTATACCTGCTCAGCTTCTTTAAGTTTCCTAGCTACCTCTTCTGCATCGCTGAGCGCTAGCAAAATGGCATCGTAGGCAGCCACGCCCTTCTTTGTTCTGTTTTCCTTTTTGCTCCGTTTTTTCTTCTCCACCACAGATTCCCCGGGCAAAAATTGGTCGCGCACACTGAGTTTGGCTTCTTCCTCCTGCACCTTGAGTAGAACATCGACTAGTTCAGGATTGCGAATTGGTACTGGCTGTCCTTCCCAGAATATGCCTCGCAACCGCTTCCTGGACGCATCCTGCACACTGGCTTTGGACTCCGACCTAAGTTGCTCCACTAATGCGTCGTGGCCCTCCACCAATCGCCCTTTGTGTAAAGGAGCAATTTCAGCAACGACGTCGTCTATATTATATGCCCTTTGCCTCCCTAGCTCATGCGCACAGTGTCTTATTTCAGGTCCGATCTCGTCAGAAAACATGGTCGCCAAAGCTTGGTCGTGACTTGTGGTAGCGGATGCAGCCAGCTCGTCTAACAGGTGCCGTGCAACGCTAAACAATGGTAACGCATCTTCGAACTCGTCTCGATATCGGAGAAAGCGACCATTCAGTATAAGCGTGTAAACGGTCACCTGAATAAGATTCTCCGCAGATAGGCGGTCGGAAGCATGCAACGTCTGACAGTGCGATAATAATTGTGTTGACCAATGTACTGCGCGTCGGAAGCGCCCCGTAGCGCTATGTCTGAGGGTCCCCGAAAGATTTTCGTTTTTGGGTTGCAAAGATGACCTGTAAAGTTCTTGAGCATATGCCCAAGCACGTTCCGACTCGAAGAGCAGCAATTGTAAGCTATGTATTCTCTTAGCGCGAAATCTATCGAAAGAAGAACGTGATTTTACTGTCCATCTCGAATGACATTGGAAGCAAGAGGGGAAAGTTTCTTGAATTCTCGCCCCTTGCCATGGGTCATTCTAAGGGCAGACCTCAACCGGTGTGTGCGGTTCGCACAATGTTTTCTATCCACGGTTGATTATGGTTTTTTGTGGTGCGATTTTCGGGCCTACACACACACCTGTAGCGATTGAAGTCATCATAACGCAATCCGTGTGCATTTCTCTGCTCATTGATAAGATGCAGTGCTGCTCCATTTTTGAGAAATACGTCAATTCATGACAAACTTTAAGCACCTTGGAATACCACTAGAGACGCTGTTGAGTCTGCCATGATTGTGAACGTCACCCGAAAGAAGGCTGTGTTTGTAACTGGCTCTTGAGTCTGATAACAACCCATCACATACAATGGCTGATGCTGACGAAAAGCTCGAACCAACTCTTCAAAACATATTAGTTCAGAAGACACTCAAATGGATCTTCTGCGGTACGTGTTGCTCATGTCTAGCATATGACGAATGCCGACGCTCCTACACAGGTGGAAAGGGTGGCGTAGGCAAGTCACGCGTTGTGCCTACATCTTGGACCGACCTTGAACGTCTGAAGGGAAAACCACAACGTCTTGTTCGCTAGCTATTCAGTTGGCTAAGGTCCGGGAATCTGTCCTTCTCATTGTATGCCATCTATTGTAAATGCGATTCTAAGATTGAGGACGTCGACGTTAGTCAACTGATCCCGCACACAATCTTTCGGATGCTTTCGGTCAAAAGTTTTCAAAGGACGCGACTAAAGTCAATGGGTTCGACAATCTATACGCAATGGAAATTGACCCAACAAGCGCGATCCAGGAGATGGTTCGAACAGTGTAATGCTGTCCTTCTGTGTCTTCGGTCCAGCGCTGACGCGGTGTTGTCAAATAGCGGATTCCAATGGCATGATGGGCTCCATGATGCAAGATCTTGCCTTTGCTATACCTGGCGTGGACGAAGCCATGAGCTTTGCGGAGATCATGAAGTACGAGATCTCGATACATTAGAAAACCACATCACATTCTGAAGTATATTTCAGACACGTCAAGTCTATGGAATATTCCGTCATTGTCTTTGACACCGCACCAACAGGCCATACTCTCCGATTCCTATCTTTTCCTACTGTGCTGGAAAAGGCCCTTGGGAAACTGAGCTCCCTAGGTTCTCGATTTGGACCAATGCTTAGCCAGGTAGAGTGTATTATTTCGGAAAGAGTTCTTCATATAACCCTCACAAGATGTCCAGTATGATGGGTGGCGAAGCAGGGTCACAGGAGGATATGTTTGCTAAGCTTGATTCGATGCGGGCTGTAATCACAGAGGTCAACACACAATTCAAAGATCCCGTATGTATCTGTCGAGCACGTTTTCAATCCTAATTCATTTTCGTTTGAATAGGAGAAAACGACTTTCGTTTGTGTCTGCATCTCGGAGTTTTTGTCACTGTATGAGACAGAACGACTGGTGCAAGAGCTGACAGCGTACGAGATCGATACTCACAATATCGTCGTCAACCAGCTTTTATTCCCGAAGAAATGTATGTCTTCATTCTATAGTCCACGCGTTTAACCATTCATGTAACTGGATAGCATCGAATTGTGAATTTTGTAGCGTGCGGCATAAAATGCAGCAGAAATACCTCACAGAAGCCTATGAGCTTTATGATGAATTCTTCCACATCGTTCAGTTGCCTCTTCTCACGGAAGAAGTTAGAGGGCCGGAGAAACTGAAAGATTTTAGCAAGATGTTGGTAGAGCCATATGTTCCGCCTCAAGACTAGTTAGAAATTAGTCTTGGACGACAGCTAGAATGCATAAGGTCGTCACGCATCACGCGTTGATTAGTCACACGAACACAACTATGACCAACGACGGAGGCACTGATAGCTTCGTCCACCAGTTGGCTATAAAACTCTCGCGTGTCCTTAACCTTGTCAACCCGAATGACTTATTGGCACAGAGGGTCATAGATATTGCCAAAAACAATCCAGTGGAAGATTTCACCAACGGTATGTTGTTAGATATATGTCATCTTACCCAATCATTTCTTACCATCCGGTTACGCAGCTGCAAAGGCGTTTGGCAAGTTTAAGGACTCTTTTCTCGCTGAGCTGCATACCGATATTCTATCGCATGCAAAGCAGGAGGAAACTGGTGTTGCTCCCCATCCTGTGCAGGGAATTACAGTTCACGATAGCGATGTGCTGGAGCCAGAAACCGCGAGACCTGGCGGTCTCATGCGCAAAGATGTGGTACGTCGTTGGATACTGGTTTATTTTTGGTGTCGTTGATCATTTATTATCTCTAGCAACATACTTTTCGCCAGCCCCCGAAACCTCTCGCTCCTCCCACACCACGAACGTCCTTGCTTGGCTTAGACCGTTTAGCGCAAGAAAAAAGAGAAGCGGCTGCAGAAAATGGTGATCGTAATCAGGATGGAAGCAGGAAAAGGCCAAGATTGGATGATGGAAAAGAATACCTTTTCAAAGGTTAGTTTCTTTCATGCCATTTCGTTCGATTAATAGCTGTTATAGTACCCAGTCTTCCTGTCTCACGCACCAATCACGCACGCCAGCGTGGGGAAGAAACGCCGTCTCATCCCGGTGGTCTCTCCGATACAGGCAGGAAAAAGCTCGAAGAGTACAAAAGGAGCAGGGAAAAACAACGAGGTAAATATAGTCATCTTCACACATCTATCAGCTCTTCATGTCATGTAGGGGGTATTAGTGCAGTCTATGAACGTCGGAATGAAGCACCGAAAGGTCTCGGTGATTTTCAGCGACGTTTAAACAGAGACAGGGATAGAGGCTGGGACGTTCGTCGTGGCTTTGACCGTCCTAACGGACGTGGATGGGACTCGACTCCACGAAGTGCTCGTGGACCTTCTGGTGATGCCCCTAGCGTCCGAGTGCCGAACGTCGGTTGGGATTCAACTCCAGGGCGTCCGGGAGAAGAAGGACATGGATGGGGACGTGCAGGTTCTCGGCGATGGGATGCACCAACGCCTAGGGCTGCGCGGGGTGGTAGTCCTGATGGCGAGGAAGCCGCTATAGGCTTTGACATGCGAGAATGGGAAGAAGAGCAAGTAAGATTAGACAGGGATTGGTATAGCGGAGCGGAAGAAGGTGGTGTAACGGGCGACGACGAGCACAACCCATTAGCTCAGTATGAGGACCTCAGCGTGTTAAAACAAGCTGAGATATCTACGAAACAAGTGGTGCGTTTCAAAGGTCTTGCTCAACATAATCTGACTTTGGTTTTCAGAAAAAAATATCTGCCCGCCAAGCTCAATATGTGGGTGCCAGGTAAACCATATTGGACTGTCGCTTATTTTGTTTTGCTTTGTAGAATGCTGACAATGACCTGTGGGAAGCAAATCGAATGTTAACATCTGGAGTTGCAACGCGCAGAACCATTGATTTGGATTTTGAGGATGAAGCAGAATCCACGGTTCATGTCATAGTTCATGATCTCAAGCCACCTTTTCTCGATGGCAGAACAGTGTTTACAAAGCAATTGGAACCGATAAACCCTATACGGGACGTGACCAGCGATATGGCTGTCTTTTCCAAGAAAGGTAGCGCCCTCGTTAAAGAAAAACGTGAACAAGCAGAGCGTGCAAAAGCTGCCGCCAAACTAGCCTCTCTAGGGGGAACCTCACTTGGAAATATCATGGGCGTTAAAGACGAGGAAGCAGAAGCTGAGGGTGCGTGCTGCAATTCTTTCTTTATTCCATTCGTCAGATTGGACATTCACCTAGTTTTCGTTTTGCTTCTTTTCTACAGCCGAGGCCGAACGAAAGCAGAAGGAGCAGAAAGAAGAGGATTATAAAGGCGATTCTAAATTTGCCTCCCATCTCAAAACATCAGCTGGCGTCAGTTCGTTTGCAAAGAACCGGACATTAAAAGAGCAGAGGGAATATCTACCAGCCTTTGCTTGTCGCGAGGAATTGCTCAAGGTCATCAGAGAGAATCAAGGTTCGTTTTCGTCTATGAGAAGGAAACATATTTATCTTTAAATCAGTCATTATTGTCGTCGGTGAGACAGGTTCGG
The DNA here is from genome assembly GCA_023014455.1 of Amanita exitialis. Classification (NCBI taxonomy): domain Eukaryota; kingdom Fungi; phylum Basidiomycota; class Agaricomycetes; order Agaricales; family Amanitaceae; genus Amanita; species Amanita exitialis. The sequence continues at coordinate 2,361,023 of JAEBUR010000002.1, forward strand.
GGAAGACAACACAGCTTGCGCAGTTCATGTATGAGGATGGATATTGCACTTACGGCCTGATCGGGTGCACTCAGCCTCGTCGTGTTGCTGCTATGTCGGTTGCTAAACGAGTTAGTGAAGAAATGGAGGTATGTTATGTTATTCTAGACTTTTTTGCGCCCTGACGTGGAAGTGCAGCAGTGCAAACTCGGTTCCACTGTTGGTTATGCAATTCGTTTCGAAGACTGCACCACTTCTGAAACCAAAATTAAATGTAGGGACTCTCTTGCCACGATATGAAAGGCTGAAGATTTTTCTAGATATGACTGACGGAGTGCTATTGCGAGAATCTCTGAATGAAGGAGATCTTGACCGCTACAGCGTCATAATTCTTGACGAAGCGCATGAGCGGTCCCTCAGCACTGACGTTCTCATGGGCTTACTCAGAAAGAGTACGTGTCATGCCCAATTCTGATGCTTTCTTTTGACCGAGATGTTGCACAGTCTTGTCCCGACGTCGTGATTTGAAGCTGATTGTGACCTCTGCAACTATGAATGCGGAGAAAGTAAGTTTAGTGCCCAGTCGCGTCTCCTATTTCTGACCTTCTGCAGTTCTCAAAATTCTATGGCAACGCGCCAACTTATACTATTCCAGGTCGTACTTTCCCTGTTGAAATATTTCATTCGAAGTCTCCTTGCGAGGACTATGTTGATAGTGCGGTCAAGCAAGTTTTGCAAATACACCTGTCGTTACCATCAGGGGATATATTGGTCTTTATGACAGGACAGGAGGATATTGAAATAACTTGTCAAGTCATCAATGGTAAGCGAGGGAAATGGAGTGAAATTATTGTCCTTACTCTATGCAGAACGTCTTTCGCAACTCGATGAACCATCCCCATTGGCGGTTTTACCAATATATTCTCAAATGCCTGCTGATCTGCAAGCGAGGATTTTTGAACCGACAGCCGACGGGAGAAGAAAAGTTATAGTAGCGACGAATATAGCCGAAACATCTTTGACGGGTGAGTCATCCAGTGACTCAAGATACCTGAGCTAAATTGGACAATAGTTGACGGCATATTGTTTGTGGTGGATGCGGGATATTGCAAACTTAAAGTTTACAATCCGAAAGTTGGTATGGACGCGTTGCAGATTACACCTATCAGTCAGGCAAATGCAAATCAAAGAACTGGCCGTGCCGGTAGGACCGGTAGTGGGTAAGTCACCGCCCATCTTTAGAGGATATTAACGCTGAAATGCCGCTCATAGATACTGTTATCGCCTATACACGGAGATGGCATATCGGAATGAAATGTTTGACAATACCATACCTGAAATTCAGAGGACGAATTTAGCGAATACTGTGCTACTTCTCAAGTCACTCGGTGTCAAAAATTTACTAGAGTTTGATTTTATGGACCCTCCACCACAGGTTAGTCAGTTCTTCTACACCTCCTGACATTGATAATTAAATGTGTAATTTAGGCAAATATTTTGAATTCCATGTATCAACTTTGGGTCCTTGGTGCACTCGATAATGTAGGAGATCTTACTCCCATAGGAAGAAAAATGTCCGAGTTCCCTATGGAGCCATCAATGGCAAAGATGCTTATTGCATCAGTCGATTACAAGTGCTCAACCGAAATGTTGACAATTGTATCGATGCTCTCAGTTCCCAGTGTCTTCTACAGGCCAAAAGAGCGCATGGAAGAAGCGGATGCTACAAGGGAGAAGTTCAATGTCCCAGAAAGTGATCATTTGACTCTACTCAATGTGTTCAATCAATGGAAAGGACACGGGTGAGCCTTGTCGCTCCTGAATTAATTCTATATCATCGAACCATTTATTACAGGTATCGAGATGATTGGGCCATGCGGCACTTCTTGCACCCCAAATTATTAAGGAAAGCACGAGAAGTCCGCACACAACTTGAAGATATTATGAATTTCCAGAAAATGGACATGATATCAGGCGGTACTGATTACGATATCCTCAGGTTCATATATATTACTTTCTGTCAAGATACCTTCTGACTCTGAGCAGAAAAGCAATCACAGCTGGTTATTTCCATCAGGCGGCCAGAGTGAAAGGCATTGGTGAATTTGTCAATATCAGGTCTGGTCTTCCCACGCATTTACATCCTACGAGTGCATTATATGGCCTTGGTTGTATGTTCCACGAATTCCCTAATTTATCCTTTCCTTGAAAATTGTGTAGATACCCCGTCATACGTCATCTACCACGAGCTCATCCTGACGTCGAAGGAATACATGACACAAGTTACAGCTATAGACCCGTATTGGCTCGGTGCGTACACCTCTTTCTTTCTTCTAAAATTTGCTGACCTTCCTTTCAGCTGAATTGGGATCGGTTTTCTACTCTGTCAAGGAGAAAAACTTCGATGACCGTGGCAGCAGACGACAGGCTGATCGCGAATTCTCCAAACGTGCAGAACTAGAAACAGAGATTGCTAGACAACGCGAAGAGTTAGTACCCATCTTTCGGCCCCCCTCTCACACTGCTGACATGCGGGCAGAACTGCGAAGAAGGCTGCTGAAGAAGCCACAGCGACTAAAATATCAAGTGGCTCAAGTTCAAAGATCATCGTTCCAGGCACGCCTAGACATGCAGGGATTGGGACAGCCGCACGAGTCACGCAAACGCCCAGGAGAAGAGCGGGGATTTAAGGATTCGGCCTGCGCAATTTGTAGTGCAGATAGATATGGAATACTACTTAGTAGTCGAGTTTAGCAAGCGTCGATTGGTCATACACTATGTTTACTCTACACGGAAGGTTGTTATTATGGAGTGATTCCTACTCGAAGCTCGCCTGTAGGAAACCATTGTACTTCTTCGGTCAGGGCTGATCCTCTATTTATGAAGAACCACGTCCAACATGTTCGCCGCACAGGCAGACTCATTGCCAACCACCGCCTACAAATTTCAGCGTGCAGAGTCGCCCCTGGACACACTGGTGCACAGGACATCTGTGCGGAAAGAGAAATTTCCCCGACAAGTGCTGCAGGGTATCGTAGATTCTAGACAGCAATCAACACACGGAACATCAAGCAAACACTTGCACGTCGAGACACGAGCTCCGCCGCAAGTAGGACATCAACTTTACTCTCCCTTATTGCATGGTCGTTTCGCGCGTGACTCATATGCAACTGCCTCATCGAAGGAGTCATTTATCGAGTATTCCTATCATGATGATGGAAGCGGCTATGACTCTGATATCTCTCCCGTCGCTAATACTACGGATTACATCTGGCATGACTCCATGTTTCTTCAAACTGCTCAAGTTAATACTGGAATAGACGTCGAATCATCCCATTGCGTTGACGTCGATATGATCCAATCTCACTCTCCAGTTCCAACCGTTATCGTCTCTTCAGCTGATGCCGATGAACCAGAACATGATATGCATAGCGGTCGAACCCCAATTGTAGCGTCGGGTACTCCCAATTTTTCACGACCAGGAAGGCCAGTTATACCGCCTTCGGATGACGAGAAGCGGAGAGTACTTGAAAGAAATATGAAAAGAGTGCGCGAACCAAACCCATCATCGGATGATGGGTCTGCAGTTAAGCCATCTTCTCCTAATGGTGCACGGCATTACCGAGCGTCCCCGCTGTACAGAGGGGGCGATACATTGACAAACTCAGCGGCAACAGTGTCACGTAGTTCTTCGAGAAGCCCGAGTCCCCTCTCAACAACATCCCTACCAATAGCCCAAACTACCCAACAGTCCAATCCAGGAACATTTGATTCCTCAAGAATTCTGGACCTGCCAATGCCACTTTCGATACCCAGCGCTATCAGCTTGCCGAGGACAGCACCGTCTCGATCATTATCGCCTGCTACCAGTTTGTATTCGTCATATTCTTACTACCCCTTCGAAGATTCTATTTCTTCATCTGCAAGTAATTCACGAGCACCTACTCCGAGCCAGCGTCTACATCCAGAGGCTCAGATCATACAGCCAACACCATTGGTCCATAGTTTTCCTTCTCAAGGGTCTCGAACACCTCAGGAATACCTACAGCTTGGCATCCAATGTCATGAAGCTAATAAACTTGAGGATTCGGCAATGTACTTTGAGAAAAGTGCTAAGGAAAATGGCGGATGCGGGGTTGGAATGTTGATGTGGGGTCTTGCACTACGACACGGCTGGGGGTGCCGAAAAGATGAGAAAAGTGGGTTCAAGTGGTTGCAACGGGCCGCGGAAAATGCTGTTGAAGATTTAGAAGGTGCTAGAATCGGGGGCAGTTTGGACCCTCAGGCGATACAGGTACGTTCAATCCGTTTCCTGGTGTGCCCTGCTTAGCGTTGTTTAGACGGAACTTGTTCTTGCAATATACGAGGTTGGCCAGTGCTTCTTCCAAGGATGGGGTGTGCCTAAGGACCAGAAGATGGCAGTGGTAGGGCATATCTCTTTAGCTCCGTATCGTATTTATAATGGGTCTTATCAGAGCTATTATGAGGTGGCTGCTCGCCTCGGAGATTCTGACGCACAAAATGATCTTGCCTTTTGTCTCGCTAACGGAAAGGGATGCAAAAAAAATCGCAAAGAGGCAGCAAAATGGTATCGTGCAGCAGTAAGTCATAGGCTTATGAGCGCGAGGTTTTGGCATAATGCCTCGTATCGCAGGTGGCACAAGGGCAGAGCGACGTTGGGCTTGCGTGGATTTACAAAGAGAAATATCAGTGAAGGCACTGCATATGTATATAATTATATCGTGGTTAAGTAAAGTAGTAATTATGACCCTGATCCAGGTTAACCACAACCCACGTACTTATGCAACTTAAGCATAATCACTCCTCGACGGTGAAGAAAAAACGAACATTGGAGTCAAGAAACACCTCGAATATTCGACACACCAGACTTGGCGTATGGGATTTGTACGAGCAGTTGAACCCATCTGCCTCTTTTCTGTCAAGATGGTTCAAGTCTGTACCCGAAACATACATTGAACTATTGCGATGCCTGCCATACTTGTTCCAAATGGTCAAAGACATAATTCGGATGAGGTCATGTTGGATCCTCTTCGTTTCTTATTTTATCATTCAATTTCTTCACTCACTTTTACCTGCGACGGAGATATGGTAAATTTCGCCTTCTCAGCTAGGCTTCTCTGACCATGCACGTCAGGTATTCAGGACAATTGCTATCCATTGTAAGTGGGATGATGGACGAGGCGAAGCATCCAGTCTTATGGTTCGTGTAGGTTCAGGCGACAATAGACGAACGCCGAATTGACGAAAATCGCCTTGTACAAATAATCATTGGAACTTTGTTGTGCTCCGTGTCTAAACATTTCTTGTTGCTTGGCCTCACAGCCGTCCAAGAACCGTTGAGCAAACGTATACAACAATTTTACACCATACATTACTTCAATGCTTTAGCTCGGTTGGATCTACCTACCTTCGAGGATGTGGCCGTCCAGCGGCAACTTGAAATGGCCCTGCCCAGAACGTCCAAATGCAGTACTGCTTGGGAATTGATAACAACTATCTCTGATGCAAGTTTCCAAGGAATTAGTTTGATTTCGAAGATCATCATTCTCATTGGCATTGTAAAAGACCAACGCGATGGTTTGTTACTGGTTATTCTGAATTTTATCCACCCCATCATGAGATATTCGTGGCAAAGACGCCAAGGTAATCTGACTTCTGGTAGGTCTTCTTTACCATGTTGTTCTGGCAGTGATAGCCTACGCTCATTATCAGTATGGGCTGCAACCAGTAAAGATTCGTGCTATATCAGAACACAAGGTCTGAAACAAACTGTAAACAATGCGATTCACCGTAAAGAAATGGTGGTGGGCAACATGTGGAAATACATGCTTACCCGTAAGCATTGAAAAGAGCTAAGCGATCATTTCTAAAGCATATTCCGCAGAGTATACACAATGTATTCAATGCATTGCAGACCGTGCTGGAGACTTCCATGACACGCTCATGACCCGAGATACTTGGAAAATTGGATCCATTATCAATGCTCTTATCCTTGAGTGTCTCCCTCACCTGCCGCAAGTTTGTGCACACAATTGCTTTCAATTCCAAATCCATTAACATTATGGCCAGATTGTTTTTATGCTACGCGCTGCCCAATACCCTACCTCGGTGCCCATTGCATTTGCTTCTTTGAACCTTATAACAAAGACTTCTGATGATTTCATCTTCACGATCTACTTCTTGTTTGAACGCCATGAATCAATATTGAACCAGATTACCAGCGTCAGAAATCTATATCAGATTATTGAAATCCCGAACAAAGTTTCCGATGGAACAGTGCCATTTCCTGAGAATCAAAGATCACTGGAAATGGGCATGTCAATAGAATTCAGGTATTAGACTACAATTCTAGAGTTTCTCGCGTTTAACACACATGTTTTAGAAACGTGTCGTTCATGTATCCAGACACAGATACCTATGCTTTGCGCGACGTGTCTTTCAAGGTAGATAGAGGACAGCTCTGTGTAAGTTTCATGCTAATATTTTGTCTCCAGTCTTATTGTCCGCGTTAGGTTATAATAGGTGCCAATGGATCCGGAAAGAGCACTATTTTAAAGTTGATCGCCCGAATATACGATGTTACGGAGGGGCAGATACTTGTTGATGGCGTAAATATCAAAACAATCAGACTTGATGATCTGCGTCAATCAATGTCCGTCCTCTTTCAAGATTATACCCATTTCCCACTCTCTGTGCGTGATTTTCCGATATGATGCATATCCTACATTAGCCTAAGTTTATGTTAAGATTAGGGACAACATAGGTTTGGGTAATCCTAATTATGTTGATGACGACGAAAAAATTCTGGAAGCAGCCCGCCTTGGCGGAGCCGAAGAAATTATACATAACCTACCCGAAGGCCTTGACACATATCTTGAACGACCTGTCAAAGAATACTACTCCAATTTGACGGAAGGCACCATTGTACATGGACAGAAAGTGGACTACTCCAATATCAGACATCAAGCCGGAATGGATTCGTCGACTTCAAGAACACTCTCAGGTGGACAATTGCAACGAATAGCATTGTTGGTTTTCCATTTCTCTTTAGCAGACACATAGGATATAACCATGGAACAGATCACGAACTTTCATGCGCTCACTTAGTCCAGAGGCTGTCGTTGGACTTTTAATATTTGACGAGCCGTCGGCTAGTCTGGATCCAACAGCAGAGCATGGTAAGCGGTGTTGTTATCTTTGCACGCGTTTGTAATCATCTTGATTGATTGTTGCCGCTATAGAGCTCTTTGAACGTCTCCGACAGTTACGAGGTCACAAGACAATGATATTTTCCTCTCATAGGTTTGGAAACCTTACGCGATCTGCTGACATGATACTGTGAGTGCATAGTCATGGTCGATGCTTCCATTCTGACCTGCCCGCAAGGTATCTCAACAACTCTGTTATAATTGAGAGGGGATCACATGAACAACTCTTGCAAAAAGACGGTGAATACGCACGGATTTGGAAACTGCAGGCACAAGCATTCACCTGAAATCGGTGCATGCTGATTGTCAACTGTCAGCTGTATTCCCGATTTCGTGACGGTGTATCATATAAGCGGTGCGATTCAGACCTTGGAATAGAGTAGTGAGACGACAAGAAACGTAATATTTAGTGATATCAGTCAGCAAGAGGCACATTCGGATCCTCAGAGTTTGGCATATTGCAAAACATACATCGAAGCCCTTCGTGACTTCACCTTGTCCACGTCATTCATCGAGATTGGACGACATTCGTGTGCATGGTTGTAGCCAAGGCTGAATCAAACTCAGGTTTCATTTTTCGACTCTCGATGTATAAACGAACCGTGTCCTGCCGTCCGGGCCACCTGGCTTGTAAAATTCAGGACGTCTGAGGATGGAAACGACAACAGCTCCCCCTAAACCTATGTTATGAACAAGACCATATTTGCCGCGTTTGTCAGTGATATCGTAAAGCCCAGGTGCTTGCATTGGTCCAGCCCCTTTGCAAACGAGTGAGATACCAATTTCCAATGTACAATTTCAATGAAATGCGTACATTCCCTTAATTGCACTGGGAACATATTAGAAGAATAGTCTTGCTATAAGGCGAAACTCACTCATAACGTAGAAATGCATCCCAATTCCAGTTGCCCCAAGTGGATGACCTTTCGCTTCTAAACCACCACTGGGATTTATCACATACTTACCGCCATACTTGTGTAAGAATCGTTGAATGGGTTGTGAAACGAAATGCTTTCATCAATCACTCACTGTATTATCACCACGTTCGACAAGCTTGTGAGCTTCCCCAGGTGTGCAAAGACCCAATGCAGGGTATGTGATAAGCTGTGCGATTAATATTGTCACTGAGATTCACGTTGTATTACCAGGTCGAAGTACCTCGTTCGCAGCGAAACAATCATGTAGCTCGACAACACCAACAAGATCTCTGCCCTCACCTTCGTTATGTCCTGCTTCGCGAAACGCTTTGTCAGCGCAGACTCGAGTCATTTCATAACCAACTAATTCCATTGGACTCTGGTTTTCATATGTGCCTGGCCCATCTGTTGATAAGGCCTGAGCAACAATTTCAATCGCTTGATTTTCCAGGCCATGCAAATGGACGAAATCTTCTGATGCAACAATACAGCACGCTGCTCCATCCTTAAATTCAGTGTGAATCCTCATAGAAAGCAACAACAGCTTGGCGACACACAGATGTAGGACTGCACATAAACTTTGTGAGATTTTTCGTAATTTTGGGCGATGCCAACACTTGATCCACGCTCCAGCCATTCCTGAATTGAGAATAAGGATTGTTCAACGAATGTCTATGGTTCTTCGAGGCTGGTTGATGCCCCAGCATTCAGTCTTTGTTTTCATGGATACGAAATGAGGCGTACCAATCTTGGCTAGATGATCTACACCGCCGCCATATTTCATGAAATACTCTTGAGCACCGTTGTCAAAAACTCGTGGTGCAAAAGGACCATGATTCTCTGAAATGATTTCTCGTTCTAATTCTGAAGAACGCAGATGTGACGGCGCAAGGGGCGAGACACGATCCGGGAAATTAGTCGAAAGACTTCCCGGCTTCATTCTTTCGAAGCCAAGCGCCATCGCGCATTCTGCCTGGCCCCCTTTGACCGTAGAATTGGCAAGATACAAAGCCGTCGATCCGGTTGAGCAATTGTTGTTGACATTGACGATGGGTATGTTTGTAAGACCAATATTGTAAAGAGCGCGCTGTGAGGAAGTTGGTCATTTGACACGAAACCGTATGCAGCACGCACTTGTCCAGAGGTTGAGTCGCCGTAACAATACCCAGCGAAAGCAGCTTCAACCGCGTCGTATGTGATTCCTTTTGCTTTTAATTAGGATTGACCTAGGCTGCGGGCAATCAATTAGACAAACCAGCGTCCAACAATGCCTTCGTAGCTGCTTCTAAGCCCATCTAGTTCTATCGTAACTATCACATTATCATGCTGGAAGTCTCGACGCACATCCTCAGTAGATCTTTGGCCCTTCGGCTGTCAGGAGTGAGATTCATGGTCTTGTTCACGCGTCGAATATATGATAGTACCTTGGTGAATACCGTGCAACCACCACCAATGAGGAAGGACCTCCGTCCTGCCATATTTCACGAGTGACTAGTGGTAAGGATTGATAAGGACGAGAGATGTCGGCAATCCGGTTATAAAGACACCGATTGGGAAAGGCCGCGTGCACAACTTGCGTTGTGCCTTGGCGATTGATTTGCAACAGGCTCAGCACATGGCTTTCTGATATTAATGTTCGCATGTTCGCAGGCAATCGTGGACCACTGGCAGAGTTTATAAAGCCGGTGGCCGACCACTTTATGTTTATCCATGTAAGGCAACGTAACATGATCCCCAATCGGTCATTTCTGACAGTGGCCGAACCCTGGTGACGCTACCCATATCCGAAGGAAAAAAGTTCAGACTGCACAGCCTTCTTTCCACCAAAGCATTATTTGAGTCTGGGGGAACGATTAGTATTCAAGAAATATTTCATGTTTATGGACAATCCAATGGAATAGTGTTTAGTAGAATGACATTACACATTGCGTCGCATTGTTCTTCAAGCGTTATACAAGTGGTCAAGTGGTGTTTGCATACTAGTCGCTGAGACACCACTTGCTCTCAAAGGTTCCCTTCTCGGAACGCGCTTGGACGTCTCGGTAACCTGCTGAGCAAGTTAGTGTACCAGCCATAGGTTACCTTCAACTTGCTGCAGAGTCCTCCATCTACATGGAATGCTTGACATTACGACATATCATCAACGACCTGTGGTATATTTTCCATATGAAAAACTGCGGGTTTAGCGAAATGACTATGTAAATGTAGTCCACAAGGCGCGTCTCCGCCGATGTGTGGGTTGATGTGTGTATCGAAACTTAGCCACGGTCTTGATTCAACGGAAATAAGTGCTTGGTCAAGTAAGTGTGACTCTTCCAAAGCTTTACCTTGACCACGGGCACCATGTAATTACTTTGACAGGCGTTCGTATTGCTATCTTCATACTTTTCATGGTCAATAGAGGCTGCCAGCATACCGCAGTTGTCGTCCTTATAGTCGTCGAAGACGACTACCGGTGGAGACCTGAGTACGAAAGATAGACGTGGAACAGGAAAGACAAAGCATCGAAACTTGTGTGCCATGGTTTCAATGAACTCACAGCAACGATACAAACCACGACTTGGGAGAATCGTGATGGTCCTGTCCCAGCGGCGTAGAACAATATGTTGATCAAGTATGCATATGCGGCGCCGTGGCACCTTGGCACTTGGTGTCACCAAATACTTCCTCTCAGTTGAAAATTGCAATTGCCGTACAAAAACCTCATGCGCCGCGAAGTTTTGGGTAAGCTCAAGTGGCTTCAGTTTAGACATGAATGCCGTATGCGTGACTGAACAGCAAATGTCCAACCTCTTCCGTCGTCTTACAACGATATTCTGTTGGCACGGAAAAGAGTATCCCGCTCAAGAATAGATCGCCGCCATTCTTGACACGGGTATCAGTCAGCCAAGACTCAACCGGCGTTTGAGGGCACGCATGGCGAAACTGACTTTGACCCGATTTGATCACGTATTTCAAGATTCAGGGCAATGTCTTCAGAACCTGCCGGCAGGTCTGACGTTGCCTTGTCTGATGGCGATGAGTTCAGCATCATTTGCTCGATATCTGCATAATCCGCCACGTATATTATTGGCTAGGGGAGATTTTTGTCCAAAGATTCTCACCAAAAGAATAGATCGTCGAGGTTTCCATTTGGACGGGGAGGGAAAGACCAGAAGGAAAGCTGAGTAACATAGGAAACGAAGGGACGCCTATCGTAGCTCTACCTGAGCCGACATTCGAAGTGCCACTGCAAGCAGCAAATAAGCAAATTCGTGTCAGCATCAGTGAAGAGCAGCAGACCACCCGAATGAAGGATTTGAAAAAGATGTTCCTCAAGGTCCACATCACTCTGCAGCCTCATCCAAAAACTCCTTGTCTTGTCCTGAGCGCAAGTTATCAACAGTTCAACCACGATTCACTCTTTATAGGTACGTCCAAGATATTGTAAAACTTGGGAGAGAGAATTCATGGCGGTTGAGTTCCTTCCTTAATTAATTAATTAAATTGTTTGGGTGCTTGCGCCGAGACCAGGCAAAGGGAAAGTAAGCTTCTTCATTAAGGTTCAACGTTCAAGGACGACAGTGTGAAGACTATCACAGACGTAGGTCATGGCCCAATTAATCAGCGAAACATATAGTTCAATAGCTCCGTCACCACACGGATATTCACGCTATTACCTATCATTCTATACTTCGTCTTCAATGTCATTCCAGCGGGCCACCTAAATTGCGCCTCGCATTCAGGCTTCTCGAAATCAAATAACCGCAAGAGCTCTGTCGGAGTAAAATATCGCAGCCTGAGGGGATGTAGTATTTGCACGGCATCGTCACTCTCATCGCCAGCCTTTTGAGCGATAAGGAATTCCTCGAAAACTGTCGTGGTCTGTTCTGTTAGTTCAACAGTTTCTCAGTGGCAGACTCGCCAAACGTACATCGAGTTCTTCGTTCATTTGAAGAACGGAACCAGCTCGTTCCACCAACTGAGTATATCCTAGACATGTGAGATCAAGCTCGAGCTGGTCAACTGCGCGCTTACCCCGGGTGAAACAACATGATCTTCTTTCTGATGGTAGCACTATGTCAAATAGCCTCCCCCATTTTCTCAACACTCTGTCTGGTATACAATATTGTTGTTCATCGATCTGATCGTCTAGATAACGCCTGATTTCATTTATGTGCATCGACGCCTCTTCGTGCACCGTATCACATCGTCGTGGGATGCTGCGCCACAACTTTCCACCATCATCTGGATCGTATTCGAAGCGCAGCGGTTGGCGCTTAGCCAGGAGATAATATCGCAGGCGCGAATTTGGGATGTGGAATTGGAGGGGAGTAATGAGCAGCTCAAGCGTTCTATAATCCAAGGAACGAAGGGTTGAACACAGCACGGATCTAGTTGTAGATGCCTTCGGTCTGTGAGATTTATATCTGTTACCGCAACACAATTTTCAAAGAAATCTACCTCAAATCCAGCGACATTCTCAATGAATAGGTATGATGGGCACCTGCCAGCTGTTTTCATTCTGGGGAGGACCTCCTGGACAAGGTATAAAAATGATTGTGCACGAGGGTCTAAAGCTCCCTTTGCATTTGGGTTAAGTACGGTGTACGGTTGGCAAGCCGGGGAGAGCAACCACAGGTCCGCATGAAAGCTAGCGAGAAACTCCGGCGTCAGCGTAGAAATATCTACCTGGCATGCTTTAGAAATCGCCATCTCGTGAGGGAAAATTAGAACCTTGGACACTACATTCAGCCCATGATTAAGCGAATAAACTTGGCAGGCGAGCTGATCCCAATCAAAAGCTTGGACGACGGTTGCATTGGCATTGCTCCTTTTTAGCGCAGAATGAAGACCTCCTGTGTATACTGTCAACGTTGTGGCATTGAAGCCTGAGGCGACGAAAGCAATCAATCACCTATTCCGCTGTAAAACTCAAGAGCGCGTATGGGAGTGGAGTCGAGCATGGAATCCTTACATAATCGGATACAGTTCAATTCACTGCCTGCTTGCACTTCTGCGGCACCTTTGAAACCGCTGTGCCCATCCATTCAATGCCCAACCTATCTTCGCTTGTGCCTCTCGAACATGAAACCCTTAATTATCTCCTGCCACTAGAAACGCCTAGGCACGTTATCCACATCTTTTCCAACGACTATCTTACTTATATCTTGGAAAACAGTCTCGACCAATGCACCAGATCCTTGTTCCCGAATTTCTCTCCGGGACAATATAACCAATTACCAACTCCGCAGAGGTGTGTTACTAACTACTACATCTTTACTTCAATGGCTCATTTAAACCTCCTGACTCATGTATCCAGTCCGAATAACTTCACTCCCTACATAGGATCCTAGCGCGCAGCCTTCTCCTTTGCATCGTGGGCACGTCATCCATCCGTCTTTCATGAAGAATTGAATTCCTTACCTTGTGATAGCCCTTTTACACCTATTCCCTCATCTTCCGACCCCCAGCAAGCGAAAACGTAACTTTTCACATTTTCAAGTGGTGAATTCCGTTGATTGTTTTCAAGTATCGCAGAAACGAGGTCATCTGGTTCTCTTATGATAACGCCGGACTCTAGGTGATTTGTTTTGACAACGCGTTTGACGAGTCTTAATTGCAGCATTAGTCCTTACAGCGCCCGCTTCTCGGCAAGCACACCGCCTCACACGCAGTAAGGCATACCTCTGGCATAGTTGGTAACTGGACAAAACTAATTATCTGCTAGTTCTCGCGGCGTTCGGATAGCTTCCACTCCGGAACCAAGCACTTCAGCGTATGTATTGAGTACCAAGCAAAATTCCATTTTTTCATATAATCTTATCAGCGTGAAGCTTGAATCACCGACGTCCGATCAGATTACTCAACTCGCTCCCGCGCCGTCAATTTCTCCGTCGTCTTCAAGTCTATCCTTTCCCTTCGCGCCGAGAACCCCCATTCCTGGTCGGAATTTGTCACTGCGGCGGCCGACATCACCTTTGGGAGCCGACATGCGGATGGATGGTCCTATCACTCTTACTCATCTATCTTCCCATCCAAAGGAACCTGATCTACCCTCATCGTCCCCTCTCGAGCCCGCAGCAGAGATATTTCCCTCTCACAATGGAGGCGAGATGGAATGTTTACGTCAGGCCATGTTGGAGAATCGGTTAGCACAAATGAAAGATGCTGAAGATCGTCGCCCCGACTATTTAAAACGTGAAAAGCGGGCTGGTATGAATGGCGGCGGTGGAGAACTAGACAAATTTAATCAGCATGAAAATGACAGGGCTGGAGCAATAGGCATCACGGACAGTCCGAATAAGGGGAGGAGGCTTACACTATTCCAAGAAACGTCCGACGAGAGCTTTGAAGAGAGTCTGATGGCCGGTGGTTATGGTCGATATGTATGTGCCACCCATCATGTGACTGATATTATTCAATGTTCACGTTAGAGGACCACTGAATGGGTTCGCCAACCCCAACCCCTTGCGCTTGCAACAGCTAGCATCACAGGACCTTCGAATGTAGTAGCACTTCTTGAACAGGCGCAAGATCCTATTGTTTCGGAAAAAGATCTAAAGAAGCGAAGGAGACTGGAAGCCTTTTGTGGACCCAGTGTCCAGAGGTCCAAGCTCCTTCCAGTGGAGCTTGAGGGTAGAGGTCGAGTGTTAGTTGATCCTACGTGCGACACCAAACCTACTACCTGTAGCAACGATTCATCTCCGAGCAAGAAGCGCACTAGTGGTCGCAGAAAAAAGAAAAGTAGCAATCTTGCAGTCAAGGAGGAACGGAATTCATTGCCTTCGGCTTTCGAAAGAAGAGTTCAAAAACCCAATTGGATTGACCACGAATTTCCATGGCAGTCTAAGGACGCAGGAAATGGCTGGAGTAAAGCAGGTTGAAGGCGAAGGACGATTGAAAATGATTGAGGAATTCCTGGACAGAGATTCAGACGATGACGAGTTGCAAGAAGAGTATATTTCCGATGGATCTCGCCTCGACAACCTACAGAAGGATGTGACGAGAAGGAGTGGGGGGAAAATGGTGGCACTCCCAGCGAAAACGGAACTAATCAAGCGAGGCCTTAAAGCATCCAGCGCAAACGAACGGAAGATGCTTCCGTATGATCCGGCGGATGCACGAACAGCTCTACTTGCGAAGCGAAGCGTGCGTTCCTTGTCTTACCGCTTACAGCGTAAAGGACGAACCGCCGATAATGATGATGATGAGGTGATCTGCATCTGTGATGGTGCGAATGATGGTCGCCAGCTGGTTCAATGCGACGGATGCGACACGTGGTACCATCTGCAATGCATTGGAATACAAAACATTGACGAGCTCGGAAGAGAGGAAGATCCCTGGTTTTGCCACTCATGCACTAGGCCTTCCTCTTTTGAGCTAGATGGATTGTTATCGAGTGAACCTACCTTTGTCCCTACGGATGAAGCACCCCGTACACATCGCATACAAGATGCTCCGTTCTTTCAGCCACCTTCTCCTCATGACTCACCATCATGGTCATTTCAGCGGGTCCCCAAAACACCGACTCGCCGCAACTCTGATCTTGAACCCCCAGGACTTTCGTCCGGTTCATCTTGGGTAAATTCCTCGCGTCATGGGCCATCAACCCCTCAGCACCCTCCTCATGGAGCGCGCGTCTATGGGTACGATACTGCTACTTACGACCACCCTTTTGAGGAGTCTCCGTTTGATCCCGCGTCAACACCTTCTCGTGGGATCAAGTTTGGTGCACCATTCATGACACCCAGAAATACCGTTTGGTCGACACGCCCTCCAGGTCTCTCGCAGACACCTTCCAAACCGGGTGGACGTGATTTAACATCCAGCCGTAGCGGGCTGGGGTCGCTATCTTCAGGTTCTGATGGTCATCAAAGAAGTGGCCTCGGCTTCAGTCCGTTTGGTCGATTTCCATCATTCGATGAGTCTCCCATTAGAAGGAGTCAAACTGGCGAAGAATCCCAGCTACCGCGGTATCCGGAATCTCCATTGGCTTTGAGGTCCCACCCACCGATGCTAGAGGAATCGCCAATTGTACGATCTAAAGGCAAGGAAAAGTTGTAAAAATTCGACTGCGCGTCATTTTACACCTGCGTCCATACGTACTGCATATACTTATGTAGCATGTAGCATGAATGTAATATTGGCCTGCTATTGGACCGCTGAATGCACACCGTGACGTGTTCACTTCGTCAAGTTCGGAACCACATGGAGTGGCCAACAAAATATGACCAGCTACGTCTTGCGGTTGTGCGTCCAGACTAACTTGATGAACGGCGGCATACTGACACTCTTGTATGCTAGGCTATATGTTCTTTGCGTTTCAAACCTGAATTCCAGTCCATTGCTGGTGAGTACATGCACTCGTCCACGACTGTGCCCCTGAAAGCTTTTCCCAGCCCATGTCCTGGATCTCCGTGATAGATTTCGTCCCTGCGAGCCATGTCTTTCGGACAAGGACTCATGGAGATCTCTTGCGCTTAAACTTGAAGGGGAAAATGTGCAGTTACGCGCACAGCTTGACTCGGAGAAAATACGTAAGCGATAACTGGATTCGAGGACCAGGCCATCTTGAAAGGACTATGGTCGCATATATAACGTGATTTTAGGATGTCTCTCACTAGCCAACAAGTTCGATGCCAGCTCAACTCGCTCGGCACCTGATCGTCCGATGGCAAAATAGAATGAACAGTGAGTGGGAAAAACAAGAAAACTCGAAATAAAGGAACAATCAACAACCCTCCCGGAGCCGAATGGGGAGCAGAGATGCCATTGCGTTTCGAGCATGATGATCCACCATCTTTGGTAACTCTGTTTCCTGCAATGGACGCTTTCTCTCGATTGTTGGCTCTTGGTCCTTCT
Source organism: Amanita exitialis (assembly GCA_023014455.1). Lineage (NCBI taxonomy): Eukaryota > Fungi > Basidiomycota > Agaricomycetes > Agaricales > Amanitaceae > Amanita > Amanita exitialis. The sequence goes on from JAEBUR010000002.1 coordinate 2,377,992, forward strand.
ACTGTCCCGCAAGAGTTGATTATATCTATGACATTCCGCTCCGTGGAAGCCATCGCGGACTGCCTAGATTCCCTACTTTTCTCCTCCACTACGCACCTGATGGGGTATAGAAAACGACTGGAAATTTTGAACAGCGCCTTGCAATATGTCTTGATACATGGTACTCCATTGATTTCTCGGTTGTCTAAAACGTCCGGAAGAAAGCGTAAACGAGACGACAATGGGTTGGGACCTCAAGAGGATCCAATGGACAACTTCCTCGCGCTCCTGCAGAGCCGGATATTCAATCGCATCATTACTACGACATGTCGGCTGTCAAGAGTTTACCTTGGTGACTTGTTGTCTGGCACGGACGCTTCACGCATCAACTCGAATAATCACGACCGGACACCTAGAGTAACTGATAGGCCTCAAGAAGCTCCCAGCGACCTCCGCGCCGATACGGCATTCCTTTTCGAGAGCAACGCACGTCTTCTATTGACGGATTTACCGTTAACCAGCGGGATGGAAGGGAAACTCTGCGCAGCTAAACTGTCAGCACTGCGCGCTTCTCTGATGCTGGCGACTGTTTATGAACTTGAAAAGGCTATATCTAGTAATACCGTCGATGCTTCGGCTGGCTCGCTTATGAATGTGCCCTGCGATGATTACTCGCAAGCGTGTAGAAGGACCAATATATCCGAGGGACCTAGTGTGTACTTTAACTCATCATTCGTGAATCATGTTATTCATTGGTCATCGCAGATCTCGGGTCTGGTGACCATCTTAGCGTTCATCAACGAATAGGACGTTTGGCAATAAAAGATTCAGTGTGGTATCTGTGTAACATCATGCATATCCTTCTCGGCGGGAGAAACTCGACTTGTAACGAAGACCCAACGCGTCAAACTGAACCAGGAAAAAGGTAAACCCGATTTATATAAGTACGCAGTTCTCACGCGAGTCGGCGGTAGTTCTGACGAGGTAGGGAAGAATGCCAAAGGCATCAACGATGACCAAGCAATTGTAATTTTGCTAGAAGCTACAAGGGACATTCTCTTCCGCCTCGTGATTAATTGCCGAAAGGAAATTATCATGAACGATGGGGTCCGCGATTGCGATAGTACACTTCACGTTGCCATAGTCAGCAATAACGATGCAGTAGACATAAATGGTCACGCGACCAATTCTCGATCAACGCGACGTGAGACTCAAGAGAACCCTAAAGGAGATGACGATTCTGGGGATGTACGGCAACAGGTTAGAATCTTCATTCTCAAGGGAGCGCCGCAGAGCATGACAATAGGGATAGATCGGACAAGATACTGTATCGGATGCAAACAGGGTTGTCGATGGGAAGAAGCAAGTATTTCCCTCGAGTACGAGAGCTGGGAATAGGGTTCCCATTCTAGATGAGGTGACGTATAACATGATATTGGGCGTTGTTGAAAGATTCGTTTTGAATGCTTATCATGACGGGTGATGGTCTGCGTTGTACCCCCATAGAGGGTTTGCATTTCACGCTGTATGGGAAGTGATGAAGTTTGATAAACTTACTTAATCACTATCAGCGATGTGAACGGCATTTGCGTTAATGGTCAGCTCAAGGTTAGTAGTACTGCGTCAACGAGTTGTCAACGATTACCCGAGGTAGGGAGGATGGAGATGCTGTATCAATGAATGCTGGCAGGGTGTGATTTGACCAGTATCCATCAGGAATAAGCTAGGCATGGCACAAGAGAAGAAAGGTTGGGATTAGGGTCGTGTCAGAAAGAGCGTCAATGGATATTGCTCTCAGCCATGAGGCAGATAGAGAGATCACATGTCATAATAAGCCACATTGGAGGGTGTGCCAGCGGGGGTTTGAAATTGCTATGCGGAGAAAGAGGGGTGATGAACATACTTGAGCCAAAGTACAAGAGGATGACCTTAAATGGAATGGCCGCTGAGAGCGCAGCGTTGGCTCATGCGAAACCGTTGCTGGGAGGTCGCGTTACGTGCAACAAGTAATAAGGGTATGATGCAACTAGTAGTGCGGGAGGTCAAACCGGAGCATGATCACGTGGCTGTGATGTCCCTGCTCCCCGAATGCTCCCCGAAACTGAGAACTCGGGAACTGATTTGGGGATGATGAATAGCGTGGGAAGGAGACGGAGGGGCACTGCCTTTGCTTGCTGGCCACTGCAGCGATGGGAGAGGGTGAGCAGGAGAGGCGATGTGTGAGGATGCAGTCAGGGGGTGAAGGGAGGCGGACACGGCAGGGACCTGTGAAGGGGCGGGGAAGGCTGGGAGGAAGGGCAGACGAGCTCGGGGTGGTCGGAGGTGGCCGGTGGGGGTGAGGGGAATGAATGTATAATCGGGCGCTATCGAGATCCAAGTCCACCAATCACATTTCCCATATAACTACTGCTTCTCCTCCCCCTCGCCGTCCTCCTTCCCTTCCAACATGTCCCTCCTCGCCGCCTTTGCCGCCCTCACCTCCCCTCTCGTCGCTTCTCCGCCCCCCGCGTCTCCTTCCTGCGTCTCCCCCTCCCCTTCTTTCGACTCCGACTCGGTCACGCGACTTAATGAACATCTCGCTGTACTCCTCCCCAGATATCTATGGAAGGTTCGCGTCCTCGCTCCAAACCCCACCTTACCTAACTCTCCCCACAGTCTGATGATCTTGCTTCACATTGCGATAGATTCGGCTGCTCCATCAAATTCTCCATCTTTGAACGAAGACACGTTCGTATTCTCTTCTCTTTCATCCTACTGCTTGTCCTGACCCGGCAACAGCATTGCCGTAAATGTGGTGGTGTCTTCTGCAACGCTTGCTCGTCTCGATCCACACCTCTCTTGGATACCTCATCTCTCGAGTTCCTCCATCCGCCTAGAGGAGTCCCAATTGCTGCCTATGATTCCCCCGATTCCCCCGTCCTAGATTGTCGCGTCTGTGATGATTGTTGGGCCCAAATCCATGGCCATAGCCGGATGTCGCGTTCTTCCGTATCCTCTTCCTCTTCGCTACGCTCACAACCGTCGCCCATACTTTCCTCCGATCCACCTTCAAGCGGCGAGAGCTCGCTCTGCAGCAGCATAGTTGCCACCCCTCCGAATTCTTGTCTAAGTTTAACTGCTCCGCGCAAGCCACGGTCGCTACATACGACATCCAGCGCATCTAGCATTGAAGGTCTCGCCACTCGTCCTAAACGCATGTCAGTGAGACACTCGCATTTACCCCTTCCCGTCGAACTTCCTAAAGAACGCTCCTATGGTGAGCTCGACGCCTATCCGCTGAGGCGATCCAGCGTTCTATGCAAGGCAACTGGCGGCGGCCGCTGGGAGCCCAAACCATGCCCCATCTATGCGGGCTACCGTCCACCCGTGCCAGGCGGAAAAGCTCTTTTTGAAATTGAAATGGAAAATCAAGAAAGGGAAGAGCAACTACGAAGATTAAATCCCGTGGTAAAAGACGGCGACTTCCAATATCGCTTTCCCAAGGAGCCAGAACCGATGATCCTGTCACAGACCCCGTACCATCTTGCCACCTTTTGACTGGCCACCATATCATTCATGCTGCTTCCCTTGCTTGGGCAATTTCCTTGTCTTTCGCGTCATCCCCTTCACGGCAGCGGCGTTATTGTTATACCGCGAATAATGATCCCTATTCTTATTGTTGTAAATTGCCGTCAGCTGTACTCGTAATGGCCTGCATCACAGCAACTATCTGTCGCATCTACCCTTTTTTGCTCTATCGGCTCTAGCTATACCTTTGCCCTTGTCATTCCTGCTTGTCAATACCCTGGGCAAGTTTGTCGTTGCCTACCTTGTACATATTCATCTTGATCATGCGCTACCTCCCATCATCGAGCTTTGTGGTTAATGGGTTTATGCTGTTATTATCTATCGTATGGACATGTAATTACCTTATGGATGCTAGAAATAGACGATGAAAATTATTTGAGACTAGTACATCTGGGGTACATATGTTCCTGAAGTGAACAAGGCTATCTCTGGGAAAATGGTGGTTGTTCAATCACCGAGCGATGCGGGTTTGTATGTACCTGCGCAGGGTCGACTAAAAGCCCGTCATCGCCTAAAAACATATACAAACAGACGCGCCGCGTCACCCGCAAAAATTTGGGCCTGTCGCCGTCCCATGTCCGCCTTGCGTTGGCTGAAGGCACCGGCACACCCCTCAAGACAGTCCCTGACATTGTTAGCCGTCAGGAGAAATGCCACTCTGGTTGCATCCCAAGCCACAATTCCAACCCCTCTCCCGTCCCCGACCGCTAGCGAAGGAGCAGCGAAATCAGCTCCGACGGCAGCGAACACCCTGGTGGAAGAACAACAAACGACAGACACACATGGCCGCCGCCGTCGGCGAAACATGATCACCCGACGGCCACCCATTTCCATACACTCACCTCGCAAATGGAACAGGCCCTTAGCAGAAGGTGTTCTGCCAGCATATGATTTGGCTCTTGAGCTTATCCAAAAGGATGGCAATGGTCTGAAGCGGGAAGCACGCGCTCTCCAAGCCGAGATCGATGCTGCGGAAGCCAAGATACAATCCATGTTCCATGACAGAGACGCTGGAAAGTCGTTCGAAGACGGCGTGTTAGAGGTCAAGGACCAAGAAATAGAGAATATGAGGAAAAAACTGCATATACTGGAGGCTCAGAGTGAAATCAATCTGCCCAGTGTACGATGGAAAGTTGCTAATGCAATGGGTACGTGATTTTTCGATCTTTTTGAGAATGTCTATTAAACTCTTGCGCCAGTGGACATGACAAAACCGTCTCATCGTCATCTGTTGGAGCAGAAGTGGCGGAAGGAGGGCGGGCTTGACCTCCTTGTATGTTTCCGATCTTCGGGATTTTGCTATAGCTTAACCGGCTATATTGTAGATGGAACGGATTCATCAGATGCATGTGGTGCCAGACGTGTTATCAGATTTACGACCATCCATCGATTTGCACGTCACGGCTACGGCTTTACCCCAAGAAATCCGCCTCCGAAGTAAGCTTGACAAGGAAGTGGAACCTGGCAATTTTCTTCTTCCCCAACAAGTAAGGTCAATTTCCATATACATTCATTCCCATCGTTTGATAACATCACCCCAGACTTTGAAGCCGCCTAAATTATTTGCAAATGTCTTCCACACAGACACGAGACTCTACACGATGCTCCTTCTGGATCTAGGTATGTGCCTGACGCCTTCTGGCGAGAGCGGTAGCGCCGACCAGGGTTGTAGATGTTCCTGATGAAGAGAATGCGACGTTCACTACATACTTGCACTGGATGAAGTACGACGTTTGCGAATAAATTCAAGTTTACAGCCTCACCTTTACCCCATCCAGGCCGAATATTCCACTCTCTGCGATGCACCGTGATCGTATTCTCGATCTGGATTCGCACACGACATATGTTCCTCCGCACCCTCAACGAGGTACACCATACCACCGCTATGTCTTTCTCTTTTTACCGCACCCTCCCGCTTCCGGTGCGCCAGATTATACCCTAAACGCCGCTGTCAGAGCATCTCCAGGCCAAGTTACATCTGCGTATCTGGATATACCCGTGGTGAGCAAAGCAGAACGCAGAAGGTTTGATGTACGCGCATTCATGTGCCATTCGGGTCTGGATGGATCAAAAGGAGGGGGAGCACACATGTTTAGACAAATCTGGAACGAACAAGTGTCAACGATTTACGAGGACATACTGGGTGAGTCGAACATTATTTCTATTGGAAAGCAGGAATATTTATTCATCTCTAGGTGAAAGAGAGCCACATTATGGACGTCCTCGTAAACCTGACCCGTACGCAGAGATTAAGCAGAGTAAACGTTACATTTGAACTAGCACTATTAACGACTGCGCTTTTGATTCGTTCCAGGACTGCCCTTTGATTATCAGGGGTCCTTTCGTTCCCGTAAGTCCGAGAACGTGTGGAAGAAGGCGCTCTAATCGGTATGAGCTGACGATGGAATGACGCCAGCATCAATCTCTATGGTAATGTTTTGAGGCATGTCAACATCAAACTTGCATCTCATCGCACTTGAGTTCTGAATTCAGCCAAGCCACGTCCGCTACAATGTTATGTAGTTTGATGGGTGTTGCCTGGTATGGAAGGGGACGGATCAGTTATCCACCAATAAGGATCAACCCGTCGAGAGAGTGATTGTTGAAATATACGGCTATTCCCATGTTATCACGGACACCTCGGACCGAGACTAAATCGTCGCGTGTGGCCAGAGTCTCAGTCAGTACGCCAGTGACCAAGCTGCATCTCATGTCAAGTCGAACCTAGCATCCAAAAACTATCATGATTTGTTTCACATGGATATCGTTAGCTTCCGTGACATGCGCGGGTATATGTAGACCATCGCTATGATCTCTACAATATAATACGTATATGTTAGCATAACTACAGACATTAACGGATGCAATACATGCGCGCGACATGTACAATGTATACATAAACAATTTATTTACCTTCGAGTCCTTGTAGTGCGCGTCCTAGTGTTTTCAAAACGTTCGCGTATATGTGCGTATCCAGCTCGATCTACCTTGTGAATATAATATGATCCTCCGTTTATTCCCCAGGAAACACTGCCAGAATGATAGGGACGTTCAGTAACATCAAATATAGCGCTGATGTCATCAACCTGCAAGAAAATGCTTTCAGCGAGCGGTTTGAATACGACACGCAGCTCCTACATTACGCTCCGTAACGCGCGCATTCAATGAGCTGACGAATGGAGCCAACGAAACGACAATAGCACCCTCTTTGAGATCTAGAAATTTCGGCCGCAGTGCCTCATTCACTAATGCGTTGTCAGCTACAGAGACAAAAGCAATAGAAGAACGAACTGACAGCTTTCTTCGAAAACCTTGTTGTCAACCAGAATCACATCTGCTTGAGGAATGAGTTCGTCCACCCTCTTGCTTGACAACATGTTTCCCTCTTCCAACTCTACTTCACCCATCCTGGTACCCCACATTCGACATCTGATTCGCATCTGTTCGACCATTTCTCTTGCAATTCTGGCAGGAGCAGGCATTAATTCTATGCCGAAACTTCTGCATCCGGTTTGCAAACTCGCTTGAACGACTACATTTCCGACTCCACTGCCTAAATCAAGAAAAAGAGAATCTTCCTGTAGCCCAGTAATCTGGACGATTTCATAAACCAGGGACGGCATCAGTTCCCCGTAGACGGTACTCGAAAATGCTTCGTATTGCTTCAAGCTGACGACATTAGGCCCAACGACACGCTGATAATTTTCTTCTATTATCCGCATTAACACCTTTTTTGGCAAGCCAGTGTCTTCCCAGCTGTCGATAGCCTGTTGGAGCGCATTACAAGGAACTGGCGCGAAAAGGTCCGCGGGCAGCCTAGGATACTTGAGAGCGTGGAGTATACAATTAATTCGGGCCATGGCAGCAACGAAGAGAGGTCCATCCTGGCGATTAATAGCACGCTTGACAGCCCTAAGGAGTGACATAGAACTTGGCTGTGCAGAGTTTGACGAAAGAGCAAAGATGGATGCCAGGGAAAATAGATCTTCCCGATCTTGCAGGTCTATTGATTCATCTGTGCTTGTAGAATCACATGAAGGCAAAGGAGATGAACGAGAAGACTGCGGCGGAGACACGTTCTGTGATAGCGCATCATTGGGTATCGTGCCAAAAAGGGCCCGTTGTTCACGCGTCAAATAGCCTGGAAATCTTCAGTCACCCAGCTTGATGACATGGGAACAAGTCGTACATTCAATTATTGTATAGAGTGTTTGTTCGAGATCTAATATTGGATTATAATGGTCTTTGTCCTTGGGTGCCAGCAAAATAAACCTGAAAATGAACCATCAATAAGTTATACTGGGCTCAACCCTTTGAGACATTGACCAAGGGATAAAATGCCTTTGGCAATTGTTAGACGGGCTTCATTTTCAGTGGACGAGCCGAGAAAAATACTGCAACAGCTCCAATGAGCCCGTTGGCCAATGCCTCTGGTGGTGTGGGCCCCGACATACCTTTCTGAGGCACTTGAATTGGGATACTCCAGCTCTATGTATGGGTAACAATGAGGGTGCGGTTGGAATGATCTATCCTTGGGGTCACTGGGATTCTTGAAATCTAAATTGGCTATCAACATTGGATGACCACTTCAACAGAAGAATAACGTACACCCTTTATATGTTTTCATTAGTTTTTTCACCACCATTTCCGAGCTGAGATGCTTTGGCCCCGGAGTACCATCATCGTCCACGCACCAGCGCCTCCTCTGAATGGGAAAGTCGATGACCACGCACGGGAAAGAGGAGGTCGAGCGTGACCTGCTACTCTGATAGATTGGTTCTGGCGAAGGCGCAAGTGTTTGCTGACGACTTTCCACACGCGGATAATGACCCTTTGAGACGTGTCTTGCCCTTCTACCAGCACTTGTCCGTATACGGCGCATTTTTTTCGTTTGCAGAGCAGTCGAAATGTGTAAGCCAAAATCTAGGTCGTCAGAAGGTGACTTTCGTTTCTCGGATGAAATGGACGCGCGCGGCAAATGCTCGATAGACGCCACAGGAATGGAGTAATCCGAGTCGATTTGCGCGAGGTCCATGATGGAGGTCGAGGAGATTGCATTAACAAAGGGCGAGGGGTGGAACGTGAGGCCCAGGGAGGACAGCTCAGATGTTGTTGATGACAGCATAAGACATCCAACTTGTTTATCCCGATTTAGTACAAATCATCGTAGTACTCCAGATCGTCCTCCACCTGCAGCTCAGGTCTGCCCTTTGCCTTCTTCGCATTTTCTCTCAATATCCCTTTTTCTACAGCCTCGACGTTCCACCTCATATCCCCCTTCGAAAATTTCGGAAATTGCTGAACAAATGCGACTGCCTCCTGAATGGTTGCCTTGAGCTTTTCCTGATTTCGAGTCCGGTGAATATCCCCCTTTGGCCCTAGTGCTTCCTTCAACTTGCAAAGCGTTTTTTTGTGTACTCTGGCGCATGTTGTCAGATTAAAATAATGGATCGTTTACTACACTCACGAGAGTTCTGTAAGAATTGCATTCGCCTTATCAATATCTTGATGCCCCAGTCCTTTCAGCATCTTTTTTGCCTCAACTTTCCTGTCCGCGATGTCCATCCATAGAATCTCTAAACATGCGAGCATATTGGGAAGCGGACCCAGATAGAGAAGTTTGTAATGAGAGCGTCTTGGCCATGTCATGGCCTGTGCGCGCTTCAGGCATTCCAAAAACTTGGTCCTCGTCAACTGCGCAGAAGTGTTTAATGTGATTTTTTCCCTTCTTAGATATACTTTATATGCATCTCGTATGACGATACCTGCTTTTTGCTCTTCTTCAGTCAAGACTACCGTTTGCGCAGAGGATATGCTTTGGGAAGGTTCATAATGGTCCCCCTGCTCTTCCTCTTCTCCGTGTGATGGAAAATCATCGTCCTGTATTGATTCCTGATCAATTGATGCGGGTTCTGGCTGATCATATTTCGCCTTCATGCCACTGCTCGTGCTCATGCTATCTGGCACTTCCTGTGATGACATTTGCAGACATAGTTGCCCTTCGGTTTGAAGGAGGGAAACTGCCAAATCATGCTCATCAAGGTAGTAAATTCTTCGATAGTACCGTTCCAGTCGCAAATTCGATGGAAACGTAGGTATGTATCGATGGCAGACAAGAATCAACTGTTCCTTTGCCAAGTTGTAAGATCCAGCATGCAATGCATTCACAATGCCTAGCCAAGAGTACGAACTGAAGTACCTGTATTATCGTCAGATACCGGCAGTCATTGAATGTTAGATCATAGCATACATCTTGCATATGGGCGAAATTTGAACAGCAGTCGATGAAAGTCGTCGAAAAACGCCTAATATTGCTTGCCTTGCAGGAAACCCTTGGTTGTGACCAACTGTGCAGACTATGTCATCTTGACAGTGACTCAGTAATAATAATAATAACTCACGGAGGCAGACCATTCTACATCTGTCAAACATAGTTAGGTTTGCGCCGTAAACGAACATTTGGACCTACAAACGAGCAACATATACCCAGCCAATCGTTGTCAGCCCATGTTCCTTCAGTGGACGTGAATAGTGCTGTAGATTATCTGTATGGCATAATGTTTCAGACGAAGAACATTTCTGCAGTTGCGAAGAGATCACGAACCAGCCTTGTCACTTCCTAATAACTGATGTAACAGTGAAAAAATCACATCAGATAGCAGATGAAGATATTGAATGGATTTGTCGACATTGCGCCCCAACTTGAGAATTAGCCTGATCCACCAGCTTTTAGGCAACAGGACATCAGTGTATCACGCCCCGCGAGCGACGCCTCGATTTCGAGATAATTGATTGTCCACAAAGGACCTCAAGGAAATTGCAGAAGACATTGATTTCCACAGGCAAATATTTTTCCACAACGAATCTTTGATATTTGATATTGATGGGTCAATTCAACGTGAGGAATACCCGCCAGTACTCACTTGGAAAAGAGAATACCCTGAGTTAAGGTAAACCAGCTATTCTCATCTACAAAAGATCCCATGACTTCGCGTATGACACATACACCCGGATGGCGCAAGTAATTGTATGATGCAGGTAATGCAAAAACCTTTGCGCGACGTGTGTAGTTGTGTGCTTCAGTTTTGTCAAACAACAAAGCGAGGTCAAGGTAACTCAGAAGATTCGTGATAAAATATTGGGGAGACCGAGCTGGGGATAGATCATATACTAGCTCTCGAATCCATAAGTTCAGTCGTTTCTTGCACCGCGCGTAATCTGGAATTAGTGATGTCTTCAATTGGGCCAATGAGCCCAAAATGTAATGAGGCGGCTGCAGAACTTCGTAAAATCGTGATATCCACATCCTGAAAAGACATTAACAATCAACCATGTAACTACAGTACACGTACGTTCGACGCCGGTCGAACTCTCTGCGATCCAAGAGTGAAGCCAAAACCTGTATTGCGCCGATTTGGACAAGGTGGGCGTGAACCCGTTGATTGTACCACGTATTATCAAAGCTGGCATATTCTCGATGATCTCTTGGGCAGTCACTGCTCTTGCAGCCTTGGATGAAGAAGTTGAGGCACGGATTCAGCGCGCGACAATTGCGACATAATTCATCCTCTTCCAAAAGTAGATGCCTAAGATATTCCTTAAGAATGCTTTGATATCGCTTTACCAATATCTCGTCGCTAATCAGAGCACCTTCGTCTGTCCCGCTTGATGGTTGCGTTCTGAATTCTTCAAAGGATGCGTAGAGAAACGTGTTTTTCGGCACAAAAATGGTGTTGCCTGCTCGAGTCTCCAAGCCAAAAAACCGACGTATGGACGAATCGCTTGGTTTAGCGCGGAACGTTATTGTGGACATTGCCTCGATATACATATAGAAATTTCGCAAAGACTCTACAAGTTCGTCTAATGCCATTGTTCGGATTGGAGGAGGAAGACGTCCGAGATAGTGCTGTTCGAAGCAATGTGCGGATGCTATAACATTTTGAATGTCAAAGAACTCTTCCCCGAGTCTACGGAGTGTCTGGCAGTCATTTGCTTGAATTGCGTGGAACATTTCAATCTCAAAGCGACGTGAGATTTTTTAGTGACTGAGTAGGGTAGAGGCTTACTTCTGAACGATCATTTTTCTTGAGATAACTTTTGTCGAGCCTTACTGAGAGGTTAAAAAGTTCTACTACCGAGTTTTCGACATTTTTGGCACGACAACCGAATGGAATCAACTTCCAAAGCTCTTGTAGGATGCAGGAGCAAGCTCTTCTCGTAGATTCCGGGCTTCTATCCTTCAACAACAGTCTGATAGCATCCAGTACCCGGCCATCTGCTAAGACGCACTCGATAGCTTCGGTAGATCTGCCAAGAGACAGCAATATGGTCGCACGAGCTCCATCGAGACACATGTCTTCTGAGTACTCTAGCATTTCTTCCTCTGTAATGAAAAGATGTCTTGCTTGCCTGTGAGAAAGAGTTAAACAAAGAGTGGATGAAGAGGATGTGAAATCTACCTAAGCGCTGTGGAGCTGTGAACGACGATATGACTTAATCTTGTACTACGGGATTGAGTCAACTTACTTTTTCTCTGCCCTGGACATGTAAAAAAGCCTTGCCGCGTTCCTTAGGTCATCTGCAACACTTGGCCGCACCTTGTCTTCCTTGTCAATCAATATTGCAATGGCCTCATCAAATTTTCCAAGTCGACGATATAATAAGATGGACTCAGTATAATTTTCACTGCGATAGTATGCTTCTGCTGCACGAAGGTATTGCCTAGCAGCTTCAAAACACTCCCCTGATCTACGAAAATAGACGAGGCTATGTTTTGAAGAACAGCTAAGAAATGCTTCAGCTGCTTGTATGAAAGCATCTCGACGGACATTCTCGGCTGCGCTGCCGTTCTGGCCTGTTGGTAGTCTTAATGCGTGCTCGCGTAACGCATACGTATGCGCTACAGCCTCTTCACGAGGAAGTGAGGCACGGTGAAAGCAGCTTCGTGCTTGAGAGTACTGTTTACGCTCAAACAACATCTTCCCAACGTGAGCCCACTGTTCAGACGTTGATGTTTCTGCTAAGCGAGGTAGCGCTTCCCCAGCAGCCCGGATATCAATCAGATTCCGCTGCGACCAATATTCCTTGACGACTCAGTAAGTACTATAATATCATGAATGTGGCAAGTTGCACATGCTTTCATCGGTTTTGCCGTTTCAGAACAATCAGCAATCCATATATTCTTCTTTGCTCGGGTGATCGCCACGTAAAGTGATTTGAGCTATACAAACGCTCGAGAGCAACGCACATAGCAAACTTGGGGCTGCTCACCTCAGAACACAAACCGACATGCTTCACCGTGTCGAATGGTGACCTTGAAATGCCCTGGTTGTCTATATCCTCCTTCAAAATAAGTCTCCATTGTGCCATTCCGAGGTTCGAATCCTCAAAAAAATTATACAAGAGCACCTGAACACAAAACACAAAAATCGTTCCGCTCAGATCTTGATCAACACAGGAAACCATACATCGTTAAATTCAAGTCCTTTGCTTTCATATATCGTCCTGAAGGAAGTACTACTTGTTAAATCTCAAGTTAAAAAGGGAAGCAAAAAGAGAATTACAATATAATGCCGATGTCGCCAACCTTTTCTCTCAGTCGGTTGCGTGCATCATCATTGCGAACAATAATGCCTGATCTGGATTCACAAAATGCGCAGTGCAAAATGTGAAATTGCATACATTGATTTGCTCCAAATTCCAATGAATCTTTCCTGGAACACAACCAGGTCAGGGAATAGGAGATAATGGACCATAGCCAACCTTGAGCCAAAAAGGAATTGTTCCTAAAATCATATAATCCATCAGTCATTACACAAGATGAAAATGATTACAAATTGTATATCGTCTGAGTTGCACTCAGCGAGGAAAACCGGAGGTGCCCCAACGATTAGGCCTTTTTCCGGAGCAAGGGCATCAATTGAATAGGGCCAGTATTGTTGAATGAGCTCAATGATAGAGTGGGCACAATTGACTATTCCGGTATGTGATCTATAGTTGACCGCCAAGTAGAAAGTTTTGGGTAACTCCGATTTGGATCTGGGAATAACTTTCTCCGCTTGTTTCTGTTGGTTGGGTTTGCTGACGAACAGGAGGCACGTGTGATCCAACTAACCTCCAACCGATAGAGCATGGACTTAAGGTCTTGAAACCGAAACGAACAACCAGATGAGATTGTCTGTGCTGTATCGCCAGCCCAAAATAAACCGTCTGGATTACGGCAAAGGATTCTTAATACTTCGTACATGTTAGAACTAGTAGTGAATATACTAGAACATTGCATCACTTACATAGAGCATCAATCATCAAATTATCCTGGGCCTCGTCGATATAACTACATGCTGTGACTAATTCGTGAAGGCATGGAGTGCAACATAACTCACACGTAATCCAGTTTTCGTCCAGGCATGTTATGTGCCTGAATAGAGCGAAGGAGAGTATGGGTTCTGACAGGATGAGCAGATTACTCTTGATATGAATGAATATTTAGTACCGATCAGCGGCATCATGACTGCTAGTCTGTCGCTTCATCTTCCGGTAAGATTGGAATATATCGTAGATGACACTTCTTTTGGTCGAAAAAGTGGGGTTACTCCGCTCGCTAAGAGTTTCGTAGGTGTCAGCATCGATGCATTTTTGGGTTGATAAAGCAGCAATCTCAGAACCCTGGATTACACCTACGATCTTGAGTCAGATCTTGCTGCAAGCCAAAATCTTCAGTAGATATACCGAGCAATTCATTGAAAACAGAATACGGATCTGATAAAGCCATGCAACGTAAATGATGCCTGACATCTCACGTAAAGCAGACACACCAAGTCCTTTTGTAAAACCCTGGTTGAAATGATGCCAGTAACTTCCTAAAAATTTGTTATATGATACAAAGTTCTCCCCTCGACGCCTAGATATATTCCATCCATTCTGATTTGTCCTCGTTGTGGTACACATTATTATCGGAGGATTTGGTAGAGCTAAAACTTGCTATATCGGCCTCCAGTAACGTGCAAAGCTGATAATTTTATCAGAAAGTTTCTGCACGATAATGGAAACAACTGACGTGGTCGAATGTAAGGAAAAGGGGGAAATGTTCATCCCGTAGGTCACTAAACTTGCTAGGCAGGGAGCTGTTCAGATCGAAATCTTCATCCTTGTCAACGAGGTCGTCAAACTCATTGTATTTTTGCGCTTGAGCCATTGCTTTCAGTTCCTCCGGAGACTTATTTGACATTCCAAGCGACTCGAGCATTTTGTTGAAATACTCTTTAACTTTCTCGGCAAGCACACTAGATTGGGTCACAAATATCTGTCTTGCCTTCGCTGTTCCATCAGTACTAATTGCAAAACTTCTTTCAATCCAGAGCATTTTGTGGAGCATAGCAGTGGTTTTGCTATAACAATTGAAATTGAAGGTAGGCATACAAGAATAATGAACATACCCTGTGCCACTTCGACCCAAAACGTAACAGGAGAACGGGTGATCAATGATGGATTTCTCTTCGGGCCTTGCGAAGTAATTAATGATGGACAACAAAGCCTTTAAATATGTGATTTACTTACGAAACTTCGAAAGGGAATACAGCATCGAGGTCGGCGAATATGCCTTGAGTTCAAATGAATCATATTATGTGGCTTGCGGTATATTTAATATCACATACTGTTCAACAAAGCCTACGGATTTGAATTGCACGTCAGTATACGGTGACTCCGTCTGATGATACTCACTCGAGAGAGTGGAATGAATTTCTGCAAACTACATCGTGGCTAAGTTATGCATTGGGACAGAAAAGAAAAGCTTACATCAAGATCGTTTGAAGCTATTAGACATCAGTCATCCAAGAATGAATACGAGGCAAAGAACACATACCTCATGATCACTCACATCTTTAAGTAGATCGACTATGAGAGATTCTTCAACCGGTTTTTCTTTCATCGAGGGGAAAATAGCAGGGAGAAAATGTCTTTTGTCAGAACTCAAAGGGGACCTGTATATGCATCTGAAGCTGGCTATGACATAGTTCTGAATGGGCTTTTGAAAAGGATATACCTATCTTTGTACTCTTTGCCTTTAGTATTTAGTTGCTTGCCTATCGCATCCCACAATTTAGATTTAAGCTCCGCAGCAGAGTATATCCCGAACATTCTGATAACTAAGATCCATGCTCCATTAGATGCGTCAAAGGTGAGCCTTTAGGATCTACCTTGCTTTTCCTGAATAGATAGATACGTGTCAAATAATCCCCTATGCAAAGTATGTTCAAAAACACCTTGAGGGTTGTTTCCCGTATACAATCAATTTGATACTGGTAAGAAATCAAATCAGAATCGTCTTATAGTAAATACAAAGAGACATACAACCAGTCGACAATCAAACGTGGCTTTAGCTTCGAAAATCGGCACCATATCACCGCGGTTCACTCGATGTTGATTATTAGCGGAGAAATCCCCTTTAGATAGATCTCTAGAAATTGAGTGGGTCAGCAAGTCGGACATAGTGACAACAAATCTTACCGAATCCTTTTGAGGATGATTTTGAAAGTTGTCTTGTCTCTTCTGCACCATTCTCTCAGATCACTGTCTGCACGACTAGATATCAAGATCAACCAGTCACCAAAACCATCAATCATTTCATATGATTGCGCACTAGAGCAAGACAGTTAGTTACGATGCATTGCATAGGTACTCTCTTACGAGATCGGTGGTTCCAGCTTGCAATCTGATGATTGCACTGTTGAAGATACGGGATTCTCTTCAGTACGCACAGTCATAGTGGTTGATGTTGATGTATCAGCACTGTGCACTTGGTTGAGGTTGCTAATGATACCTGCCCTAACTTCATCTCTTATTTCGGGCATGCGGATGATTTTTAGGTAACGCTGTCGATTTTTGAGGGGTAAGACGTGTAGAAAATGCAGGGCTGCTTACACATAAAAGCGCTTTCTGATAATCCACAAGCTTTGCTAGAGCGTCGCTGGCTTCCTTCGAATTTCCTGGTATCGGAAGTTCTAGCATTGCTAACAGTGCGGGGGCAATACTGGAATCATCACTTTTCCTGAGATACCCTTTTCCTGAGTGGCTGCCACCAAGCTCATCACGAGAGCGTAATCTTTTGTGCGAGCGAAAGGAGGCAAGCGCTCGCATAGTAGAAAAAGCATCTTGTACTTCGCGGTAGTATTTGCCCAACTCCAGAACGATTTCACGATGTTCTTTGAGAAGAATGTGGAACATAAAGAAGGCGGAAAGACTTGATAACAGGCGAGAAGCAGTAGATTCAAGGAAATCCACCCTATCAAACGAAAGCTTGTCCATGATCCATGTTTCAATAGGAATGGCGCGGCTTATGCCTGCGATGTTATTGGATTTCAGGATTGTGCTTACTACTCAGTGGCACCTACCTGACAGGAAGATTGCGATAGGCTCAGGTTTTGCCGTTGACAATAGTTGTTCAATTATTGAGATGCAGTTTGCATCGGTCAAGTCTTGCTCAACTACGCATAATGCAGAATCGAAGGCCCGCTCGTCAGGTAAACAGACGGGGTCTAAGAGTTCTGCATAATCGGTTGGCGTCCCCATTTGACTCAAAAGGGAAATGGGGTTTGTGGGCGCTCACCTTCGCTTTATAACTGTTTTCTAAAGAAGCAAAGAAGGTTTGACCGGTGACTGGTGTTTGCTGCGCAATGGAAACGTGGTGACCACATTAGCCGTTTACCTGACCCTTGTATTAAATTAGCGGTACAACTTGAGAAGAGGGTTTTACTTTCGGGAGAACGTGCAGCCTGTGGTCGGACGTTCCTAGTTTTGATCTACAAAACAACTTTTGAGCGGCAACATTCAAATGCAGAGCCACCACAGTGGACACACCTATCTACCTCTCATGGCCCAGCAAGCTGGTACCGCGAACCTTGTTTTCCGACGGAAATAAAAAGAGGCCATCCTCCATCACAGGCACAAGGGAGACATTGAGGAGGATGCAACAAATTCAGACTTGCTTAAAGTCTTTCCATTCACCAACTAGATATATAAGATTAACAACCCATGACTGTGCACGTAGTACTAGAAAACGTTAAACGTTGAACGTTGAACGTTAGCACGCGACGGCATTTGATTATATAATCCTCACACGTTTCGTTTCCTCCCTCTAGACCCTCCGCTAGCTGTATCCGCCGACTCCGCTCGTCGAAGGGGCGAAGTTTGACACCGATATTTGATACAGAAACGCCGGGCCAAATATCCTGCTTAAACCGAATATGGTTCCCGCCCATTACGATTTCTTGATCAAGGTGAAAAAGACCTGTTCTCCCCCGACTATATACTGACAATTGAGTGGCCCGAAGCTGCTCCTTATAGGTGATTCCGGTAAGCCTGGTCCACAAGCACTTGTGAATGATTATGAATAGGACCCAGGTGTTGGCAAGTCATGTTTGCTATTGCGCTTCTGTGATGACGCTTGGACACCTTCATTTATCACTACCATTGGCATTGATTTCAAGATCCGCACAATTGAGCTTGATGGAAAACGTATCAAATTACAAATAGTATGGTAGCGTGAATCTTGCTGGCCAGGACGCTAATTCGTTGCCAAGTGGGATACTGCGGGACAGGAGCGTTTTAGGACCATAACGACTGCATATTACAGAGGAGCAATGGGAATATTACTTGTCTACGATGTCACAGATGAGCGCTCCTTCAATAGTGAGTCCATTCAATCGCTTGTAGTTGGACCATTGATAATGCGAATCTCAGATATTCGAACTTGGCATGCAAATATTGAACAGCATGCGTCGGAGGGAGTGAACAAGATCTTAATAGGCAACAAATCAGATTGGACAGATAAAAAGGCAGTGACTGAGGAGCAAGGGCGGGAGCTTGCGAATGAATTGGGGATTAAATTCATGGAAACATCAGCGAAGATAAATGAAGGTGTTGAAGAAGCATTCTTTACATTGGCCCGGTGCGCCACCAGATCGATGTCGTACGAGTTTTTCTCTGACCAAAGTTGTAGAGATATCAAGGCTCGTCTTATCGACTCGCATGCCGAGAACCCTGCTTCAGGATCGAGCGCAAACGATGGGTCCGTCAAAGTCGATCGTCCTGCTTCGTCACAGCCGACGCCCATTTGTTGCTCGTGAGGAAATCGGACACGTTGAATGCTTGTACTCTTGACTATCCTTTGTAATGACAACTCGCTTGTCTTCATATCAGCATCATCCTGCTCTAAAGTAAGGCGTTCAAACAAGAAGCTACTGTATGATCCCACCGTTCCAGTTGCCCGCCCACCACCTTCGAACCCTCTCCCCTCCATATTCTGCATATTCGTCGCGCGTAACGACGACTGACGAGAACTCATCAGTCATACTGAATCTGGCCATTCCATTCCATGGGTCCCGCGTAGGATCATTAGCATGGTATACTTGGAGAGGCATTTCCGGTGGTAGAATCGGCCGTAGTGTTGCTAGCAGACGTGGTATTAAACCACTATATTGACACGGGCTACCCGTTATAAATATGTTCTATCAGTGTTGCGTAAAAATTGAAAACTCGCTTCTTTGACTTGTGTGCAAGGACGTACTTTGACTAACTTTTCTTTATCTGCTTCGGAAAATCGGGAAAGAATGTTCTGCGCAACTTCTCCGAGCCCTGCTGAGTCTACCCCCGCCATAGAGGGTGTGAACCATGGTTCACATGCTCTCCATCGTTCAACATTGAGGTGTATACGAGTATTACCTGCAGTGAATCAAAACGATACGATTAAGTAGAGGCAGGTTGGTACCTTCTATGTTTCCTTCCTCATACGTTGGTTTGAAAGCTGTTAGTAGCGCTGAGCGGCGAGATATTATGGAGGCATGAGTGTGCTGTTTTGTAAACGTGGGGTCGTGTGCTAATAGTTTTTGCTCAATTAGTTGCAGCTGGTTCAGATCCTCTTCTTCGTCCGATGAGGCGTTTGCTGTATTCTGGGCAAGGGAATGGTTAGCTGAATTTC
Source organism: Amanita exitialis (assembly GCA_023014455.1). Taxonomy (NCBI): domain Eukaryota; kingdom Fungi; phylum Basidiomycota; class Agaricomycetes; order Agaricales; family Amanitaceae; genus Amanita; species Amanita exitialis. Next base: position 2,397,514 of record JAEBUR010000002.1, read on the forward strand.
TCAATAAGATAACATGACTGACAATTTGGCGGTATATCGCCCAGTCGGCGTCATCTGCACCAAACATATCCTCTACTAAAGCTTAGCCAAGAGAGGCAATTGAATGCCATTTGTACTTTACCCTGGCCTGCTTTTCTCTTCTTTTTTGGAACTCGGTCATCGGCAGCTAGATTGGCGATGCTCTTCATTCTAGCCTGCGCTGCTGCGCTCTTTCGATCACTTAATGCAGCTTTCCTTCTTGCACGCTCTTTAATCTTGTTCATAAGGGTCTATTAGAAAGCTTCGTAAGAACTGCAAAATATCAATCTGCAACAACATTACTTCATGTTCCTGCCGAGTTTTTTGCGCCCAGCCTTGCAGATCAGCCTCACGCTCTGCTTCCTCTTTCCTCTCCTCGCGCTCCTTCTCTTCGCGCTCCTTCTCCTTTTCGCGTCGAACTCGAGTCCGAGCCTCAAATCCAGCTTTTAATAATTTTTGCTTTTTCTTCTCCTTTAGACCTTCTTCATCAAGCTTATAATCGAGTTATTTATCAAAAAGCGCATCCGAGAATATTGTACATACCTCGGCATCCGGTACATCCACAAGAGGGAATGAGGGTTCTTCCTGCAGAATATAAAAGCACAGAGTAGGCAAGGATGAGTTCTGACACACATTGGGTTCTTCACCATCCGCCTCTTTCTTTCTCGCTTTTTTAAGATCATTTTCGATTTTCTTGATTGTTTCGTCGAGACCCGCCTCATCATCAAAACCTTCTTCTTGCAATTTGTTCTATTCGTTGGTTAGATTGACGTGAAAGTCAGCGGAGCAGCTTCCTCACTGTCCAATCACGTTTTCCCCCTTGGCTTTTACTCTCCCTAACGCTCAGTAAGTGCTGTAAATCCCTTTCCTTTCGTTGCATCTGCATGTGACATGTAAGAAATAAAGGCATTGACTAGACCGATTGCAAAAGTACTTTTTCCATTCTTGACTTGGCAGCCATCTCCTGCAATTTTCTTCCTTGTTCCTTGCGTTTCTCAGCAATACGAGCCAATTCTTCCTCTGTCTTGTCTTCGGCCACGGGGATGGAGAAAGGAAATTGGATGATTTTCTCATAGGCTCGTAATTGCGAAGGGTCTTTTAGGGTACGCAGTAATTTCTGGTAATCCGTAGCAAAATCACAAAAGTTGTGTAGCATCCACTGTTATTTCATCAAGAGCTTGCACCTGTGCGACGATGATTTACGTGCCGTAGATTGTAGCGGTGTGACGCGCGTAGGAAAATTCGGATATTTGAGCTGTACGAGTTTCAAGAGGTAATCGGAGGCTTGTGAGCCACCCCAAGGTATCCTACGATTTGCATTAGCGAAAATAGAGGTAAGACGAAGTCGCTGGACCTTTTCGCATGACTAAAAATACCTTTGCCATTGAGCATCGGTATCACGGACGTTGATGCCGTGTTGAAGGAGAGTACAAGACCGTCGGCCGTGAATGGAATTGGCTCACTCTGGCTAGTGTTGTTCTGATAGAACGACATGATTGCGTCGACGCAATATGCCAAAGAAGGCACTGAGTATAATTCGAACATGAGCTCAGAAGTCACTGAAGTGGTCGAGTGAGCAAGCTTGCAAAGGAGTATGTAAAGCCACACACGAGCTCTTGAATGCAAGGGTGTGCACAACCTCTCGGTCATGAGCACGGGATGTTCCACGGTGGAAGTATCAATGCCTAGTTTAATGAGAGCATAGTCGAGGGCATTTTCCTTGTGTCTCTGTATTGGGTTCGTCATCATGAAGAGAGGGAGGGCAGACACACCAAGGCATCGAAGTTGAGCAAGACGTCGCCTTCCCAAGGTGTTCGGGTTTGTCCCTTGGCACCGTTCTCGGCGTCTATGGCCTCTCCGAAGAGGAGAAGCTGCTTGTTGTTTCTGCGTTCCTTGTACCTGGCCACGGCGTTGAGGCCGACATAGGGGGACGCGGCGGTGGCGAAGCCCCAGCGGAAAGAGGAAGAGCCGTTGTCGATGATGATGGGGGTGGACGTAGGCGCGCTGCAGGTCGTAGGATAGATCTGGGAAGGGGGAGGTGGTTGGCGGGGAGGGGGCGGGGAGGTGGAAGAGGGCCATGGGGGGTCACGCGTTGGTTCGGCATGTCTTCCAACGCCGACCTCTCGTCGCTGCTCACAGCGTCCAAAAACCTCACCTCGCATCTGTCACGCCCAGACCTGCCGTCTGTCCAGCTCTCGCTCGACCAGATCGAGGCCCAGTCTCGTCGTCTTGTTTCCCGCCTTCCTCCAAGCGACACAGATCGCGCGTATGTCTAGTCTCTTTCGCACTTCTTCCTCTCTGACCGTTCCTCAAAGCAACTACTTGCTCGCACAAGCTCGCGTGGATGCTCCTGCGCTCTCGAGCTCCATAGCCCATCTCAACACCTCTGCCACTTTCACCCCCTTGCAACCGCTTCAAGATACCGATGTCGCAGGCTTTCTCCGGCATGCTCACGAGCAGAATCTTATA